>CM046879.1:36280793-37604262 GCA_025667525.1 Glebionis coronaria
TTCAAGTCCATACTTAACTTTAGATTGAACAACAAAATCATTGTAATTTTTAGGAAAAACAGAAGTTCTTGAGGACATCCTCACAACTTGACCACTCTGAACATTGTTTATAGGGTCATTCCCAAGATTTCCTTCCATGTTTTTGAACATGAGGGGAAAGAATGGGATTGATTTCTAAATTTATCTCAGAATTAGCATTTTCATCAAGTGTGGTGGCCTCTTCCCTACTCAAGCTGGCATCACTGGTATCATTGGCCTATGGCATTGTTTCCAGGTGTCAACTAGACTTGGAGGTGGGCTACTAGCACTTGGTGACCTACTGTCACCATTATGTTTCATTGCTCTCTCATCATCATAGGGAAGTTCAGGGTCATCAAGGTCAAAAAGGTTCAACAGATTTATGTCTTGAAAAACATTTGAATTATTGTCTTTATTGAAATTGGAAGTAGAATTTTAAAAGGAAATATGGTTTCAAAAAATTTAACATCTCTAGAAACAAAAAATTGATGCCTATCAAGACTATAAATCTTATATCCCTTCTGAGAACTAGAATACCCCATCATAACACATTTTTCATATCTGTAAGCAAGTTTATCATGACTATTAAGAATAGTAGCAAAACAAAGACAGCTAAACATTCTGATATGAGAGAGATTAGGACAAGTATGGTAAATCATTTCAAAGGGGTGTTTTCCATTAAGCACAGAGGAGGGCAATCTGTTAATAAGGTAAGTAGCAGTTTAGCACACAATCAGTCTAATATTTAAGAGGAATTCCCCCTTGAAACATAAGACATCTAGCAACATTTAATAGATGTCTATGTTTCCTTTCAATAATCCCATTCTGTTGTGGAGTATAAGCACAGGAAGTTTGATGTATGATTCCATTTTTATCACAAAAGGTTTTAAAGTTTTGATTCACAAACTCAGTTCCATTATCACTTCTGAAGATCTTAATAGTAGTCTTAAATTGATTTTTGATCAAATTAAAGAAATTTTGAATGTAAGATAAGACTTCATCTTTAGTTTTGATAAGAAACAACCAAACAACCCTAGTGTAATCATCCACAACAGTTAAGAAATACTTGTGGCCAGAATGACTGGCAACCCTATAAGGACCCCACAAATCTAAGTGCACAATATCACCAAGTTTCTTAGTTTTATGGTCACTTAAGGAAAAAGGTTTCCTAGTTTGCTTAGCTCTTTGACAGATTTCACAAAAAAAGGTCTTGTCATTTTTATCAATTTTCAAAGACTGTTTAAGTACATTAACAGCAGGGTCAGCAGGGTGGCCAAGTCTGCAATGCCAATCATAGTGAGACAAGGAGCAAGTAACAAGATAGTTTTGGTTTTTACAACTAGTACCTTCTGTATCTAAATAGTATAAACCACCACACTGTTTACCAGTCCCCAACACATTTTTCAGATTCAAATCCTGATTAACAAAGAAACACTTATTCTCATCAAACACAACAAAGATTTTATTGTCTTTAGACAACTTATGTACAGAGATTAAGGTAACACAATACTCAGGAATAACCAACACATCCACTAAAGTCAAACCATTAGGAAGTCTAAGATTACCAATTTTAGATATAATAGTCTTAGTTCCATTAGGGTGAGTGAATTTAATTTTAAGATGAGAGATGTCAAACACATTATCAAGTTCACTGTCATTGTTGGCCATGTGTTGGTTAGCCCCTAGAGTCAATGACCTTGCCATTGTAAGTCATACCAATTTTAGAACTAGTATTGGAACAAAAATACTTATCAAAATTGTCATTGAATACCCTGCTAGAGTTAAAATAAGTACCTGCCATATTGGCTTGTACATTCTTTCCAGATCCATTGTTATCTTTAAAAAGAGAGAGAAGAGTTACCATTTGTTCATCAGAAAAATAAGTAGCACTAGTAGAACCAACAGAGTTATTAGCAACATTTTTTCCTTTGAAATTTTGATTTCCCCTTTTTTCCCATGAACAAAATCACTGGGGTACCCAATGATCTTAAAACACCTATCAATGGTGTGACCATTGTACCCACAGTTTTCACAAACCAATTCAGCATTAGAGGTAAAGTTGGGTCTCACAACATTCTGATTATTAGGTCTAAAACCAGTGTTACCATTGTTAGGTCTAAAGTTGCCTTGATTACCATTGTGATTAAAGTTGTTGGTTATGGGTCTCAATATATTAGCATTGGGGTTCTGATTTCTTTGAACATTGTGTCTGGTGGGCCCATTAGACAAAAAAGCAGTGGTCTGAGCCCTTTGAGAGTGCCCAGAACCACTACTAGAAGCCATTCTGTGAGATTCCTCAGCAGAGATGATGGCATAAGCCCCCTTAACATCATGAAGACTTTCCCTAGACAATATAAAACTCCTAATACTCATATAAGAATCATCCAACCCCATTAAAAACTGCATAAGTTTCAATAACTGATTATGTTTTTTAAACTCACTAGAAGCAGTACAAACACAAGCAGGTAATTCAATCATAACATCATATTGTTTCCAGAGAGCATTCAACTTATGATAATAATCAGACAAGTTAAAATTATTTTGCTTCAAGGTATTAATCTTATGGTGCAAGTTAAACATGACAAAACCATCAAGCTTATGATATGTTTCCTTTAGCTCTTTCCAAACATGTTTGGCCTTTTTTGAAAAAATTTGTCTAAGGAAAAGTTCCTCATAAATAGAGTTAAGAATCCAACCCAACACAACAGCATTGACCCTGTCCTATTGCCTTGCTAAAACCTCATCATTTACAGACCTTTTACAAGTACCATCAATGAAACCAATTTTATATTTACCTTCCAAAGCAAGTAACATAACATTAGCCCAAACATGATAATTTTCAGTTCCCTTAAGTTTCACAATGACAACAGTTAAAACAGTTGAGTCATTTGGGTGCAAGTGCAATGGATCACTCAGGTCAAGCTTACTAATAAGTGTAACTGGATCAGTTACACTTATAGCATCATCATCACCATGTTCAGACATGGTGAAGGGTCAAAAAAGGTCAAAAATGAACTCACAATACTGCAAACAAAGTTCCCAGAAATCCAAACCACTCAAGGGTGGCATGTCAAGGGCAAGCAGCAAGTGAGGATCCAAATAAAGGGTATGAATAAAGAAAAACTACCAAACCCCCAAATAGCCAAGCAATAAAAATAAGAAAACAGACAAATAGCATATAGCAATTAAAGAGAGAGAAGCAGAGGCGTTACAGTGCTATAAACCAAATCTCAACCGAACTGTCACTCTTAGATTCACTTAGTCTAAGAAGTGACAGAAACTCCAAGTCACAAACCCCAAAAATTTCTTCAAGGAAAAAATTGGGGAAAGTGACCAAACCAGTGAACAAACCACCGAATCAACAACAGAATGAATCACCACCGATCGAACAAGCCACCAACCAAAAATGAAACCCTAATTTTTTTTTTGGAAAAAATTAGGGAAAACCACTTTAATCAAGAGACAAGACCACCAATCAACCCAATCGTCAATAATAATGAATAAGAGATCAGATCTCAGAAACCCTAATTTTTTTCTCAAAAATATTAACGGTTCAAAACTTTGATTCAAGTAGTAATATTAACAGATCTAGCTATTTCAATAGCAGATCTTTTCAAAAAAGTATAAATAACCAAAGACCCCCAATTTTAAACAAACCCTAAAATATTTTTCATCGAGTTTTAACAACTAGGCTCTGATACCATGTAGAAAAACATGACCAGAAGCACCTCAAACATCAAAACCTTTTATTAAAAAAGATTTAAAAGACAAAGTAAACAGAAAAACTAAAGCTACCAGTGATAAACACGTGTAGCTTTATTATCTTACATGATAATAGTCTTACAATTAATACTAAAAGAAAATAAGATCAAACTAGGGTTTATGAGATCAACAATGGAGAGAGAGAGTCCTGTGTGTTTTAATAAACACACATTTAACAATGAGGCCATGATAACAAGAGATACACGCTCCTCACATTTAACCAAACCCTAAGGCTAAGAGCCGTTATACATGGGCTTCATCATGGGCTTCTCATGGGCTTAGGCCCAAGTCCAGCAGCAAGAATAGCTTCCATCCACCTTTAGTCCTTATAATCTAATAACTCATTCACTCCAAGTCCTTTTAAGCTAACTGAAAGAATAAACATGATACAATAAGTCCTTTTAGTTAAACAAGGTTATCAGATTAAGTCCTCAAATTTAACACCCATCAAGTTTTGATAAATATTGGGACTTAATTGAACTTTTCTCAACGTTTTAAGTTAACGTTAAATGCTAATAAAAGGTTTATACTTTGTAGGTACTTCCAAACATTCCTAGCCCAACACACCAAACGAAAATGGACTAAAATAGTTTCACAAGTTTACGCGGTTTATAATAACTAATTGTCCCACTCTCTTGGCTCATTTTGCGGCACCTTTCAAGGCTTTTAAACCATTAATTTGCATGCGTTATCTTTGTCAATATTGGCTGCTTTTTTTTTTGTATATCATATACCAACTTGCATCTTTAGGTATAACTGTCGCCACCTTATCTTTGAATATAATTTTAATAATGAAACTTGCATTTTAAATAATATACTTTATGAAACACATGCATAAGTCGCCTAACCAACTATGATAAAAATTATTATCGAACCAAACAGGTTGTCAAGTCAAGACCATGATGTGTCATTGTTTTTCCTTGGTATTGGCTTTCAAACTCAAGGAATTTTGGTTATCTTAAATCTTTGTTTTTAATGTTTTCATGTTCTTCTTCTTTATTCATGCATGAGTTGTGATCACCATTATTTCTCACTTTTCCCCCTACCATCAATTTCTATAATTCTTCATATATTTTGTTGATCCAATAGGGTTTCATCAAATTGATTTGAGTATCCAATTTTGATCAAAAGGGTGTTATATTATTAGGTCAAATAGCCTGAGAGAAGAAGGTTTTATAGATGGATCGAATTCGTTAGATTATATTTGGCGATTTTCGACATGGTATTCAGGTGAGATATTGTCTACTTTTTTGAATTTGATTAAGTTTGTCTCTTGTTTTGATTGAATTCCATGTTACTTTGCACTTTTATGAAGTGAAATTAGTGCTTTAGTAGTATATATTTGAATCTTTAATGGAGTTTCTAAAGTTGAAAGATTTAAGGTTCTTGAAGTTTCATGTGAGTTCTTTGGTTATCAAATGTTTGTTCTTGATTCTAATGGCTTTGGTAATTAAGATTGTTTTGTTCCCCGACTTATGTTCCTTTGATGTATCTAAAAACTATGAATTCGAGTCCATGAAACCGGGGAACATAAGAAGGAAGTTCTTAGAGGTACCTCAGATTGTTTGGGGATTAAACAATCAAAAGATTGCTTTTGCAAGAGCTTGTTTAACCGCGAGAATGTTGAATAGGTCACTTCTAATGCCTAGCTTAAGCGCGTCTTTGTTTTATAAGGAGATAGATCAATTACAACCTATTTCATTCGATAAAGTTTTCAACTTTGAGAAGTTTAACTCTCTTTGTAAAGGGTTTGTCCACTTGAGTCAATACTCTGATCTTAAGAATCAAAGTGACGTATTCGAGCTTCAAAAAGGGAGTGGTAGGAGATGGACTCTTGAAAGAGATCTTGATCAGTTGAAAGAGTTTAATCATCAAGATTATGACGAGTATGAGACTATTAGAGTAATTGGAAAGAATCCCTTTTTATGGCATGATCATTGGCCAGTTAGCGATTATGCCAAGGTTTTTGAATGCCTAGTTTTAGTGGATGAAATCTCCAAAGAAGCAAATGAGGTTGTCTCGAGGATTAGACAGGTTGGAAGTGAGATAAATAAAGCTTCTTCGTTTCAAACACCATATGCAGCAATTCATATGAGAATTGAAAAAGATTGGATGATACATTGTAAAAAGCGAGAACAAAGATCAAATCTATCGGATATATGCAGTAGTAAAGAGCAGATAACAACTAGAGTAGCAAACATTGCAGCCTTGAGACCCCCAACAATTCTTTATCTAGCCGTAGCCAATGAACTTCTTGAGGACAATTCAATCTTGAGTGGTTGGAAAGAAGGTATGCATCCGGTAGACAAGAAGCAACTAGGGGTAACTAAGATATACGACAAGCATCCTTATCTAATTCAAGCGGCTATAGACTACGAAGTCTGCTTGAGGGCCGATGTGTTCGTAGGCAATAGTTATTCCACATTTTCCAGCCTTTTGGTTCTGGAGCGAACTCAAAAGATGATCAAAACAGGTGTTTCACACACGTGTGGGAGTCAAGTAAGGTGGCCTTCGTATGCTTATAACTTAGAGGGGGAATCCGGTACTCCACGGCAATGGATGACAAACTACTCAGATTCAAGCTTACAAGCTATTAGTTACGGCTCAAACACCGTCTCTTGTTAACTTAAATATGTTACACACTTATACGAACGAAATTGGCCGGTTAGTACTGTTCATTAATTCTTTTGTTACTTTTGCATTATTTGTAACACTTGTAAATGTAATATAGACAGCAAAGCGAAGCTTTTTGTTTATAGAAGCTGTACATCTGTACTCTTGTTCCTTTTGTTTCTTGTTATAGAATTGTCTACATGTTTGGTATATATCATTGTAAAAGAAAGTGACAAAACTGATCACGTCTATACCATTATCTTGAGTTGTCATATGCTGCAATTAAATTAGTACTGAATGTCAAAAGAAAATGATCACCAAAGATTCGATCAAGAGTCTTTTGCATGTGTTCTAGGTGTGACCACATATGGCATCTATACTTTTTTTTGGCAAAAGATATTATAAATTGATATAAACAGATTTTGAGATACATTTGAGAAAGGAAAAGATCAAGTATCTCCAATCTTTGGTTGCAACCATTGAAGTTTGACTTAGGGAAAAAGACTAAAATTGTCAAATTCAACCCTTATGATCTACTAAATGGTTAAGTCAAAAATTTTTGACATATATGATCATGCACAAATGCTCAACTTATATTTATGACATGTGTCTTATGGTAAATGCTCGACTAACGGTGCTCAACCCCCAAGTGCTCAACCTCTGCAGTACATTTTTTTCCTTTTTAGACAAATATTCTTCATTAATATCCGGGCCCAAATTTTAAATATTACTCCTTCAAAAATATGTAACTTAACACATTTAGTCCCTTAATCAACAAACTAACTTATCAAAAGTATGCAATTATACCAACGTATCATATGAACAAGACCCACTTTTCCTCCAAGTTTTCTTCCTAGTTTTAATCGTTAAAACCATATTCATTGCAATTAACTGGTTGTTTATTGCTATTAGATCCATATTCATTGCATATTCATTGTAGATGGCCGTAATTTTACAGGTATTTTCAATTTTATACAATTGTACAATTTATCAGAATTATGTTGTTTAATTGAAGCGCCAATCTAGTTGATACATTAGGTTTATAACAGATTATTAGAAAATTTAGTTTTTCCATAGGTTTACTTCCAAATTCACTATTTTGTTTATGCTATAGGTGTATGATGCAAAGATTGGCTTAAGAAGCAAGTTAGAGTATTTGACAACTATAAAAACAAAGTTGTCTTTGAAAGATTCTCGGATAAATATGTTCCGAGGAACAGTGTTTGGTCCTTGGTTAGACATAACAACATTAGAACATGATAACCATTTGATTCGCCATCTCCTTCAACATCAAAGAGTGGACGACAACCCAACAACAAATAAACCTTTTTACTTTGATTTTGGGGAAAATAGTTTGGAGTTTAGCAAACAAGATTTCTGTTTGGTTACAGGGTTACGTTTTGGTGACTGTTCTTTAAAGGAATTTAAGGATCTTGAATCGAAATTTAAGAATCGCGTCTTTCCAAAAATCCGTAGAGTAAAGGGGTTACATATACTTAAGGTTATTGTGGGCTTTTAGTAATCTGTGTGATGTCGATGTTGTGAGGGTTTGTCTGATATATGCGTTATATTAGGTATTCATGGGTGATCAGTTACGTGGAGTTGTTGAAGAGAATTTTTTTAATCTTGCTGAGGATTTTGAATCTTGGAACAAATTTCCTTGGGGTGATTATACGTGGCGAGAGTTTCACAAACGCGTATACAAACATAACTCCAAGTGCCGCAAGGATCATTTGCAAAGGATTACCGAGTGTCCAACATATCTCCCCACATATACATTGCAAGGTTTCGTTTTTCCGTTAAAGTTTAGTAATTTGATTGTATCATTACATAAATGTTTATTGCATTTCATTGTTTTTTAGTTTATTGTGCCTATTTATTTCACATATGGTTATTGGAAAATTTTCCTATTTCCAAAAGGTGGTGGTCTAAGGAAAATGGTGTAGTACCTCGTTGTGTTGCATGGACTGATGTGAGCTCCTTTCCAGAATCTGAATATCCTTTTTTATTTGTTTTAGAAATCCTCTTAACAAGCTGGAGTCGACCCCCTTGAGAAAAATAAACAATGGTGGATTTATAGTTTAGATCATCTTTGAAATTGTCCATTGTCGATTTTACCAATTTTTTAAAAAAGGCCCCGCCGTAAGCGCAAGAACCTTGTCCAAAGCAAACTTCAAAGAATAGCCCCTGATGTTGCTACAAGTGTTGTTCTGAACCATGAAGAAGGTGGACCATCCATGCCCGTTAATGAAAAGAAAATGATGTTTTTTCACAAAGAAGTAGTAGACGGTGAGGGCATTGATTATAGATCTTCATCATCCAGTTTTATAGACGTTTCCAATATGATTGCCGATTTGAAGTGTGATTTCTATGATCGTATTGATAAGCTTGAGCTTTCATGTAGCAACCTTCTGCAAACCAATTTGACAAGGATGAAATTCTGAAAAATATTATTCAAGTGAAAGTTAATTTTAAGACATGATTGTCCGAAGATGATCTCGTGAAGAACAATGAATTGCCAAAAACAACACAGGTCAGTGAATATTTTATAAAATATTTCATGGCAAAGGTTTATTCTATTTAAATAACAAGACAAATTATTTTATTTTCAACGTGTTCAGGATATGGATGTGGATATGTATGTTGATCAGAACACAAACGTAGTTGAAGACATTACGGTATTTTAATGCATTTTAGTCTTTAATTTTAACTTTAATTATCTATTTTTAAGTTAATGTTTTTTTGACACACTAATCAGGACTTAACCGTTGATACAATCGAAGAACTTAAAGATTTAAATGTGAATGATTCAACGTTTAATGAAGAGAAAATTGAAGATATTAAGGAACAAGAAGTTGATACAAGTGTTGTTATGAACACAGAAGAAGTAAAGTTGAATGAAATGGTAAGATATTACCTCTTGTACTATGTTCCCACAACAATTTCTATAAAACTTCTTTAAATATTTTTCAGTTGTCAACATCATGTGAACCAAAAATGAAGATATTAAGGAACCAGAAGTTGATCACTTCCAAACAAAACAGGCCTCAAGCGATGTTTTGTTCGCTGAAGAAGTAAAGCTGATTGATAAATTAAGATATCACTTCCAACGTTCCTTCTGATTTTCAGAGAATTTCATTTCTTTTACTATGTTTCCACCACACCGTCTATAAAAATCTTTTAAATATATTCAGGAATCAGAAGTTGAAGTTGAGGACAGTAAGGATTTTGCGGATGTCGATGCAAGAGCTTATGTGAACAACGAAGAAGTACTTCCCATTAATGAAGAACATCCAGATTTGTTTGACATTAAGAAGATAAGATATTTATTTCATCTATCAACATTAGTTATATTTATTTCATCGATACAATTTGTTTGAACAAATTCCCCTTGTTTGAACAATTCCCCCTGTTTGACTAACATTAGGTATCAACATCAGTTACATTTGAAGGCTATAAAGGACAAAGTCTGGATGACTTGTCACATGAGAAACAACATAGTCAGTCCCTACAGGATGTCGATGTGATTTCACAGGTTTTCTGCCCATTTGAAATAAATGATATGAATTATGGCACTGACTTTTTGTCTAAGGACTCTCTTTGTAACGACGATGGACTGTTTTTCGATAACACTAAGGTAAATAAATGATATATCTTCATCTGATTTAATTTACATGATCTTGATCCCCTATATGTTTTAGAGACAAGAGAATTGTCTTTTGGATACGTGGCATCACAGAGTTGCATTAATTTTGTCGATAGCCAAGCAGTTGAACAAGAACCTCTTCATGAACTAGAAATTGGGGCATTGGATGTTTTAATAGAAATAAAGTCTACATCTAAGCTAGTTAATCATGCTAAAATTGATCTTGTCCCACTAGTGGATTTACTTACTTAAGCCGAACAGGGTTCAGGTATGGCGGATCAGTCGCTTAATGACAAAACTGATTATGTCCCACTAGTGGATTAACTTAGTCCAGTTGAAGAGGGTTCAAGTATGGCGGATCAGTCGCTTAATGAAAAAACTGATCATGTCCCACTAGTGTATTTACTTAGTCCATCTGAAAAGGGTTCAAGTATGGCGAATTAGTCGATTAATGACAAAACCGAATGGACGATGAACGTGGATTTATGTACTCAAGAAGAGCAGGCTTCTAGTATGGCGGATCAGTTGGTTAAAAGTCAACGTGAAACTAAATCTAGTAAGTATCTTTACGACCTGTTAATGCAATAATGACTAAAAACGTTACTTGCATTTTTTGGTCTCGCTTAGTTTTGATTACGACAATATGTAAAAACAAGTATTTACGAAAACAACGAAAAACGAATTCTTGAGTTCAAGTATTTTTCATTTTACCCATTTTCACTTAAGGTATGGATAAACAAGTACTAACCTTAATCAAGTGATCAAGTGATTTAATATTTTCTTAAAACTCACTTTTTATTAAGTGTGACAAGTTTTTATTAAACTTTCCTTTTAAGAAAATGTTTTATTAAATTAATTATTTGAAATTTGAAAATGTCATATTCTTATTTGGTTAAGAATATCCTTTCAGGATATTTTTTATATCCAGATAAGACCTCCACCACTAAAGGACAAAAAGGAGCGCAGTCTAGTCCGGCGGTACCTTAGCGCCTAGGCGGTACCTTATCGATAAGGTACCGCGGGCTAAGATAAGGTACCGCGGGCAGATATAGCCGTTGGCTCCTTTGTCCTATAAATAGTGGACCATTCTCAGCTTTTCACCTCACCTCTTTTGCACATTTATTTCCAGATTCAAACCCCTTCTTTAATCACTCAAATCTTTGATCATTTGTTTGATTATTACTTGTTTAAGAAGTGAATCTTGTTCTTCCATCCCTTCCTCTCCAAGTGCAAAGATAAGAACACTATCCTAGTGAAGTGTTGAGTCCACCACCAAAGATCCATTGAAGATCTAATTTTATACACTTGTAGTTGTGTCATAGTTGTGAAGATCCAAGTAGTTGTGTCTATTTGGAAGTTGTGTATGTACTAAGTATAGTTGTGTAGATTGGTCCTAGCTACGATTAGGGCTCGACTTTTAGTTTAGAGTCAGAAATTGGTTAAGCGACGTGTACGGTTTTCTCCACCATAAGGAGCTTGTTGTGTAGTGAACTCTCGAGTAAGGAGTACTCGAGGAGTGGAGTAGGAACGAGGAGTGAGCTTCGTTGCCGAACCACTATAAATCATTGGTGTTCGGTTTGATCTTTCTTTACCCTTAACTCTTTACATTCTTTATTCTTTATGCATATACATGTGTTAGTATTAGATTAGCTACACTATCATTCTTTATTCTTTGTGGATATATTTTTGTTAGTATTAGTTTAGTTACACTATCATTGTTCATATTGTCCATAAGAAAATTTCACATATTTCCTCAAGCCTAAGTTTTTGAAAAAAGGATTTTTTGGAAACCACATTTTAACAAGTAAATATAAGAAACTATTCAACCCCCCCTTCTAGTTTCTACAATTGGTATCAGAGCGGGTTGCTCAAGAATTTTTAAAGTATATTGTATTTTAAAACTTGAATCGATCTATAGATTCCAACAAGTACCTAGAAGGGCAATCTATGCAAAGACCACCACTTTTTGAAACCGATAGTTTTATTTATTGGAAAAATAGATTTGAAACTTATGTGAAATCAAAAGATTTAGATCTTTGGCATGTTATTACCAATGGTGATTTTTTACCCTTTCAATTTAATGAAGTTTCTAAAACAAAAGAATTGGTCACTTTTGACAAAGCTAATGACGATACTAAAAAGAAACTTTCAAAAAATAATGAGGCTAAAATGGTGATTTATAATACTTTGCCTAAGAAAGAGTATGAAAGAATTTTTATGTGTGAAACCGCTAAAGATATTTGGAACACTCTTTTAGTAACCCACCAAGGTAATAGCCAAGTCAAAGAAAGCAAAATCGATCTTCTTGTCCAACAATATGAACAATTTGTCATCTTAGAAGATGAAACTATTGATAGTGCATTTGCTAGGTTTAACACCATTATTACTAGTCTAAAAGCACTTGATGAAGGTTTTTTTAGAAAGAACAATGTTAGGAAGTTTCTAAGGGCCTTACATCCAAAGTGGAGAGCAAAAGTTACGGCGATTGAAGAGTCGAAAGATCTCTCAAGTTTATCACTCGATGAACTCATAGGAAACTTGAAGGTTCATGAGATGATAATTTTGAAGGAATCGGAATTAGTGAAAACCAAGAGTGAAAGGAAATCTCTTGCACTTAAAGCCAAAAAAGCACAAAGTGACCATGATAGTTCCTCGGAAAGCGATGACGAGGAGTATGCATTGGCGGTGAGAGATTTCAAGAAGTTCTTCAAGAGACGAGGTCAACACGTTAGGCAACCCAACTATGACAAGAAACCATTGTCAAAGAATCAGTTTGTCAAGAACGAAAAAGGTGATAGGAATTGCTTTAGATGTGGTGATCCAAATCACTTCATTGGTGATTGTCCAAAGCCCGCTCGTGATAAGAACCACACGGCATTCGTTAGTGGCGCTTGGAGCGATAGCGGTGAAGATGATGATGACAACCCCAAAGAGGAGAAATGTCTTATGGCTCACACTTCTAAAGAGGTACATTCCGAAACCGAATATTATAGCAATGATAGTTCCACTTTAGATGATATTGAATTTGAAGGCAAATATGATAGCTTACACAAACTTAGTCTTAAATTCATAGAAAAGAATAAAACCTTAAAATCAACCAAAACTAAGCTTGAAAATGAGATCAATGAACTTAGGGAGAAATTGGCTAAACTTGAGAAAAACAAAGAGGTTGATTTAGGTTGCTTAAGTTGTGAGAAACTTAGATTAGAGAATGAAGATCTCCAGAGCACCTCCATTAAATTGGAAAAGTTCATGAAAGGTACTAGTGCTCCTGATGATATGTTAAACAAACAAGTTCATTCTAAGGAAAGACTTGGTCTAGGTTTTAACTCAAATGAAGCCTCAACTAGTGAACCAAAACAAGTCAGGTTTTCACAAAAACGCCCACTGGACGCGGTTCTAAATTGTATGGCGCGGTTCCTTATCACTATGGAACCGCCGCCATAGATAAGGTACCGCGGCCAGAAGATGAATTTTGTGAAAATCCTGAACTTTCTGAAAAGTCTAAGTTAGATGAAAAACTAAAGCATCTTACTGTTAATAAGGTAAAATTACCCATACTTGACGACAATGCTATTGGTAAGTTCTACAAGCCATTAAGTAAACCTCTCATGGGAAATAGAAGTTTATCTAGACTATACTCTACTCCACCTAGAGTACAGAATGAGTCTAAGCCTAGAAGTAGAACGACAACGCCTAGAAGAGATAATCAAAACAACTCACGACCTAGAAGTAAAACTCCAACACCTAGAAGGAATAATAATAACTCTAAACCTAGATCAAATACACCTAGGAGAAATAATGAACAACAAAATGGTTACATGAATTACTACCCTCCTCCATTTTGTTCTCCATGGGGAATCCCCTTTATTCATGCATCCCAACCAAATGCAAGGGATGTTTGGAACTAACAAATTTGGACCCATGAGATATTGGGGAACAAATGTTTGATCTTGTGTGTTGTTACCTAGAATATGCTTGGGAATTGATTTGGAGCCCGATGAGTGGATTAAGGATAGTGGATGTTCTAAACACATGACGGGTAATCGAAGTTTGTTCTCGCATTACAAAGCATATGATTGAGGTAACGTCACATTTGCTAGTAGTCTACGTGGTAATATCATTGGCAAAGGTACGGTTTCTCTTGACTCCATGACCACTGAAAATGTTGAGCACGTAGATAACTTAGGATTTAACCTTTTAAGTATAGGTCAAATTTGTGATAATAAGTGTAAGGTCATCTTTTCGGAACATGACAGTGAAATCGTAAAAGATGGAAAAGTCATTAGAAAAGGTGTTAGAAAGCATGGGCTTTATGTCATCAAGGTTAATAAGAAGTCAAAAGACAACATATGTCTTGCGACTATAGATGATAGTTCTACTCTTTGGCATAGGAGATTAGGTCACGCTAATATGCGTTTAATTCAATCTTAGTCTCTAAGGAGTTGGTAAGACACCTCCCCAAGATTAAGTTTGATAGTCACTTTTGTGATGCTTGCAAAGTTGGAAAGCAAGTTCACTCAAGTCACAAAGCCAAGAATTTGGTTTCGACCTCTCGGTGCTTAGAGCTCCTACATATGGATCTCTTTGGACCTTCCACCATACGGAGTTATGGAGGTAACCTTTATACCCTAGTTATAGTTGATGACTATTCTAGATTCACTTGAACTAGATTTTTGGCATCTAAGAATGAAGCTTTCGATCACTTTGAAATCTTTAGTCGAAGAATTCAAAATCAACTAGGATGTTCAATTGTTTCTATTAGGACGGATCATGGTAGGGAATTTGATAATGAAGTGCAATTTGGTGCCTTTTGTGAAGCTCATGGTATTACCCATAACTTCTCGGCTCCTCGCACTCCACAATCAAATGGGGTAGTTTAAAGGAAGAATATGACTCTCCAAGAGATGAGTAGGACGATGTTAAACGAGCAATCTTTGCCTCAAAAGTTTTGGTGCAATGCCGTGGACACATCGACTTATATTCTCAACCGAATACTTATTCGACCTTTCCTAGGAAAGACCCCCTATGAGATTCTTAAAGGTAAGAAACCCTCATTTGAATACTTTAGGGTGTTTGGAAGCAAGTGCTTTATCCTCAACACCAAAGACTACCTTACCAAGTTTGACCCAAAGTCTTACGAAGGTATCCTTTTAGGTTATTCCCAAACTAGTAAAGCCTACATAGTCCTAAATAGAACCACGGGGGTTATTGAAGAATCACTCAACGTAACCTTTGATGAAACCCCTCCTTCACCCACGACACCACCATTGGTTGATGATGACTTGGATGAATTAGAAGTAGTTAAAGCCAAAGAGGTTAGAAAAATAGAAGTTGAAGACCTTAGTGTTGAAAAGGAAGTAAACATTAAGGAGTCTAGGGATCATACTCTCAATAATGTCATTGGTGACTTAAATCAAAGGACCCTAAGATCTCAAGTCCAAAACCAAAGCAACTTCTTTTGTTTTGTCTCCTTGATTGAACCAAAGAATGTTAAAGAAGCTTTGACGGATGAGAGTTGGGTCATTGCGATGCAAGAAGAATTGAATCAATTCGTTGCCAATGATGTTTGGGAACTTGTTCCTCCACCTAGAAGTTCTACCATTATAGGAACCAAATGGGTATTTAGGAATAAGCTAGATGAGAATGGTGTTGTGTCTCGTAACAAGTCTAGACTTGTAGCTCAAGGCTATAATCAACAAGAAGGGATTGATTATGACGAGACATATGCACCTGTAGCTAGATTAGAATCAGTTAAAATCCTTTTAGCCTACGCTTGCGACTTAGATTTTAAGCTTCAACAAATGGATGTAAAGAGTGCATTTCTTAACGGTTTGATCAATGAGGAGGTATATGTGGCTCAACCTCCCGGCTTCATTGATTTTGAGAAACCGGACCATGTTTACAAGCTTAAGAAAGCACTTTATGGACTCAAACAAGCACCCAAAGCTTGGTATGATATACTTAAAGCGTTTCTTGTTAAACATGAGTATACCATGGGAATGGTAGACAATACACTCTTTACAAAGAAGAAAGGTCCTCACCTCATAATCGTACAAATATATGTTGATGACATTATATTTGGCTCAACTTGTCAAGAATTGTGTGATGACTTTGCCAAAATCATGCATGATGAGTTTGAAATGAGTATGATGGGAGAACTTAACTTCTTTTTAGGACTCCAAATTAAACAAATGGACGATGGTATTTTCTTTAGTCAATCTAAGTACGCTAAAGAAATGCTAAAGAAATTTGGATTAGAAGAATCTAGACCAATGAAGACCCCTATGGCCTCGGATACTAAACTCACCGTAGATGATGATTGTGAGTCGGTAGACAACACCAAATATAGAGGTATGATTGGTAGTTTGTTGTACCTAACGACAAGTCGACCGGATATCATGTTTAGTGTTTGCCTTTGTGCTCGCTTCCAAGAGGCTCCCAAAACCTCTCACCTTGAAGCGGTTAAGCGTATCTTCCGATACATTAAAGGCACTATACATTTAGGATTATGGTATCCTAAAGGGACCGGCGTAGAAACCATTGTCTACGCGGACTCGGATCATGCGGGAGACTATGTGGACCAGAAAAGCACTAGTGGAGTTTGTACCTTCATGGGTTGTTGTTTAACTTCTTGGTTCTCCAAGAAACAAACCGCTCTTGCGATATCCACCACGGAAGCCGAGTATGTGAGTGCCGGAAAAGCATCCCAACAAGCTCTATGGATGAAGCAAGCGCTTGTTGATTACGGGATTTCTCTTGATGATGTTCCCATCATGTGCGATAGTAAAGGCGCTATAGACCTAAGCAAGAATCCCGTACAACATTCGCGAACCAAACACATAGAAATTAGACACCATTTCCTTAGGGATAATGTTCAAAAGGGGAACATTACTATTGAAAAGGTGCCCTCCGAGGACAACTTAGCCGATATCTTCACCAAGCCACGTAAGAGGGAACCTTTTAATTACTTGCGTCTAGGTCTAGGATTAATGGAACATCTTCCTTAAATTCTTTTCTTCTTGTGTGTTTTCTTTTACCACCTTGAGTCCTTGAGTCTTTAAAACTCCTTTTGAAAAATCTTCTCCTCTCCTTTTCAAAATTCTCAAAGTCTCTTTCGAAAATGGTTGAGAAATTCGTTTGACATTGTTAATTCAATCTAAAAACGATTTTTCATAGATTCTCGCTATTAATCTAGAGCTTACATAATTCATTTGTATGATTCTCTCAAACATAGCAAGAACAAGATAGAATCATGGAGGATCATTGTGTCATGACTTAAGGTCTTGTCTTACACACCTCCTACATCGATTTTTTAATCCATGTATTTTGGTCAAATCTCTATTTGGTAGGTTTGCATATGTTTTCTTTGTCTATCTTTGCTTTTAAGCATATCCCTATGATAAGTTAGACTAGAAAAATAAGATTTGCTGAAAAATCTTCCTCCAAACACCAAACCCTGCTTCTGCAGGCGGTTCCATATGTGAACCGCGGTACCTTGTTGATAAGGTACCGCCACCCTAGATAAGGAACCGCCTACAGTGGCCTTCCTTTTTCGGGTTTTTGTCTGAAACTCCAGATTTTCTCCAACATTTTTGAGAATCTTTGTTTCAAACCCTTTGACCACCCCGAAAATACCCCAAGCCTTCCCTATTTAAACCATAAGCATTTTGCATTACTTCACATCCAAAATGTCTTATTCTCCCAATGAAAGCCTTGAATCTCCTCCATTTTCTCCAATTGCTTTCAATCCAAACCCACCCAAGAACACTCTTAATCACATATCTCCTACCAAGAATGTTGATTGTGGAACATCTTTTCTTCCACCACCACCCTTTAGTGTTCTTCCTCTTTCTCATGATAATATCATGCACCATGGAACATATTGTCATTGTTGTCAATATCAACATCTTGCTATGGCACACATCTATGAGGAGTTGAGCTACATCAAGAGTCTCTTAATCAAGCCTCCTCTTCACTTTGATTATGAGATCTCCAACAAGCCACCACCACCACCCTCCGCTATTACCTTGTCTTTCATATAAGCATTGGTTGCTTATCCACAAGACACCAAATTCAAGCAAATCTTAGAATTCTAGAATAACTAGGATTAGATTTATGCTTTTGGCTTGTTTCTTTTTCCATACTTCTTTGTATGATGTTCTTTTAGTAACCTATCTTGGATCTTTGTCTTTGTGTTTTCTTCTCTTTTAATTTTTTTTATGTGACCTATTGCTATATATTGTTGGTTGTTTCTTTTGTTCAACTAACCCTTCTATGTAGCTTGTCACCATATCTCGATTCCTCGGTGCCCCAAGCTAGGGGGAGTAAGCACCAAGGGGGAGTCTTTGCAAAGTCCGTTTCTTCAACACCGGCTTACACAACCTTTTTGCTTCGACAAAGGGGGAGAAATGAATAAACTCGTCTTCGAAAATCTTGTTTTTGTGTGATTGAGTTTATGTATTGTCGGAATCAAAAAGGGGGAGATAGTTAATGCAATACTGACTAAAAACGTTACTTGCATTTTTCGGTCTCGCTTAGTTTTGATTACGACAATATGTAAAAACAAGCATTTACGAAAACAATGAAAAACGAATTCTTGAGTTCAAGTATTTTTCATTTTACCCATTTTCACTTAAGGTATGGATAAACAAGTACTAACCTTAATCAAGTGATCAAGTGATTTAATCTTTTCTTAAAACTCACTTTTTATTAAGTGTGGCAAGTTTTTATTAAACTTTCTTTTTAAGAAAATGTTTTATAAAATTAATTATTTGAAATTTGAAAATGGCATATTCTTATTTGGTTAATAATATCCTTTCAGGATAATTTTTATATCCAGATAAGACCTCCACCACTAAAGGACAAAAAGGAGCGGAGTCTAGTCCGGCGGTACCTTAGCGCCTAGGCGGTACCTTATCGATAAGGTACCGCGGGCTAAGATAAGGTACCGCGGGCAGATATAGCCGTTGGCTCCTTTGTCCTATAAATAGTGGACCATTCTCAGCTTTTCACCTCACCTCTTTTGCACATTTATTTCTAGATTCAAACCCCTTCTTTAATCACTCAAATCTTTGATCATTTGTTTGATTATTACTTGTTTAAGAAGTGAATCTTGTTCTTCCATCCCTTCCTCTCCAAGTGCAAAGAGAAGAACACTATCCTAGTGAAGTGTTGAGTCCACCACCAAAGATCCATTGAAGATCTAATTTTATACACTTGTAGTTGTGTCATAGTTGTGAAGATCCAAGTAGTTGTGTCTATTTGAAAGTTGTGTATGTACTAAGTATAGTTGTGTAGATTGGTCCTAGCTACGATTAGGGCTCGACTTTTAGCTTAGAGTCGGCAATTGGTTAAGCGACTTATATGGTTTTCTCCACCATAAGGAGCTTGTTGTGTAGTGAACTCTCGAGTAAGGAGTACTCGAGGAGTGGAGTAGGAACGAGGAGTGAGCTTCGTTGCCGAACCACTATAAATCATTGGTGTTCGGTTTGATCTTTCTTTACCCTTAACTCTTTACATTCTTTATTCTTTATGCATATACATGTGTTAGTATTAGATTAGCTACACTATCATTCTTTATTCTTTGTGGATATATTTTTGTTAGTATTAGTTTAGTTACACTATCATTGTTCATATTGTGCATAAGAAGATTTCACATATTTCCTCAAGCCTAAGTTTTTGAAAAAGGATTTTTTGGAAACCACATTTTAACAAGTAAATATAAGAAACTATTCACCCTCCCCCCTTCTAGTTTCTACACGACCCATTCATGCCCCCTGGTGAGTAAGTAGAACTTAAGCCGAAGGTTCTAGGTAGAAAGAAGAAATTAAAGAAGTTTAAACTACCTTTGGCTGGAGCCGATAATCGTGAGATTCCAGAATGGACTGAGGTATGTCCTAGAAATCTAAAATTTGTGGTATGATGTTCAATCTAAAGTCAAGAACTTACTAATTATTTTGTTTATGTAGGATTTCTGGCGACCATCAAACACACCAAAATACCGAACCCATATGCCAAAAGACATTCATAACCTACTTTTAAACCACAAGGGTAAGGTCTTTTATTTCCCATGGGGCCCTGATTGTATAATTGTCAATCTTGAATTTTGGGGACGATTGTTCGCTTTGGGAAAAGGAAGAGCTGGTTGGCTATCTGATACTATAAGTTTAATCTAAGCGAACTATGGTTATAACATAAGTATATTATAAATAAATTTATCTACTTATATTAATTGTTTTTTTTAAAATGATATCACCTAGAACTATGGATTTTATATATTTGTTGCACAACAGATCGGTTGATGCAGATTATGTAATGAATGGCCCATTCTTTAACACTAGTGTTATGACTAACGAGCTTCGTTCTCATTACGCTTCTGGTGTTACTTATGGTGTACCTTGGTCTGACAATGGGGTTTAAAAGGTTACATATCACAATATCATGGTTTGTAAAACTTATAGTATATTTTAAAATTTATAGTATAATTTAATAGGACTTCTACTTACACTTTATTTGATATGATAGGTTTACTTACCCATCAATCAAGATAACATCCATTGGGTTCTTGCTAAACTGAATTTTCATTCTGGTGTCATAACCATTTATGACACCATAATTCCTGATGTGGTGTTAAAAACTCAAGTGGAAACCAGAAATTGGTGGCAGGATCTACATAACAAGTATGCCTCAGTCATTCTAAAGTAACTTCAGGACAATGATATAATGAGTAAGATAGGCATTGATCCTTCAAATTAATCAATCACTTTTCGTTACGCGACTGATGTTTCGCAGTAAGCTGGACCTTTAGGTGATTGTGGGGTTTGGGTAGTGATAAACTTGTTCATGCTAACCAAAAACAAGCAGTTGGAAGTGATTGATCCATTTCAAGTCGGACTAGCGTATCGTGAGCATTTGTCAGATCTCTTTTGGACATACAAGATTGAGACTTCTTGTACAAACAATAGTGAGAAGATTTGACATTCTGTTGATGTACGTTTGTTATGCTATTTATTTTGTTTCTTTTATTGGTAATGTAAGAACTTATGTAAAATAGTTCAACACTCTTGTAATATGGTTTAGAATTTATGAAAAATATTTATCAGACTACTTGTCATTAATCAAAAAAGTTGAGCATTTAATTAAAAAAGTTGAGCATTACTGAAAAAAGTTGATAATTCAAATAAAAAAGTTGAGCATTTAATTAAAAAAGTTGAGCATTACTGAAAAAAGTTGATCATTTATCTAAAAAAGTTGAACATTTAAATAAAAAGTTGATCATTTTTTTAAAAAGTTGATCATTTATCTATAAAAGTTGAGCACTCTTCTTGTAAAAAGTTGAGAAAATAAGTTGAAAATTTGAGCACTTTGTGTTCCCCCTGTTTTCAAAAAAATCCCCCAGTTTTACCAAATTTTCCACCTGTTTGAAAAAAGTTGAGCAGATAAGTTAAAAATTAGAGCACTTACCAAATGTTCCACCTGTTTGCAAAAAACTGAGAAGATAAGTTAAAAATTGAGCACTTTGTGTTCCCCCTCTTATAAAAAAAACCCTGTTTTACAAAATGTTCCACCTTTTGATAATTAGTAGTACATTTGATTAATTTGTGAAAAATTGGACAATAAAACACTTGTCCTTTAAAAGGAATACAATGATAAGCGTACAGACATTAGATAGGAATACAATGCAACATAGACATCATGGACCCATAATTTCATTTCTTGGGAGGTTGAGAAGAAATAGTGATTCCTTGTAGTCCCCGACTATGAAAGTTCCAGCTCTTCCTTCAATATCTAGTTGTTTACAACGTTCATGTTATCCGTTGTTTCTAGTATGTTTGGAGTACCTGCTGGACCTACATTCACTTCAAATATCGGATCCTCGTTCTTTGAAAACCCCAATAACTTCGGCACATGTTCAATAGGCCTTTCGTGAAAGAAAGATACTCGAGTCATAGCAAGCAACCCATCCACCACCTGTAAGGCCCACCCACAACTAACCATTCCTCTTAGGAATACAACAGTTCCTGAAATTATCAGATTATTGTTTAGTTGTGATAATGTGTATGGAGCTCGAATAGCATCGGTTATCTCTTGGGGGATATCTTCTAGTGTAAACTGCTGAGAATCTAAACCAAATGATAAAATCATATGCCTTCTTTGCTCTTGACCACAATCACAAACATACTTTTCTGAGCACACCCAATAAATACTTCCAGCAACTACAGCCTGGCTCCCCCTCTTTATACGAATAGATCCTCGAGGATAATTTTCGGCTGGCAAATTCATCCACACCCCTGTGCTTATTGTAAATAATGAGACATAGCATGTACCTTCAATATCCACTAGATTCTTTATTTTCACAATCGTAGGTACTTGGGTTGCTTGAGAAATACCAAAACCAAATTATTTTTTTGAAAAGTGAGCCTCTTGCCACGGAGTCAAGATTGTCACATTCTTGTCCATAGGTGGGTTCCATAGGACCAAGCCAATATTTCCACAAACAATAAAACACCATATACCTTCAGAAGTTGCTAGTGCGCTCAGATTAACACAATTTAATCCACAATGCGGCACAAGTCTGAACGTTAACTCAGCATCCACCTTATACATTATACCCTCAGCGTGTTGCTTGTATTGTAAAATGAAGCTGCAACTAGCAACATCAGGACAACCGTATTTTATAATGAAATCTCTTGCGTCAATGCAATCTTTTAGTGTCTTGGAGACTTGACGACATCTACATAGATCTCTCAAAGGCAGACTAAGCATTATTTCTCTTTGGATTTCAATTGGTAAGTAATCAGACATGTTTGTGTTTGTTGTGGTAAGTATTCAGACATGTGATGATAGGTATTTATAGCCTTGAGGATGATAGATTGCCTAATAGTACCAAGTCATTGTTTGTTATGGATGTTTTGTGACTATTAAGTTTTGTTATTAAATACACAAACAACCTTAAAGAACATAGTAAAATTTGACAGTCAGTTGACTTTGTATGACTAGTCAAGTTAAAATAAATTCAAGTTGATCACTTGGGTACCATAAATTGATCACTTGAACAACATGTCTGTATCTCTATTTGTACCTTCCAACATATAACAACCTTAAAGAACAAGGTCTAAAGTCATACAAGTACTAGGTATCTGCATAAGCAACTAGTTGACCTTGTATGACTAGTCAAGTCAAAATTAATTCTATTTGATCACTTCAGCCCCATAAGTTGATCACTTGTCTAAAAAACAATCTTAAATAATAGAGCGTAATACTAGAGGTTAAATTCCACTGTTTTCTACATAAGGAAAACAGTGGGGATGCAAATATAACAACAAAAAGGAAAGGAAACATGCATTAGATATATAAATTTAATTACATATTGTTTTTTTAAAACAACGAAAGAAGCACTTCCATAATTCTAAACCCAGATAAAGGGTGATAATTGAAATTAAAAAATATTACATACTAATTCAACATGAAAGAAAAGATTATATTAACAAGTTTTAGCACAAAATATTATATTAACAAGTCTTCACATCTTGAATTTACCCTTTGAAGTCTTAGCACATGGTGGTTTAGATGTTGCATCAGAAAGTAAATCATCATCGATTTTTCTTTTTCCCGTTGCACAAACCATAGAGTCATCGTCACTGGAACTTAAAAAGGGACTTTTGAATTTGGGTTTGGAAGGTTCACCTATTTCTTTCGGTTTGGATTTGGGTTTGGAAGGTTCGCCCTTTTCACAAAGCTTAGAGTCATCCTTTGAACTTGTATCTTCATCATATTTTTCTTTGATCCTTTTTGGAATTAAGAAGAATATTTCTGGTTCACTTGGGCTTGTTCTTCATAAAACCAGTTTAGTAGGTGCCCAAAACGTCCCTTGTTTGATACTTTCACCATTTCTTCGACAACTGAACTCGGTGAACGGCTGTCATCCGAATCAAAACCAAAATTTAGGGTGTTTGATCCGTTTGAACTTTCAATGTTATCTGAAATGGTTAGGGGGGAATCCTAACTTAGATAACGATTTAGGGCTCATAAGTGATCAACTTTAAATACACCAAATATGTTACAACAATTACACTCTATTCGCTTGTTTCTAATTAAACTTAAAAATCCTAAGTTAGATAACAATTTAGGGTTCATAAGTGATCAACTCTAAATACACAAAATCTCTTTAACGACAATTTAACTCTATTCCCATGTTTCTAATTAAACTTATAAATAGAAAAACTGTTAATGATTGCCTTTATCAATTACGAACGAAGATAATTAAAAGATGATACTTACCTTTGATCGGGGATAAGTGTTAATTATTGCTGCTTGTTAACTTATATGGTTAATATGTATTGTTAGTTAAATAATAATATTATCAATAATATAATTTTATTGGGTTATCATTATATTTTACAATAATATTATTAACAATGTATCTTTATAAAATACGTAATAACCACCTATTTAACAAATTGGAATATAGTTATTAATAAAAAATTAAATTCAAATTTCAAACTTAAATTACCATACCAAACGATCAAATTGTTGATCTATAATACAGATAATCAGTGTCTTCCTACCTAATTCTCTTTTGTCACTATTTTCCTGCCTAATTCTCCAGCGATGCCTCCTTGTATCCATCGTATGAATCATCTCCTATCATTTAAGGTATTGTAAGAGTTGATTCAAGAACCCTAATTTAGTTTACCATTCAATCATTTAAATGTTACGTGGTTTTAATTCCACATGTTGGATTAATATTCCCCATGTTTATGCAAGTAGTTTCCCCTGACAAGGTTGTGCATCTCTGTAAAAAGTTGAGCAGAATTAACTTGTTGATCAAGCTTAAATTAATGAATTGATGTTACCAAGTCTAAAATTAGTAGACCCTAGACTAGTTTATTCATCTGAGCCTATTCCACCTTTTTCAAGCTGTTTGAGTTACTATTACCCAACATGTACAATTAGTATACCCTGCCTGGGTTGTGCATTTGTGCACTTTCTTTTGAGCAGTTTGAGCACTATTTAATTCCTTGAATTTGTGATCTGTCCTTGGTTGTCGTATTACATAAAGGCCATTTATTGTTGTATGAACTTGGCTATTGTATATATAACCTCCTATTAAGTTACTTGTTAAGTTACTATTTTTATACAAAAATTGCATTTCAATGGGTCCTTCTAGGAGAGATGTTAACGTGTATCTTGATTACAATGACCTTTTTTTGGGGTTAGCATTAAGAAAACAATAAATTAGAAAGAACGTGTTTATGCTGTGAAGAAAAAGTTCAGTATTCACCTGCTTTCGAATATAAAGCTTAGTTATAAATATGGTTCAAGATGTGTGCGCATAGAAGATGATGATGATGTAAATTTTTTCATCTTTAATGTATGTCACACAAAAGGTAACCCGCATACAATTTTTATCAAAAAGATAGACAATACGTCTAGTTCTCTTAAGAAGGAAGATTTGGATATTAAGCCTGATATAGCTAGTTCTTTTAAGAAGCCTGATATAGCTAGTTCTTTTAAGAAGCCATATATAGCTAGTTCTTATAAGAAGCCTGATACAACTAGTTCTCTTAAAAAAGTCTAATTTAGAAGTTAAATCGGTTAAAGGTAAAAACAAACACATTGTTCCTAAAAAAGAAGCATTAGACGATTATGAAATAAAATGGGAAAAAAATACATTAGCATACACATGTTGTCCGCCAGAAGATATAGAACCGAATATCACAAAATTAGGGGAATCAAGTAGTCAGGGTGAACGAATGGTAGCAGAGGGAGATACCTTTGATAGTAAAGAATTACTAATGTATAAGCTTGGTCATAAAGCTATTTTAGAAGGTTACGAGTTTAAGGCTAGAAAAACATATCCCCAAAGATACGATGTTGTTTGTAGGCACGTTGATTGCTAATGGAAAGTAATTTCAAAAAAGTTGGATTTTTGTAATACATGGGTAATTAAAAAAGTAGTCGATCATCACACTTGTCCAAAAACACAAATTGGTATGCATCACCGTAATGCGACGGCAAAATTTTTGTGTCATTTATTAGAACCTAAGTTAAAAGACAATTCCACTCGTATCTACAAGGGAAAGGATATACGAGAAGACATAAACAGTAAGTACAACATCAACATTTCTTACAAACAAGCATGTAGATCCAAGTATGTGGCTTTGGAATCAATTGTTGGTTTCCCGGTGGCCTCCTTCACACAGTTACCGTATTATTGTCATAATTTAAAATTGACAAACGATGGTACGGTAACACATATCAAGATTGATGAAGACAATAGATTTAAGCAGGTTTTTATAGCTTTTGGTGTTTCGGTAAGAAATTTTATTTACAACAGACATTTAAAGCTTTTTAATATCAATATAACTAAATGTTTATAACTAATTCAGATTCGGAGCTTTCGGGACCATTTAAGGTCGTTGTTGATAATAGATGGAGCTCATCTTAAAGGCCCATTCAATGGAACTAATTTGTTGGCAGTTGGAATGGATGGCAGCAACCAGATTTTACCGATTGCAACGGGCGTGTCTCAGGGTGAGAGTGAAGAATCATGGACATGGTTTCTCACCAAATTAAAGGAATGCATAGGGGAAAATCCCAATTTAGCTATAATTTCAGACATACATGTTGGGATTTTATCAACCTGTGATAAAGTTTCCAAAATGCATTTCATGGGTATTGTTGCAGGCATCTCATGATGAACTGTAAGTTGAGGAATGATTCACTTGAGTCAACAAACTGGAAGATGTGCAAAGCTTACCTAATTGATGATTTTAAATAATCGGTTATCTGAAATCAGAGGCAAAAGACCGAAAGCATACAAAACTCTTATGGATGCTGGTGTTAAGAAGTGGTCAAGGGCCTGTAGAAACTAGAAGGGGGGTTGAATAGTTTCTTAAATTTGCTTGTTAAAGTTTGGTTTTAAAAAATCTTTTTTCAAAAACTTAAGCTTGAGTATTTATGTGAAACCTTCTTATACACAATATGAACAAGGTATAGTGCAACTAACTAATAATCACAAGTACAAATAATAATGAATGTAACTAAACTAATAATCAAAAGTATAAAGAATAAAGAATGTAAAGAGATAAGGGAAGGGAAGATCAAACCAAACACCAAGGATTTATAGTGGTTCAGAAACGAAGCTCACTCCTCGTTCCTACTCCACTCCTCGGGTACTCCTTACTCGAGAGTTCACTAATCAACAAGCTCCTTAAGGTGGAGAAACCGTACACAACGTCGCTTAACCAATTTCCGACTCTAAGCTAAAAGTAGAGCCCTGATCTTTGTTAGGACCAATCTACACCAATATACTTTGAGGACTAAGTATTAACCCTAATACATACACAACTTCCAAATAGACACAACTACTTGGATCTTCACAACAATGACACAACAATGAATAAATAAGTTTTGATTTTCAATGGATCTTTAAGGTAGACACAACACTTCAACAATGATAGTGTTCTTCTCTTTTCACTTTGAGAGTAAAAGATGGGAGGAGAAAGATTCACTTCTAAACAAGTATTAATCAAACAAATGATCAAGGATTTGAGTGATTTAAGAAGTATGTAAGAATCTGAAAGTTTATGTGCAAAAGAGGTGGATGGAAAGTCTGAGAATGGTCCACTATTTATAAGACAAATGTCCAATGGCTATATCTGCACGCGGTTCATTATTGCAGCCCGCGGTTCCTTATCGATAAGGAACCGCCGGCGTAGAGTCCGCTTCCTTTTGTCTTTTAGTGGGTTGGATCGGATCTGGGATTAAAATATCCTGAAAGGATATTCCAAACCAAGATAGAATATGCCATTTTCAAATTTCAAATTTTAAAATAATTAATTTTATAAAACATTTTCTTAAAAAGAAATTTAATAATAAAATTTTGTCACAGTTAATAAAAAGTGAGTTTTAAGAAAAGGTTAAATCCTTAATCACTTAATTAGTATAATTACTTGTTTGTTTATAACTTAAGTGATAATGGTTGAAATGAAAAATACTTGAACTCAAGAATTCGTTTTTCATTGTTTTCGTAAATGCTTGTTTTTACATATTGCCGTAATAAAAACAAAGCGAGACCGAAAATGCAAGTAACGTTTTTAGGCATCATTGCATTAACAATCTCCCCGTTTTTTATTCCGACAATCCATAAACTCAATCATCTAATAAAACAAGATTTTCGAAGACGAGTTTATCATTTCTCCCTCTTTGTCGAAGCAAAATGGTTGCAAAAGTCTTTGAAGAAGAAAAGAACCGGACTTTGTAAATGCTCCCCCTTGGTGCTTACTCCCCCTTGCTTGGGGCACCAAGGAATCGAAATATGGTAACAAGCTACATATAAGGGTTAGTAGAAGAGAAGAGACACCTAACAAGATATAGCAAAGATAAAAAATAAGAAACAAAAGATCCAAGATAAGTCATGTTAAAAGAGAACATGATAAAAGATATAAGGAAATAAATCATACAAAGATGTGTGAAACATAACCACAAGCCAAAAAAACATAAATCTAATCATAGTTAAGCTAGAACTCTAAGATTTGCTTGAACTAGATGTCTTGAAGATAAGCAACCAATGCTTAGATAAAAGACAAGGCAGTGGCGGAAGGAGGTGGTGGTGGCTTGGTAGAGATCTCATAGTTATAGAAAAGAGCAGGTTTAACTAAGAGACTCTTGATGTAATTCAACTCCTCATAGATGTGAGCCATAGCAAGATGTTTATATTGACAACATTGACAATATCTTCCATGATGCATGACATTATCATGTGAAGAAGGTAGAACACTAAAGGCTAGAGGTGGAAGATAAAAAGTTCCACAATCACCATTCTTAGAAGGAGAAGAGATGGGATTTTGAGTGTTCTTGGGTGAATTGGGGTTGAAAGCAATTGGAGAGAATGGAAGAGAATAAGCTTTCATTTGGGGAATAAGACATTTTGATTTGAGAAAGGATGCAAAATGCTTAAGATTATATAGAGAAAGTCCAAGATAATTTGGGGGTGGTCAAAGGGTTGAAACAAAGATTCCAAAAAGTGTTGGAACAAATTTGGAGTTTCAGGAATACCCAAAAAATAAGGTA
This sequence comes from Glebionis coronaria, assembly GCA_025667525.1. Lineage (NCBI taxonomy): Eukaryota > Viridiplantae > Streptophyta > Magnoliopsida > Asterales > Asteraceae > Glebionis > Glebionis coronaria. The sequence continues at coordinate 36,309,913 of CM046879.1, forward strand.
ATGGGCGCGGTTCTTTAACTCAGCTGGCGGTTCCTTATCACTGGGGAACCGCGGTTTCAATAAAGAACCGCCCACAGTGGGTTGATTTTGGTGATGAGGGAGGATTTTTTAATTCAGCAAATCCTATTTTTCTAGTGTATCTAATCATGGGGATATGCTAAGAAGCAAAGATAGACAAAGTAAACACACAAGAGCTCACCAAACAAGGTTTTGACCAAAATACATAGATTTATTAATAAAATCAATGTAGGAGGTGTTTAAAACTAGACACAAGGTCATGACACAATGATCCTTCATAGTTCTCTTTTGTTCTTGCTATATTTGAGAGACCCATACATATGAATTATGTAAGCTCATTATAAATAGCAAGAAGCTTTGAAAAATGTTTTTAGATTAAATTAACAATGCAAAAACATTTCTCGACCATTTTTTACAAAAGCTTTGAGAATTTTGAAAAAGAAGAGAAGTTTTCTAAAAAAAAGTTTATTAAACTTAAAAACTCAAAGAAAGAAAAGACTCAAAAGATAAAAGATAATAAGAATGCATAATTAAGGAATATGTTCCATTAAGCCTAGACCTAGACGCAAGTAATTAAAAGGTTCCCACTTAAGTGGCTTAGTGAAGATATCGGCTAAGTTTTCTACCGAGGGCACCTTCTCTATCGAAATGTTCCCATTTTGAACATTATCCCTAAGAAAATGGTGGTGAATCTCTATGTGCTTAGTTCGCGAATGTTGCACGGGATTCTTGCTAAGGTCTATTGCACCCTTGTTGTCGCACGTGATGGGAACATCATCAAGAGAAATCCTGTAATCAACAAGCGCTTGCTTCATCCATAGAGCTTGTTGAAAAGCTTTACCGGCACTCACATACTCGGCTTCCGTGGTGGATATAGCAAGAGCGGTTTTTTTCTTGGAGAACCAAGAAGTTAAACAACAACCCATGAAGGTACAAACTCCACTAGTGCTTTTCCGGTCCACATAGTCTCCTGCATGATCTGAGTCCGCGTAGACAATGGTTTCTACGCCGGTCCCTTTAAGATACCATAATCCTAAATGTATAGTGCCTTTAATGTATCGAAAGATACGCTTAACCGCTTCAAGGTGAGAGGTTTTAGGATCCTCTTGGAAGCGAGCACAAAGGCAAACACTAAACATGATATCCGGTAGACTTGCCGTTAGGTACAACAAACTACCAATCATACCTCTATATTTGGTGTTGTCTACCGACTCACAATCATCATCTACGGTGAGTTTAGTATCCGAGGCCATAGGGGTCTTCATAGGTATAGAGACTTCTAATCCAAATTTCTTTAACATTTCTTTAATATACTTGGATTGATTAAAGAAAATACCATTGTCCATTTGTTTAATTTGGAGTCCTAAAAAGAAGTTAAGTTCTCCCATCATACTCATTTCAAACTCGTCATGCATGATTTTGGCAAAGTCATCACACAATGATTGACAAGTTGAAACCAATATAATGTCATCAACATATATTTGTACGATGATGAGGTGAGAACCTTTCTTCTTTGTAAAGAGTGTATTGTCTACCATCCTCATGGTATACTCATGTTTTACAAGAAACGCTTTAAGTCTATCATACCAAGCTTTAGGGTGCTTGTTTGAGACCATAAAGAGCTTTCTTAAGCTTGTAAACATGATCCGGTTTCTCAAAATCAATGAAGCCGGGAGGTTGAGCCACATATACCTCCTCATTGATCAAACCGTTAAGAAATGCACTCATTACATCCATTTTTTGAAGCTTAAAGTCTAAAGCACAAGCATAAGCTAAGAGGATTCTAACGGATTCTAATCTAGCTACGATTGTGTATGTCTCGTCATAATCAATACCTTCTTGTTGATTATAGCCTTGAGCTACAAGTCTAGCCTTGTTACGAGACACAACACCATTCTCATCTAACTTATTACTATATACCCATTTGGTTCCTATGATTGTGGAACTTCAAGGCGGAGGAACAAGTTCCCAAACGTCATTAGCAATGAATTGATTCAATTCTTCTTGCATAGCGATGACCCAACTCTCATCCGTCAAAGCTTCTTTAACATTCTTTGGTTCAATCAAGGAGACGAAACAAAAGAAGTTACTTTGATTTTGGACTTGAGATCTTAGGTTCCTTTGATTTAATTCGCCTATGACGTTATCAAGAGCATGATCCTTAGACTCCTTAATGTTTACTCCATTTTCAACACTAAGGTCTTCAACTCCTATGTTTCTATAATTTTTGGCATTAACTATGTCTATTTCATCTAAGTCATCATCTACCAAAGGTGGTGTCTTAGATGAAGGAGGGGTTTCATCAAAGGTTACGTTGAGTGATTCTTCAATAACCCCCGTGGTTCTATTTAGGACTATGTAGGCTTTACTAGTTTGGGAATAACCTAAAAGGATACCTTCGTAAGACTTTGGGTCAAACTTGGTAAGGTAGTCTTTGGTGTTGAGGATAAAGCACTTGCTTCCAAACACCCTAAAGTATTCAAATGAGGGTTTCTTACCTTTAAGAATCTCATAGGGGGTCTTTCCTAGGAAAGGTCGAATAAGTATTCGGTTGAGAATATAAGTCGATGTGTCCACGGCATTGCACCAAAACTTTTGAGGCAAAGATTGCTCGTTTAACATCGTCCTACTCATCTCTTGGAGAGTCATATTCTTCCTTTAAACTACCCCATTTGATTGTGGAGTGCGAGGAGCCGAGAAGTTATGGGTAATACCATGAGCTTCACAAAAGGCACCAAATTGCACTTCATTATCAAATTCCCTACCATGATCCGTCCTAATAGATACAATTGAACATCCTAGTTGATTTTGATTTCTTCGACTAAAGGTTTCGAAGTGATCGAAAGCTTCATTCTTAGATGCCAAAAATCTAGTCCAAGTGAATCTAGAGTAGTCGTCAACTATAACAAGGGTATAAAGGTTACCTCCATAACTCCGTATGACGGAAGGTCCAAAGAGATCCATATGTAGGAGCTCTAAACATCGAGAGGTCGAAACCAAGTTCTTGGCTTTGTGACTTGAGTGAACTTGCTTCCCAATTTTGCAAGCATCACAAAAGTGACTATCAAACTTCATCTTGGGGAGGTGTCTTACCAACTCCTTAGAGACTAAAGATTGAATTAAACGTATATTAGCGTAACCTAATCTCCAATGCCAAAGAGTAGAACTATCATCTAAAGTCGCTAGACATAAGTTGTCCTTTGACTTCCTATTAACCTTCAAGACATAAAGCCCATGCTGTCTAACACCTTTTCCAATGACTTTTCCATCTTTTACGATTTTGCTGTCATATTTCGAAAAGATGACCTTACACTCATTGTCACAAATTTGACCTATACTTAGAAGGTTAAAACCTAAGTTATCTACGTGCTCTACGTTATCTATAGTCATAGAGTCAAGAGAGACCGTACCTTTTCCAATGATATTACCACGTCTATTACTAGTGAATATAACGTTACCTCCATCATATGCTTTGTAGTGTGAGAACAAACTTCGATTACCCGTCATGTGTATAGAACAACCACTATCCTTAATCCACTCGTCGGGCTCTAGATCGATTCCCAAGCATATCTAGGTAACAACATACAAGATCAAACATTTGGTCCCTGATAGTCGTAGAAATACGTCTTTTAGGAAAAAGAGCGTAAATAGGGCAAGTGAGCACGACGATTTAGGAAAACCGTGTGTGTATGACCCAATGAAGTGAGTTCGTTCTCGAGGAGGCACGTGTGTTGTGTAATGAGTTGATTTATGATTGATGATTTTATTAAGAAGAAAACAGAATAGAAATGAGAAAGAAAGAAATGACGGTTACGAAGACGGATCGAGCTAAGACGAAAACGCGTTAACGTAAAACCGTAAAAACTACAAAAATTAAAATTTTAACCTAAAAATTCCTAAAAATTACTAAAATTCCTCTATAATATTCTAAGAGTTTACAAAAATCCAAACTAGCTAAAACCTTTTAATTAATTAGATAATGACTTTTTAATGCTAATTAAAGCCCTAAAAATCACAATTAATTATTAAAAAGCCTTAAACAAGATTTTCAAGTTTGTAAACCTCAAAAATGACCTAATTAAGCTATAAACTATTTTTAAAAATTTTAAAACCAAATTAAACTATTTTTAAACACTTAAAAACTATTAAAATCTATTAAAACTTAAATTAATTCTAGAAAGTAAATGAAAAGTCCTAAAAAGATTTGGAAAGTTACAAAGTTCCTAATTTAATGTCTAAAATCTAGGAAAAACAAAAAAAATAGAAAAAACCAACTTTCTATTTTTAGTAATAAAATAATATTAAAATAATAAAAAAAATAAAAAGTTTATAAATAAATTCTAAAAAATTACCAAAAATCCTAAATAATATAACTAAGATAAAAATACAAATTAAAGTTCCTAAAACCTTTTTATTAATTTTATATTAAATTTTAAAGTTGTTAAAAAAAACCTAAAATCAAATAAAATTAAAAATAAGACTTTTTGAAAACGTTTTGGAATGTAAACCTCAAAAATATAAATTAAAACCTAAAAACTATTTTTCTAAAAATTAAAAACACTTTTTACTATTTTTAAACTAATTAGTAAAATACGGCTAAAGAAAAATGAATAAAAAATAAATAAAGAAAGAGAAAAATCAAAATCTTAGCCAGAAAAATCCTAAGCCTAATGACAAATCTAAGAAAAATGAAAATGAGCAAATAAGCAAAGCCAATAAGCAGTTATGGGCTTATTAAGCTACGGCTTATTTAACAAAAGTCCAAACAAAAACGTCTTAAGTAACTATTGAAATGAAACCATAACGTAAAAACCATCCGGATCACTGGTAAACACGTTACTCCTCCGAAAGGGAGGTCGCGTGTTCGAGCCCAGGCCAGGTGAGTTTTTTTATTTTTTTATTTTTATTTTACTTTTAAAACTACAAACCAGTACTTAAAGTTGCTTAAAAACACAAATACAAACCCAAAATAACAAGATTATAGCAAGATTGAAACCAAAACGTGCCCAGTTAAGGCAATGTTTCTGATGAACACTTAGAGTGTTATCTTCACTTGTGAAGATTGTGATCAAGAGGACTTGATCTGAGTACTTGGTGTTGTTTTGATGGACAAAAGGGCACCCCTACACTCAGTTGGAGTGTAGGGAGTCAAATAAACACAAATCCAGCAAGTAGCATACAAGATCAAACACCAAATAAGCACAATCAAGTTACTGATTAGATTATGTGACTGATGAGTATATTTGCTGGTTTTACTTGCACAAAATGATTTTTAATGGCACAAATCTTTCACACAAAGTAACCAACTCGCATTCAATCAATCACAAAGCCTACTAAGACCTATAATCTAACAACTTTCAAGATTATGATGCACAAATTCAAGAAAAACAAGCAGACAATAGACTTAACTGATTAATGAGCTATTCTCCATTCTTTTGACATGCAACATGCTTTAAAATCTCACCAAATTAAAAACCAATCTAGCATACAACCTAATGACTACTTAGGGAGTGTGTTTAACAGGTTTTAACACAAAATCACCCAAGGAAACTCAGATAATGTGCAAATCCAAACACCCCTTTAAACTTTCTGAAAACAATTTTTCAAAGCAACTCCTTTTAAATCCAAACCAAATTGATTCTAAACAATCCTAACATGCATATTAGACCTAAATATGGCAATATCAAACCAAATATCAGTCACTTAACAACTTTTTCACAAAATTCATGCAAATCACAAGAACACCAAATTTCTGAAATCTAAAATAGGATCAAGGATTGTACCTTAAGGGTCCTACATCCAGGACCCTTAGTGGCAGCTTAGCCACCTCCTATAGGCTGGGGCCTATGCAGATCCTTGGACACAAACAAGCTCTTTAACAAACCTGCTAAGAAAAACAAATGAAGAAACAAGCAAATATATCCAATTCTTGAAACCTTTTAATCCTTACTCCTCACAAATCAGTGACCTTTAACATGTTTTAAAAACAAGATCAATATTCAGAAATTCAAAAATCTCAGTCCACTTTCACTTCTTAAAATTTATAAATTTCTGAAAATTTCAATCCTTTTTCAAAACCTTTTTGAAACTGAAATAAACACCAAGTGTTTATAAAAGATTATATTGGAACTCAGAATCTAAGCAATTCAATACCAAACTTTTAAAAAAATAAAAGGAGTTACAATTGACACAACAAATACCAAACTTTCTATTTCAAAAAGGCATTACATGAATTTGCTTAAAAAAACTGGAACAAAAAGAATAGAGGTACATGCACCTCTATTTATACAAGTGAATGGAACTAACTAAAACTAAAACCCTAGCAATGGAATGCCCTAAAATGCCCTTGCTGTTTTGACTAAAAATGGTCAAAATTCGTCTTCATGTGCTCTTGTTGGTGTCATGTGAAGATGCCAGCTGTGATCATTCAATCTTGAGCGTTTATTCAGCCTTGGGGACCAAGGAGTATGTTTTAAACGTTTATTTGGTCGGGTGTTGGGTTTGAGGACGAAAGTGATGGGCAGGGGAGGGTCCCACAACCACATGGGTGTGTTGTGGATGGAATCTGGGTTGTGGGTTGGGTTTGGGTGATGATTAATCAAGGTTCTGGAGTGGCATAACAAAAACCCCTTTGGTTTAATATCAATTGAGTCTGGGATTGGTTTAGGGTTCTAGGGTAATTAGGAGTGGGATTAATCTGTTTTAGGAAAAGATTTTTTTAAAAAACTTGTTTGGTGGGAAAGTTAAGTGGTTTGACCAAGTTGACTGAGTTTATTTAATAAACTCAGCTTAGTGGAATCTGACGTCGGTGGAGTGAGTGAAGTGGAGGTTTGTGATTGGTGGTGGTGGGTGATGTGTTAAAATGATTGGCTGAGATAAGTTCTAATGTTTGGCAGTTTTGGCCCCCCAAGTTTCCTGTTTCATTCATGTTGTAATAAATGGCCATCAACGCCCATTTTCCCTTTAACAACTTTTGCACTCTTGTCAAAAATGGCACAAATACTTCCAAACTTTTTCCAAGGGCTTTAAATGCAATTCTTGGATTCTTCAAGGACTGATCTTGTAATGTCTTCAAACTTTAGGGACCCTATTCATAATTTTGAATATTTGAGGGGTATAAAGTGTAAATCTTCAATAGTTGAGGGACCAAACTTGACAATCTTCAATTCTTCAAGGGCATTTTTGGAAATTCCAAACTTGGGCCCGGTTCATTGTGCGGCTTCGTTTCCCGTGTTCGTTTTTGAATGATTCTTGTGATCTTTTGCCATTTCCTCAATATCCGTACCTAAAAATACACAAGTAACAAACACGAGCATATATTTGGTATATTTAATGATATTTAATGCATTTTAAGCCCGATTTGGACGATGAGACCATGTATAAAAGCAGTCTCATCACTCCCCCATACTAAACCATTGCCGTGCCCTCACGCAATGCTAGAATAAAGTATCGAAGCATCACCAAAGTTCATTTTTATTCATTTTATTGGAATGATAAACTAGCTATACTACACTATTACTACTACTTGTGTTTTAGACATAATGTATGATTTTCATCGCAAAATGGGACGTTTAGGTTCATAGAATAAGAACACGTGAATGCTTCGTTAGAAATAATTTCATCGTCCTCTATTTTCACCCTAATTCCATGCCAAGCGTGCAACGAGATCATTGTCATTATAAGTTAGTAATGCTAACACTACTCATATGCCCTAATCACGTACTTATTCTCCCATTATTCCTAAGTTGTATCTCTTATATTTTATTTTTGTCTTGAATGTTTTACGAGGATACATTGTTTGACTTATGCGATAATAGAGATTTAGGTCTAAAAATAGAGTCCTAACGGTGTAACTAAGACCATTAAATCAATAACCCCTCCTAATAGACAACGATGTTAAAAAATTAAGTTGACAAGAAGAATCGATAAACACGGTTTTATAACGGTTTTGAACATGAGACTTATTACCAAGACTTTTATACGCCCCCTAACGGAAGGGCCTTATTATCTTTGGTTTACCTCCATCTTTTATTCAACTTCGCCATGAAGCTTTTATTATGACTTCGGTCTTGCCTTGCCTTTTATTATCCGCCTCATCGGTGGTTTTATTAGCCAAAGACGTATATCCTCACGCTAAAGCGAATTTTGGATCTTTAAAGCTTCGAAGATTAAGGCTTGATTCACTTTCAATTTTGCATAGATTTTAGGCCTTGTGGGGATTCAAATTTTTGCTTGATTTAGGTGAGCACTTGAAATCTTATTATTGGGTGAAGCTTTCGATTATTTGGGTGCCAATACTTCAAAACCGTGACGCTGGCGATACCTTAATGTCTTCCCAATTTAATTACACGGAAGCTACTAGAAAAGACTAGAAACCCAAAAATCCTAACTAAACCGCAAAGTCAATATTTATTAAGCAAAAAATATTTACAAGCGAAGGGAGAATAAGCAAACAACGAGAACACATGAGTTTTTGAAAGAATACGAGTACTCTACGTTTAGCATAGTAACTTATAATTAACTCTATCATTTCTCGTCCTCATTTAAGAGACTTAGCCTAATGTGTAGTTAAGGAATCAAAGCTAAGTGCTCAACACGCACGGTCGAGTAAAAAATTACTCTTATTCTCGCCATCGGAAAACCTACATTCGTGTCTTCAAACACTTATAAAACATGAGAAAATTTTTAAAATTTGGCCATTTTTAGCCTTATTTTGCAACAAAACGATAACAAAAAGATAAACTTTGGAAAGCGTGAAGGTTTGGCAAGGCAAGTATCTATTCACCCCCCCATACTAAAGTTAAACATTGTCCTCAATGTTTCGAGTCTAGGGGTGCAAACACCCCCATACTAGAAACGTGGTCGAATGCCTAATCTAGCATGGAAAGGGTATAACCAATAAGTTAATAGCCGTTTATGAAGTGTGCTAAAAACCTAAGGTTAGAACATCAAAAGGATATATCATTTGGATATTGAGAAATGTCTCCAAAGTAAACGATCGAGTGCTCCCATAAAACGAACACGAGAGGCTCTAATCGTGAAGATCATGATCTAAAAACCACAATTCACAAACAACCACGGAACAATGGTTGGAAGGGCACAAATCCCCTCACATTAAACTAATTAGAAAGCAATAATATGTACATGGATAAGCATGGGTCTCCCCCACGAGGCACCTTGTTTTTGATAACCGAGTCAAAAGCTCGACTCGAATCCCCATAAATGTGATCATTTAGGGATTATCTTGGTATGGTCAATTTTTGGTGGGGCTTACATGATAAACAAGGCCCAAAAACAACCGGTATTAAGGACTAAGTCCTTTGATGATGCAAAATACCGGGATCGAAGATGGCGTTCTCGTTTTCATTGGAAAAACAAATCAACGCCACTTCATCAATAGTCAACAAAAACTCAAAGAGTTTCAAGAAAATAGGAGAGAAGAAATAGAAGGGTGGGACAATGGGTAAGTCTCTAAAAACATGAGCTACTCGAGGTAGACTCGCACCAATCAAATGAAAAGATTTTCCATTTATTGCATCGGTGGAAGACCGAGATTTCCCTTTACAAGCAATTCCAGGATCAAATATCTCGTCCTCGGTGGAGAAAGGGGAGGGAACATAAGGGGATTCCCCCACACTAAGTCCACACAGAGCATCGTCAAAAGGAGAAGACGAGCTTGTAGTACTCAATAAACGCGGTGATGACGGAGTTAGAATTGTAGAAAAATCTTTTAAATCCAAGTTAAAATCTTTTCCTTTTTCATCTTTTACACTCTCCTTGTGAAAACCCGATTTGATTATGTCAAAAATATTTGGTGTATCTAAAGCAATGTTAGTCACACTAAAAATTCTCACATTTTGAAATCTTTTTGGTTTAGGTGATGGTAAGTTTTCAAATCTTTTGTCAACAAAGAAAACTTCCCCATCGGGATCAACGTATTCATCATCCGAAGAATCACTCGAGATTGGAATCGTAGGCTTAACACTCTTAACCTCTACCGGCGGAGGGGACGGAACTTCATTTTTCTCAACAACTCCTAAAACTCTATTGGAAATCTTTTTGCAAATGTTTTTGATGGGATTGACATTATACAAAGATGTGATAGAATACACATGAGAAAGAGTGGAGTTTTGGGTTGCATTAATGACGAGTTCTTCCTCATTGAAACAAAGAGTGATTTTTCTTGCATGCACATCGATAAGTGCTCTTGAGGTATCCAAAAAAGATCGACCTAAAATTAATGGAACTTTAGGATCGATGGGAATGTCAACAATAATAAAGTCTACGGGATAGTAGAACTTTCCAACTTTCACAAAGACGTCCTCGGCAACTCCACAAGCTAGAATCGTAGAATGATCGGCCATTTCGATTGACATTCTTGAAGGAGTGAGATTGGGAAGATTGAGCGATTTAAAAATCTCAAGAGGCATCAAACTAATACTAGCACCAAGATCGGCCAAGGCGTAGCATTCTTCCATGTCTTGGATAGCACATGGGATTAAAAACTTTCCAGGATCACCGACTTTTTGAGGTATGCGGCTTAGAAAAACCGATGAACAACTAGATGATTTTTGCAATTTCTCTTTGTTATTCAACATACTTTTGAAGTTCGCGGCTAATCGAGGCATCATGACTAAGGCGTCGGCAAAACTTATATTAAAATGCAAGTCACGAAACATTTTCATAAAGAGTTCAAATTGATAATTATTTCGTTCTTGTGCCTTTTCCTTGTCTCGTCTTAAAGGGTAGGGTAAAGGTGGTGTGGGTTGGGGCATAGTAGGCAAAGGCATCGGCCTTGGAATCTCGGGTTCCATGATAGGTATTGGTTCAACCGTAGGTGTGGTTTGAGCGGTACTTCGTGGGCTTTGAATTTGCTCCTTTTCAACCACAACCTCGGGTTCTTTCTCTTTTTCCTTATCCATAGAAGTACTTGGACGAGAAATGGGTTCTTTGAAAGTTTTACCACTACGAGTAGTAATAACCTTCAACTCTCCTTTCGGGTTCACGATGGTATCACTAGGAAGACCACCCGAAGAAGAGGGCTTACACATGATAGCTTCAAATATTTTTGCCATACGGTCCTCAAATTTTGATTGCCTAGCATCGGCTTTTAACAATTCTTGCTTAATCTCATGTTGACCTTGGTTCATTTTTTGTTGATTTTGTTGGAGTCGTGTGACATTTCCTTCCATTTCATTAGCATGAGTTTTAAGTTCATTAGCAAGTTTGTTTTTAAGCTCGTTTTTCAACTCGGATCTTAAGCTAACCATTTCACGTTGCATATTATCAAACTTAGCATCATTAGCCTTGGCATAATTCAAAAACTCTCCTTGAAGATTTTTGGTGTGATCATTTTGAAAACCTTGGGCATTGTTTTGAAAATCACAGTTTTGGTTTTGGTTTGAAATTTGCCCCATTACCACTTTGATAATTACCTTTGTTGTAATTTCTTTGATTTCCTTGGTAATTTCCACCTTGGTTGTTGTTGCGATAATTATTAGCATTTTGATTTGGTGGAGCTTGATTTTGGCGGGAACCTTGGCCAATTTGGTTATAAGTTCCCGTGGCTACATAAGCACTCGAAGTGTTACCATCCGCGGTAATGCACTCGGAAAGATCATGAGCTCCACCACACGACAAACAACTCTTAGAAACCGCTTTAACCGAAGCGGAATTCGAAGCTTCTTGAGCTTTCCAATGGGACATAAGGGTTGAAAACCTATTGAAAAACCGATTTTCCTCATTAGCTTCATCTTGCAAGGCATTGATACTACGAGACGATGATGAGCCCATTTTGGCAACACTCGGTGTGTTACGAGGGCTATAAACCTTAGACCTATTCTCAATTATGACCAAAGCTTCTTCAACCGTTTTACACAAAAAATTACCACCCGCGGCGGCATTTAAATAATCTCTTTCATGATCGTTAAGTCCATTGTAAAACGTGTCAATTTGGTGTAAGTCGGAAAAACCGTGATGAGGACATTCATGTAACATCTCCTTAAACCTATTCCAAGCCGTAGAAAAACTTTCATTTGATTCTTGTGAAAATTTAGAAATCTCATTTTTCAAATGCGTAGTCTTAGAGGGCGGAAAAAATTGGTTCACGAACTTTGAAACGAGATCCTTCCACGTCAATATAGAATTGGGTGGCTCTTTCTCTAACCAAATTTTAGCGGGCCCCGCTAAGGAATACGGAAAAAGCATCATCTTAATCGAGTCATTCGAGACATCCTTAAATTTGCAAGTGGCGGTAAGACGATTGAATTGGCGGATATGGTTGTGAGGATTGTCCTTCTCATCACCACGGAATTTGTTGTTTTGGATCATCGACAACAAACCCGTTTTCACCTCAAAATTCTCCGCAAGGATAGCGGGAATCACAATAGCTTCTCCATAACCCTCGGTGGGTGCTTGAAGTAACACCATCATAGTTCGATTCGCCATGATTGGTGCTTCTCGTACAATGGGTTCGTCAATAGGAGACTCCTCACTAGAATGAGTTGGAGTGGGAGTTTTGTTCTTTCGTCTACGTGCTCGTTTTGCTTGATTACGAGTTAGCATAAACGTCACGTACAACGAGGAGACGAGCAAAGAAGATTCTTTTTGGTATTTTGTGTTTTTCAATTTTTTTTTGTGGTTTTTGATGGTATTAACTTTTTTGGAAATTGGTGAATGTATTAGGTAGACAAAAATCTACAAATCTCCTCCTTAATCAAATCTCTCGATTAAAGAAGCCTCAAGGAATGAAAACGATCACGTGAAGTGAACGCCTTCGATGACTTTAGAACGATGGTGGAACACCAAATCGTTCAAGAGGGTTTAATCAATAGAAACCAAGAAAATATATATGATATGTAATAATACTTTGGGCGGCAAAACCCTTGATTCACTCTCAAAATCAAATACGCACAAGCAAGCGGAGGAAACGAGGTGGCGCGAAGCACTTAAGAGCCTTTTTCCTTTAGGTCGTGAAATACAACCGCCTTATACCCACCTTATAGTTTGTATTTTCAAAATCGAGCTTCACGAAAGTATTTATCTATTTTTGCCTTTTTTCTTTGGTTTGAGATTCGAATACAATGATTGGGTAATGACCTCCCAAGTCAAGGTTGTGATTGCTCACGTATTTGGAGTACTTGTGAATTTATTGTTCTACGTATACAATATATTAATAATATTCACACAAAAACCGAAAAACGATAATACGTATTAGTAGAGTGCTACTAATACAACTACTATTTATGGATATATAGAAACCAACAATGGTTCAATCAAAACACAACACGCCTCCTCGGCAGCGGCGCCAAAAATGATAGTCGTAGAAATACGTCTTTTAGGAAAAAGAGCGTAAATAGGGCAAGTGAGCACGACGATTTAGGAAAACCGTGTGTGTATGACCCAATGAAGTGAGTTCGTTCTCGAGGAGGCACGTGTGTTGTGTAATGAGTTGATTTATGATTGATGATTTTATTAAGAATAAAAAAGAATAGAAATGAGAAAGAAAGAAATGACGGTTACGAAGACGGATCGAGCTAAGACGAAAACGCGTTCACGTAAAACCGTAAAAACTACAAAAATTAAAATTTTAACCTAAAAATTCCTAAAAATTACTAAAAATCCTCTATAATATTCTAAGAGTTTACAAAAATCCAAACTTGCTAAAACCTTTTAATTAATTAGATAATTACTTTTTAATGCTAATTAAAGCCCTAAAAATCACAATTAATTATTAAAAAGCCTTAAACAAGATTTTCAAGTTTGTAAACCTCAAAAATGACCTAATTAAGCTAAAAACTATTTTTAAAAATTTTGAAACCAAATTAAACTATTTTTAAACACTTAAAAACTATTAAAATCTATTAAAACTTAAATTAATTCTAGAAATTAAATGAAAAGTCCTAAAAAGATTTGGAAAGTTACAAAGTTCCTAATTTAATGTCTACAATCTAGGAAAAATAAAAAAAGTAGAAAAAACCAACTTTCTATTTTTAGTAATAAAATAATATTAAAATAGTAAAAAAAAAATAAAAAGTTTATAAATAAATTCTAAAAAATTACCAAAAATCCTAAATAATATAACTAGCAAATTAAAGTTCCTAAAACCTTTTTATTAATTTTATATTAAATTTTAAAGTTGTTAAAAAAAACCTAAAATCAAATAAAATTAAAAATAAGACTTTTTGAAAACTTTTTAGAATGTAAACCTCAAAAATATAAATTAAAACCTAAAAACTATTTTTCTAAAAATTAAAAACACTTTTTAATATTTTTAAACTAATTAATAAAATACGGCTAAAGAAAAATGAATAAAAAAATAAATAAAGAAAGAGAAAAATCAAAATCTTAGCCAGAAAAATCCTAAGCCTAATGACAAATCTAAGAAAAATGAAAATGAGCAAATAAGCAAAGCCAATAAGCAGTTATGGGCTTATTAAGCTACGACTTATTTAACAAAAGTCCAAACAAAAACGTCTTAAGTAACTATTGAAATGAAACCATAACGTAAAAAACCATCCGGATCACTGGTAAACACGTTACTCCTCCGAAAGGGAGGTCGCGTGTTCGAGCCCAGGCCAGGTGAGTTTTTTTATTTTATTTTTTTTATTTTTTACTTTTAAAACTACAAACCAGTACTTAAAGTTGCTTAAAAACACAAATACAAACCCAAAATAACAAGATTATAGCAAGATTGAAACCAAAACGTGCCCAGTTAAGGCAATGTTTCTGATGAACACTTAGAGTGTTATCTTCACTTGTGAAGATTGTGATCAAGAGGACTTGATCTGAGTACTTGGTGTTGTTTTGATGGACAAAAGGGCACCCCTACACTCAGTTGGAGTGTAGGGAGTCAAATAAACACAAATCCAGCAAGTAGCATACAAGATCAAACACCAAATAAGCACAATCAAGTTATTGATTAGATTATGTGACTGATGAGTATATTTGCTGGTTTTACTTGCACAAAATGATTTTTAATGGCACAAATGTTTCACACAAAGTAACCAACTAGCATTCAATCAATCACAAAGCCTACTAAGACCTATAATCTAACAACTTTCAAGATTATGATGCACAAATTCAAGAAAAACAAGCAGACAATAGACTTAACTGATTAATGAGCTATTCTCCATTCTTTTGACATGCAACATGCTTTAAAATCTCACCAAATTAAAAACCAATCTAGCATACAACCTAATGACTACTTAGGGAGTGTGTTTAACAGGTTTTAACACAAAATCACCCAAGGAAACTCAGATAATGTGCAAATCCAAACACCCCTTTAAACTTTCTGAAAACAATTTTTCAAAGCAACTCCTTTTAAATCCAAACCAAATTGATTCTAAACAATCCTAACATGCATATTAGACCTAAATATGGCAATATCAAACCAAATATCAGTCACTTAACAACTTTTTCACAAAATTCATGCAAATCACAAGAACACCAAATTTCTGAAATCTAAAATAGGATCAAGGATTGTACCTTAAGGGTCCTACATCCAGGACCCTTAGTGGCAGCTTAGCCATCTCCTATAGGCTGGGGCCTATGCAGATCCTTGGACACAAACAAGCTCTTTAACAAACCTGCTAAGAAAAACAAATGAAGAAACAAGCAAATATATCCAATTCTTGAAACCTTTTAATCCTTACTCCTCACAAATCAGTGACCTTTAACATGTTTTAAAAACAAGATCAATATTCAGAAATTCAAAAATCTCAGTCCACTTTCACTTCTTAAAATTTATAAATTTCTGAAAATTTCAATCCTTTTTCAAAACCTTTTTGAAACTGAAATAAACACCAAGTGTTTATAAAAGATTATATTGGAACTCAGAATCTAAGCAATTTAATACCAAACTTTTAAAAAAATAAAAGGAATTACAATTGACACAACAAATACCAAACTTTATATTTCAAAAAGGCATTACATGAATTTGCTTAAAAAAACTGGAACAAAAAGAATAGAGGTACATGCACCTCTATTTATACAAGTGAATGGAACTAACTAGAACTAAAACCCTAGCAATGGAATGCCCTAAAATGCCCTTGCTGTTTTGACTGAAAATGGTCAAAATTCGTCTTCATGTGCTCTTGTTGGTGTCATGTGAAGATGCCAGCTGTGATCATTCAATCTTGAGCGTTTATTCAGCCTTGGGGACCAAGGAGTATGTTTTAAACGTTTATTTGGTCGGGTGTTGGGTTTGAGGACGAAAGTGATGGGCAGGGGAGGGTCCCACAACCACATGGGTGTGTTGTGGATGGAATCTGGGTTGTGGGTTGGGTTTGGGTGATGATTAATCAAGGTTCTGGAGTGGCATAACAAAAACCCCTTTGGTTTAATATCAATTGAGTCTGGGATTAGTTTAGGGTTCTAGGGTAATTAGGAGTGGGATTAATCTGTTTTGGGAATAGATTTTTTTAAAAAACTTGTTTGGTGGGAAAGTTAAGTGGTTTGACCAAGTTGACTGAGTTTATTTAATAAACTCAGCTTAGTGGAATCTGACGTGGGTAGAGTGAGTGAAGTGGAGGTTTGTGATTGGTGGTGGTGGGTGATGTGTTAAAATGATTGGCTGAGATAAGTTCCAATGTTTGGCAGTTTTGGCCCCCCAAGTTTCCTGTTTCATTCATGTTGTAATAAATGGCCATCAACGCCCATTTTCCCTTTAACAACTTTTGCACTCTTGTCAAAAATGGCACAAATACTTCCAAACTTTTTCCAAGGGCTTTAAATGCAATTCTTGGATTCTTCAAGGACTGATCTTGTAATGTCTTCAAACTTTAGGGACCCTATTCATAATTTTGAATATTTGAGGGGTATAAAGTGTAAATCTTCAATAGTTGAGGGACCAAACTTGACAATCTTCAATTCTTCAAGGGCATTTTTGGAAATTCCAAACTTGGGCCCGGTTCATTGTGCGGCTTCGTTTCCCGTGTTCGTTTTTGAATGATTCTTGTGATCTTTTGTCATTTACTCAATATTCGTACCTAAAAATACACAAGTAACAAACACGAGCATATATTTGGTATATTTAATGATATTTAATGCATTTTAAGCCCGATTTGGACGATGAGACCATGTATAAAAGCAGTCTCATCACTCCCCCATACTAAACCATTGCCGTGCCCTCACGCAATGCTAGAATAAAGTATCGAAGCATCACCAAAGTTCATTTTTATTCATTTTATTGGAATGATAAACTAGCTATACTACACTATTACTACTACTTGTGTTTTAGACATAATGTATGATTTTCATCGCAAAATGGGACGTTTAGGTTCATAGAACACTACAAGAAAACAAGGCTAATGCAACACTTAAAGAGCAACACTTTAAAAAAATGTTGTATTTTAGGTAAAACTGATTATAAAACAACATTTTGAGAAGAAGTGTTGCATTCTAATAACTAATGCAACATTTTGTCGAAGTGTTGCCAGTGGTATTATAAAATGATAACATGTTTAACAAGTAATGCAACACTCTTATAAAAGTTTTTGCAACAATTTTATAAAGAGGTGGAATGTTAAATAGTTTATTAAATGTTATATTAAACCGATAATTTAAATGGTCAACGACATGTGTACTTTTGTTTAGTAAAAGTGAATTAACACTCCACATATGACAATAAAGAAAAATGAAAGGAACGATAACACATTATCTTAATAAGACTAATGTTATTTTACCAACATAAAATATGTAACCCATTTTGTTATAAAGATATCAAATTACTTACCAATTACGTACTACTACAATTTTGTAAAAAAAAACGTATTTTTTATAGTCTGATTAAATATAAAAGTATTATTACAATGTCTTTCATTTTTAAGAATAAGAAAAAAAAATCTTACATGTCCGCCAAAATCCCCAATCCTGAAACTGATGGCGCCATTTTAAAAAAAAAATATCTTAAATCCCTCCCAGAAAAATATCTTAAATCCCGCCCAACCTTTAGATTGTATTTTCCTCCTAATAGAATCCCTCCATGTCTATTGATATTCTAATTGATCTCCCTTATCTAGTTTATGACACACATAACAGGTAATTGCTTCATCTCTAAATATCATGAAATATTATAGAGTACCAATTTTTATCGATTAAATATTTTGTAGTGGAAGTTTAATGTGAAATATCAATTTCTTTATGTTGTTTTTAGCTCTTTTCAGTCTTTTTTATTTCACTAAAACGATTATAGGTACGAATCTATATTATAGATAGATGTATAGATCAATATGACCATTATATCGTTTGAACACCAAGTGTTTGATGAAAATACTCATAAGAGAAAGTGAGGGTGTGTTTGTTTTTTTCAAGCAGAGTCAAAGGCTTTAATATATATTCTGTCTGATCGAGTCAGAGCCTTCGAGCAGATCTGAAAGTTTCATCCTTCACATATCATAAACCTTCCAACCCCTTCCACCTCTCCACATCTACTCACTATCTGCACTTCTGTTCCTTTAAGGTATGTATTTCTTTCGTTTTTATATGTTTATATTTTACTTTTATAGATGTTTCCATTAATGTTTGATATGATTTTTTATGGGTTTTGTTTAATAATGATCAGTTTATATAATTTGTTAGAGGGTTTAATTATAGTCTTGATTTGAGTGAATTAGAGGGGGTTTTGAATGAGGTTATGTGTTATTGGATTAGAGGTTTAATTATGTAGAGGGTTTTAATTGCTGAAAGGGTTTTACGGTTTCCTTTAAATTGATATGTGTTTTAAATGTAGTAGAATTGTTAATTACTTTTGTCGTAATATCCGGGTCTAGTTTTTCTATCCCTAAAAGATAGAATCATGGGGTATCATGAGCACCTTTGATCCGAGACCTAGTCGGTGGCCATCCGTCACAACTAGCTGCTGCCTCTATGCCACCCATCAAAACCTAGCCACCACAACTTATATGTATTTAAAAAATTATGCAATTTTTGGCAAAAACTCTACTCTTGTATATATTGTTTCGGCTATAATTTTTTAACTGTTTGGAGTTAACTTCAGCGCTGTTATTCAAGACTAACTAGTACTTTATAAGTGTTTCGGGACTAATTGTTGTTGCAACTCTATATACTACCTGCTAATACGTTGCTGCAATTTCTAATATCACCATGAATGCAGCTTGCAACTTTTTGTTATTCTGGCGAACCAAATTTTCCCGTGAATGAAAGGTGATTGACTTTTATCATTTTTCTAGCACCTTAACCTGTCGCTCTGAACTTTTTTGTCTCCGACAACATCTTATGAAAAAGAAAAATCACGTCGACCATTTTGTTCACGTCAACCGTCTTCTGTAAACTGCAATTGAAGTGAGTAACACGCATGTCTTCTTATATCTTCTTTTAGGCATTTTATTTACTAACTATAACTTTTTTTTGTGATCTGCTAGCTGATTGTTGGTAGAGTAGCAAAGGTACCTACACTATCATTTTAAATTTCTTTTCTTTCTAACTTGGTGCAAAATAGATTAATGGTGATGGCGACTTAGAGGATCCACATAATTAGTGTAAAAATACAAATCAGAATTAACCAGATTATAATAAATTACAACTTTTTGTGTGCTTTTGATAAAAGTATGAACTTTATTGTTTCTAACATCCAACGAAATAGATTTTTTTTTGCCCTGTATATAGGCTTTGAACTAGAGTATTAATCATTTTGTGTATCATGCTTAAAAAATAAATAGGTGAAAATAATTGTTGATGGGTAGGCATGCATTGTAGAGGTGATATAGATACTTCAATTCGCCAAGAAATGGTTATTTTTAGTTATTAATGAATTGTGTTTTGATAAACTGGATGATATCAAAATAGTTTTATATTTTTGTAATAAAAATTTCTTCCGTATGCCTAGAAGGTAAAATCCCATAATTTTTTTATTATGTTTTGTACTAAGTATTTATTAAGTGTGGTTAATGATGTATTTATACAGGAATAGGCAAGTTGATAATGATGATGATCTATGCACGTGATTTTGTTATCGTTTATAAGCTAAGTATAACTTTATTTGATGTTAGTTTATGTCATCTTTTGTGTTAGACTATGTAAGTCTTAAGATTATATGTGTTTTTTTGGTTATTCTCGTAAGGAGGATTACATGAGAGGAGTTGTGAAATACATGAAGATAAGACGAAGATAATTACTTGTTGCAAGATATGATGATTTACAAGTAATTATATAGATTTCTTTTCTTTTTTTATTTGGATTTGACGTGAAACATACTCCTATCGACTGAGAAATTCTTACTATGACAAACGAGAAGATAACTTCCAAAAATGCCTCAAGGCGTACAAGAATTGTACATATAGATCAATGAAACGTGTCTGATAAGGGGTAATGATTGTATCATGAAATTTGTTCTTATGGTATTTCCTATTTTTATCAATATTATAACATGTACATACTTGGTTATGTTACTTTTAATATCCATTTCATTCACGTGATGAATTTGAGTCAGTGCACAACTTAGAGGTTGACATGGTTTTGACAGCTGACACAAAGGACTCAATGTCCTAGCTACTAGTTTAATGAAAAATGTTCAAAGACGCTTAGTCGAATCTTCAGTCGAGCATTCTTCTTGCAGTTGGCTGGAATTGATGTTACTTTAGAAGATATAAAGGATGCAGATCCGTTCTTGTACAGCAGCTGCAAGCAGATACTGGATATGGATCCGTGTGTAAATGATCAAGATGTCCTTGGTCTAACTTTTATTTGGGAGATCGAAGAGTTGGGATCCAAGAAATTTTTGGAGCTTCTTCCTCGTGGAAAAAATGTTGCGTGGAAGTGAATGTGCTATCTCCGTAGACGATTGGAAGGCACATACGGAATATGATGGCTATAAAGAGACTGATCCACAAATATCTGGTTTTGGGAGGTATGTGCACCTACTCTCTTTCCTTGATTTTGCAAGACAGTTTCAAACCAGTCTTTTTGATATTTTCGCTGCATTCGCGAGCGATTTGAATGTCAATTAGTCATAGGTATGGTAGTTTACCAACATAGTTAACATTAGAACAATAGTTATTCCGCAAAGTATCGTAAATATCGTTCAAAATAACATTTACTTGATACTGTTCAAAATAACAAAGTTTGGGATGAAGTCACAGTTTCAGATTGTAGTTTAGTTTCAAAATAATAAGTATAAGAATTCAGATTTAAAATCAATGTTTTTAACATGAACAAAGCTTCCAGTTTTCTTGTATGGGTTTTTTAGATGTCAATCTTAAATGGGTTTGATGATCAATATGTTATTGGAGTTATAAGCCGCTCAAAGCGCCATTAATCGTGACTTAATGGGTAACCAAACAGAAAGATACTCTGATGCGTTTTAAACTTTCAATTCTCAGTTTCATTTTTCTCAGTACATGATTGTTGAAATTGATTATTTCGGCTACATATATATATATATATATATATATATATATATATATATATATATATATATATATATATATATATATATATATATATATATATATATATATATCTTTACATTATATATAAGAGGAGGGATTTGCCACGTCATCTATTAGGTACTAATCCACGTCAGCATGGACTTAAAAAATCATGGGCTCAAAATAAAACTCGATAAAATAATCACAGATTTATTCTCATACATTCAATCTGACACAATAAATTCCGATCATCTGTTAAATCCCCAAAATAAAGAAGACGCAATCCGTTCTGATCCACCAGGTACGTGTTTTTTTTAACCGACCATTAACCTTTTACCCACATAAAAAAACACAAATCAGAATTCGTATCTTTCAAACCCTAATATCATGAACTCTAATTTTTTTTAATAAAAAAGCTATCTTTTGTTTCGTTATGTATATGCGGCATGGATTTTGCTGATAGCTTATGTTGATTATCTTTGTTAGACTTTGAGGGATCTGAGCGTATGAATTAAGGTTCTGGATGGATCAATTTGTAGAGAAGCATGGGAGTGCTTTTTGCAACATAGGCTCTTATTAATAGCCATAGATTAAGTGTTGCTTCGCTTTTGGTAATTATACAGGTACACATATCATAAGGCTATGATTTTTATGTGTATTTTATGTAAAGGGAGTAGATTTTTAGTTAATCTAATTTTTAACACTAACTTTGTTTGTTTATTCTTAGGGAGGCTTTAGAACTAATTGATGTTTGTTACCAGGAGGTTAGTGTTAACTTTAACCAATACAATTTTAAGTAGCAGTATTTGATTAATGTTTTTTTTATCATAACCCATATATTCACCTTTTTTACCACAGGAAGTTGTTATAGGGCAACATTAGCTTCTGCGTGACGCACATGGAAAGAGACCTATTCAAATCAATTTATTAGATGGTCTGTTGCCTCTTCTATTTGCCTGTATATGCTCAATTTGTTGGCCAACCAAGATAGTCGGTTTATATTGGTTGAAAACATGACTTTTATATTAATCAAGAACATGTCTATATTATGTTCGAACACTTAGTTATTTAAAACACATGGTTATGAAAACATGTCTATATTGGGTGAAAACACATAGTTGTTTTAATTATCTTTGAAACGTTATTTAAAGTAAGCTATATTCTCTATATTATGTTCTTGCTTATATATAATGCTCATATCAGGTGTTGCTAATCTATAATTCAGGTGTTGCACCTTTATGTGATTCTTGGTACAGATTATAAGAAACGATAGAATTAAGGGAAATTAGTTCCGGTACTTATGAAATTGTGTACCATGTGAGGAAATGGAGGGAACAGATGTCTCAATTAAGTGCATCAATAGAGTTGCATTACATGATCATTATTTTGATATAGGGAATCCTGCGTGCTATTAAACCAGTCGCCAAACCCTCCTTCTGAGAATGGTGTTTGGCTGTTGTTAAAACAGGAGCCAAACATCTTCACTCGACTACACCAATCTGCTCTCATCTCATTACTCATATCGTTCTCAGGTGCTGGGTAATAATCTTCTCTAAGTTGAACATCTCTCAGATTTGAAATCCCCAAAAGATCAAAAAGTGATTTAGATTCCAGGATGAAACTCAGCAGCCATAATACCAAAAAGACATACAGGAGCATGTGTAGGTACATATATCCTCACTTAAATCTGCAATATTATGTGCTTTTCATTTTTGTTTCATTGTCTAACTATAGAAGGTTTGTATGGAACTTTTAAATGTCACATAGATCCATGAGGTCAAAATGATCAACTAACAATGCACAATGGTTAATCAAATTCACAAGAGCACATTTACAAGCACCGATGCAAGGTGTCACGTCAACATCATGTCCGGTATTACCACTCAAGTTACGCATAACTTACACACACAAAATAGCCAAAATTAAATTGCTGAAACGGTGTATATAAATACTATTGTGGCTAAAACCAATTTTGGTGTAACATATATACATATTCTGGAAAGGGGAACATTTGGTATTCACAACAGGGATCTTTTCGTAGGCTAAAAAGGAGTAATACAACGGCACAAAGATTTCACCAACCTTTAAGAATGGCATTGTGGTCAACGCCGTTGTTGGAGGTTGTGTGAGCTGGTGGGATGGCGACTGAATATGTGAATACCAATCAATCGCATTGGCTCTTCTTTAAGTTAAAAATTTTGAACTCTATTTGGAATTTCGTAAATAAGTATCGTTGTATATATCAGATTAGGCTAAATTAAGCGTCATCATCTCGTCCCTTGACACGTCTTCCATAGAAAAAATACCAACCCGTGAAGCGAATAGAATACTACTTTGTTATCCTACAGGGCTACATACGTACCATCTGCTCAAGCACTTAACACAACTTATAATCATAAACTGATATTTTGATCTTATTTTGTTTGGATTTAATGGGATGTATGCTTAATCGAATTATCTTATGGGTGCTTTGCATGGAAATTGTTCGTCTTGGTGAACCTGTTGTCACAAAGAGGCTGGAGGTAAAATTAGTTTCAATTTTTGCTAACCAACCATCAAGTTGGATGTAAAATTTGATTGGGGGGGGGGGGGGGGTGGTTTGGATGTGCATTTAAACTGAAAGTTCTGTATGCGCAGATGTAAAATTTGATGGGGTGTAAAGTTCTGTATACGCAGAAGCATTCGCGTTTTGATTCTTTAACATAAACCCTCAATCAGGATAGGAATATGCTTAGATGCTTTAGAATATACAAGATACCTAATCCCTATATTGGAATAGAAATATCAGATTATTTAAGATACTTGGTCCCTAGATCAGAACAGAATCATGTGTAGTAGCTTTATATTATTTAAGACACTTAACCCGTTAACCAGAACATTAATTTTTAAAGATGTTTTAAATCAAGTAGTTTACATTTCAGCTTTAGATATTGCGGATTATGAACATTTTCATTCTTTATCATTGCTGATTAGATACAGGAAACTTTACACCCACATACCCCCTTTGATTCCTATTTTTTTTGGCTTGGATGAATATTCTTGCAAACTTAGTTTGTCGCTGATGACACGTTAAGTTTTTTGTTCATAATGAAGACTTCCATTCATAAATATATTATTAGGCTGCAAATGATTCATTTTTCTGCAAGTTTCTTTAAATTAGCTTTACTCTTAGTTGAAAATCAAGAATGAGCTAAGAGTTTTCTTTAAAATAAATTTTGGATGGTATATGCACATTATAATCTTACATGCCCTATATTATTATACATTTAGCTGTTGCTTGGCCTAATAAAATGGTCATGTGCTTTCCTTCCAGTTAAGGTGCTTATCATGTAAAGCCATTACTTAAAAAATAAAAACATGGTTTAAAAGTTTGCGGGTCACTGTTCCAGCACTTTTCAAACCATACAAAGATGACCCATTTTAACCTGTCACCCAAAACTATATCAAAAACATGTTTAAAGTAGACAGCCTTTCTCCTCCAATTTCAGGATCCAACTAAAATAGTCCAAAACATCCTTAGATAAAGTCGGTGTTGCATCCACAACAACAGTATTAGTTGACGAACAGGACAACATGTCACCTTCTTTTACCATTTGAACGTTTGTGTTGAATGAATTTATGAAGTCCGTGTTAAAGAGACCAGCCCCTTCCCCCATACATCAAGATCGAAACTTGATGGATTGTTATTATTTAGTAATAGTAATACTACTGAAGATAGAAAGGGAATTCATCAGCTGGTTCAATAGGTTTAGTGGATGAACAAAAGGTGCAGGCTCTTCATAAAGAAATTAGAGACAATCGGCCTGAAGTTAGGCTTGGTGATCGACAAACTGACTTCCTATTTATTTCATTATGCAAGGGGCGATGCATAAACAAATTTACATGTTATAATAATACATATGTTCAATTTACAAAAAAGGAAAATTTTACAGGCTTATTTTTCTAAATACAAATTTTTTCTTTGCGTCATCTACAAATGAAGTTGCTAATGATTCCCTGATAGCATAATGCAAAGGAGTCTTTAAGGATGCTTGGATATATTGGTAAATATGATTAAATTTATCAAAGTACTTTAATGTCTCTTAAGCATATCTATATACTCACGTATTCCTAGGAGTATGTACTTTATCGATTAGCCATATTTTCTAGCAGGATTTCCTACAACTTCACAAGCCATTGTTTTCATTGTGGTAAATGGGTAAATATATTAGCATCTAATATTTTTATATATGGGGATTTACTCTTCCTGATTGCATATCTTGCAGAAGGCGTACATAAGGTATCTTGCTAAATAAGAAAAGCAGTCGAACTTATTCATAAGCACAATTTTACTTTTGAAGCTATATTGCGCCTTATTGTGTGTGGTTCTCTTTTTTCAGCCGTTATCTTTCAAGCAACTGTTGGTAGCTTAAATGTTAGCAGTGTGATAATTTGGGTACAGGTCTGTGTTGATGGTAAGCTTGCTAAATTCGAATAATTAAACATATTAGTCGCGTCTAAAAGCCTATTTACTGCATTGTACAGGGACAACATAAGTAATATTATGCTACCTCATTTTTCTACTTGGAACTTGTAATTGTAATAATATAGTATTCTATTGTAGGCAGATCAAAAAATGTTAAAATCATTACTGCTAAAAGATATGTATTTGGAAATTGAGAAAAAGAAACAAGGTTTAACTCACACTAGCATCACCTCAATAAGTTGCGAGCATACTGAGTTACAATTTAATCAGATGAGGAACAGCAAGAGAAGAATGGTTATGTATTCAACATGAAATATTTGCACACGATGAAGCTGAGAAGGTATTACTATTAATAGCACATTATACTTTGTAACTATTAACTATTAGTAATCAATTCTATACCGGGTGCCTGGTTGCGTTTTGTCACAGTTGACATTTTCTTGCTTTTTCTGACCGAGCATGAAAATATTTACTACCAGAAACCAGTTAAAAAACCCATTATTTCCTTAAACATACATAATCATTTATATTCCTATATAAACATGTGGGGAGAAAAAACCAGGATCAAGAGAGGTATAAAATATATCCTGGATCTTTGGTGGCGCTGAAAATAACTATTGATTGACCCACTTCTAAAATTAACGTGGTTTCATTGTTCTTTTTCTTTAGGTGCGTGAATGTGATTGTGAACTAATGAAACGAACATGTTGATCCAAAGCTATTACATTTATATGATTGCTTTTTGTTAACCCAAGGTTAAAATGTTTTCATAGCCTCACATGATTTATGTTCCTTTCTTTTTGTTACATGCTCTTCTTCATTCTGAATTATCATTTATTTTATGATATGTATGCAAAGAAAGTTATATGGACCATGATTGCACCAATACTAACACTGTTCTTAGTTTAATATTGTGCTTATAATATGTTTAATCTAGGTATACAAACGGCTAAGATTCAGTCTTGACTTATGAAAAAATTAAGTGGAGATACATATGATTCAGGTCAGTCTTAGCGTCCTGATAGCATTTTCTTTTTAAAATTATCAATAATCATCTTTAGGTCGTGATGTAGCCCTTTTGATCAGGTTCATATAGTTATTCTGAAATACACACAAAATAATGTTGTTGCGCTATTGATGGGCCTTGAGTACCTCTTGAGAAGAAACTGCTATTACATGTAGCGGAAGCATTTATATAAATCCTACTGCATTTGAAAATGTAGGATTTTATTTTATCATCTTGGGTACCAGGTTCAGAGTGACGCGTGGAAGACTAGAGGACATCCGCTATATACGTAAATACCAGGTATGCGAAAACAGAAATTGAACTCCATTGAACTTCCTTTCCCGTTATAATATACAAATCCTTGGCATTAAGCTTTACAGATCTTCTAAATGTATACAGGAAAGATAGACTCTTGAATCCTCAAAGCTAAGAGAAAAGATTGAGGTTCCAGAAAGAAATATATGGTTGAGTTTCTACATAAATATTCAATAATAATCATATAACGTATTATAAAACTTTTGACTGTTCATAGCTTACTATTGACTCACATATGTAGTATTGGCTGCTTATATACCATCGATGAAGATGAACAGGTGTTAGCACTCATGTCACTATCAAATTAAGAATTTTGTATACATAATTAGGGCTGAGCAAAACAGCCCGAAAACGAACCAAACTGAATGGAAAACTGAGCCGAGCCGAGCTAAGCCGAACCGACCGAGACCAAACTAATCATTTTTGGTTCGGTTTCGCTTTTGTATATTTGTGTCAGTTTTGCTCGGTTCGGTACGGTTTCGGGTTAAGAACACGGAAAATATGCCTAAACTACATATTTGGTTCGCTTTTTCTCGGTTCGGTTTTTCTCGGTTCGATTTCGGTTTGGTTTCAGTTTGATTTTCTTTCGATATAGTTTGGTTCGGTTTTTGGTTCGAGTTTTATTCAAAATCGGTTTTTTCGGTTTAGTTCGGTTTTATTCGTTTTGGTTCGGTTCGATTTCTGAATGTGTTAATTATTATAAGATCATACATGTAAACTCTTGCTAAAATTTTTCTAATAAAATTTCAACTTCATGTAACTTATCAAAGTGAGTGTTTCTTAAATAGTTGGCCAAATTAGGTTCCAAGTAAAATCATTATCGCATATGAATGTGTTGATATGTATGAGAACATACATGTAAACTCTGCTACATAATAAATTAACTGAAAAGGTTTGTTTCTGGTAGAGGTGTGATTTAGCTTGAGGTTGTTATTCAAATGCCATTTTTTCTAAACGTAACTTTTTTTAACAATAATCATTAATCATAAGACGCTCTCATCCATTAGCAGGGTTTCACAACCAAATTGGGTTTTATCAGAGATAGGATAAATAATATTAACATCAGTTACAACTTTTATTTTTATCTAAAAATAGAAAAAGTTACATTTAAAAATAATTTCATTCCTTATGTATTACAATTTTTAGTCTCAATAGGTTTATAATATGATATAAATTTATAAATTCATATATATTTTTATATTTTGTAACATTTTAATTCGCACCTTAAGAACATCATGACTCGCTATGGTTTGTAAAGACGTGAGGCTTGGCCATGTATGCCACGCCACGTTTCACGCTACCTAGAACCTTGGTTCAATATATATATATATTACAAAATTTTCTTCCATTCTTGAAGCATCTAGATATAATGTACATTGGTGTGATAAGAAAGCTCTTGATAGGCAATTTTTTAAATTTTCTTTTAACTGTAAAATAAGACACACTTGGTAGGTAAAATAAGACACACTCGGTTGAGTCTTAGGGACCGGTTATATTACAAATTCAGAACAAGTTACTTCTATGCGGATATTCACAAAGAAATTTAAAATGTTTAGGTAAAGGGTTCATGTTGACACTTATACTTATAATTCTCTAATTTGACCCATTCTATTACAACTAGGTTCGTTTGGGTCGATTTTATATAACAGTCAGATAAAATATAAATGAAAAGATTGCTAACAAGTATAATATTTATAAGCTCCTTTAAACTAAGGAAAATTTAGACGGATTACTACTGTTTTTCTTAACTTGTATTTTAGGTCGTAAAATTGAACAAGACACAAATCCTTTGTGTCTAACTACATAAGAGTTGCTTAATATTTTAGATGTATACAACTTGTATTAAATGGGGTAAGTTATCATACATGGTGTTAAAAAATGCGAAAGGGATGTTAATTAATAGATTGTTTGGGATTTGCTAATTAATGTTTTTTAAACACGAAAAGGGCTGTTGATGTAGATGGTAATAGAATTTAAAAGGAAGTAAAATCTCTTTCGATATCTTACAATAAGTTTCATGTCCAAAATTATGTCACAAAGTTTTTGTAAAATTATGTCAAACAATGAGCTTCAATGTCCAAAATTTTGTCGAAACCTTTTTATAAGAGTTTACAATCCACTTTGATGGTATTTTTAGTATATTTAGTATAATTTCAAGCACT
The DNA here is from genome assembly GCA_025667525.1 of Glebionis coronaria. Lineage (NCBI taxonomy): Eukaryota > Viridiplantae > Streptophyta > Magnoliopsida > Asterales > Asteraceae > Glebionis > Glebionis coronaria. The sequence continues at coordinate 36,339,265 of CM046879.1, forward strand.
AACCAACTCATTTTGTACGTCAGACGTCTAATATCATGCTCGAAAAATTCAAAAAAGTTATTATCACTCATACTCGATATTTTAACATCTTATCATTAAAATATTGGCACTGTGCATTAAAAAATCTTTGCACAACATACACTTTCTTAAAATCATTATGTAGTTAAATTAATAATTATAAATGATAACGATAAGTTATGCCCGTTCATCGAGCGGCCTTTACAACTAATTTAGCTAAGAAAATACTATCTTACCTAAGAATTTCTTTATCTTTGTATACCATTCAAGATCCTTCTAATTTATTGCGGGCCAATCTTTCTATCCTTTTCCACATCATCAAAACACAAAATTTTAAAATCGCTTCCTAAATATTATAAAAAAATATTTATATTAAACACAGAATGAAAAATACATTTATATATAAAAATAAAAGCCAAAAACATTCCAACAAAAATAGTGTAAATGAAACAAAAGTCATGCCGATTAATCATGTATTAAAAACAATTATACTAAAGAAAGCATACAATAAAAAAACGCTATCCTTAAAATAATACAAACAAAAATTTACGCATACAAAAAAATTAAAAAATTAAACAACAAATACAAGTAACCATAATAGATAATGCATTCAAAGACAGTTAAATTAAAAAAATTAAAAACAAATATTAACCAAATAGAAAAAACAATCAAAAGTCATACTCGTCAAGACATTACAAATACATATGTATAAAAAAAACTAGGACGACAATAGAAGTCATACCCGTCCATCGGACGGGTTTTGCAACTAGTATATATATATATATATATATATATATATATATATATATATATATATATATATATATATATATTCAGATGGATGGCGATTTAACGTAAATGTGAAAGTGTGAAACTACTAAGAAAAGGATGTTTTTATGAACGAAAAGTCAATTGGGTATAGATAACAAGGGTATAGTTGTCACCTTACTAAAAAAAATCTGGGTACCTAGCAATTCCTGCGCTGTAAACTAACTTTATTCTATAACTGGAAAACTAACTATTCTTTGTTTATATATCTGCCAGGTTGTTTCATTATAACATGTGGAAGGAATCAAGATTTTCTACGATCAAATGGAAGTCTTTTGATAATGCACGTCGAGGAAGATCATACTACTGCACATCAGTTTAGTTGGCAGATTTTTTGTTTAAGTTGTGAACTTTATTGTAGTTTGACATTTGAAAAATGTGTAACGGGAATATGATATTATTGATGATATTATTAAATCATATTAAATCATTGCTATAATAGAAACAAGTAATATTTTTACATATAATTTAAACGATGTTTGTATTTGTAGTTTTTGAATTTTCTACAGCAAATAGGTGGTACAGTAAAACTAAATTTAGTGTTGCTTCTAATTGAAAAAGGTGTTGCTTCTAATTGAAAAGGAAGTGTTGTACTAGATGATGGAAAGTGTTGTCATTGTGTGATGTTATAAGAAGTGTTGCCTATAAGTATAAAAGTGTTGCAATATAAAAGTGTTGCATTTGTAAACATGAGCAACACTTTCACAAAAGTGTTACACATTATGTCGAAAGTGTTGCTTTAGACCTAAGGCAACGGAGCCTAAGGCAACACTTGAAAAAGTGTTGCACTAGGTATTATGCAACATTTTTTAGGCCTAATACAACACTTTACGAGTGTTGCATTAGCCTCATTTTTTAGTAGTGGAATAAGAACACGTGAATGCTTCGTTAGAAATAATTTCATCGTCCTCGATTTTCACCCTAATTCCATGCCAAGCGTGCAACGAGATCATTGTCATTATAAGTTAGTAATGCTAACACTACTCATATGCCCTAATCACGTACTTATTCTCCCATTATTCCTAAGTTGTATCTCTTATATTTTATTTTTGTCTTGAATGTTTCACGAGGATACATTGTTTGACTTATGCGATAATAGAGATTTAGGTCTAAAAATAGAGTCCTAACGGTGTAACTAAGACCATTAAATCAATAACCCCTCCTGATAGACAACGATGTTAAAAAATTAAGTTGACAAGAAGAATCGATAAACACGGTTTTATAACGGTTTTGAACATGAGACTTATTACCAAGACTTTTATACGCCCCCTAACGGAAGGGCCTTATTATCTTTGGTTTACCTCCATCTTTTATTCAACTTCGCCATGAAGCTTTTATTATGACTTCGGTCTTGCCTTGCCTTGCCTTTTATTATCCGCCTCATCGGTGGTTTTATTAGCCAAAGACGTATATCCTCACGCTAAAGCGAATTTTGGATCTTTAAAGCTTCGAAGATTAAGGCTTGATTCACTTTCAATTTTGCATAGATTTTAGGCCTTGTGGGGCTTCAAATTTTTGCTTGATTTAGGTGAGCACTTGAAATCTTATTATTGGGTGAAGCTTTCGATTATTCGGGTGCCAATACTTCAAAACCGTGACGCTGGCGATACCTTAATGTCTTCCCAATTTAATTACACGGAAGCTACTAGAAAAGACTAGAAACCCAACAATCCTAACTAAACCGCTAAGTCAATATTTATTAAGCAAAAAATATTTACAAGCGAAGGGAGAATAAGCAAACAACGAGAACACATGAGTTTTTGAAAGAATACGAGTACTCTACGTTTAGCATAGTAACTTATAATTAACTCTATCATTTCTCGTCCTCATTTAAGAGACTTAGCCTAATGTGTAGTTAAGGAATCAAAGCTAAGTGCTCAACACGCACGGTCGAGTCAAAAATTACTCTTATTCTCGCCATCGGAAAACCTACATTCGTGTCTTCAAACACTTATAAAACATGAGAAAAATTTTAAAATTTGGCCATTTTTAGCCTTATTTTGCAACAAAACGATAACAAAAAGATAAACTTTGGAAAGCGTGAAGGTTTGGCAAGGCACGTATCTATTCACCCCCCATACTAAAGTTAAACATTGTCCTCAATGTTTCGAGTCTAGGGGTGCAAACACCCTCATACTAGAGACGTGGTCGAATGCCTAATCTAGCATGGAAAGGGTGTAACCAATAAGTTAATAGCCGTTTATGAAGTGTGCTAAAAACCTAAGGTTAGAACATCAAAATAATATATCATTTGGATATTGAGAAATGTCTCCAAAGTAAACGATCGAGTGCTCCCATAAAACGAACACGAGAGGCTCTAATCGTGAAGATCATGATCTAAAAACCACAATTCACAAACACCCATGGAACAATGGTTGGAAGGGCACAAATCCCCTCACATTAAACTAATTAGAAAGCAATAATATGTACATGGATAAGCATGGGTCTCCCCCACGAGGCACCTTGTTTTTGATAACCGAGTCAAAAGCTCGACTCGAATCCCCATAAATGTGATCATTTAGGGATTATCTTGGTATGGTCACTTTTTGGTGGGGCTTACATGATAAACAAGGCCAAAAAACAACCGGTATTAAGGACTAAGTCCTTTGATGATGCAAAATACCGGAATCGAAGATGGCGTTCTCGTTTTCATTGGAAAAACAAATCAACGCCACTTCATCAATAGTCAACAAAAACTCAAAGAGTTTCAAGAAAATAGGAGAGAAGAAATAGAAGGGTGTGACAATGGGTAAGTCTCTAAAAACATGAGCTACTCGAGGTAGACTCGCACCAATCAAATAAAAAGATTTTCCATTTATTGCATCGGTGGAAGACCGAGATTTCCCTTTACAAGCAATTCCAGGATCAAATATCTCGTCCTCGGTGGAGAAAGGGGAGGGAACATAAGGGGATTCCCCCACACTAAGTCCACACAAAGCATCGTCAAAAGGAGAAGACGAGCTTGTAGTACTCAATAAACGCGGTGATGACGGAGTTAGAATTGTAGAAAAATCTTTTAAATCCAAGTTAAAATCTTTTCCTTTTTCATCTTTTACACTCTCCTTGTGAAAACCCGATTTGATTATGTCAAAAATATTTGGTGTATCTAAAGCAATGTTAGTCACACTAAAAATTCTCACATTTTGAAATCTTTTTGGTTTAGGTGGTGGTAAGTTTTCAAATCTTTTGTCAACAAAGAAAACTTCCCCATCGGGATCAACGTATTCATCATCCGAAGAATCACTCGAGATTGGAATCGTAGGCTTAACACTCTTAACCTCCACCGGCGGAGGGGACGGAACTTCATTTTTCTCAACAACTCCTAAAACTCTATTGGAAATCTTTTTGCAAATGTTTTTGATGGGATTGACATTATACAAAGATGTGATAGAATACACATGAGAAAGAGTGGAGTTTTGGGTTGCATTAATGACGAGTTCTTCCTCATTGAAACGAAGAGTGATTTTTCTTGCATGCACATCGATAAGTGCTCTCGAGGTATCCAAAAAAGATCGACCTAAAATTAATGGAACTTTAGGATCGATGGGAATGTCAACAACAATAAAGTCTACGGGATAGTAGAACTTTCCAACTTTTACAAAGACATCCTCGGCAACTCCACAAGCTAGAATCGTAGAATGATCGGCCATTTCGATTGACATTCTTGAAGGAGTGAGATTGGGAAGATTGAGCGATTTAAAAATCTCAAGAGGCATCAAATTAATACTAACACCAAGATCGGCCAAGGCGTAGCATTCTTCCATGTCTTGGATAGCACATGGGATTAAAAACTTTCCAGGATCACCGACTTTTTGAGGTATGCGGCTTAGAAAAACCGATGAACAACTAGATGATTTTTTCAATTTCTCTTTGTTATTCAACATACTTTTGAAGTTCGCGGCAAATCGAGGCATCATGACTAAGGCATCGGCAAAACTTATATTAAAATGCAAGTCACGAAACATTTTCATAAAGAGTTCAAATTGATAATTATTTCGTTCTTGTGTCTTTTCCTTGTCTCGTCTTGAAGGGTAGGGTAAAGGTGCTGTGGGTTGGGGCATAGTAGGCAAAGGCATCGGCCTTGGAATCTCGGGTTCCATGATAGGTATTGGTTCAACCGTAGGTGTGGTTTGAGCGGTACTTCGTGGGCTTTGAATTTGCTCCTTTTCAACCACAACCTCGGGTTCTTTCTCTTTTTCCTTCTCCATAGAAGTACTTGGACGAGAAATAGGTTCTTTGAAAGTTTTACCACTACGAGTAGTAATAACCTTCAACTCTCCTTTCGGGTTCACGATGGTATCACTAGGAAGACCACCCGAAGAAGAGGGCTTACACATGATAGCTTCAAACATTTTTGCCATACGGTCCTCAAATTTTGATTGCCTAGCATCCGCTTTTAACAATTCTTGCTTAATCTCATGTTGACCTTGCTCCATTTTTTATTGATTTTGTTGGAGTCGTGTGACATTTCCTTCCATTTTATTAGCATGAGTTTTAAGTTCATTAGCAAGTTCGTTTTTAAGCTCGTTTTTCAACTCAGATCTTAAGCTAACCATTTCACGTTGCATATTATCAAACTTAGCATCATTAGCCTTTGCATAATTCAAAAACTCTCCATGAAGATTTTTGGTGTGATCATTTTGAAAACCTTGGGCATTGTTTTGAAAATCACGGTTTTGGTTTTGGTTTGAAATTTGCCCCATTACCACTTTGATAATTACCTTTGTTGTAATTTCTTTGATTTCCTTGGTAATTTCCACCTTGGTTGTTGTTGCGATAATTATTAGCATTTTGATTTGGTGGAGCTTGATTTTGGCGGGAACCTAGGCCGATTTGGTTATAAGTTCCCGTGGCTACATAAGCACTCGAAGTGTTACCATCCGCGGTAATGCACTCGGAAAGATCATGAGCTCCACCACACGACAAACAACTCTTAGAAACCGCTTTAACCGAAGCGGAATTCGAAGCTTCTTGAGCTTTCCAATGGGACATAAGGGTTGAAAACCTATCGAAAAACCGATTTTCCTCATTAGCTTCATCTTGCAAGGCATTGATACTACGAGATGATGATGAGCCCATTTTGGCAACACTCGGTGTGTTACGAGGGCTATAAACCTTAGACCTATTCTCAATTATGACCAAAGCTTCTTCAACCGTTTTACACAAAAAATTACCACCCGCGGCGGCATTTAAATAATCTCTTTCATGATCGTTAAGTCCATTGTAAAACGTGTCAATTTGGTGTAAGTCGGAAAAACCGTGATGAGGACATTCATGTAACATCTCCTTAAACCTATTCCAAGCCGTAGAAAAACTTTCATTTGATTCTTGTGAAAATTTAGAAATCTCATTTTTCAAATGCGTAGTCTTAGAGGGCGGAAAAAATTGGTTCACGAACTTTGAAACGAGATCCTTCCACGTCAATATAGAATTGGGTGGCTCTTTCTCTAACCAAATTTTAGCGGGCCCCGCTAAGGAATACAGAAAAAGCATCATCTTAATCGAGTCATTCGAGACATCCTTATATTTTCAAGTGGTGGTAAGACGATTGAATTGGCGGATATGGTTGTGAGGATTGTCCTTCTCATCACCACGGAATTTGTTGTTTTGGATCATCGGCAACAAACCCGTTTTCACCTCAAAATTCTCCGCAAGGATAGCGGGAATCACAATAGCTTCTCCATAACCCTCGGTGGGTGCTTGAAGTAACACCATCATAGTTCGATTCGCCATGGTTGGTGCTTCTCGTACAATGGGTTCGTCAATAGGAGACTCCTCACTAGAATGAGTTGGAGTGGGAGTTTTGTTCTTTCGTCTACGTGCTCGTTTTGCTTGATTACGAGTTAGCATAAACGTCACGTACAACGAGGAGACGAGCAAAGAAGATTCTTTTTGGTATTTTGTGTTTTTCAATTTTTTTTTGTGGTTTTTGATGGTATTAACTTTTTTGGAAATTGGTGAATGTATTAGGTAGACAAAAATCTACAAATCTCCTCCTTAATCAAATCTCTCGATTAAAGAAGCCTCAAGGAATGAAAACGATCACGTGAAGTGAACGCCTTCGATGACTTTAGAACGATGGTGGAACACCAAATCGTTCAAGAGGGTTTAATCAATAGAAACCAAGAAAATATATATGATATGTAATAATACTTTGGGCGGCAAAACCCTCGATTCACTCTCAAAATCAAATACGCACAAGCAAGCGGAGGAAACGAGGTGGCGCGAAGCACTTAAGAGCCTTTTTCCTTTAGGTCGTGAAATACAACCGCCTTATACCCACCTTATAGTTTGTATTTTCAAAATCGAGCTTCACGAAAGTATTTATCTATTTTTGCCTTTTTTCTTTGGTTTGAGATTCGAATACAATGATTGGGTAATGACCTCCCAAGTCAAGGTTGTGATTGCTCACGTATTTGGAGTACTTGTGAATTTATTGTTCTACGTATACAATATATTAATAATATTCACACAAAAACCGAAAAACGATAATACGTATTAGTAGAATGCTACTAATACAAATACTATTTATGGATATATAGAAAACAACAATGGTTCAATCAAAACACAACACGCCTCCCCGGCAGCGGCGCCAAAAATGATAGTCGTAGAAATACGTCTTTTAGGAAAAAGAGCGTAAATAGGGCAAGTGAGCACGACGATTTAGGAAAACCGTGTGTGTATGACCCAATGAAGTGAGTTCGTTCTCGAGGAGGCACGTGTGTTGTGTAATGAGTTGATTTATGATTGATGATTTTATTAAGAAGAAAAAAGAATAGAAATGAGAAAGAAAGAAATGACGGTTACGAAGACGGATCGAGCTAAGACGAAAACGCGTTCACGTAAAACCGTAAAAACTACAAATATTAAAATTTTAACCTTAAAATTCCTAAAAATTACTAAAAATCCTCTATAATATTCTAAGAGTTTACAAAAAATCCAAACTTGCTAAAAGCTTTTAATTAATTAGATAATGACTTTTTAATGCTAATTAAAGCCCTAAAAATCACAATTAATTATTAAAAAGCCTTAAAAAAGATTTTCAAACTTGTAAACCTCAAAAATGACCTAATTAAGCTAAAAACTATTTTTAAAAATTTTAAAACCAAATTAAACTATTTTTAAACACTTAAAAACTATTAAAATCTATTAAAACTTAAATTAATTCTAGAAATTAAATGAAAAGTCCTAAAAAGATTTGGAAAGTTACAAAGTTCCTAATTTAATGTCTACAATCTAGGAAAAATAAAAAAAAGTAGAAAAAACCAACTTTCTATTTTTAGTAATAAAATAATATTAAAATAATCAAAAAAATAAAAAGTTTATAAATAAATTCTAAAAAATTACCAAAAATCCTAAATAATATAACTAAGATAAAAATGCAAATTTAAGTTCCTAAAACCTTTTTATTAATTTTATATTAAATTTTAAAGTTGTTAAAAAAAACCTAAAATCAAATAAAATTAAAAATAAGACTTTTTGAAAACTTTTTGGAATGTAAACCTCAAAAATATAAATTAAAACCTAAAAACTATTTTTCTAAAAATTAAAAACACTTTTTACTATTTTTAAACTAATTAATAAAATACGGCTAAAGAAAAATGAATAAAAAATAAATAAAGAAAGAGAAAAATCAAAATCTTAGCCAGAAAAATCCTAAGCCTAATGACAAATCTAAGAAAAATGAAAATGAGCAAATAAGCAAAGCCAATAAGCAGTTATGGGCTTATTAAGCTACGGCTTATTTAACAAAAGTCCAAAAAAAAACGTCTTAAGTAACTACTGAAATGAAACCATAACGTAAAAAACCATCCGGATCACTGGTAAACACGTTACTCCTTCGAAAGGGAGCTCGCGTGTTCGAGCCTAGGCCAGGTGAGTTTTTTTTTTTTTTTTTTTTTTTTTTACTTTTAAAACTACAAACCAGTACTTAAACTTGCTTAAAAACACAAATACAAACCCAAAATAACAAGATTATAGCAAGATTGAAACCAAAACGTGCCCAGTTAAGGCAATGTTTCTGATGAACACTTAGAGTGTTATCTTCACTTGTGAAGATTGTGATCAAGAGGACTTGATCTGAGTACTTGGTGTTGTTTTGATGGACAAAAGGGCACCCCTACACTCAGTTGGAGTGTAGGGAGTCAAATAAACACAAATCCAGCAAGTAGCATACAAGATCAAACACAAAATAAGCACAATCAAGTTACTGATTAGATTATGTGACTGATGAGTATATTTGCTGGTTTTACTTGCACAAAATGATTTTTAATGGCACAAATCTTTCACACAAAGTAACCAACTAGCATTCAATCAATCACAAAGCCTACTAAGACCTATAATCTAACAACTTTCAAGATTATGATGCACAAATTCAAGAAAAACAAGCAGACAATAGACTTAACTGATTAATGAGCTATTCTCCATTCTTTTGACATGCAACATGCTTTAAAATCTCACCAAAATAAAAACCAATCTAGCATACAACCTAATGACTACTTAGGGAGTGTGTTTAACAGGTTTTAACACAAAATCACCCAAGGAAACTCAGATAATGTGCAAATCCAAACACCCCTTTAAACTTTCTGAAAACAATTTTTCAAAGCAACTCCTTTTAAATCCAAACCAAATTGATTCTAAACAATCCTAACATGCATATTAGACCTAAATATGGCAATATCAAACAAAATATCAGTCACTTAACAACTTTTTCACAAAATTCATGCAAATCACATGAACACCAAATTTCTGAAATCTAAAATAGGATCTAGGATTGTACCTTAAGGGTCCTACATCCAGGACCCTTAGTGGCAGCTTAGCCACCTCCTATAGGCTGGGGCCTATGCAGATCCTTGGACACAAACAAGCTCTTTAACAAACCTGCTAAGAAAAACAAATGAAGAAACAAGCAAATATATCCAATTCTTGAAACCTTTTAATCCTTACTCCTCACAAATCAGTGACCTTTAACATGTTTTAAAAACAAGATCAATATTCAGAAATTCAAAAATCTCAGTCCACTTTCACTTCTTAAAATTTATAAATTTCTGAAAATTTCAATCATTTTTCAAAACCTTTTTGAAACTTAAATAAACACCAAGTGTTTATAAAAGATTATATTGGAACTCAGAATCTAAGCAATTCAATACCAAACTTTTAAAAAAATAAAAGGAATTACAATTGACACAACAAATACCAAACTTTATATTTCAAAAAGGCATTACATGAATTTGCTTAAAAAAACTGGAACAAAAAGAATAGAGGTACATGCACCTCTATTTATACAAGTGAATGGAACTAACTAGAACTAAAACCCTAGCAATGGAATGCCCTAAAATGCCCTTGCTGTTTTGACTGAAAATGGTCAAAATTCGTCTTCATGTGCTCTTGTTGGTGTCATGTGAAGATGCCAGCTGTGATCATTCAATCTTGAGCGTTTATTCAGCCTTGGGGACCAAGGAGTATGTTTTAAACGTTGATTTGGTCGGGTGTTGGGTTTGAGGACGAAAGTGATGGGCAGGGGAGGGTCCCACAACCACATGGGTGTGTTGTGGATGGAATCTGGGTTGTGGGTTGGGTTTGGGTGATGATTAATCAAGGTTCTAGAGTGGCATAACAAAAACCCCTTTGGTTTAATATCAATTGAGTCTGGGATTGGTTTAGGGTTCTAGGGTAATTAGGAGTGGGATTAATCTGTTTTGGGAAAAGCTTTTTTTAAAAAACTTGTTTGGTGGGAAAGTTAAGTGGTTTGACCAAGTTGACTGAGTTTATTTAATAAACTCAGCTTAGTGGAATCTGACGTGGGTGGAGTGAGTGAAGTGGAGGTTTGTGATTGGTGGTGGTGGGTGATGTGTTAAAATGATTGGCTGAGATAAGTTCCAATGTTTGGCAGTTTTGGCCCCCCAAGTTTCCTGTTTCATTCATGTTGTAATAAATGGCCATCAACGCCCATTTTCCCTTTAACAACTTTTGCACTCTTGTCAAAAATGGCACAAATACTTCCAAACTTTTTCCAAGGGCTTTAAATGCAATTCTTGGATTCTTCAAGGACTGATCTTGTAATGTCTTCAAACTTTAGGGACCCTATTCATAATTTTGAATATTTGAGGGGTATAAAGTGTAAATCTTCAATAGTTGAGGGACCAAACTTGACAATCTTCAATTCTTCAAGGGTATTTTTGGAAATTCCAAACTTGGGCCCGGTTCATTGTGCGGCTTCGTTTCCCGTGTTCGTTTTTGAATGATTCTTGTGATCTTTTGCCATTTCCTTAATATCAGTACCTAAAAATACACAAGTAACAAACACGAGCATATATTTGGTATATTTAATGCATTTTAAGCCCGATTTGGACGATGAGACCATGTATAAAAGCAGTCTCATCAGTCCCCAATATCTCATGGGTCCAAAATTGTTAGTTCCAAACATCCCTTGCATTTGGTTGGGATGCATGAATGAAGGAGACATCCCCCTAGGGGAAAAGTATTGTTGTTGAAAATTATTCCAATTCATATGGCCATTTTGTTGACCATAGTTATGTGTCTTTGATCTTGATCTAGTGTTATTATTATTCCTCCTAGGTGTTAGGGTTTTAGTCCTAGGTCGTGGTTTAGCATGATCATTTATTTTTGGCGTAGGTATTCTACTTCTAGGTTTAGATTCATTTCGTACACTTGGAGGAGTAGATGTTTGTCTAGATAAGTTTCTAGTTCCCATTAGAGGTTTACTCAAGGGCTTGTAGAATTTATCTAGAGTGGGCTTTTGCATTATAGGTACTTTGACCTTGTTAATAAGAATATGTTTTGGTCTTTCACCTAAAACTGACTTTTCAGAATTATCACAAAATTCATCTTCTGGACGCGGTTCCATAGCTCCATCGGCGGTTCCATATCGATAAGGAACCGCCCCATATATTGGAGCACCGCGTGCAGGGGACTGTTTTTCTAAAAACCTAACTTGTTTTAGTTCACTAGTTGATGCTTCATTAGTGTTATATCCTAACCCAAGTTTTTCCTTAGAATGAATTTGTTTGTTTAACATATCATCAAGAGCATTAGTACCTCTCATGAACTTTTCAAGTCTAATGGAGGTGCTCTTAAGGTTTTCATTTTCTTGCCTAAAGTTTTCACATTTTAAGCATCATAGGTCTATTTCTTTATTTTTCTCAAGCTTAGCTAATTTTTCTTTAAGCTCATTAATCTCGTTTTCAAGCCTAGTTCTAGTTGATTTTAGCACTTTGTTCTTTTCAATAAATTTTAGACTAAGATTATGCAAGTTATTATATTGGCCTTCTAATTCACTATGATCTTGAGAAGAACAATTTTGCTATAATACTCGGTTTCAGAAAGTACCTCTTTAGAAGTGTGAGCCATGAGACACTTCTCATCTTTGGGGTTGTCATCAACATCTTCAACGCTATCGCTCCATTAACCTCCAACGAACGCCGTGTGGTTCTTGTCGTGTGAAGGCTTAGGACAATCACCAATGAAATGATTTGGATCACCACATCTAAAGCATTTCCTATCACCTTTATCGTCTTTGGAAAATCGGTTTTTGGAGAAGGGTTTCTTGTCGTTGTTTGGTTGCCTCACGTATTGACCTCGTCTTTTGAAGAACTTCTTAAAGTCTCTAACCGCCAAGTCATATTCCTCATCATCACTATCCGAGGAACTTTCATGATCACTATGTGCCTTCTTGGCTTTGAGTGCAAGAGACTTTCTTTCACTCTTAGTTTTCACCATTTTCGAGTCCTTCAAAATTATCATCTCATGAACCTTCAAGTTACCAATGAGTTCATCGAGTGATAATTTGGAGAGATCCTTTGATTCTTCAGTCGCCGTGACTTTAGCTCTCTATTTTGGATTCAACGCCCTAAGAAACTTCCTAACATTGTTCTTGCTAGAAAAACCTTTATCAAGTGCTTTTAGACTAGTAATAATAGTGTTAAATCTAGCAAATGCACTATCTATGGTTTCATCTTCTAAGATGACAAATTGTTCATATTGTTCGATTTTACTTTCTTTAACTTGGCTCTTACCTTGGTGGGTTACTAAAAGAGTATTCCAAATGTCTTTAGCGGTTTCACACATAAAAATCCTTTCGTACTCTTTCTTTGGTAAAGCATTATAAATCACCATTTTAGCCTCATTATTTTTAGCAAGTTTTCTTTTAGTATCATCATTAGCTTTATCAAAAGTAACTATCTCCTTACTTTTAGAAACTTCATTATATTGAAATGGTAAACAGTCACCATTGGTAATAACATGCCAAAGATCTAAATCTTTTAATTTCACATAAGTCTCAAACCTATTTTTCCAATAAATAAAACTATCGGTTTCAAAAAGAGGTGGTCTTTGCATGGATTGCCCTTCTAGATACTTGTTGGAATCCATAGATCCATTCAAGTTTTAAAATACAATATATTTAGAAAAGCCTTGAGCAACCACGCTCTGATACCAATTGTAGAAACTAGAAGGGGGTTGAATAGTTTCTTAAATTTGCTTGTTAAAGTTTGGTTTTAAAAAATCCTTTTCAAAAACTTAAGCTTGAGTATTTATGTGAAACCTTCTTATACACAATATGAAAAACGTATAGTGCAACTAACTAATAATCATAAGTATAAAGAATAATGAATGTAACTAAACTAATAATCACAAGTATAAAGAATAAAGAATGTAAAGAGATAATGGAAGGAAAGATCAAACCAAACATCAAGGATTTATAGTGGTTCGGCAACGAAGCTCACTCCTCGTTCCTACCCCACTCCTCGAGTACTCCTTACTCGAGAGTTCACTAATCAACAAGCTCCTTAAGGTGGAAAACCGTACACAACGTCGCTTAACCAATTTCTTACTCTAAGCTAAAAGTCATGCCCTAATCTTAGCTAGGACCAATCTACACCAATATACTTTGAGCACTAAGTATTAACCCAAATACATACACAACTTCCAAATAGACACAACTACTTAGATCTTCACAACAATGACACAACAATGAATAAATAAGTTTTGATCTTCAATGGATCTTTGAGGTAGACAGAACACTTCAACAATGATAGTGTTCTTCTCTTTGCACTTTGAGAGGAAAAGATGGGAGGATAAAGATTCACTTCTAAACAAGTATTAATCAAACAAATGATCAAGGATTTGAGTGATTTAAGAAGTATGTAAGAATCTGAAAGTTTATGTGCAAAAGCGGTGGATGGAAAGTTTGATAATGGTCCACTATTTATAAGACAAATGTCCAACGGCTATATCTGCCCACGGTTCTTTATTGCATCCTGCAGTTCCTTATCGATAAGGAACCGCCGTAGGCGCTAAAGAACCGCCGGCGTAGAGTCCGCTCCCTTTTATGTTTTAGTGGGTTGGATCAAATCTGGGGATTAAAATATCCTGAAAGGATATTCCAAACCAAGATAGAATATGCCATTTTCAAATTTCAAATTTTCAAATAATTAATTTAATAAAACATTTTCTTAAAAAGAAAGTTTAATAATAAAACTTTGTCACACTTAATAAAAAGTGAGTTTAAAGAAAATATTAAATCCTTGATCACTTAATTAGTATAATTACTTGTTTGTTCATAGCTTAAGTGATAATGGTTGAAATGAAAAATACTTGAACTCAAGAATTCGTTTTTCATTATTTTCGTAAATGCTTGTTTTAACATATTGTTGTAATCAAAACAAAGCGAGCCCGAAAAATGAAAGTAACGTTTTTAGGCATCATTGCATTAACAAGCACATTGTACTAGTAATCGTTACAATACCCTCACATCTAACTATGTGGAGTCGATCAATGCGTTAACAAAAGACGAGCGAAAACTTCCAGTCACTAACCTAATGGATTACTTTAGAAAGCTGGTACAGAAGTGGTACTGTAATCGTCAGGAAAAATATAAATGTACATTGTTTATATAAATAATGTTTTTATAGTTATGTGGTTTTTATTCCACCTGTTTTGGTTAATATTCCCCCTGCATATGAAAAGGTCGTTTTAAGTGTATTAAAGTTGTGTATTTTTAATTTTTGGCAGATGCACAATCGATGGATGATGAACTTAGTAAGTGGGCTAAAGCGAAAATAACCAAAAGGTGGAGAAAAGGAGTTACTTGGTCTGTAATAGAAATTGAGAAGTTTAAGATTTACAAGTTGATGATACTCGTAGAATCCATACTGTCGAGATATATAATTACTCCTGCACATTTCGAGTATGGAAACTTTCAGGTCTGTCTTGTGCCCATGTCTTGGCGATATGTAGAGTTCTTAATTATTACTTACTTGATTCCATACAAGTAATATTTCCTACAATCTCGAAGCAAACACCACAACTACATAACCCTTACGAGACGCATCACAACAAACTATAAATCCTTCAGGTCCTTTCAATAATGACAACATTGGTGCAGAACCAACTTACCCTTTAGTGTTCAGGATATAGCTTCCTCATTGGATGGGGATCAGATTTCGAAACTTACAATTGAGATGTATAAGTGGGACTCACACATCCAATTCTTCTTAGTCAGCTTAATCAATGGTTCAACAATCAATGAAAACCTTTCGATAAACCTCTGATTATTCCCAGCTTAGACCAAGGAATCAACAGATTTCCGTCGGCGTCGTTGGTACCGACCAATCCCTAATCGTTTCAATCTTGGCAATATCTTTACGAATACCTTTGTTGTCAATCAACTACCTTAGAAAACACAAATATTTCAACCAACATTCACACATAGGAAACTTTACATACAGTTTCTCTTCTTCCAACCATCCCAAATTCATCCTCATATGCTACTTATGTTCCTCCTTTCCTCTTGGATTAAAATGGAATATCTTCAATAGATATAATGACTAACTCATCCTAGCATATCTTACACACAAGATTCGTCCAGTCCATTAATACGGCAGACATGTTTGTCCATTCCAAAAACATCACTTGCTACTTAAAGTACCCACATCAAGTACGAAAAACAACTATAGGAACATCTTCCTTCCTAACTCTCAGTTAATGATAACCAGGACTCAAAGCGATCTTTGAGTACACACTGGATCCAAACAAGTTGCAAGGATCACGCGAATCATCAATCCTCGGTAATGGATACCGATTCTTGGCAGTTAATTGGTTAAGCTCTCGATAATCAATACACATCCGAAACAATCCATCCTTCTTTGACAAACAACACAAGCGATCGCCACTGTAACGAAACTTAATCTAATACATCCCTTATCCATCACTTCTCGTAGTTTACCGGATAACTCATTCCACTCTGACGGTGCCAAATGATAAGGCATACAAATACTACTCAACAGAACGCAGCAGCACTACACAACGAAACGCAGAAGCACTACACCTATTGTTTACAACACTCAATCGACACGAACTCCACTTCATGAGGCGGCAGCAACTCTGCAAAACTTCAGGAAAACTTCATAATACTCTCGAATCATTAACAGATCTCCAAACTTCTTCTTAACTACCCTATCACTAATTTCCTGAGCCAGAAATACATCATATCCCTCTTCTACATACTTCCTTGTTTCCAAACAAGACACACTTCCCAAATGGAAAGTTCACTCATCACCTTTCGTAGTCAACACTCAGCTTCGCAGCAAAATCTAAGGTAGCAGCTATCAATTTATAGTGAAGATTAGTTCAATCTCAAGCATCAGCACTTCGCACCACTAACCAATTCATACCAATAATCCACATCCAAAGATCCCAACTCTATGAGCATCAAGTCAATATTAAACACTTACCTTCCTAAATTCAAGGAACACACTCTTAGCGTAAAACTAACACTAGCAACCTTTCCATTGGTTAACTCCACCTCATAGTTAATTGTCAATCTTACTGACTCTCCGTTTATAAAACAACTGAATCTTTACATTTCTACAGTTTCTACCCGATCTGAAACTAAACAACATACTGACATAAAGAATCTCAAGTAAGAATATACCATTTACAACATTCAGACCTTAAGGTTTTTCAGCATCATTCAAACGTAAACTAGAGCGGCAGCATTCCTATCTTGTCAATTTCCTTTCCTTGGACAATTCCTTTGTTTGTGTCCTTTCTTGCCACGGCTAAATCATATCACAATTCCAGGGATAATAATTCCATTGACTAATCCTCTTGTTCTGCACTTCGCAGCTTTATGACCAGGTTGTCCTAACTCTAGTCGCAATTGTGGAAAAATACCTACATGGTATAGAGTACAACAAACACATTTGAGATTTATTTTGTCACTTCTAGACAGAATGGCAGCACGAATCCCATCATTCCTTTCATGGTTTAAATACTGATTCGATTCTGTCTTTAGTTATTGTTAGTACTGTAATCCTTACAATTCTGACCTTGATTCGGGTTAGACTGAGCAGATTCCCACTTTCTCTTATTGTTTCAACAATGCTATCTTTCCAAACTTGCACTTTCACGTCCATTAAATCAAACGTTCTCTGAACAGCTTCATCGAAAGATTTAGGTTTTGAAGAAATAATCTCACTCTTGATATTACTAAACAATCCTCTAATGTACTGCTTCCTTGCCTTATAGTTATTTACAAAGTATCAGGACATAGCAAATATAGCTCAGAAAATTACCCAGTAAGAAGTAATATCATCGTTCCTTAGCACTAATTGTCTCAATTCGGATTCCAACTGTCCTAGTTCCTTCTCAGGGCAAAACCTAGCAGTCAATAGTCCTCTCATCCCGGTCCATGTCTTACCATTAACCACAACTAATCCTGCAGTAGTCACTTGGTTATTCCACCATCTTAGTGTACCATCCTGAAATATAGCCGTAACAAATTTCACCTTATTAGTTTCTGAACATCCCATAATCTCACAAGTACTCTCCATCTTATCAATCCAACTATGCAATTCTAATGCACCACTAATACCACAAAACTGCGTAGAACCCCACTTCTGAAAACCAACATATATATATTCTTTTGAACTTGCAGAACAGCAGCAACACTATCATCTGGATCAGCAGCATCCTCATTATTCTTAGCAGCATCGCCATTATTTTCAGCAGCATCATCATTATTCTCAGCAGCATCATCATTAGTCTCAGCAGCATCAACTGCAGCACCATTATCTCCTTCACAATTAACTCCAGCATCTTGATTCCTTGCAGCACGATCAGCTTCAATGCTCTAGCAATAACTTGTTCGATCATAGTGTTCACAGTAGCAGTCGTTAGTTTTGGCAACATATTTCAAGAAACTTAGTCACGTAGCGATCTACTAATGACAGAAATATGCTTCCCTTACTTCTTCTTCCATCATCACAGAAGAAAGAAACATGATAAGTATACATATCAAGATAAAAGAAGGAATTCTTTATCAGGACATCTCATGGATACTACATGCACAAACAACATAACTACAATGGTACATCAACCAAAACTCAAAAGAGTTAATAAAGGCACATCATACATCATGAGGGTAATTCAGATTGTGTTGAGGATTCAACAAGATAGTGGTAATGTCTGTCACTACAATCATCTACCGGACAAACTTAAAAGATAATAAGTCCCATCACAATTCTACGACACAAGGTTTAAATAAGTTCGATCACAAAAAGAAAATAAGATACAAAGAAGTCCATTACGCGATTAGTTCCTTAGACACTAGCTCCTCATCCACTTTAACATTGTTGTCAGCTTCATCACACTCGTCTATTTCCCCATTCGCACTTCAAATTCGAAATCCTAACATGATGGCAGCTCACTCTCAAAATCCAAATACTCACTGCTACACGACTAATCACAAGGCAAATCTCAGTACGACTTTCAACATTCCTAAACTTCCAAGCTTGACTCAGAAATGATCTTACATGAGGCTCCCACTCACTCATCCCTTCAAAACTTACCTACTTCTCTTTAAACCTTTCAATTTAAACATACAAATTCATCACAATCGACCCAAGACTAGCAATCTCATCCATCTTCCAAGTCCTAACAAACTCAAATCTCCACATACCAAATACAACCTTTAAAACAACTTTTCTTTCACATCAACCTTCTAATCACACCAATTTCAACCACATATCTATCATACATCAGCTAATCAAACTTCTTCATATCTGATATAAGTCGCAAGAAATCAGTTGTAAAATCGTTCATCTTCTGGTCTACTGTCCCAGACCCTCAGCAGTATATAAGGTCATTATTTAAAATTATATACATATGCATTACATAAAGTAAATTACGATAACAAGTACTCAACGTACTTTCAACAACATCAATACATCATCAATACATCATCAAATATCATCATAGTATTTACTTAATAAATACTTTAAAAATCATTTCAATTTTAAGGGATACATCAACTATAAAACAATACAAAATAAATAGTCTTACCGGAGCCTTGCGGAGAAGTTGCGTTGCTTTTGTAAAATATTTTCGACACCAAAGTTATAGTTTAGGACATTTTTCAAAAATCGACCTAATTCGCTATAACTAAAAAGCTCTGATACCAATCTTTAACACCCCCAAATTACATTGCGCAACGGAAATACACATTTGGGTGCTAAACTCAAACATTGTTACACAAGACATTTTGAACAAACTCAAAATGATACATTTGAAATATAAAAGAATATAATTTAACCATTGTCTAAAACTTTCGATCCCAAGTAAAATAATTTTAGAAATATCAGAGTCACATTTAGGTCCCCCAAAGATTTTATCAAATCCACAAACAATTTACCAAAGTACATGACCGTACATTATTATTTTTATGACAAAAGGGAAAGAAATCCATTTTAGACCAATCACCACAAAAGCAATCCCGCAATCCTTCTCCAACAAGCTCCGCAATTCATCAACTTCAATCACCTGAAATACATGCTTAAAATCATCAACACAACGGTTGAGCGAGTCTATAGGTTTTCCAAATCATCATTTGAACTCAAGAGAAAAATAATCAAGATCATTTAATAGAATTGTGCGCATACAATCTATTGTTCTGGCAATCTGGCATATAGCAATAGCTATTGAATTGTATTAAGCTCATGATACCGACCCCTTAACATAGTCACCCACGCCTAAAGCCGGCATGACTAGATGAATTCCAGGGCCCCTACTAGGGTATCAGTTGCAAGGATACCACATTCTCATTCTCGTAAAATTATCCTTCCCAGTTGGTTACTCAGCGTAAAGCCCTGGTCTCAGATAGGGTTGTCAGCCCAATAGTACTATTATTAGAATAAGATGTTATTCCCAACTCACAACATCAATTCAGAAGATAGTTAACGGCTCATGAATTTAGGGACTTTTGCAACATAGGTACTTATACAATTCAAATCAACAAAGGCAACAAGGCAACATTCGGGTCCAAACAATCAATCGTGACTTGTGTTCATTTTTACTTTCAAATAGCATGTATCCCCCTCGCGGGTTTTAAAATCAGTCGACACAATTACAAAAGCGAGGCTATAGACTCACCTGGAGTAATAGCAGTAGCAAGACGATCTTCGACGATAGTTGATGCCCGATAAGCACAAAAACCGCAACCTATCAAATAAAGCGCGTTCATCAATAATAAACTCGAGTAAAATCCATACTTAGTAACATCAAACTCAAAATCATAAAATCACACCCAACCCAAAATGAAACAATTCAAGTGACCTTTTACTTCATTCTATATGTTTATTCTATTAGTTAATTATTTTGATAAAAATCTGCCGGTACACACCAAATGTACGAGCTCATTTACCCCACTTAAACATATCAAATACTTATGATACTAATCAGAAATGTCAATTACTATATATAGAAAGACCTGTTAAAAGCCCATCAAAAGATTTTACTTTTAAAGTTCCCTGTCCGACACATCTTTGAACTACAAAAACCGGACAGTTTTACGTCAACAACTCATATAGTCTTTTTAACTTATTTACTTTTCTTCGTTTACAAAACCGACACTCGACTTTGAAAATAAACTCAACATCCTCATACTTAACACTTAACATCAGTCCATGACACATTTCAAAATCCTTTTTATAGTCCCCGAGATTCGATCTAAATATCGACAACAATTATATATCGTGCCGATACTCGTCTCGCAGTACACAAATAATCAAACTAACGTAACTTCGCGCTCGTTTGGAGCTAGAAGCTCTATCTTATATCAAATCGAAGCTAAAAGAATTCTATACAACAATATCTAGTTAGTTCATCTCAAACTCAAACTCATATGTTTAGAAAATTAAGTTTAATAATCTGTTTAAAAATATACATTTAAAAATCATTCAAAATAAATTTTTCACCACATTTTAACCCCATTTTTACCACTATAATCATCCTACTATCATTACCAACATATCATCTAACTCATAAAACCCTTGAATGATCATACAAAAATTACCCACTCAAAATTTTAAACATGCAATAATTAAAATATGTATAAAACAACATTAACAACCATATACCATCATAAAAATGGATCAAACCTTCATAGATCATCATCAAAAATTTAAAGTTCTTGCATGTTGCTAAAAATTACATCAAAATGATCACCATTGAATTTACAACATGAGATATTGATTATTTTTTGAAGATTCAAAGTAGATTTTTGAAAATCAAATGGTTTAGGTGTGTTGGGGGTGACGGATAGAACAAGGGAGGGAGAGAGGGTGTTTGATTTTGTTTACACATGCATGTATGTGTTTTTAGGTAAGAGAATTTCCTTTTATATGGTGGTGGAGGGACTAGTTTTGCCAATTTGTGATAGTTTTGGTCCAAAATGCAATTAAATAGTTGTAAGGGTAGAAAATGTAAATTTTCAATTATGAAAATATTTACGAGGCTCGGGTTTCGTAAAATACTTTTCAAAAGTTAAAACGCACTCAAAATATGATGATAATATGATCCCGGTTCGACTTAATACGAACTTAAAATAAAAACGTCAAAATTATAAACATCGAGACAACAAATGATACAACATAAAATCTCGGGCATCCGTCGATATCGTGGTCACTAATAATCCTCGCTATTAGTAAAAAGATAAAAATAAGACCTACAACGTCGGTTTTAAATAAAACCATCAATCGTCATTTCATTCAACTCATCAAAAATTTCAAAATTATTCGTAAAAATAATATTATATAATATTAAATAAATGACCTCGGGTTTGGGTTGTCACATGCAACGTCCAAACTTGTGGCTTCTTCAAGGGACTTCAAGGGAGTATCTGAGAGTGCAAAGACCTGAACAACTCATAAGCTACATGATTGATACAATCAACCTGTAATTCAAATTCAACCATCTTCTTCAATGTATCATGAGTGAGAGGATACTTTTTTTCAACCAGCAAGTACACAATCATCTCGGACATAACTAAGGGGTTGTTTAATTTTTAAAATGGTATCATATGAGGCTATTAATTAGCCTCTTAGTGGGAAGAGGGAGGTTTTAATATGAGTGGGAAACAAGATGCTCAAAGATATTTAGGCTTACTACTCTCCCCACTAAGAGACATAAAGGGAAAAGTAAACACCCCCTAACTCATACACTGCAGAAGACGAAAACAGCCTCCAACATATGATATCACTTCCCTTCTGAGTGGCCCAAATGACATCTTTAATATTAGGCTCATACATTCTTCTCATTGTGCTCCAGATGTCAAAATCTTTTTCCATGTCATCTGTAGGTGGCTTAGACTCAAATTTAGATTTCAAAACATCCTAAAGATCATTAAGATCATCTCTTTCTAAAGCCTGAAACATTTCTGATAAACTCTGATAGGCTTCACGTTGTCCATTTTCCCTAGACAGCTTCCACCAACTTATACCCTTATCAACCATAACTTCATACTCAAGAACAGGGCACCTAGCCAACATTGAATCAGGCTTGAATATATCAGGAAGAACTAACTTCAATTTCTTATTAATCTCTTCATTCAATGGATATAGATCTTCACCAACAATCTTCCCTACCCTATCCATCCTTTTCAATCTTTTAGATGTGCAATGATCAACAAAACAAGATGATCCAACAGATGCACGAGCCTCAGCTTTTCTTTTAACGTTCTCTCTGCATTTCTTCATCCTAGCATTCATTTTCTTTATATGCTCTTTTTCTGCCTCTGAACCCATCTCAATAATTTCCTCAGCCTTTTTAATAACTAGAATAGCTCCTCTCTCAAGCTCTTCAAAAGATAACCCTATAAAATTGTCTTTCTTATAACCCGCGTGAGTCTTTTGCATACATTTGTAGTAAACTCTTAGATTAGAAACTGAAGACATATATTGTGCTCTCTTTTCTTCATTATTTCTCCATAGAATAATTTTCTGTTGATACTCCAGACCCATTAACAAAGTCTCATACCTCCATTTAGTGCATTGTCCAGAACTTCATTGCTCGTATTCTTTCAAGAATTTATCCAGAAGGCTGTGTAAACCGGGGACTATTTGACTCAGAATTCCTTGCACCATTTCTTATGTTATTTATGTCTGATCATTCATGTGTTGATTTTCTTCCCTGTTTTTCATTATTTATTGTTGCTCTAAGAACTGCTCTTCCTCCATTCTCTTAGCAAGATCTTCATCATATTTTTCTTGTGATTTTTTAGACTTAAATTCTGGCTCTTCTACCACAATATATTTTCCCTTATCCTTTGGACCTACATTGGATGACAAAAACTGTGTTTTACTTCTTCCAATTTCAATCCCTTTATTTGTCTGCGTTTGTCTCGTAGTAAACACACTTGTAGGAGCAATAGTTTTATTTGCAAGTGCAATAGTATCTGAAACAGGGGAAACTATTGTTCTTTCAGGTGAAAATCTTGCTATTTCAGGTGAAACTCTTACTTTTTCAGGTGAAAATCTTGCTATTTCAGGTGAAACTCTTACTTTTTCAGGTGAAACTTTTTCTTTTTCAGGTGAAACTCTTTCTTTTTCAGGTGAAAGTGTTGTTCTTTCAGGGTAAATACTTAAATTGGCAAAGGAAACTATTGTTTTTCAAGTGCAAGTGTTGGAGAAGAGGTTTGTCCCAGTTTAGCCAATGTGTCAGCACAATCGTCTGTATTGACTACCCTTATCACTAACGTTGTCACTTACTTTATGAACACTATCATTTTCAGCATCTGACTTCGGATATTCATAATATTTTGGCATCGTCATCGTCTTCATTCCCCTCATCAGAGGATAGAACCAAACCTTTTATTTTCCTCCTCTCAACTTTATCAAGTCTTGTTTTTAAATGTTCAATTGCCACACCCAGCTCCTTCACTTGTTTTTTTAGTTTTGCATTTTGTGTTTGCATACTTTTGCACAACACTGTCAATTCACTAATTGATAGATGTTGCAAACTATCCTCACCTATGTTGCCACATTCCTGCCAAGCTTTCTTCCCTGTCTTAGGCTCGACATCCTCACCCATCCTACTCTTGACACTAGTGCTATGATCCTCCTCTACCACGGGTAAACGCACACATGTTGGTCGTGTGTTCTTCCTCTGGCCTTCTGCTGGGTTTGTAGAAGTTCCAACTCGAATGATCAATAATAGGTTGGGTTAATGGGACCGATCTCCTAGAAAAGTTAGTTGTGTTTGGTTTTAAGGT
This sequence comes from Glebionis coronaria, assembly GCA_025667525.1. Taxonomy (NCBI): domain Eukaryota; kingdom Viridiplantae; phylum Streptophyta; class Magnoliopsida; order Asterales; family Asteraceae; genus Glebionis; species Glebionis coronaria. The sequence continues at coordinate 36,363,677 of CM046879.1, forward strand.
GGTGAATAATTTTTCTTTGTGTTTGGCCATCATATAGGACTTTTTATGTTTGATCTCTCCATCCATGTCTATAAGCACAGCCAAAAATCTTGGGTACATACAAATTTTTTATTCCCTTTAACACTTTTCAATATACCATCGAAAATCATTTGCGAAAAATTGTATCTTTGCCCTTTTGCCAAACATACTATTGCAGTTTCTATATTACTTTCAAACTCATTACATGATGTTGTTTTATGGCTTAAGCACTGTTGGATTGTATATATCAAATATTTCTAATGAGGGGCAAACTATCCTTTTAAAAAATTTAATTTCTGATCTTCATCAATATTATGCCCCAACAATCCAATTTCATGAAAAAGTTCTTTTTCTGGGATAGTACTTACACCATCCCGATCATTCAAGAGAAGTGAATCTCTGATTGAAGAGACAGTGATGTACTTACTAATGTCATCCACCTTACTCTTAATAGTAACTTCTCCACCAACAGTTTTTATATGGGCATTAGTCCAAATTTGCCTTATGTGTGAAGTATAGATTCTAGGATTTACCTGAAGTGAAAACTTAAAATAACAAGCACCAAGATAGTCCATAATCTGATCAAATTCCCAATGAACATCACTCCTCTTCAAATTAGCCACCATGTTGTGATAATCATGAAACTTTAAATTCGTCATAGTTGATTGGAAATGATAGATTGTTTACTATGTGAGATTATTGGTGGGTTTTTATTGATTACAATAGACGACTTGATTCAAAAACGTATTTGAGTGAATTGAAAGAAATGATATTGCTTTGATTTGAGTGAATTGAAAGAAAGAAATGAATGGTTAAACCAAGTGATGATGAATCCGAACAGGATACCTGTATTTTTTTCTCGTTAATTATAGGTCAAACAAAGGTCAACATTGATAACTGTTTTTTTCCTCGTTAATAAACCGTCAAACAATGGTCAAATATCGGTCAACTATCAAAAAACCATTAAAAATTTAATGTCAGTGGAAACTTTTTAAAATTATAAAAAACCGGGGGATAAAAAATAAAAAAGACAACCTTGATACATAATTGATAAAGTAGATAACTTATGGAAATAGTTGATAACTTTTGGAAAAAGTTGATCACTTTTATAAAAGTTGATCATTTGGTTCCCCTGTTTTGGTAATTATTTCCCCCTGTTAACAAAATATTTTCCACTTGTTAAGGAAATTTTGTCCACGTGTTTTTAATAATAATAAAGGTTGAGCATACTTATGAACCAAAATTTGAGCACTTATGAACCAAATTTGAGCATTAAAGAAACAAAAGTTGAGCATTTAGATGACTTCATTAAAAAGTAAACACATATAATTTTTAGCACTTAGGAACCAAAAGTTGAGCATTTACGAACCAAAAAAGTCAACTAGTATTCATTTTGACTTGACTTATTAAACAAAGTCAACTGACTGTCAAAATGTACCATGCTCTTTAAGGTTGTTTGTGTATCTAATAAGAAAAAAGGTTAATAGTCATAAAGATAACATAACAACCAATGACTAATTAGGCAAGGCAATGTATCATCCTATTTTTCCTTTATAAATATCTCTCCACAAACTTAATTACCACACACAACATACCCAAACATGTATGATCACATACCAATAAAAATCCAAAGAGAAATAATGCTTAGGCTCCTATGAGATATCTATGTAGATGTCGTCAAGTCTGCAAGTCACTGAAATCTTGCATTGACGCAAGAGATTTCCGTTTACAATACCGTTCTCACGAGGTTGCTAATTGCAGCTTAATTTTCCAATACAAGCAAGACATGGAGGGTATCATGTATAAGGTTGGTGTTGACTTAAATTTCACACGTGTGGCTCATTCAAGATTAAATTGTGTAAATCTACATGCACTTGCAACTTCTAAAGGCATATGGTGTTTTATTGTTACAAGCAATATTGCATTGGTCCTATGGAACCCAACCATAGACAAGAACGTGAAGATCTTGTGTCCGTTGGATGAGCCTCCACATTCAAAAATAGTTTTTGGTTTTGGTGTTTCTCAAGCAACTAAAGTACCAACAATTGTGTGCATAAAATACCCGGTGATACAGGGAGGTACATGCTCAGTCTCATACTTTACAACGAGAACACGTGTGCGGCTTCATTTGGAAATCGAAGATTGTCCCCGGGGATCTATTCGTATATGTAGGGGAGCCAGGTAGTGGTGGCCGGTAGTATTTATTGGGTGTGTGTAGAAAAGTATTTTTTTGATCGTGGTCAAGAGCATAAAAAGTATATGATTTTATCATTTGGTTTGGATACTCACCAGTTTATACTGGAAAATATCCCTCAAGAGGTAACCAATACTGTTCGACCTCCATACACAGTCTTAGAGCTAACAAATCATCTGATAATCGCAGGAAATGTTGTATTTCTTAGAGGACGAGCTAGTTGTGGTTGGGCCTTAGAGTTGGTTGATGGTTTGATTTCTTTGATCCGTACATCGTTCTTCCACGAAAGGGCTATTGAGCACGTGCCGAATCTATTAGGGTTTTCAAAGAACGAGGATCCGATATTTGAAGTGAGTGCGAACCCACCAGGTCTTCCCCACATACTCGAAACTTCAGACAATGGGAACTTTGTAAACAACCTAGGTATTGAAGGAATCCCTGGTACTTTCATAGTCGGGCCCTACAAGGAATCATAATTTCTTCTTAACAGTGAAGTAAATGAAGTTATAAGTGGATGATTTATCTGGTTATCACATATGTTGCATTGTATTTCCTTTTTAATATATTCCTCTTATGTTTTTCCTAATGCACAATTGGTCAACTTTTTTAGTAACTACACAATTTATAATTATTGTTAAAAAAGACAACCATGATACATAAATGATAAAGTAGATAACTTATGGAAATAGTTGAGCACTTTTGGAAAAAGTTGATCACTTTTATAAAAGTTGATCGTTTGGTCCCCCTGTTCTGGTAATTCCTTCCCCTGTTTGCCAATTTTTTCCACCTGTTAAGGAAGTTTTTTCCACGTGCTTTTTAATAATAATAAAATTTGAGCATACTAGTTGACTAAATTCTTAAAAACAGCTCAAAATTTGAGCACTTATGAAACAAAATTTGAGCACTTATGAACCAAAATTTGAGCATTGAAGAACCAAAAGTTGAGCATTTAGTTGAGTTCATTAAAAAGTAAACACATAAAATTTTTAGCACTTAGGAACAAAAAGTTGATCATTTATGAACAAAAAGTTGAGCATTTACGAACCAAAAGTTGATCATTTTATTTCCCCTGTTAGACAAAGTTTTCATTGAGTCAAACAAGAATGTTCAGTCATAGTTTATTATTGTAACATTTATTAAAACGTTGTAATAGTTAGTTAAATAGTCATGGTTCACGGGCTTGGCTTTAAGCTACTTAAAGCCAAAAAGACAAGCCCGGTCCAAACAATATAGCCCATTATGGTTACATGTAAGCCCGACTATATAAGGCCCTTCCTATCATGTTAGGAAGGGTGGACGATCATTTGTAACTCTAATTCTTCTAATCTAATATTCACCAAGTTAATCATCTCTCTCTAATTTCTCTCACTTCTTTCTCTCTCTAAAATTCATATCTTTTTTATCTCATTTCTTTAATCTATCATCATATTATTTGGGACAACAATTGGTATCAATCACCATAGGGTAGATTTATGTTTAGTTTGTGGTTATCATTTTTGATTTCGTGTGATTTTCATCTTAAAATCATTTCGTATAAAAAAAATTGTGTTTTTGAGCTCAAAATCTTCATTCAAATTGCCTACAAAGTTGTGGTAGGAATTTGTGTTCCTCGTTTTGGTGATTTCCACGAAAAAATTGGAACTTTTGGCTTGATTTTTGGGTAAAAATTCGTCATTTTTGAGTTTTTGGCTACACAGTTCGGAATTTGAAGTTTTATAACTCAGGAAGCTAGGGTTTAGGTTTATTCCGAACTAGGTGAGAAAGTTAGACATTCCGAACTAGGTGGGAAAGTCACATATTCCGAATTAGGTGAGAAGGTGTTATTCTGAACAAGGTTAGTGATCTCGATTCCGAATTAGGTGGGAATAAGGGGCATTCCGAACTAGGTGAGATATCGATTACGAATTAAGTGACAAAGTGGGTATTCCGAACTAGGTGGAAAGAAGTTATTCCAAACTAGATCAGGATTCAACCATTCCGAATTAGTTTAGAAGTCAATCATTCCGAATTACATCATAATTTCACCATTCCGAATTACATCAGAATTTCACCATTCCGAATTACATCAGAATTTCACCATTCCGAATTACATCAGAATTTCACCATTCCAAATTACATCAGAATTTCACCATTTCGAATTAGATCAGAATTCTACCGATTCCGAATTACGTCAGAACTTTCTTGATTCCGAACTAGGTTAAGGTTTAACTCATTCCGAATTAGGTCAAGATTTTTGGATTCCGAACTAGGTGTGGATCACGGATTCCGAACTAGGTCCTTGTTTCGCTAAATTTTTGTTCGAGTATTTTTTAGACTTAGCCACCATCTAGACTAGTTTCGGAATATCGTTTACACGAAGATTAAAAAAAAGAAAAAAAAAGAGTTAAAATTTTTCCGTCAAGTAAATTCAAATTTTTTCCATACTAGTTTTAGGATATTTCTAGCTCGATTTCAAAATTTGGCGATTACAAATTTTTTTGGTCTACTGTTTTGTCGGATTGGAGAATTTATTATCGGACTGAAGGAAAATCAGAATTTTCGGAATTTAAACCACAATCTATTCACAACAACATCTACTTAAGATCCTATTCACTTCACTTCATTTTTGAGATGGATTCTACTGCTGAATATCGTGTTACTAATAACAACATAATGGTGGCGGGTAACAAAGAGAGACCACCAATGCTTGTGCCTGGTCGGTATGCTCAATGGCAATCACGTTTCATCCGATACCTTGATACAAGACCCAATGGTGATGCCTTGAGGAAATGTATTACTCATGGACCATATGTATTCAAGAAGATCTCAATTCCTCCAAGACCAGCCACAGATACTACTGATCTAATACCCGCAAGTGAACGTGATGAAACAAGAGCTGATCTTACACCTGAAAATTATGCTTGCCATGATGCGGCGAAGGAAGCCATCTATATGGTTTTAAGTGGGATTGGAGATGATATTTACTCCACGGTTGATGCATGCCCTACAGCACATGAAATGTGGACTGCTATTGAACGCTTGCAACAAGGAGAATCACTCAACAAACAAGATGTCAAAACAAACTTGTTTTGGAATTTTGGCAAGTTTACTTCAAGGGATGGAGAATCAATTGACTCATACTACTCTAGGTTTTATAAAATGATGAATGACATGACAAGAAATAATCTGCAAGTCTCCACCATGCAAGTCAATGTTCAATTTCTTCAACAACTTCAACCCGAGTGGACACGATTCGTCACTTTAGTGAAACAACAAGAAAAGTTAGACGAGGTCTCATATCATCGACTCTTTGATATCTTGAAGCAATTTCAGAATGAAGCAAATGAGATTCGAGCTGAATTGCCAAGACGGCTAACCCACTTGCTTTAGTGACTACAACTCAACATGTTCAAGATCATCGCTCACGTGCTCCTATGTCATACTCCACTACATCATCCTCACCACGATATTCCACATCATCTAAGTCTTCATCATCCACAAGATCACGAGGCAAAGTGCCAAGAGCACCATCACCACCATCTGAGTCATCATCTGAAGAAGACAGTGATGAAGACCAACCTCAAAAGAATCGAGAGATGAAACAACAAATTGCTTTCATAATGAAGACTTACAAGAAAATCTATAAACCCACCAACAACAATCTTCGAACATCATCTAACACAAAGAACCAATATGTTGAGAGTCCTCCAAGGTATGACACACGTCGACGTGGTGAAAGTCCTTCTAGGTATGATCGACATAATCCAACGCATGTTGAGGGTTCTGCAAGGTATGATCGACAAACTGCCAAGTATGATACTCAAAGGATTGCTGCTGCTACTGGGAATAGGGAAACTGTTGGAAGTCAAGTGGTTCAACAAAGTGGGATTCAATATTTTAACTGCCAAGGTTATGGGCATATGGCAAAGGAATGCATGAAGCCAAAAAGGGTTAGAGATTCTGGTTATCACAAGGAGAAGATGCTGCTATGAAAGAAGATGGAAATTGGGGTTAAATTGTCAGCTAAGGAAGGAGCAATGCTTGATGACACTGATGATGAAGATTCTGATCAAGAACTAGATGCACATTACTCGTACATGGCAAAGGTTGAAGAAGTTCTCAAAGTCACTGAAGATGACAACGGTCCCATCTTTGACACTGAGCCAATCGATAAGGTACACACTACTGATGAATATAATGTGTTTGGTAATATTTATGAGCATAGTGATCTACCTAATGCCATTAATGACACATGTATGATGGAAACGGTTGATAGTAATACCACACCTAATTCATCAGACATGTGCAATAATGAGTCTGAGGATGATCAACATGCAAATGAGTATGATGAAGAGGAACGTATTGCGCTTGCTAATTTAATTGCTACTTTACAAAAAGATGTCACTGAAAATAAAAAGTCAAAAGCAATTAAAGAAGGCAAACGCTACGCTCACTCAAAACTTTAAAGAATGCAAAGCTGCTCTTATCAAATCGAATGAGATAACTGAAAGCTACAGAGATGAGCTCCTTCAGAAAACCAAAAAGCTTGAGGGGTACAAGGGTAGTGCGTTAAAAAGTCAAAAGAACGATTTTGAAAACAAATATAATACAAATCTTGAGTTATTAGCCAAAGAGAAGCGTCAATATAATGTTTTCTTAATGGATGAACGTCAAAAAACGTACCTTGCCAATACCAAAGTAAATGAACTTGAACAAAAGCTCTCTATGACCACTACCGATTCTGCTAAAATTCTTGAGGTTAAGAAACAAGAGGTAGATGCGTTAAAACAAGACTTCAAAAATAGATATGATAAAGAAACCGAAAAGTAACGAAACTAGAAGAACAAGTCGAATTTTTAAAGAAAGTTGTTTATAAAACGCATGATTCAATTCAAACCGTAAGAATGATAGCACCTCCGTCAATGTTTAAGGGTCAAGCTAGCTTTGCAAGTCCTGAGTACCTTGCCAAAGCTCAAGTTGCGAACCCGCGTCTTTATCTTGATGAGTCTGAAAGGACCGATCTTGATTGCATGCATGTTAGTGTCGATAGTGAAGAGACTGCCCTTTGGGATGATGATAGTCGACCACTTGTCAATAAGGAGTTTGTGAAACCATTTAATTATGCTTATGAGAATAGTCTTTATGGTTATTTCAACAAACAAACTCAGAAAACTCGTGAGGAAGTGTTTTTAGAATACAAACAAAAGAGAATTCAATGGAAGAAAGCATTTGCCCCTAAGAAATCTAATGTTTACAAATATATGAACTACCTTCCTCTAGATGAGTCCAAAATCAAGAGTAGGAAAACATTAGGTATTCTTAAACACCACATAGATAATGTTAAATCTATTGTTGAAAGAGATTGGGAAAAACGTGAAAATGCTGAGTGGCAACGCCCAATTCCTCAAGATATTACCTTGCTTGTGAAAGAACTCTTAATTCCAAATACGGCGTTCATTAAAGAAACTGTTCTTCAATTTAAGGTGTTCATTCGGACTAAAATGTTTGATGATTTAAAATATGTGGAGTCTATTGAGAAAAACATTGATGATCTTTAAATGGAGAAGTCTGATTTTTCAGATGAATATGATTTACTCTTGCAAGAATGCGTTTCTAAAGATGTTATGTGTGCTTACTTTACATCTTGTGCTGATATTGATGAATATTCTGATGTTGCATGCAAATATCTTGATAAGATCAAAGAATGTGAGCGTCTTGAAAATGAGCTTTCGAAACGTAAAGAAAATGTTGATAAAAAGGCTTTTGAGTTACTTCAACACAAAACTGATTTCCTTCAAAAACATTGTCATTCTCTTGAACTTGCTTTGCAAAACGACGTTGGTAGCTTTCCACATGATAATAACTTGCAAGAAAAACTTTCCAAAACGTTTCGAGAAATGAATGAACAGAATTTGGAAATTAAAGGGTTGAAAGCTCAGTTACAAGACAGAGAAAGAGCGATAGCAGAGTTGCAAAAACTCGTTGCTAAAATGGGTGGGAAAGTTGTGGAACCTAGCATTAAGAAACCCGTTGTTAGACAACCCAATGCCTCTAAAGTGATAAGATCCTCTATCTTGGGAAAACCATCTGCTTTATCAAATTCCTCGTTTGCAAAACCTGTGTTGGCCCCCAAGATGGATGGAAAGGAAAGGTTACCACAGAATCAACCCATAAGGAATACTATAGCACCAAGCGTTAAGCACAATAATGTGATTAAACCAGGGATGTATAGTGTAAAACCCAGTTTAGTCGTATTCTTAATTCGGGGACGAATTATTCTTTTTAGAGGGGAAGAATTGTAAAACCCGTATTTAAAGGTACGAATATTAAATACGCAGTCTCGACTTATTAATGTATTATTATACAGAAAAGATTTTTATGTTTCAGAAAAAATAAAAACGCGGAGAATTAAATACGATTGTTCGTGAATTAAATATAAATATCGAGAGTTTTTTTAAAAAAAAAACTATATAGAATAAGGGGCAGTTTATGAAAAGAAAGGAGGAAGAATGGGTCTTGGAAGCCCGGCCCACTAAGAAAAATAATAAAAAAACATACAATATCAGTTTAAGCTGGTACATCTTCTGTACATACATAAGTTTTAGAAGTTGAGTTTATAAATATATATTAGTTGTAAAGTCTTTGGATCAATAATTTAAATGTAACTTCAATGTGAACCTTAACAAATATTCGGCCAAAAAGAAAATGGCCAAGTCATGCCTCCCACATTATCGATGGTCAGTACAAATAATGTATACAATATACGAATATTAAAAGAATGATCGTAACCATAATTAGACGCATGCAAAATACCTTCTATCAAACCTCCGTGTATTATGGCAAGATTATAGAACGGATAAATTTTAATTGTAAAATTGGTCAAAGGAAACAATTATCAACCGAATGTTTAGCCATATTACACCCTAGCTCTTTTACACATTTGTGTTGCATCCAAATTTCTTTACACACGTCCTCTAGCATGGATTCATGTTCGAACGGTGCAGGGTTTTCTTTCGTATAATGTTGTAGACAGTTACGGTTGTGGAGCTGCTTTTGAATGTCGGGTTCACCTCATGATCGATTTAGTGTTTATCGTCTGTGGTTTCAATGTGTTATGGTCTTGCCGACGAAAACAATCATTTAGGACTAACACAATCAGTCGCCCGCGGCGGGTTCTTGTAATAGTTCGTGAATGGCGTGGAATCGGGTTTCGAGTTCGGCTGATGCTCTTTTAACGCCGATCTCATGTTCATTCGTCGGTAACTAATGTCTGTGGTCAAGACGGTTCATGCTGACCTGCTTATGTATGTGGTCAAGACGGTTTCGGTTCTTGATTGCTATGTGTAACTATTAGTGTATATCTTTGTTTTCAGCCCGGTTGTGTCTCATTGAATCTGGTGCGCATGTTCGTTGTCGATTTCGAGTTTGTGTCATGCTTGTGGTCCTTTGGCTCGCAGGTAATCCTCAAATAGTAAAATTTATCATCAGTAGTTTAGATTCTAAAGTGGCTCGGTGGTTTAAAGTCATTGAAGGCTTTGTAATAAAAGGGAAAATGAATCAACCTTAACTTAGACAAGAACATGTCTTGCCATTTAAGCTTATCATCTAGCTTAGAAATATGATTTTGGACCTTATCACGTCTCATAGTAAAAAAAAAAGGTCGAGAAACGGTTTGAGATACGGGTTGTGGGGGAAATATGTTGTAGAAGACAACTTGTTGATTTTATTTACCATGCAAATATGATATTACATTTTCTACCCTAAGCTATCTTAAACATACTCAAATGAGCCTATCAAGTGTTTAAACTTCCACTTTTGGTCCTTGGACTACAATTTCCCATGAGATCATATAATAATAAAATAAATAATGTGATTGTTTTAGTAATCTGTAACTAATATATCATAAATGATTGATTTGTCATACATTTCATAACTAATCAAGAAAAACAAGAACATATAACATTAAGGAAAGACACGATAAATAAGGAACAGGTAACTCATACATGAATAGGTAACACATACCATGAATAAGTAACTTATTCACGTCCTTTATTATGTAGTATCCGTGAAGTCGGAGTAGATCCTTCAGATTTTATTCTTGTTTCATTACTGGACACGAGGTACGGATTTTCGTCCTTTCAGTAAGGACTTCCTTTCTATGCATGATTAGGATTCCCCGTCTTCAGCCAAATGTTTTCCCCAGTATATGTTTAAAATTATCTGTAATCATGTTAAGAATTAAATAAATTGCTTGAGCATTATATACAAGCATGATTAGTTTATGTACTAGTTACGGAGGTACCGTAACCACGGCACTAGAGGCACTGGTGTCGTGACTCACATGCAGGAGAGTGATATTCTGCATCGTCCCACTCAGCTCAGCTTGGCCATTTTATCAGTATTATTAGTGGGGCGTATGGATGCATCCTAGGCTACAGTTTACAGTTTAGCAGGTGAATGTGTTGTGTGCTCTACATCCTTCACATTGGAGCTGATCCCTCCACCCAGCACAGTTATTTAGAGGTCACCCCTCTACAGCATGACGAGGTCACCCCTCCAGTTATTCATGCAACGTTGTTATAACACATGACCTATATAACCTCTGGCAATTAAATTACAGTAAATGCATGTTTTCAGATTTAACAGATAACAGTTCAGCTTTATTAATTATAAATCAGGCTTTACAGATTATACACAGATTTCTGCTGCAACTTTACTTATCAGTCTTACAGCTCCAGTATTTTATCATCTGTTTCATTTTAGTAATTCCCTATCATGCTTTATATCCGTTCACTGAGCGTTATGCTCAGCCGTAGTTCCTTTCATGTTCTAACGGCAGGTATACCAGGACGCTCTTAGGATTCTAAGAGCATGTGCATTTGGATGGAAGCTATCCAGACTTCTTACTTTATGCATTTCTTACATTATTCTGCTTATTTGTACATTGTTTAGTCCTTTCCTTCAGTATTTTACTTTTCATGTTTTGGGCTTATGTTTGGATTACCGATGTTTGATTCCGGTATTCCTTTACGGTCAGTTAATGTTTTAGGACATTTACCTTATGCTTTGATGACACGCCATAAATACACGTAATGGTCCACTTATCCAAGTGGGGTGTTACATATAGAATACCCACTAAGCCCACAAACAAAGTTACTCACTCGCCTCAGACTTCTAGAAACACTAATATTCGTGTGTCTTCTACTACAGGAATAGTCTCCACTACTAGTGTTAGCCAGCCTCAGCTTAAGCGCACTCAAGTGAATGATAAGGTCTGGAAACACAAGAGTCAAGAGAAAATGAAGGAAGTAGAAGAACACCCTAGGAATTTGAATGTTTTTAAGAATAAAAAGTCTGTAATCGCGTGTAATGACGATTTGAATGTCTTGAATAATTTGAATACTATGAATGTCAAATTCGTTTGTGTTAAATGTGGAAAATGTGCTGATGCTAATAATTCTATGTGTGTGATGAACACTGTGAAAGGCGTAGATACTAGAACTAAGACACAAGTTATGATGCCTATTAGTGCTAGTAAACTCAAACGCAAATTGAACCATTCTGGTACAACCCCCACTAAGAAAATTACTGCATCAGACTTCACCACTAAGAACCCTAGAAGCAGAATTAAGGAATTATATGAGTCTGCTAGCAAGTCTTGGAAATGGTGGTTTGCTAATCAATGTCCTCCAGGATATAAATGGATGCCTAAAGCTAGGACAGAAAATGTGAAAACGAGTGTTAGTATGCCTTTAAATGTTGATAAGGACACTAATGATTCTACTATCTCAACTACTGTGGTATCCAATTTAGCAAATGCTCCATCGTGTTCTAACTCTTCTACAGGTGATACAAATAATTCTCTTCATACTGGACTCTGAATGCACGAAGCACATGACGGGGAATCTCAAGCTTCTAATTAACTTCGTGGAGAAGTTCCTAGGTACGATTCGATTAGGAAATGATCAATTTGCACCGATCCTAGGATATGGAGATTTGGTTCAGTGGAATATTACGATCAAAAGGGTATACTACGTCGAAGGGCTCAATCACAATCTTTTCTCGGTTGGTCATATCTGTGATGCAGATTTGGAGGTTGCTTTCAGAAAGAAGATATGTTTTGTTCGTGATTATGATGGGAATGACTTACTTACCGGTACACGGGGTACTGATCTTTACACAATTTCACTACAAGACACAACTTCATCAACTCCAATTTGCTTCATGGCTAAAGCTTCAACGACTCAGGCATGGTTATGGCATCAACGTATTTCTCATCTCAACTTTGATACCATTAACTTGCTTTCCAAGAAAGATATTGTGAGAGGCCTTCCAAGTTTGAAATTCATCAAAGATCATCTTTGTTCTTCTTGTGAACTTTGTAAAGCTAAACGAAGTAGCTTCAAAACAAAGACCACACCAAGCTCTAAAGGACGGTTAGATCTTCTTCATATGGATTAGTGTGGTCCCATGCGTGTTCATAGTATCAATGGAAAGAAATATATTCTGGTAACTGTCGATGATTACTCAAGGTACACATGGAATCACTTCTTGAGGTCCAAGGATGAAACACCCGAAGTTCTCATCAGCTTTCTTAAACAGATACAACGTGGTCTTCAAGCTCAAGTAAAAGTGGTTCGTACTGACAGAGGTACAGAATTTTTGAATTCAAATCTGAGAAACTATTTTGAAGCCGAAGGAATTGAACATGAAACATTTATTGCTCGAACACCCGAACAAAACGGCGTTGTTGAAAGACAAAACCATACTCTAGTTGAAGCTGCTCGAACATTATTATTCGCTTCAAAACTTCCACTATACTTTTGGGCCGAATCCGTGTCCACTGCATGCTACACACAAAACCGATCCTTAATTATCCCAAGACACGAAAAGACACCATATCACATAATTCATGATCGAAAACCTTCACTCAAACACCTTCATGTTTTTTGATGTACTTGTTACATTATACGAGATGGTGAAAATTTGGATAAGATGAAAGAGAAAGGTGATGCATGTATTCTTGTGGGATATGCAACTCAGTCTAAGGGATATAGAAAACAAAATTGATTGTCGAGACCATTCACATTCGATTTGATGAATTACAAGAAATGGCACTTGAACAAAACAGTTTAAGTCCCGATCCACAACGACAAACGACTTCCGTTCACAACCGCACGGAACTCGGAACTCAAGACCACAGCAATGAACCGTCAAGTTCAACGTTGGTTCAAGAAAATGTTCCTAGAGCAGATATGACAGTCAACACGACAATTGAAGAGTTGGAAATGTTATATGGACCAATTTATGATGAATATTTCACGGGGGAGAAACAATTTGTATCGAAGTCTTCCGATGTAACTCATGATAAGAATGATGATACCGATCATCGTCAACAAAAGGATACAACTTCATCTACTTCAACACCAGTTGCTGCAGAGTTACTTCCTCAGAATATCACTTCAAAAATCGACCCTACAACATCCACAACTACTGTCATTGCTCCAGAGAACAAAAATCAAGCAGACAATGCATTATCTGACGAAGACGAATTTATCAACCCATTCGGTACACCGGTACACGAAACTAGAGAGTCTTCTACTCGCCATGTTGATCCGTCAAATATGCATACATTCTACCAACGACATCCTTCAACACATCATTAGACCCGAGATCATCTTTTGGTTCAAGTAATTGGAAACCCTTCACAGCCTGTTCGCACAAGACGACAGCTTAACACCGATGCAGATGTTTGTATGTTCGCACTCGCCGTGAGTTCAGCTGAACCGAAAAACATCAAAGAAGCCATGGCTGATCATGCTTGGATTGAATCGATGACGGATGAACTTCAATAATTTGAAAGACTTAAAGTCTGGGAACTTGTTGACAGACCATACGATGTAATACCATTAGATCTTCGATGGATCTGGAAAAACAAGATGGATGAAGAGAACACGATCATCAAGAATAAATCTAGACTAGTGGCTAACGGGTATGGACAGAAAGAGGGTATTGATTTTGAAGAATCATTTGCACCAGTTGCTCGTATGGAAGCGGTCAGGATTTTCCTTGCTTATGCTGTAAATAAGGGATTCATCGTTTATCAAATGGACGTAAAGACGGCATTTCTTAATGGTCCTTTGAAGGAAGAAGTCTATGTCACACAGCCGGAAGGATTCGTCAATCCTCGTATCCTGACAAGGTGTATCGTCTCCACAAAGCACTTTATGGACTCAAGCAAGCTCCAAGGGCGTGGTACGACGAGCTCTCGAAATTTCTGATCTCCAAAGGTTTCTCAAAAGGTTCCATTGATCTAACTTTGTTCACTTATAAATATGGGGATGACATTTTGCTTGTGCAGATTTATGTTGATGACATTATTTTCGGGTCTAAAAACCCAAAACTTTCAAAATGGTTTGAAAAAGTAATGCATAGCAGATTTGAAATGTCTATGATGGGCGAACTAAAATTCTTTCTTAGAATTCAAGTTCACCAATCCCCAAGTGGTATCTTCATTAACCAAGCTAAGTATTGTCAAGAGATAATCAAAAAGCATGGTATGACTTCATGTGACCCCGTTGGGACACCATTGTCAACCACATCCCTAGATGCTGATTTAGAGGGAGATGCCATAGATCAAACGAGATATCGTTCCATGATCGGCTCCCTCATGTACTTAATAGCAAGCCGACCTGATATATCACATGCTACGTGTTATTGTGCACGATATCAAGCACGACCCACTGAAAAGCACCTCAAGGAGGTTAAACGGATCTTTCGGTACCTTAAGAATACCATTCACATGGGACTCTGGTATCCGAGGGAAACCGGTTTCTTTCTAACGGCCTATTCAGATTCTGATCATGCAGGGTGTCTTGATACACGTAAAAGTACTTTTGGTGGTGCACAATTTCTAGGTCAAGATAAGCTTGTGGGATGGTCTTCCAAGAAGCAGGATTTCACATCATTCTCATCAGCCGAAGCGGAGTATGTGTCTCTATCTGCGTGTTGTGATCAAGTTCTTTGGATGAGAACACAACTCACGGATTATGGCTTCCACTTTGATAAAGTATCTATGTATTGTGACTCAAAGTCCGCCATAGGCATCTCTTGCAATCCGGTACAGCATTCCCGTGCGAAGCACATTGATGTCAGATATCACTTCATTAAGGAACACGTTGAAAAGGGTATTGTTGAATTATACTTTGTTGGAACCGATTACCAACTAGCTGACTTGTTTATAAAAGCTCTTTCGAAAGAGAGGTTTGCGTATCTTGTTAGGCAAATTTGTATGAGATGTTTGACTCCAGCAGAACTGGAGATTCTGGCAAATAAGCCTGCTTGATTCATTTATCAAACATCTACTTGTAAATATTAATGAAAAATAAAAATAGAAAATTAAAAAATATTTGATAATCCAAAAATATTCTTCTCGACATGTCTTTTAGTATCGAAAATATGGACGTACCTAGAAATGTCGCTCAATAACGACACGGGTGTGTACATAAAGCTCGAATGAAAGTTGTAAATATTTTTCAAAACATGTCATTTCTATCTTTTATACCGGAAATTGTCTCTTTTGGACAATATTTCCAACAACGGGTAGAGCAATCTATCTCGGGTTGAGATTGTCACAAAACATTCAACATTTTGAGCTCAACACAATGGCTTGTAATCACTTTCAGATTGCAACCCTGATCTATATTCACGGGGGAGTGTACGCTTTCGTGCCCTTACCCTCAGCAAAAGAAGTTAAATCTTCTTACACTTGAGTGGATTCATCAAGACATTCAAAGTCTATGAACTCAAGTTTATGCTTTAGAAAAACCTTTTCGCTAAAAAGAATTGATTTTTCAAAAAGCGTTGAACACAATTTTTTTTCAAGAATTTCTCAATGATATTCAAAATCTTTCAAAAATTGTGTGTTCAACAACTCCTATCCTTAAAAGTTTAATGTGAATCATATCCTCGTAATGACAATTCCATTGGATCAATTTTTGAGGGGGGGAGTTCCAAATTCATGCTAAGTTTAACACATTTTTCTCCCGAAAGGTTTTCAAGACTATTTTTCAAAATATATTTTAATCAAATTTGGTATCTCTAATGTCAAAAGATTTTATATATTAGAGATAGGGGAGAAAATGTGATTAAAATGCGATCTAAAGACTCAAGCATTCATGGTTACGATCAAAAACCCACAACATCTTTAATTCACGACGTTATTGGTGTCAAAAGGGTGGTTAGGTTTAAGTCCTATGATCCAACCAGAACCGGAGGGATCTTCCCAGGGACAATCCAATAGATTATTAGAAGTCCTTAGGAAAGATGGAGTAGAATGTGAACGTAGCTAAATGCCGACTAAGTACTGATGCTAGCACTGGAACAATCATAACAAGGTGCTAGTAATGATGTCTTGGTAAGCACTGAAGGGGTTGAAGAATGAAAAAGAAATGTAAGGATAAAGGGTGTAAAGAAAGAAGCCCTCCATACAACTTAGGCAGAAACCGGGTCAACACATCATGGAGACAACTCATTATAGACCCAGTGATGTGAAGCACAACCCTTTCCTAGCTACTCAGGCTTCTCTTAAAAGAAGTTTGTTTTATTGTCACGGAGATCAACATGATTTCTATTGACTTTCTCACTCCGAGATAGTTGATATTGAATAGGTGGCATCTGCTCCAGCCTCCGACTACCAAAAGTGCACAAATTGAGTCTAGAGCCAAGAGATCAATAAAATCTCGTTAGGACACACAGATGAAGATCAAGAGAGTTCTACGCTATATCCTTGTGATATGGCTAGAACACTCAGAGTGATACTACTTAGTATTCACAATGATGAGTGGAAATCCTTTCAGTGTTAACAACAAACAACACTGCGGTAGGTCATGTGTAAGATTCTTTATGAATTGAACATATGTAAAACTAAAAAGCAACAGTGGTTTGATTCTGAATTGATTCAAACTCGTTTCAGGTTTCTACGCAATATCTTTATGGTCTTGCCAGAACATTCAGAGTGATATTCATTAATATTCACAGTGACGAATGGAAATCCTTCTAGCGTCAACATCAAACAGCGCTACGGTAGGTGACTTGTGAGATTCTTATGAATCAAGCTTGTGTCAACTGGAAAGCAACAATGGTAAGATTCTTTACGAATCACACTTGTTCCAGGAATTTGAATTGACGACTTTAATCAAGCAGATATTTATCCAATTGATTCACTCCTTACGTTCGCAGTCTTGCTTTGAGACGGTCGAGTAAAGAGAACGGCTAGTACAACCGCGAAACCCTGTGAAGGAGATTTTTAATTAAATCTACCTAATCACAGGTACGATATTTAATATCGTGTAATGGTCTTCACTAACCGGAGGTAAAACGCTACCGATTTAGGACGAATGTCAAAGCCATTCAGTCCATGTCTATGTTTTGTCTCAAAAAGGTGATGTTACGATGTACTCAGCAAAGTCGAAGATTCAAAAACACATTCTCATACCCAAAGACATTCAACAATCAAGAAAGCTATAGACTTCCGCAACTCTGATGATGAAAATCTTCCTTATCAATTAATGTAGAGGAATGACCTCTCTTTAAAGGAGATTGCTAGCAAGCTTTCAAGATTATGCAAAGTATGAGTATGTGGATAAAGACACAAGATCGCAAGATGGAAAAGACGAGTCAAGGATAATTTGAAGATCTCAAGATAAAAGACAAAGTCAAATGACAACGACAAAGGCTCAAAGATCACAGCATGAAGGAACAACACTACTATTACACGTTCAAGACTCATTTATGACAAAATTTATAAATATCCATTGGACTCCAAATATTGAAGAGGAATGACCTCACATTGGGGGAGATTGTTAGCCTCAAAATATTGAGTCAAACAAGAATGTTCAGTCATAGTTTATTATTGTAACATTTATTAGAACGTTGTAATAGTTAGTTAAATAGTCGTGGTTCACGGGCTTGGCTTTAAGCTACTTGAAGCCCAAAAGACAAGCCTGGTCCAAACAATATAGCCCATTATGGTTACATGTAAGCCCGGCTATATAAGGCCCTTCCTAGCATGTTAGGAAGGGTGGATGATCATTTGTAACTCTAATTCTTCTAATCTAATATTCACCAAGTTAATCATCTCTCTCTACTTTCTCTCACTACTTTTTCTCTCTAAAATTCATATCTTTTCCATCTCATTTCTTTAATCTATCATCATATTATTTGGGACAACAAAGTTTTATCACCCTGTTATCAACATCAATCATTGTGGTGAATTCTTTAATAGAATAACACACATTTAGTCATAAAAGTTACATTTGTTACTAAGTCTAAAAAATACAGCATAATCCTAGAAGTTGACAGACACTAGATGATAAGTGTTCTCGTCTAAGACATATATAACTAACATGCTATCTTGTGCTTGAAAAAGAATTCCAACATTTACTCTCGATATGCTAAAGTTGTTTGAATTGGATCTTCAACCTCCAGGCTCATCCCATGAGATAACTTTTTGCGTAACAAAAAATCATATGAGCAATTCTTTCTAAAAAATCCATATGGATATACAAGCACCAAGAATGTTATATAAACAAATACAACATAAAATTGCTAACCTGTAAAGGAAAAGGCACAGATATACTCCACGGTCTCCAAACACACCACCTTGGATGGGAACACCAGTTGCACGGATAAAGTTAATAATGTATGATTCTCGATCGATTCCTTTGCTTTCAAACACACCAGTTTTTTCAAGAACAATAGGAAGTTTCTTCTCTAAACATGCCATTACTTTCAAATACCAATCACTACATTCACCATAAGTATTTTCACTGTCATAAAAAGTGACATTTCTAGATGTGATGTGAAACCATGCTAGGAACCAATTTCGTTTGGTTTCATGTATTGGAATGAAGACCTACAAATTTTATAAAACATTTTTAATTCAAGCTCATATGTTTTGGTATAAAGATGTAGTTAAAAGAAATAATTACCTGTTCAACATTCCTCCACGACAATGAGTAGATTTCATCTGTTGCATAAAACATAGGCAATGATTCTTAGATTAAAAATTTTAAAAAAGTAACAGCTAACCATTGCCCAATCATGCGATGATTGTTTAAAATGTCACATTTACCATACCCATAGATCAATGTGCTGTAAAAAAATAACAAAATTAAAATCAAAAAATACATGTTAATCAGCCTTTAATGTAAAAAAAATTTATAATTACCTCGTCCATGTACCAACCAACTCGTTCATCATCCAATCAAACAAAACTATCCCAGAAGATGCGATCTACAGATATGTCATTGCACCAAGCAAACTTGCAACGAGGAATTGGTAAGTTATTCAGGAAAAACTCCAACGCCGAATTGCAAAATATTTTATCAATCTTTTTGGATGGTCACTTGAGATCCTGTTTTAAAAAAGGTTAAAAACAAATAAGAAATAACCACAAAAGAAAATAAACTTCATAAACATACCTATTTCCACGGATGAAGATTCTGGCACATTTGCATCATAAATCCATCAAGAACGTTCTTCTTATTTCTTAAGAAATTCATGCTCTGTACTGTAATATCTAGATTTACTTGAATTGGTGGCCTTACCACAGTAACATACCTTTTCTTTGGAATGTTCCAAATTTTCTATAGACCAACTTGCATGTGACTGGATTTAGATATATCTTTACGGATCATGCGATTGTGTTCGTCTGACAAGAATTTCATCCTTTTTCTCTGCACATCGGCTACCCTGTTATTTTTAGCCTCCATCTTTTCAGCTTTGGCGCTACTACTTAATTCTACGTCTCTCTTCACAAATCTACGATCCTAGTTAAAGTTTTATACAAATGTTAGAGTATAGGACCATACAAACTTTTAAAATTTCCTTGTTGAGTAAAAAGATACCTTAGCATCAAACTCGTCTAAAACTTTTACCAACTCCTCCACTGGGTCTTTGTTGGATTTTCCAATCGGAGAGCAATTAAATGAAAAGTAAGTTATTTCGTCGTCGCTCAAATACTTGTCGCTAAGATCACACTCCATATCAACACTATGCATTTTATCCTGTAGTTTTAATTCAGGGGGGATTATGTTTATTGAACATAATTTATTATGTAAGTCATATTTTTATTGCTTATTGAGTCTATAGCATTGATTTTTTAATGTAACATTTTATTAATCTTAGTAATGTTACATAATGAAAAAAATAAAATGTACTTATCATTTTTTCCATTAAAAGCAGTACGTGTTTAACTTTGAACCAATAAATATGGATTGAACCAATAAATATGGAAAATTAAATGTTACTTGGAAGTTTACAAAATCATATTTGCATGCATGCATATAACTTCCTGTATGCATCTAATCTACCTATTCATTTTCTTCAATCATTTTATATAAACACCTCATCGGGTGCAATGGATAACTAAAAACCTGATAACAACAACATACAATCTTCCAAAACTCATCTGCTGCGGATCTTGAAGACTTCCAAGCCAATATCAAAAAGTAATGTAGTTAATTTAATAAGTATACTTTTTTTTTCATTTCAAAAATATAACTTACATTTTTGTGTTTTAGATTTCAGGAAATCACGTGTGGAATCTACACAACATGATGTGCATAGCTATTATGTTCAGGAAGCTGATTTCCACATGCAATGCATATGTGAAGATGAACAAAAAGAGATGCTTGAAAAGCAGCAAATGAAGCAACAAGAAAGGGAGGAGGCGCAAAGAAAAGCGTTGCTTGAACAAAGGGAGCAGCAAGAAAGGGAAGAGGAACAAAAAAATGCACTACTTGAACAGCAGGAAATGGATGAACTTGTTGCGGTTAGAAGGGAGCTAGATGAGGAGGAAGAGGATGAGGATGATTCTTATTATCATTATGAACCATATGAATCCGAAGAAGAAGTCAACACAGATGAAGATGAATTTGTGGAGTCTTACGATTATGATGATTGTCATCTTTCATTTGATCTTGAAAAATCTCCTAAGTTTAATTTTTAGATTTATGTTCGATGTTTATTTTCGTTATACAATTTTTGTTTTTGAATATGTAATGTACATCTTTAATTGTTAAATCAATTTTAAGAATGTGTAATGTAATTGTCTTTGTTTAATTAAATTAGTATAATTTTAATGGCAAACATAATAGTAAATTACGATATACCTTTTGCGAAAGTGTAAGCTCCTTAGCCTTATCTTTATTGCCTTTTTGTAATTGAGGTAGGACCTGCAAAATAAATAAAATTTAGTTCACAGTAAAATTCCATGTTATGTCTGTACATTAAGTGATATGGCCCTTTCAAAACTTACATTAATGATAGTCTCGAGCTTGTGAAGACGTGCTTTTAAGCTCTTTGGCTCTTTAGGGTGAATCATTAAACTAGTGGCTAATTTCTCTAAATCTTAAAGATGGTCCTCAACGGAAGGCTCTTTGGTTAGTATACCCCTTGATGACTCTGCATCTTCCTCCTGAGCTTTCCATGCTTTCATCAGTTTTTTAAGATAATCACCAAAAAGACCTTTGTATTCAACAGCATGGGCTCTAGGTGTATACCACTTGAAATAATTGTTACTTCTTTTATACCAACAGGTTTGCAACTCAGCTTTGCTTGGATATATATCAATACTGCAACTACCCCCTGATAAATTAAAATAAAAAACTAGCATTAGAAGTAGAGTAAACATTAATAAAAAATAACTTAAATTGTTTAAAACAGGGGGAAGTATTTATAACAGGAGGAATTATTTTCAACATGGGGATTTTTTACAACAGGGGGAATTATTTTCAACAGGGGGGATTGTTTTCAACAGGGGGAAATGCAATCACCTGGGGGAAAAGGTGGTCGTATCAGATTATATTCCTATGCTTGGTCTAGGATATTCCTCTAGGGATCAAATCAGGCACTTGGGTCCACCAAGAAGAACTCACACCTAAAGACTCTTGTAACATCCCGCCTACTCAGACTACAATATTGTCCGCTTTGCCCGTAGGCTCACAGCTTTGCTTTGTGGCCCTCTTGTAAGTACTTCCCCGCTGGTCACCCAACCTAGTACTACTCTGACATGAGCACGCTTAACTGCCAGTTCCTAAGAACCCCACATGCAGTAGACCACAAAACGCGTTGTGTCATGAGAATGCGACTGTTATCTTATGAACCATGGATCTCTCCTGGCCACAACCGATGTGGGTTTTGAGATTCGTCACTTAGTCGTATTTTTAGGGTGTTATGTGTGGCTATGTGTTTTATGTGTTTATTTGGTGTGAATGAGGATGGTTTGGACATCGTTTATGAGTACGAAGTGCTCTAGAGTAAATCGATGAATGGTTATTTCATGAATCATAAGCTCAAATTATAGTGACTATGAAGTGAAATGAAATGAAGTGAAGTGAAATGAAATGAGATCACGCGAAAATTTCGTGAAAGATGAATTATCGTTTTCGTAGGATTTTGTGTATGTATCATACGTGATATATGTACATTAAATATATTATCTATATTCTATGTATTATAGGAGTTTTCTATTGTAGGAAAGTTTTGAAAATAAAGTTAAGATCGAAAACTACGCAGAAAGTCGAAAAATTAGCGAAAGGGAGTCCGGTTTCGACTCGGAAGTGTATGGAAGTATAGGTAAACATAAAATAGAAGGGGGAGAGTGTAAATAACCCAAATTTAAGGGGGTGGGTCGTGGATAGGCTGTTATGGCCGACTAAAGGAAGGAAACGGGTAGGAAAGGCCCAAGTAGAGTCCCTTTTGGGCTCAAACTTGTTAAGGAGGTTACCAAAGCCTATATAAACACCCCTAGACCCCTAAAAACGACCAATAACCCTACAATATACCTAATATCAGTTGAAACATCCATGGGGGAAGATCAAAGCCGAAATATTGCATAAGGGTTAAAGGTATGTAATTAAACTAGCTCGATTAACGTTAAATTTACGTATCTAACCTAGCATGGTGGATTAGGGTTTAAAATTTATTTATTTTTATTAGGGTTTCATACTAGGAATGATGATTTCTGTAATTTATAATATTAGGGTTCTTAATATTCAATTAATTAGGTTATTATGAGGTTTAATGATGATTAAAGGGTTTAATCATGTTTAAATTCGTTTTTAAAAACTGGGCAGAATTTTTGGTCCATTGTTTTGATCATATATAGAGTTATAAAAACTTTTAATTTTCGAGTCTTATGTCCTTAGAAAGGTAACTGAGTTGGCTTTCAAAATTAAGAAACGAGAACTAAATTGGAGGTCGGAAACTGGGTTAAAAACAGATTACAACAGTCGGAGGTCAAAGCAGTTTTGAAATCAGTCGGGTTTAAATTAATGTTTTAAGATGGTTAGGGTACTTAAGAGTATAATTGGACCTTAAAACGAACATGAAACTTAGATTATATATTAAATAAAATATCTGGATGAGGGCTAAACAAATGGGTTAGGGTAAGACCCTCTGATCATAACAAACTTTTTATATGTTCAAAATCAGTAAATTCTGGACAGGTAAAAGTATATATATATATATATATATATATATATATATATATATATATATATATATATATATATATATATATATATATATATATATATATATATATATATATATATATATATATATATATATATATATATATATATATATATATATATATATATATATATATATATATATATATATATATATATATATATATATATATATATATATATATATATATATATATATATATATATATATATATATATATATATATATATATATATATATATATATAGGGGAGAGTTAAAATAAAAAGATTTTTTTTGGTGAGAAGGATAAGAAGAATTTTTAGCCAATCATTTAAAATCAATTGATAAGATCAATCCATATTCCTAACTAACTAACTAACTAACTAACTAACCACCAAAACACGATTTTAAAAAAGTCTTCAAAAAATTCTGAAAAAATTCCAAATGGTCGAATTTGTTGGTGCATAAAAAAGTTGTGAATAAACGTTTTTTAGTTTTGAGTTTTTTACGTTTTTCTGATGCACAAAAAACAAAATTTGATGCACAAACACGTGAATTTTGGTGTACAAATTTTTTTTCATTCAAAAAATTTTCAATTTATTATAGTTTGATGCGGAATCATATTTTAAAGCAAATAGTCAAAAGAAGTTGGGCATAAAAATGAATTCTTGATGCACAAAAAACCTAAAAAACGTAAAAGAAAACGTTTTTGTGCATCAAAATTCCGTTTTTGTGCATTAAAAAAAGCGTAAAAAACTTCAAATTAAAAAAACTTTTTTCACAAAAGTTTTTTGCACCAACATACCGGATCTACTGGAATTTTTTTAGAATTTTTGAAGAACTTTAAAAAAACACTTTTAGATGGTTAGTTAGTTAGTTAGTTAGTTTGTTAGGATTGTGATTTAATCTCATCCATTGATTTTAAATCAATGACTAAAAATCCTTCTTATCCTTCTCACAAAAAAAAGTCTTTTTATTTGATCTATCCCCTATATGTATATATATATATATGTATATATATATATATATATATATATATATATATATATATATATATATATATATATATATATATATATATATATATATATATATATATATATATATATATATATATATATATATATATATATATATATATATATATATATATATATATATATATATATATATATATATATATATATATATATAGGGGAGAGTTAAAATAAAAAGATTTTTTTTGGTGAGAAGGATAAGAAGAATTTTTAGCCAATCATTTAAAATCAATTGATAAGATCAATCCATATTCCTAACTAACTAACTAACTAACTAACTAACCACCAAAACACGATTTTAAAAAAGTCTTCAAAAAATTCTGAAAAAATTCCAAATTGTCGAATTTGTTGGTGCATAAAAAAGTTGTGAATAAACGTTTTTTAGTTTTGAGTTTTTTACGTTTTTCTGATGCACAAAAAACAAAATTTGATGCACAAACACGTGAATTTTGGTGTACAAATTTTTTTTCATTCAAAAAATTTTCAATTTATTATAGTTTGATGCGGAATCATATTTTAAAGCAAATAGTCAAAAGAAGTTGGGCATAAAAATGAATTCTTGATGCACAAAAAACCTAAAAAACGTAAAAGAAAACGTTTTTGTGCATCAAAATTCCGTTTTTGTGCATTAAAAAAGCGTAAAAAACTTCAAATTAAAAAAACTTTTTTCACAAAAGTTTTTTGCACCAACATACCGGATCTACTGGAATTTTTTTAGAATTTTTGAAGAACTTTAAAAAAACACTTTTAGATGGTTAGTTAGTTAGTTAGTTAGTTTGTTAGGATTGTGATTTAATCTCATCCATTGATTTTAAATCAATGACTAAAAATCCTTCTTATCCTTCTCACAAAAAAAAGTCTTTTTATTTGATCTATCCCCTATATGTATATATATATATGTATATATATATATATATATATATATATATATATATATATATATATATATATATATATATATATATATATATATATATATATATATATATATATATATATATATATATATGGAGGCCTTAACAGTAGCTTTAAGGTTGCGACCAAAGGGGAGAGTTAGCTAACACATTTAAGGGCATAAGGTTTCTTTTACAGGGCATGTTATTTTGGTTAAGGGGGTGTCCGACCAATAGTTTGAAGTATGAAAAAGGGGATTATTTTGGGTTAAATGTTAAGGGGGCAAGTTATGAACTAAACTAAGTTAAGGGCTTTATAGAGGGATGTAATGAGATTCATATGTCATATAAATGTGGTTAAGTGGTAGGATAAGGTTATATATTTATCATAGATTGATGATCCATTTTGGTATGTGGTTCATGTCTTGATTGTATACGTTGTGTGTTTAGATTTTTGCTAGAGCGTGGATACTTGGAGAAGCTTGTTCAGGTGAGTTTCATAGTCCCATATCTTTTAATGATTTTGACTTCCAGATGGGATGGAAGAGACACTCGTTATGGTTTTGTAAATTGTTGTTGTGAATGTTTTATGATTGGTGATGGACTTGTGTGTACTTATGTGATTAACTGCTAAGTGATTCTTGATTGTTATTGTGGTTTGACTTGGTACCAAGGGGATGTTGACAAGGCGGGGCATTGGGATTGGTTCATAGGTGTATGGGCGCCTATGGGACCATGGTGTTTGGAAAGGCTTGGAGCCTTGGAATTGGTTTGGTATGATTAATCTTGAATTGTTAGTTGTTAATGCACATTTGTAACACATTGTCCATATATTTTTATTGTCGGTGGTTATTCACCGCTTATATTATAACTGATTTGAGGTTGGATTCTAAACCTATGACTCTCACCAGCATTATGTTGACGTGTTTTAGTGTCTCTTTCAAGTGAGAATGTGGTTCAGCATGAGAATAGGAGTGGCTAGCTTTGGAAGCTTAGGATTGCATTTAGAGGAACCTCCTTTCCTCTTAGTCTTTATTTGATGTTTAAATAAGTGATACTTTGTTGACACCTATATGTTTGCTTTGTTTATGTTAATTGTTTGTCTCGGGTAAGCAGTAGGATTGTTACCTACTTACCTAGACTCCTGCATTGTTGAGATATTGTCATGACATTTGTGTCACCATTTTATGACATTTCTTATTTCATTTAGTTATCTCTATAGACACGTCATATTGTGATGATATCCATACGTCGCGCACCATATTCCGCCATGGTGGGGGTGTGACAGAATGGTATCAGAGACAATGGTTATAGAGAATTAGGTTGCCTAGTCTTGTAGCCTAGTCTATAGCTTAAGGATCCCTGCATAGGTGTATGGGCGCCTATGGGACCATGGTGTTTGGAAAGGCTTGGAGCCTTAGAAATGGTTTGGTATGATTAATCTTGAATTGTTAGTTGTTAATGCACATTTGTAACACATTGTCCATATATTTTTATTGTTGGTGGTTATTCACAGCTTATATTATAACTGATTTGAGGTTGGAGTCTAAACCTATGACTCTCACCAACATTATGTTGACGTGTTTTAGTGTCTCTTTCAGGTGAGAATGTGGTTAAGCATGAGAATAGGAGTGGCTAGCTTTGGAAGCTTAGGATTGCATTTGGAGGAACTCCCTTTCCTCTTAGTCTTTATTTGATGTTTGAATAAGTGATACTTTGTTGACACCTATATGTTTGCTTTGTTTATGTTAATTGTTTGTCTCGGGTAAGCGGTAGGACTGTTACCTACTTACCTAGACTCCTGCATTATTGATATATTGTCATGACATTTGTGTCACCATTTTATGACATTTCTTATTTCATTTAGTTATCTCTATAGACACGCCATGTTGTGATGATATCCATACGTCGCGCCCCATATTCCGCCATGGTGGGGTGTGACAGAATGGTATCAGAGACAATGGTTATAGAGAATTAGGTTTCCTAGTCTCGTAGCCTAGTCTATAGCTTAAGGATCCTTGCATATAGGCGTCACAGGATTACGTGTGGTCTTGATTGTATTTTCCTAAATTTTATTTTTTGTGAATTTTGACTAGTATGAGTTGAACTGTAGTTGCCCATACTTAGTCACCTGTTAATTTCTGTTTTGCTTTTGATATATAAATTACTTTCACCATAGTAAGTTATTTGGTGTACCTAATGTATAGTATTTTTCTTTTGATGTTTAAGTCATGTTCTCTAAGAATCATGTGGTGATTCGAGTTACTAGGAGTAGGTGGATAGGAAGGATTTTAAGTTGTTTCCACTCTTATGGGAGACATGACTTATAACTGGTTATGATGTTGTGTTGGATTTTGTCTTTGTTGTTTTAACTAGACTATGGATTTCTGTATTCCAGGAATTTGACTATGTAATTTTAATAGTTGGAGTTTTTGACCTTATTGTTTATGTGGTTATGTGCTTAGGTGAGTTGATAGATGTATGTGTTATGTGTTGTATTGATTCTTATAAGTGTCATCATAGGAGGGAGTGCATTGGGGAAAGGGTAATTATATAAGTATGGTGGCCAACATAATTATACAAGAACCACAACTTCAATGAATTCCTAAGTATGATTGCATGAAAGAGGATTAATACATGCTTGTATAGTAGATGTTGGACGGATTTGAGTATATGTATCCTAATATGCCTATATATGTATGATCCCCTATTATTATCGATTGTATCCGTAGGAGGGTGGATAGCTCGCTTCTTTTTAGATATTCAACCTCCGTTGTAGCGTATTCTTCGAGTTTCCTATTTCACGAGTCCGTTTTAAAATGGTGTTTTTGGTTTTAAGTCTATTATAATAACTTGGGATTTCTTTTGGGATAATGAAATCTTTTATGGTGAGTCTTACATTTCTTTTGGTCAGTGTATATTGAAGAAAAAAATACTTGGAAATATACTATAGAGTTAGATAGTTGGTTGTGTTCGGTAAAATAAGGGTAGGGTGTAGGAGTCGTGTTTGCAACAAGATATAACATAAGTTTTTTTTATGTAATCAACACTTATTTATTTCAAATTCTAAAAGACCTTCTTTAAAATAAAGCAAAATAATAATTTATATAAGTGAGTTTAATTGATATACGTCATTTATAATTATATATACAAGACTAAACAAAGTTCATAAAATTTCACATACATTTATTTCTTTTCATTTAAAAAGGATTACGTTAATTACTAAGATGATTTTTTAGTTTTTAAAATAACTAGTATAAAATTGTTTTGGTCATAACTTGTTCGTTTTTAAAGCTTTTTTGGTGATTTAAAAGCCTAAAATTATGTACTCGGAACGTACTTTTCAAATATTCAAAACGTATAGTCATGGGAGGTCAGTAGCCTTGTCTAAATTTTTGTACAAGTGTTGGGTTCAAGGTTGAGTTTTGAATAGTAGTTTTTAAACTTATGATTTGGGATGTTCGGGGTACCTAGTCTTTGAGGTGAGTCTTGAGATCGTATAGAGGGTTGTTTGTAGATTGTTTGAGTCGCATAGATGTGGAGAGGTAAAGAAAAATATTCTTTTAGGAAAAGTCGATGTCGTGCAAGGTTTAAAAAAATATGTCGCAGGGCGTAATATGTTTTGGTTGTCATTGGGTGTTTCTTGGATTATTTTTCGTTGTCATGGGTCATTTTGAATTGATACATGTTTTAGGTTTGAGTTTTCTTTTGAGTCTTGTGGTTTTTGACTTGTTTTAACTGGTGCACGTGAAATTTCGTTAGTTATCCGTAGTTTTGATTCGTTGGTCGTGTCTGGTGGGTTCCAGATGTATTTTTGGTTTTGTATTGATTAAGAGCATTGATATAGTCATATGAGAGAATAGTTGGAATGCCCTTTGTGATGGGGAAAGAGTTAGAAGTTCGTAGAAAGACGAACTAATGTGTTCATGAGGTCTCTTAGGAGTGCCAAGGGAGATGAATAGAGATTTGTATAAAGTATGGATATTGGCACAAGTAACGCATCATAGAGAATGTTGGAAGGGGATGTGATATTTCAAAGGTACTTGTGATATTCGTTAGGTATATAAAAGTTTCCGAAAATTTCTTAAGATTTAGTAGGTTTACCTATTATCTTGAAGTAGAACCATGAATAGAGCCAGTAGAAGGAGCAAGATGAGTTGTAGTTAGTGCCTTTCCAAGGCAATTGTTGATGGAATGATTTTAAAGACATGAGTTGTTAGAAATTGCAAGGATTTCAAGATAAAGGTTGTGTTGCCTGGTAGTAAATGTGATGTGAAAGCGGTTGGATGGGTTGATAAGAAGGAGTATCGATCTTTTAGAATGTGTGTAGAATTTCGCGAGTAGAAAGAGGTAGAAATTTGTTTGTGTTGCTGCCAAGAGAGGATGCAGGGATGACGTTAAGAATGTTGAATGGACGCTTTGGGTTTACGGTTATGCATTTGGCTTCACAAAAGCACTAGCAGTTTTCATGGTGTCAATGAATCGAGTGTGCATGACCGTATATAAACAAGTTGTCATCGGGAGTATAGACAACATCTTGATCTACCAAAGTCTAAGAAGGAGAGTGAGGCAAATTATGTGTTGGTATTAGAGTGCTTTAGAAAAAGGAATTATACGTGAGATTTTCAAGTGTGAGTTTTAGTATTAAGTTTACCATGATGAGTAGTTAGAGATGATGGCATATCATGGAACCATCAAGGGGCGAAGTGAAGAAGGATGAGGAAGCATTTTGGAAGCTAAAGAGGTGGATTGGATAATGAGTAGATCATGGCATTATCGGAAGGACTGGATGAATTTGCGAAGCATGACGATACGTGGAGAAAGGATTTGGATACGTACGAGGACGACAAAGAAAGACGATTGCTTATACATTGCAGGAACTAGAGATTTAGAAGAACTAGATAAGACTTAGTTAATAGAGCTGGATTGTTAGATGTGCCTAGAATGCTAGAGGCATTTGGTATACGATACGTAGAGAATGATCTATACGGATCATGAACGTCTCCAACACATATTCAGTCCTCTTGATTGAACATTTGGCAAAGGTGATGGGTGGAGTTAAGTGGTGAAGGAAAATTACAAGGCCAAGTACCATCTGGGAAAGGCAATCATAGTTAATGAGACATGGAATAAGAGGGAGGAAGTGATGATGAGACAAAATTTAGCTATATAGATGACGTGTTAGGAGGGTTTGGATGAAGGATGTAAGCTGCACGAGTAGTTGTCTAAAGCAGAGAACGCGTCAACATTTATGTTACGTGGCTTGGACAATCATATGGAGAAAAGGGATGTAGGTTATACTTCCTACATAGATAGGAGTAGCATAGAAAGGGCGGTGTAAGGACGAAGATGGTAGAGGGGATACATAATGGGGTAGAGGAATAAGTACGATGAGAGTTGGGTGATAGTTGATAGACTGAATAATTCATCCCATATTCTAAGAGGAATGAGAAGTCAAGTAGTTGAGAAGTTGGAAGGATTGCGTACGGATGTGATGGAATAGGAGTTTATGCATAAAAATTAGCCTAAGAAGTATGGGATGCTTTATGAAGGATTATGGCAAGGGAATAAATGATGGGAAGTAAGCATAGTATACCGTTGATAGACTAATGGTTGGTATGAGCATACCATATGGATAATGGAGGAAGACGCCTAAAGCATTAGCGTGCGATTTGGATATTGTTGGGGAATGAATTTTATTTAGGAAGAATTCTTCTACAAAGAGAGTCACTAGTGAGAGGGGCGTATTCCTCACTGATAAGAATGTAGGGAATAAAAGAGGATCGCCTAAATTATTGGCTGAAGATGAGATAGAAGATGGTATGGAAATTAAGATTGTGGAGAGACAAGCGAGAAGTAGTATGGAGGAAGAATGGCTTGAGGGAGCAAAGGGTTGTCAAGATAGTGTAGTGATATAGAAGGGAAAACCGTTAGTTCTGGTGATAGGAAATGTAGTAGAAACTGCTGGAGTTAGTCCATAGAAGATGAGGTGGATCACTGTTACGGTGGGGTGAAGTTAGAAGTAGTCAACATATTGGACCGAGTTGGAACGGAAAACTACAAGAGGTGGTGGTAGTGCTTAAGGAGAGGTTGAAAATGGCAAAGGGCCGACAAGAGAGATGTGTGGACAAGAGGCGTAAGCCGTTGGTATTTGAGATTGGGGATAAGGTTATGCTATTGGTTTCTCCATGGAAAGAAGTGACGTTGTTTGGGATGAAAGGGAAATTAACACCTAGAATCGTGGGTCCATTCAAAATATTCGAAAGGATTGGACCAGTGGCTTATAGGTTGGAATTACTGGGAGACTTTAGTAGTATGCGTGATGTATTTCATGTGTTAAACTTGAGGAAATGCTTATCAAGAACCTACTTGCAAGTACCGTTAGATGATATTAGTATGGATACGAGTCTTCGTTTCATCAAATAGCCGGTAGAGATTTTAGATCGTGAAGCTAAGACGTTGGAAAAATTAATATATCGTAGTTATGGGTATATGGAATTTGAAACTTGGACTAGAGTTCACGTGGAAATGAGAGGAGTTCAATTAGAACAAGTATCCTCATGTGATTTGTTGATTGTGTGTTTGATCCTAAGGAGTAAATCTCGGGACGAGATTTCTATTAGGAGGGAGTAATGTGACAACCGTGGTTTTAAGGTTCGTCACTTAGTCGTATTTTTAGGGTGTTATGTGTGACTATGTGTTTTATGTGTTTACGTGTTTATTTGGTGTGAATGAGGATGGTTTGGAAATCGTTTATGAGTACGAAGTGCTCTTAAGTAAATCGATGAATTGTTATTTCATGAATCATAAGCTCACATTATAGTGACTATGAAGTGAAATGAAATGAAATGAAGTGAAATGAAATGAAGTGAAGTGAAATGAAATGAGATCACGCTAAAAATTTGTGAAAGTCGAATTATCGTTTTCGTAGGATTTTGTGTATGTATCATACGTGATATATATACATTAGATATATTATTTATATTCTATGTATTATAGGAGTTTTCTATTTTAGGAAAGTTTTGAAAATAAAGTTAAGATCGAAAATTACGCAGAAAGTCGAAAAATTAGCGAAAGGGAGTCCGGTTTCGACCCGGAAGTGTATGGAAGTATAGGTAAACATAAAATAGAAGGAGGAGAGTTTAAATAACCCAAATTTAAGGGGGTGGGTCGTGGATATGCTGTTATGGCCGACTAAAGGAAGGAAACGGGTAGGAACGGCCCAAGTAGAGTCCCTTTTGGGCTCAAACTTGTTTAGGAGGTTACCAAAGCTTATATAAACACCCCTAGACCCCTAAAAACGACCAATAACCCTAAAATATACCTAATATCAGTTGAAACATCCATGGGGTAAGATCAAAACCGAAATATTGCATAAGGGTTAAAGGTATGTAATTAAACTAGCTCGATTAACGTTAAATTTACGTATCTAACCTAGTATGGTGGATTAGGGTTTAGGATTTTTGTTTTTTTATTAGGGTTTCATACTAGGAATGATGATTTCTGTAATTAATAATATTAGGGTTCTTAATATTCAATTAATTAGGTTATTATGAGGTTTAATGATGATTAAAGGGTTTAATCATGTTTAAATTCGTTTTTAAAAACTGGGCAGAATTTTTGGTCCATTGTTTTGATCATATATAGAGTTATAAAAACTTTTAATTTTCGAATCTTTTGTCCCTGGAAAGGTAATTGAGTTGGCTTTCAAATTCAAGAAACAAGAACTAAATTGGAGGTTGGAAAGTAGGTTAAAAACAGGTTACAACAGTCGGAGGTCAAAGCAGTTTTGAAATCAGTCGGGTTTAAATTAATGTTTTAAGATGGTTAGGGTACTTAAGAGTATAATTGGACCTTAAAACGAACATGAAACTTAGATTATATATTAAATAAAAGATCTGGAGGAGGGCTAAACAAATGGGTTAGGGTAAAACCCTCTGATCATAACAAACTTTTTATATGTTCAAAATAAGTAAATTCTGGATAGGTAAAAGTATATATATATATATATATATATATGGAGGCCTACAGTAGCTTTAAGGTTGCGGCCAAAGGGGAGAGTTAGCTAACACATTTAAGGGCATAGGATTTCTTTTACAGGGCATGTTATTTTGGTTAAGGGGGTGTTCGACCAATAGTTTGAAGTATGAAAAGCGGGATTGTTTTGGGTTAAATGTTAACGGGGCAAGTTATGAACTAAACTAAGTTAAGGGCTTTATAGAGGGATATAGTGAGATTCATATGGCATATAAATGGGTTAAGTGATAGGATAAGGTTATATATCCATCATCGATTGATGATCCATTTTGGTATGTGGTTCATGTCTTGATTGCATACGTTTGTGTGTTTAGATTTTTGCTAGAGCGTGGATACTTGGAGAAGCTTGTTCAGGTGAGTTTCATAGTCCCATATCTTTTAATGATTTTGACTTCCAGATGGGATTGAAGAGACACTCGTTATGGTTTTGTAAATCGTTGTTTTGAATGTTTTATGATTGGTGATGGACTTGTGTGTACTTATGTGATTAACTGCTAAGTGATTCTTGATTGTTATTGTGGTTTGACTTGGTACCAAGGGGATGTTTACAAGGCGAGGCCTTGGGATTGGTTCATAGGTGTATGGGCGCCTATGGGACCATGGTGTTTGGAAAGGCTTGGATCCTTGGAATTGGTTTGGTATGATTAATCTTGAATTGTTAGTTGTTAATGCACATTTGTAACACATTGTCCATATATTTTTGTTGTTGGTGGTTATTCACATCTTATATTATAACTGATTTGAGGTTGGAGTCTAAACCTATGACTCTCACCAATATTATGTTGACGTGTTTTAGTGTCTCTTTCAGGTGAGAATGTGGTTAAGCATGAGAATAGGAGTGGCTAGCTTTGGAAGCTTAGGATTGAATTTGGAGGAACCCCCTTTCCTCTTAGTCTTTATATGATGTTTGAATAAGTGATACTTTGTTGACACCTATATGTTTGCTTTGTTTATGTTAAGTGTTTGTCTCGGGTAAGCGGTAGGATTGTTACCTACTTACCTAGACTCCTGTGTAGAAACTAGAAGGCGGGTTGAATAGTTTCTCTTCGATTGGTGACCAAATTAAAATTACTTTCAATTTGGTTTGTATCAAAACTATCTTTTACTTGATGCTAAGTTGCATAATGATTAGGTTCAATTGAAATGCACTAGCAATGATAATAAGCAAGTATAATG
Organism: Glebionis coronaria; assembly: GCA_025667525.1. Classification (NCBI taxonomy): domain Eukaryota; kingdom Viridiplantae; phylum Streptophyta; class Magnoliopsida; order Asterales; family Asteraceae; genus Glebionis; species Glebionis coronaria. The sequence continues at coordinate 36,398,532 of CM046879.1, forward strand.
ATAATGAAATAAGTAAAGAGTAAGGAAGGAGACAACCTAGTGGGAAGACACCAAGATTTATAGTGGTTCGACAACGAGGCTCTATACTCGTTTCTACTCCACTCCTCGAGTACACCTACTCGAGATTTCCACTATATCCACAAGCTCCCTTCTCGGAGGAGAAAACCTTACATCGTTGCTTACATAATTTTCCGACACTAAGCTAAATGTCGAGACCTAATCTTTAGCTAGGACCAATCTACACGACGTTGCCTACTTCACAATTTAACGACACAAGGCTAGATGTCGGGTTCTAATCTTAAGGTAGAACCAATCTTCACGATGTTGCCTACTTCACCATTTTACGACACAAGGCTAGATGTCGGGTTCTAATCGAAAGCTAGAACCAATCTTCACGACTCTTCACTTTGAAGCTAAGTGAGAACTTCACACAACACAACTACTAATCACTTTAAAGTTTAGTGAGAACTCACAAGACACAACCACATCACTTTATAGTTTAGTGAGAACTCCTAATCAAATCTATTACAACTCAACTAGACTTATCCAAGTACACACATGTAGCTTGGATTTACACAAAACAAATCCAAGCAAACACATATGCAATGGATGTACACAACAAATCCAAGTATCCACAAATAACTTGGATGAACACAACTAGTCCAAGTATTCATAAATACATTGGATTGACCTAAAACAAAAAGGGGTATCATGATGAATATGACTAGCTCATATATTCATCTTCATCACTACACTAGTGAGTGAGTGATCTTCTCATTGGACATTGTAAAGGAGGGGGTCAAGAAGATAATCATATGTAAACATCCTTAACAATTTAAGTGATCATTTACTAATGATTATGCTATAGAAAATAGAAAGAGGGCTGAGAAAAACGTCCAAGAGGCTTGCTGGAAAATGAGATTTGACCCACTATTTAAAGGAGACAAAGTTACAACGGATCTATAACGGCTACTGTGCGCGGTACCTTATCTAACCCCTCGGTACCATATCGCTAAGGTACCGCGTAGGTACTTAAGGTACCGCCACTAGACTCCGCTCCGTTTTTTGTCTTTTAGTGGGGTGGGAATATCTGAGGTATTTGAACCCTTCAAAGGATATTCTAACATCATTTGGAATATGCCATTTTCAAATTTTCATTTTCCATTTTAATAAAACATTTTCTAAAAAAGAAAGTTTATTAAAAAGTCTTTTGTCTTATTAGCAAAAGTGAGTTTTAAGGATAATCATTCTGATGATCACTAAGTATGATTAAGAAAGGTTAGTGATATGATTATTACCTTGATGATAGTGTTAGTTAAATAATTCATTTTGTGTTTTACACTAAATGTGTTGTATGGTTTGTTGTGATCAAAACTAATAAAGATTAGTTAACACTAATAATGTTTTTAGGCATCACTTGCATTAACAATCTCCCCCTTTTTGATTACGACAAACGATAAACTCATTTACGTAGAAACACAAAGTATGGAATTATTAACTAGTTTATCACTATCATTTCTCCCCCTTTGTCGTAGCAAAAAGGTTAGCATAAGTCTTTGAAGAACATCGAACTTTGCTAGTAGCTCCCCCTTGGTGGTTGCTCCCCCTTGCTTGGGGCACCAAGTTTGTGAGCTAAGGTGACATGCTACACAAAGGTTAGTAGAAAGGAAAGAAACACCAATGTATATATGATCACTACCTACTAAGTAACTTGAGAGGGAAAAAGAGAAGAAATCTCAAATTAGAAGCAAGTATTTTGCTAAGTATGTCCAAAGAGGTAATTGACAAAATCAAACTTCAATCCAATGAAGATGATAAGCTTGTCAATGGGTTAAAGCTTTAGAATTGATGGAATCACCCATAAGCAATTATAAAAAAATAAACCAAGATCAACTCAAAATAGAACTAATGAAATAGCACACAAATAGCACAAAGGTTACAAAAAAAGTACAACAAAGAAGATAGTCATACACATAGTATGAGTATCTAAAAGCAATAAATATGGAAAATAAACCACTAAGCATAAGCTAATCTAATAGTGATATTTTCCAAGATTGCTAAAAAAATAAAATTAAAAAGACGACGATGCATCATTCGAAGTTTTGTCCACCGGAACGAAAACTTGAATAGGAGGTCGAGTGAGGAGGAATTCAAGAAAATTTAACTTCTCATACACATGAGCAAGTTCAATTTGTTGAAATCGGGAACAATCACACGAGGATCCATGATGCAACACAAAATCGTTTGATGGGGGTATGGCATCAAACTTAGGGTTTGGTGGTGGTGGGGTAAAGGGTTTGGGAGTGTTTTCACAATGCCTTGTGAGGTTTGGGAAGGTTGAGAGGTTATTGAGTTGAGGGGTATTGAAGGATTGTGGTGGTGGTGGAACATGTTCTTTTGCTCCGGTGATGGGGTTTATGGTGTAAGTCTCATTCCAATACTTGATTGGAGAGAAGGTAGGGTTTTTGGGTGGTTTGGACGAAGATGGTTCATTCTTCTTAACTCAAACAGGTCGAACCGAGATTTTTGGTTTCTTTGAAAGCTTGGATGAGGAAGCTTTGGGTGAGAGGGGTTGTGACAAAGAAATGTCAAGGTTAGGAATGTAAGAGTTAGGCATTGTGTGAGTGTGAGAATGATATCTCAAGGTTATGTGAGAATGATATCTCAAGGTTATGTGAGAATGAATTCTCAAGGTTGGGAAGGTGTGAGAATGAAATCTCAAGGTTGGGAAGGTGTGAGAATGAAATCTCAAGGTTGGGGTATAAGTAAAATGTAAACAAGGTAAGAATTTGAATACAAAATGTGTAGTGTCAAGGAATGTTTAGTCAATTTGAGTAAACAAGGAATCTTGACTGGAAATAGGGTTGATAGGTGTGTAAACACCCATCTTTTCTACCACTTAATTACAATAAAAACCGGACCAAAACGTGTATTTTATGTCTTTTGTTTATGCGGAATTATGCGTGGTTTGTGTTTTTGTTATGTTTTAGGACGAAAAGGTGAAAAGTGGAGAAAACACGGGAATTCACGGGCATTTACGGACTTTTATTGAAGAAAAGGATGAAAGACGATGTCAAGGAGTCAAGAGAGGATAAAGAACGGAAGTCCAAGACCAATTCTGAAGATTTATCGAAGATAAAGTCAAAAGACGGAAGTTTACTTAAAGCCGAGGAACTCAAGTCTTATTTATCGAAGAATTAAAAGACGAGTCCAAAGAAATCCCGAGCTAAAAGTCATCACATTCCAAGATTAACAAAAAGATTAAGAAGGAAGGACTTGATGGTGCAATTAACAAGAAGGGAAGGAGGGAGGAAGCTTCCCCTAACCACTCCCTAATCACCTATATAAACCCCTCTTATTCATTCATTTAGTTCTTGTTGACTAATCGTGACAATTAGTTCTTCCATCTTTATTTTATGCACATTTAATTACTTGCACATTTTATTACTTGTCTTGCACTTTTAATTACCTTTAATTTTCAAGTAAGTGTTTCTTAAATTTCTTGCACCTTTACTTCATCTTGTTGATCTAATCTTCTTCTACCTTTCTTTGATTTACACGTTTTTATCTTGTTGATTTGTTAAAGAATTGATTTTTAAGCTTTTAATTGTTTTAAACTTCTTATTTTCATAGCTTATTTGATTTATTTTCAAGTTTATATAGTTTTTATAAAAGTTATTTTATATAAAAGTTGTTTTTCTTAAAGTTTATCTTTTTCGTATCTTAAAAGTTTTCAACTTTCAGTTTTATAGCTTATTTTTACACGGTTTTAGCTAGGATTTTAGTCTTGTGCTTATTAGAACAATAGCTTATTTACTTAGCTTAATTTCCATCCAAGTCTTCGTATTCCGACCGTGACAATCGGAAGGAGGGTATACATTCCGATCGGTTCCGATCTGAAAAGGGTTTTGCTTTCCGATCGTGTGGACTTGGTATTCCGATTGGGGCAAAGTGAGGTTATTCCGATTGGTGTGTGGGTGACAAACATTCCGATTGGTTCCCTTGGCATTCCGATTGAGGTGCAACTTGGTTATTCCGATCGTAACAGGTGACAGATATTCCGATTGGTGTTCCAATAAGCATTCCGACCGAGCACCCAGCTATATTCCGATCGGGTAGGTTGAATATTCCGATCGGTGGTGTTTTTGGGAATTCCGATTGGTTCCTTTTGACATTCCGATTGGGACAATCGGAATTTATTCCGATTGGAGGGTACTTTTCTCTTAATTTGACTTGTTTAATTTTTAGCTTAAGTTTTCAATTTACTTTCCGTCACATTTTTAAATATTGCACACTTTCTTTTAATTAGACTTAGATTTATTTTCTCGCACTTTAATTTAACGCCACTTTACTTTCAACGACATTTACTTTTAAGTCTTTGCACATTTAAATTTAAAACCAACCAAAAATATTCTTTTTCACCAAAATAAAACTGAGTCACATAGAAAACCTAGATCAATTCGATTAGACACACATCAACGAACTTTAACTTAATTTTCTTACGGGGTGTCAAAAACCTTGTATCAAATGGCGCCGCTGCCGGCTCTTTTCGTAAAGATCAACAGTTTTTTGTGAGAGACACGTTGCTTTTTGGGATCCGTTCACTTGTGAACGTTATTTTTCTTGCATAAAAATTTCAAAAATCATAAAAAATTAAAAACAATTCATAAAAACCATAAAAATTAAAAATTTCAAAAATCCAAAAAGATTTTATCTTTATTGTGTATATATATTGTCTTTGTGTTTGGTTTTGTTTTCTTTTGCATTTTCAGGTGTATGCGTACTAGATCTTCTAATTATCAAGAGCCCGAGCCTCAAGAAGATTTAGATATGGCAGGTGTTAACAACAATAATCAACTACCGCACCTCAACAATAATAATAATAACAACAATGCTCCCCCACAGCCCGATCTTCGGACCATGGAGGAACTTTGTCAACCAACAATGTTTGGACGAGGAGGACCGATTGCGCCGATGCAAATCAACGCTCCTGAGTTTTCGTTGAAGCACCACATGATTCAGCAAGTACAAACAAACCCATTTAGAGGATTGCCTGATGATGATGCCAACAAACACCTCGACAAGTTCATTACAATCACCCAGAGCATGAAGTTGGCTGGTGCCACAATGGATGAACTTCGCCTACAACTCTTTCCACATACTTTATTACATCATGCCGAGAAATGGTTTGATCGTCTCCCGAAGAATTCTATTCACACTTGGGATGACATGACTCAACGCTTTCTTTCGCGCTACTTTCCACCATCCATGGTCACAAGCCTTCGCAATCAGATCAGCGGTTTCATGCAAGACCCCGATGAATCTCTTTTCGATGCTTGGGAGAGATATAATGTCTTGATCGATCGATGTCCAAACCACAATATGCTTCCGGTCACTTTGATCGATACTTTCTACAACGGATTGACTTTTCGAGATCGTGATACGATCAATGCAGCCGTCGGTGGCACATTCATGAAAAGGAGACCCGAGGAGTGTAGAGAGTTAATTGAGAACATGACTACTCACCACAAAAACTGGGATTCCTCTGCATCTTCAAGGAACAACCCGAGAGTCAATGTTTCTTCAACCTCAGCAAACCCTGAGATGACCGAACTCACCCGCATGATGACTGAAATGAGCAAAAGTATTACGCTTCTCGCTTCAAACCAACAACAACAACAAGTTAAAGCAGTTGCTAATCCTTGTGAGACATGCGGCGGTCCTCACTCATACACCGATTGTCCTTCGACACAAGGAAATCCGGAAAATGTGTATGCAGCTTATGGAAATTATTCACCGGAAAATTACCAACCTAGACAACAAGGGGATAGAAATCTGCTGAGTTACCGTTCCAACAACTACCTTTCACCCGGTTTTTCTCCTCAAAACCAAAACCCCGCCAACACCTACACTAGAAGCAACCAAATCCCACCAAGAGCTTCTAATCCTTATCACCCACCCACCCAACAAAACCCACCCATTAATCCCGATGTTGAGGCCATCATGAGAACCCAAGGTGAGCAAATCAAGAACTTGCAGAGCCAAATTATCAATCTGAAAGGAGATATCACAAAGCAAGGAAATGAGATAAGATCCGAGCTTCGAAATGATATTCAATCCTCCTTCAGCAATCAAACCAATGATTTGAAGAATATGCTTGCTAGTTTCTTGCCAGCCGCTCAACCCTCTGCTTCAAGTTCTCTACCTTCAAACACCGTCACTAATCCGCGAGCCAATGTGAGTGCTATTACTACTCGTAGTGGAGTCACCATCGTAGGACCACCAATCCTACCCCCATCATCTACACCTCCTCCACCACCATGTATCCCTACTCCTCCTACACCTAGTATTAGTGCACCATTACCGTCTCCGCCTCGACGTGATGAAGTTCCCACCAATGATCCTTCAACATCTCAACCTTTACCTACACCTGCACCTTCACCACCCAAACCCAATATCCCTTATCCTTCTCGCTTGGGCAAGAACAAAATGCTAAACAAGGAGGACGCTCAAGTGACTAGCTATATCAAGATGATTTCTCAAATGAATTTCAACATTAGCTTTCTTGAGGCACTTGTCCACATGCCCAAATTTGTTAAAGCATTTAAGGAATTGCTTAACAAGAAGGAAAAGCTGATTGAACTCGCCAACACACGCTTAAATGAAAACTGCTCTGCAGTTATTCTTAAAGAACTTCCGGAAAAACTTGGAGATCCCGGTCGTTTTGTGTTGCCTTGCGTGTTCAACAAAACTGAAGAATTTACTGCCCTTGCTGATCTCGGGGCTAGTATTAATTTGATGCCTTTGAGTGTTTGGAAAACACTATCATTGCCCGACCTCACTCCAACAAAGATGACTCTTGAACTTGCAAATCGCACTCTCGCTTACCCTGTTGGTATAGCCGAAGACGTGTTCATTAAAGTTGGCACATTTACTTTCCCGGTCGATTTTGTCGTAGTTGATTATGAAATGGACCCTCGTATTCCTTTAATACTTGGTCGGCCATTCTTGAGAACCGGACGAGCTTTAGTGGATGTTGCCGAAGGGGAGTTAATCTTACGAGTCGGGGATGATGCAAAAGTTTTCAAAATGGGAAAGCTTACTAGTTTAACTTTTGGAGGCCGAGAATCAGTGAATATGATTAATGTGCTAGATGACTTTACCGTCTACGAAAATCCTCTATTCGACTCTTGCATCGATAATCCACTTTTTCATGATGATGTGGATGATTCTCTCCCTACTTTGGACGCTTCTCCCATTTATGATTCGTCACCGGTCTTTGATGCTTATGATGATGCTGATTCTAGCTCAGATTCGGATGATTTTGATTGTACTTCTGAGTATCCCGAGCAGCCTACATATGATGATTTTGATGAGGCCGATACTCTCTCGAGCGATTCTTCACATAATGAAAATCCTCCGCCATCACTCGATCCTACTTTGGACGCTTACTCATTCGAGGAAGATTTCTCTATGTTTCTTAATACATACTTCCCGCATGAGAGTGATGCACCTCCTCTGGACTTTGAATCTTATCGTCTTGATCCTACTTTGGATTTGAAGAAAATTTTGTCCAAGGAGAAGAAACCGGTTGACACCGAAGTCCGTTGCACGTATGATTTAACACCTCTTTGTCCACCTTCTGAGGACGAGGTTGTGCTTCTTTGCGGATCTTCTTCACACTCGGCTGAGCCTGAGTGCTATTTTCCCTTAAAGGAAAAGGTGTTCGATCCCGGTATTGCAATCTTTGAGCCATCTCAGTATCCACCTGATGAAATAAAAGGAAAAATCTTTGGAATCAATGAAGACATGCTTGCACCGCTTCCTACTTGCTTCCGCCATGCTCCAGCAATGCTTAAGGGAACCTTGCCTCTTCTTTGGCTTGCCTTGTTCGCCTTAAGCCTATGCTATTTGCTCGATGAAAACTATGTCTTTGATCCTGGTGGATATGTTTCAAGCTTCTTCCATTGATGATCAAGGTCGAGTCAGGCTCACGACTCGGTTAACAAAAACCAAGCGCTTCCTGGGAGGCAACCCATGCATCTATCTTTCCGCTTTCTTTATCATAAGTGTAAGGGGGGACCCTTTGGATTGCTATTTCCTCTCCTCACTTCTTAATCAGGGATTCGAGCTTCAATGATCCACTCTTGATGATTCTTGGCGACCCGTGATTCCGTGTTCTACTTCTTCCCGGTTCTATCCTAAACTCTTTTCGATTCACTATTTTATATTTTCTCAATATTAAAATAGGAATCCCTTTAGTTGTCTTTTCCTTAGCAAGAGTTAAACAACGTGCAAAATGTCCTAAGTGTAGGGGAGCTTACTCCCACATGCTTACACATTGAGGACAATGTTTATCTTAAGTGTAGGGGGGACTTCTATCGAAGTTAAGTGGCCTTTTCCTTGTTTTTGTCCTCATTTTAACCGGAAAATCAATTTTTCGACATTTTTCAAAATTTTTGATCTATTTTGGCCTATTAGTTTTTCCCTTTGTATAGTTAATTTCTTCCCTCATTAGAATAAGTGGTTTTAATTTTCAAACGTTGTGAATCTTTTGACTCAATCCGAGTTTACTCTAGCTAGTATCCTTAACGTGTTTAAGTCAAGTTTTGCTAGGCTTTTATATAGGGAGCTATAAAACGCGAAAGTCTTAACTCTCACGGGTTAAGAACAAGAACTTTTCGCAAGTTCCTATAATTGATCCTAGAGAGTCGTTTATCAAGGGAACTTTAAAATGCGATTTCTAAACTTGAAAGAGTCTAAGAATTTGCAAGATCCTATAGGCGACTCGAAAACCCAAAACTTTGATTTAATAGGCTAAGTATCCACGAGTCTCATTACTTGAGATTTTAAACTGTGGAGAACGAGAGATGATAGAGCCAATTATAAGTCCGGTATTCTTTCGTGAATTTATGTGAGTTAATTATAAGCCTATTCTCCCATCGCTTGCTAATAAATTTATCTGCTAATAAATAAGGTTGTACGATTTGAAAAGTTACTTAGCTTCTAGCCCCAGATCGTTTAAAAGTTGCTCGGTAATGACGAGAGTTCATAGCCAAGGCATAACTTATTAAGCGGGGCGCGAAGACTGGCGAGTCCGAAAAGGCCCTAACAAGGCATGAGGGCTACATTTTGTTGCTAAAGATCCAAAAGTGATGTGAAGAATCATTTATCGAAAATCAATATGAAGGATCGAGACACACGACGAAAAGCAAAAACTCCCAAAAAGTCATGGAGAAGTGTATCCGAAAAGACCCTAACAAGGTATGAGGATAAATAGATCCAAGTCAATAAAGGAGGCGGATCGTTGTATATCAAAGTCCAAAATAAAGATTGGAGAAAAATGAAGAAGTCGTGGTCCAAAGATGAAGAATCTCTCAAAAACTTCAAGTGAAGAAATTCCTATTATGAAGAGAAGACCATAATTTCAAGAACGTCTCTCGAAGATTCGAAGTATGAAGTCGCTGCCAAATATCGGCCCGAGAAAGGTCTCAAATCGCGAACCAAGTTATGCCAAGATATGAACTTTCTGATATCCCGAGAAGCAGTTTTAAAAGATTTGGTCCTTTAGCTAACTATTGATTAAATCGTGCACTTTATTTTCAGACTAAATAATTATCGAAATAAGTCAAACAATGCATCTTCGTGATCATTCAAGACAAATAATAAAATATAAGAGATACCCATAGGAATAAGGGAGTCTAAGTGAATAATTGGCCCACATGAGTTCGTGTTAGTCTACTAACTTATAATAACAATGATCTCGTTTTTAAGCTTGGTTTGGAGAAAGTGAAAAGTTGAGGATGATGATTATTCATGACATTTTCAAAACCCAAGGTATGCTTTTAATTTCTTTGCTTTGCATTTTTATAATTTTCTATCTCTTTAATAAAGGCCAATATGGATTGATTATGATGAAAAGTGTAAACATGCTTTGTAACTAATGCATTGCATGAGGACATTGCAATGGTCAAGTGTAGGGGATTTGATAGGTGTGTAAACACCCATCTTTTCTACCACTTAATTACAATAAAAACCGGACCAAAACGTGTATTTTATGTCTTTTGTGTCGGAATTATGCGTGGTTTGTGTTTTTGTTATGTTTTAGGACGAAAAGGTGAAAAGTGGAGAAAACACGGGAATTCACGGGCATTTACGGACTTTTATTGAAGAAAAGGATGAAAGACGATGTCAAGGAGTCAAGAGAGGATAAAGAACGGAAGTCCAAGACCAATTCTGAAGATTTATCGAAGATAAAGTCAAAAGACGGAAGTTTACTTAAAGCCGAGGAACTCAAGTCTTATTTATCGAAGAATTAAAAGACGAGTCCAAAGAAATCCCGAGCTAAAAGTCATCACATTCCAAGATTAAAAAAAAGATTAAGAAGGAAGGACTTGATGGTGCAATTAACAAGAAGGGAAGGAGGGAGGAAGCTTCCCCTAACCACTCCCTAATCACCTATATAAACCCCTCTTATTCATTCATTTAGTTCTTGTTGACTAATCGTGACAATTAGTTCTTCCATCTTTATTTTATGCACATTTAATTACTTGCACATTTTATTACTTGTCTTGCACTTTTAATTACCTTTAATTTTCAAGTAAGTGTTTCTTAAATTTCTTGCACCTTTACTTCATCTTGTTGATCTAATCTTCTTCTACCTTTCTTTGATTTACACGTTTTTATCTTGTTGATTTGTTAAAGATTTGATTTTTAAGCTTTTAATTGTTTTAAACTTCTTATTTTCATAGCTTATTTGATTTATTTTCAAGTTTATATAGTTTTTATAAAAGTTATTTTATATAAAAGTTGTTTTTCTTAAAGTTTATCTTTTTCGTATCTTAAAAGTTTTCAACTTTCAGTTATATAGCTTATTTTTACACGGTTTTAGCTAGGATTTTAGTCTTGTGCTTATTAGAACAATAGCTTATTTACTTAGCTTAATTTCCATCCAAGTCTTCGTATTCCGACCGTGACAATCGGAAGGAGGGTATACATTCCAATCGGTTCCGATCTGAAAAGGGTTTTGCTTTCCGATCGTGTGGACTTGGTATTCCGATTGGGGCAAAGTGAGGTTATTCCGATTGGTGTGTGGGTGACAAACATTCCGATTGGTTCCCTTGGCATTCCGATTGAGGTGCAACTTGGTTATTCCGATCGTAACAGGTGACAGATATTCCGATTGGTGTTCCAATAAGCATTCCGACCGAGCACCCAGCTATATTCCGATCGGGTAGGTTGAATATTCCGATCGGTGGTGTTTTTGGGAATTCCGATTGGTTCCTTTTGACATTCCGATTGGGACAATCGGAATTTATTCCGATTGGAGGGTACTTTTCTCTTAATTTGACTTGTTTAATTTTTAGCTTAAGTTTTCAATTTACTTTCCGTCACATTTTTAAATATTGCACACTTTCTTTTAATTAGACTTAGATTTATTTTCTCGCACTTTAATTTAACGCCACTTTACTTTCAACGACATTTACTTTTAAGTCTTTGCACATTTAAATTTAAAACCAACCAAAAATATTCTTTTTCACCAAAATAAAACTGAGTCACATAGAAAACCTAGATCAATTCGATTAGACACACATCAACGAACTTTAACTTAATTTTCTTACGGGGTGTCAAAAACCTTGTATCAAGGGTTTTAAAAGTTTTGGCCAAAAAGTCGTCAAAAGCCACTTTCTGGCCGCGGTACCTTATAGGGACCGGCGGTTCCATATCACTAAGGAACCGCGGGTCTTTAAGGAACCGCGTCCAGTGGACTTTAAACCATGTTTTTCCTGGGTTTTGGGAAAAACTAATACTTTTTCAAAAAGTTGCAAATCTTGGAATTTTACCTCTATTAGAACCAAAATATGCTAGGGTTGCATAAAGCAACACAATCACAAAGAATGTCTTGACAAAGGGTCACAAAATAATTTAGATATCATTTTGAACCAATTTTAGTCAAGTTTAGGGGTTGTGATAGATTTAGGTTCAATTTTAATTTCAAATTAAAGTTGATTAGTGTGCACAAAAGGATAGAATCACACAAGGCTAAATCCATAAGTCAACAACATGAAACATTCATTAGGGAAACAAGTACAAAGACAAATAAAACTAACTAATACATAGCTAGCTTATCATTAAATTTAGATAAGTAGTTTTCTTTGGCTTGTTGTTGAAAACTCTGATTATGAAAACTCCATCATTCATCTCCTAGGAGGAGGCATGGAGAACAAGGAAAACAAGAAGTCTTGCAAACCCCTATGAAGTCCATACATATCCATCCTTAGGTTATGGATGATGTAGTGGTTGTAGAGACAACATGGACATCTAGGACCATGAGTTTGTTGAAACCCAAAGTAAGGATCACCCAAGAGGAGGGAAAGTGGGACACCTAAAATTGGGATGTTTGAGTTGGGTGGAGGTGGAGGAGGCAAGTTCTCCAAGGGTGATGTGGGTGAAAGTGGAGGCAAGTTCCCCAAAGGGGAAATGGGTGAGTGTGGAGGTAAATCCTCCAAGGTTGGTGAAATGGGTGAGTTGTGAGAGGTAAATGGTGAAGTCACCAAAGTGTCATCAAAATCATTCCCAAAAGGAATGCTTTGGATTGGTTGAGGTTGTGTGGTCACTTCTAAGGGTGCACTTGGAGTGAAGGGTGAAGAAAGCTCATTCATTCTTGAGTTGAATGAAGAGGAGGTAGAACCAATGGAGTGGTTAGTACCATGGGTGGATGAAGTCTTGCATGGTGCAAGAGGTGGGGAAGGTGATGAAGAAATGAGGATAGGAGCATTCTCATTCTTAGGTGTGTGGAAAGGTGAGGAGTTAGGCTTAGCTACCTTAACCCTTATTTTGAGTGTTTTCCTTGGGGTGGAGGTCTTAGAAGTGTTTGAGGTTTTGGTACACACCATGGTTGATTAGGGTGGTTTAAGGTTTAGGGAAGTATGTTTGATGTGTGAAGAACATGGCAAACAAGGTGGGTTTAAATGGGTGAGGGGATGATCCAAACTAGTAATGGGTTAAAATCATTTTAGATGAATAATGAATTTAGGTAACCTAGTTTAGGAAATGTGCAGTTTATTACTGAAAATCATGCAAGGTTTACACAAAATTAAGAAAACAGTGTAAAGCAAAGATGCTGTCGTGCACAGTGACCGGCGGTTCCTTATCTAGGACCGGCGGTACCTTATCGATAAGGAACCGCGGGTCGATATGGAACCGCGACCAGAAGGTTTTCAAAAATTTCCCATCCCAGTTTTTGATAAACCCAGATTTTTCCCAAAAGTTTCACAAGCCAAAGTTAACTACAGATCATAATCTAATAAGCTAACTGTCATAAGGCATGCACAAAGCTATGTATATCACAAACATCATTGCGTAAGCAACATTTAGGATCAAAATAAAATAATAATCCAAGCATAAGTTAATACATAACCAAATGAAGAAAAGAAAGACATTAAATCATCCTGAATGAGAGTTGCAAGTTATCATGAGCAAAATGTCTAATTCCTTGATTCACTTCTGAGGCGTTCTCGAAGAAGATGATTGAGATAAAATTGATAATCGGAATCAATTTCATGGAATGAAGAAGTTGAGATAGAAGAAGTCATGAAGTTGAAAGACTCTTCTTGAGAGGTGTTTTCGACTTGACTCGAGTTCACATTGATCTCGGGTGAAATGTTCCCTTGAATGGGAGACATGACACGATCAACGGAGTGATAAGGTGACGAGAGAAGAGATGGAAAGTCAATGAGGACTCTTCTAAGAAGACGAGAGAGAAGCATTCCATAGGGAAGAATTGACTCAGACTCAAGAAGAACGGATCTAATTCTTCTAGCTATGAAAAATGCGAGATTGTAAGGAGTTGTTGTAGCAACACAATACAACATATGTGCAAGACAAGCGGGTATTAAGTCCTGATTCCCATCTAGACACATTGCATTTTCCCTAATGATTTCGGCCCAAGGAATCATGAAATCATTGAGATCGCTAGTAAGTAATTCCCAAAGGGAGAGATTTCGAACAAATCTTTGAGATTTACCAAGAATAGGATGTTCACGAGGTTTAGAGATGACATGAATGATGTCCGAAGATGATGGAAGCATAGTCACATAATGAGCATCAATAGGGGCCGATTCTAAAGAGTTAATACTCCAAGCATCGGTGAATCGACATTGACCATTAGATGGCACTCCACGAATATCACCAAATTCTTCAAGAGTGTAAATAATGATTTTCCCCATAATGGAAAATCGTATAGACAAACCATTATTGATGCCTATCAATGTGAATGAGCTAAAGAACTCCATAAGAAACGAAGGAAATATTGGCTCATTAATATCAAGAAGACAATCAAACCCAATAGACTTAAACATGGTACGAATAAACTCATTTGCGAAAGAGGAACAAACGATGCGTCCTTCATGAAAACAAAGATGTTCAAGAGACTTAGACGAGTTTTTGTGAGAGTGGATCAAATGAAGGTAAGAGGGCATGTATGCTCGTGTTCGTTCGTGATCTTTTTGATATCTTGAAGACATGACAAGTACCTAAACACGAAAAACAATCTTTCCAATCACTCATATGAGAATCAAAAGGAAAACGAAAAATGAAAATGTGTTATATCAATTTCTTGACAAACATAGGATTGAATCCGTATCATTTTCATGTTCACAATGTGTCTATTCCATCATTAACCAAGAACACATGATCTATGTTAGATCAACAATGGATTAGAACATTGGTTTTTCAAAACAAGGTTTTTAGGTAAGCATTAACAATGTCATTACCTACTTGTTCATGGGTTCATCTCAAATCTATCATTCAACCAAAATCATTTAGCCTAAATTCGGATTTGTTCTACAAGTGGGTTTTTAGTGAAATCTTAATGAATATCAACCTAAGGAATCATAGTAAGATTACTATGTCAACCCACATTCCTATTAAGGTTTTAATTTAATTTCAATTTTAAAAATCCCCAATTATGAAAGGATGAACCCTAGAACAAAATAGATGAAATTGAAAGAAAATACTTACAATTAATTGATGTTAGATGAAGGATGAGTGAAACCCACAACTTGGAATCAATTAATTTGAGTGATTGAAGGTTTTGGAAGCTTCAACAATGGTGGAAAAGGTAAAACCCGTTGGTTGTGTGTTTTTGGGAGAGAGAGAGTTTGGTTTGAAAAAGAATAAAAAACTCAAACTGGCACTTTGACAAAAGTTACTGCCCGCGGTACCTTATCGATAAGGAACCGCGGGTTTGAGCCGCGGAGATAAGGAACCGCCTACAGAGGCAGGTTTTTATCTCTGATAAACGCCAAATTTTGAAAATCCAGTTTTTCTAAAATACTTAAAATTAAATCATGAGCCTTTTAGAATATCATTGGATCATCATAACACTAAGCAATATGCCTTAATGAAGGATTACGAGTTAAATCAAGATCGAAAAGAACCGAAACGGACAAACGACTACTCGTAGCAAAACGACTAATTGGAGAGAAGTCAAGAGAAGTGAATCAAGACTAGGATCAATGCTCAAGGGATTAATGACAATCTTCAAGTAGTTGTAGCGAAGAGCTTGTGTCATATATAGTGGTTTAAGACGTGCCTTTCCGGCGAAACGATAAACGACTTTGGTAATGAATAAGCACAAAGCAATTATTCAAGTATAGACTAAGATCACTTTCAATAATAGTCTTAGTCTAAACTAAAATATGAGCAAGGTATTAATTCACTTTCTCTCCCACAAAGGGGCTACTAACCGTATGGGTGTAAACCATGGAAATCATGCTTGATACTTTAAGCTTCTACTAACTCACTCTACATCACCATAGTGAGTCAAGTATCCAAGCAATGAAGGTTTGAGAGGATAAAAGAAAAGAAACACAAACCACAAATAAATGTCAAGGCAAGGATGCCGAGAACAAGCACATAGTCAAGTAATGATCAAAAGAATGATCAAAGGGCGTGTGGAAGAACGAAAGCTTACCTTGGCCACAAAGAGCAATCCATGAAGGAATAAGTGTTATGCCCAATCAATGACTATAATGAGTACTAAGTCTTCAAGGACTAGTATCATTCCCAATCATCTTGGTATCATCATTCAAAGATGTTAAAGATCAATGAATATGCTTCTTCTAAAAGTGCAAGTAACTCAATCCATAACCAATTAATTGATTGATCTTCATGAGTACCTACACAAAGCAAGATGCAAACTAGTAGATACATTTCAAGAGTATATCTAAAATGCATAAAGGATACTAATCTTAAGTGGGATGCAATATTATCAATTAAAAGACCTATTTTCAAAGAAAACATAGTTTTGACCAAAGAGAAACTTTAGTACAACTAGACCTTCTAATTTGAGGAGACAATGAATCGATCCAAGTTTCAAAGTACAATATACTTCAAAGATCTTGAGTGACCATCGCTCTGATACCAATTGTAGAAACTAGAAGGGGGGGTTGAATAGTTTCTCTTCGATTGGTGACCAAATTAAAATTACTTTCAATTTGGTTTGTATCAAAACTATCTTTTACTTGATGCTAAGTTGCATAATGATTAGGTTCAATTGAAATGCACTAGCAATGATAATAAGCAAGTATAATGATAATGAAATAAGTAAAGAGTAAGGAAGGAGACAACCTAGTGGGAAGACACCAAGATTTATAGTGGTTCGACAACGAGGCTCTGTCCTCGTTTCTACTCCACTCCTCGAGTACACCTACTCGAGATTTCTACTATATCCACAAGCTCCCTTCTCGGCGGAGAAAACCTTACATCGTTGCTTACATTATTTTCCGACACTAAGCTAAATGTCGAGACCTAATCTTTAGCTAGGACCAATCTACACGACGTTGCCTACTTCACAATTTAACGACACAAGGCTAGATGTCGGGTTCTAATCTTAAGGTAGAACCAATCTTCACGACGTTGCCTACTTCACCATTTTACGACACAAGGCTAGATGTCGGGTTCTAATCGAAAGCTAGAACCAATCTTCACGACTCTTCACTTTGAAGCTAAGTGAGAACTTCACACAACACAACTACTAATCACTTTAAAGTTTAGTGAGAACTCACAAGACACAACCACATCACTTTATAGTTTAGTGAGAACTCCTAATCAAATCTATTACAACTCAACTAGACTTATCCAAGTACACATGTAGCTTGGATTTACACAACACAAATCCAAGCAAACACATATGCAATGGATGTACACAACAAATCCAAGTATCCACAAATAACTTGGATGAACACAACTAGTCCAAGTATTCATAAATACATTGGATTGACCTAAAACAAAAAGGGGTATCATGATGAATATGACTAGCTCATAGATTCATCTTTATCACTACACTAGTGAGTGAGTGATCTTCTCATTGGACATGGTAAAGGAGTGGATCAAGAGGATAATCATATGTAAACATCCTTTACAATTTAAGTGATAATTTACTAATGATTATGCTATAGAAAATAGAAAGAGGGCTGAGAAAAACGTCCAAGAGGCTTGCTGGAAAATGAGATATGACCCACTATTTAAAGGAGACAAAGTTACAACGGATCTATAACGGCTACTATGCGCGGTACCTTATCTAACCCCGCGGTACCATATCGCTAAGGTACCGCGTAGGTACTTAAGTTACCGCCACTAGACTCCGCTCCGTTTTTTGTCTTTTAGTGGGGTGGGAATATCTGAGGTATTTGAACCCTTCAAAGGATATTCTAACAGCATTTGGAATATGCCATTTTTAAATTTTCATTTTCCATTTTAATAAAACATTTTCTAAAAAAGAAAGTTTATTAAAAAGTCTTTTGTCTTATTAGCAAAAGTGAGTTTTAAGGATAATCATTTTGATGATCACTAAGTATGATTAAGAAAGGTTAGTGATATGATTATTACCTTGATGATAGTGTTAGTTAAATAATTCATTTTGTGTTTACACTAAATGTGTTGTATGGTTTGTTGTGATCAAAACTAAGAAAGATTAGTTAACACTAATAATGTTTTTAGGCATCACTTGCATTAACAATCTCCCCCTTTTTGATTACGACAAACGATAAACTCATTTACGTAGAAACACAAAGTATGGAATTATTAACTAGTTTATCACTATCATTTCTCCCCCTTTGTCGTAGCAAAAAGGTTAGCATAAGTCTTTGAAGAACATCGAACTTTGCTAGTAGCTCCCCCTTGCTTGGGGCACCAAGTTTGTGAGCTAAGGTGACATGCTACACAAAGGTTAGTAGAAAGGAAAGAAACACCAATGTATATATGATCACTACCTACTAAGTAACTTGAGAGGGAGAAAGAGAAGAAATCTCAAATTAGAAGCAAGTATTTTGCTAAGTATGTCCAAAGAGGTAATTGACAAAATCAAACTTCAATCCAATGAAGATGATAAGCTTGTCAATGGGTTAAAGCTTTAGAATTGATGGAATCACCCATAAGCAATTATAAAAAAATTAACCAAGATCAACTCAAAATAGAACTAATGAAATAGCACACAAATAGCACAAAGGTTACAAAAAAAATACAACAAAGAAGATAGTCATACACATAGTATGAGTATCTAAAAGAAATAAATATGGAAAATAAACCACTAAGCATCAAGGTTGCTGAAATCGCTAGGCGTTTGTGAGGCGGTTGGCCACCTTCGAGGCGGAATTCGTCTAGGCGCCGCCTAGGCGGATTGGAATTTTAAGCATAAAAAATAAAAAATAATATGTATAACATGACAGAATACTTCTAATTTCTAATAATTCAAAGTTCACATAGCTTAAAGTTGCAAAATAGACAAATAAACATAACAATATAAGGACTTAAAACTTCAAACGTGACATACAGTTCAGTTGGTTTTAATTCTCACGAAAAATCCATTACTTTATGTTAACAATCATAGGTTTATCTTTAATTTTAAGATGTTATGTTAAAATAAATATAGAAATTATATATTAGAAAGAAAATTCTTAAATCTTTGTAAAAACATATTGACTTTTTGTTGACTTTCTTTGACTTTTTGACCGCCTAGGCGCCGCCTAGCACCGCCTAGGCGCCGCCTAGGCGGATGTTTGACCGCCTTTTGACTTTTCTGCCTAGCTTGACCGCCTAGCCATAAATCGAGGCGGAGTATGACCGCCTAGCGCCTAGGCGGCCGCCTAGCCCGCTTTTTACAACACTGCTAAGCATAAGCTAATCTAATAGTGATATTTTCCAAGATTGCTAAAAAAATAAAACTAAAAAGACGACGATGCATCATTCGAAGTTTTGTCCACCGGAACGAAAACTTGAATAGGAGGTCGAGTGAGGAGGAATTCAAGAAAATTTAACTTCTCATACACATGAGCAAGTTCAATTTGTTAAAATCGGCAACAATCACACGAGGATCCATGATGCAACACAAAATCGTTTGATGGGGGTATGGCATCAAACTTAGGGTTTGGTGGTGGTGGGGTAAAGGGTTTGGGAGTGTTTTCACAATGCCTTGTGAGGTTTGGGAAGGTTGAGAGGTCATTGAGTTGAGGGGTATTGAAGGATTGTGGTGGTGGTGGAACATGTTCTTTTGCTCCGGTGATGGGGTTTATGGTGTAAGTCTCATTCTAATACTTGATTGGAGAGAAGGTAGGGTTTTTGGGTGGTTTCGACGAAGATGGTTCATTCTTCTTAACCCAAACGGATCGAACCGAGATTTTCGGTTTCTTTGAAAGCTTGGATGAGGACGCTTTGGGTGAGAGGGGTTGACAAAGAAATATCAAGGTTAGGAATGTAGGAGTTAGGCATTGTGAGAGCGTGAGAATGATATCTCAAGGTTATGTGAGAATGAATTCTCAAGGTTGGGAAAGTGTGAGAATGAAATCTCAAGGATGGGAAGGTGTGAGAATGAAATCTCAAAATGTGTAGTGTCAAGGAATGTTTAGTCAATTTGAGTAAACAAGGAATCTTGACTGGAAATAGGGTTTTAAAAGTTTTGGCCAAAAAGTCGTCAAAAGCCACTTTCTGGCCGCGGTACCTTATAGGGGCCGGCGGTTCCATATCACTAAAGAACCGCGGGTCTTTAAGGAACCGCGTCCAGTGGACTTTAAACCATGTTTTTCCTGGGTTTTGGGAAAAACTAAGACTTTTTCAAAAAGTTGCAAATCTTGGAATTTTACCTCTATTAGAACCAAAATATGCTAGGGTTGCATAAAGCAACACATTCACAAAGAATGTCTTGACAAAGGGTGACAAAATAATTTAGATATCATTTTGAACCAATTTTAGTCAAGTTTAGGGGTTGTGATAGATTTAGGTTCAATTTTAATTTCAAATTAAAGTTGATTAGTGTGTACAAAAGGATAGAATCACACAAGGCTAAATCCATAAGTCAACAACATGAAACATTCATTAGGGAAACAAGTACAAAGACAAATAAAACTAACTAATACATAGCTAGCTTATCATTAAATCTAGATAAGTAGTTTTCTTTGGCTTGTTGTTGAAAACTCTTATTATGAAAACTCCATCATTCATCTCCTAGGAGGAGGCATGGAGAACAAGGTAAGCAAGAAGTCTTGCAAACCCCTATGAAGTCCATACATATCCATCCTTAGGTTATGGATGATGTAGTGGTTGTAGAGATAACATGGACATCTAGGACCATGAGTTTGTTGAAACCCATAGTAAGGATCACCCAAGAGGAGGGAAAGTGGGACACCCAAAATTGGGATGTTTGAGTTGGGTGGAGGTGGAGGAGGCAAGTTCTCCAAGGGTGATGTGGGTGAAAGTGGAGGCAAGTTCCCCAAAGGGGAAATGGGTGAGTGTGGAGGTAAATCCTCCAAGGTTGGTGAAATGGGTGAGTTGTGAGGGGTAAATGTTAAAGTCACCAAAGTGTCATCAAAGTCATTCCCAAAAGGAATGCTTTGGATTGGTTGAGGTTGTGTGGTCACTTCCAAGGGTGCACTTGGAGTGAAGGGTGAAGAAAGCTCATTCATTCTTGAGTTGAATGAAGAGGAGGTAGAACCAATGGAGTGGTTAGTACCATGGGTGGATGAAGTCTTGCATGGTGCAAGAGGTGGGGAAGGTGATGAAGAAATGAGGATAGGAGCATTCTCATTCTTAGGTGTGTGGAAAGGTGAGGAGTTAGGCTTAGCTACCTTAACCCTTATTTTGAGTGTTTTCCTTAGGGTGGAGGTCTTGGAAGTGTTTGAGGTTTTGGTACACACCATGGTTGATTAGGGTGGTTTAAGGTTTAGGGAAGTATGTTTGATGTGTGAAGAACATGGCAAACAAGGTGGGTTTAAATGGGTGAGGGGATGATCCAAACTAGTAATGGGTTAAAATCATTTTAGGTGAATAATGAATTTAGGTAACCTAGTTTAGGAAATGTGTAGTTTATTACTGAAAATCATGCAAGGTTTACACAAAATTAAGAAAACAGTGTAAAGCAAAGATGCTGTCGTGCACAGTGACCGGCGGTTCCTTATCTAGGACCGGCGGTACCTTATCGATAAGGAACCGCGGGTCGATATGGAACCGCGACCAGAAGGTTTTCAAAAATTTCCCATCCCAGTTTTTGATAAACCCAGATTTTTCCAAAAGTTTCACAAGCCAAAGTTAACTACAGATCATAATCTAATAAGCTAACTGTCATAAGGCATGCACAAAGCTATGTATATCACAAACATCATTGCGTAAGCAACATTTAGGATCAAAATAAAATAATAATCCAAGCATAAGTTAATACATAACCAAATGAAGAAAAGAAAGACATTAAATCATCCTGAATGAGAGTTGCAAGTTATCATGAGCAAAATGTCTAATTCCTTGATTCACTTCTGAGGCGTTCTCGAAGAAGATGATTGAGATAAAATTGATAATCGGAATCAATTTCATGGAATGAAGAAGTTGAGATAGAAGAAGTCATGAAGTTGAAAGACTCTTCTTGAGAGGTGTTTTCGACTTGACTCGAGTTCACATTGATCTCGGGTGAAATGTTCCCTTGAATGGGAGACATGACACGATCAACGGAGTGATAAGGTGACGAGAGAAGAGATGTAAAGTCAATGAGGACTCTTCTAAGAAGACGAGAGAGAAGCATTCCATAGGGAAGACGAGAAGAACGGATCTAATTCTTCTAGCTATGAAAAATGCGAGATTGTAAGGAGTTGTTGTAGCAACACAATACAACATATGTGCAAGACAAGCGGGTATTAAGTCCCGATTCCCATCTAGACACATTGCATTTTCCCTAATGATTTCGGCCCAAGGAATCATGAAATCATTGAGATCGCTAGTAAGTAATTCCCAAAGGGAGAGATTTCGAACAAATCTTTGAGATTTACCAAGAATAGGATGTTCACGAGGTTTAGAGATGACATGAATGATGTCCGAAGATGATGGAAGCCTAGTCACATAATGAGCATCAATAGGGGCCGATTCTAATGAGTTAATACTCCAAGCATCGGTGAATCGACATTGACCATTAGATGGCACTCCAAGAATATCACCAAATTCTTCAAGAGTGTAAATAATGATTTTCCCCATAATGGAAAATCGTATAGACAAACCATTATTGATGATTATCAATGTGAATGAGCTAAAGAACTCCATAAGAAACGAAGGAAATATTGGCTCATTAATATCAAGAAGACAATCAAACCCAATAGACTTAAACATGGCACGAATAAACTCATTTGCGAAAGAGGAACAAACGATGCGTCCTTCATGAAAACAACGATGTTCAAGAGACTTAGACGAGTTTTGTGAGAGTGAATCAAATGAGGGTAAGAGGGCATGTATGCTCGTGTTCGTTCGTGATCTTTTTGATATCTTGAAGACATGACAAGTACCTAAACACGAAAAACAATCTTTCCAATCACTCATATGAGAATCAAAAGGAAAACGAAAAATGAAAATGTGTTATATAAATTTCTTGACAAACATAGGATTGAATTCGTATCATTTTCATGTTCACAATGTGATCATTAACCAAGAACACATGATCTATGTTAGATCAACAATGGATTAGAACATTGGTTTTTCAAAACAAGGTTTTTAGGTAAGCATTAACAATGTCATTACCTACTTGTTCATGGGTTCATCTCAAATCCATCATTTAACCAAAATCATTTAGCCTAAATTCGGATTTGTTCTACAAGTGGGTTTTAGTGAAATCTTAATGAATATCAACCTAAGGAATCATAGTAAGATTACCATGTCAACCCACATTCCTATTAAGGTTTTAATTCAATTTCAATTTTAAAAATCCCCAATTATGAAAGGATGAACCCTAGAACAAAATAGATGAAATTGAAAGAAAATACTTACAATTAATTGATGTTAGATGAAGGATGAGTGAAACCCACAACTTGGAATCAATTAATTTGAGTGATTGAAGGTTTTGGAAGCTTCAACAATGGTGGAAAAGGTAAAACCCGTTGGCTGTGGGTTTTTGGGAGAGAGAGAGTTTGGTTTGAAAAAGAATAAAAAACTCAAACTGGCGCTCTGAAAAAAGTTACTGCCCGCGGTACCTTATCGATAAGGAACCGCGGGTTTGAGCCGCGGAGATAAGGAACCGCCTATAGAGGCAGGTTTTTATCTCTGATAAACGCCAAATTTTGAAAATCCAGTTTTTCTAAAATACTTAAAATTAAATCATGAGCCTTTTAGAATATCATTGGATCATCATAACACTAAGCAATATGCCTTAATGAAGGATTACGAGTTAAATCAAGATCGAAAAGAACCGAAACGGACAAACGACTACTCGTAGCAAAACGACTAAGTGGAGAGAAGTCAAGAGAAGTGAATCAAGACTAGGATCAATGCTCAAGGGATTAATGACAATCTTTAAGTAGTTGTAGCGAAGAGCTTGTGTCATATATAGTGGTTTAAGACGTGCCTTTCCGGCGAAACGATAAACGGCTTTGGTAATGAATAAGCACAAAGCAATTATTCAAGTATAGACTAAGATCACTTTCAATAATAGTCTTAGTCTAAACTAAAATATGAGCAAGGTATTAATTCACTTTCTCTCCCACAAAGGGGCTACTAACCGTATGGGTGTAAACCATGGAAATCATGCTTGATACTTTAAGCTTCTACTAACTCACTCTACATCACCATAGTGAGTCAAGTATCCAAGCAATAAAGGTTTGAGAGGATAAAAGAAAAGAAACACAAACCACAAATAAATGTCAAGGCAAGGATGCCGAGAACAAGCACATAGTCAAGTAATGATCAAAAGAATGATCAAAGGGCGTGTGGAAGAACGAAAGCGTACCTTGGCCACAAAGAGCAATCCATGAAGGAATAAGTGCTATGCCCAATCAATGACTATGATGAGTACTAAGTCTTCAAGGACTAGTATCATTCCCAATCATCTTGGTATCATCATTCAAAGATGTTAAAGATCAATGAATATGATTCTTCTAAAAGTTCAAGTAACTCAATCCATAACCAATTAATTGATTGATCTTCATGAGTACCTACACAAAGCAAGATGCAAACTAGTAGATACATTTCAAGAGTATATCTAAAATGCATAAAGGATACTAATCTTAAGTGGGATGCAATATTATCAATTAAAAGACCTATTTTCAAAGAAAACATAGTTTTGACCAAAGAGAAACTTTAGTACAACTAGACCTTCTAATTTGAGGAGACAATGGATCGATCCAAGTTTCAAAGTACAATATACTTCAAAGATCTTGAGTGACCATCGCTCTGATACCAATTGTAGAAACTAGAAGGGGGGATTGAATAGTTTCTCTTCGATTGGTGACCAAATTAAAATTACTTTCAATTTGGTTTGTATCAAAACTATCTTTTACTTGATGCTAAGTTGCATAATGATTAGGTTCAATTGAAATGCACTAGCAATGATAATAAGCAAGTATAATGATAATGAAATAAGTAAAGAGTAAGGAAGGAGACAACCTAGTGGGAAGACACCAAGATTTATAGTGGTTCGACAACGAGGCTCTATCCTCGTTTCTACTCCACTCTTCGAGTACACCTACTCGAGATTTCCACTATATCCACAAGCTCCCTTCTCGGCGGAGAAAACCTTACATCGTTGCTTACATTATTTTCCGACACTAAGCTAAATGTCGAGACCTAATCTTTAGCTAGGACCAATCTACACGACATTGCCTACTTCATAATTTAACGACACAAGGCTAGATGTCGGGTTCTAATCTTAAGGTAGAACCAATCTTCACGACGTTGCCTACTTCACCATTTTACGACACAAGGCTAGATGTCGGGTTCTAATCGAAAGCTAGAACCAATCTTCACGACTCTTCACTTTGAAGCTAAGTGAGAACTTCACACAACACAACTACTAATCACTTTAAAGTTTAGTGAGAACTTACAAGATACAACCACATCACTTTATAGTTTAGTGAGAACTCCTAATCAAATCTATTACAACTCAACTAGACTTATCCAAGTACACACATGTAGCTTGAATTTACACAACACAAATCCAAGCAAACACATATGCAATGGATGTACACAACAAATCCAAGTATCCACAAATAACTTGGATGAACACAACTAGTCCAAGTATTCATAAATACATTGGATTGACCTAAAACAAAAAGGGGTATCATGATGAATATGACTAGCTCATAGATTCATCTTTATCACTACACTAGTGAGTGAGTGATCTTGTCATTGGACATGGTAAAGGAGGGGATCAAGAGGATAATCATATGTAAACATCCTTAACAATTTAAGTGATCATTTACTAATGATTATGCTATAGAAAATAGAAAGAGGGCTGAGAAAAACGTCCAAGAGGCTTGCTGGAAAATGAGATTTGACCCACTATTTAAAGGAGACAAAGTTACAACGGATCTGTAACGGCTACTGTGCGCGGTACCTTATCTAACCCCGCGGTACCATATCGCTAAGGTACCGCGTAGGTACTTAAGGTACCGCCACTAGACTCCGCTCCGTTTTTTGTTTTTTAGTGGGGTGGGAATATCTAAGGTATTTGAACCCTTCAAAGGATATTCTAACAGCATTTGGAATATGCCATTTTCAAATTTTCATTTTCCATTTTAATAAAACATTTTCTAAAAAAGAAAGTTTATTAAAAAGTCTTTTGTCTTATTAACAAAAGTGAGTTTTAAGGATAATCATTTTGATGATCACTAAGTATGATTAAGAAAGGTTAGTGATATGATTATTACCTTGATGATAGTGTTAGTTAAATAATTCATTTTGTGTTTTACACTAAATGTGTTGTATGGTTTGTTGTGATCAAAACTAAGAAAGATTAGTTAACACTAATAATGTTTTTAGGCATCACTTGCATTAACATCCTGCATTGTTGAGATATTGTCATGACATTTGTGTCACCATTTTATGACATTTATTATTTCATTTAGTTATCTCTATAGACACGCCATGTTGTGATGATATCCATACGTCACGCCCCATATTCCGCCATGGTGGGGTGTGACAACTCTAATATCCAAATCTACACTTGGCAAAAGTAAAAATTGTTAGAAAGACCATGTGATGAAAATATATATTATTAAATTTATTAAATACTCACTTTGAAAGCAAATACAAATTGAGATAATGCATACGATGGAACTAAGTCGGGATTTCTTTCCAATGATTTATAGTGAGTATCCATATGTCTTGACGCAACGTTTCTAATGGCAAAGTATAACTCACGCCAAATGTATTCACCCCAATAAAATTCATTCCAAACTTCAATGTTCTCCACCCTCCGCAGAAATACATCATCAACAACAGCTCCTAACTCATGGCCCATAAAAATAACTTCCAAAGTTAAAAAGAGACAAACCCTTATAGAGTCTTCGTCTGACAAATTGCTAAAGCGCTCATCATCCTCAATGATACATAGAAGATCAATGTTTTTAACACAATCACCTATCTTCTCAGGTAAAACTCTATCACGGAATGTGATTTCACCAGCCCTAAACTTACCAAAGCTTTGATGGCCAAATTCAAAAGCAGTAATGATGCAAAACTCACGACGAGCAAAGTGTAATGTAGTACCATTAACGTGATAAATCAAGGGCAAATCATAGTTATCACTGTCTGAAAGTTTCTGCTTCTAAAGCATATAATGAATGAGACTATCTTCATTATCAACATACTCTAAATCCAACCAACGACCAAAGCATGTGAACCTAAACAATCCACTCCTTCTTAGACTTTATCTAGCTTTCATCATACGAAAGTAATAGACTTTGCTTTTTATGTGAATCTTCGCATCATATTCCTATAAACAATAAATTATATACTAAAAACATTAGTTGTTGGTTGTTTCATATCCAATTAACATAAGTAATTGGAGAACATATAAATACATTATACTAATTAAGAATCAATTCATGGAGCCTTTGGTAACAAGATGATTCAAACGTGAAAAAAAATGTACCAGTCCATTCATGATGCGAAAATGAAAATGAAAATGGGTGAAAGTTAAATATATAACGCTAAAATGAGGGGGAAATTTGAAAATATAAGGGGGGTAAAATGAAAATATAGCTTGGATATCTAGAATAAGAAAAAGGGGTATTTTTTGCATTTTAAAAAAAAAGTATTGTACTAAAGTCGAGCATTTAGGGGTTAAGCACTGTTGGTTGATCACTTGCCATAGGACACGTGTCGTAATTCTGGTGGTGGTGACCAAATGTGTCAAAATCTTTTGGCTTGACCATCCAGTGGATGTAAGTGCTCAACTTGACCATTTTGGTCCTTTTCCTTTTGACATAAGCTTGAATATCTATTAGTACTATTTGTTTGCGCACAAAAGGTAGTTAAAGGCGAAAGTACAACTAATTGTGGGAGTGGGGCTGTAAGGTGGGCTGGTAGTCCTTTGGCGCCATCCTTCCTTTGGCGCACCACTCCCACCCTCGCGCCAACCGGACCAACTAGCGTAATCCACATTTCACTTTTTTGTTTTTTTTTTGTTTTTGTTTTTTTGTTTTTTAGTAATAAAGGGGTATTTGTGGGCCCATTATACCCCTTTTTCTCGTGCCAACCACTTCCCCGTAAATGTGGTGCCAAAGGGTTTCTGGTGCCGAAGCCCTAAAATCTTACGTGACGGCTTTGGCACCACATTCTCGTGCCAGCTGTTCCCAGCTCTCTAATAGGGGGCGTGAAAAAAAAATAAGATCAAGCTAATGTGAATTAAGCGTATAAGCCTTTCTTTAGCTTTTGGATTCAAAATCGTATCGCATTAAAGATATGTTGGCGAAAGTAATTGTTTTTTTACTAGAGATATGTTAAAAATGAAGATTAATTGTATGTTTGGCATTAAAGATATGTTTGGCGAAAGTAAGAGTCCGTTTGGTTAAGGGGGATAAGTCTTACTATTCGGGTTTTGATTTAAATATATATGTTTGGTTGTAAATTTGGCACAAAAATGATACACTCAAAACCCAAATAGTTGCCATTTTGAAATCTGAAAGTTACCCTCAACCTTCCTGACATGGTATTAGTTTGTGTGAGCCATATCTTACACTTCTCTTTATCTCTTTTTTTTCTTTATTACTAGCAGGGTACCCGCGCGATGCGGCGGCGGGTACCATGTGACAAAATTTTCTGGCGAACAAATGTTCTTTGGTTATTCGTTTTTTACAATCGTCACGTCTCAGAAAAATCTATCATTGTCTTCCTAGAAAACCACATCACCAGGACCACAACAATCGTAAATTACTTATTGATATGAGGTATTTTAAAAGTATGAGTTTTTAAGTGTGTTAAAAAATGACCGTATATATTTCTCATGTTAATAAGGTTATTCATATAGATTGGTGTTCGCGTCACCGACTCTGCCGATATGTGACAAAATCTTGGTGTTGCCGCCACTTTTTAGGTTTTTTTATATATCTATGTATTTATTATGTTTTAGAAGTGAAACATATCTAACTTATTGTTGTCAATCTATGATAGGTATGTGAACATTGTTTGTAAAAGAAAAGGCTGGTGATTGATTTGTACATTATGTTGTTTATGTTGTAATAGAAGGGGTTGTGGTGTATTTATATTATCTTTAATTGTATTTTTTCTAAGAAAAGTTTGGATTGTACATCATGTTATTGTAAACTGTGTAATTATGTTTGTACATTTATGTAATGGGGCATATTAATTATGTGTATTAATTATACTAATTATGTATTTAATATGTATATAAGCTTTTCATTGTTTTAAAGTGTGTGATAATAATTGTACATTTAGGTAATAAGGTATATTAATTATTTTAATTATGAGTTTTAATTATTCTTATGTAGTATACTCGTGTAAGTTGTACATATGCATTAGTATCTTGTATTACTTAAATCTGATTTTCTTTATGCATTAATATCTTGTAAATTGTGTAGTATAGATTATACCTCTTAAAAATTGAGCATTTAATGAAGAGAGAGACACTAATCTCTTTTATATGTAGTATAGATTAAATATTTTTTTCAATAATAATTTAATACATATATTTATTTATATAACAACTAATATTATATTCAAAACCCAAATTTAAATTTAAACCTAAACCCTTCCATTTTATAAACTTACACTCAAAGTAAAACCCGACCTTAAACCAAACGGACCATAATTATTTTTGTGACTAGAGATATGTTGGAAGATGAAGATTAATTGTATTTTTGGCATAAAAATTATAAGAAAATTATAATAAGCCACTTAAAAGAAAATATTTGTTTAACATATCAGATTATATGAGATTATAAATTTTATATTTTGATATAATCTTTTATAAAACAAAAGTTGTTTTATGTAACTTTTTATTAAAATATTTTTTCATATTCCTCATCTCGAGCATCATCTCAAGTTTCAATTACAATTATTTTTATCAAAAATACTCAATAAAGATTATGAAAAGATCTCAAGTTTTAATTATACTTGTTTTTACCAAAGATACTAAAAAATAGAAATAAAGATTATGAAAAGATCTCAAGTTTTAATTATACTTATTGTTACCAAAAATACTCAAAAATAGAAATAAAGATTATAAAAAGATCTCAAGTTTTAATTAAACTTATTTTTTTTACCAAAAATACTCGAAAATAGAAATAAAAATTACACAAAGTGATTATTATTATAAATTATATGAATCAACTTTTAATTTTAAGGTAATGTAATTTTTTTCAATAATCTTAAATCTTATATAAATTTATATGTCAAAATAAATTATTTTTAAATAACTTATTTTTTTAAAATTAAATTGCAATCTCTTAATAATCTTAATGCCAACATATTTATAATATCAAAAGTCTTCTAATGTGTGACAGCCAAACTACTTGCGTTAGCAAAGACGAGGGACTGCTAAATTAATAGGTCTTGACTAGGGCGTTTCATAGTTTTTGGCGGCGCAAAAGCAAAAAAGACCTTATTATATTTGTAATATAACAAGAAATTGTATATATTTTGAATTATATCGTTCATAAATGTTAAAACTATACGTATTTGTAAAACTAATAAAAATGAAACTCCTTTTAAATAGAGGCTTTCTGACCTTATACTCAGGGGTGGACCGAGGAGGGTTCTCGGAGTTCACGGGAACCCGATGACAATTTGTCATGTAGTGAAAATTTTCGCGAAAAATATCAATTTATTCAAAATGATCCCGATGCCACATATGTGTGTTATATAAAAAAAATTATGCACCTGATGAGTTAGTGTTTGGGCCAATAAATGAATTTACAACTTATATTCCATCAATAAAATAATATATGCTTTGTAATAAAAAGTGTTTCCATATTGTGTGAAGTCAAGAAATGAAAGTACAAAACACTACTCATCCAATCATAACTACTTTTCCAAACAGAACAAAACCCCAAAAACACTTCACGACATCATCACATCATGTACTTCTTTTCTCTTCATGCAAGATAGGTATATATTTCACTTAACAAACAAGTATAAGAAACTTCCATTTTTCGTAAAAAAGAAAACTAAAACACCCATCACATTTCGAAACATTATTTGTTTATCTCACGATAAGCATCTTGACCCGAATTCTGGCATATGGTACAGTTATCGTGTCAAAACGGTAACAACTCCTTTTAAACGTTACTACAAGACTGGTACCATCAATCGAGAAATAAATTCAAAATTCGATACCGATAACTAAAACTAAATAATATCGAAAAATACCCAATTTGAATTATCATGTTTTTGAATTAAAGTGCTAGTAATATAATTTTCATCTAGCTCATTCTATCCAAGACAACAAGTCAACAATCATAAAAGATAAAAACACCAAATGTCGATAAAGAAAAGCTATCCTAAAAGCTTATTGTGATACCTTTAGATAGGGGTGTTCAAATAAATCGAGAAATTGACGAACCGAGTCGCATCACTTAATTTGAAACAGAAAAAATTCGAAACCGAAGAAATCGAAACCAAAAAAACCCGTTTATCACGGTTTGGTTTTGGTTTTCGTTTTTAGATATCCGCGGTTAACCAAACCGTGCATAATATATGCGATTTTGTAACTAAATAGTCATATAATAGTATATGTATTAATTATATTAGTACATTACTTTTATTGTACAATGACTTTTTCGTTTTAATGTCAACATTTTTTAAACATATGTATGTGTAAAATTTAGTTGCTAATCCATAGATGAAGTTGTAATAAATTAATAAAGTTTTTCTTAATTAATGTTAAAATATGTTAAATATACATTTATTAAATACATGAATTAAAAATAAATAAATAATACTGTATTTAAAATATATTTAATATATTTTAATATTAATTAATTTTTTTAATATTTACGTGACCTTTACCCTGTATAATAGGTTAACAAAACTCTATACATTTTTCTAGTTATAAGTCTTTTGCATGTATGGGTTTACACATAAATCAAATTTATTTTAATATTTTAGTTTGTTAGAAATACGTTTTAACGTATATTAGAAGTATCGGTCGCTCCACAATATGATTTATGTTGTAATAGCTCGTAGTTAGTAATTAGTTATTATTTGCTTATTAACTTAAGTAAGAACCGGTCCATGGGCTTGTCATGGACCGGCCCAAGTCCACTTATGACTTGGAACTATAAATACCCCTTTCCACTAAGGAAAGGGGTTGGTTGTTGTCATTTCTTTGATTCCATATTAATAAAATTCACATAGTTTCTCTCACTTTCTCTCTCTAACTTTCTCTCTCTAGAAATCAACAAACCCCTTCATAGATTCATTGATTATCAATATTCTACATTTGGTATCAAGAGCTATGGGGTGATTTAAGGTGGTGATTTGTGTGGTTTTTTAGTTTTTGATTGTATTAGTGTTCTTTAAGAAAAATCATCTTGATTCTTGGTGTTTTTTGGTGTTTTTGTGATTGGGATTAGTGGATAAGTATTAGTTGTTACTTATTTTAGTCGAAAGCACAAAACTTTTTGGGTTATTTGGTCAAAATCTGGGCTTAATCTTACTTTTTACTGTTCGACTGTTCATCGGAGGAGGTTTCTGTTCATTCAGCAGAAGTTCCGGATCAAGGAGTTCCGGATCAAGAAGTTCCGGATCAAGGAGTTCCGGATCAAGGAGTTCCGGATCAAGAAGTTCCGGATCAAGCCAAAGTTCCGAACCAAGAACTTCCGAGTCAAGAAGTTCCGGATCAAGCCAAAGTTCCGGATCAAGAACTTCCGAACCAAGAAGTTCCGGATCAACCCAAAAGTTCCGAATCAAGGTAATCTTCCGGATCAACCCAAAAGTTCCGAATCAAGGTAATCTTCCGAATCAACAAAAAGTTCCGAATCAAGGTAATCTTCCGAATCAAACTTCCGAATCAACAAAAAGTTCCGAATCAAGGGTTATTTTGCTTGTTTTTTCGACGATTTTTTAGAGGATTTAATCTTGGTTTCTTACAACAAAAACACAACACAATTCACAAGCTTTACTTCACTGCTCGATCAACCGATAATCTCTGTTTCTTTGAAGAAAAACAAAATGAATCCAAATTCAGTAATGCCTCAGATGACATCTCTTACGGATATATCAATCATAACGGGAACTGATAGCCGTCCACCGATGCTCATTAAAGAGGTGTTTGAGGCATGGCAAGGTCGAATGATGCAATATCTAAAGGGGAAACCGACATACGGAAGACTTATGGTCAAATCGATTTTGAATGGTCCACTCGACTATGGTACCATTACGGTTGATAACGTGACTAGACCACGAGAATTTGAAGAACTTACTCCAGCTCAACAACTTGTTGCAGATGCAGATGAAAAAGCTCTTCAAACAATTCTCCAAGCTCTTCCCCATGACATCTATAGGATGGTGAGTCAGTATACGGTGGCAAAGGATCTATGGGAACGTCTTAAGGTGTTGCTACAAGGCACGTCTCTCACCAAACAAGAAAGGGAGTGTCAGCTGTATGATTTGTTTGATAGATTCACCTACAACCCAGGGGAAACACTTCACGATTATTACTTCAGATTCACCACACTCATGAATGATCTGAATGTATACAATCTTGTGATCGCACCATTCCAGGTTAACACCAAATTCTTGAATACTCTACCTCAAGCTGAATGGGGTGAGTACATTACTGATGTGAAGTTAACCCGGGATTTGCATAAGTGCAATTTAGATCAAATCTATGCCTTCCTTCAGCAACATGAGAAGCATGTGATTATGCACCGTTCTCCTCGTGGTATGCACCCAGATTCCTTAGCTTTGATGGCGAATCAACCAAGCTTGTCTCACAACAACACACCCTATATCTTGGGACATCAAGCTTATCATCAATCACCTTACATGACACCAGCCTTTCCCCAATACTCGATTCTACCACAACCACCCACCTCACATCAGCAACAATATCGGTTCAATGCACCTTCACCACAGTATGCTTCACAACTTCATCCAGCAAATGTTGCACCTTATGCTCAGCCATCTTATTCTTCTTATCAAGAGAATGCAGCATATCCAACAAGCTACCCTGATCAAATGAGTATTCCTTCTACTGATTATGCAGCTTATCCAGATCAAGCACTTTATTGTGATGATGAGGAAGTCCCAGTTCCTGTATTCCAACAAGGAGCTGACCCAGTTGAAGTGCTAACTACTATGTCTGCTTTCCTCACAAGAACTTTAAGCAAACGAGGATTCAGAGGATCAGCTCCTACCAACAATCAGTTGAGGAATTCATCCAATTCTCGCCAACAAGCTACAATTGAGAATGGCAGAGTAATGGTTCAGCCAATTCAGCCATATCAGGGGAGAACTTCCACATCAACCAATGTTCGCACCGCCAATCCTGCTCCTGCTCCAATGGTCAACAACCCTCCACGGACTAATACAGGCAAGTTGAGAATGATTACATGCTACAACTGCAAGGAAGAGGGTCATATGTCCAGGGATTGTAAGAAACCCAAGAGGAGAAGGGATGGACAGTGGTTTGCAGAAAAGATCTATCTGGTAAATGCTCAGGCGCAAGGAAGGGAACTTGATGAAGAGGAGCTTGCATTTCTTGCTGACCCAGGGATTGCTGAACAAGACGTTGTCACTACGCAGAATGCAGCTTACCAAGCCGATGATCTGGATGCGTATGATTCCGACTGTGATGACTTTCAAACTGCAAAGGCTGCTTTCATGGCAACTTTTTCCAGCTTAGGGCCAGATAAGAAATCTGAGGTACTTATTAATAACACTGATAATGCCACTGATGCTAGTATTCAACCACATCAAGTTGGGCAAGAGAGTGCTGATTCGAATGAATCTTCGGTGGTGAGTCTTTCAAATGAGGAGACAAACAATGATAGCAATATCAATGTGAGTTCCAGACTTTGAGTGAATCACAACCGGGACCCAGTTCGCATACGCCTACTCCTGCTCAACAAGATTTGGTCATGGTTCCTGCTACACTACTTAGCCAAATGAATGCTGCACTCTTAGAAACCTTAGCTAAGAATAAGAATTTGTCTGATGAGCTTGCCTTAAGCAATGAGAAAGTACAAACTTTGGAATTAGTGCCTTCGTCTAGTGTTCTCACAAATCTCGAATATGATCACTTTAGGAACAAACAAATGGGTCACTTGCAAGAAATCGAAAACTTAAGAGCAAATTTGTCTAGTGAACTTAGAGAAAAGGAGTTAGTGGTCACTAATTTTCAAAAACTTCAAACTGATTTTGAATTACTCGAATCTAAGAAGACTGAAATGGAGATTAATGCTACTAATAAGATTAGAAGTCTAGACTACTTGCTGTTAAGACAATACGCTGCTTCACAACTAGTTCACTTATTTGATGCTTCATTTAAAGAGTTTAACTTATCACGTCTAAAAGGCCTTCCCCCTAATCCACGATATGCAAAACAAGCTTTAAGACATAGTCCTAGACTTTATAATGCAACTCAATTAGGATTGGCTTTAGACCCGATTGTTTTTCCCAATGATCGAACAAGTAAGGTTCTAGTTGATGAGGATCGGTCATACAATTCAGCAAAATATCCCGATTGTGATTATTTTAAAATGAATAAGGAGCTTGCTAAAACTGATTTTAGAGTTCGCTTCCATATGGACAAAGATCTCATTACAGCACCAACCTACATGATAGAGGAAGAAAGCCCTAGTACATTTCCTACACTTGTCAACATGGAAGGTCCTAAGGAAATTCCAAAGAATCTTCCACCTGTTAGCACTGTATGGTTAAACTTGCAAGAGATTAACCGATACTTTACTAACTTTGACAAGGTCATCTTGGAATGTACGACTTCAAATGGCTTAAATGCCGGAGAATGGGCTTTCGAACACATGAACGAGGTGTTTAAAACTGAGATCAATCCGTTTGTCGAAAGTCTAAAAAGAAGTTTTGCATCTCTTAAGGAAAATCTTCAGTTTGAAATTGGTGAAGTTCAAAAAGTGTTTTATGAAATGGACACCGCTTACGAACTGCAACTAATTGAAAAGGAAAAGATTTCAACCGAATATGACCGATTCTTGTCCGAAGTAATCTCGTGTGATGTGCTTACTATTGTAAATGTTAAATATTCGAATGAGCTTACATCCGCTATGATGAATTGTGATGCTGTGAATATTTGTGAGGATATTTGTGATGATGTTTGTGATATTTCTGTAAATGTTGCTGAAACTGTAAATGAGGTAGATAATCATTCTTGTCACGAATCTAACGCTGAGTTTTTAAAGCTACAAGATTCTTATAATTTACTTTCTCAACGCTTTAATCAACTAGAACAACATTGTATATCTTTAGAATTAAAACAACAAGCTCAAAATGAAAATCTTTTGATATCAAATGTTTGTGAAAACGGTGTTGAGACAAGTGACAAGATGATTGCAATTGTTAAGACATTAGAGGAAGAAATCATGAGATTGAAGAGAGAGATATCATCAAAGGAAACATTAAGAATGGAACTAGAGGCCGCAGAGTCTAAAAACCAGGTCTTAGAAATTAGACTATCAACTGTTCTAGGGGAGATGGATCGGACAAGGCAGGGACTATCCGCTCTTTATGGTTCACTAGAAGATCGATTCGCTTTTAATGCGACACAGCAACAATATTATGTTGAACAACTGAACCAAAAGTGCGAAGAAATCTCTGACTTGAACATCCTGCTCATAGACAAAAATATGGTTTTGGCTGAGTTAAAGGAGACACTTCTTCTCACCCGACAAGAAGTTGTTGATAACTTAGCTACCGACTCTGCACCGTCCACTAGTGCTCCAACAACCAAGAAAGTAGTGCTTTATAAGAATCCGCTTCATAAGAGAAACCAGCTTACCTATGATGATTATATGAAGAATGCCATTAAGCATGTCGATCTTCTTAGGGATATTTTAGACGATCTTTATGCCTTAGATCCCTCAAGTAGCGACTATTATTCGGCTCATGAATATGTTAAGCGAGTTCAATATTGCTTGGCTTATTTACAATACATAGGTACACCAGGTTCTGCACTACTTAATAATAGGCCCATTGCTGTCACTCCATTTAATAAGACTCCAGGAGCGAAACCGTCATTGGCACAATCGAGTAAGACACCTTTAAAATCTGCTGCTAATGTTCCCAATTTGCCTTCTACAGGATTAAAAGAGACTACTAAGGCTAAAGGATCGCCACTCAAGAAAGCTAAGATCAAGCCCGCCACTAGTAGTGCCACAAAGAAGAAAGTAGAAGTCCACAATAGGAATGCTAGTTCAGTTTTAAATAAAACGAATCATGTTAAGACTAAAAGCTCTGCGCCTGTGCAGCAGCCTAAACCATTCGTGAATTCTGATTTAAATTGTTGGAATTGTAATGAATGTATGTTTTCCCAGCGTCATGATTTGTGTCTGATTGATCACGTTAATGAAATGAATGCTATTAAGAATGGTCTTGAATGGAAGCCAACGGGTAGAACTCGTGCCCAAGTTGGCTGGCAATGGCGTCCCATTGGTAGGACCTTTACTCTCGATGGTAAAATGTGCCCTTTAACTAGGAATGCATCCATTGAGGTTAGGTCTGAGCGTCCTTTAGTTAGGAACACTCGCACTCAAGTAAGGAAACAGCGCCCTTTAATTAGGTCAGCCCCCACTATAGTGCCTATCAGTGTAGAAATACCTCAGGATTTGAGCCAATTAGAATCTACACCACTAATTAAGAAGAAAAAGGCTAGGAAATCTAAGAAACCTAGAGTTAGCAAATCTAAGATTATTAAATCTGTACCTGCTAATAACAAGGAACACTCAGATTCCGATACCTCTACATTGTCTTTGTGTGGTGATATTTTCAGGTGGTCCAAATCATCCTGTGGTATTTGGACTCCGGTTGTTCAAAACATATGACCGGAAATCGCTCGATGCTCCGAAATTTCGTCAGCAAGTTTCTTGGTACGGTTAAATTTGGGAATGATCATATAGCAAAGATTATGGGGTATGGTGAATATCAGATTGGAAACGTGACGATTTCTAGGGTATACTATGTTGAAGGTCTTGGTCATAATTTATTCTCAGTAGGACAGTTTTGTGATTCCAACCTTGAGGTTGCTTTTCGACAACACACTTGTTTCATCCGCAACTTGGAAGGAAAAGATTTGTTGAAGGGATCTCGTGGTGCAAATCTTTACACTTTGTCCTTACAAGACATGATGGCCGCTTCTCCAGTATGTCTTCTCTCTAAAGCTTCTAAGACCAAGTCATGGTTATGGCATCGCAGATTATCTCATCTTAATTTTGATGCTATTAATCATCTGGCTAAAAACGAGTTAGTTCGTGGTCTTCCCAAGCTTAAATTTCACAAGGATCATTTATGTTCCGCGTGTTCAAGGGGGAAAAGCACCAAGAAATCTTACAAACCCAAAGCTGAAGACACTAATCAAGAAAAACTTCATCTTTTGCATATGGATCTTTGTGGACCGATGAGAACTGAAAGTGTGAGCGGTAAGAAATTCATTCTGGTAATTGTGGATGATTTCTCAAGGTTTACATGGGTTAGATTTTTACGTACAAAGGATGAAGCACCGAAGGCTATCATTACTTTTCTGAAGTTCATCCAGGTACGTTTGAATACCACTGTCCGCCGTATCCGTACAGACAATGGTACAGAGTTCGTCAACCAGACTCTTCGTGATTATTATGAAGGAGTTGGTATATCACATGAAACATCCGCTGCACGCACTCCACAACAAAACGGTGTCGTTGAAAGACGAAATCGCACACTTATGGAAGCTGCTAGGACCATGCTTATTTATGCGAACGCTCCATTGTTCTTGTGGGCAGAGGCTATTTCTACTGCATGTTTTACCCAAAACCGTTCTATCATTCGGAAACGCCATGGAAAAACACCTTATGAGCTTCTACATGACCGCAAACCCGATGTTTCATTTTTCCATGTGTTTGGTGCTCTGTGTTATCCAAACATCAATAGTGAGAACCTGGGTAAGCTTCAACCAAAAGCCGACATAGGTATTTTCATTGGTTACTCACCGTCCAAAAGAGCATACCGAATCTATAACCGTCGTCTTGGCAAGATTGTAGAAACTATGGACGCTGATTTCGACGAGCTGACAGCGATGGCTTCTGAGCAACACAGCTCTGAACCCGCGCTTCATGAGATGGGACCCGGTGCTATAAGTTCCGGATTAGTTCCCAACAATCCTACTTCTACATCATTTTTACCACCATCAAGGCCCGAGTGGGATAAACTGTTTCAACCGTTGTTCGATGAATTCTTCGATCCCCCGACTGATGAAGTTCCAGTACCTGTAGTAATTGCTCCAATACCTGAAGTGGTTGCTCAAGTTAATGAACCTTTATCTAATGCATCTACAATTCAAGTTGAACCTGATGCACCTTCACCAAGTGATTCACAAACTACACCTGAATCATCACCCCTACTTGTGCCTAATGATGTAGAAGAGGATACTACTGATCACGACTTGGAATATGCTCACTTGCAAGAGCTTCCTTTCTTTGGTGTAGCGATACCTGAAAACCCTTCAGCCGCGTCTACCTCAGAAGAAGCTCCATCTATTGTTCACTCCAGACCACCTAGGATTGAAAACCATAGCACTAAATGGACAAAAGATCACCCAATTAGGAATGTTATTGGAGATCTAGATCGACCAGTCTCTACACGCCATCAACTACAAGAGAGTGCACTATATTGTTACTTTGATGCATTTCTCTCTGAAGTTGAACCCAAAAATTGGCAGCAGGCTATGACCCAATCATCTTGGATCGAAGCTATGCAGGAGGAACTCAATGAATTCAAACGACTTGAAGTATGGGAATTGGTTCCTCGCCCTGACAAGGTTAACATCCTTACTTTGTTATGGGTTTATAAGGTTAAACTTGATGAGATGGGTTCGGTATTAAAGAATAAAGCAAGATTGGTCGCTAGAGGATATAAACAAGCCTTGGGTATAGACTTTGAGGAATCTTTTGCTCCTGTGGCTAGATTGGAGGCGATTAGACTATTCCTTGCGTTTGCTGCTCATATGAACATGATCGTCTATCAAATGGATGTGAAGACGGCATTTTTGAACGGTGAACTAAGGGAAGAGGTTTATGTTAGTCAACCGGATGGGTTCGTGAGTACGGAGTCTCCTAACCATGTGTACAAGCTTAAGAAGGCTCTCTATGGGTTGAAACAAGCTCCACGCGCGTGGTATGATCTCCTGTCAACATATCTCATGTCGGAAGGCTTCTCCAAAGGCAAAGTGGACCCCACTCTTTTCACTCTCAAGGACGGCAACGACATGCTTCTGGTACAAATTTATGTTGATGATATAATTTTTGCTGCCACTAACATAGAATTGTCTAAACAATTTGAGAAGATAATGTCCACACGCTTTCAGATGTCGATGATGGGAAAAATCTCATTTTTCTTAGGATTACAGATTTCTCAGAATCCCAGAGGCATCTTTATAAATCAATCCAAATATGCTCTAGAATCACTTAAGAAATATAACTTTGAGAATTGTGACCCCGTAGACACTCCAATGGTGGAGAAATCCAAGTTAGATGAAGATAGGGATGGGATTATTGTCGATCCGAAACTTTACCGTGGAATGATTGGCACCCTTCTCTATCTGACTGCTAGCAGGCCTGATTTGCAATTTGCTGTATGCATGTGTGCCCGGTATCAGGCTCGGCCTACCGAAAAGCACTTACATGTTGTGAAAAGGATCTTTCGGTATCTAAAAGGAACACTTCATCGTAGTCTATGGTATCCGAAAGATTCCTCGATTGCTTTAATATCATACGCAGATGCCGATCATGCTGGATGTCAAGATACGAGGCGTAGCACTTCTGGATCTGTGCAACTCCTAGGAGATAGATTGATCAGTTGGTCTTCAAAAAGGCAGAAAAGCGCTGCAATTTCTAGCACGGAGGCTGAATACATCGCCATGTCCGGTTGTTGTGCTCAAGTCCTTTGGATGAGATCACAATTAACTGACTACGGTCTTGGATTTAACAAAATCCCGATGTATTGTGACAACAAGAGCGCCATTGCCCTTTGCTGCAACTATGTTCAACATTCCCGGGCCAAGCACATAGACATTCGCTACCATTTCATCAAAGAGCAGGTGGAGAACGGAGTGATCGAGCTGTATTTTGTCACTACTGAGTACCAGCTGGCGGATATGTTCACCAAAGCCTTAGATCGAGGACGAATCGAGTTTTTGATCGACAAGCTTGGCATGAAATCATTCACTCCAGCGACACTCAAAGAGTTGGCAGAAGAATCAGCTGAATAGTCGTGGTAAACTATTCAGAGTATCCTTTGGTTGTGATCATGTATATTATCGTAAATATATAAACCACAAAAAGAAAATACAAAAATATAAAACCAACAAAAACCATAAAAAATATAAAATCAAGAAAAACCAAAAATATTTTTCGTTTAAAACGGGCATGTCTTTTAGTACGGTAATATTTACGGCCTTAGAAATGTCGATCAATATTGACACGGTGCCATAAATAGAGTCCGTATAAAAGTTGTACATTTTTAAAACATGCCCATTATGGCTTGTAGTTATTTCAGACTGCAACCCGGTTTTCATATTAAAGTCACGTATTTCCTTGGAAAACGTTGGCTCAGAACGGGAATTAATTTTCTCGGGCGTGATTTACAAGCCAAATCATGCAAAGGGATCAAGTTTACTTTATAACTTGGTCTGACACGAATTTGTGTACGTCTCAGTGCATTAATTTGTTTAGATAAGAGAAATCTTATTAAAACCACGAATCAAAATTTTTCAAGAGATAAATTGGAAATGCTTTCATCACTATTTGACTCTTTAAACAATGACTACAGCTCTTTAAATAGAAAACGGGTCATTGTTTAAGGGGGAGAAAATAGTAAAATCATCTTCGTCATTAAACTTGATCTTCAAAAGTGATTGTGAAAATTAAGGGCTCCATGGTAATTGAGTGGTTTTGCTTTAGAAAACGACTAGTATTCGTTCTAAGTGATAGGCATGGCTTTTAGATATTGGAGAGATGCTAATAGATGCGTTTGCTAAATTGTGTGTACGTTTAACAAGAGTTAGGTGAAATGGAAAAATTAGAAACAAAAAGGAAAAGTATAGATACTAGAGGGACTAAAAGTGTGATTTATTGAAACTTGTCAAAATATTTTGACCTAAGTCAAAAAACACATCCACCCGCCTCTCACTACTATTTCCTTTCACTGTTTATTTTATCACTTGCCGCCATTGTTGCATAAACACACACACACGCTCTAAACAATCAAATCTCTCGTTTCATTCATCAAGATCCTGTTCTTTCGATTTTATAAGGTAAATAACATCAATTACTTGAATTATAATTCGTTTAAATCGTGCAAACCCAACTGGTTCATACAGCTAATCCATTTAAATCGAATTAGGGTTCGTTCGCCCCAATTTAAGCTTAATTGATTAGGATTTGTGGTGGGTTTTGTGCGAATTAGCAAGATATGATGATTAAATACCTTAGATTGCCTTAGAAACTCACAAACGCGCTAGATTAATCATCTGAGTTTAGTTTGTAAAAGTTCCGGATGAACATGGCTTAAAACTTCCGAATGAAGGATTTCTTCAGAAAAACTTCCGAATGAGGAAGTTCCGAATGAAGGACTTCCGAATGAGGAAGTTCCGAATGAAGAACTTCCGAATGAAGGAAGTTCCGAATGAAGAACTTCCGGATGAAGGAAGTTCCGAATGAAGAACTTCCGAATGAAGGAAGTTTCGAATGAAGGAATGTTCCGGATGAAGGAAGTTCCGAATGAAGAACTTCCGGATGAAGGAAGTTCCGAATGAAGAACTTCCGAATGAAGGAAGTTCCGAATGAAGGAATGTTCCGGATGAAGGAAGTTCCGAATGAAGAACTTCCGGATGAAGGAAGTTCCGAATGAAGAACTTCCGGATGAAGGAAGTTCCGAATGAAGAACTTCCGGATGAAGGAAGTTCCGAATGAAGAACTTCCGGATGAAGGAAGTTCCGAATGAAGAACTTCCGGATGAAGAAGTTCCGAATGAGGAGAAGTTCCGAATGAGGAAATGTTCCGGATGAATATGTTCCGAATGAGGAAAAGTTCCGGATGAGTTGTTTGATTGTTTGCATGCTATATATATGTACTTGTTGTTTTATGAAATGTGTTATGCTTAGAAGTAAGAATGATATATATCTATATGCTTTTGTGCATCAACCTTTCATGTCGTATCTTAAGCAGATACAATGACTAATCCAACGGTACAAGCAATCCAAGATTCCAGAGAAGCCGATATTGCTAAAGCCCGAACCCTTAAGTTTATACCCAACAACTACCGGCTGAAGCAAGTCTCTAAATCCACTCACCATGGTTTTAAGGTCGCCATAGCCATTCTTGATAACTCTCATTTCAAGAACGCCCTTAGGAATACAGCCTCGGTGCCTTATGAGTATATGTTTGAATTTTGGGCTACCAAGGAAATTACTTCGAACAAGATCACCTTCACCATCGACAACAAGCAGCAGACACTCACCGTTTCAGACTTCCGTAAGATTCTTGGTATACGGGATACACCCAAGGGCATGTCTTTCTCAAGGGATCCTAATAAAGATGAACTCGCGGAGTTATTTGACGCACTTGGATGTCCGGAAATACGAGTTGCATCTGAGTTTACTACTGCTAAGGTAGGACAACCCTGGAGAGCGTTGATGGGTATTCTCAGTAAATGCCTTACACCAAAAACGAGTGGCCATGATGCTTTGCGAAGTCCGATAATGAACCTCTTCTATGGCATGTACAAAGCTGCGAATTCAGATTATGCTTTGTTGATATGGGAAGAATTCACCTTTCAACTCTTCCACAACAAGAAGCTGAAGACAAACTTCTTTCCTTATCCTCGGTTTATTAAGCTTATCATAAATTATTTTATGAAGCTTGATGCTACTATTGATAGGCGTGCAGGAGGTCGTTATCACACTGAAGAAGCTGATGATACTGTAGATCTGAGGCATGAAGGACCGTCTATTGGTGTGATTCCGGGTCCTGTTCCTGATTACCTTCTATCTGATAAAATCAAAGGTTCTGCAGATTACAAGCTACTACAATTAGAAATCCAGAGGCTGAAAGCAAACCTTCAAACTGGAGAAGACTCATCGACAACGGTTAAGAGTAAAGGTAAACGCAAACAACCAGCTGCGTTACCTGAACCCGAACCAAAGAAGAAGAAGTCAGAGGGTAAGAAGGGAAAGGGTAAGGATTTGATGCGTCTACGTGATGAAGAAGATATTGTTGATCCTACTCTTGATAAATCCGAGCAACAAATGATGAAGATGGCTATTAAAAGGAGTAGGAAAGATACAGGCGGTAGTGGTTCAGGTGCGAGGGTAGATATCGAGGATGAGTACGAGGAACCGCATGATGTTGATGAGTTTGGGTCACCTGAAAACTATTCCACTTCGAAGGAGCCATCAATCCCTATTTCAACAAGTGTGGAAAAGGAACCTGTTGCTCCTACGATCATGGTGACAACTCAACCTTTGGCAACTCTACCACCACCAATCCAACCCTTAACAACCCGACCAACCCGACCGGCTTCCACACCATTTCTTCCACCACCCATAATCCCCATCCTTAGTACAGCAGTAACAACCGAGCCTATTCAGTCAACCCAGAGCAGCTCTGCAACATCTGCAATGGCTGCATTAGTGATGGCCGAAATGCTTGACAATCACAAACGCGAAATGGATGAACTTCGCCAAGAGTTGCAAAGACGAGCTCAAAGGGAAGAAGCATCTCAGAAAGCTCAAGAAGAGTTGATTGCCAAGTTCGCTGCAGACATGGAAGCTACACGTAAAGCTCATGCAGAGGAACTTGCTCGAGTTAAGCAGGCTGAGACTGATAAGCATGCTGCACGCA
Source organism: Glebionis coronaria (assembly GCA_025667525.1). Classification (NCBI taxonomy): domain Eukaryota; kingdom Viridiplantae; phylum Streptophyta; class Magnoliopsida; order Asterales; family Asteraceae; genus Glebionis; species Glebionis coronaria. The sequence goes on from CM046879.1 coordinate 36,443,357, forward strand.
TTACCAGACTTCAAGCGATGAGGGATAAATATAAGGAACAAAAAGAAGCACTTGAAGCATCTGTGAAAGAAAGAGTGCAAGAATCTGTTGAATCCTTAATGCCTAAGCTTCGTGACGAGTTGAAGACACTTGCTGCTGACAACTTGATGGTTAAATCATCCAATCCTTCAGAAGCCGCCTACAAGATTGCTTATGACCTGACGGATTTTGAATTGAAGAAGATCCTTAAGGCTCGTATGGTGGAACTTGGGTCATTTAACAAGTCGAGGATTCAACGGGCTCTTTATAAATCCCTGAATGATGCTATCATGGAGGATGATAGATTATTCAAAATGTTTGGAAGTGTGGTACCATATCACATCTTACCTGAGGAAGAAAGGGAAGAGAGTGAAGAAGAGGGTACGGGTGAAGAAGAGGAAGAGGAAGAAGAAGAAGGTGAAAAGGAGAAAGACGATGACGAAGGTGGTGATGATGATGAGGATGATGAGGATGATGACGAGGATGAGGATGATGATGATGGCGATGATGGTGGTGATGAGAATCAGGAGAGTGCTAGGGGTAGTAACGGGGATGACAATCAGGATGATGATGGGGGTGAACAACCGAAAAAGGGAGACAAGGTTACCAGCTCCAAGAAGACTGCTACTCAGACTGGAACCAAGTCCACAAAAGATGCAGCACAGAAGGACAAATCGACATCCTCGGAATCACGAAGAACGAAGTGGCGCCACGATGTGAATGCCACTACAGCGTCATCGGTTCCTGGTATCTCTATCGTTGTATCTGTACCTATTTCCACTAACCCCATTAGTTCTGCTGTTGTTCCTCCTGTGATTGCAGAATCAGTGACGGAACCCGAAGCTGCACAACACTCTCCAGTTCAAGACACTGCTGAAATGCCTGAAACTGAACCAGTAGATGTTCGCACTTCCACTCCTCTACAACAAGCACAACAATCTACGGTTCCTGAACCAAGCATTCGTGCCTGGGAAGACACGTTGGAGATAGACGAGTCTGCACCACCACAAGCTTGGATCACGGCAGCAGCACAATATGATCCGATCACAGATGCTGACAAAGATGTGCTATATCTGCGTATCCGAAGTCCGATTGACTTATGTGCATTTCTTGCTCATGAGTATAAGACTTCGGTTACTCCATCCTTGGTGAAGAAAGCACTGAAAGATAAGAGACTGCGTGCCAAAACCCGATTACCCCGAATGGAGCTCGAGTACTATGCCGATGAGATCCTGAAGGCTTTGAAAACCGTTCAACGGCCAGGACTTCATGAATCAGAAAGAGCTCCACCTCCAATGGATCCTGCTCAAGATAATCAGATTACTCTTGACTTCTTCGTCACCAATGATCTTGAGTATCTTATGAAGGGATCATCAAAGTATGCAACATCCCTGACTTTGCTGAAAGCTGCCAACTGGGGGACAATACCCTTCATCGAGGAAAAGGTAAATCGACTCTGGGTCCCAAAAATGAATCGTAATTATGATATGTATGCTGTCATAGGTGCATCTCATTGGGATGAACGAGTCCGAAGGGCGTACAGGGGTTGCTGCTTGGTCAAATCTAGAAACAATGTTAGATCCGACATCCGCATCTCCAGCATCTTAGGAATGAAAACTGAAGCCAAGAACGGCTACTATCATGTGACGGAGATTCGCTTGAAAAGGGAGGATGACAGGGAATACAAAATCCAGCAAGGAGATTTTTCCATCATTCGCCTTGAGGATATCGAAGATATGCTGCTTCTGATGACCCGAGATCAACTTACTCACATTCCTCGTGAAGACCTGATTGCTTTGAATACAGCACTTCGTATGTTCACACGAAGCGTTGTCATCAAGTCACGAGTTGAGGATCTTCAGTTGGGAGTCGAAAGCTATCAGATGAGGCTCAACTTAACCCGTCCTGTGAATCAAGTGCTACCTCAACATGTAGAAAGATGTCCCTATACCGGCATTTCTGTCCCGAATTCCGGCATTTTCTACTTGAACAGTCGAGGTTTGATGAAGTTTATGAGGGTGGGTGAGCTTCACAAGTATAGTGATGGAACTCTTATACAAGTCAGAGATAAGTTGGAGCATCTGAACTCGGGTGGGACTTTGCCAGAGATGACGGAGGATTGGCATCCGGGTTACCGGCAGATGGCAAAGTATGTGATCAAAAAGATCGATCAAAAGCTCCGTGAACGTAGATTGATGAGGAGCTTGGAAAGATTCGTGGGTGGAAGACCGTATTTAGTGCACCACAAGCTACTGCAACGATCCATCTGATGGGTCGTACATCTCAGGTCACTTTATATTGGTTTTCAATTGTGAATATGTAAATTTGTGTATAATGTGCTTGTATGGCTTGCTGTAGTGTTAAGGTATGATAATTTTTCAAGAATTTCTCACGAGATTCTAAATCTTTCAAAATATGTCATATCAAAGCACTACAACTATCCCTTATTAACTTAAGGGGGAGCAATAACTTGTTCTATGGCCAAAACATCGATTTCATTTTTTACCCAAAGACCGGTTAATCCATTCAATATCCCAAATATTAATGGTTAACATTTTGGATAAGGGGAGAAAATGGGATTAAGGAGACGTAAGTGATACTTGGCTAAAAGATGAAAAAGACTTAAAGATTATCCAACTTAATATGTGTAAAGCACGTGTTAAGGGGGAGCGTTTTTGATGAACAAAACACCTAAGGTACAAAACTTTTGATTTCAATATCACAAGTACTTTAGGTGATTTTCAAGGATTTTTCATGGTGGCAATTCCTTCCCAAAACACGCTTAATTCACGACGGATGTGGTGACAAAAGGGTGGTAGGAATAGGTTTAGTCCAATGATTCATCAGAGCCGATGGAATCTTCCCAAGGACAATTCCCTAGATAGAATTAGAAGTCCTTGGAAAGATGGAGAAAGAATGTGAACGTAGCTGAATGCCGACCAAGTACTTAAGCTAGCACTGGAACAATCACAACAAGGTGCTAGTGATGACGTATTGGTAAGCATTGAAGGGGTTGAAGAATGAAAAAGAAATGTAAAGATAAAGGGTGTAAAGAAAGAAGCCCTCCTTACAACTTTAGGCAGAAACCGGGTCAATACATATGCTATTGAGGTCATTTTTGTTAATGATTCTCGGTATTGAAGAAAGACATCATGGACCCAGTGATGCAATGCACAACCCTTCCCCAGCTAACTCAAATATCTCTCAAAAGGTATTTGTTTTAATCACACGGAGATCAACACGTTATCTATTGGTTTATTCACTCCGAATAAACTGGTATTGAAAAGGTGGCACTCCTCTCCAGCCATCGCTCACTAAATCAAAACGCACGATCGAGTCTAGAGCCAAGAGATCATCAAAAGTCTCATTAGGACACTTTCCATTTATTCCTTGCTTTCTCACACACTGTGAAAAGTAAGAGATTTTCATGAGTCCTACGCAGTATTCCTGTAATATTGCCAGAACATCCGAGTAATACGCAAGTATTACAATGAAGATGGAAATCCTGCTTGAGCCAACATCAAACAAGCTCATGGTAGGTTACACGTGCGGTTCTTTTAGAACCAATCTTGTGAAAAACTGGAAGGTAACAGTGGTTTAATTCTTAATTGAACTTAAACTCGTTCCAGGCCTCTTCGCATTATCATATGATCTTGCCAGAACACTCAGAGTGACTCTTTATTGACCACAGTGACGAGTGGAAATCCTTCTAGTGTCAACATCAAACAGCACTTGGTAGGTAACGTGCAAGAATCTTTATGAATCGAGCTCGTGACAACTGTAAAGCAACGATGGTGAAAATCTTAATTGAAATTCACTTGTTCCAGGTTTCATGAATTGACGGCTTTTAATCACAAGGATAATTTATCCAAGTGATTCACTCTTTATGTTCGCAGTCAGCTTTGGACGGTCGAATAAAGAGAACGGGTTTACCCGCGAAATCCTGTCAGGAAGTTACTTAATTGAAACTATCCGTCACGGGTACGATATCTAATATCGTCCAACGGTCTTCACCGACCGGAGGTAAAATGCTACCGAATTAGAATAAAATGTTCAAAGCCATTTTATTCGTGTCGTTGCTGTGTACCTGTTAAAGACGGTGGCGTTGCTGTGTACCTGTTGAAGACGGTGGCGTTGCTGAGTACCAGTAAAGACGGTGGTGTTGCGGTGTACCTGGAAAAGTCGTTCCCACATGCTTATGTCTTTTGCAACAAAGTTCAGCAAAAATTCAAGAAAGTACAAGATGAAGTCTTCCGCTGTACCAAACTCTGAAGCTTTCGAGAATTCAACAAAAAGACGTAAGTGTGTGGAACATGAAGTCACGAGGAGGCAAAGTTCACAAGAAAGGCAAAGATCGCACGTGAAAGGCCAAAGAACAATGCTCTCAAGTCAAAGCCAAAAAGATCAAATCAACATATTCACAACAAAAGAAAGAAAAGAAGAAAAGACTACGAGCTAAAGAACGAAGACTTAGTATAGTATGCTAGGTTTAGAACTTTGTAACGTGGAGTGACCTCCCTTAGGGGGAGATTGTTAGAAATACGTTTTAACGTATATTAGAAGTATCGGTCGCTCCACAATATGATTTATGTTGTAATAGCTCGTAGTTAGTAATTAGTTATTATTTGCTTATTAACTTAAGTAAGAACCGGTCCATGGGCTTGTCATGGACCGGCCCAAGTCCACTTATGACTTGGAACTATAAATACCCCTTTCCACTAAGGAAAGGGGTTGGTTGTTGTCATTTCTTTGATTCCATATTAATAAAATTCACATAGTTTCTCTCACTTTCTCTCTCTAACTTTCTCTCTCTAGAAATCAACAAACCACTTCATAGATTCATTGATTATCAACATTCTACATAGTTGAATATACAATTATACGAAAATTTTCTCGTGTTTAATGTTTGTAATTGTGATATTAATACTACTAATAATTATGCACGTATTTTTACTTAAAAAATTTATATGTTTAAGATAAAAAATGTAAGAAGTATTTGTTTATTTTTAAAGTTTTGAAAAATATGTAAAATTATAAGTTTCACTTAACTACATACAACTTATTTAAAACATAACCACTAAAGTTTTCTTAATTATCACTTTTTAAAAAAAATAATTTTCACAAATTTGACACATATATTTTTATATTATTTTTTTCTCTATTAAATTTATTCACCAATTTTTCACATTTTTAAAAAAATGGCTTTAGCCAAATTAGAAATAATTTGATTCTTATTATTTTATATAAAAAAACATTTAATTAAAATAAATATTAAAAAAAGGAAAAATTGATTTTTGGACCATACACAATCTTCACAAAACGTTTTGTTTTACTAAGTAAAAAATAAGAAGACTGAAAGTAGTGAAGAAGATTTGCTCGGTCGATCGAATGGATTTCCCACATCAAAACGCCTCCCCCAACATTTGCATTCATTCGGTCTCTTAGAAGACGACACATTATAAAAATATTAAACCCTCTTTATTCACTTTAAAACCCCAATTTTCTTTTATTTTTAAAAACATTATACAACAATAGATTTACCAAAACAATTACTTTTCTACTTTCACATATAAGTGACGAAATTGAAGCATTAATTAAAATAACTAATTAACGAATATCTCGTTCTTCAAATAATGCTTATGGACTTAGCTGGGCAATATGAGAATGCATCAAACGATAAAGACGATATAAAGAAAGTGTACAAGAAATGCATTGATATTTCACAAAAGAGTTGTGTTTTGATTGACATATTAAAAAAATAACATGATAAAGATTATGTGAGGTATAATTCTTTATTTGGTAAGGCTAGGAAAATTTGAAAGACAAATGCAAGCTAAATTTAATTGGCTACATCATAAAAATAGTTTAAATCATTATCACGACTAGTATTTCTCTTATACATTGACTTTACTATCAAATAATTTCACACAACACTTATCAACAAATATTAAAAAATAATAAATCCTTCAAAAACGCACTACCAGAAACACTCAGATTAACCCACAAACACGAAAAAGACAGCCACAAGAAATTCCTCAACAAGATATGGGTGATTCGTCAAGTCAACAACATACGGATCAACTCCTTCTTTCGTCTCTTCATTTAAAACGGCATAGGAATCATTTGATGAACATTAATATGACTTTCATCTTACTAATGAACATGAACGTCTGCTACTTCAAGATGAAGAGGTTATGAGAGAAACCTTAGAAGGAAACGAAATGACTCAGAAAGAATAAGAGGAGAGACTTATAGTCCAACAAAAACAAGATGACCAATTTAGAGATGAATTTTAGAGGAAAATGTTTGATTCGGATCCGAGGCCAGATTAATTTATATGTTTTATGTAGTGTTTTTATTATTATATAATATTTTATGTAATATTTTTAAATAAAATAAAAAAATTTCATCGCTTATATAATACCTGTTGTAAGTGTTTGATCTTTGTGATCCAAACAAAGAAAATTAAATTGGTGTTGATGTAACGATCGTCTATTTAGTCAACACTACTTTTATTAGTTATATGTATCATATTTAAAAAACCAAATTAATCTACTATATATTTTTTATAGTAATATATAAAAGATGTATATACACATTTTAAACTCTAAACTTAACTTTAAAAAAAAAAATAAGAAGAACATATCAAATCTCAACCTTAGATTAATTTTAATTTAAACCTATCTGAAAAAATTATGCAATTTTAACCATTTATTTTTTTAACAAATTTTGTAACAAACTTGTAACAACTTATTAAAAAACCACTTTTATTTTTAAATTGATATATATATTCTAATTCATTTAATTTTTTTATAACCTAATTTCATAATGTTTTCTAAAATTTTGTTCTCGTTAATATAACATCTATTTTAATATATTTATAATTTTTTTGTTTTTCCTTTCATTTTTCGTAATTTTATTTATTTTATTTTTTTTTATAATTTAACATCAATTTGTCAAAAAATAAATCATCGAATACCTATGCTATGTAAAGATAAAAATATACTCATTCCGTCTCATAATTATGATTCATAAACAAAAAACACGCAGTTTGATAAAAGTAGTATTTTTTTCAGTTTTTTCTCTCTTACTTTTTTTACATTAACAATTTTACCTTTTATAAATTAATTTATAAATTATTTAATGTTTGTAATAATAATATATCTTCAAGTGACTGATATAATAACTTAATTTACAATTTTTATCTATTTTTAAAAGTAGACTATTTTTTTTGAACGACGAGTTAGGACAGTTACTAAGTTATTTATTCGATTTCACAGTACTTACCCAGAAGGTAGTTCCTGCCAGCCTCTAATAATAATTAGTGATCCGATTCCTGAGTATTTACCCAGAAGGTAGTCCCTGCCAGCCTCGAATCGACACATCTATGGGATGGAACCCCATAAATTCCCACCTCAAAGGAAAACCCCACGAAGAGACTCTAACTTTAGACGTTTCGCATATGATAACAACCTCCCAAAAACACCCCGCCAACTGAGCTAAGCCAGTCGGTTAAAAGTAGACTATTAACTTAAAACGTCCTCAAAGTAATATACTAAACTACTAGTATAATTTTAAAAAAAAAAAAATACTTATTTATATTATTTAGGAGGAATTATATATATATCCCTCCAAAGGTGAATAATTGCATATATATCTTTTGTACAAGTTTTTCATACACATGGTACAATGGTTTTTATGCTTGTTCCGTCCTTTAGATTTGGTCATTTTGCATGTTTCGTCCTAAATATTTTAAAAGTGCTGATATCGTCCTAAAATCAAACTATTTCACAAATTTTCATCTTAAATGTTTTGTCATTTTGCAGGTTTCGTCCCAAAAGTTTTGGCTATTTTGCATGTTTCGTCCTAATAATTTTCCTCGTAAGGATGATGATTGCATTAAAGTTTTCCTACAGAAATAATCCTTGCACTTTTATAACATTTAGGATAAAATATGCAATTTGGCCATTTAGTCTGTCATTTTACATCTTATAATTACAGCTAAACTAACTTGCAAGGCCTGAATAATCCAAAACGACACCGTTACAAAGAACAGAAAATTAGTTACCAACCCAGATATATAAATTTAGCTTTAAATCAAAAACCCCCAAATTATTTCATAACGGAAAACACACACACACTAACTGTGTGTAAATTCAATTCACCCAAATCACCATCCATTAATCCCAATTAACCCTCACAATCACCTTCTTTCACACCTCAATTGCATCATACCAGTCTCAATTTCGGTTCACAAAACCCTAATTTCAAGATCCGGTTCATTCAGTGTCAATTTGTGTTGAATTCAGTGTGAATTTGTGTTTAATTTGTGTTGAATTTGGTGTGAATTTGGATGGAGGATCATCATCAAGAAGAAGAAGACGATTTGCAGAAAGCGTTACGGATGAGTATCGAGTCGCCCGAGCCGAAGCGAAGCAAGGCGATCGACGTAAACGAGTCGCCGGATGCGAAGAATAGACGCCTGCAGCGCGAGTTGATGGCTGCTGCTGCTGAGAAGCGTATGATGACGTCATCACCGTCATCAGCACCTGTTGTGGTGGCGGCTGATAATGTTAGCACTGCGAATGTGGCGGAGGAGGCGGTTGTGGCGGAAAAAGGCGAGAAGTGTGATGAGATGGTGGTGGAGGAGGAGGAAGTGAAGAAGAAGGGGTGGGGGGAGGAGATGGCGATTGAGGAGGCGAACGCGTTGTTTGCGATGGTGTTTGGGAGTGATGTGTCTAAAGGGATATTAACGCAGTGGAGTAATCAGGGGATTAGGTATAACGCTAAAATTTTGATATTCAACGTTTCGTGTCGGTTTTGTAGTTTGAGTTTAGTTAGGAAGTGTAGGTTTGATATGATTAATCAGGGGATTAGGTACGACGCTAAAATTTTATATTCAACGTTTTGTGTCGGTTTTGTAGTTTGAGTTTAGTTTGGAAGTGTAGGTTTGATATGATTAATCAGGGGATTAGGTACGACGCTAAAATTTTATATTCAACGTTTTGTGTCGGTTTTGTAGTTTGAGTTTAGTTTGGAAGTGTAGGTTTGATATGATTAATCAGGGGATTAGGTACGACGCTAAAATTTTGATATTCAACGTTTCGTGTCGGTTTTGTAGTTTGAGTTTAGTTAGGAAGTGTAGGTTTGATATGATTAATCAGGGGATTAGGTACGACGCTAAAATTTTGATATTCAACGTTTTGTGTCGGTTTTGTAGTTTGAGTTTAGTTAGGAAGCGTAGGTTTGATATGATTAATCAGGGGATTAGGTACGACGCTAAAATTTTGATATTCAACGTTTTGTGTCGGTTTTGTAGTTTGAGTTTAGTTAGGAAGCGTAGGTTTGATATGATTAATCAGGGGATTAGGTACGACGCTAAAATTTTGATATTCAACGTTTTGTGTCGGTTTTGTAGTTTGAGTTTAGTTAGGAAGTGTAGGTTTGATATGATTAATCAGGGGATTAGGTATGACGCCAAATTTTGAATGTTTAGTGTTTCGTGTAGATTATAGCTGCAAACGTAGGTTTGATATGATTAATCAGTTTATGTTAGGAAGCCGAGAGTTATCGTGATTAAGGTGGCCGGCGAGATAATGGTAACATCTTTGGTAGGAGTAGAGCGATCGAGAATTTACCACATTATGTTTAGTTATCGCAGTGGAGTAATCAGGGGATTAGGTATAACGCTAAGTTTTGAATGTTTAATGTTTCGTGTTGGTTTTATAGTTGAACGATAGGAATTTAGCCGTAGACGTAGGTTTGTTATGATTAATCAGTTTATGTTAAGAAGCCGAGATTTTTGAGTAATCAGGGGATTAGGTATGACGCCAAGTTTTGAATGTTTGATGTTTTGTGTCGGTTTTGTAGTTTGAGTTTAGTTAGGAAGCGTAGGTTTGATATGATTAATCAGTTTATGTTAGGAAGCCGAGAGTTATCGTGATTAAGTTGGCCAGCGAGATAATGGTAGCATCTTTGTTAGGAGTGGAGCGATCGAGAGTTTACCACATTATGTTTAGTTATCGCAGTGGAGTAATCAGGGGATTAGGTATAACGCTAAGTTTTGAATGTTTAATGTTTCGTGTTGGTCTTATAGTTGAACGATAGGAAATTTAGCTGCAAACGTAGGTTTGATATGATTAATCAGTTTATGTTAGGAAGCCGAGAGTTTTGAGATTAAGGTGGCTGGCGAAAAAATGGTAGCATATTTGTTAGGAGTAAAGCGATCGAGAATTTACCACATTATGTTTAGTTAATCAGTTTATGTTAAGAAGCCGTAAATGTAGGTTTGATATGATTAATCAGTTTATGTTAAGAAGCCGAGATTTTTGAGTATTAGGGAGATGCTAGAATTTGTGATTAGGTATAACGCAAATTTTTGAATATTTAATGTTTCGTGTTGGTTTTATAGTTGAACGATAGGAATTTAGCTGCAAACGTAGGTTTGATATGATTAATCAGTTTATGTTAAGAAGCCGTAGATTTTTGAGTATTAGGGAGATGCGAGAATTTGTGATTAAGGTGGCCGGAGAGAAAAAAGGTAGCATCTTAGTTAGGAGTAGAGCGATCGAGAATTTACCACCACATTATGTTTAGTTATCGCGATTCACTTTATTGATCATGCTGCTAGATTACGCCAGTTTCAGTTAAAGTAGTTAGGAGATTAGATAGTGCGACACATGTGTGACTTTGATTAGATCACAGCTTGCTCATGTCTATATATAGAGTAGTGTTTGATCATTTTGTCATATTACACGGGAAATGTATAATGCATTGAAGGGGATACTTGGTGATTTGTTAATGGTTATGTAATGCATTTGAAATGTTTCAGTGCTTCGTACATTGTATTGATTGAATAAAGTTTGTGTAGTGAATAGTTAAGTGGTTATCGTTAGTTGATTTATTGGACATGATTCTAGCCTATCTATTAGCTAATAAGACTCGAGTTTAACAATATATACTTAGCTGCAAACATAGGTTTGATCTGATAATCACTTTAAGTTAGAAAGCTGTTTTTTGAGTACTTCTGTATTAGGGAGAGTCTAGAATTCGTGATTAAGGTGGCTGAAGAGAAAAAGGTAGCATTTTTGTTAGTAGTAAGAGGGAGAGAAAAATATTATCCATACTTTGCCACATTACCTATATAATAATTACATGTATATAGCTTGTCTTTTTTTTTTTTTTTTTTTTATAATTCGTGAAGAGTAATTTGGATTGTTAGATCTAGATTCTTCCGATGCCGTAGAGCCATGTAGTAAATAGCCTTTGTGTGGCCTTGCCAGTGACACCTGTCTGCAACTGCCGGTCATGTTAAATATTGGTTTTCGTAGTTTGATTAACTGCTAGGTGGTAGAATTCCGATATTGGAGGCAATTCCAAAATAGTTGTGGGGCTATGCATTGTCGAAGAAAAGCTAATGGCCATTTACTTAAACTAGGAGGATATATCTATCAACTCATTGTTGCAATTAGAAATGTATCAGCATAACTGTAGATTTAGCGTGTGTGTGTGTCTCTTACATTTTGGCTGAACGGATAGATACAAGATCGGGTACTTACACCTTACTTACACCTTAACGTGTTTTTTCAAAATTATTGAACTAGATTTAACACCAGTTTTTGGACGATTTAACTCAAATGTAATTTGAGAGCAGTAATATTGAATGCAATTTGCTATTGACTGCTAAAAGATGCCACACTTAACATTTTGGCTATAAGATTGCTCAGAATAGTAGTACTGCATGATATAGTGCCAAGTCAGAAAATTGGATACAAGCTTTGTAACCGTATACAATATTGGAGATTTGGAGTATTCAAGCGTATAAGTGTGAAATAATAATCGTTGGTTACTGAGAGTATCTTGAACGGATTCACTTTGTTTTTAGAGATCATTTTGGATGTTTCTATAGTTTGTACTTTGTTCATTGAAAAGGTTAACGTTGTTGGCTTAAGTAAATAACCAGCTAAATAATTGATCAACAAACCATGTTTACCCAATAAGCGTAAAATTTTTTATAGCAAAATTCTGGTTCACAGACAAGACTAAACATTTTTCTAAAGGATTAGTGGCTATCAACCCCACTACAAGCCAGAGCGGAACAGTTGTGTAAGATATTGTAGAATGCTAATGCATCTGTGAGGAATGCAACCTTTTTTTCTACTCTTGCGAATAACAGTATGGTAGGATTATGTGGCATAGATAAGTGACTTTATGCTTATTGATTTTTTTACATACGTAGATATAGATTGTTATGTTTGCATTGATGAGACTTTTTGAGTGAGCATGGTATAGATCATTTAAGACTCGTAACCACCGGTTTGTTATGATGATAAACGTGTTTCCTTTTTTAAAAAAGCTGGGGGAATTACTTCTTAGATGTTGTTTGTGTCAACCAGGGGATCTGTATTATATTATATTTTTTAAAATCATGTGCCAGTTGTCACATAATTGGCCGGACAAAAGCCACTACTGCAATTAAATTTAGTTTATATCTGTTTTTTTTAATTCTAAATATTCATGTAACAGTAAAGGAAACCAATTAAAGTGTTGTTCATGTTTATAGCTATTGTCTAATGATTTTTATAAGGAGTTGGCAGTTTAGTGTATCTGAATGCTGTTACACGGAATTCGTTTTTTTTTGTTGTTGTCATTGATTATATTGTTTCTGGCTGTATTTATTGTCAGTTCTGTGTCATTCCACCTTTTGTAAATTGTTTACAATATGTAACTACTTTTTTTTTCGTGTTGTAATTATGAGTTCATGGAAGCATTAGTCTTTGTTTCTTGTTTTGCCTTGCACCTTGCTGATTCTAGATATTTTTTTTTCTTGTAGGTTTAGTCCTGATGAAGAAACATCAATGGGCTTAGTTCAGCATGAAGGCGGGCCATGTGGTGTATTAGCAGCTATACAAGTAAATTTCTTGAGTTCTCAGTATCTCTTTCTGTGAATCACTTTTTTATAAAATGCAACTTCACACATTTAGTATAAATTATTTTACATGCGTCTAAGATTGAGAAAAGTTGATTGGTATCGACTTAAATATCGACTTAGATTACTCAAAAATCATCAGTACTGTATTTAGTCAAGCTTTTTGTAATTTTAAGATGTGTTCACACAAAGGCATTCATTGAGCTTGATCTTGACTCATGTATATGCTTCTGTTTCGATCCATACATGGGATGTAGGTTAAAACTTTTGAACAAAAAGCTATAGAGTAGATATCTTTGTTTGTTAAGTTGAAATGGTAAAAGTCCTTTCAGATGAAAATAATTTTCTACCCATGGGTATTAATATTGCAGCGCCTTATTGTTTACTTCTTATATCTTGGCCATGCTCACAATTCAGTATTTTACTATTATGGATCCCAAAAAGGTTTACATCCGATTGTTATCATTTTGGTGCTATACTATTTTTTTCGAACATGATTACATATTTTAGACACAGTCTAAGGCATGATAAGTTGATTACACTTGATGATGGATGCCATCCTGTCACACACTAAGATTTGATTCATGACTACTTCACAGATTGTACAAATAAATTTGTTTCCTTGTGCAGGCATTTGTTCTTAAATACCTCCTGTTTTTCCCACAAGAATCAGTTCAAGTTGCACCGAACACCCCAATGAAATCAGTTTCAAGAAGTTTGCAAGAAACTTCAGATTCCGTGTCAAATATCTTCAGATCATTAACCGAAGAAACAAAATCGAGGTGATCATTCACCCATTTGTTTTCAGTTGCTTTGAGTTCATTGCTGAAACCGTGTATGTATGTTTTCCAAAATCTTCAACGCACGTATAGCTGTGTAGATACTCCAAAAAGAAGAAAGTAGAAAAAAATATTGAAAAACATTTATTTATCACGCAAATGAGACAGGATTAGTGAGTCAATGAGTAGCATTTTTTGTATTGTGACACACGAAAACTAATATGTTGAGTTATTATTTCCTTGCAGGGCCTTGGTTAGGAGCATGGGTGAGATATTATTTTTATGTGGAAATAATAACACTGCAACAATTGCATCCCTGAGAATTCTCGACCATCAAATTGAGGGTAAAGATGAAAGCTCAAAAGATGAGGTAAGGTGAAAGCTAGGGTGAAATAGTACTTTTCTGATTTACCAGCTACAATATTGTTAGCTTCGTTAAGATCGTTGTACTTTTTTTGCCTCAACTTTCACTCTCACATAAAAAAAATACTCATATCTTTTAATCTTATCTATACGTAAAATTCCAACAGAAAAAATTCCAACAGGTTATGTCAAATAACATATTATTTGATGCTCTTTAATTTGATATCCATTTCGATACTCAAAATGGGCAGGGCGGTCAACAGGTTGGTTGACAAATAACACATTTTTTCCAAAACTTTTTAAGTTTCTTTTAAGCAATTATCCGTGAGTCAATTATGATTACAAATGATCGTTGTTTTATTAATAAAATAATTTACAACTATATCGATTTTGACCCCCTGGAAATGTAACATGACCCCAATTGACCCACGGCCTACAAGTAAATTGTCATAGTTGACACTTGACGCTGCTGGGTTCCATATTCAGTTTGGGCATTTTGCAAACGTGCAATTTCCTTTCATGATACTCATTGTTTTAACAAGCTGATTTACTCCAAACAGACTGTTGCAAGATCTCTTGATGGTCTATCGATTGAATCCGGTTCTGATCTTCAGAAAGTTCTGACAGTTGACACATTCACATCCCATGTAAGTGCAATGCAGAGGCTTGAAGAAATGATTCCAATTTTCCGTAGCCGTATGGGGGCACTACTATTCCTGTTATCTGCTTTGCTGTCTAGAGGGCTGGTATGTCAATAATAAAATCTCTATTTTGATGGTCCATTACCTCGTTAAGTACCTACATGATTCTCTTCCATTTGTCATACTATTAAGACACTCTTCGCATCACCATATGTATTCGAAACCTATTTTTTAAAATTCATTGTGGGTTGTTTGTCACCCTTTTCAAAATTTTAATCTTTGGTAATGTAAAACTAAAATTTACTAGCCAAATCGAGGAGGATCATGTGTCGTATATTAGCGGTTGCTAATAAAAGCCTCACTTTTGCTTTTCAGGAAACCGTTCAAGCTGACAGGGATGACCCCAGCCAACCATTAGTTACTGCTCCATTTGGGCATGCTTCACAGGTATTCACATTGTATTTTGGATCGTTTCGGTTTGCGTTTGGAACTATTCAAAGTTAGTTTCCACTGCTTCTGATTATCTAATAAGTATTTAATTGATTATTACTAGGGTAATTATGGTTACCTTTTCATCCTTTTTCTATCCCATGCCAAAAAACTTTGTTCCCATTTCATAACGTCTCACAATTTCTTACAAAAGGAGTCATTTATTGGTTGTTTTATTATCTATTGACTTCTTGAATTATACGAATTCGCCAGACTTGCACTTCTGACTGTCAAATATGTACAGCTATGAACGACATACACAAATTTTAACATTGTATTCTACATCTGGTTTTATAACCGCTGATGATCTGATTCTGTCTATTTAGTATCAAATAGTCACTTCCAAAACGCACATGGCGCATTCAAACAATCTTAACCATTCAATCTTCTAACTCTTTTTTTTACTTACCACAGTCATGACTTTTCCTCCTAACTTAAATTTTTTGTCATCAGGAAATTGTGAACCTGCTGCTTTCCGGAATGGCCGTTGCTAATGTTTTTGATGGAAACATGGACTTAGGTGGTGGCATGTTCGTTAAAGGTATTTTAACGACGGTTGAAGTTGGATTCCTCACTTTATTAGAGTCCCTTAACTTTTGTAAAGTGGGTCAATCATTAAAATGCCCAAAATGGCCAATTTGGGTTGTCGGGAGTGAGTCTCATTACACCGTTTTATTCGCTCTCGACCCACATGTCCAAGATGAAAACGAATTTGAAGGACGAGAAACAACAATCCGTAGAGCATTTGATGCACAAGATCAAAGTGGTGGTGGCGGCTTTATTTCTGTCGAAGGCTTCCATCAAGTCCTCAAAGATGCAAATGTCAACCTCCCGACCGAAAAAGTCAATGATCTCTGCGGTTCTGGTTTTATCGTATGGAGCGAGTTTTGGCAAGTGCTTTTGGATTTAGACAACAGCTTAGGAGGGTTAAAGGACTCGACTGGTTTAATGGGTAAAAAGGTATTTGACCTTTACCATTTCAATGGAATTGCAAAATCAGTATTGGGAGGTTCGGGAAGTGAAACACCGGTACAAAGACCGCGGATAACGAAGTTGCGGGTCGCAGTTCCTCCAAGGTGGACCCCAGAAGAATTCATGGCTAACGTGTCCTTACCTGGCTCTAGTTCAGGTGGTGTTGATAGCAAAGAAGTCGTTGAAGTGTCGAAACCCGAACGTACTCAGCATGCTCCCTTGGTAGATTGTGTAAGGACTCGTTGGGCACGAGCCGTTTGTAATTGGGAAGGGGACCCGCCTAGCATAGTATGATGGTTCTTTTGGTGATTATAAAATACATACATACGGAGGAAAAAGGGGGTTATATAATCTGTCTGGACTGTCGATTCTCTTATGTGTTCACAAAACTTGCAAGAGGGGATGGTCTTTTTAGTGGTTGATTGCAAATCCGAAACTTTATTGACTTGTAATTGTGCATTGAAAGTTGTTTGTTGTTTCGGGTTTGACTGCGGACTACCCTTTGGTATTGTTTTTAAACTGCAGATTTCTCAAAATTCTGGTATTTTTTCGGGAACTTTTTTGTGTTAGTTGTCAGAATTGCTATTAGTCAATCATTTAAGGGGTTTTATTTTCATTTCGTTTTTATGTGTATTAGCACTTGGACTTTTGTAGAGAATCTGCTGGTTGCTCCTTTTCAAATTCATATCCATGAATTGCTGCTACTTGTATTACTGATGTTTCTTTACATTTGGCTTGTACTCTCTCTATCACTTATCGCTTTGATGTTCATAAAGAACAACATTCTTGTAACTTTAACATGTTCATAGCAATTTTAAGTTTGTCAGAATTAGATGAATTAAGTTATTTTCTGGTTTCGTTCATCGTGTTGTTGCAGCACTTTCAGAACAGTTTTTTATTTTTTTATTTTTTATTTTTATACATTGACATCCAATTTGACAATATGTAAGCCTCGAACTTTTTTTAGGGGATAAACCTCATTCCTGCTTTTATGTAATTCGGGCCCCTGAAAGTCTTTAGTGAGACTCGAACTCGAGGCCTCTCCAAGAATACTTCTCCAAGATTATCCTTGGTGGTCAACTGAGCTAGCTCACTTAGTTACGTAACAAAGTTGCCTTAGAGCCATAGAGCACAGGATACGGTGTGTCATACCCTTGCTTTATGTTGAAGATGCAACACCACGGCCCGAGGGCCACACATAGGGGTGGAAACGAGCCGAGCTACTCGTGAAAAGCTCGAGATCAGATTGGTAAAAAGCTCGAACGGCCGAGCCTAAACGAGCACGAGCCCGATCCGAGCTTGAGCCTAAGTTGCAGCTCGTTTATTAAACGAGCTTGTGCCTGAGTTTTACGTACAAAGATCGTTTGGGCTTGCGAGCCTAAACGAGCCTAATGTTTTATATACGAGCTTCTTAACGAGCTTAATAACAAGCTTATAAACGAGTCAAATTTAGATATATTACCAGTCGAGCTCGAACCAAGTTTTATTTTTACATTCCTAAATCGTATAAACGAGCTGAGCTCGAGCCGAGCCCGAGCTTGTCTACTATATTACGAGCCGAGCTCAAGCCTAAATAATAAGGCTCGAGCCGAGCTCGAGCTCGAGCTTTGTAAAACTTAAACGAGCCGAACTCGAGCTCTGGCTAGCTCGGGCTTGGCTTTGGCTCGTTTCCACCCCTCACACCCGTCTGTTGGTTTTTGTGTGTCACGCCGTATTTGCTAGCAACTGCAAGTTGCCACCTTGCTAATATCACACAATTTTCAAGTATAAAACATCGGAAGCCCAACCAAATTATGTATTATGTAAAACATTCCAGCCCAATCACACACGAAGAAAAAGCCCATGTCCATTATAACCCTAATTATATATAGGAAACAATAAACCCTATTTCACCCTAACATCACATATATTCACAGCCGTTATTTCCTTGTTGCAACCGATGAACAGATCTGATCTGAGAATAGGTATTCATTTTATCACTTGTTTGTTCCTTATAAGTTATGTTCTGATTTACATATTTATTGATCTACTTCTAATGAAATATGCTTTTTGATATTCCAATAGGTTTAAGTTACTTAATGACAAGTTCAACGTCATACATCATGACATAAAGAGTGACAACGTTCATCATTTAACTGGTCTTCAAGGTACGCATGTCTTTCTTTTTTACCCTCGTATATTTAGAGTCTTGTTTACAAGATGCAATGTTTCAAGAAATATTCTATATTTAGAGTTCAATGAGAAATGTTTGTATTGTGTCAGGGCCCCCATAAGAACACAAGGAGGTGCTGCTCACACTTTGTCGAGTAATCAGCTGGGAATTTGCTCACAGTGACCAAACCTTTAAATTTTTTACATATCAACCGAGTTTATTATCATGGAAAGCTGAAGGTCGAGAATGTCTTTGTTAAAGACAACCATACATTGAGGTTTGCGGGCTTCTCAAACATGGGTGACCGTAATTTGAAGAAACAGATGATTTAGGTAGGTCTAATATGATGTCAAATGGACCTCATGGTGAGGTGGACGCTGTTCTCGATAGATTTGGAAGACATTCTCAGGATCCACAAAAACCCCAGGAACAGGTACAGCTCTTTGCGATTGGGATTGGGAGAGCCTAGTGGACTTGCTAACCGAGCTTTAGCGATTTGTTGCCTATCATCAGATTTTTGTCATTTTTCTGGTATTTTGGGATTAGGAGATTTGATTACTATTGGCCGATCACGATTTAGGTCCCAAGTCTGTTTTCATATATATCAGTAGTATTTTTTGTAAAGAATCTGCTTGTTTTTAGTTTCATATCCACGAATTGCTATTACATGTTTTACTCGTTCTATGTTTGATTGTATTGTAAACTTGGGGGGCTTGTATTCTTGCAACTTATACATGTTGCTATGACATGATCATCAAGAACCAATGTTTATGCTAAATCAACAATCAACAACATATGTAGAATAATAGTTTTTGTCAAATATGTTAATGTTATCAAAGCAAAATGGGTATAAGTATCTAAAATTCTTTCTACGGTCCATGAATAATGACCCGAATCCTGAAGCAACGTTAGTTAGTGTAAAATATTATCAAACACCAGTATTAAGCACTCAACCAACCACCCCTTGTGCTATTAATCAAAGAATCCAAGGATAGTCCCCAAATGGGTGCTATCAACATACAAACAGAAAGAGTTGTCCTCAAATGAGTGCAACCCAAGAAATACAAAGTTCAATACAACTAAAGAACTATAAATCAAACGTTTAAACAATCAAACGTTTGATGGAGAAAACATGTATTTGGATTTTGTTGGGAGAGAAAGTGATAAGGGAAGTGTGTGTTTTCTCAGCCCCAAAATGAACGCCTCTTGCCAAGATAATAACGTCCCTTTTGACCAGTCTTCATGAGTTCCAAAAAGTGCCAGCTTAAGTCCCTACAAAATAAACACAAGAGCAAACAAGACACAAAAACACCAACGGTAAAATAATATACAATTAAAGTTTCAAACCAACCCCTTGCACTTATAAACTTGTTAACAAAAGGAACCACATATTTCAACACCCTCCCTCAAGTTTATAAGCCAAAGACATTGTACAAAGTAAGTTGGGAGCAAAGTTCAGTATGCTGGGCACTTCCCAACCCTTTAGTCAAAATATCAGCAATCTGTTTTTCAGATTGCACTTTCACAGTACGAATAAGCCCAGATGCAACATTTTCTCTAATGAGATGAACATCGATATCAAAGTGCTTGGTTTTCTCATGCATAACAGGATTAGCAGCAATCTGTATAGCAGAGCTGTTATCGCAATAGAGGAAAGCAGGAATTTTACCAGTCATACCAAGATCCTTCAGGATCTTAACAATCCGCATTATCTCACAAACAGCAGAGGCCATGGATCTATATTCTGCTTCAGCAGAAGATCTAGACAAGGTGGCTTGCTTTTTACTCTTCCAAGAGACTAAGTTACCACAAACATAAACACAATAGCTAGATACAGACCTTCTGGTCACTTTGCATTTTGCCCAGTCAGAATCAGCATAAGAGCAAATGCTTTGATTAGCAGATCTCTTAAACAGGATACTAGCACCTGGAGCATTCTTAAGGTACTTAAGAACTCTAAATGCAGCATCAAGATGAGATTGAAGAGGAGCATGCATATGCTGACTCAAGCAGTGAACAGAATAGGCAATATCAGGTCTAGTGTTACATAGGTAAATGAGCTTTCCCACAATTTTTTGGTATGCCGTAATATTTTTCAAAAATTTGTCATCGAAAGATTCTTTATGAGGCAGTATACCATTCTCAGGCATAGGAGTAGAGATAGGTTTACAAGCCAAAAGACCATACTCATATAAGAGCTCAATACAATACTTTCGCTGGTTTAAGCATAAACCATCATTAATTTTAAGCACTTCAATACCCAGAAAAAATTTGAGTTCTCCTAAGTCCTTGATTTTGAACTTCTGATTCAGAAAGCTCTTAAACATAGCAATTTCATCTTTGTTGTTTCCAGTGATGATGATATCATCAACATAGACTAAAAGAACCAAAAAAATGTCATCTTTGTTCTTAACGAACAAAGAGTGATCATTTATGCTTTGGATAAAACCAGCATTGGTCAAAGTCTCAACTAATTTCTTGTTCCATTGCCTAGGAGCTTGTTTAAGACCATATAAGGACTTGGAAAGCTTACAAACCCTTGTTTCATTTTTATCAAAGAAACCGGGTGGAGGAATCATGTAGATGTCCTCAGTAAGGTCTCCATAGAGAAAAGCATTGTTAACGTCCAATTGAAATATGCCCCAAGAGTTTTGAACAGCCATGTTAATAACACATCTAACAGTTGTCATTTTAACGACAGGGCTAAATATTTCATCATAATCAATGCCCCTCTTTTGGCTACAGCCTTTGGCAACAAGCCTAGCTTTATAGCGCTCAACTTCCCCATCAGACTTGTATTTGATTTTGTAAACCCATTTAGACTTAATAGCTTTCCTATGAACAGGCAAATCAGTAAGGGTCCAAGTATGATTAAGGTAAAGGGATTCCATTTCATTGTTCATAGCTTGGACCCAGTTAGGATCTTTGATAGCATCCTCAAAACAACTAGGCTCAGCAGTTTTATTCAAATTAGCAATAAAACAGCATAAATCAGGAGCAAGTTTAGTGTAATTAGCATACTTATTAAGACCATACCTCACTTTACCATCAAGGACAAAATCATTCAACTTTTCAGGTAACCTAGATATTCTATTAGATTTTCTGGGTTCAAGCAAAGAAGGTTGACCTTCATCTTCTGTTTGATTGCTGGTATCAAAAGTAGGAACATTTTGTTGTTGAAAAAAATTGCCCTCGGAGATGTGGTTTTCATCTGTTGATGATGTGGTATCGACATCCTCCTCAATTGACTGCAGCCTTGCAATGTCATTTGAGGAGTCATCTGAATGACCTCCATCATCATCAGGAGTACTCTCTCCTTCATCATTGGGTCTTACAATGTTATGATGCCCCGACTCAAAAAAATCAAAAAAGTTTTTATGATTAACTTCATCAGACCCAAAAAGATTTTCCTTATTCAACTCAACATTATCAAAAATGTCTTTATTAGACTTCATTTTATATGGAAATATAGTTTCATAGAATTTTACGTCTCTTGAAAAAATAAAATTTCTTTTTTCAAGACTCAAAAGTTTATATGCCTTTTTTGAAGACGAATAACCAATAAGAATGCATTTTTCAGATTTTGGAGAGAATTTATCAGACACATTTAACACACTACAAAAACAGAGGCAACCAAAACATCGCAAATGGGAAAGAGAAGGTTCACTACCATATAGCATACAAAAAGGAGATTTTCCAGCAAGAACAGAAGACGGAAGCCTGTTAATTAAGTAAGTAGCAGTTAAGATGCATTCAGTCCAAAAAAACATAAAGGGATACCCCCTTGAAACAAAAGACTCCTAGCAACATTAAGAAGATGCATGTGCTTTCTCTCAGCAATTCCATTTTGCTGAGGAGTATAAGCACAGGTAGTTTGGTGCACAATACCCTTATCCCTCAAAAACGTTCCCATTTTATTATTAACAAACTCGGTCCCATTGTCAGATCTTATAATTTTAACTTTCTTATGAAACTGGTTAAGGATGAGGTTACAAAACATACAAAAATATTCAAACACTTCATCTTTGGACTTAAGCAAATAAACCCATACAACTCTTGAAAAATCATCAACAATAGTTGAAAAATATCGAAACCCTTCTCTAGAGGTAACTCTGTAAGGACCCCATACATCAAGATGAATGAGATCACCTAATTTGGTGGACTTATGGTTACTAAGCGGAAACGGTTCCCTTGTTTGTTTTGAAAAATGACAGATTTCACAAGGATAAAAATGTTCAGGTTTGGTCAGATTTAAACTAGTATTTAAAACCTTGAGAACATGGTCTGAGGGATGACCAAGCCTATTGTGCCACACAGATTTGGAAACATGACAACAAAGAACAAACAAATTGCATTTAACAGAAGGTATCTTACGATCAAAATCAAACATATAAAGACCATCAAGTTCTCTACCAATCCCCAGGACAATCTCCTTTTTCGAATCCTGAATCACACAATCATGTTCATTGAAACCAACATGCAATTTACTATCTTTAATCATTTTGTTCACAGATAACAAGCTAACTTTGTATTCAGGTATAACCAATACATCAAACAAAATGACATTGCTAGTAAGTCTAAGATTACCAACATGAGTTATTTTAGCAATAGTACCATTGGGATGTCCAACGGTAATTTTAAGTTCAGAAATGTCCAAAATGTTGGTCATATTTTTAGTGGAATTAGTGATGTGTTGGTTTGCTCCTGAATCAATAATCCACCCCAGATTGACATTCAACCCATTACAACTGATATTGGCAATAAAAATCTGTGAAAATGATTATTAAAAAAAATGTTTGCATTAAAGAAACTGAAGTTTATACCTGCCATATTAGTTTGAGCAACAGAGTTCTCCTTTTCCCCAATTAAAGACATAATCTTGGAAATTTGTTCATTAGAAAAAGGTAAAAGCACATTAGGATTAGAAGCATCAACATTGTTGCTAGAACTAGATGATCTGTTGTTGTTTTGAAAAATTCTGTTGTTATTATTAACAACATTAGGATTTTTCTTGTACCCAGGAGGGTAGCCAATGATTTCATAACACCTCTCAACAGTATGTCCTTTCAACCCACATTTAGTGCAACTGAATGAATTATAAGAAGGCCTCACATTTCCATTGTTGTTGTTAGAAGACTGATTTCTATTAGTGTTGTTAGGAGAAAAAGGTTGATTTTGGTTTCTATTAGTGTTGTTGTTAAAACTGTTTCTATTTTGATTTTTAAATTGATCACCAGTCTTAGCAACAAAGGCACTAACCTGGGGTTTTGAAGCCCCAGAGTTGGAACCAAGCCCCCTATGGGATTCTTCCCTACACACAATCATAAAAGCATCTTTAACATCAGGTAAAGCAGGTTGAGTCAACAAAGAACTCCTAATTGGCTGATAAACATCATCTAAACCCATAAAAAATTGCATCAACTTCATCAACTGTTGATGTTTACCAGCCTCAGTCCTAGCAGTGCAAGTACAAGGAGAGAATTTGGTAAGAATATCAAATTCCCTCCAAAGAGAGTTCAACTTATGGTAGTATTCAGAAACAGACAAGCCACTTTGCTTAAAGTTATTAATCTTTTGAATTAGATTAAACAGAATAGAACCATCAAGTTTATCATAAGTTTCCCTAAGTTCATTCCAAACTTGAGAAGCATTTACAGAATAGACCTGACTAAGATACAAGTCCTCAGAAATACTACTCAACAACCAAGACAAAACAACGGCATTACATCTATCCCACTGATTAGACAAAGTTATACTACTAGCATAATCAGATTTCAAACAAGTTCCATCAACAAAAGCCATTTTGTTCCTAGCTTGAAGAGCAATTTTCATGGCATTAGCCCAAACCCTATAATTTTCACAACCAGTAAGTTTAATACTAACCAAAGCACCAATATTAATATCATTAGTCTGCAAACAGAAAGCTCCAAATAGCACAAATAAGAAAGCAAATAATAAATAAAAAGATAAAAGAGAACATATTCGAACTACAAGCACACCAACACAATACTTGGTGAATTGGGGTTGGCCAGAGCAGGTATCCACACCAATCTAGGTTGGAGGGTCAAGGTGTTAACCAACCTGTTTGCACCCACCAAGTAAGGTCAATGCAAAAGTAAAAACGAATCACTTACAGTGCAATATAGGAAGCAAGAAAACTTTGTGCTCTTGATTCACTTAGTCAAGAGACACAAAAGTCAACATAAGAACCACCAGAAGCACAAGAAGCCCCAAACAATAGATTAAGGTTTTACAACCCTAAATCAAGCCACCAGGTATCAATACAAGTTACCAGAATCAAAAACCCCAAAAAATAAAATTAGGGTTTGAGAAACCCTAATTTTTAATTTTTTGAAATAGAAAGATCTAGTAACAATAAACCTTAATTCCAAGTCACCAATGATCAAAGGAAGTCACCAGAATCAAAACCCCCAAAAAATAAAAATTAGGGTTTGAGAAACCCTAATTTCGATTTTTCAATAACAGTTAGATCTGATGACGGCCAACAATATCCACCACCAAGAACGTCAAGAACCACCGAAACAAGAGCAAAGAAGCAAGATCCAGCTAGATCTAGAGCAACCTTCGCTCTGATACCATGTAACATATTATCAAACACCAGTATTAAGCACTCAACCAACCACCCCTTGTGCTATTAATCAAAGAATCCAAGGATAGTCCCCAAATGGGTGCTATCAACATACAAACAGAAAGAGTTGTCCTCAAATGAGTGCAACCCAAGAAATACAAAGTTCAATACAACTAAAGAACTATAAATCAAACGTTTAAACAATCAAACGTTTGATGGAGAAAACATGTATTTGGATTTTGTTGGGAGAGAAAGTGATAAGGGAAGTGTGTGTTTTCTCAGCAACAAAATGAACGCCTCTTGCCAAGATAATAACGTCCCCTTTGACCAGTCTTCATGAGTTCCAAAAAGTGCTAGCTTAAGTCCCTGCAAAATAAACACAAGAGCAAACAAGACACAAAAACACCAACGGTAAAATAATACACAATTAAAGTTTCAAACCAACCCCTTGCACTTATAAACTTGTTAACAAAAGGAACCACATATTTCGACAGTTAGAAACCGTTTATCAGTATCCGTAAATTACTTCCAGAAAAAGTTCAAAAGTCTTGATTTTCAATGGAAAGCCTTATAATGGATTCTAACACATACATGACATCGATGAATCCCATTGTCAAGTAGCAAAAAAGATGATCTCTTTAGTGCAAGAAGAAGAAAACATAAGTTGGACTTAGGTGGTGGAATACGCTGAATTGTGAAAACATAAGTTGGACTTAGGTGGTGGAATACGCTGAATTGTGAAGAGTCTGGTTGTTGATTCTACAGGAAATTGATAACCTTCTAGGACGGCCGTTGCTAATGTTTTTATGGAAAAATGGACTTAGGCGGTGACATGTAATACCAAATCATGGATACTTGAATCATGGAATATGAAAACAAGCAATTCTTTACCAAAGATCCAACTACTGATACATATCAAACGGACTTGAATACTTGAATCTAAATCGTTACAAGTTCGGCGAATAGTACTCAAATTCGTCTTGAACCCACAATATCAGAAAAAATGACAAAAATCTGAGGAAGAGGCAACAAATTAACCTAGGATATTAATTGTTTTCCCATGCTCCTCCGCCAAAACCTTTTCTTTAGCCTCTTGGGCTGCTTTTGGTTCTGCATACTCTTGGCGAGCGTTCGTTCAGTTTTCTTGCCAAAAGTTCTTTTTGACTCTTGCATATTCGTGTGTATCTCTTGAATTTCCTTCTCTATCTCTTGTTCTATCTTATCTAGTATTGCTAGTTGAATAATCTCAACTATGAGCTCGGTCACTTCCCATTCTTGAAGACCACACTTATGAGCTGCTGCAGGTATTCCCTTTGAGCAGACAGTGGACTCCCTTGTATCAGCCATTTGTAGAAGAGCTAGCAATACAAATATTCTTAACCATTAGCAAAAGGGTTAATGGCGCCTGAGACAATACAAATATTCTTAACCTGAATTTCAGGATGCAATAATAGATCTTGCAAGAATTCCGGTGATTATTCACCCTATAAAACTCGCCCTTGAGATTCTTGCACTTGCAGCACAAGACAGCTTAACGGCTTTGTGTTTTGTGTTGGTCTTTTTCACCATTTTGTCACTCTTTATGTCACTCTTTATGTCACGATGTATGACGTTTAACTTGTCATCAAGTAACTCAAACCTTTTGGAATATCAAAGCATATTTCATTAGAAGTAAATCAATAAATATATAAATCAGAACATAACTTGCAAGATTATAATGAATACCTATTCTCATATTTGTTCATCTAGAAAATACCAGCGACTGTGAACGTGTGATGTTAGAAAGAGCGGGGGTGCGGTGGTGCCAAGGCTGGCTGTCACCGTACTTTGGAGATGATTGATATATTGTTGAAAGATCTGATAATGAAATGGTAGAGCGTTTATTGATAGGTGGATATAAAAGAGATGGAGATCTATTAATTTAGTTTGTGAGATGGTGATAAGACAGTAAAAAGACGCGGAGTATACTAAAAGATTAGGGTTTAAGATACCGAGTATAAATAGAGTAGTGTGAGGTTTTTTATATCTAGTTAATGAACAAAACCATTACCTAGTCATCCCAGTCATGTCGCACTCAGGGTCAGGTGTCCTAGCCCCTCATCGATGTCAAGTCTGACATTTTTTCAAGGTTTATGTTCGCCAAGGAATGTCAGTTAGGTGTAATTTCCTTGGGACCCTCAATTATGGAGCATTCGGTTTTGCCAGGACTACAATGGAGGATTGATGGTACAATGTTATGAGCATTAAAGCTCCCAACGGCATGGCCCATACAGTCCGCTTCTTCCAGGGAGAGCTTATGCATACAGGTAAGAAAATGGAAAAGTTCCAGCAAGTTCCCCAAACCGAGTTTACAAACCTCCAGCTCAATACAGTCAGTTGTGCACAGAATGCTACCGGGAAACTTGTCCTCGAGGTCATAGAGAAACTTGTCAACGCCCACTTCCTTAATTTTCTGAAAGAATCTCGAGTCTGGTATGTGTTTCTGTTAAAGAAGTAAACCACACAGTAATGGTCCCTTCTTTTTCCTTTGAAGTTTGCTCCAACGGTTAACAAACCCTGAAGGTCTTCCTTTTCGAGTAACTCATTGTTGTCCATATTGTGTCGAAAAGGTCTATCAAATGCATCCAATGCAACGTCAGAGCGGCGAAAGTCCCCCATCCTAACATTTGCGATCAGCGGTTTTTTTTCTCCATTTTTTGAATAAGTCTGTTGTTCTACGCCCTCATGGGTGATTAGGTCATCTATCCAATACCGTAGTCCTTGTTGGTACTCAAACTTCTCTTGCAGAGATCTCACAAACACGCAAGGGTTATCGCGTATGCACTGAAGCCCAAGATTTGGATTTACAATGATATCCTTTGCATCCTGAATGCTTTCACATCGAGCATCCACCAAGATTTTTGGCGACAACACAAGATGCTTAAGACCAAGCATCCGGTACATAACTGTAACCATTTCAGTAACTATAATACAGTAACAAATGGGTTCATATACTTTGTTCCATATACCGCTGGTGTAATGTTGGATTGAGACCTCACCACTATCATCCATACCTGTAGGTGCCAAATAGATTAAAAAAATTTCACTTGAATAATTTATTACGTAATGAAAAATGTGTACTTCAGTAGTTCAGTGGCATTAAACTTGACTTGCCAAAACCGATTCTAGTAACTTGTACGGGCTTCCTTTTCAACTTCACTAAAAATGAGATGCATTTCGTCGTGGACTTTATATGAAACAAAAATAAAAGGACAGTTAATAAAACAGCTTTTGTGACTTAACCTTTTATGTCGTTAACAAGTTAACTGTGATACATAAGTTTCGGCGCTATTATAATAACATGAGAAGTAACTTTGCTGAAATCAACATCTTTCATCAGTAACTTGCATCTTTATTTAAAAGTGTGTGAAAGAATTTGCATATTGGAACAAGTTAAACCGATATAACATGTAGTACTATAAGATTAGCCTAGGGTTTACAAACAGAGTAAATGCCATATTCTAGTCTGTTTGCTGTTCAACTATAGATAAAATCACTTATCAATATACGAGGGTAAAAAAGAGAGACATACTTAAGGGGCTTCCCATTCTTGAAGACCAGCTAATTAAATGATGGAATTTTGTCACTCTTTATATCATGATGTATGACGTTGAACTTGTCGTTAAGTAACTCAAACCTTTTGGAATATCAAAAAGCATAGTATCTCATTAGAAGTAGATCAATAAATATATAAATCAGAACATAACTTGCAAGATTATAATCAATACCTATTCTCAGATTTCTTCATCAGGAAATACCACGGACTGTGATGTTAGAAAGATTAAAAAGAGGCGGAGTATACTAGTAAAAGATTAGGGTTTTCAGATAATGAGTGAGTATAGTGTGAGCTTTTTATATCTAGTTAATGGATTGGGCTTTAGTCTGTGCATTGGACCGAGTATACAAAGTTCATGGGTTGCTCAATAATTAGGGCCCGTTTGGTTTAAAACTACGATTTACTGTTAGCTTAGATTAGTAAGTGTCTAGAATGGGGTGAGCATTTGGACCGTCAGACCGGACCGGACCGGACAATTTCGGTCCGGTCCTCGGTCTGGGGTTTTTGATTATTTCAGTCCTTGGTCCGGTCCGGTCCGGTCCGGTTTGGTCTTATCGAAAACCCATCGATTATGCCTAATAGGACCGGACCGGACCGAAGACCGAACCGGACCGACTCGGACCGGACCATTTCGGTCCGGGGTTTAGGACCATTTCGGTCCTCGGTCCGGTCCGGTCTGAACCTGTTGCTCAGCCCTAAGTCTAGATTGGAATTAGCTTTTGGTAAAAGTAATGTCTCGTTTGGTTTATACATAGGTTACCGCTTTGTTTAAAAAAATGAGTTAAATAAATATCATTATTGCAATTGGTACAACACATTAGTACACATTAATATAGGAGAGAGAAATCCCACCTCTTTAGCCTGATTTTCTAAAACCCCAATCTCATGGTGTTAATGTTAAACCCAACTCTTCAAACCAAATGACATTTATGAACCCAATCCCGATCTTTATGGCCTAACCCCGGAAAACAAACAGACCCTTATTGCATAAGAAATAATTTTTTATTTCGTGTTCTTTCAAAAGGTATAAATTGTTAAAAAGACTTTGATCTCATGCATTTTTTGATGTCAGCCAAACTCTTTTTCAAAGACTTGTCCCACACAATGATCACCTGTCCAGTGGCCAGTTAATTACTTTGTTTTGTATTTTTATTCAAATAAAATAAATAAAATCTGTTTAAATAATTTAGAAAAAAATAAATATAGTAGTGGTAGGTTAAAATGAATAAAAATAAAAATTATTAAAAAAAATGAGCTTGAGCTCGAGCTTTACGTGTAAAGCTCGTTTGGGCTCGCGAGCCTAAACGAGCATAATGTTTTGTATACGAGCTTATTAACGAGCTTAATAACAAACTTATTATCGAGCCTAAATTATATATATCATGAGCCGAGCTCCAGTCAAGTTCTAATATTACATTGTCAATTCGTATAAACGAACTGAGCTCGAGCCGAGCCCGATCATGTCTAACATACCATGAGTCGAGATCGATCTTAAATAATAAGGCTCGAAACGAGCCGAGCTCGAACTTGAGCTTTATAAAACTTAAACGTGGCAAGCTCGAGCTCTGACAAGCTCGACCTTGGCTCGGCTCGTTTCCACTCCTAGTTTTGGTTAAAATAGGATTCTATTAGTGAATAATTGTTACTTCTTCTGCGATAGCGTTTACATTTTTCCAAATCTTATATGTGGTTATGGGTATGTTTGGTGCGCAAGTTTACGAGAACTTATCGAAGCATGAGTTATTTTTACAATTTTAAGCTACTTTTAAAAATATATCTCGTTTGATTGACATACCTTGTTGTAGCATGTGAAAAAAAAACAAAGTAAAACAAGCTACTGAATGAAATACTTTTTGAAGTAGCGTTTAAAAAGTTCCAACAACGGCTCAAACGATCTATTCCAGCTCCCGTTAGTATTGTCATACATACCTATGTATTTCTTAGTAAATAAAGAGTTAACGGTGTGTAATAACTGAAGAATGGTGAAAATTTGTGTTGCGTCCCTTCATCTCAAAGGATACAACATCCTTAAATAGTTACAATAGATAGCCTTTGGCCCAAGATTACAACTATCCTTATTAATTGTACAGATTATGATAAACTATAAATGGAAACACAATAATAATAAACAACTCATGATTGAGCATAATATACGGGCTAACACTCCCCCGCAGTTGGAGCAGGAGGACACCGAACACTCAAACTAGAATGAAATTCCTCAAACAACGCCGAAGGCAATCCTTTGGTGAAAATATCCGCTTACTAATAACATAAAGGAACATCTAGAACTCGAACTTGACTTGCATCAACCAGATCGCGAACAAAATGAATATCATTCTCTATATGCTTCGTACGTTGGCGTTGAACCGAATTAGATGATATATAGACAACACTAACATTATCACAATACACAAGTGTAACAGAAGACAAGGGTGTATGTAACTCTCGCAATAAATTCCTCAGCCAACAGGTTTCAGCAACACCACGATACTCTGCCTCTGTACCAAAACGAGAAAGCGTCGGTTGATGCTTAGAGGACCAAGAGAGTAAGTTTTTGCCAAGAAAAACACAGTAACCTGAAGTGGATCTTTGAGTATTGGGGCAACTAGCCCAATCAGCATCTTAGTAGGCAACCAATGACATAGTAGAGGATGAGAACAACTGCAACCCATAATCTAAAGTACCTCGAACGTACCTCGAGATCCTTTTAAGAGCCGATAAATAAGGCTCCTGAGGATCATGCATGTGACGACAAATCTGTTGTACTACATAAGAGATATCAGGGCGAGTAAAGGTAAGATATTGGAGAGAACCCGCAAGACTCTGGTATAATGTCGAATCAGAAACTGGTTCACCATCATCACCTAACTTAGACTCAGTATCAACAGGAGTCCGATCGGGATTATAATTAACCATGTGTGCCCTCTCAAGAATCTCAATAACATACTTCTTTTGAGATTAGAATAACCTGGAAGAATCTTGTGTAACAGAGATACCTAAAAAATAATTAAGAGCACCCAAATCAGTCATAGAAAACTCCTGATTTAAGAAGCAATAATGCACTGTAACAAAGTCTCAAAAGAAGATGTGAGGACAATATCATCGACATACAATAATAAATAACCAGTATCCATCTCCTGCCTATATATAAATAAAGAGGAGTCACACCGACTATGATGAAATCCAACAGGGGTAATATAAGATGCAAATCGCTGAAACCAAGCTCGAGGGGCTTGTTCGAGCCCAAAGAGAGATCACTGCAATAACATACATAATCAGGGTGCGCAGATTACGAAAACCTGGTGGCTGATGCATGCAAACGGTCTCAGATAAGTCACCATGTAAATTTGCATTATTGACATCGAGCTGATGAATCGCCCAATGTCGAGAAGCAACTAAGCTAAGTACACTCCGAATAGTACCCCGGTTTAACCACCGGACTAAAAGTCTCATCAACATCAACTCCATCTATCTGTGTACTACCATTTGCCACAAGACGAGCCTTGTAGCGACTAAGTGTACCATCTGCCAAATACTTGTGACGAAAAAGCCACATACAACAAACAATGTTGGTGTCCTTAGGTCGAGGTACTAAAGTCAAGTGCTAACTTTAATAAGCGCATTATATTCATCACACATAGCATTTTGCCAATTTGGATCATTAAACGCATCTCGATAAGACTTTGGTAACGGTGAGATAGTGGACACATGACAATTATACTTTGGATTAGGATGTTTGTCCTGACACGGAAACATGTGACCATGGGATGAACTGTGTAAAACACGTGAAAAATCCCTAAGATCATTCAATGCATGAAATTACGTTTAAATTAAAGTATTACGTATGTTAATATGAATCGTGAACATTTAATACGAACATTACGTATATTAAATAAATATTATAAGTATTACGTATGTTAATATGAATATTAATGCACGATAAGTATTTACGTATAATACTTAAAACATTCAAGAAAATAAAACACGAACATAAAATACGGACACACACGATAAATATTTAAGACACGAAAAATAAAACGAAAGTATAGTGTGTGTGTGCTATGTGGCGTCCAAACCAAAAGAGAGGAAGGGCCCATGGCCTAACCCAATAGAAATCCAAGTATTAACCAAAAAGGACTCCAGGGAATTTTTCATAAAAACATAATTCACAGGAAAATACAAAACCCTAAAAAAACTTTCTTATTCCTTCTTTGGCCGCGGCAACAAACACCACCACAAGGACGATTCATTGCTGTTGGATCTTTGATTATTACGGTATCGTGTTCGTGTTACAAACCTTATTAATCACACACATTCGGTATCCACGAATCCTTATTCTTTTTATTAAATTAGGTTATGGTTCAAGATCTTTAATTATAAACATTTAAAAACATGTAACCATTAAAGTTAAACAAGATTAAGGGTTTGGTTTTGTTCGGATCGCACGCAAACCGAGACCCTTATACGTCTCGGTGGTGTTGTTTTCCAACTAGTCGCAACCCAATTAGGGGCGGTGGTGGTTAGGTTAAGGCAGTCGCAACCCCAAACTGCATAGGCAGTGGGGTGCATCAGCTTAGCAATGGGAACCAAGACCTTATAGGTCTCGGTGGGTCATATGTGAGCAGCAGGGGGTCAGCGCAACACAACAGTGGCAACCTGGCTAGGCCAAGGGCTGCGTTGGTTGCAATAGTGGCACCGACAGCAAGGCCGATGGCTGCTGTGGTGGTCGGCCGCAAGCCACAACCACACGGCTGTGGTGTTGCGTTGTGTTCGAGGCAACACCGCGACCTCCATGGTCTCGGTGGAGTTTCTTGTGGGGTTCGGTTAACACCAAACACACCAAGGGGGTATTTGGCTAAGTTTTTACAAACACATGTATTCATTTTATTTATTAATTAGTTTAATTAAAAACATGAGTAAGTTAAATTAATTAATAAACATGACTTGGAATATAATTTATTTAAATAAAAACCATGTTATTATTTATGTCCATTTTATTTAAGTAAAACTTTATGATAAAATAATTATTATATAATTATTCATGTGCACATAATTAATTAAGAAAACTTAACTTAATTAATTTGTATCATTTTAAGGTAAAGTTTAATTATTTAAATCATGCAATATTATTAATTAATAATAACTTAGGATAACAGGTATTATTATTATTAATTAATAAATATAAGTTAAGACTAAGTATGTTATATTATTAACTTTACTTTATAATTAAACATGACATATAATATGCTTATTAAAAACAATAGGTTATATCATTTTATTTATTTAATAAGCCTATCATTAATTTATGGAAATATATTAAATATGGTAATATATTATTCATGGAAACTTTCTATTTTTGGAAACTTACTAATTATGGAAACTTTCTATTTTTGGAAAGTTACTATATATGGAAACCTGCTATTTTTGGAAAGTTACTATATATAGAAACCTGCTATTTTTAAAAAGTTACTCATTATATTATAACAAGTACTATAACACTTAAAACATGAAATATACTAATCTAAAAGACATGAAACAATAAGAATCACATGATTAAACAAGAACAAGTAAAACAAGTTAAGAAACATGTCAAGTAAATTAATAACCATTATGTATAAGTAAAACAGACAACTTATTCATGTCCCTTTTATTATGTAGCTATCGTGAAGTCCGAGTGATCTTCCACATTCGTTTTCGTCTTCATTTACTGGACATAAGGTACGGATATTTCGTCTTTCAGTAAGGACACTCTCTTTCCTTTATTAGGATTCCCCGTATGCAGTCATCTATTTTCCCTAGTGTTTACATGTCTTAAACACTTTCGGTAAATGCTATGTTTATTTTAGATTTTGCTTGAGCTATATACATTCATGCCAGTTTCATCTAGTTATAGTGGTACCATAACCATAACACTAGAGGCACCGGTGTTATGACTATTCTGTGGTGAGAGTGATTGCTCGCAGCGTCCCTTACAGTTATTTGACCCAATTTATTATTATCATGTGGGGCGAATGGGTGCATCCTAGGACAAGTTTAGCAAGATTACATGGTAACTGTAGTGTGTTCCTTGCATCCGTTATAGGAGTTGATCCCTCAAATCCAGACCATTATAATTAGAGGCAACCCCTCTGATTTGCATGATGAGGTCACCCCTCTAAGTATTCATGCACGTTGATACATCATGACCTATATGGGCTCCGGGCATATTTAAAATACAGTTTTCAGTATAAAATAAACATAAGTCTTTTCATAATATAAAACCAGTTTTATAAACTTACACCAGGTTTTCCAGGACATACGCTTATTCCGCTGTACTTCATTTCATTTCATTTCTTGCTTATGTTTATGCTTTACATTTCTTTGTCATATATATGCACACTGAGCGTATTGCTCAGTCGTATTTGTCTTTCCATGTCCCAATATGGTAGGTATTAAAGGGCAAAGCTAGGATTCGAGAGTACGTGCATTGGATGAAGGGGCCTAGTCTTCTTCTCTTTTAATGCATTTACATACTTTTGCTTTGTTGGACATTGTTTAGTCATTTTCTTTACATTCTATACTTATGCATTGTGTGTGGAGCTTATGTTTGGAACCAATGTCTATTTCCGGTTTCCTTATGGTCATTAAATGTTTTAGACATTTACCTTGCATGCTTTGATGACACGCCATAATTATTACGTAACGGTCCATTTATCCAAAAGGGGTGTTACAATTATGGTTTCAGAGCCAAGGTTTCGACCTGTAGGCTCTTAAAATTGACTTGTGGCTAGTGGGTAGTCACTAGAGTCTTCCTAAAACTCACAGTAAATTTTATTTATTTCATTTCATGCATCATTGTTTCTGTTAAGTCTTTGACTAAGTAATGGTTGGTACATGACTGGCCATATTTAGTCTTATGTTCTTTTCATTCGAATTTTATTTTGTGAACCGACCCATAGGCGTTCACCTTTGCTCATGTCAATTTTATTTTGTGGACCGACCCATAGGCGTCCACCATTGCCAATGGCTGTTTTTGTTGGCTATGCCTTCATAGACTCCTCATGCATCTCATATGTTTATCCTATGTTCTAACCAGATTAATCATTTCATCCCTTCGTTTAAACTGTCAGATGGTCAACACACGAACTGAGCAGGAACTGGCTGCAGCTGTCCAAGCAGCTCTACAAGCTATGCTTCCACAGATCAAGAATCAGATCCGGAATAAATACTAGAACAACCCGAATTAGAACAACAATCCTCCTCACCCTCCACCGTTACTCTACACACTTGGCTGGAGAGGTTCAATAAGCAAAAGCTTCGATCTTTTGGAAAGGCTGAAGTGTCATCAGATGTGGAAAACTAGACTTCGCACATGGATTTGATGGAATTTACAAGGTAAGGTTGGCTTGCTATAAGTTTGAAGGCGATGCACTAGCTTGGTGGAGAGCATACAAGCTGACAAATGGAGGTGATGTATGGTTAGATGCATTGACATGGGATCAATTCAAGACTCCGTTCTACAATCAGTTCTTTCCTACAGCTGAGCATGAAAGGCTTAAGAGGGACTACCATTCCATTCGTCAGAGAATTGGAGAGAACAACACGGAGTTTATGCAGAGGTTTCTCAGGTTAGCTGGATTTTTGGGCGCTGCTGTAGGTACTGTTGAGGAGCAAGCGAAGCACTTTCGCTGGGCTCTTCACTCCACGACTGCTGATCGGCTACTTAGTGCCACTTTCACTAATGTGTCACAAGTGGCAAAGGCAACACGTAGCTTAGAGATGCTTTATGAGAGAGATGGCTACGAGGAGTCAGCTCGTCCAGAGAAAAGGTATAAGTTTTAGTCATCAAGCGTGATCATCTTATTCCAATATGTATGCTCATTTTTATATCTTTTCCTATCCAATTGTATCTTTCAGACATAAGGGTGGAGACCGGTCCCGACCGGCCACTCAGCAGACGAACAACAAGGGGTACAGTCAATCTAATGACGGATACGGATCAGGCAGGCGTAACGGTAATGATAATTACCGTAACAATACCATCCATCCCAACAACAACATGTCCCTAAACTCATAAACTCTTCTATGTTAAGTTGATGTATGTCATACATACTAACATCTCAACATCATAAACAGGAACTCTGCGAGTGGGCGTGACCAGAATGCTACGGGTCAGCAGCCTAATAACTCGTCTTCATCTAGTAATATATCTTAAACTTTCTAGTGTAGTCATGTTATGCCCAAATAATCATATCTCACGCATATCTTCTAAAACAGGCTCTCAGCTAGCGAGGGTACCCCCTGGCGGGTATACCTATCCCATATGCACCACCTGCTCGAAAAGGCACCCGGGGCCATGTCGTCATGCTGCATGCATCTGCTTTAAGTGTGGACAAGCAGGCCATCAAATGAAGGACTGCAATAAGGGAGAGACTGCTGGTACTTCAAGTGCTGCTCTTCCAAAACAACCAGCTTCTGGTCGCGTCTACACTACCACCAGGGATCAGGCGAATAAGTAGGTACTATTATTGGCATCCTCTTTATGAACGGTCATACTGCCTGTGTTTTATTCGATACAGGTGCAACTCATTCAGTCATGTCCACTATGTATGCCACTAGTATTAATCAGATCCCCATGCCACTAGATAACATACTAAGTATATCCACGCCAATGAGAGACTCTATACACATTTTCCACATGTACAGAGATCTTCCCCTATAATGTGATGATAAGATCCGCCCACTAGACGCACTTCCTTTAGATATGTGCGAATTTGATCTAATCTTAGGCTGGATTGGTTAGCTAAACACCATGCCACTATCGATTGCCATACGCACCGGGTTATATTCGGTGACGTGCAAGCTCTGGAGTACATTCATAATGGTTTCATGCCAGGAAAGTCTGTACAGATCATTTCTGCCTTACAAGCCCGTCTTTACTAGCTCATGGTTGCGAAGGCTTCTTAGCTACAATTTAGGACATCACTGCAGAAACCCCAACCATTCAAGATCAACCAATCGTTTCCAAATTCCCTGATGTATTTCCAAAAGAACTTCCGGGTGTACCACCTATCCGCGAAGTACAGTTTGCATTGAGCTCATCCCAGGAGCTCAACCAATATCCAACGCTCCTTATCGCATGGCTCCCATAGAGCTCAAGGAGGTAAAAGACCAACTACAGTAGCTATTGGAGCGAGGTTTCATCCGTCTGAGTGTATCACCATAGGGTGCAGGTGTGCTTTTCGTCAAGAAGAAGGACGACAGCATGCGTCTATGCATTAAATATCGTGAGCTGAACAAGATCATGATTAGGAACCGTTATCCATTGACGCGCATCGATGATATATTCGACCAACTACAAGGTGCCAAGCACTTTTCCAAGATTGATTTACAATCCGGTTATCATCAGCTGCGAGTGAAAGAGCAGGATATTCTTAAGACTGCTTTTCGCACAAGATATAGCCACTATGAGTTCATAGTCATGCCTTTCGGAGTCACTAATGCTCCAGCAGTTTTCATGTACTTAATGAACCACGTCTTCCACGAGTATCTGGACAAATTTGTCATTGTGTTCATTGACGACATTCTCATCTTCTCAAAATCCAAGGAAGAACATGAGGAACATCTTCGCACTGTGTTACAGATTCTTCGCCAGAAGCAACTGTAAGCTAAATTTTCCAAGTGTGAATTCTGGTTAAACAAGGTGGCATTTCTGGGCCACATTGTCTCCGTAGAAGGGATTACTATAGATCCTGCGAAGGTTGAAGCTATCACTAAATGGCCAAGACCGACGTCTACAACTGAAGTTCGTAGTTTTCTTGGCTTAGCTGGTTAGCAGATTCGTGGAGAAATTTTCAAGACTAGCCTTACCTTTGACCAAGTTGATGTGTAAGGGAGAAATTCGTCTGGAATGATGAGTGGGAGAAGAGCTTTGAAGAACTTAAGCAACGGTTAGTATCTGCACCTATTCTTACTCTCTCATCTGGCACAGGTGGATTTCAGATTTATAGCGATGCTTTAGGTAAAGGACTTGGTTGTGTACTCATGCAACATATGGGAAGGTGATTGCATATGCATCACGTCATCTTAAGCCTTATGAGGAGAAATCCTACCCATGATCTAGAATTGGCAGCAGTAGTGTTTGCACTCAAAATCTGGAGACATTACATATATGGTGAATCATGTGACATCTTCACTGATCACAAAAGCCTCAAGTACATATTCACTCAGCGAGAACTCAACATGAGGCAGAGAAGATGGTTAGAACTACTCAAGGATTATGACATCGATCTTCAGTATCATCCCGATAAGGCGAATGTAGTAGCAGATGCTCTCAGCGGAAGTCAGGAATGATTGCTGGTATCAAGATAGAAGAAGAGATCATACGTGACCTAGAATGCTTAAATACTGAATTCTTAGTACGTGGACAACATTGGTACTGGGCTAATCTGAGAACTGAGCCAGACTTAATTTCTCGGATCAAGGCAGCTCAGAAGGATGATGGGGAGAGTTGGGCTATTATTCAGAATCTTGATCAGCAGACAAAATTTCGTGTAGACGAAGATAGCATCCTATGGCAGGGAACCAAGCTATGTGTTCCAGATGATTAGACACTCCGAGAATCTTTACTGACAGAAGCTCACAGCTCTCCATTCTCTATTCATCCAGGATCGACCAAAATGTACCATGATCTTAAACAACATTTCTGGTGGAGTGTCATGAAGCAGGATGTTGCTACTTTCGTTTCCAAATGTCTAACCTGCCAGCAGGTTAAGATAGAGCATCAGTGGGCTAGTGGTTTACTACATCCGTTAGAGATTCCCGAATGGAAGTGGGACAAAATCTCCATGTATTTTGTCACCGGACTTCCACTGACTCAGAGAAAACATGATGCTATATGGGTCATAGTCGATCGTTTAACCAAGTCAGCTCATTTTCTTCCAATTCTTAAAGATTTCTCACTTAGCAAATTGGCAGCTATATTTCTTCAGAGATATGCGATTGCATGGTACTCCATCAGACATCATATCCGACAGAGATCCTCGATTCACGTCAAATTCTGGAAAGGTTTGCAGAAAGCTTGGGGCACCAGACTTAAGCTTAGCACAGCCTTTCATCGTCAGACCGATGGTCAGTCAGAGCGTACCATCCAGAGCTTTGGGATGACTACATTTGTTTGGTTGAGTTTGCCTAAAACAATAGTTGGCATGCGAGTATTAAGTGTGCACCTTTCGAGATGCTCTATGGCAGAAAGTGTCGTGTTCCAATCTGCTGGGATCAAGTTAGAGAACATATCCTTGAAGGACCAAAAATGATAGAGGTGACCAATGAAAGGTTGCCATCGCCAAGGCGAAGCTACAGGAAGCTCGTGCTCGACAGAAGAGTTATGCTGATAAACATCATAGAGATCTAGAATTTAAGATCGGTGATCATGTTTTCCTTAAGCTATCCCCAGCACGTGGCGTCAAACGTTTTGGACTTAAGGGCAAGCTCAGTCCTCGTTTCATCGGACCGTTTGAAATCCTTGAACGTGTCGGTGAAGTATCATATCGTTTAGAGTTACCTCCTCAGCTATCTCATGTGCATGATGTGTTCCATGTATCCTTACTTAGAGGTTATAATTACCATCCGTTGCATATAGTTTCATATCCATTCGAGCAGATTCATGAGGATCTATCCTATATTGAGGAACCCGAGAAAGTTCTTGACCAAAAAGAGAGGAAGGGCCCAAACCAAAAGAGAGGAAGGGCCCATGACCCAACCCAATAGAAATCTAAGTATTAACCAAAAAGGACTCCAGGGAGTTTTTCATAAAAACATAATTCACAGGAAAATACAAAACCCTAAAATTCTTCTTCTTACTTCTTTGGCCACGAAAACAAACACCTCCACAAGGACGATTCATTGCTGTTAGATCTTTGATTATTACGGTATCGTGTTCATCTTACAAACCTTTTAATCACACTCATTCGGTATCCTCGAATCCTTATTTTTTTATTAAATTAGGTTATGGTTCAAGATCTTTAATTATAAACATTTAAAAACATGTAATCAATAAAGTTAAACAAAGTTAAGGGTTTGGTTTTTGGTTTTGTTTGGATCGTACGCAAACCGAGACCCTTATAGGTCTCGGTGATGTTGTTTTCCAACCAGTCGCAACCCAATTAGGGGTGGTGGTGGTTTGGTTAAGGCAACCGCAACCCCAAAATGCATAGGCAGTGGGGTGCGTCGGATTAGCAGTGGGAACCGAGACCTTATAGGTCTCGGTGGGTCATATGTGAGCAGCAGGGGGCGGTGCAACACAACAGTGGCAACATGGCTAGGCCAGGGGATGCGTTGGTAGCAATAGTAGCACCAGCAGTAAGGTCGGTGGCTGCTGTGGTGTGCCACAGCCACACGGCTGTGGTGTTGCGTTGTGTTCGAGGAAACATCGAGACCTCCATGGTCTCGGTGAA
This sequence comes from Glebionis coronaria, assembly GCA_025667525.1. NCBI lineage: Eukaryota > Viridiplantae > Streptophyta > Magnoliopsida > Asterales > Asteraceae > Glebionis > Glebionis coronaria. The sequence continues at coordinate 36,484,317 of CM046879.1, forward strand.
GTTTCTTTTAGGGTTCGGTTAACACCAAACACACCAAGGAGGTGTTTGGCTAAGTTTTTACAAACACATGTATTTATTTTATTTATTAATTAGTTTAATTAAAAACATGAGTAAGTTAAATTAATTAATAAACATGACTTAGGATATAATTTATTTAAATAAAAACCATGTTATTATTTAAGTCCATTTTATTTAAATAAAACTTTATGACAAAATAATTATTATATAATTTCACAAAAGGTGAAGATTGGCGGGAACACCTTAACCCCGGGCGCCTTTTGGCACCAGCCATTGTCCACCCCACAAGGAATAGCTCCGACAACTCTCCTGGCCCCAAGGAGCAACACCTAGAGAGACGAGCCGAGACTCGACCCTCGATCTCTTATTCCACAAAGTCTCTCCAGCGTGCCCATAGGTTTTGCGGAGGCGGGTACCTATTTGAAACAAATGCCAAGGATGAGAATTGAACTTGGGTCATTTGACTCAAGCACAAGAGCTCCATCCATTGGACTAATGCTCCAATGGTAATAATTATTCATGTGCACATAATTAATTAAGAAACCTTAACTTAATTAAGTTATATCATTTTAAAGTAAAGTTTAATTATTTAAATCATGTAATATTATTAATTAATAATAACTTAGGATAACATGTATTATTATTATTAATTAATTAATATAAGTTAAGACTAAGTATTTTATATTATTAAACTTTACTTTATAATTAAACATGACATATAATATGCTTATTAAAAACTATAGGTTATATCATTTTATTTATTTAATAAGCCTATTATTAATTTATGAAAATATATTAAATATAGTAATATATTATTTATGGAAACATACTAAATATGGAAACTTTCTATTTTTGGAAACTCAGTAATTATGGAAACTTTCTATTTTTGGAAAGTTACTATATATGGAAACCTGCTATTTTTGGAAAGTTACTATATATAAAAACCTGTTATTTTTAAAAAGTTACTCATTATGTTATAACAAGTACTATAACACTTAAAACATGAAATACACTAATCTAAAATAGATGAAACATTAAGAATCACATGATTAAACAAGAACAAGTAAAACAAGTTAAGAAACATGTCAAGTAAACTAATAACCAGTATGTATAAGTAAACCAGACAACTTATTCATGTCACTTTCATTATGTAGCTATCGTGAAGTCGGAGTAATCTCCCGCGTTCATTTTCGTCTTCATTTACTAGACATAAGGTACGGATATTCCTTCCTTCAGTAAGGACACTCTCTTTCCTTTATTAGGATTCCCCATATGCAGCCATCTGTTTTCTCCAGTAGTTTACGTGTCTTAAACACTTTCAGTAAATGCTATGTTTATTTTAGATTTTTCCTGAGCTATATACATGCATGCCAGTTTCATCTGGTTATGGAGGTACCATAACCATAACACTAGAGGCACCGGTGTTACGACTCTTCTGCGGTGAGAGTGATTGCTCGCAGCGTCCCTTACAGTTATTTGGCCTATTTTATTATTATCATGTGGGGCGAATTGGTGCATCCTGGGACAAGTTTAGCAAGATTACATGGTAACTGCGTTGTGTGCCTTGCATCCGTTACAGGAGCTGATCCCTCTAATCCAGACCATTATAATTAGAGGCAACCCCTCTAATTTGCATGATGAGGTCACCCCTCTAAGTATTCATGCACGTTGATACATCATGACCTATATAGGCTCCAGGCACGTTGATACAACATAAGTCTTTTCAGAATATAAAACCAGTTTACAAACTTACACCAGGTTTTCCAAGACATACACTTGTTCCGCTGTACTTCATTTCATTTCTTGCTTATGTTTATGCTTTACATTTCTTTGTCATATTCCGCACACTGAGCGTATTGCTTAGCTGTATTTTTCTTTCCATGTCCCAATGCGGTAGGTACTAAAGGGCAAAGCTAGGATTCAAGAGTACGTGCATTGTATGGAGGTACCTAGTCTTCTTCTCTTTTAATGCATTTACATACTTTTGCTTTGTTGGACATTATTTAGTCCTTTTCTTTGCATTTTATACTTATGCATTGTGTGTCGAGCTTATGTTTGGAACCGATATTGATTTCTGGTTTCCTTATGGTCATTTAATGTTTTAGACATTTACCTTGCATGCTTTGATGACACGCCATAATTATTGCATGCTTAGAGACACGCCATAATTATTACATAACGGTCCATTTATCCAAATAGGGTGTTACAAACTGAGACATGGTTTGGGTTTTGAGGTGGTTCAGGAATAATATGCGGGTGAGTAACAATTTGATTTTGGGTCATGGGTGTAATTACAGGAACCGATGTTGAGTGTGGGGTGGTGGTTGGTGTTAGGCCGAGGCAGGATGTTGAGTTGTCGTATGTGGTGTTTGATATTGAACCGGTGTTTGTGGTGTTTGATCTTGGGCCGTTTCAGAGTGCACAAAGGTAACAGGTGGGTTAAGGTTTTCATCAAGTGTAGTTGTAGGAATCAGTGGTGTATTAGAATTTGAGGGTTCAAAAGTAGTAGTAGGTACCATATGATTAGATGGAATTACTGGTGGTAGTATATCGGGCGCATCTTTCAAAAAAGTATAAGTAGGCGCCGAGGATGGTTGACTAAAGCCATAGGGGAAAACAATTTCATCAAATGTAACGTGGCGGAAGCTAATTATTTTATTGATGTTTTATTCAAGACAACGATATCCACGATGATTGGAAGCATGTCATAAAAGTATTGAGGGTGTGGCGCGTGGTTCAAGTTTGTGACTAGGATATAGGTGAGGGTAACATAAACATCTAAATGTACGTAATAGGCTATAGTCTGGGGTTTTGCCAAACAAACGAGTATAAGGTATTTCATTGGTAATGGCGGTGGATGGCAATATATTTAGTTGATGTGTGGCCAATTAAGAGCCTCAAGCAAACATGTTGGAGGAAGATTTGCTTGAAAAAGTAAGGTTCGAATGAGATTATTGATGGTGTGAACCATTCGTTCGGACTTACCATTTTGTTGGGAGGTTTTTAGACAAGAAAAAAGAAAATCGATGCCATTGTCAGCAAAAAGTTTATGGAAAATGCGATTGTCAAACTCACCACCATGATCACACTGAAATGGCCGTATTTCACACTTAAACTGAGTTTAAACATAGTTACGAAATAAAGCAAATTTTGACAAAACATCTGATTTATTAAGCAATGGATAAACCCAAACAAAGTGAGAATAATGATCCAGAAAAAAAAACATAGTACTTAAAACCTGAGAGACTCAGAATAGGTGAAGTCCAGACATCATAGTAAATAATGTCAAAACAGGAATTAACGACAGTATTAGAACTAACAAATGAAAGTCTGACGTGTTTGCCAAGTTGACAAGCATGACAAAGAACGAGAGGTTTCTCTTTATTACACGAAATAAAAATTTTAAACACAAGACGGCGTACCACTTTACTTCATGGATGTCCAAGTCGTTGGTGCCACGTATACTGACTAACAAGAAAGGCATGAGGAATTGGATATGGAGTCATTACAGGGTAAAGATCCCCCGTGCTATCACATCGAGTAGCACCCAAGGAGTCATGAAATCTTTTACATAAAAACCAAAAGCATCAAATTCAATAGTGCAATTGTTATCACGAACAAACTGACGAATGGAAATTAAAATTTTTACAATATAGGGAGTAATAAGAACGTTATTTAGGTGAAAAGGCCTAAAGAGAGTTGGCAAAATACTATGGCCCGTATTGGTGACAAGTGTAGAATGACCGTCACCAACGGAAATAGATGGATAAATGCAAGTATTAAAAATATTACTAAGACTACTGGTTGAATCATTAAGGTGAGAGCTCGCACCTGTATCCATATTCCACACACTAGTAGTGGGATCAATAAGTGTCCCACGGTAAAAGCATGAGTAACGTGGTCTCTTGTCGAGTGGTAACCTTGAGTCCCGATGACCCCGAATGAAATGCGGTCTGAGCAACATTCAACATGGACTGGGCCTGGTTAATATTGGGTTGGGCCAGTGGATATGTAAACCATGTTGGAACAATAATTGAATCCACAGGCTGCTGGATTGCTGGACTAATAAACGAATAACCTATCGGCTGTACTGGGCCTGATTGTTGGACTGGCATAAAAAATAATATCAGATAGTACTAGTGTTAACTTATGGGTTAACATGAAAGGTTGTTGGTTGTACGGTAGTAACAGAAGTGGGTTCAAAAACACTTGGTGAATTATAATTTGTATTAAAAAGAAGAAAACTATTCCAATGAACAGTGCCATCCCTCTCTCATAATGCATTGTTTTAATCTACAGTGGTTTTGCCACACTACTGTTGCTAAGAACAGTATCCCCTCTCATACATCTCATATTTTAATATTCGAACCCCTCTCATCCTCACAGTTATATCTTACACACAATCCCACCCACCTTATCTGATCACTCTTCACCTAACCGATCTATTATTGATCAGATCTGTTCATCGGTGATCTAATAAAGGGGTAAAGTCTATACATAGGATATGTTCATTATATCCCACACACAATCCCACCCACCTTATCTGAACGGTGTATGTATTGATCGGTTTGCATATGAAAATCTATCTTTTTAAATTTTGATCACACATATTGATTGTCATGGATTTGGTTTCTGGGGTTTTGGTATGCACACAGATTGGTTGTCATGAATTTTAGCTTCATGATCAATTCGACCTTTGTTGGTTTATGGTGTTTGCTATGTACACATATCAATTATGGTGAATTTTCTCTTGATAATGAATTTCAGCTTCATTGGTTAATGGTGTTTGGTATGCACACATATTGATTGTCATGACTTTTAGCTTCATGATGAATTTCAGCTTTGTTGGTCGAATTTTACCTTCTTGATGAATTTGAGTTCCATTGATTAATGCTGTTTGCTATGCCATGGTTCTGCCAGAACCCTCTTCGTTGTCGCCGAGCTATTCATTGCCACCATTAACGGTGCACGGCGTTGCCGGTCGGTGGGTGGTGTTGTTTTTTGGTTTCGATACCAAGATGTTGTAAACAAGTTAGCATTTTTTGGTGTGTGAGACTGATAACATTTGGGGGTTTGGTTGATTAAGTAACGACACGAAGATGCCGGCTGATATTTGACTTGGCGTCTTCCATGTGCTGAAAGAAGTCAGTTTCACTTTTACATTTGTTTGTTTGGCTGTCGGATAATCTTTGCGACATGGTTTGACGAGTAATTGAATGTTTCTGCCATTATGTCCACTGTGATGAATTCAAACAGTCGTGTGCCAGTGGTGATTACCATTTAGATATCACTTTGTTTGGTTTGGAAGGTGCTTATGGTTGATCGTTGCCTTTGCTGCTTCTTTTTGGGCGTAACAGGCTGTTGGCTAAACGAGGTAGTATGTAAAAAAATTTTGTTGTTTAGTGTTTCGTACCTTTGTTGCCCTTTTTTTTGCCTTAAGAACTTATTATAATTTGAAAGGAATGAGCTCATAAGCTGCTAAATGAGTAGCTTATAAATAAAGGGATGTTTGTTTCCACCTATATAAGCGACTTAAAGCTTATTAGTTAAAAATAAGTTATTAAAAAGTAAGCTTATGAAACATTGGTACAAAATGAAGTACGCAATGTAGATCGGGTTTGAATGGATAGTGTGTGTAAAAGCTGCCTGCATCTTGCCGGGGCAGCAACACGAGAGTCATGATTGCAGCTATGGCAGGTCAGATACCGTTGTATCCGTTTCCGAACTCGCAAATCTAAGGTTAATGCTTTGAGCCTTATGCAGGGTCATGTTGGCACTTTTGGAAACCGCGTATTGCGAATGGTTATGCTTTATTTTGGTTCTGGTATCATCTGGACCCCATACTTTCACGGGTTTGTACCACCAGCCTGCTATTTGAAGCGATGTTCGATCGCACAAACTTTTGCATGGTTCTAGAGTCTTTTGTAGCCCATGTTGTATTAAATATACTTGCTTTCGATGTGGAAAACTTTGGGACCTTTTTTGTTGTTCCCTACTAGAGTTGGTTCATAAACTCTCCTCTTTTAAATAAACAAACACTATCAGATTCATCTTATTTTGGGTGGCGTAGATCTCAATTTGGTTGGCTGTGATGATCCTTTGAATGTATTAGAATCCGATATATATTCATGATTTGTTGTGTATGTGATCCCTGAATACTCACTATCGGATCCATCTGAATTTGGGTGGCATAGAAATCACTTTGGTTGGCCGTGATGATCCTTTGATGCGCTTTCTTGCTGCGGAAAGTAGAAGGATGGCAGAATGCGAGCATTTCTCGATTCAGCAACCTTCACAAACCCAGTCACGACATCGCTTAATCTGAGACGATTTTATCACATATTTGTTGAAGATGAAACCTATACGACCTTAGTTTTTGGCTACGTGAAGTTACTACGTCAAGTTAGCCAAGCTAAACATAAACAGGCCAGTCACGTTAATAAGTGTGTAAACACTTATCCTTTTGCCACTAAAATCAAGGAAAAACAAGACCTAATCATGTGTTTAACATCGTAAAAGTCAGAATTACGCGTGGTTTTGTGTTTTTGTGTTAAATAGGTACAAAAGATAAAAAGGAAAGAAAACACGGGGTTTCACGGTCAAATGTTGAAGAAAAGTCCAAAAAGAGACAAAGACAAAGTCAAAGAACCAAAAGTGTGCCGAAGATCACGAAAACCGGCAAAATCGACACGGGTTTAAAGGAAAGATCAAGGAAGCCGAAATCGAGCTCGTTTTTAGTGGATTTAACCCTATGAAAGGTATTTGGGCTTAGTGGGTCCAACATTTGGGTAAATGGGCCCAAAAGCCCATTTGAGGAAATGTATTATTCACATTTGAGCAAAAGCCCATTACATGGCCCAAAATAATAATGGGACGGATGAATATTTTTATGGATCCAAAACCCATTTATAATAGACGGATGAATAAGAGAAATTGGGCCCAAGCCCATAATGCAAATAAAGAAAAAACGGTGGAGTAATAAATGGGGAAAAAGCCCAATAAGATAAAAATAATGGGACGGAGAAAACAAAGTTGGACGGTTAAAGGTTATTAAAAGTGAATTTTATTCACTTTTCCTTGGTCAACCCACACCCACACATTCACCTTTCTTTCGATACACACGAAGTTTCTTTCTCCATCACCTCTCAAAACAAACGCAGCAACCTTTTTTTTTACCCAACCCCTAATCAAAAATAACACCAAGATACATTGGGGCTTTTGTCTAGTTCGTGTGATTCACACGTCCCATAATTAAATCCCCATCTTTATAGGGATGAAGAAGATGGTGGTCCTCATCCACGTGGCACCCTCTCTCGTCACTAATCATCCCTGATTGGTGGATTTCTTCTCAATCAATCATTTAACCAATGATTGTCTGCCAAATCAGCTTCAAAGAAGCACAAGAAACACAAAGTAGGACAGCCTGGCGATCCGAGTGAAAATGGAGTGATTTTCTACCGTTGATTGAAGAAAGAAGGAAGAGAGAAGAAAAGGACGGCCCTGATTGCAAGACTTGCTCACCAAGATCTTCAAGAAGGTTTTCTAGGGTTTCCCTATAAAAACCCCTCTCATTATGTAATGTAGTGTGCCATCTTTTTATTTTAATTTTATTTTTATGCAAAGTAGATATTAGGTTTATTGTAATTTTCTCTTTAAAAGTATTGTAATCAAATTTCGTTATTAATGAAATTTATTTTCAGTTTAATTTTGTCTCTTTAATTAATTTAATTTAATTGCAATTTAATCTTTAATCTGTTTTAATTAATAAATATTGAAATAAAAGTGGTATAAAATTTCCCCTACTGGGAAGTTTCTTAAAAACTGCTTCGAAGAGTTGATTATTTGGTTCGAGAGATATAAATTTGGGTTCGTAATTCGAGGGTGTTTTTGGGTAAGGTGGTGTCGAAAGTAGTTTAACAAGGGGGCTCAGTGCTCATCCCTTCTTCCCAAAGGTTTTCTCCACAAGGTTTTAAATCCTTTTATTTTTTTGTTAATTTTAGATTAATATTGGTTTTAGTTTCTGTTTAATAAATCTGCTGGTATAGTTAAGTTTGTTTGGATCTGCTAGTTTTGAATTATGGTATGCTTAAGTTGTTCCTAAGTTTTAGTTTAATTGCTAATATTTAGTTGTCTGATTTGAGTTTGAGTTTGATTGATTTTGGTATCTAGTTTGTTTAAGTTTTCGTTGGTTCGGCTTATTTTCAGTAGTATTTGAATCTGCTTAATTAACTTATCGGCTTATTGGATTTAATTTTTATCTTCTTTTGCTTTGGTTTGGTTAGACTGCTTATTAGGTCTTTTATCTTATTTGACTTCAGTCTTGTTTTGCTTAGTTTCTATCTGCCTATTGTTCTATCTGTTTAAGTTTTGTTTAAGTTTTTAGATTTTGGTTTTAGTTTTAAGTTTTCTGGATATTTAGGTCTGCTAGTTTAAGTTTGGCTTATTAAGTTTAAGTTGCTGTTTGCTTATTTGTCATCCTATCTGCTTATTTTTTTCCCTTTATCTGCTTATTTGCTGATTGTATTTCGTCTGCTTGTTTGGTTTTTGCTGCTTATTGTTATTTAGCTTATCTGTATTAAGCTCAGACCCATTTGGTCTGAGTGAATTTATCTGCCAAAATTCAACATTCCAAAAAGAAAATAAAAAAAATATTATAGCAAAAATTGTCCATCTCCAGACTCGAACCCTTGACCCTTCGTCCAACAGCCCAGCATGTTAACCAGTAGTGCCAGTTACTCTTTTGAGTTTAATTTCACCCTTCTTCATTAATATAGTTCCTTAATTCGCTGTCAGTTAATTTAAATTAGTTTAAATACAAATTTTAGTTTTATTAAATTTAATTAATAGTTTTTTTATAAGTTCTCTTTTATAAAGTTTAAAAAAAATAAAGTTATTTTTATTACTTTTAGAAATTTAAATTGTTTTCAAATTAGTTTTTTTTCAGATTAGTTTTCAACTAATTTAGTTTTATTTAAAAATAGTTTTAAGTAGATTTTATTTAAATTAAAAATAGTTTTTAAATAGTTAAAGTTAGTTTATAAAAATTAAAATAGATTTGTTTTAATTATTTTAATTAGTTTTTAAGATTTTCATAGTATAAAAGTATTTACTTTTTAAATAGATTAAATTAATTTTAGTTTCATTTTTAAATAGTTTTCACATTAGTTTAAATAGTTTTAATTAAGCATTTTTAATTTGAGATTTTCCTTTTTAATTAGATTAAATAGATTTTTAGTTTTTTTTAGTTTTAAAATACCAAAAAGAGTTTAGTTTACCAAGAACAATTAATCCATGTTTTAATCCGATATCAGTTCGAGTGAGTCGAGGAAACGAGCTTAATTGCATTTAATTGCTAATTGAACGATAATTGCCATACATTAAATTGGCGCCGCTGCCGCTTCGCTCGTTACGATTGACGATTTCGTGAGACAATTTGGATTTTGGGATCCGTTCAGTTTTTGAACGTTACTTTTTGTAACAAAATCAAAAACATAAAAAATCAAAAAGATAAAAATACAAAAAAATTAAAAAATCACAAAAGCAAATTCTTTCCTAAGATTTGCACCAAAAAAAAAAATAAAAAAATAATAAAAAATAAAGAATCCAAAAGTAATACTTTTCCTAAAGTATTACACCAAAAATATTACGTATTATTGTTATTTTTCTTATTTCGATTTCTTTCGATTTTTAATGTGAATATATATTTTTCTAAAAAATACAAAAAGATTTTTTCTTTTACTATATTATATTACGTAGCATAATTAATTTACCTACGTTTGAACTCGATTTATACAAACTATAAGGTGGGTATAAGGCGACGCACTATAAAAGGCGTCTAAGGAAAAAGGTTTTTAAGTGCTTTGTGCCACCTCGTTTCCCCGCTTGCTTGTGCGTATATTGAGAGGGACGACCAATTATTGGTTTGCCAACTCAAGTAGTATTACGTATATATTTTTTGTAGCTTTTAAATATTGAACCTCGAGAGGGATAATCCCTTTCCTCTCAAAGTCGACCGAGGTCTCCTACCTCATTCCTAAAGTTTTAATTGTACGCGCACTCGCGCGCGTACATACATACCGATTGGTGTACCAAACACTTCTAATTATTCCAAAAAGAAGAAGAAGAAGAAAAACAAAAAGACCGTCATTCAAGCCGATCCCGAGAATCGAGCTTTGAACAACACGATGGCAACGGATAACCAACCAATGATTGATAACCTACAATCTCACGTTGAAGGAAACGATGATGCGATTGTGGTGCCGGATATTGGAGCGAATAATTTTGAACTAAAAACGGGTTTTATTCAAATGGTTTCCGCTACACCATTTTTAGGCCGTACTAATGATGACCCACACGCTCATATCAAACGTTTCATACAATTGGCTAACACCGTCAAATACAATGGGGTGCCACAAGAGGCCGTTCGTTTACAACTCTTTCATTTTTCCTTCGAGGGACAAGCCCGGATTTGGCTTGATAAGGAACCACCCCAAAGTATCACTACATGGATTGATTTAGAGACCAAGTTCATTAATTACTTTTTCCCACCATCACGGACTACCTCTTTAAGGAATGACATCATTATCTTTGAGCAACAATATGGGGAAACGTTTAGTGAGTCTTGGGATCGTTTTATGGAGCTTTTAAGAAAATGTCCACAACATGGTTTCACTAAAGTGCATCAAATCAATACGTTTTACAATGGTTTAACTCTTAATGACCAAGACTCACTTAATAGTGCCGCGGGGGGCAATATTCTTGTGAAATCCATGAACGAGGCTTGGGCCATAATTGAAAACAAGTCAAAAGTACAAACCAAGAGTGTTAGGGCTACTATGGCAAGCGCTAGTTCTAGTGAGAGCGACACGAGAATTGATAAGCTTACTTCGCTTGTTGAATCACTTGCTCTACAAACTGCTAACAATACCAAAGCCATCAATGGTCAAGTAAATGCCTTAAAAGAAACTTGTGAAACATGTGAGACTTGTGGTGGACCACATTCATATTTTAATTGTGACAAGGTTTACAATCAACAACAACAAGTTCGTGCTTATAACACCAATGCGAATGAGAGGGTTCACTTTAAACCAAACGTTGATGTTAACCATTTGTCTTATAAGAGTACTAACTATTTGGCTCCCCCGAGTTTTGTAGCTCCATAAAGACCACCCCTACCCGCCCAAAATAGGAACCAAGTTCCTCAAAGAGGAAATTTTCAAGGAAATGCAAATCAAGGGAATTTTAATGGTCAAAATCAAGGGTTTCAAAACAATAACTTCCACCAAGGTTTTCATAATAACAACGGTTTTCAACCTAAATTTCAAAACCAAGGTTTTCAAAATCAAGGGTTTCATTATCAAGGTAATCAAGGGTTTAATCAAGGGAATGTTACTAATCCTCAAATGGACTTGGTTCTCCAAAAATTGACCGAACATGAGAGAATTATGAAACAAATGCAAGAGTCCACCGATATGAAGTTCGTGCAAATGTTGCAAGCCCTTAGACCCCAAGGAGCCTCACCTTCTAATACCGAGATTAACCCTCGTGCTAATGTGAGTGCTATCACTACTCGAAGTGGAGCCACTTTAGTGGGACCTTCCATCTCTTCGCCCATAAAGGAGAGACAAGGCCCGGAGGTCATAATGAGTAATCCTACTTCCCCTTTGGTGATTCCTCCCACTACCACTCCTAGTACTAGTGATCCATTGCCTAATGAGCCTAACCAAAAGGTTGTTCAAGAAGCGAGTCCTTCTCCTTCTCAACCTTCAAAGTCTAAACCCAATATGCCTTATCCCTCTAGGTTAGACAAGGCTAAAGTGCTCACCAAAGATGACGTTCATGTTTCCAACTTTTTGAAAATGATTTCCAACGTGAATGTTAACATTAGCCTTATTGAAGCACTTGCTCAAATGCCAAAATTTGTGAAAATGTTCAAAGATTTGCTCAATAAGAAAGAAAAATGGTAGAGCTCGTTAACACCCGTTTAAATGAGAATTGTTCTGCGATCCTTCTCAAAGAGCTTCCCGAAAAGCTAGGAGATCCCGGACGATTCGTGTTACCTTGCTCGTTTCCTCAAATTGATGATTGTATGGCTTTAGTGAATCTCGGCGCTAGCATCAATCTTATGCCACTTTCGGTATGGAAACAATTATCCTTAACCGACCTTGTACCGACTCGCATGACTCTAGAATTAGCTAATAGAACTCTCGCATACCCCGTTGGTATTACCGAAGACGTTTTTGTTCGAGTTGGTACATTCACTTTTCCCGTGGACTTTGTCGTCATCGACTATGAGATGGATCCTCGTATTCCGTTAATACTTGGTAGACCATTCTTACGATCCGGAAGAGCCTTAGTTGATGTGGCCGAAGGGGAGTTAATTCTTAGGGTTAGGAATGAACAACAAGTTTTTAAAATGGGAAAATCACAACTAAATCAAATGGAAAAGAGTCGGTCAATATGATTGATGTTCTTAATTATGAAAATGAATAGATTTTTATTAATCCTTTTGGAATTAAAACGTCTAATCAAAATGATTTTGTGATAACTTTATCCCTTCCCTTAGAGCCTCAAATTTTTGAAACTCCTATTTACGATACTTATAGTGATGACACTTCTTTAAGTGATCGCATTATCTTTGGTTTAGACGACCCACCTTTTGACCCACCCATTTTGATCCACCAATCTTTGATGATTACGATGATGACACTTCTTTAAGTGATCTCATTAACTTTGATGACCCACCCCATGATCTTAATACACCTCATATCTCTATGAGTGATTCTTCCGTTATGGAGACTCCTTTTGACTTTTATACCCCAATTTTAGAAGTCATGACTTTTGAGGAGGCCCCTCCGCTCTTAGAGATCATTCCTACTTTAGAGGACATTCCATTTGAGGAGGATTTAGATATCTTTCTAAATATCTATTTTCCTCACGAGGATGAGTTTTCCTATGACTCCGATGATACTTATGTTTTCACATCGAGTTTGGAAGAGGACGACTCCCCCACTTTGGATCAAAATGACATTTTGAGCTTTAATGTCCACACCTCTTGCTATTTTCCCGTTAAGGAAAAGGTGTTTGATCCCGGAATAGAGACTTTTGTGCTTTCATTGCCATATCACCATAACACCTTTCCTCGTAAGAAATTTTTGACTAAGGGTACCCCACTTTACTTTGTCTTATGTGATTGTACCACCTCGGGGTTTATTTCCTTTTGTGATGGAAATTATGTGTTTGACCCGGGTGGATTTTCATGGGTTATTCCTTATATGACTTTGTTTCACCCTCTATCATGGAGAGATTTTCCTCCCTTGGAAATATCGGTTTTTCCCATGATTTTCCCATTTGAATGATGACATTCGGGACATCGAGTCGAGCTAGAGACTCGTGATGAATAAATCAAGCATCATTTAACTAGGTTAGATTTTTACCTTTTTCCATCCTTTCCACCCTTTTTCACCTTCACCCATTTCCACCAATAAGTGTAGGGGGAGCCAAGTAGGTTGTTTATGTGTTGTGATGTTGTGTAGGGATGTGTGCTTTCAAGATCCACTTTTGGTATTTTTGACGCGACCCGTGATCCCGTGTTTCCCGTGTACCCGGTTCTCTCCAAACTATTGTGATTCATACATGTATATAAATAAGACGAATAAATGTAATCACTTTAGTTGTCTCTTCCTTAACTCGATTTTAAATAACATACTCAATGTCCTAAGTGTAGGGGAGTTTATTCTCCCACATTCTTAAACATTGAGGACAATGTTTATGTTAAGTGTAGGGGGGACTTCTATCGAATTTTAGTGGGCTTTTCCATGAATTTGACCTCATTTAACCGGAAAATCAAAAAATTTTCAACATTTTTCAAAATTTTTGATCTATTTTGGCCTAGTAAGTATTTTCCATTTATTTTCTTTTATTTTCTTTCCTTTTGTCATCGCATCGTATTTATATATTCCATTTCAAAGAATAAAGTCAAAAAATAAATAAATAAATAAATGGTTTTAACAAGTTTAGATATCTTTGATATATTAGGCCCGTCGTGAATATTTTGACTCGACCCGAGTTTACTTATCCAAGTTTACTCTAGCTAGTATCCTTAACCATATGAACCTTAATTGGTTTATTAGGCTAAGCATCCACGAGTCTCATTCTTTGAGATTTTAAATTGTGGAGAACGAGAGATGATAGAGATGATAATAAGTTTAAGGGTTAATTCTTCCTTATATGAGTTTTTGTGGCTCTTTCTTCCCACTTGTATATTTAAATGCTTAATAAATGAGGATTTTTGCGGTGTTGATTCGATATCTTAGCTCTTAGCCAAATCCTTTATCTCCTTGTAATTAAAGCATGAACACATTGAGGGTGCCAGCGTTGTGGACTTCCGACTAAGGTAGCTCATAAGCACTAAGTAGGAGGTATTCAGACCATGGGACCGCGGAATTTGGCCTACTATATATATCATAAATAAAGAAAGAATAAGATTAAAACATGATCCAAGGAGCCTTAGGGTGTGGGGCATGTAGCACGAACCTTGTCATTAGAGCCTTTGGGTGTATGGCATGGTAAGTGTTGAATAAAAATTGATCAAAAGTCAATTCCCTTGCTTATCGTTCAAGGAGCCTTAGGGTGTGGACAATAGATGAGGAGCATTTTTACATCTTAAAGAGCCTAAGGATATATGATGTGAACTTGCTAAACTCCATATAAAGTCAACATGACTTTGGAGGAATAATTAATAAGTAGTACTATTGGCCAAATTTTGGGTCCAGGAATTTATTTCCCAAATCGTGTTAAATCATCCTTGATGTGGGCTTACTTTATTGACAACGTTTTTGAGGACGAGGTTAGGTTTTGAGTGTCGGGTTTGCACCGTTTTGCCTTCATTTTTGGATTAATAATTATCAAATAAGTCAAATGAGCCTACGGGTGAATGACAATCCTTAAAAGCTAGAGATACAACTTAGGAATTGGAGAAAGAGTATTACACAATTGTCTTATATAAGTGGTTTTAACCTAAGAACTTATGGTAAACAATGATCTCATTTTTAAGCTTGGTACGGGGAACGTGAAACTTGAGGGTGATTAATATTCATGACACCAAAGCCCTAATCTAAGTCTTAGATTTCTTTACGAGTTTCTTCCATCTAATAATTTCCAAGTTAATAAATTGTTATAACTTTTGTTTCTTTTAAAAGTTTTTATCTTTTCATCGTAGTAATAATAGTATATCTTAATAAAGGCCAAGATGGGTTAATAATGAGAAAAATGTAACTTTATGCTCTAAAATTATGCATTGCATGGGGTCATTGCAATGGTCAAGTGTAGGGGATTTAATAAGTGTGTAAACACTTATCCTTTTGCCACTAAAATCAAGGAAAAACAAGACCTAATCATGTGTTTAACATCGTAAAAGTTATAATTACGCGTGGTTTTGTGTTTTTGTGTTAAATAGGTACAAAAGATAAAAAGGAAAGAAAACACGGGGTTTCACGGTCAAATGTTGAAGAAAAGTCCAAAAAGAGACAAAGACAAAGTCAAAGAACCAAAAGTGTGACGAAGACCACGAAAACCGGCAAAATCGACACGGGTTTAAAGGGAAGATCAAGGAAGCCGAAATCGAGCTCGTTTTTAGTGGATTTAACCCTATGAAAGGTATTTGGGCTTAGTGGGTCCCACATTTGGGTAAATGGGCCCAAAAGCCCATTTGAGGAATTGTATTATTCACATTTGAGCAAAAGCCCATTACATGGCCCAAAACAATAATGGGACGGATGAATATTTTTATGGATCCAAAGCCCATTTATAATAGACGGATGAATAAGAGAAATTGGGCCCAAGCCCATAATGCAAATAAAGAAAAAACGGTGGAGTAATAAATGGGGAAAAAGCCCAATAAGATAAAAATAAAGGGACGGAGAAAACAAAGTTGGACGGTTAAAGGTTATTAAAAGTGAATTTTATTCACTTTTCCTTGGTCAACCCACACCCACACATTCACCTTTCTTTCGATACACACGAAGTTTCTTTCTCCCTCACCTCTCAAAACAAACGCAGCAACCTTTTTTTTTACCCAAACCCTAATAAAAAATAACACCAAGATAAATTGGGGCTTTTGTCTAATTCGTGTGATTCACACGTCCCATAATTAAATCCCCATCTTTATAGGGATGAAGAAGATGGTGGTCCTCATCCACGTGGCACCCTCTCTCGTCACTAATCATCCCTGATTGGTGGATTTCTTCTCAATCAATCATTTAACCAATGATTGCCTGCCAAATCAGCTTCAAAGAAGCACAAGAAACACAAAGTAGGACAGCCTGGCGACCCGAGTGAAAAGGGAGTGATTTTCTGCCGTTGATTGAAGAAAGAAAGAAGAGAGAAGAAAAGGACGGCCCTGATTGCAAGACTTGCTCACCAAGTTCTTCAAGAAGGTTTTCTAGGGTTTCCCTATAAAAACCCCTCTCATTATGTAATGTAGTGTGCCATCTTTTTATTTTAATTTTATTTTTATGAAAAATAGATATTAGGTTTATTGTAATTTTCTCTTTAAAAGTATTGTAATCAAATTTCGTTATTAATAAAATTTATTTTCAGTTTAATTTTGTCTCTTTAATTAATTTAAGAGAAATGATTTATCCTCCTACAAGTTCTTCCTACTTATATGCCTACTTACAGGATCCTGACATGTGTCAGAACTGACGGTTTAGATGCGGAGAGATAATGAGTGGAGATAAAATATAAAATATTGTTGTGTGTGTAGGAGGATATGTAGGAGGATATTGTAGGAGGATATAGCAATACTCTTAATTTAATTTAATTTCAATTTAATCTTTAATCTGTTTTAATTAATAAATATTGAAATAAAAGTGGTATAAAATTTCCCCTACTGGGAAGTTTCTTAAAAACTGGTTCGAAGAGTTGATTATTTGGTTCGAGAGATATAGCTTTGGGTTCGTAATTCGAGGGTGTTTTTGGGTAAGGTGGTGTCGAAATTAGTTTAACAAGGGGGCTCAGCGATCATCCCTTCTTCCCAAAGGTTTTCTCCACAAGGTTTTAATTCCTTTTATTTATTTTTTGTTAATTTTAGATTAATATTGGTTTTAGTTTCTGTTTAATAAATCTGCTGGTATAGTTAAGTTTGTTTGGATCTGCTAGTTTTGAATTATGGTCTGCTTAAGTTGTTCCTAAGTTTTGGTTTAATTGCTAATATTTAGTTGTCTGATTTGAGTTTGAGTTTGATTGATTTTGGTATCTAGTTTGTTTAAGTTTTGGTTGGTTCGGCTTATTTTTAGTAGTATTTGAATCTGCTTAATTAACTTATTCTGCTTATTGGATTTAATTTTTATCTGCTTTTGCTTTGATTTGGTTAGACTGCTTATTAGGTCTTTTAGCTTATTTGACTCCAGTCTTGTTTTGCTTAGTTTCTATCTGCCTATTGTTCTATCTGCTTAAGTTTTATTTAAGTTTTTAGATTTTGGTTTTAGTTTTAAGTTTTCTGAATATATTTAGGTCTGCTAGTTTAAGTTTGGCTTATTAAGTTTAAGTTACTGTTTGCTTATTTGTCATCCTATCTGCTTATCTTTTTCCCCTTTATCTGCTTATTTGCTGATTGTATTTCGTGTGCTTGTTTGGTTTTTGCTGCTTATTGTTATTTAGCTTATCTGTATTAAGCTCAGACCCATTTGGTCTGAGTGAATTTATCTGCCAAAATTCAACATTCCAAAAAAGAAAATAAAAAAATATTATAGCAAAAATTGTCCATCTCCAGACTCGAACCCTTGACCCTTCGTCCAACAGCCCAGAGTGTTAACCAGTAGTGCTAGTTACTCTTTTGAGTTTAATTTTACCCTTCTTCATTAATATAGCTCCTTAATTCGCTGTCAGTTAATTTAAATTAGTTTAAATACAAATTTTAGTTTTATTAAATTTAATTAATAGTTTTTTTATAAGTTCTCTTTTAGAAAGTTTTAAAAAAAATAAAAAAATAAAGTTATTTTTATTACTTTTAGAAATTTAAATTTTTTTCAAATTAGTTTTTTTAAGATTAGTTTTCAATTAATTTAGTTTTATTTAAAAATAGTTTTAAGTAGATTTTATTTAAATTAAAAATAGTTTTTAAATAGTTAAAATTAGTTTATAAAATTTAAAAAAGATTTGTTTTAATTATTTTAATTAGTTTTTAAGATTTCATAGTATAAAAGTATTTACTTTTTAAATAGATTAAATTAATTTTAGTTTCATTTTTAAATAGTTTTCACATTAGTTTAAATAGTTTTAATTAAGCATTTTTAATTTGAGATTTTCCTTTTTAATTAGATTAAAGAGATTTTTAGTTTTTTTTTAGTTTTAAAATACCAAAAAGAGTTTAATTTACCAAGAACAATCAATCCACGTTTTAATCCGATATCAATTCGAGCGAGTCGAGAAAACGAACTTAATTGCATTTAATTGCTAATTGAACGATAATTGCCATACATTACACGTGTATTTATTATCCATGTGATCCGATCCATCTTATGTTCGGTCGCGTAGATCTCAAGTTGGTTGGCTGTGATGATCCTTTGAATGTATTAGAATCTGATATACATTCATGATTTGTTGTGTATGTGATCCCTGAATACTTACTATCTGATCTATCTTATTTTGGGTGGCGTAGATCTCATTTTGGTTGGCTGTGATGATTCTTTGAGTGTGTTGTCTTCCCGCAGAAAGTGGAAGGATGGCAGAATGCGAGCGTTGCTCGATTCAGCAACCTTCGCAATCACAGCCACGACATGAATTAATCTGAGCCGATTTTATCACGTATTTGTTGAACTTGAAACTTATACGACCTCTGTGTATAGTTACGTGAAGTTACTGCGTCAAGTTAAACATAAACAGGTCAGTCATGTATATTTATTATCCATGTGTTCGATATGCCTATTTTACAGCTGTATATATTCTTACAGTTTTTATGCAAATCGAATTAAATTGTACTTACAGTTTTTATGCAAAATGAATTGGATTGTAAACTATGCTTTGCTTGAAGCAAGGTATCTCGCTGGCGAACTTACAAACAAGGTAACAACTTATTTCCGGGCTTCTTGACTTCGAGTTGCAAAAATATGGTGCTATAGGTAATACTTTTAATGCATTTGAGGCTGTAAAGGGATGTTTTTTATGTTTTTACATAAGTTTACGATGCAATTTTATGTCTTTTGTAATCGTATTGTAGAAGGATCTGTCATTGTTCTTGTAGCTGGCACAAACCCCTTTTAAGTATAGTTTCCCATTTAGAAGTTAGAATAATATAAGCAGGATTGCTAAAGATGAACTGTTTAGGTGATGGGCATGAAACCATTTGGCAAGGACATCGTTCAAAAGGGGCCATGTATAATTATTTCATATTTATAACTGCTTATATGTTTAATCTGTAAGAAGATATGTTTTGCATAAGTTATATTTTGCTTGGCTTATTGGCTTATATGTATAGTTATTATATATATGGCATGATACTAAACTATCAAAATTATAATCTAAAACTACAAATGAAAATAAACGACGCGGTTGTCTACAGTGAAAAAAAGATTTAGGCCAACTTCACCCGATCATTGGTTAGGTAAATATTTCGGTCTGAGTTTTCGCCTACATTACATTCGGGGTGATAAATAGCATTACATATTTTTAGCGGATTTAAAGGTCTCTTGATTTCGTTATTTATGGCCAAAATCAAAGCATATATATCCTTTTTTTTGTGTATACGGATTCAAATAGTGAGAAATGCTGATTTCGATTATGCTTTACGTTATGGAATTCATTGTTGGATGAGTTCTAATTTTTCTCCCCTCATTTTTACAACTTTTGTTGCTTTCAAGACCACCAAATACACCAACTTTGTTTATTTTATGGATACAAAGGTAAGGACTATTCATCCAAAAAATTGAACCTTTTCGATAGATAAGATTGAGAGCATGGTAGTTTCATACAATCTAAATGATCTTGAATCTTCAACCGTTAACCACAATGAATGAAGGTATAATTTTGTTTTATAGGAATTGAATTTCAATTATGGGTAATATATTGCATAGGTAACACACATTTTGCTAAATTTCATGTTCATGTGACCAATATAGTCTTGATGTATACTGGTTGTAAAACCCAGTATAGTCGTATCTTTAATTCGGGGTCGAATTATTTTTTTTAGAGGGGAAGAATTGTAAAACCCGTATTTAAGAAGTTCCGAGTATTAAATACGCACGCTCAGTTTTAGTTAAATATTATAAATAGTTATTCATAAATAATTATTAAGTTTCAAAAATATAACGCATGTATTATTTTAGTATGCGTAAATAAATTAAAACACGAAACACGAACACGTACACGCATATTAAAACACGTCGTGAAATAAAAGAGTATGTAATCTTTTGGTGGGCTGCGTTTTACAAAAAAAAGAAAGAGAAGAAAGTGTAAAAGGGCTTTAGGCCCGGTTTTTTTTTTTAAAAAAAAAAGAGAGGAAAAAGGGATTGGGTCGGCCCATTTTGCAAAGAAAGAAAAAACGGGGGATTACCCCTTATTACGCAATCAGACACAAAAAAAAAAGAAAACAAAATAGGGTTTGTCTTTAGGGTGGCCGACGGCTGGATCAACACAGGAAGCTAGAACACGAATTATCGTTTTTTTTATATTGTGTATTTACACATCATCTTTAATCACGTTAAAGGTAATCCTCTCCTTTTCTTGCTTTTAATTCGAGAATTCGATGGGTGAAATATGAACACATAGAGTGGGGTTAATCATGTTTAATTATTAAATCAGTCGGGTTCTTGGATCTAGATCACGAAAACCGAGAGTGAACAACTCTCGGTGTGTTTTTTTTGGTGTACAGCCGAGGCCTAGTGCCTCGGTGGTGCCTTTGTTCGACAAGACACGGCCAAAACACAAGCAGGGGTGCGTTTGGGGGCTACGGGTAAAACAGGGTGCGTTTGGGTTTACCAGGCGATAAGGGGGCGTTTGGGTTATGTAAACAGTGGGAACCGTAGCCCCAACATTGGGAACCATATGTAAACCAGTGGGAAAATGTGGGACTGTTAAATGGTTATGTTAATAACGTTAGCGACAGTGTTACTGTCGCAAAACTGTTATTTGTATACAGTTTTAATAAGGACAGAATTAGCGACAGTTTTAGTGACACAAATTCTGTCACTAATTCTTGTTGACAGATTTTGTATCATATGTTGATTTGTTAGTGCGATCGAGATGGGCTCGGTAGGCTCGGGACATGATTATAAATAATAAAATAAATACTTTTATATTATACCTTTTTATATTAAATTGTTTTATAAATATTTAAAATATATTTTAAGTGTATTAAATTAAATTAGTTCTTTAATATTTAAAAAGGGTATACTTTTAGAAAATGAATTAAATTATTTGAGGAACTTTCTAAATTTTGAAACTTTCTATTTTAGCGGGGTTCTTAATATGGCAATACTATAACGTCAAGAAATAAGTTGTACCATAAAATAATACTAGAAAATAATACATTAAATGAATTATTATAAGTTCCAATTTATCAGTTGGTATACGTACAGAATTTTAGAATCAAAATAAAATAAAAATAAGAAGCCAGTAAGATCAGTAAAATTAAATAAACGAATGTCAGTTAACTTATTCGCGTCCTTTATTCATGTAGCACGCGTGAAGCCCGAGTAGTATTCGTTCAGCCTTCCATTCAGTCAGTTACTGGACTAGAGGTACGGATTTTCCGTCCTTTCAGTAAGGACTTCCTTTCCTATGCATGATTAGGATTCCCCGTCTGCTGCCAAATGTTTTCCCCAGTATATGTTTAAACTTATCAGTAAACATGTTAAGAATTAAATAAATTGCCTGAGCATTATATACAAGCATGATTAGTTTATGTACTAGTTACGGAGGTACAGTAACCACGACACTAGAGGCACCGGTGTCGTGACTCACATGCAGGAGAGTGATATCCTGCATCGTCCCACTCAGCTCAGCTTGGCCATTTTATCAGTATTATTAGTGGGGCGTATGGATGCATCCTAGGCTACAGTTTACAGTTTAGCAGGTGAATGTGGTGTGTGCTCTACATCCTTCACATTGGAGCTGATCCCTCCACCGAGCACAGTTATTTAGAGGCCACCCCTCTATACCATGACGAGGTCACCCCTCCAGTTATTCATGCAAAGTTGTTACAGCACATGACCTATATAAGCTCTGGCAATTAAATTACAGTAAATGCATGTTTTCAGATTTTAACAGATAACAGTTCAGCTTTATTAATTATAATTCAGGCTTTACAGATTATACACAGATTTCCGCTGCAACTTTACTTATCAGTCTTACAGCTCCAATATTTTATCATCTGTTTCATTTTAGTAATTCCCTATCATGCTTGTATCCGTTCACTGAGCGTTATGCTCAGCCGTAGTTTCCTCTCACGTTCTAACGGCAGGTACACCAGGACGCTCTTAGGATTCTGGGAGCATGTGCATTTGGATGGAAGCTATCCAGACTTCTTATTTTTATGCATTTCTTACATTATTCTGCGTATTTGGATATTGTTTAGTCCTTTCATTCAGTATTTTATTTTTCATGTTTTGGGCTTATGTTTGGATTGCCGATGTTTGATTCCGGTATTTCCTTTATGGTCAGTTAATGTTTTAGGACATTTACCTTATGCTTTGATGACACGCCATAAATACACGTAACGGTCCACTTATCCAAGTGGGGTGTTACAATTATGGTATCAGAGCTATAGGTTCGACCTGTAGGCTCTAAAACTTGACCTGTGACTAGTGGGTAGTCACTAGGAACTTCCCAGATTTTGGCGTTGTTATCTTTCATGTTTCTCATGCATTTATCAGTCAGTTTTCTTCATTTATCAGTCAGTTTTCTTAAAGTTTTGACTAAGTAAAAGGTTGGTACAGGACTGGCCATATTTAGTCGCATGTGCTTTTCATTCGAATTTTGTTTTGGTGAACCGACCCATAGGCGTTCACCCTTGCCCGTTCAGAGTTTGTATTGGTAAACCGACCCATATGCATTTACCCTTACTCATGTCAAATTCATGTTTTCAGTCAAATATTACTGGGTGAACCAGCCAAAAACGTTCACCATTTTTAGGTCAAATTTTCATGCCTTTCAGTCGAATGATGTTTTGTGAACCGATCCACAGTTGTTCACTTTTGTCATATCAGGACATTTTATAAAATTTTGACAAGTATGGTTTGGACCACAGCTAACCATATTTAGTCCCAGATTGTAAAGTTCTATACATGACAGTTCTCGTAAAATTTTGACAAGTATGGACCGAACCAGAATCGTTCATACTTAGTCACATGTCTTCTCCTTCGAATTTTGTGGTTTTAACCATAGTCATCTACACCAGTTGATGTTAAACCTCAGTTGATTTCTTTTATGTTCTAGTAACAGTCAAATTTTCATATCCTCACGTTGATGTCGTCTTCAGGTTTGATTCAGTTCATGTCTCCTTACGAGGATTATGTTTTCAGCAAAGTAGTGATGTTCTCATACCCAAGAATTTCAGTAAAACCCATTTTCATGATAAATCATGATTGGCCTTCATTAATCATGCTTCATCCTGACCACTGTTGGGACTTCGATTATATCATACTGTCAGTCTCGATATAACTAACAGTAAGTCGACGCAGAAATTACAGGCTATCATGTTACTTATTTCAGACCAGTTTACTACCGTTTAAATCAATTTATTTCCTAGATCACGTCAGACAAGCGACACCAGTATCGACCATCCAATAAAATTCCAACCAGTGCCATGAACAGTAGTCTATATGGACCCTCTGTATAGTGCCTCAGTTATACTCCTTGTACAGTGATACATGTGTACTCCACGTACAATGTCTCGATATGCTTCATGTGCAATATTCATTTTGTACTTCATGTACAGTAGTCCAGGTATACACCAGGTACCCTACTCCATGGATATTGCTAATCGATCCTCAATCATCTCGGGCGTTTCCACTTGTCGATATTTTACTAGGTGCTGATGCTGCTCGTGAGTTGAAGATTGTACCAGATGTTGATATTGCGAACACTTTGAAGACCTCAAAATTTGCTGAAGCTGCCGATACTTTGGAGATTTCTCAAGATGCTGATGCTGATGCTGTTATACTATAAAGACACCGCAGAGCAAGGACAAAAACTATAAATTTGAACTTTATGTCAAGACAAAATTTCAACCATCAGACACTACCAGTCCATTACATACTTTTACCTTCTTAGTTAGATGTCACACTCTACTCAGCTAACCGTATATTCAAAGAGTGGGAAACGGAACTCAGCCGGCCACTCAGCAGAATAGTTACATGAATCAGGGTCATGATAATGATCGTCATAAATTGACAGACACAGCAGTAGTGACAACCATCGTGCTTATAAGTAATAAGTCAGTAACCATCGGAACTCCGGAACGGACGTGACCAGAAATACAGAGGTCAGTAGTCTAACCGGTCCCCCAATCCTAGCAGTTACCAAAATTTTCAGCCTTGTTCAGATTTCTCTACTAAAACACATGTCAAGTCTTCACTCAAGACATAGGTCGCATATATCATTTCGGAAGACACATTTAAGGACCCCAGTTACGATACACGTCATACGAATCTTTTATACAAATACGAGTCAGAACTTATAACTCCAGTTTGTTCTAAACCAGGCCCTCAGAAATTCAGGGTACCTTTCAGAAAGGGGTATACCCGTTCTATTATGCCATGCATGAATCAGATCATTAAAATTCAGTCACCACCACTGGAGTATTATTCAGGTTAAACACGCAGTATTCACTCTGTGAGGTTACAGACGAACACATTCAGTGAAAAGTCGCCATGTTTACTTCACGTATTCCTATGTCAGCTTTATCTTAAATCAGGTGGTCACCTGCCTCTCAGCCAGAAAGGACTCAACAATATCACCATATTTATTAAAGCCTTATATTCAGTTAATGACGAGATCCGTTTCTACTAAATCCCAAATATATTCATTATACTTTCTGTCAGAAAAATCAGTACAGATTACGTCTACATTACAAGCACGTAATTTGTCAGTCCATAGCTACGAAGACTTTTACATACCTGTTATAAATTCACTTCTGAAATCCCTTAAATTCGTGATCAGCAGATTATTCCCGAGTTCCGGATATAAATTCAGAAAGTTTTCAAGAAATTCCTTCCTAACCACGAGACAAAAATTTAAACATCGAACTAGTCTGAAGAACTGAACGTGTTTTCAAAATTCTTGATCACAGGGCTTCAGCTAAGTTAAAAGAGTTGCAGCAATTGCTGCAAGAATTACCGGAACGAGGCTTTATTCGCCCTAACGCACCACCAGGAGGTGTATCGTTTCTGTCTATCAGAAAGAAGGCCGGTACCATTCATAAAACGATACTCATAGGAGGTTACCTGACCTGCTACGATGTCTTAAATATTTTCCAGAACAATTCGAGATCGTGCCACCAACAGTGGTGAGAGAAGAACATGATGTTTTCCAGATTGATGTTGAACATGTTATAGTCTCTCTAAAAATTTTGATTTTATACTTCTGAGCTCCCTAACGCTCCAGATAGATTATGAAATTATGAATAAATTTTTTTTATGACTCCCATGCAATATCATCAGTATATTCATTGATCACTTTCTGATATGCCTAATACTAGAGAAGAACACGAGACTCATATTCTCGCAATTGTACCGAATCTTCAATAGGAGTTATTTTTATACCCAACTTTCCAGATATAAATCTCACTTGAACAAAGTGGCATTTCTGAGCCACCCTATTTTAGCAGAAAGAAATTTCAGACAATCCTGCGAAGGTGAAGGCCATCACCTGATGGTCCCGACTGACGCCTATGAACGAAGTACAATTTTCTAGAACTCAATTGACTACCACCGCAGAAATTGCCGATAGTCCTCACTACAAATGTTTTATGACCATTCAACCAGATTTCCACCAGAACGTTCCATAATCCCAGACAAAACTTTAATAGAATCCGCATTCACACATTAATGCAGCTATGTTCATATATAGATGCCTGACCTACTGCAGGTTCAAGATAGAACGCCGTCATGTTAGTGAGTTACTACAACCCTTAGAAATTTCTGAACAGAAATGAGACGAAATTCCATGAAATTGTTATCAGCTACCACAGGCTCAGAGAAAGTATGATACTATCTAAGTTATCATCAACCATGTAATCAGCCTGCGCGTTGCTTTCAACCGAAAGGATCACGTAGTAGCAGAGCTGCAGAAAATTTTGAAATTTAGCGGTAAATCGTACGAATTCAAGGCATTCCTTTGACCATCATATCAGACAGAATTTATGTTCACGATCAAGTGTATGTTTACGCCACTTTAAATTCATGTTTATTTTCACTTTCACGTTTACGTCTCATTCGCAGTATGATGCTGTTTCAGTTCATCTTTATGCTGTCTCTTGATTTAAGCTCACGTTTGTGTTCATAACATTGTTCACGATCAAGTTCGTGTGCCATTTCATGATACACGTTTCTCAGTTTATTACCGTATACGGTTACAGAAAGCTTGAGAAATTAGACTCAAGTCTAGCACAACTGTTCCATAACCAGGCAGACGTGTCACATCTCAGGTCGTATCGTTTGTCATTCATTCCTCAGTCAGCATACGTTCGTAATATGTCTAGTATCACGTTCACAGTATGATTCACTTATCATATTCTAATTCCATGCCAGCGCTCCTCATATAATTATGAACCACGTTCACAATTACTCACTTAACATGTTCACAATTGTTCACTTAGTTCGTCCCTATATATATATTCTCATCAGCTTGCTCAGAGATATAAATGTTATCTTTTCAGGATAATTATACGTACCACTTCATGTATCCTACATGCTATAGCTTATTCACTCAGATTCAGAAAATCTATCTTAAGTATAGAACCGGAAACTATTCAGCATCATCAGGACAGGGTCATAAGGACCAAGATTTTGTTCATTAGGGTTTAGACCTTTGAAGGAATCGTTTCGAGCGGGAAGCCACTCGAAACGGAGGAGTCCATCCGGACCTATCATTATTTCTTCAATAAATTCAGTTATGTTCTTTCAGTCATGTCACGTTCCATGTTCTCTTCAGCCATGTCACGTTACATGATCATTTCAGTCATGTCAGGTTTATACCTATCAGCAGCATTATGTCTTAATTAGAAGACAATTCATCCTTCAGCTTAATTGTCTTTTCAGTCTACGTGTTCTTTCAGTTCTTATAACTTCATCAGCTTATTACCTTTAATTCGGGGACGAATATCTCCTTTTTAGAGGGGAAGAATTGTAAAACCCAGTATAGTCGTATCTTTAATTCGGGGACGAATTATTTTTTTTAGAGGGGAAGAATTGTAAAACCCGTATTTAAGAAGTTCCGAGTATTAAATACGCACGCTCAGTTTTAGTTAAATATTATAAATAATTATTCAGAAATAATGATTAAGTTTCAAAAATATAACGCATGTATTATTTTAGTATGCGTAAATAAATTAAAACACGAAACACGAACACGTACACGCATATTAAAACACGTCGTGAAATAAAAGAGTATGTAATCTTTTGGTGGGCTGCGTTTTACAAAAAAAAGAAAGAGAAGAAAGTGTAAAAGGGCTTTAGGCCCGGTTTTTTTTTTTTTTAAAAAAAGAGAGGAAAAAGGGATTGGGTCGGCCCATTTTGCAAAGAAAGAAAAAACGGGGGATTACCCCTTATTACGCAATCAGACACAAAAAAAAAGAAAACAAAATAGGGTTTGTCTTTAGGGTGGCCGGCGGCTGGATCAACACAGGAAGCTAGAACACGAATTATCGTTTTTTTATATTGTGTATTTACACATCATCTTTAATCACATTAAAGGTAATCCTCTCCTTTTCTTGCTTTTAATTCGAGAATTCGATGGGTGAAATATGAACACATAGAGTGGGGTTAATCATGTTTAATTATTAAATCAGTCGGGTTCTTGGATCTAGATCACGAAAACCGAGAGTGAACAACTCTCGGTGTGTTTTTTTTTGGTGTACAGCCGAGGCCTAGTGCCTCGGTGGTGCCTTTGTTCGACCAGACACGGCCAAAACACAAGCAGGGGTGCGTTTGGGGGCTACGGGTAAAACAGGGTGCGTTTGGGTTTACCAGGCGATAAGGGGGCGTTTGGGTTATGTAAACAGTGGGAACCGTAGCCCCAACAGTGGGAACCATATGTAAACCAGTGGGAAAATGTGGGACTGTTAAATGGTTATGTTAATAACGTTAGCGACAGTTTTTAGCGACAGTGTTACTGTCGCAAAACTGTTATTTGTATACAGTTTTAATAAGGACAGAATTAGCGACAGTTTTAGTGACACAAATTCTGTCACTAATTCTTGTTGACAGATTTTGTATCATATGTTGATTTGTTAGTGCGACCGAGATGGGCTCGGTAGGCTCGGGACATGATTATAAATAATAAAATAAATACTTTTATATTATACCTTTTTATATTAAATTGTTTTATAAATATTTAAAATATATTTTAAGTGTATTAAATTAAATTAGTTCTTTAATATTTAAAAAGGGTATACTTTTAGAAAATGAATTAAATTATTTGAGGAACTTTCTAAATTTAGAAACTTTCTATTTTAGCGGGGTTCTTAATATGACAATACTATAACGTCAAGAAATACGTTGTACCATAAAATAATACTAGAAAATAATAAATTAAATGAATTATTATAAGTTCCAATTTATCAGTTGGTATACGTACAGAATTTTAGAATCAAAATAAAATAAAAATAAGAAGCCAGTAAGATCAGTAAAATTAAATAAACGAATGCCAGTTAACTTATTCGCGTCCTTTAATCATGTAGCACGCGTGAAGCCCGAGTAGTATTCGTTCAGCCTTCCATTCAGTCAGTTACTGGACTAGAGGTACGGATTTTCCGTCCTTTCAGTAAGGACTTCCTTTCCTATGCATGATTAGGATTCCCTGTCTGCAGCCAAATGTTTTCCCCAGTATATGTTTAAACTTATCAGTAATCATGTTAAGAATTAAATAAATTGCCTGAGCATTATATACAAGCATGATTAGTTTATGTACTAGTTACGGAGGTACCGTAACCAGGACACTAGAGGTACCGGTGTCGTGACTCACATGCAGGAGAGTGATATCCTGCATCGTCCCACTCAGCTCAGCTTGGCCATTTTATCAGTATTATTAGTGGGGCGTATGGATGCATCCTAGGCTACAGTTTACAGTTTAGCAGGTGAATGTGGTGTGTGCTCTACATCCTTCACATTGGAGCTGATCCCTCCACCCAGCACAGTTATTTAGAGGCCACCCCTCTATAGCATGACGAGGTCACCCCTCCAGTTATTCATGCAACGTTGTTACAACACATGACCTATATAAGCTCTGGCAATTAAATTACAGTAAATGCATGTTTTCAGATTTTAACAGATAACAGTTCAGCTTTATTAATTATAATTCAGGCTTTACAGATTATACACAGATTTCCGCTACAACTTTACTTATCAGTCTTACAGCTCCAGTATTTTATCATCTGTTTCATTTTAGTAATTCCCTATCATGCTTGTATTCGTTCACTGAGCGTTATGCTCAGCCGTAGTTTCCTTTCACGTTCTAACGGTAGGTACACCAGGACGCTCTTAGGATTCTGGGAGCATGTGCATTTGGATGGAAGCTATCCAGACTTCTTATTTTTATGCATTTCTTACATTATTCTGCGTATTTGGACATTGTTTAGTCCTTTCATTCAGTATTTTATTTTTCATGTTTTGGGCTTATGTTTGGATTGCCGATGTTTGATTCCGGTATTTCCTTTATGGTCAGTTAATGTTTTAGGACATTTACCTTATGCTTTGATGACATGCCATAAATACACGTAACGGTCCACTTATCCAAGTGGGGTGTTACACTGGTCGTCAGTTTGCATCATGTGAATCTTATAAACCTTAGCTTTTTAGGTTAGTTTTAAACTGAATATGGTTGTCACCAAGAGTAAACCACCAAGAGTAGTGCTTGAATGTGTTCTGATGTTTGAAGTGGTAGTCCGTATTCTAATTGTTCTCGCATAAATTTAGTAGCACTTAAAAATAAAGTCCACAACACCATTAAAAATTTAGTAACCGGTTATATTGCTGCAAGTTTGTAATAAATGTTGCTCATGTTGAGATGGAGAATGTATAGCAGGTCGGTTTCATCAAAGTAGGTTATATGAAATGACTCATAACCCCATTTGCATCATTGTTAAAGTAATTGATAAGGTATTTTAAACAAGCTTAGCAAAACGCCCTCTATAAGATGTAAGATCATGTCTTTTGTCTGTTTTGCAATTTTTCAGCTTGAAAATTGTAGCGTCAGAATACATACAGTTTTATATTGTGACAAACTCAGTTTCGTTCTCGTGTCTACAGTGACCAAAGAAAATAGGCCTGATGTTATTCTGGACCATGCCAAAGACGAAAAGTACGCACACCATTCACTGGACCAAGCGCCGCGGCGGAGCGCGGGGTACAAGACCTAGTTGCTATAATTTCGCATTCCAGTAGAAGATCCCAAAGTGTTAGTGAACCCGACTTTGCTCATGTGTATTATTTCCTTGCGTGAGAGATGTGGTGTATATCAATTAGATGGTTTACTAGGTTATTTGTTACCAAGAACGTAGGCTCAATATATAAGTGGGTATACTCAGTTTTTGTTTTTGTTTTTGTTTTTCTTTTTGTAGAGTTTGCTTACTGGGTTATTTGTTACCACCGAACAAATAATACGAAATATGAAAACCTCTTGTTACCGAAGAACAAGATACACAATTTGTTACCTAAGAAGAAACACCGAACCGAAAACAAAACAAAAGGAAGAACGAATAAAAATTATAGGGTAGGGTTTTGATTTGTGGATCGATGATTTAGAATGGTCGTGATACCACGAAGAATGGTAAAACTTTGTGTTGCCTCTCTTCATCTCAAAGGATACAACATCCTTAAATAGTTACAATAGATAGCATTTGGCCCAAGATTACAATATTAATTGTACATATTATTGATAAATTATAAATTGAAACACAATAATAATAAATAGCTCATGATTGAACATAATATACGGGCTAACAATAACAACATATTTTTTCATTTGTTCCATTCTCATATTCGAATATAGAAAAATACAACAATACCCATCTAATTTTTAATTTTTGTTTAATTATCATATGCTTTAGAGTCATTTCTTGCACCGTTAACCCTTTTAACTAACAACCGTTTATAATTAACTTAAAATATGTTTTCATTTTCTTTTATATTATTAATTTTAAAAAAGTTTTTTGGTTTTTGGTAACGTGTTTATACGTTTTATAGTCATCTTTTGCATCGTTTATTTGTTTTTTTAGGTTTTTCCGACAAACCTTATGCTTTCTTCTTTACTCCGGTCACCGATAGTAACTGTCATAATATCTTTTCGAAAAAATTTCAAGATTGGTCCCTATCGTTTACACTGAACATCAACTTTTGTCCCTATCTCAAAACAAGTGCATCAGTCGTCCCTATCGTTTACAACTTGGATAAAAAATAGTCCCTATCTTGGATGGGAGTTAGTTTTGGCTGTTAACTTTTATAAATAGAAGGGTATTTTTGTTTTTCATTTTAATTAAATAAAAACTTAATAAATATCTTATATATGTCACCAAATTCCTCACGTGTACATTTCTACACCACTTCTTTTCCTATCCACAGTAAAAAAAAGAAACAAAAATCATATATCTCTTTTTCCCTGTCATCATGATCTTATCTCTCTTTCTTTTCCAAATTCATTTCAGTATCTCTTCCACTCAAATTCATATATCTCTTTCACAAAGTATTCAATCTTCCACTTTTTATCTTTCTCCCCAACCATCTATGAAATATTTATTCTCTTCATCTACTTTCTTCTTTATCATCAAACAACACCTCATCCATAATCAACTTTTTTAATCCGAAAATTACTAATTCCAGAAAAAATCCAAAAATAAATAATGAACTCATTCAAAAAAATTAAATGCGGGTGTTTCACCATGAATACCACCAACCCAAACTCCATAACCACCGCTGAACACGCCATAACCACCACCTCATTTTTCATATCCACTGTACCTATTGCTGCCACCACCTTAGATCCAACATACCCGCTCCTTTTTCTGTGTTTTTTGTTTGATGAATGAATTAAATGTGGGCCGTCGCCACCTACTATCCACCACTATCCTTTAAAGCGATCTACTGCCATAAAAATAACTAGAAGCTCAAAGATATGAATTGTTTTTAATCTAAGGGTAGAGCTCAATTTAATTTGGGACTGAAAATAGCCAGATCGATGATGGGGTTCGTGTGTATTGGTTGGCTGCTTTGATTCGGTTTGAAGTTTGCAGATTTGGATTCATCGAGATTTTTTTGTGAGGCTGAGTTTACAAGAAACATAGATGGAGGCGATGGTTTTAAGGAATGTGTGGCGGTTGTGTGATAATGTGATTAGGGTAACTAAGATTAAGTAGGTATACATGGTTTTATATACCACTAAGGATAAGATGGAATAAATGACGTGTTATCATTCTTTGTCGGGCCTTGAGGAAAAGTTATGCGATGGTTGTGTTTTGGAATTGACACGAATTAAAATTGAACAACAAGAAACCAAACACAGAAATCAGTTCGAAAAGAAAGGTTGAATTAATATCTTATGGCCAAAGATATGAATTGTTTTTAATTGAAGATTCAATTTCCTGGGTGTTGAATAATTTCATAGTTTTCGGTTTTCCGATGTGAAGATCTTGTTGTGTGATTGATTATTGATAGTTTTCGGTTTTTCAATTTTTTTTATTTGAAAAAAATGGAAATATGATGGTGACGGTTGATGAGGGGTATGGCTTGCTCACCTAGAGTAATTACAGTACGGATTGGATTAGATGGATGAGTGGGAGTAGCGGTGGTTGTGGTGATTGAACCTGCTGTGGTGTTCTTTTCATAAAAACATAATTCACAGGAAAATACAAAACCCTAAAAAACTTTCTTATTCCTTCTTTGGCCGCAACAACAAACACCATCACAAGGACGATTCATTGCTGTTGGATCTTTGATTATTACGGTATCATGTTCGTGTTACAAACCTTTTTAATCACACACATTCGGTATCCTCGAATCCTTATTCTTTTTATTAAATTAGGTTATGGTTCAAGATCTTTAATTATAAACATTTAAAAACATGTAATAATTAAAGTTAAACAAGATTAAGGGTTTGGTTTTTGGTTTTGTTCGAATCGCACGCAAACCGAGACCCTTATAGGTCTCGGTGGTGTTGTTTTCCAACTAGCCGCAACCCAATTAGGGGCGGTGGTGGTTAGGTTAAGGCAGTCGCAACCCCAAACTGCATAGGCAGTGGGATGCGTCGACTTAGCAGTGGGAACCAAGACCTTATAGGTCTCGGTGGGTCATATGTGAGCAGCAGGGGGCAGCGCAGCACAACAGTGGCAACTTGGCTAGCTAAGGGCTGCGTTGGCAGCAGCAGTGGCACCGACAGCAAGGCCGGTGGCTGCTGTGGTGGTCGGCCGCAAGTCACAGCCACACGGCTGTGGTGTTACGTTGTGTTCGAGGCAACACCGAGACCTCCATGGTCTCGGTGGAGTTTCTTGTGGGGTTCGGTTAACACCAAACACACCAAGGGGGTGTTTGGCTAAGTTTTTACAAACACGTGTATTCATTTTATTTATTAATAAGTTGAATTAAAATCATGAGTAAGTTAAATTAATTAATAAACATGACTTAGGATATAATTTATTTAAAAACCATGTTATTATTTATGTCCATTTTATTTAAATAAAAGTTTTATGATAAAATAATTATTATATAATTATTCATGTGCACATAATTAATTAAGTAAACTTAACTTAATTAATTTATATCATTTTAAGGTAAAGTTTAATTATTTAATCATGCAATATTATTAATTAATAATAACTTAGTATAACATGTATTATTATTATTAATTAATAAATATAAGTTAAGACTAAGTATTTTATATTATTAAACTTTACTTTATAATTAAACATGACATATAATATGCTTATTAAAAACTATAGGTTATATCATTTTATTTATTTAATAAGCCTATTAATTTATGGAAATGTATTAAATATGGTAATATATTATTCATGGAAACTTTCTATTTTTGGAAACTTACTAATTATGGAAACTTTCTATTTTTGGAAAGTTGCTATATATTGAAACCTGCTATTTTTGGAAAGTTACATAGAAACCTGCTATTTTTAAAAAGTTACTAATTATATTATAACAAGTACTATAACACTTAAAACATGAAATATACTAATCTAAAAGACACGAAACATTAAGAAACACATGATTAAACAAGAACAAGTAAAACAAGTTAAGAAACATGTCAAGTAAATTAATAACCAGTATGTATAAGTAAAACAGACAACTTATTCATGTCCCTTTCATTATGTAGCTATCGTGAAGTCGGAGTGATCTTCCACATTCGTTTTCGTCTTCATTTACTGGACATATGGTACGGTATTTCGTCTTTCAGTAAGGACACTCTCTTTCCTTTATTAAGATTCCCCGTATGCAGTCATCTGTTTTCCCTAGTAGTTTACGTGTCTTAAACACTTTCAGTCAATGCTATTTTTATTTTAGATTTTGCCTGAGCTATATACATGCATGCCAGTTTCATCTAGTTATGGTGGTACCATAACCATAACACTAGAGGCACCGGTGTTATGACTCTTCTGCGGTGAGAGTGATTGCTCGCAGCGTCCCTTACAGTTATTTGACCTAATTTATTATTATCACGTGGGGCGAATGGGTGCATCCTAGGACAAGTTTAGCAAGATTACATGGTTACTGCAGTATGTGCCTTGCATCCATTATAGGAGTTGATCCCTCAAATCCAGACCATTATAATTAGAGGCAACCCCTCTAATTTGCATGATGAGGTCACCTCTCTAAGTATTCATGCACGTTGATACATCATGACCTATATAGGCTCCGAACATATTTAAAATACAGTTTTCAGTATAAAATAAACGTAAGTCTTTTCATAATATAAAACTAGTTTTATAAACTTACACCAGGTTTTCCAGGACATACGCTTATTCCGCTGTACTTCATTTCATTTCATTTCATTTCTTGCTTATGTTTATGCTTTACATTTCTTTTTCATATATCTGCACACTGAGCGTATTGCTCAGCCGTATTTGTCTTTCCATGTCCCAATACGGCAAGTACTAAAGGGCAAAGCTAGGATTCAAGAGTACGTTCATTGGATGGAGGGGCCCAGTCTTCTTCTCTTTTAATGCATTTACATACTTTTGCTTTGTTGGAGATTGTTTAGTCCTTTTCTTTACATTCTATACTTATGCATTGTGTGTGGAGCTTATGTTTGGAACCAATGTCTGTTTCCAGTTTCCTTATGGTCATTTAATGTTTTAGACATTTACATTGCATGCTTTGATGACACGCCATAATTATTACGTAACGGTCTATTTATCCAAATGGGGTGTTACAATTATGGTATCAGAGCCAAGGTTTCGACCTGTAGGCTCTTAAAATTGACCTGTGGCTAGTGGGTAGTCACCAGAGTCTTCCTAAAACTGACAGTAAATTTTATTCATTTCATTTCATGCATCATTGTTTCTGTTAAGTCTTTGACTAAGTAATGGTTGTTACATGACTGGCCATATTTAATCGCATCTGCTTTTCATTCGAATTTTATTTTGTGAACCGACCCATAGGCGTTCACCTTTGCTCATGTCAATTTTGTTTTGTGGACCGACCCATAGGCGTCCACCATTGCCAATGGCTGTTTTCGTTACCTATGACTTCATAAACTCCTCATGCTTCTCTTATGTTTATCCTATATTCTAACCAGATTAATCATTTCATTCCTTCGCTTAAACTATCAGATGGTCAACACACGAACTGAGCAGGAACTGGCTGCATCTGTCCATACAGCTCTACAAGCTATGCTTCCACAGATCAGGAATCAGATCCTGAATGAATACCAGAACATCTCGAATTAGAATAACAATCCTCCTCACCCTCCACCGGTTACTCTACACACTTGGCTGGAGTGGTTCAATAAGCAAAAGCCTCGATCTTTTAGAAAGGCTGAAGTGTCATCAGATGTGGAAAACTAGATTTCGCACATGGATGTGATGGAATTTACAAGGCAAGGTTGGCTTGCTATAAGTTTGAAGGCGATGCACTAGCTTGGTGGAGAGCATACAAGCTGACAAATAGAGGTGATGTATGGTTGGATGCATTGACATGGGATCAATTCAAGACTCTGTTCTACAATCAGTTCTTTCCTTCAACTGAGCAGGAAAGGCTTAAGAGGGACTACCATTCCATTCGTCAGAGAATTGTAGAGAACAACACGGAGTTTATGTAGAGGTTTCTTAGGTTAGCTGGATTTTTGGGCGCTGCTGCGGGTACTGCTGAGGAGCAAGTGAAGCACTTTCGCTGGGCTCTTCACTCCACGACTGCTGATCGGCTACTTAGTGCCACTTTCACTAATGTGTCACAAGTGGCATACGCAACACGTAGCTTTGAGATGCTTTATGAGAGAGATGACTACAAGGAGTCAGCTCGTCCAGAGAAAAGGTATAAGTTTTAGTCATCAAGCGTGATCATCTTATTCCAATCTGTATGCTCATTGTTATATCTTGTCCTATCCAATTGTATCTGTCAGACATAAGGGTAGAGACCGGTCCCGACCGGCCACTCAACAAACGAACAACAAGGAGCACGGTCAATCTAATGACCGATACGGATCAGGCAGGCGTAACGGTAATGACAATTACCGTAACAATGCCAGCCATTCTAACAACAACAGGTCCCTAAACTCATAAAATCTTCTATGTTAAAGTTGATGTACGTCATACCTACTAACATCTGAACATCATAAACAGGAACTCTGCGAGTGGGTGTGACCAGAATGCTAAGGGTCAGCAGCCTAATAACTCGTCTTCATCTGGTAATATATCTTAAACTTTCTAGTGTAGTCATGTTTATGCCCAAATAATCATGTCTCACGCATATCTTCTGAAACAGGATCTCAGCTAGCGAGGGTACCCCCTGGTGGGTATACCAATCCCATATGCACCACCTGCTCAAAAAGGCACCCGGGGCCATGTCGTTATGCTGCAGGCATCTGTTTTAAGTGTGGACAAGCAGGCCATAAGATGAATGACTGCAAGAAGGGAGAGACTGCGGTACTTCAAGTGCTGCTCTTCCAAAGCCACCAACTTCAGGTCGCATCTACACTACCACCAGGGATCAGACGAATAAGTCTTCAGGTACTATTATTGGCATCCTCTTTATGAACGGTCATGCTGCCTGTGTTTTATTCGATACGGGTGCAACTCATTCAGTCATATCCACTATGTATGCCACTAGTATTAATAAGATCCCCATGCCACTAGATAACATAGTAAGTATATCCACGCCAATGAGAGACTTTGTACGCATTTCCCACATATACAGAGATCTTCCCCTAGAATGTGATGATAAGATCCGTCCGGTAGACGCACTTCCTTTAGATATGTGCGAATTTGATCTAATCTTTGGCATGGATTGGTTAGCTAAACACCATGCCACTATCGATTGCCATACGCACCGGGTTATATTCAGCGACGTGCAAGATCTGGAGTACAATCATAATGGTTTCATGCCAGGAAAGTCTGTACAGATCATTTCTACCTTACAAGCCCGTCTTTACTAGCTCATGGTTGCAAAGGTTTCTTAGCGACAATTCAGGACATCACTACCGAAACCCCAACCATTCAAGATCAGCCAGTCGTTTCCAATTTCCCTGATGTATTTCCAAAAGAACTTCCGGGTATACCACCTATCCGCGAAGTAGAGTTTGCATTGAGCTCATCCTAGGAGCTCAACCAATCTCCAGCGCTCCTTATCGCATGGCTCCCATAGAGCTCAAGGAGGTAAAAGACTAACTACAGGAGCTACTGGAGCGAGGTTTCATCCGTCTGAGTGTATCACCATGGGGTGTACCGGTACTTTTCGTCCAGAAGAAGGACAACAACATGCGTCTATGCATTGACTATCGTGAGCTGAACAAGATCACGATTAGGAACCGTTATCCATTGACGTGTATCGATGATCTATTCGACCAACTACAAGGTGCCAAGCACTTTTCCAAGATTGATTTATGATCCGGTTATCATCAGCTGCGAGTAAAAGAGCAGGATATTCTTAAGACTGTTTTTCGCACAAGATATGGCCATTATGAGTTCGTAGTCATGCCTTTCGGAGTCACTAATGCTCCAGCAGTTTTCATGGACTTAATGAACCACGTCTTCCACGAGTATTTGGACAAATTTGTCATCGTGTTCATTGACGACATTCTCATCTTCTCAAAATCCAAGGAAGAACATGAGGAACATCTTCGCACTGTGTTACAGATTCTTCTCCAGAAGCAATTGTATGCTAAATTTTCCAAGTGTGAATTCTGGTTAAACAAGGTGGCATTTCTGGGCCACATTGTCTCCGCAGAAGGGATTACTATGGATCCTACGAAGGTTGAAGCTATCACTAAATGGCTAAGACCGATGTCTGCAACTGAAGTTTGTAGTTTTCTTGGCTTAGCTGGTTAGCAGATTCGTGGAGAAATTTTCAAGACTAGCTTTACCTTTGACCAAGTTGATGCGTAAGGGAGAGAAATTCGTCTGGAATGATGAGCGAGAGAAAAGCTTTGAAGAACTTAAGCAGCGGTTAGTATCTGCACCTATTCTTACTCTCTCATCTGGCACAGGTGGATTTCAGATTTACAGCGATGCTTTAGGTAAAGGACTTGGTTGTGTACTCATGCAACATGGGAAGGTTATTGCATATGCATCACGTCATCTTAAGCCTTATGAGGAGAAATCCTACCCATGATCTAGAATTAGCAGCAATAGTGTTTGTACTCAAAATCTGGAGACATTACCTATATGGTGAATCATGTGACATCTTCACTGATCACAAGGGCCTCAAGTACATATTCACTCAGCGAGAACTCAACATGAGGCAGAGAATATGGTTGGAACTACTCAAGGATTATGACATCAATCTTCAGTATCATCCCGATAAGGCGAATGTAGTAGCAGATGCTCTCAGCAAGAAGTCAGGAATGATTGCTGGTATCAATATAGAAGAAGAGATCATACGTGACCTAGAACGCTTAAATATTGAATTCTTAGTACGTGGACAACATTGGTACTGGGCTAATCTGAGAACTGAGCCAGACTTAATTTCTCGGATCAAGGCAGCTCAGAAGGATGATGGGGAGAGTTGGGCTATTATTCAGAATCTTGATCGGCAGACAGAATTTCGTGTAGACGAAGATAACATTGTATGGCAGGGAACCAAGCTATGTGTTCCGGATGATCAGACACTCCGAGAAGCTTTACTGACAGAAGATCACAACTCTCCATTCTCTATTCATCCAGGATCCACCAAAATGTACCATGATCTTAAACAACATTTCAGGTGGAGTGGCATGAAGCAGGATGTTGCTACTTCCGTTTCCAAATGTCTAAGCTTCCATCAGGTTAAGATAGAGCATTGGCGGGCTAGTGGTTTACTACAACCGTTAGAGATTCCCGAATGGAAGTGGGACAAAATCTCCATAGATTTCGTCATCGGACTTCCACTGACTCAGAGAAAACATGATGCTATATGGGTCATAGTCGATCGTTTAACCAAGTCAGCTCATTTTCTTCCAATTCTTAAAGATTTCTCAGTTAGCAAATTGGCAGATATATTTCTTCAGGAGATCATGTGATTACATGGTACTCCATCAGACATCATATCCGATAGAGATCCTCGATTCACGTCTAATTCTAGAAAGGTTTGCAGAAAGCTTGGGGCACCAGACTTAAGCTTAACACAACCTTTCATCCTCAGACCGATGGTCAGTCAGAGCGTATCATCTAGAGCTTAGAAGACATGCTGCGAGCTTGTGCATTGGAATGGACAAGAAGTTGGGACGACTACATTTGTTTGGTTGAGTTTGCCTACAACAATAGTTGGCACGCGAGTGTTAAGTGTGCACCTTTCGAGATGCTCTATGGCAGAAAGTGTCGTGCTCCAATCTGCTGGGATCAAGTTAGAGAACGTATCCTT
Organism: Glebionis coronaria; assembly: GCA_025667525.1. Classification (NCBI taxonomy): domain Eukaryota; kingdom Viridiplantae; phylum Streptophyta; class Magnoliopsida; order Asterales; family Asteraceae; genus Glebionis; species Glebionis coronaria. The sequence continues at coordinate 36,524,543 of CM046879.1, forward strand.
GAAGGACCATAAATGATAGAGGTGACCAATGAAAAGGTTGTCATCGCCAAGGCGAAGCTACAGGAAGCTCGTGCTCGACAAAAGAGTTATGCTGATAAACATCATAGAGATCTAGAATTTAAGATCGGTGATCATGTTTTCCTTAAGGTATCCCCAACACGCGGCGTCAAACGTTTTGGACTCAAGGGCAAGCTCAGTCCTCGTTTCATCGGACCGTTTGAAATCCTTGAACGCGTCGGTGAAGTATCATATCGTTTAGAGTTACCTCCTCAGCTATCTCATGTGTTCCATGTATCCTTACTCAGAGGTTATAATTACCATCCGTTGCATACAGTTTCATATCCATTCGAGCAGATTCGTGAGGATCTATCCTATATTGAGGAACCCGAGAAAGTTCTTGACCGACAGGATCGAGTCATGAGGAGAAAAACGATCCCATTCGTCAAAATCCTTTGGAGGGACCATTCCGAGCGGGAAGCCACTTGGGAAACGGAGGAGTCTATCCAGACTTCTTACCCTCTTTTCCAGCTATGATTCGGGTATGTCATTTTCAGCTTATCGTATCTCTAATTCGAGGACAAGTTATTCTTTTAGAGTGGAAGAGTTGTAAAACCCGCTTTAAAATCCCTAAGATCACTAAATGCATGAAATTATGGTTAAATTAAAACTTTACAGTTAATTAATATACGACATGAATCATGAATATTACGTATGTTAATTAATTAATTATAAGTATTACGTATGTTAATATGAATATTAATGCACGATAAGTATTTACGTATAATACTTAAAACATTCAAGAAAATAAAACACGAACATAAAATACGGACACTAATAAGTGTGAAAACACTTATCCTTTTACCACTTAATTATAGTAAAAACAAGACCAAAACGTATATCTTATGTCGTAAAAGTCGGAATTATGCGTGGTTTATGTTTTTATTGTGTTTTAGGACAAACATATGAAAAAGGAAGAAAACACGGGCTTTTCACGGGCTTTTATCGAAGAAAAAGACAAAAGACGAAGTCAAAAGATCAAAAGTGCAAGAAGAACGGAAGTCAAAGGCCTATTCTGAAGATTTATCGAAGAAAAAGTCTAAAGACGGAAGTTTGACAAAGTAGAAGAACCAAGTCTACTGAAAGAAGAAAATTAGAAGACGAGTTCGTTTTACCATTCGACTAATCCCGAGACAAAGTCGAGAAAGATGAGTTATTTAACAAGACGAGAAGACAAAAGAAAGAAAGAAGGAAGCAACACACCTCCCCTCTCCTATAGATAGTCTTTTATTTCCTTCATTTTAGAGGAGCTAGTTAGTCATTTTTGTTTTAGTTTTTCATATCTTTAAGAGAGAAGTAGGTGATTCTACTTTCTCTCTCTATGTTCTTTCATTTTCTTTCAAGTTTCAAGCTTTCACTTTAATTTTGTAGTCGAATCTTTATCTTTAATTAAAAGCTTTTCATAATCTATCTTATTCTACATTTCTAGTTTTAATCTTGATTTCGATTCGGTTCAAAGTAGGTAACTTGTTTCATCTTGGTGTTTACTTGATTAAAGTACTCATCTTGTTGTTCTTATCGATTTCATACGATTGAAAATCTCAACTTTTTGGTGCTTTTAGCTTATTTCATGTTTAGCTTATTTTCCTTTAAGAGTTTTTAAAAGTTTAATCTTTTTAAAGTTTGTTTTATAAATCTTGCTTATTTATTGATTTGAAAGTTTTTCATTTGTGCTTATCTGTTGCTTTTTATTATTGATTTGGTTAAATTTTGGTAAGTGCTTATTAAGAAAGTGCTTATTCGGTTTTTCCTATTTGCATTTTGTGTCCCATCGTAATATTCTAAGGGTTTTACTTGTTACGATCGAGTCTCGTGATCACATAAACCTAAGGGTTCTACTTGTGATCAGAGACTGCGATCAAAGACTAAGATCATACTACGATCATCCATCACGATCCAGGTCACGATCACTTTGTTGCGATATGTGGCTGCGATCCGTGTTGCGATCCGTGGGTGCGATCGGGGGTCACGATTGGTAGTCATGATCGCTGCTGCGATCACTTGTCACGATCCACCACTGCGATCTACTTGTTGCGATCATAGGGTACGATCTAGGTTACGATCGGTACTTGTGATCACTCGTCACGGCTCCCGAATTTTCGTTGAAGCATCGCATGATCCAACAAGTTCAAAATGCTTGCCCATTTCTCGGATTACCGGATGATGATGCCAACAAACACCTCGATAAATTCATAACCGTTTCTCAAAGCATGAAATTGCCTGGTGTTTCCATGGATTTTCTCCGCCTTCATCTTTTTCCACACACTTTATCCCACCATGCCGAAAAATGGTTTGACCGTCTTCCTAAAAACTCATTTCATACATGGGACGAGATGACTCAAAATTTTTTGTCGCGCTACTTTCCACCATCCATGGTAACAAGTCTTAGGAATCAAATTAGTGGTTTCACTCAAGAACCCGATGATTCTCTTTTCGATGCTTGGGAACGTTATAATGTCTTAATCGATCGTTTCCTAATCATAATATGCCCGCCGTCACTTTAATTGATACTTTCTATAATGGTTTAACTTTTCGTGATCGTGATATGATTAATGCCGCCGCTGGTGGTACATTCATGAAAAGAAGACCTGAGGAGTGTAGAGAGCTTATAGAGAACATGACCACTCACCACAAAAATTGGGATTCATCCGCATCTTCAAGAAATAATCCGAGGGTCAATGTTTCTTCTACTTCATCAGACCCCGAGATAGCCAAACTCGCCCAAATCACCCGCCAACTAGCCGAGATGAACAAAAATTTCTTAACTATGGCTACGAACTAATTTCAACAAGTTAAAGCTGTAGCACCTTCTTGTGAGATTTGCAGCGGTCCTCATTTATACACCGATTGTCCTTCTACTCATGACAATCCGAAAAAGGTGTATGCGGCAAACGGTAACTTTTCCAGGGGAGGCTATCAAGCTCGTCCTAGGTGACTGGAATTTGCTAAGTTATCGTTCAAATAACTTCCTTTCACCACCCGGTTTTCCTCCTCAAAACCAAAACAACTTCAATCGCCACAATCAAAACCAACCTCGAGCTCCTAATCAATATCAAACCCAAAGAAATCCATATCCACCTCAAGGAAATAATCAAGTTTACCAACAACCCACCTATCAACCACCCGTTTATCAAGCTCCCCCTCCCAACCAACCCACTTCATTCAATCAAGAAGTCGAAACTTACATGAGGACTAATGACGCGCTGGTGAAAAATCTTCAAAGCCAAATTATTAACTTGAAAGGTGACATGGCTAAACAAAGGAATGATCTTCGAGCCGAAGTTAGGAATGATATGCGAAACTCTTTAAACAACCAAACAAATGACTTAAGGGAGATTATGGCTAGTTTTTTCCAAAGTAATCAACCCTATGCTTCGGATTCTCTTCCGAGTAACACCGTTGCTAATCCAAGAGGGGAGATGAAAGCAATCACCACCCGAATTGGAAAAGGTTATAAGGAACCCGAGATTCCTAAACCTACTCCGGTGATTGTGACAAAGGAAAACGAGAAACCTTTACCAATTCCTTCACCTTCCAACCCCACCCCTCCACCACCAAAGGATGTGAGTGAGCAATCCATTCCAAAGTCTTCTTCTCAACCCGACATACCTTATCCTTCAAGGTTGAGGAAAGAGAAGTTAAAGAACAAGGATGATATTCAAGTTTCAAACTTTCTTAAAATGTTTAAACATTTGAATTTCAACATCTCCTTTGCCGAGGCGCTCGCTCACATGCCTAAATATGCTAAAATGTTTAAAGATCTTCTAAATGACAAGGAAAAACTCCTTGATATTGCTCAAATCCAACTTAATGAGAATTGCTACGCGGTTCTCTTAAGGAAATTACCAACCAAACTTGGTGATGCGGGTCGTTTTCTCATTCCTTGCAACTTTCCCAGGGTAGAGAATTGTATGGCCCTAGCCGATCTAGGTGCTAGTATCAACTTAATGCCATTAAGCGTTTGGAAACAATTATCTCTACCCGAGATAGTCCCCACACGAATGACATTTGAATTAGCTAACCGTACGGTTGCTTATCCGGTGGGGATAGCCGAAGATGTCTTCGTCGGTGTCGACAAGTTCACCTTTCCGGCGGATTTTGTTGTCGTTGACTACGAGATGGATCCCCATGTTCTATTAATCGTTGGACGTCCATTCTTGAGGACCGGTCGCACTCTCATTGATGTATCCGCGGGCGAATTAATCATGAGAGTTGGTGACGATAAAATCGTTTTCTACATGGGTAAACTTTCTAAGCAACCTTATGAACACGAGAGCGTTAATTACATTGACGTTCTTGATGAGGCTTGTGAAGAACACTTCAATGACGCTTGTAAAAGTGGTCTTTCTTCTCTACCCATTGTTAAGACCGTTGCCTTGCTCCTTCATTGACTCCATTTGGAGAAAGTGACTTTCTTTTGAAAGAATTTGAAGCAACTTTAGGGGATGTAGACTTAAAATATGACGATTCTCCCTCTGATTGGGATGAAGACATTCGTACCATTGAGAAACTTCTTAATAATGACCATATTTCTCCACCTTCTCCTAAGGAAGTTACAAACAATGATCCGAATTTGATTAAGCCTTCCATCGATAATCCTCCAAATTTAGAGCTTAAGGATTTACCGTCGCATCTTGAATACGTTTTCCTAGAAGACAATAAAAAGTTACCCGTCATCATTGCAAAGGACTTAAAAGAGGATGAAAAATCTCGACTCATCGATGTGCTCAAACATCATCAGAAAGCAATTGCTTGGAAAATTTCCGACATCCGCGGAATTGATCCTAACTTTTGCACTCATAAAATTCTCATGGAAGATGACTTTAGACCCGCAATCCAAAGCCAAAGAAGGGTTAATCCAAAAATTCATGACGTCATCAAGAAAGAAGTTATCAAACTTCTAGATGCCGGAATGATTTACCCTATTTCGGATTCGCCATGGGTTGGTCCCATCCATTGTGTGCCAAAGAAAGGCGGAATAGCCGTTGTTCCCAATGATAACAACGAGTTGATTCCTACTCGACTTGTCACGGGTTGGCGAGTTTGCATAGACTATCGCAAACTCAATGATGCCACTCGTAAGGATCATTTTCCTCTTCCTTTCATGGATCAAATGCTCGAGCGTTTAGCGGGTAATGACTACTATTGCTTCTTAGACGGTTTCTCCGGGTATTTTCAAATTCCCATCGATCTAAAAGACCAAGAGAAAACCACATTCACTTGTCCTTATGGATTATTTGCTTACAAAAGAATGCCTTTCGGCTTATGCAATGCTTCTGGGACTTTCCAAAGGTGTATGATGGCTATATTCCATGACATGGTTGAACAAAACATGGAAGTCTTTATGGATGATTTCTAGGTCTATGGTGGCTCTTTCTCATCCTGCCTTGCCAATTTAGAACGTATGCTCAAACGGTGTGAAGACACCCGTCTTGTTCTAAATTGGGAAAAATGCCATTTCATGGTAAAAGAAGGCATTGTTCTTGGGCATAAAATCTCCAAAGCCGGTCTTGAATTCGACCGTGCTAATGTCGATGTGATTGCTAAGTTACCTCCTCCTTAGACCGTGAAGGATGTGAGAAGTTTTCTTGGTCATGCGGGCTTCTATCTTTGATTCATCCAAGATTTTTCTAAGATCGCTCGCCCGATGACCTACCTCTTGGAAAAAGATACTCCTTTTATCTTTTCTAAAGAGTGTATCGAATCTTTCAATCTTCTTAAGGATAAATTAACTAAGGCATCAGTCTTAGTTACCCCTAATTGGGAGTTACCTTTGAATTGATGTGCGATGCTAGCGACTTTGCTATTGAAGCGGTTTTGGGACAAAGAATCAACAAACATTTCCAACCAATCCATTACGCTAGCAAGACAATGACGGGGGCTCAATTGCATTACACTACAACCGAAAAAGAGCTTTTAGCTGTTGTATATGCTTTTGAAAAATTCCGCCCCTATCTTGTCCTTTCCACCACCATTGTGTACACCGATCATTCCGCGTTGAAGTACTTGTTAACAAAACAAGATTCTAAACCAAGACTTCTTCGTTGGGTTTTACTCCTTCAAGAATTCAAAATTGAAATTCGTGACAAAAAGGGAGCGGAAAACCTAGCCATGGATCATCTTAGTAGACTCGAGGACCCTTGTCACACTCCCAAAATATCAGAGTATAATGGCAACAAGGGAGTGGTGACGTCATGATTATCATACACACACAGTTACAAAGAACGACCTCTAAATGAGACGTTCAGAAAATAGATCACTTGTAATTGATAAAACAAATAGTTTTAACACAGTGCGGAAGCATAAAACTGGTCACGGTTACAAAACATAGTTTCCAAATAGTACAAATGATCTTTGTTTCAATAGAAATGACGGCAATGCATGAGACCTCACTTAGCATCTTCCTTCTTAATACCTGAGAAAAACATTGCTAAAGCGTCAACATAAAGTTGGTGAGTTCATAGGTTTAGTTAATTTGAAATGTTTAATGAACCACAAGATTTTCCCAAAAGTGATGACAATATAACAAATACAAAGTCATCATAAAAGTATTTATTATAGTCTAAGCTCGTGACACCGAAGCGTTAACAACACCGGTAGTATAATCATATAAATGTAGCCCAACTGAATGCCTAAACCCACGACATCATATCTTAGACTCAAATGAAACTGTGCCCGCTTGTCCCTTGTTAGACAAGACAGACAGGGGCGTCAACCCCGATAGATCTATCCATAACATTCACGCTTACACAAAGTAATTAACGGTTCACGATTCACGGGCCAAAGCAACTGGGTTTTTAGTGGGACTTAGACTAATATATAAATCAGTAAATGCACTTGTGTTCATACGTTAAATCAAGCAATGTCTCACCCCAAAAAGCAGTAAAATCAGTTAAACGTGGGGGCTATAAACTCACCTCATAAATCAGCAAAATGACAAAATGTAAAGGTAGCTCGAGAATACGGTTACGCTAGCCGCGACCTATTTGATTATAAAGATCGTGTTATGACATTTAAAAATTACACTAATAAATAGGCATGACATCCTAGTTGTGCTTGACGGTACTTTTCGTTTACGGAAAACACGACACTTAAAAATCAGTCATTTAACAAATGAGATTTATGGGCTAATTAATATCCTTAAGTTAATAAAATCGGTTTGGGCCTTAAATAACCCAACACACCCAAACGGCCCAACAATAATCCAATATAACCCACCCAAGGGTCGGCCCATTGGCCTTTTAACCCGGCCTGGCCCAAATGGCGATACAAACAAGAAAAGAGGGTTATATCCCTTTTGGTTTCCCCATATCTCCCAGTCAACTCTCTCTCTCTCTCGAAAATACTCCCACCCGTCCCTTTCTCTCTCTCTCTCTATCTAAAAATCAAACAGATCTAAACTCTCCATAGCCAAAGTAATATAAATCCGATTTACAATCATTTTGTGATGATGTTCTTGGCTTGGTTGGGGTTCGTATGCATGTTTAATCCGATTATAGATCCGGGTTCCCTATTTATCCACAATTTGATCATCCAAAAGATAAGTTTTATCCCATTTTATTGTTCATAATCAAGGTCTTATGTTTCTTTGTCATATTTTCGAAAGTTATATGATGTTCTTGGTTTAAAAACGTTTAAATAAATCTTGGATTTGATGTTCCAGTTTCGGGTCTAATTAAATCAAAAATTAGGGTTTTATAATATTTGGGGGTTTCGATAGATCTTGTGTTTTTACATGTTTAATTAACATTTATGTTTATAAAAACAAGTTAATTGTTACTGATGAACTAATTTGGGTGATTTAGGGTCTCGGTCAATACTAGGGTTTCAAAATAATTGGGGTTTTCATAAATCTAGTATTTAATAACAATTAATCAGTGTTTTCTATCATAAAAACATATCAATTTCATCATATAGTCCGATTTGTAAAATTAGGGTTTCGGTCAAATTGGGGGTTTATTTATATTTCGGTTTTAATTAAATTAACTAATCAATTCGTGTTTGGATTGGGTCTAATTAGAGTTTAAATCAATAAAATAAAATGAGGGTTTATATAAATTTGGGGATTTTCATACACGGTTGTTTATTTGTAATTTAATAATGTTTTTGAGAAATAATTTGTGTTAATTTCATAAATAAAAGGATTTACAAATTTAGGGTTTCGAATTAATGAGGGGTTTTTATACCCGCGGCTTAATGGTGGTTAAAAAGATGTTTCAGTAAAAAGGGAATTGTGTATATCTCATGTTAAAGCCTCGGTAGAATAATGGGGGTCTCAGTTTGGTCTCGGGTTGGTCTCGGTTTGGTCATGATTTGGTTATGGCAGTAACAATGTAAAGAAATTGTAAAGGGGTCTCGGTTTGGTTAAGGCAGGAACAATGGGTTTGTGGTTTGGTCAAAGTCCAAGTTAATATTGCTATCATTTATCCCTATATTATTGTTTAAACTGAACCGTAACAAAAGACTAATCCATTTGTTTTATTTTCGCAGGTTTGTTTAAAAATGACGAGCACAACTAAGACGTGTACAGAAAAATAAAGAAGGTGGTTAAAAAGACTCACAACGGGGGTTTCGTTTCGGTTTGCAGGTGTGGACGAGAAGGAGATGGGTCGGCTTGACACTACTCTCTACTTTTACCCAGAATTTGTATTTGAAACTGCTCAGCAGGAACCAATTTGTAATATTTGGACTGTGGATAATGTTTTGTGTTATGTTTGGACATTGAACAATTTGGGCAGTATTTAACTTTGTATTATTAGTTTAGGGTTAGACTAAAACTGGAAATGGTATGCTTGTGATGTACCCATTTTGGGTAAACTAGGCATGTGTGCTGGATTTTAGTGGTTAGTGGATTGTATAAACAATGTATTTAGTTCCTAGGTCTGAATATTTGACTCTTGTTGACCAAGTTTTGAAAAAAATAAATAAATAAAAGTTCACTAATTTAATTCTTGTATAAATTGTATCATTGTATCATTCGGCCCAGGGTTTGTCAAATGTTAGACGTGAAAACATAACATGAACAACTTGACGAATACTCGACACACGACTTAATCAAAGACTGATACGCGTATTCTCGAGGGATTCGGCAAACAATCCTAATCGGCACACGGTTAATGCATAAAATGTTTAATAACTCGCACGTTTCATTCATAAAATAATAGACGCGAAAACTCGAGTTGTTACATTCGCTCTCCCTAAAGAGGGCTTTGTCCGCAAAGCAAAACAAGCAATACACTTACATCGACAACACATTGGTAAATAATTAAGGTACTTCACTATATGAAGAAATAACGATGAAAAATTTGACGGATGTCACAGTATTCCTATGTTTTAGAGATTTCGTCACGAAATCAAGACGTTGTTGTAGTAGGGTGATTAGCGAAAAGATGAGGATACTTGCTCTTGAATTGATCTTCACGTTCCCACGTGTATTCTGGACCTCTACGCGCATTCCAACGGATCTTTACGATAGGTATACGACTTTGCTTGAGCTGTTTGACCTGACGGTCCATGACTTCCACCGGTTCTTCTACGAAGTTGAGTTTGTCGTCGAGTTGAATCTCTTCTAAAGGAATAACGAGTGTCTCGTCGGCTAAACATTTCTTCAGATTGCAAATGTGGAACACGTTATGCACTCGGCTAAGTTCTTGAGGTAACTCCAAACGATAGGCTACGGGGCCAATCCTCTCTATGATCTTGAATGGTCCAATATAACGAGGATTCAACTTTCCACGCTTTCCAAAGCGAATCACACCCTTCCAAGGTGAGACCTTCAACATGACTCTATCGCCAACTTCAAACTCAAGGGGTTTGCGTCTCACGTCAGCATAACTCTTTTGTCGATCTCTTGCGGCTTGCATACGGCTCTTGATCTTAAAGATCTTCTCAGTAGTCTCGTGTATGATCTCGGGTCCAGTGAGTTGTGCCTCACCAACCTCTGCCCAACACACGGGTGAGCGACACTTTCTCCCATACAATGCTTCGAATGGTGCTGCCTTAATGCTAGTGTGATAACTATTGTTGTATGAGAACTCCACCAGGGGTAGGTGCCTATCCCATCTATTTCCAAAATCGATCACACAAGCTCTCAGCATATCTTCTAAGGTTTGAATGGTCCTTTCACTTTGACCGTCGGTTTGGGGATGATATGCAGTGCTCATATCCAACTGTGTTCCCAACGCCTTCTGCAGCGACTTCCAAAACTATGAAGTAAATCGGCTATCCCGGTCAGAGATTATAGACACAGGCACACCATGCCTCGTGACTACTTCCTCCAAGTAGGTTCTTACTAACTTATCCATTCCATCTGTCTCTTTGATTGGTATGAAATGAGCCGATTTGGTGAGTCGGTCGACGATTACCCAAATAGTGTCAAATCCAGTTGAGGTTTTAGGTAGCTTTGTAATGAAATCCATAGTGATCCTTTCCCACTTCCATTTTGGCAGTTCGGGTTGGACCAACAATCCTGATGGTTTCATATGTTCGGCCTTGACCTTGGCACAAGTCAAGAACTTGCTAACGTATGTAGCAATGTCCGCCTTCATGTTCGGCCACCAATACAACATCTTAAGATCGTGATACATTTTGTCAGATCCCGGATGTATGGAGTATTTTGACTTATGCGACTCATGCATAATCAAAGGTCGTAGGTCACCATGGCACGGTAACCAGCTCCTATTATCAAGGCATAACGTCCCATCCGAGTGAGCTTCTAACTTCTTTATCATGCCTTCAACATCTTCAGTCTTGAGAATTTCTTCCTCGACTGCCTCCTTCTGAGCCTTGAGAATTAAGGATGGAAGGTCTAAGTCAATGGTCATCACCAAGGCCTTCACCCTAAGGACTCTCTCCTTTCGACTCAAAGCGTCGGCCACGACATTTGCCTTGCCCGGGTGATAACGAATCTCGCAATCGTAATCACTGAGCAACTCTAGCCAACGTCGTTGTCTCATGTTGAGTTCTTTTTGATTCAAAATGTGTTGTAGACTCTTGTGATCAGTGAAGACAACACACTTTGTGCCATAAAGGTAGTGTCTCCAAATCTTCAGGGCAAACACCACTGCTCCTAACTCTAGGTCATGAGTTGTGTAGTTCTTCTCGTGCACTTTTAGTTGTCTTGATGCATAAGCAATGACCTTAGTCCTTTGCATCAATACTGCACCTAACCCTTTTATGGATGCATCACAATACACCACAAAGTCTTCATTACCCTCGGGTAGGGCTAGTATAGGTGCTTCACACAACATCTGCTTCAATGTCTGGAATGCCAAATCTTGATCCTCCTTCCACTCAAACTTCTTGTCTTTTTTAGTTAACTCCGTCATTGGTTTAGCTATCTTGGAGAAACCTTCAATGAATCTCCTATAGTAACCAGCAAGACCTAAAAATTGGCGGATCTCCGTGGGTGTTGTCGGAGTCGCCCAATCCTTCACGGCCTCGATCTTAGCAGGATCAACGTGAATACCACTGCTATCGATTACATGCCCAAGGAATTGCACCGTGTTTATCCAAAACTCACATTTGGAAAACTTTGCATATAACTTCTCCTTCCTCAGCAGCTCTAATATGGTCTTCAAATGCTCCTTGTGTTCTTCTTCATTACGAGAGTAGATGAGAATATCCTCGATAAATACAATCACAAACTTGTCCAAGTATGGTTTGCAAACTCGGTTCATGAGATCCATGAATACCGCGGGTGCGTTTGTCAAACCAAAAGGCATAACTTGGAACTCGTAGTGTCCGTACCGGGTTCTAAAAGCCGTCTTATGAACGTCTTCTTCTCTAACCCTTAGCTGATGATATCCTGACCTTAAATCGATCTTCGAGTATATGCTAGATCCTTGTAGTTGGTCGAAAAGATCGTCAATTCTTGGCAATGGGTAACGGTTCTTTATCGTCAGCTTATTCAACTCTCGGTAATCAATACACATCCTAAAGGATCCATCTTTCTTTTTGACAAATAGGACCGGCGCTCCCCAAGGTGAGGAACTCGGCCTAATGAAACCTTTGCCAGAAAGTTCCTTTAGTTGTTCAGCTAACTCTGTCATTTTGGCTGGTGCTAAGCGGTATAGGGCTCTAGCAACAGGCGCGGCTCCTGGTGTAAGCTCTATGTGAAACTCCACTTGCCGTGCTGGTGGTAATCCCGGTAAGTCTTCTGGGAATACGTCTGGAAAATCTCTAACGATCGGTACATCTTCCACTTTCTTCTCATGATCTTCTTCTTCCTCCTTTCGCGTTACTTGAACCAAGAACACTGGACATCCCTTCTCAATATATCTTTGAGTTCTAATACATGAGATGACTTCCAGTCTTGATCCATTCTTCACTCCACTTCTTTCGCCTTGTATGATTAGTACATCGTTTCCATATGGAACACGGACGCACTTCTCATGACATACAATTTCTGCGTGATGCTTCGACATCCAATCCATTCCAATGATGACATCAAAACTTCCCAATTCTATGGGAAGTAAGTCGATACTGAACGAACGATCTTGTAACCTTATACTACATCCTTTCAGAATAGCATTGGTGGTTACTGACTTCCCATCGGCTAGTTCTACATTATACTTAACATCTAACGCAGTAGGGGTAATATTTAGGCGTTCACTAAATACAGATGACACAAAACTCCTATCCGTACCAGAATCAAATAGTACTGAAGCATAGTTGTTATTGACTAGAAACGTACCAGTCACAACATTGTTGTCCTGCACCGCAGCCTCAGCACATAAATGATACACCTTGCTAGGTGCCGTGAATCCTCCAGGAGTACTAGTTGTGGCTCGGTTATTTCCTCCTCGGTTCCCTTGATTGTGCTTTTGGTTCCCTTGGTTGTGATTCTGATTGCCTCGAATCTGGTTACCACGACCTTGGTTCCCACTGCTTGGACACTTATTCTTGTAGTGACCTTTCTCTCCACATCCAAAGCAAGTGACATTTGCTCCTTGGCCACCCTGTGTTCCCGGTCCTCTTTGGTTAGCAGGACGGGGTGGTGCTCGACATTCCTTTGCCTTATGTCCAGCCTTTCCACAATTGTAGCATGTAGGGAGACATGCTCCCTCGTGGTGTCGGCCACACTTTCCACAGAAAGGAAGTCTTCCAGCATAGTTTCCAGTATTACCTTGTCCAGCAGTAAACACCCTTGCTACTTCTTGTCGCTTGTTCTGACTGTAGTTGTTAGTGTTGGTGCTGTTGTTGCTATTTTTGGTATTGTTGTTGTAGTGGTTGCCAGACCACTTCCTCTTATCTCCAGTATTTTCTCCCAACTCTTGTACCACTTGGTACATCAGACTCTGAGCCATATCGATTGCCTCGTGTAAATCAGTTGGCTTGGATGAAGTCACATTCCCCTTGATGCTCAAAGGTAGTCCTTTAATGTATCGCTCCAACAATCGGTCGTCGTTGGGCACCATTTCGGGACATAACAAGATCAGCTCTTGAAAGCGCTGATTGTAAGCAGTAAGAGCGGAACCCTTGACCTTCAAGTTCCACAGCTCAACTTCCATCTGCTTGACTTCATTTCGTGGGCAGTATTTCCTCACAAACATAGCTTTGAACTCACTCCAGGGCGTCGCTTGGGCAACGTCAATGGTCACTGCACGAGCATAGACGTTCCACCAAGTCAAAGCACCATCCACTAATGTGCTTGATGCAAACTTTACCTTATCAACTTCAGCAACATTACTAATCCCAAATTGGGATTCCAACTTCTCAAACCATCTGGTCAAACCTACTGCTCCTTCAGTACCGCGGAAACTCACTTGCGTAACTGCACGAAATTCCTTGTAGGTACAGGTCCGTGCAATGGCAATAGTAGCTCCTTGGTTGGTCTCCTCTTGCGTGCTTGCTGTACGATTTGCTTCAGCTGCTGCGAGTGCCTCAGCCACCCGTTCCGCGATCATTTGACTGAGCATGACGGGATCAATTCCACCGGTAGTAGCTGGTGGATTCTGTGTCTCAGATCTTCTAACTGGCGCCATAATCTAAAAAGGTAATAGGACAATGAGTTTTGCCAGTCATAACATGCACGGCACACACAATACAATTATGAAATGCTCCATGGTATAACAAACAATATATAATGATCTTATAATTTTTTTGTAACCCAAATAACATAATGTCATTCATAGAAGTGTTTGGTAATACATCATAATTCGTCATACATAATAAGGAAAAAGAAAATGCCAACTAGCTGAGATAAACCTCAAAGCTTAGTGGTCGTACAACAATAAGTCAATGGTACATGATAAGTCTAACTAGTGCCCTCACGGCGCTGGTGAAGCTCTCTCTCCAACTCTGCCAACCTCCTCTCAACCACGATCTCACGAGCCTGGGAATCCCTAAGTCTAACATCGGTATCATAACAAGCGGCCCTAAACCTCTTATCCAAGTCAGCAATAGGGTCCTCCACAGGTGCCTCTAGTCCACCTGTCTCAACCAATGGCTCTACTCCCCAACGGGTCATCAGGCTCTCGATCTCCTCAAGACGAGCATTCGGCATGGTATCCATCTGGTCAAGAACAGCATGGAGCTGTCCTCGTAGACGGGTCACACAAACCGTCAATACTGTCTCATCCCTAACTGGACTCTTCTTCGTCAGTGCCTCCAGCTTATCCTGCACCTCATTATACTCCTCACCCAAAGTCTCCACAGCATCCTCCAACCTGTTTAAACGGGTCGTCACACATCCATCTGCTGCTCCAAGCATCACAACTGTCGATGTAGCTCTCCTAGGAAGAGGAGTCGTAGCTCTCGGCCCAGTAGAGATGCCAACATCAGCAAGCATCTCCTGATACACAGCAGGTACAGTCTCTGGTGGTGGTGGTAGTAGTGACGCCTCTGGGGCAGGACTGGCACGTGTGCGGGCTGCATGCCTGTCAGTGGCAGAGAAGGGAATGAGGGGTCGGTAAGGTGAAGGTGGTGGTCGGGCAACTCTCCCCCGAAGACGTCGCCTAACATAGTAGAAAGGCAGAGTACCAGGTGCTGGAGTAAGGATGTCTGTCCTTTCCCCTTCGTCTTCAGACGAAGACGAGGAGATGTGTGCGAGGGAAACCTCATGAGTAGCAGCATATGTAGCAGGGGGGTCCTCAGTGTCAGTGACCTCCATGGGTTCACCTTCCCCATCGGTGAACTCCATATCATCATCCTCTGTCTCCTCTATCGACTCATCCCTAGTGACTGATGCCTGTCCTGGTGACTGCACCACATCAGCGGCTAGGTCATCCTCTCCCCCGCCTTCTAGGCTAAGTACGTCATCAGCTGATGCATCAGGGATACGGATCGGTGAACGGTAAACCTCCTCAGTCTCTCTCTCAGTCTCATCATCTGAAATCATCCGGTACCACGGATATCCTGATGGTGATCCTCTAGGTAATCCTACTGATGAACTGATAGTCGACTGTGAACTGCGGTTGTAGTATGCTCCTTTAGACGTGGAATCATCAGAAGAAGACATCGCTGTAACATAAACAGAATAAATGTGTGTAAATATCTCATATAATTAGTCCGTAAAAAGGACATTGACATAACATATAACAATCATTGTTCAATCCACATGTATCCCATATAACATAATTCAGATTTTGTTGTTGCACATGTAACCCATGTAAATATACCTCGTAATTGTTAAATCACATGTATCCCATTTATTACTTATATATATATCCATGTATATATATATACTTAATACTTACGATTCGTATGATAATCGATTAAACACATAGCAGTTATAGTCTAGAGTTACTAAATGCAACCTAGTTCTCTATAACCATGGCTCTGATACCAATCTGTCACACTCCCAAAATATCAGAGTATAATGGCAACAAGGGAGTGGTGACGTCATGATTATCATACACACACAGTTACAAAGAACGACCTCTAAATGAGACGTTCGGAAAATAGATCACTTGTAATTGATAAAATAAATAGTTTTAACACAGTGCGGAAGCATAAAACTGGTCACGGTTACAAAACATAGTTTCCAAATAGTACAAATGATATTTGTTTCAATAGAAATGACGGCAATGCATGAGACCTCACTTAGTATCTTCCTTCTTAATACCTGAGAAAAACATTGCTAAAGCGTCAACATAAAGTTGGTGAGTTCATAGGTTTAGTTAATTTGAAATGTTTAATGAACCACAAGATTTTCCCAAAAGTGATGACAATATAACAAATACAAAGTCATCATAAAAGTATTTATTACAGTCTAAGCTCGTGACACCGAAGCGTTAACAACACAGGTAGTATAATCATATAAATGTAGCCCAACTGGATGCCTAAACCCACGACATCCTATCTTAGACTCAAATGAAACTGTGCCCGCTTGTCCCTTGTTGGACAAGACAGACAGGGCGTCAACCCCGATAGATCTATCCATAACATTCGCGCTTACACGAAGTAATTAACGGTTCACGATTCACGGGCCAAAGCAACTGGGTTTTTAGTGGGACTTAGACTAATATATAAATCGGTAAATGCACTTGTGTTCATACGTTAAATCAAGTAATGTCTCACCCCAAAAAGCAGTAAAATCAGTTAAACGTGGGGGCTATAAACTCACCTCGTAAATCAGTAAAGTGACAAAATGTAAAGGTAGCTCGAGAATACGGTTACGCTAGCCGCGACCTATTTGATTATAAAGATTGTGTTACGACATTTAAAAATTACACTAATAAATAGGCATGACATCCTAGTTGTGCTTGACGGTACTTTTCGTTTACGGAAAACACGACACTTAAAAATCAGTCATTTAACAAATGAGATTTATGGGCTAATTAATATCCTTAAGTTAATAAAATCGGTTTGGGCCTTAAATAACCCAACACACCCAAACGACCCAACAATAATCCAATATAACCCACCCAAGGGTCGGCCCATTGGCCTTTTGACCCGGCCTGACCCAAATGGTGATACAAACAAGAAAAGAGGGTTATATCCCTTTTGGTTTCCCCATATCTCTCAGTCAACTCTCTCTCTCTCTCTCGAAAATACTCCCACCCGTCCCTTTCTCTCTCTCTATCTAAAAATCAAACGGATCTAAACTCTCCATAGCCAAAGTAATATAAATCCGATTTACAATCATTTTGTGATGATGTTATTGGCTCGGTTGGGGTTCGTATGCATGTTTAATCCGATTATAGATGCGGGTTCCCTATTTATCCACGATTTGATCATCCAAAAGATAAGTTTTATCCCATTTTATTGTTCATAATCAAGGTCTTATGTTTCTTTGTCATATTTTCGAAAGTTATATGATGTTCTTGGTTTAAAAACGTTTAAATAAATCTTGGATTTGATGTTCCAGTTTCGGGTCTAATTAAATCAAAAATTAGGGTTTTATAATATTTGGGGGTTTCGATAGATCTTGTGTTTTTACATGTTTAATTAACATTTTTGTTTATAAAAACAAGTTAATTGTTACTGATGAACTAATTTGGGTGATTTAGGGTCTCGGTCAATATTAGGGTTTCAAAATAATTGGGGTTTTCATAAATCTAGTATTTAATAACAATTAATCAGTGTTTTTTATCATAAAAACATATCAATTTCATCATATAGTCCGATTTGTAAAATTAGGGTTTCGGTCAAATTGGGGGTTTATTTATATTTTGGTTTTAATTAAATTAACTAATCAATTCGTGTTTGGATTGGGTCTAATTAGAGTTTAAATCAATAAAATAAAATTAGGGTTTATATATATTTGGGGGTTTTCATACACGGTTGTTTATTTGTAATTTAATAATGTTTTTGAGAAATAATTTGTGTTAATTTCATAAATAAAAGGATTTACAAATTTAGGGTTTCGAATTAATGAGGGGTTTTTATACCCGCGGCTAAATGGTGGTTAAAAAGATGTTTCAA
The DNA here is from genome assembly GCA_025667525.1 of Glebionis coronaria. Lineage (NCBI taxonomy): Eukaryota > Viridiplantae > Streptophyta > Magnoliopsida > Asterales > Asteraceae > Glebionis > Glebionis coronaria. The sequence continues at coordinate 36,542,468 of CM046879.1, forward strand.
TAAAAAGGGAATTATGTATATCTCATGTTAAAGCCTCGGTAGAATAATGGGGGTCTCGGTTTGGTCTCGGGTTGGTCTCGGTTTGGTCATGATTTGGTTATGGCAGTAACAATGTAAAGAAATTGTAAAGGGGTCTCGGTTTGGTTAAGGCAGGAACAATGGGTTTGTGGTTTGGTCAAAGTCCAAGTTAATATTGCTATCATTTATCCCTATATTATTGTTTAAACTGAACCGTAACAAAAGACTAATCCATTTGTTTTATTTTCGCAGGTTTGTTTAAAAATGACGAGCACAACTAAGACGTGTACAGAAAAATAAAGAAGGTGGTTAAAAAGACTCACAACGGGGGTTTCGTTTCGGTTTGCAGGTGTGGACGAGAAGGAGATGGGTCGGCTTGACACTACTCTCTACTTTTACCCAGAATTTGTATTTGAAACTGCTCAGCAGGAACCAATTTGTAATATTTGGACTGTGGATAATGTTTTGTGTTATGTTTGGACATTGAACAATTTGGGCAGTATTTAAGTTTGTATTATTAGTTTAGGGTTAGACTAAAACTGGAAATGGTATGCTTGTGATGTACCCATTTTGGGTAAACTAGGCATGTGTGCTGGATTTTAGTGGTTAGTGGATTGTATAAACAATGTATTTAGTTCCCAGGTCTGAATATTTGACTCTTGTTGACCAAGTTTTGAAAAAAAAAAAGTTCACTAATTTAATTCTTGTATAAATTGTATCATTGTATCATTCGGCCCAGGGTTTGTCAAATGTTAGACGCGAAAACATAACATGAACAACTTGACGAATACTCGACACACGACTTAATCAAAGACGGATACGCGTATTCTCGAGGGATTCAGCAAACAATCCTAATCGGCACACGGTTAATGCATAAAACGTTTAATAACTCGCACGTTTCATTCATAAAATAATAGACGCGAAAACTCGAGTTGTTACATTCGCTCTCTCTAAAGAGGGCTTTGTCCGCAAAGCAAAACAAGCAATACACTTACATCGACAACACATTGGTAAATAATTAAGGTACTTCACTATATGAAGAAATAACGATGAAAAATTTGACGGATGTCACAACCCTTATCAAGGGGAACTTCCAAATCAAGAGATTAATGAATCTTTTCCCCTTGAGGCCTTAATGTCTATTAACTACAATCTTGACGATACCCCATGGTTTGCGGACATTGCAAACTATTTAGCGGGTGGTGTTCTTATGGAAGGGTTAACGTCCCAACAAAAGAAAAAATTCTTTAAGGATATTAAACACTATTATTGGGACGACCCTTACCTTTTCAAGCAATGCGCGGATCTTGTCATTCGTAGGTGTGTTGATGGGCCGACAGCTTTACTAATACTAGAAGCTTGCCACAAGGGACCAACCGGTGGTTACTTTGGTACCAATTACACCACGAAGAAAGTTTTTGACTCTGGATTTTATTGGCCCATCATTTATCGTGATGCACACGAAATGGTTAAGCATTGTGATGCTTGCCAACGCCAAGGCAAGATCACACATAAAGATGAGATGCCTCAAAATTTCATCCAAGAATGTGAAATCTTTGACGTATGGGGCATCGACTTTATGGGGCCATTTCCATCATCTAAAGGGAACAAATACATCCTCGTAGCCATTGACTACGTATCCAAATGGGTGGAAGCAAAAGCTTTACCTACGAACGATGCAAGGGTGGTTGTGAACTTTCTGAAACACTTATTTGCTCAATTCGGTGTTCCTCGTGCTATCATTAGTGATCGCGGGACTCATTTTTGCAACAATCAATTTGCTCGAGTCATGGCTAAGTATGGTGTCAATCACCCTCTTTCCACCGCGTATCATCCACAAACTAATGGTCAAGCCGAGATCTCTAACCGTGGAATTAAGATAATCTTAGAGCGTACCGTGGGAGAGCATCGTGCCTCTTGGGCTGATAAACTTGATGATGCTTTATGGGCTTTCCGTACCGCATATAAGACACCTATTGGTTGTACCCCATATCGTCTTGTGTACGGAAAGGCGTGCCACCTCCCCATTGAGTTGGAGCATAAGGCTTATTGGGCCTTGAAATGGGCTATTTTTGATATCAACAAAGCTGGTGATCTTAGAAAAATCCAACTCAATGAACTTAATGAACTGAGGAATGAAGCTTATGAGAATTCATTGATCTACAAGGAGAAAACCAAGCTCATTCATGATTCTAAGATCAAAAACCGAGAGTTCAAAATTGGTGATCAAGTTTTACTCTTTAACTCTCGGTTGAAAATCTTTTCAGGCAAGCTTAAATCTCGTTGGTCCGGCCCATTCACCGTCGCTAAAATCTTCCCTTATGGCACCATTAAGCTCGCTCAACCAAATGGGCCCAATTTCAAGGTGAATGGCCAACATGTTAAGTTTTACTTTGGTGAGGACATCTCTCATGAGATGATTCCATCCCTCACCATGTTTCCCTTGAATTAGTTCTGGGTCGAGTCAGGCTCGTGACTCAGTTAACAAAAACAAGCACTTCTCGGGAGGCAACCCGTTGATCTATCCTTTTTACCCGTTTTCATAATAAGTGTGGGTGGGGGAGCTACATAGGTGTTTGTTGTCTTGTTTCTTATGATGTGCAGGGATTAAAGCTTCAAAGAGCACTTTTGATGATATTTGACGACCTGTGATCCCGTGTGCCCGTCTTCCCGGTTCTATCCTAAACTCTTGTGATTCAATATTTCATATACAATTGAAATCACTTTAGTTGTCCTTTCCTTAGCAAGATTTAAACAACGTGCACAATGTCCTAAGTGTAGGGGAGTTTACTCCCACATGCTTAAACATTGAGGACAATGTTTATATAAAGTGTAGGGGGGACTTCTATCGAAGTTAAGTGGGCTTTTCCATGAATTTGTCCCCATTTTAACCAGAAAATTGATTTTTCGACATTTTTCAAAATTTTTAATCTATTTTGGCCAAGTAGTTTTTCCTTTGTTATCGTTATTTACTTTCTTTGCTGAGAATAAAATTTTAATAAAATGGTTTTAGTTTTTCAACGTCATGAATCTTTTGACTCAACCCGAGTTTACTTATCCAAGTTACTCTAGCTAGTATCCTTAACGTGTTTAAGTCAAGTTTTGCTAGGCTTTTATATAGGGAACTTTAAAACGCGAAAGTCTTAACTCTTACGGGTTAAGAACAAGAACTTTCGCAAGTTCCTATAACTTATCCTAGAAAGTCTTTTATCAAGGGAACTTTAAAACACGAATTCTAAACTTGAAAAAGTCTAAGAAATTGCAAAATCCTATAGATGACTTGAAAACCCAAAACATTGATTTAATAGGCTAAGCATCCACGAGTCTCATTCCTTGAGATTTTAAATTGTGGAGAACGAGAGATGATAGAGTCAATTATAAGTTTGGTATTCTTTCATGAATTTATGTGAGTTAATTATGAGCTTTTTCTCCCATCGCTTGTTAATAAATATAATTGCAATAAATAAGGTCGTACGATTTGAAAAGTTACTTAGCTTCTAGCACAAGATTGTTTAAAAGTTGCTCGGAATTAATTAGAGTTCATAGCCAAGGCATAACTTATTGAAGCGGGATGCGAAGATTGGTGAGTCCGAAAAGGCCCTAACAAGGCATGAGGGCTACATTTTGTTGCTAAAGATCCAAAGTGATGGGAAGAATCATTTATCAAAAATAAATATGAAGGATCGAGACACACGGCGAAAAGCAAATACTCCCCTTAAGATCATGGAGAAGTCTATCCGAAAAGGACCTCGCAAGACATAAGGATAAATAGATCCAAGTCCGAAAAGGAGGCGGATCGTTGTATATCAAAATCCAAAATAAAGATTGGAGAAAAATGAAGAAGTCGTGGTACAAGTATGAAAAATCTCTCAAAAACTGCAAGTGAAGAAATTCCTATTATGAAGATAAGACCATTATTTCAAGAACGTCTCTCAATATTCGAAGTATGAAGTCAATGCCAAATATCGGTCCGAGAAAGGTCTCAAATCGTGAAGCGAGTTATGCCAAGATATGAACTTTATGAGGTCCCGAGAAGCAGTTTTAAGAGATTTTATCCTTTAGCTAACTATTGATAAAATCGTCCTACTTTATTTTCGGCCTAAATAAACTATCGAAATAAGTCAACAATGCATCCTCATGATCATTCAAGACAACAATAAAATATAAGAGATACACCTAGGAATAAGGGAGTCTAAGTGAATAATTGAGCCACATGAGTGAGTGTTAGCTTACTAACTTATAATAACAATGATCTCGTTTTTAAGCTTGGTATGGGGAACGTGAAACTTGAGGGTGATAACATTCATGACAACCAAAACCCTAATGTAAGTCTTTGATTTCTTTACTTGTTCTTCCTTTAAATATTTTGTTATTTTATATCTTTTTAAGTTTCCTTAGTATCTAGTGTTTAATAAAGGTCAAGGTGGTTTAATTATGATGAAAAATGTAAATCGTGCTTTGAAATTAATGCATTGCATGAAGACATTGCAATGGTCAAGTGTAGGGGATTTAATAAGTGTGAAAACACTTATCCATTTACCACTTAATTATAGTAAAAACAAGACCAAAACGTATATTTTATGTCGTAAAAGTCGGAATTATGCGTGGTTTGTGTTTTTATTGTGTTTTAGGACAAAAGTATGAAAAAGGAAGAAAACACGGGCTTTTCACGGGCTCTTATCGAAGAAAAAGACAAAAGACGAAGTCAAAAGATCAAAAGTGCAAGAAGAACGAAAGTCAAAGGCCTATTCTAAAGATTTATCGAAGAAAAAGTCTAAAGACGGAAGTTTGACAAAGTCGAAGAACCAAGTCTACTAAAAGAAGAAAATTAGAAGACGAGTTCGTTTTACCATTCGACTAATCCCGAGACAAAGTCGAGAAAGACGAGTTATTTAACAAGACGAGAATACAAAAGAAAGAAAGAAGGAAGCAACACACCTCCCCTCTCCTATAAATAGTCTTTTATTTCCTTCATTTTAGAGGAGCTAGTTAGTCATGTTTGTTTTAGTTTTTCATACCTTTAAGAGAGAAGTAGGTGATTCTACTTTCTCTCTCTAGATTTCTTTCATTTTCTTTCAAGTTTCAATCTTTCACTTTAATTTTGTAGTCAAATCTTTATCTTTAATTAAAAGCTTTTCATAATCTATCTTATTATACTTTTCTAGTTTTAATCTTGATTTTGATTCGGTTCAAAGTAGGTAACTTGTTTCATCTTGGTGTTTATTTGATTAAAGTACTCATCTTGTTGTTCTTATCGATTTCATACGATTGAAAATCTCAACTTTTTGGTGCTTTTAGCTTATTTCATGTTTAGCTTATTTTCCTTTAAGAGTTTTTAAAAGTTTAATCTTTTTAAAGTTTGTTTTATTAATCTTGCTTATTTATTGATTTGAAAGTTTTTCATTTGTGCTTATTTGTTGCTTTTTATTATTGATTTAGTTAGATTTCGGTAAGTGCTTATTAAGAAAGTGCTTATTCGGTTTTGCTTATTTGCCTTTTGTGTCCCATCGTAATATTCTAAGGGTTTTACTTGTTACGATCGAGTTTCGTGATCACATAAACCTAAGGGTTTCTACTTGTGATCAGAGACTGCGATCAAAAACTAAGATCATACTACGATCGTCCATCACGATCCAGGTCACGATCACTTTGTTGCGATATGTGGCTGCGATCCATGTTGCGATCCGTGGGTGTGATCGGGGGTCACGATTGGTAGTCACGATCACTGCTGCGATCACTTGTCACGATCCACCACTGCGATCCACTTGTTGCGATCGTAGGGTATGATCTAGGTTACGATCGGTACTTGCGATCACTCGTCACGATCCAATCTTGCGATCAGTGGCTGCGATAGTGGGCTGTGATCTCTTGTTGCGATCCAGACCACGATCAAGGGTACGATCGTAGGTTACGATCCGTTCACAAGTTTTGGATTTTATTTCTTGTTTTTATTTCAATTTCAAATTTTACTTTTCCCGCATTTTTACTTAGTATTGTCTTAGTTTAATATTAGAGTTTTCAAATTTACTTTTATTCGAGTTTTAACTTTTTGTCGAGTTTAATTTTAAATTGTCTTTTCTCATTTTATTTTCAATTTTACTTTTAATTTAGTTTTTAATTACTTTAATTCTCTTGCTATTTCGTTCAAGTCTTTCATCTTAGTTTTGTCATTTTGTCTTTTACTTTAAAGCTTTCGTGTTTGTTTTATTAAGTCTCAAATTTGTTTTATCCCATTATATTTGTTATTTGTCTTAACTCATTTTAGTAGATATAGATAATCAAGCTCCCCCTTTAAGTGACCAACATCAATTATTTCACCCTAAACCGTGATCAATTCGAATTGAATCGAGTACGAACAAACACATAAAATCCATGAAATCAGACACACACGATAAATATTTAAGACACAAAAAATAAAACGAAAGTATAGTGTGTGTGCGCTATGTGGCGTCCAAACCAAAAGAGAGGAAGGGCCCATGACCCAACCCAATAGAAATCCAAGTATTAACCAAAAAGGAATTCAGGGAATTTTTCATAAAAACATAATTCATAGGAAAATACAAAAACATAAAATTCTTTTCTTCTTCCTTCTTTGGCCGCGGCAACAAACACCTCCACAAGGAGATTCATTGCTGTTGGATCTTTGATTATTACGGTATCGTGTTCGTGTTACAAACCTTTTAATCACACGCATTCGGTATCCTCGAATCCTTATTCTTTTTATTAAATTAGGTTATGGTTCAAGATCTTTAATTATAAACATTTAAAAACATGTAATCATTAAAGTTAAACAAGATTAAGGGTTTGGTTTTTGGTTTTGTTTGGATCGCACGCAAACCGATACCCTTATAGGTCTTGGTGGTGTTGTTTTACAACCAGTCGCAACCCAATTAGGGGCGGTGGTGGTTTGGTTAAGGCAACCGCAACCCCAAACTGCATAGGCAGTGGGGTGTGTCGGCTTAGCAGTGGGAACCGATACCTTATAGGTCTCGGTGGGTCATATGTGAGCAGCAGGGGGCAGCGCAACACAATAGTGGCAACCGGGCTAGGCCAGGGGCTGCGTTGGTAGCAACAGTGGCACCGGCAGTAAGGCCGGTGGCTGCTGTGGTGTGCCACAGTCACACGGCTGTGGTGTTGCCTTGTGTTCGAGGCAACACCGAGACCTCCATGGTCTCGGTGAAGTTTCTTGTAGGGTTCGGTTAACACCAAACACACCAAGGAGGTGTTTGGCTAAGTTTTTACAAACACATGTATTTATTTTATTTATTAATTAGTTTAATTAAAAACATGAGTAAGTTAAATTAATTAATAAACATGACTTAGGATATAATTTATTTAAATAAAAACCATTTTATTATTTATGTCCATTTTATTTAAATAAAGCTTTATGACAAAATAATTATTATATAATTTCACAAAAGGTGAAGATTGGCGGTTCACCTTAACCCCGGGTGCCTTTTGGCACCAGCCATTGTCCACCCCACAAGGAATAGCTCCGACAACTCTCCTGACCCCGAGGAGCAACACCTAGAGTGAGACGAGCCGAGACTCGACCCTCAATCTCTTATTCCACAAAGTCTCTCCAGCGTGCCCATAGGTTTTGCGGAGGCGGGTACCTATTTGAAACAAATGCCAAGGATGGGAATTGAACTTGGGTCATTTGACTCAAGCACAAGAGCTCCACCCATTGGACTAATGCTCCAATGGTAATAATTATTCATGTGCACATAATTAATTAAGAAAACTTAACTTAATTAATTTATATCATCCTAGAGTAAAGTTTAATTATTTAAATCATGCAATATTATTAATTAATAATAACTTAGGATAACATGTATTATTATTATTAGTTTATAAATATAAGTTAAGACTAAGTATTTTATATTATTAAACTTTACTTTATAATTAGAGAAGAGTTATTTTGAAAATCATATTTTTTTCATGGATATAAAGGGACTCATCCCCACCATCCATCTCATTTTCATTTAATGGATGCGATTAAATATATTTTATTTTTTTTATCTATTTTTTATAATTTAAATATCTTTTAAACCGTTAAGTATTAAACAAAAATAATTATATCATCGCGACGAGCGTTTAATCATCTTTCTATCAATATGCAATATGATATACTTTCGAAGAAAAAATTTCGTTTTTTTTCTTCTTGTTAAAATTTACGTGAAATATCATATATGATAATACTGTTTCATCATATATGATAATACTGTTTTATCATAAATGATAACAGTGCGAAATCATATATGATATGCGTTTCTATCATATATGATAGGCTATATCATATATGATACTGGTGGTACATCATATATGATATTAATATCATATATGATGATTTTCGAAAACGTGAAAAAAATAAAGAAATTTTTTTTGTCGAAAGTGTATCATATAGCATGTCTATAGAAAGATAATTAAATGTTCTTCGTAACGGTATGTTTTTTTCGCTTAACGGTTTAAGAGATATTAATGTTTAAAAAAAGAAGGTGAAAATATATTTTGTGTTTAATCTTATCCATTTGATTGAAATAAGATGAATGATGGGGATAAGTCCTCTCATATCTAAGTAAAACTATGGTATCCAAATGAACTTAAATCTTATAATTAAACATGATATATAATATGCTTATTATAGGTTATATCATTTTATTTATTTAATAAGCCTATTATTAATTTATGAAAATATATTAAATATGGTAATATATTATTTATGGAAACATACTAAATATGAAACTTACAAATTATAGAAACTTTCTATTTTTGGAAAGTTACTATATATAAAAACCTTCTATTTTTGGAAAGTTATAAAAACCTGCTATTTTTAGAAAGTTACTCATTATGTTATAACAAGTACTATAACACTTAAAACATGAAATACACTAATCTAAAAGACATGAAACATTAAGAATCACATGATTAAACAAGAACAAGTTAAGAAACATGTCAAGTAAACTAATAACCAGTATGTATAAGTAAACCAGAAAACTTATTCATGTCCCTTTCATTATGTAGCTATCGTGAAGTCGGAGTGATCTCCCGCATTCGTTTTTGTCTTCATTTACTAGACATAAGGTACGGATATTCTGTCTTTCAGTAAGGACACTCTCTTTCCTTTATTAGGATTCCCCATATGCAGCCATCTGTTTTCTCTAGTAGTTTACGTGTCTTAAACACTTTCAGTAAATGCTATGTTTATTTTAGATTTTGCCTGAGCTATATACATGCATGCCAGTTTCATCTGGTTATGGAGGTACCATAACCATAACACTAGAGGCACCGATGTTATGACTCTTCTGCGGTGAGAGTGATTGCTCGCAGCGTCTCTTACAGTTATTTGGCCTATTTTATTATTATCATGTAGGGTGAATGGGTGCATCCTAGGACAAGTTTAGCAAGATTACATGGTAACTGCGGTGTGTGCCTTGCATCCGTTACAGGAGCTGATCCCTCTAATCCAGACCATTATAATTAGAGGCAACCCCTCTAATTTGCATGATGAAGTCACCCCTCTAAGTATTCATGCACGTTGATACATCATGACCTATATGGGCTCCGGGCATATTTAAAATACAGTTTTCAATATAAAATAAACGTAAGTCTTTTCAGAATATAAACCAATTTTATAAAGTTACACCAGGTTTTCCAGGTGATACACTTATTCCGATGTACTTAATTTCATTTCATTTCTTTTATGCTTTACATTTCTTTGTCATATATCCGCACACTGAGCGTATTGCTCAGCCGTATTTTTCTCCATTTCCCAATACGGTAGGTACTAACGGGCAAAGCTAGGATTCAAGAGTACGTGCATTAGATGGAGGCACCTAGTCTTCTTCTCTTTTAATGAATTTACATACTTTTGCTTTGCTGGAGATTGTTTAGTCCTTTTCTTTGCATTCTATACTTATGCATTGTTTGTGGAGCTTATGTTTGGAACCGATGTTTATTTCCGGTTTCCTTATGGTCATTTAATGTTTTAGACATTTACCTTGCATGCTTTGATGACACGCCATAATTATTACGTAACGGTCCATTTATCCAAATAGGGTGTTACAAACCGAGACAGGGTTTGGGTTTTGAGGTGGATCAGGAATAATATGCGGGTGAGTAACAGTTTGATTTTGGGTCATGGGTGTAATTACAGGTATAGGTTGATTGTGGGGTGGTGGTTGGTGTTGGGCCAAGGCAGGATGTTGAGTTGTCGTATGTGGTGTTTGTTCTTGAACCGGTGTTTGTGGTGTTTGATCTTGGGCCGTTTTAGAGTGCACAAAGGTAACAGGTGGGTTAAGGTTTTCATTAAGTGTAGTTGTAGGAATCAGTGGTGTATTAGCAGTTGAGGGTTAAAAAGTATAGTAGGTACCATATGATTGGATGGAATTACTAGTGGTAGTATATCGGGCGCATCTTTCAAAAAAGTATAAGTAGGAGCCGAGGATGATTGACTAAAGCCATAAGGGAGAACAATTTCATCAAATGTAACGTGGAGGGGGGCTAATTATTTTATTGGTGTTTTATTTAAGACAACGATATCCACGATGATTGGAAGCATGTCATAAAAGTATTGAGGGTGTGGCGCGTGGTTCAAGTTTGTAACTAGGATATAGGTGAGTGTAACATAAACATCTAAACGTACGCAATAGGCTATAGTCTGGGGTTTTGCCAAACAAACGAGTATAAGTTATTTCATTGGTAATGGCGGTGGAAGGCAATATATTTAGTAGATGAGTGGCTATATTAAGAGCCTTAACCAAAAATGTTGGTGGAAGATTTGCTTGAAAAGGTAAGGTTCGAATGAGATTATTGATGGTGCGAACCATTCGTTCGGACTTACCATTTTGTTGGGAGGTTTTTGGACAAGGAAAATGGAAATCGATGCCATTGTCAGCAAAAAGTTTATGGAAAATGCGATTGTCGAACTCACCACCATGATCACACTGAAATGACCGTATTTCACACTTAAACTGAGTTTGAACATAGTTACGAAACAAAACAAATTTTGACAAAACATCAGATTTATTAAGCAATGGATAAACCCAAACAAAGTGAGAATAATGATCCAGAAAAAAAGCATAGTACTTAAAACCTGAGAGACTCAGAATAGGTGAAGTCCAGACATCATAGTAAATAATGTCAAAGCAGGAATTAACGACAGTATTAGAACTAACAAATGGAAGACGTGTTTGCCAAGTTAACAAGCATGACAAAGAACGGGAGGTTTCTCTTTATTACACAAAATAAAAATTTTAGACACAAGACGACGTAACACTTTAATTCATGGATGTCCAAGTCGTTGGTGCCACGTATACTGACTGACAAGAAAGGCATGAGGAATCAAATATGGAGTCATTACAGGGTAAAGATCCCCCGTACTATCGCATCCGAGTAGCACCCGACGAGTCATGAAATCTTTTACATAAAAACCAAAAGCATCAAATTCAATAGTGCAATTGTTATCACGAACAAACTGACGAATGGAAATTAAAATTTTTACAATATAGGGAGTAATAAGAACGTTATTTAGGTGAAGAGGCCTAAAGGGAGTTGGCAAAATACTATGGCCCGTATTGGTGACAAGTATAGAATGACCGTCACCAACGGAAATAGATGGATAAATGCAAGTATTAAAAATATTACTAAGAATATTGGTTGAATCATTAAGGTGAGAGCTCGCACCTGTATCCATATTCCACGCACTAGTAGTGGGATCAATAAGTGTCCCCACGGTAAAAGCATGAGGTAACGTGGTCTCCTGTCGAGTGGTAACCTTGAGTTCCGATGACCCCAAATGAAATGCGGTCTGAGCAACATTCAACATGGACTTGGCCTGGTTAATATTGGGCTGGGCCAGTAGATAAGTAAACCATGTTGGAACAGTAATTGAATACACAGGCTGATGGATTGCTGGACTAATAAATGAATAACCTGTCGGCTGTACTGGGCCTGATTGTTGGGCCGGCATAGAAAATAATATCGGATAGTACTAGCGTTAACTTGTGGGTTAACATGAAAGGTTGTTGGTTGTACGGTAGTAACAGAAGTGGGTCCAAAACACTTGGTGAATTATAACTTATATTAAAAAGAAGAAAACGGTTCCAATGAATAGTGCCCTCCCTCTCTCATAATGCACTGTTCTAATCTACAGTGGTTTTGCCACACTATTGTTGCTAAGAACAGTATCCCCTCTCACATATCTCATATTTTAATATTCGAACCCCTCTCATCCTCACAGTTATATCCCACACACAATCCCACCCACCTTATTTGATCACTCTTCACCTAACCGATCTATTATTGATTGGATCTGTTCATAGGTGATCTAATAAAGGGGTAAAATTTATACATAGGATATGTTCATTATATCCCACACATAATCCAACCCACCTTATATGATCGGTGTATGTATTGATCGGTTTGCATATGCAAATATCTTTTTAATTGATCGCACATATTGATTGTCATAGATTTGGTTTCTGGTGTTTTGGTATGCACACAGATTGGTTGTCATGAATTTTAGCTTCATGATCAATTCAACCTTTGTTGGTTTATGGTGTTTGCTATGTACACATATCAATTGTGGTGAATTTTCTTTTGATAATGAATTTCAGCTTCATTGGTTAATGGTGTTTGGTATGCACACATATTGATTGTCATGACTTTTAGCTTCATGATGAATTTCAGCTTTGTTGGTCAAATTTTACCTTCTTGATGAATTTGAGGTCCATTGATTAATGTTGTTTGCTATGCCATGGTTCTGACAAAACCCTCTTCGTTGTCGCAGAGCTATTCGTTGCCACCATTCATGGTGCGCGGCGTTGCCGGTCGGTGGGTGGTGTTGTTTGTTTGGTTTCGATACCAAGATGTTGTAAACAAGTTAGCATTTTTTGGTGTGTGGGATTGATAACATTTGGGGGTTTGGTTGATTAAGTAACGACACGAAGATATCGACTGATATTTGACTTGGCGTCTTCCATGTGCTGAAAGAATTCAGTTTCACTTTTACATTTGTTTGTTTGGTTGTCGGATAATCTTTGCGACATGGTTTGACGAGTAATTGAATGTTTCTGCCATTATGTCCACTGTGATGAATTCAAACAGTCGTGTGCCAGTGCTGATTACCACTTAGATATCACTTTGTTTGGTTCGGAAGGTGCTTATGGTTGATCGTTGCCTTTGTTGCTTCTAGTATGTAAAAAATTCTGTTGTTTAGTGTTTCGTACCTTTGCTGCCCTTTTTTGCCTTATGAACTTATTATAATTTGAAAGGAATGAGCTCATAAGCTGCTAAATGAGCAGCTTATAAATTAAAGGGATGTTTGTTTCCACCTATATAGGCGACTTAAATCTTATTAGTTAAAAATACGTTATTAAAAAGTAAGCTTATGAAACATTGGTACAAAATGAAGTACGCAACATAGATCGGGTTTGAATGGATAGTGTGTGTAAAAGCTGCCTGCATCTTGCCGGAAAAGCAACACGAGAGTCATGGTTGCAGCCATGGCAGGTCGGATACCGTTGTATCCGTTTCCGAACTCGCAAATCTAAGGTTAATGCTTTGAGCCTTATGCAGGGTCATGTTGGCACTTTTGGCAAACGCGTATTGCGAATTGTTATGCTTTATTTTGGTTCTGGTATCATCTGGACCCTATACTTTCACGGGTTTGTACCACCATCCAGCTATTTGAAACGATGTTCGCTCGCACAAACTTTTGCATGGTTCTAGAGTCTTTTTAGCCCATGTTGTATTAAATATACTTGCTTTCGATGTGGAAAACTTTGGGAGCTTTGTTGTTGTTCCCTACTAGAGTTGGTTCATAAACTCTCCTCTTTTAAATAAACAAACACTATCAGATTCATCTTATTTTGGGTGGCATAGATCTCAATTTGGTTGGCTGTGATGATCTTTTGAATGTATTAGAATCCGATATATATTCACGATTTGTTGTGTATGTGATCCCTGAATACTCACTATCGGATGAAATTTGATTCATCTGAATACTCACTTTGGTTGGCCGTGATGATCCTTTGATGCGCTTTCTTGCTGCGGAAAGTGGAAGGATGGCAGAATGCGAGCATTTCTCGATTCAGCAACCTTCACAAACCCAACCACAACATCGCTTAATCTGAGCCGATTGTATCACGTATTTGTTGAAGATGAAACCTATACGACTCAGTTTTTGGCTACGTGAAGTTACTGCGTCAAGTTAGCCAAGCTAAACTTAAACAGGCCAGTCATGTGTATTTATTATCCATGGGATCCGATCCATCTTATGTTCGGTCGCGTAGATCTCAAGTTGGTTGGCTGTGATGATCCTTTGAATGTATTAGAATCTGATATACATTCACGATTTGTTGTGTATGTGATCCCTGAATACTCACTATCAGATCCATCTTATTTTGGGTGGCGTAGATCTCATTTTGGTTGGTTTTGATGATTCTTTGAATGTGTTGTCTTCCCGCAGAAAGTGGAAGGATGGCAGAATGCGAGCGTTGCTCGATTCAACAACCTTCACAATCACAGCCACGACATGAATTAATCTGAGCCAATTTTATCAGGTATTTGTTGAAGTTGAAACTTATACGACCTCTGTGTATAGTTACGTGAAGTTACTGCGTCAAGTTAAACATAAACAGGTCAGTCATGTGTATTTATTATCCATGTGTTCGATATGCCTATTTACAGCTGTATATATTCTTACAGTTTTTAAGCAAATCGAATTAAATTGTACTTACAGTTTTTATGCAAAATGAATTGGATTGTAAAATATGCTTTGCTTGAAGCAAGGTATCTCGCTGGAGAACTTACAAACAAGGTGACAACTTATTTTCGGGCTTCTTGACTTCGAATTGCAAAAATATGGTGCTATAGGTAATACTTTTAATGCATTTGAGGCTGTAAAGGGATGTTTTTTAATGTTTTTACATAAGTTTACGATGTAATTTTATGTCTTTTGTAATCGTATTGTAGAAGGAGTTGTCATTGTTCCTGCAGCTGGCACAAACCCCTTTTAAGTATAGTTGCCCATTTAGAAGTTAGAATAATATAAGCAGGATTGCTAAAGATGAACCGGTTGGGTGATGGGCATGAAACCATTTGGCAAGGACATCGTTCAAAAGGGCCCATGTATATTTATTTCATATTTGTCACTGCTTATATGTTTAATCTGTAAGAAGATATGTTTTGCATAAGTTATATTTGGCTTGGCTTCTTAGCATATATGTATAGTTATTATATATATGGCATGATACTAAACTATCAAAATTATAATCTAAAACTACAAATGAAAATAAACGACGCGGTTGTCTACAGTGAAAAAAGATTTAGGACAACGTCACCCGATCATTGGTTAGGTAAATATTTCGGTCTGAGTTTTTCGCCTACATTACATTCGGGGTGATAAATAGCATTACATTATTTTAGCGGATTTTAAGGTCTCTTGATTTCGCTATTTATGGCCAAAATCAAAGCGTATATATCCTTTTTTTTCGTTTATACGGATTCAAATAGTGAGGAATGTTGATTTCGATTATGCTTTACGTTATGGAATTCATTGTTGGATGAGTTCTAATTTTTCTCCCCTCATTTTTTACAGCTTTTGTTGCTTTCAAGACCACCAAATACACCAACTTTGTTTATTTTACAAAGGTAAGGACTATTCATCTAAAAAATTGAACCTTTTCGATAGATAAGATTGAGAGCATGATAGATATATACAATCCTAATGATCTTGAATCTTCAACCGTTAACCACAGTGAATGAAGGTATAATTTTGTTTTATAGGAATTGAACTTCAATTATGGGTAATATATTGCATAGGTAACACACATTTTGCTAAATTTCATGTTCATGTGACCAATATAGTCTTGATGTATACTGGTCGTCTGTTTGCATCATGTGAATCTTATAAACCTTAGCATTTGAGGTTAGTTTTAAACTGAATATAGTTATCACCAAGAGTAATAAACCACCGAGAGTAGTGTTTGAATGTGTCACCCTGATGTTTGAAGTGGTAGTCCGTACTCTAATTGTTCTCGCATAAATTTAGTAGCACTTGAAAATAAAGTCCACAACACCATTAAAATTTAGTAACCGGTTATATTGCTGCAAGTTTGTAATAAATGTTGCTCATGTTGAGATGGAGAATGTATAGCAGGTCGGTTTCATCAAAGTAGGTTATATGAAATGACTCATAACCCCATTTGCATCATTGTTAAAGTAATTGATTAGGTATTTTAAACAAGCTTAGCAAAACGCTCTCTTTAAGATGTAAGATCATGTCTTTTGTTTGTTTTGCAATTTTTCAGCTTGAAAATTGTAGCGTTAGAATACATATAGTTTTATATTGTGACAAACTCAGTTTCGTTCCCGTGTCTACAGTGACCAAAGAAAATAGGCCTGGTGTTATTCTGGACCATAATGTCGAAGACGAAAAGTTCACACACCATTCAATGGACCAAGCGCCGCGGCAGAGCGCGGGTACAAGGCCTAGTTGCTATAATTTCCCATTCCAGTAGAAGATCCCAAAGTGTTAGTGAACCCCACTTTGCTCACGTGTATTATTTCTTTGCATGAGAGATGTGTTGTATATCAATTAGGATGGTTTATTAGGTTATTTGTTACCAAGAACGTAGGCTCAAAATATAAGTGGGTATACTCGGTTTTTGTTTTTGTTTTTCTTTTTGTAGAGTTTGCTTACTGGGTTATTTGTTACCACCGAACAAATAATACGAAATATGAAAACCTCTTGTTATCAAAGAACAAGATACACGGTTTGTTACCTAAGAAGAAACACTGAACTGAAAAAAAAAGGAAGAACGAATAAAAATTATAGGGTAGGGTTTTGATTTGTGGATCGATGATTTAGAATGGTCGTGATACCACGAAGAATGGTGAAACTTTGTGTTGCCTCTCTTCATCTCAAAGGATACAACATCCTTAAATAGTTACAATAGATAGCATTTGGCCCAAGATTACAACTATCCCTATTAATTGTACATATTATGATAAATTATAAATGGAAACATAATAATAATAAATAGCTCATGATTGAGCATAATATACGGGCTAACAATAACAACATATTTTTTTATTTGTTCCATTCACATATTCGAATATAGAAAAATACAACAATACCCATCTAATTTTTAATTTTTGTTTAATTATCATACGCTTTAGAGTCATTTCTTGCACCGTTAGCCCTTTTATCAAACGACCGTTTTTAATTAACTTAAAATATGTTTTCATTTCCTTTTATATTATTAATTTTTAAAAAGTTTTTTGGTTTTTGGTAACGTGTTTATACGTTTTATAGTCATCTTTTGCACCGTTTATTTGTTTTTTTAGGTTTTTTTGACAAACCTTACGCTTTCTTCTTCACTCCGGTCACCGATAGTAACTGTCATAATATCTTTTTGAAAATTTTTCAAGATTGGTCCCTATCGTTTACACTGAACATCAACTTTCGTCCCTATCTCAAAATAAGTGCACCAGTCGTTCCTATCGTTTACAACTTGGATAAAAAATGGGCCCTATCTTGGATGGGAGTTAGTTTTGACTGTTAACTTTTAGAAATAAAAGGGTATTTTTGTTTTTCATTTTTATTAAATAAAAACTTAATAAATATCTTATATATGTCACCAAATTCCCCACGTGTACATTTCTACACCACTTCTTTTCCTATCTACAGTATAAAAAAAAGAAACAAAATCATATATCTCTTTATCCCTGTCATCATGATCTTATCTCTTTTTCTTTTCCAAATTCATTTCACTATCTCTTCCACTCAAATTCATATATCTCTTTCAAAAAGTGTTCTATCTTCAACTTTTTATCTTTCTCCCCAACCATCTATAAAATATTTATTCTCTTCATCTACTTTCTTCTTTATCATCAAACAACACCTCATCCATAATCAAAACTTTTTTAATCCGAAAATCACTAATTCCAGAAAAAAGCCAATATAAATAATGAACTCATTCAAAAAATTAAATGCGGGTGTTTCACCATGAATACCACCAACCCAAACTCCATAACCACCGCTAAACACGCCATAACCACCACCTCATTTTTCAGATCCACTATACCTGCTGCTGCCACCACCTTAGATCCAACATACCCGCTCCTTTTTGTGTTTTTGTTTGTTGAATGAATTAAATGTGGGCCGTCGCCACCTACTAGCCACCACTATCCTTTGAAGCGATCCACTGCCATAAAAATAACTAGAAGCTCAAAGGTATGAATTGTTTTTAATCTAAGGGTAGTGCTCAATTTAATTTGGGACTGAAGATAGCCAGATCGATGATGGGGTTCGTGTGCATTGGTTGGCTGCTTTGATTCGGTTTAAAGTTTGCAGATTTGGATTCATTGAGATTTTTTGTGAGGCTGAGTTTACAAGAAACATAGATGGAGGCGATGGTTTTAAGGAATGTGTGGCGGTTGTGTGATAATGTGATTAGGATAACTAAGATTAAGTAGGTTACATGGTTTTATATACCACTAAGGATAAGATGGAATAAATGACGTGTTATCATTCTTTGTTGGGCCTTGAGGAAAAGTTATGCGATGGTTGTGTTTTGGAATTGACACGAATTAAAATTGAACAACAAGAAACCAAACCCAGAAATCAGTTCGAAAAGAAAGGTTGAATTAATATCTCATGGCCAAAGATATGAAATGTTTTTAATTGAAGATTCAATTTCCTGGGTGTTGAATAATTTAATAGTTTTCGGTTTTTCGATGTGAAGATCTTGCTGTGTGATTGATTATTGCTAGTTTTTGGTTTTTCAAATTTTTTTTTATTTGAAAAAAAATGGAAATATGATGGTGACGGTTGATGAGGGGTATGGCTTGCTCACCTAGAGTAATTACAGTACGGATTGGATTAGATGAGATAGAAATGATGAGTGGGAGTGGCGGTGGCTGTGGTGATTGAACCTGCTGTGGTGGTTGGTATGGATAAGAACCTCGAACAGAGGTGTTTGTTTAGCTTCAATGAAAAGCTGATGAAGATGGTATGAAAAACTGATGAAGATGAAAAGCTGTGGTGGTTGTGTGTGTATAAAGTGGGCCTGGTGATATAAATGCATAAAAGAACAAGTAAAAGACCAAATTACTCCTCCCCTCATACCACTTAACCAGCAAAACTAACTCCCATCCAAGATAGGGACGATTTTTGATCCAAGTTGTAAACGATGGGGACGACTGGTGCGCTTATTTTGAGATAGGGACAAAAGTTGATGTTTAGTGCAAACGATAGGGACTATTCTTGAAATTTTTTCTATCTTTTCTAAAGTTTTGAATGAATAGAAGTTTATAGGAAAAAGATCCCCATACACCCTTAGTTTAGCATAGACTCAACCAACCAATCACAACCATCCATTTTTATCATGTAACAAAAAAACTCATTTTTTAAAAATTAAATATCTCACAAACCGTTCATCGTTACGCAAAACAAAACAAATCTTCGCGGCGAGAATTAAATCATCTATCTATCGAGGGGCACATGTATATACTTTCGACGAAATTTTTTTTCGATTTTTTTTCTTAAGTCACGTCTGGAGAGAATCATATACGATTCGTCACAAAACATATATGATTCTCAGAAAATCATATATGATTCATATCACGAAACATATATGATTCTCAGAAAATCATATATGATTCATATCATGAATCATATATGATTTTCTGAAAATCATATTCGTGACGAATCATATATGATTCTCTCCAGACGTGACTTAAGAAAAAAAGTCGAAAAAAAAGTTCGTCGAAAGTATATACATGTGCCCCTCGATAGATAGATGATTTAATTCTCGTCACAATTGTGTATTTTTTTCGTTTGACGATTTACCGTTTGTGAAAATATTTAATTTTTAAAAAAGTGGTGGGAGGTGGTTTTTTAAAAAATGGGTGATTATGATTGGTTGGATAAGCATATGCTAATTTAAGTGTCTATATAGATCTTAAATCGAAGTTTATTTACGTGACTTTAAATTAATACCTTTTTAAGATTATATATAAAATATCGAAACGTCTTTGTTTTGTGGAGTTTATTTTTGCAAAGAATTGTAAAAATTGAATGTTATCAACATTCACTTAAGCTAGGAGGTTATAAAAACTTTAACGATATTAGGAATAACTAGATTGGTACCCGCGCAATGCGGCGGTGAGTATTTAATAACGAATTTTGAGACTAATAAATATTAATCTCTTACTTATTGTAAAGTTATAAGAAATCGAATTAAAAAACCCACTAAAATTGAAAAAGACTAAAAGTTAATAAAAATATATCAAAATGGATATCGAATTAAAAAACACAAAATTTTATAAAATATAATGAAATTAGATTATAAAAATAATAAATAAATAAAAAGATTTTTCAATTTAAAAAAAATTGTTATTTTAAAAGGTTGTTACACAAGTTTGTTTTAAAAAGTTGTTAGAAAAAATTATATGATATAATATTGATGAACATATCTAAATTTTCAGTCTTCCTATTTTAAGAAGTCGTAAATGATTTATAAAATAGTATACATATAGATTATTTACGTAAGAAGCTAAACTTGCTCGTCACTCCTCTTTCTTTCCTTATCTTTGTTTTGTTACTATATTTAATTTTGTTTCCTTTTATTCACACCGACTATAATTAATGTTACTTTCCTATTATTCAATCTTACACGTCTATATAAAGTTCCCTCTCCTCCCTTAAATTTATTTCTATCGTTCTCTCTTCTCTCTAATATTCCATTCATTATTTGCTTACGGTTTATAGGGTTTACTCGTCTCCTCTCTAATTCTAGCTCTTCGACAATGGCTGATACAAGGGAGTCGCTGAAACTTGAAATTATTCAACTAGAGAAGAAACGACAAGAGATACACAAGAAAATACAAGAGCTAGTGAAGAAGCGTCAAGAGGCAACAGAACGTATCGCAATAAACCAGAAGCTTCTTCACCAAGTGTATGCTGCAGAACTAAAAGCAGCCCGAGAAGCTAAAGAAAAGGTTTTGGCGGAGGAGCATGCAGGGGAAAACAATTAATAATCATCAGATTTTTATTTTTTGTCATTTTTTCTGGTATTTTGGGATTAAGACCAATTTGAGTACTATTGGTTAACGATTTAGTTTCAAGTCTGTTTTTATATGTGTAGTTTCTTGTTTTCATATTCATATCCATGAATTGCTATATTACATGTGTTACTGGTTCTATGTTTGATTGTATTGTAAACTTCTGGCTTGTCTTCTTGCCACTTATTCGCATGTATGTTGTTGCTATGACATGATCATTAAGAACCATGTTTGTTTCGATGCAAGTGTTTATGAAGAAACACATCGCTAACAATATCAGTATGTTAAAATTAAATGAATTATTTCTTTCCTGTTTAGTTAGTCTAGTCAAGAAAATATGAAATTTTTATCAGTTAAACCAATGAATAATAACCCGAATCCTGAAAGAACCTTAGTTAGAAACCGTTTATCAGGTGGCATATATCGGTAATTTACTTCCAGAAAAAGTTCAAAAGTCTTGATTTTCAATGGAAAGCCTTATAATGGCTTCTAACACATACATGTCAACATATCTTGAAATCGACGAATACCCTTTGTCAAGTAGAAAAAAATGATGATATCTTTAGTGCAAGAAGAAGAAAACGTAAGATGAATCGTAAAGAGTCTGGTTGTTGATTCTACATGAAATTGATATCCTGCTGCTTTCCGGGTGGCTGTTGCTAATGTTTTTGATGCAAAATGGACTTAGGTGGTGACATGTTCGTTAAAGGTATTCTAACGACAGTCGAAGTATGATTCCTCACTTAAATAGAGTTCCTTAAATTCTGTAAAGTGGGTCAATCAATAAAATGTCCAAAATGGCCAATATGGGTTATTGGGAGGGAGTCTCATTACACTGTTTTATTCGCTCTTGACCCACAAGTCCAAGATGAAAATGAATTTGAAGGGCGAGAAACAACAATCCGTAGAGCATTGATGCACACGATCAAAGTGGTAGCGGCGGCTTTATTTCTGTCGAAGGGCTCCATCAAGTCCTCAAAGATGCAAATGTCAACCTCCCGACCGAAAAAGTCAATGATCTCTGCGGTTCTGGTTTTATCGTATGGAGCGAGTTTTGGCAAGTGCTTTTGGATTTAGACAACAGCTTAGGAGGGTTAAAGGACTCGACTGGTTTAATGGGTAAAAAGGTATTTGACCTTTACCATTTCAATGGAATTGCAAAATCAGTATTGGGAGGTTCGGGAAGTGAAACACCGGTACAAAGACCGCGGATAACGAAGTTGCGGGTCGCAGTTCCTCCAAGGTGGACCCCAGAAGAATTCATGGCTAACGTGTCCTTACCTGGCTCTAGTGCAGGTGGTGTTGATAGCAAAGAAGTTGTTGAAGTGTCGAAACCCGAACGTACTCAGCATGCTCCCTTGGTAGATTGTGTAAGGACTCGTTGGGCACGAGCCGTTTGTAATTGGGAAGGGGACCCGCCTAGCATAGTATGATGGTTCTTTTGGTGATTATAAAATACATACATACGGAGGAAAAAGGGGGTTATATAATCTGTCTGGACTGTCGATTCTCTTATGTGTTCACAAAACTTGCAAGAGGGGATGGTCTTTTTAGTGGTTGATTGCAAATCCGAAACTTTATTGACTTGTAATTGTGCATTGAAAGTTGTTTGTTGTTTCGGGTTTGACTGCGGACTACCCTTTGGTATTGTTTTCAAACTGCAGATTTCTTAAAATTCTGGTATATTTCCGGGAACTTTTTTCGTGTTAGTTGTCAGAATTGCTATTAGTCAATCATTTAAGGGGTTTTATTTCATTTCGTTTTTATGTGTATTAGCACTTGGACTTTTATAGAGAATCTGCTGGTTGCTCTTTTTCAAATTCATATCCATGAATTGCTGCTACTTGTATTACTGATGTTTCTTTACATTTGGCTGGTACTCTCATTGCTTTGATGTTCATAAAGAAGAATAATATTCTTGTAGCTTTAACATGTTCATGAAGAAACATTTTTTGCAATTTTAAGTTTGTCCGAAGTAGATGAATAAGTTATTTTTGGTTTCGTTCATTGTGTTACCATCGTTCATTGTGTTACAGCAACATGTCATGTTCCAAAAGTTGCCTTAGAGCCATAGAGCCCAGGATATGGTGTGTTATACCCTTGCTTTATGTTGAAGATGCAACACCACGGCCCGAGGGCCATACCCATCTGTTGTTTTTGTGTGTCGTGCCGTATTTCTAGCAACTGCACGTTGCAACCTTGCTAATATCACATAAACTTATCAAACTATATATATATTATTACGTATAAATTATTTGGGACTTTTGTCACAAACTTTTTATATGTTGAATTTTTAGATTTTTTACTTGATATACAAAGCAAGTTGTTAGTTTTCTTCTTCATAGTAATATACCAATAACTTCTAATAATAACATTTATAACAAACTTTTGTAACAACCTATTATATAATAACATTTTTACTTTCAAATTTAAATATCTTTTTATTTATTTATTATTTTTATAATTTAAACTCATCATATTTTATAAAATTTTGTGCTCTTTAATTTAATATCTATTTTAATAAAAAAATTAGTTTTAGTTTTTTTTTTTTTTTCATTTATAACAGGTTTATTTTGATTAAACTTTTTACCACCTTAAATTAATATAATTATAAACTTTTGATAATTACAACAATACATTTAATCATTTTAAAAATCGCTATCACTCACGGCCACTTTACGCAAGCAACATGTTATTTTTCTATAAAACATGCGAAGCCCAACCAAACTTATACTTGTTATGTAAAACATTACGGCCCAATCGCACACGAAGAAAAAGCCCATGTCCATTATAACCCTAATATATATAAGAAACAATAAACCCTATTTCATCCGAAGATCACACATATTCACAGCCGTTATTTCCTTGTTGCAACTGATGAACAGATCTGATCTGAGAATAGGTATTCATTTTATCACTTGTTTGTTCCTTACAGTATAATCTTGCAAATTATGTTCTGATTTATATATTTATTTATTGATATACGTCTAATGAAAGTATGCTCTTTTTGTTTAGCCTGTTCATATCAGAAAAATGAGGATTTCAGAGAATGACAAGTTAAACGTCATACATCATGATATAAAGAGTGACAAATTTTCATCATTTAGCTTGTCTTCAAGAGAGGGAATTCTCGCTCGTATGTCTTTCTTTTTTACCCCTCGTATATGTCTCCTCTATTTAGTGCATTCTTAAAGCATCTAAGCTGGTGTTTGGTTTTGATTTTTTTGGTGATGATCTTTGACAACAGATCTTAAAAATGGACAGAGCCGAGGCATCTACTTGTGCTCGAAGTGCAAGAATCTTAAGGCGAGTTTTATATGTGTCTAATCACCAGAATTATTGCAAGGTATCTATTGTTGCATCCTGAAATTATGGTCTATTGACTAAAACAAGGCGCTATTAACCCTTTTTGCTAATGGTTAAGAATATTTGTATTGTGTCAGGGCCCCATAAGAAAACACCTGCTGATCCGGCTTCGTCCCGAATAATCAGCTGGGACTTTGCTTGGGGAGCAAAGCTTTACAATTTTTACATGTCAACCGAGTTTATCATGGAAAGCTGAAGGCCTAGAATGTCTTTGTAAAGACAACTATACATTGAAGCTTGTGGGCTTGTCAAACATGGGGTGGCCGTTTGAAGAAACGGTTTAAGTAGGTCTAAGATACTACTATTAAATATGGTGACAAAAGGGCGTCATGGTAAGGGACATTCTCAGCAGTTTTAAACCTGAGATGAAAGACTTATTACTGCAAGTACTCCACTAAGAACCCAGGAACAGGTACATTAGGGAAAAAGATTTTGATCCTTTTTCCAAGTAAATTCTAGAATGAGTATTTCTAGAATGACCCTCACTCAAAGAGATATTGCAACATACAGCTCTTTGCGATTGGGAGAGATGAGTGGACTTGCTAACCGAGCTTTAGCGATTTGTTGCCTATCATCAGATTTTGTCATTCTTTCTCGTATTTTGGGATTAAGACGAATGTGAATACTATTGGCCGATCACGATTTAGTTTCAAGTCCGTTTTTATATATATCAGTAATTTTTTTTTGTAAAGAATCTGCTTGTTTTATTCATATCCATGAATTGCTGTTACATGTTTTACTCGTTCTATGTTTGATTGTATTGTAAACTTCTGATATGTATTCTGCAACTTATAAATGTTGCTATGACATGATCATCAAGAACCATGTTTGTTACACGTCGCTAACAATATCAGTATATGTTACAGTTAAATAATTTTTTTTTCTGTTTCGTTAGTCTACTACATGCTAAATCAACAATCAACAACATATGTAGAATAATAGTAGTTTTTGTCAAATTATGATGGGAAAATGAGTATAAAAAATTCTTTCTATGATCCATGAATAATGACCCGAATCCTGAAGCAACGTTAGTTAGAGCATCTACAATGCTCAAAGTTTTCAATGATTTGAAGCATTTAATGCCTTAAATGCATTTCATGTTGGATGGCCAAAACTTTTCCAAATAACTTGTAGTTTGTCACTCTTATATAAAAGCTTTACAAAAAGCCTTTTATGCAATGCTAAAAACTACCTTCAAACACTTATTAAAATAATAAAAAGCTTTTAGTGTGTTTGTGCATTGTGGATGCTTTTAGAAATCAGGTGGCATATATGTGGTAATTTACTTTTGGTAAAAGTTCAAAAGTCTTGATTTTTGATGGGAAGCCTTATAATGGATTCTAACACATACATGTCAACATATTACGAAATCCATGAATACCATTGTCAAGTAGCAAAAAAGATGACCTCTTTAGTGCAGGAAGAAGAAAACGTAAGATGGAATTAGGTGGTGGAACACGCTGAATTGTAAAGAGTCTGGTTGTTGATTCTACAGGAAATTAATAACCTGCTGCTTTCCGGGATGGCCGTTGCTAATGTTTTTTATTGAAAAATGGACTTAGGCGTGGCGACATGTTCGTTAAAGGTATTCTAACGACAGTTGAAGCATGATTTCTCACTTTATTAGAGTTCCTTAACTTCTGTAAAGTGGGTCAATCATTAGAATGTCCAAAATAGGTTATCGGGAGGGAGTCTAATTACACCGTTTTATTCACAAGGGGTTATATAATCTGTCTGGACTGTGGATTCTCGTATGTGTTCGGGTCATTATTCATGAAAGAATTCCGGACACTTATACCCATTTTCCCACTTTGATAACATCATCATTTGACAAAAACTATTGTTCTACTCAATGTTTTGAAACCCGGGTCAACCGGTTGACCCGGTTCCGGCCGAAAAAACGGGTCATATTGACCAGGGTTTCACATTTTCGAAATCCGGCTCGACCCGCCGGGTTTGGGGTGACCCGGGTAAACCTCGGTTTACGAGACCCGGCCGGGTTTCGATTTTTTCGGGTTTTTTTTTATAAAAAAAATGTAAATTTTATGTATTTGCAACGGAATTTTATTTTTATATACTATTATATATTATTATATTGATATTGATTGGTAAACAATTTATATCTTTAATATACGGGAACTTTTTTTTGTTTTTATATATAAATTTTGTTAATTATTAAAAATATTAATTTTTTTTTTAAAACCGGGTTAACCCGGGTTGACCCGGACCCCGGGTCGATTTGAAACCCGGGTTTCTAAACATTGGTTCTACTGTTGTTGATTGTTGATTTAGCAAAGTATAACCCTGATAAAAGTTTCATATTTTCTTTGCTAGACCGACGAAACAAACATTGTTCTTGATCATGTCATAGCAACATGCGGATAAGTTGCAAGAATACAAGCCAGAAGTTTACAATACAATCAAACATAGAACCAGTAACACATGTAATAGCAAATCATGAATAGGAATATGAAAACAAGCAACTTACAGATTCTTTACAAAAGATCCAACTACTGATACATATAAACAGAGACTTTAATACTTGAAACTAAATTGTTACAAGATCAGTGAATAGTGCTCAGTCTTAATCCCAAAATATCAGAAAAAATGACAATAATCTGAGGAAGAGGCAACAATTTAACCTAGGATATTAATTGTTTTCCCATGCTCCTCCGCCAAAACCTTTTCTTTAGCCTCTTGGGCTGCTTTTGGTTCTGCATACTCTTGGCAAGCCTTCAGTTTTCTTGCCAAAAGTTCTTTTTGACTCTTGCATATTCGTGTGTATCTCTTGTATTTCCTTCTCTATCTCTTGTTCTATCTTATCTAGTATTGCTAGTTGAATAATCTCAATTATGAGCTCGGTCACTTCCCATTCTTGAAGACCACAGTTACGAGCTGCTGCAGGTATTTCCTTTGAGCAGACAGTGGACTCCCTTGTATCAGCCATTTGTAGAAGAGCTAGCAATACAAATATTCTTAACCATTAGCAAAAGGGTTAATGGCGCCTGAGACAATACAAATATTCTTAACCTGAATTTCAAGATGCAATAATAGATACCTTGCAAGAATTCCGGTGATTATTCACCCTATACAACTCGCCCTTGAGATTCTTGCACTTGCAGCACAAGACAGCTTAATGGCTTTGTGTTTTGTGTTGGTCTTTTTCACCATTTTGTTACTCTCTATGTCACTCTTTATGTCACGATGTATGACGTTTAACTTGTCATTAAGTAACTCAAACCTTTTGGAAAATCAAAGCATATTTCATTAGAAGTAGATCAATAAATATATAAATCAGAACATAACTTGCAAGATCATAATGAATACCTATTCTCATATTTGTTCATCTAGGAAATACCACCTACTGTGAACCTGTGATGTTAGAAAGAGCGTGGGTACGGTGGTGCCAAGGCTGGCTGTCACCGTACTTTGGAGATGATTGATATATTGTTGAAAGATCTGATAATGAAATGGTAGAGGGTTTATTGATAGGTGGATATAAAAGAGATGGAAATCTATTAATTTAGTTTGTGAGATGGTGATAAGACAGTAAAAAGAGGCGGAGTATACTAAAAGGTTAGGGTTTAAGGTACCGAGTATAAATAGAGTAGTGTGAGGTTTTTTATATCTAGTTAATGAACAAAACCATTACCTAGTCATCCCAGTCATGTCGCACTCAGGGTCAGGTGTCCTAGCCCCTCATCGATGTCAAGTCTGACATTTTTTCAAGGTTTATGTTCGCCAAGGAATGTCAGTTAGGTGTAATTTCCTTGGGACCCTCAATTATGGAGCATTCGGTTTTGCCAGGACTACAATGGAGGATTGATGGTACAATGTTATGAGCATTAAAGCTCCCAACGGCATGGCCCATACAGTCCGCTTCTTCCAGGGAGAGCTTATGCATACAGGTAAGAAAATGGAAAAGTTCCAGCAAGTTCCCCAAACCGAGTTTACAAACCTCCAGCTCAATACAGTCAGTTGTGCACAGAATGCTACCGGGAAACTTGTCCTCGAGGTCATGGAGAAACTTGTCAACGCCCACTTCCTTAATTTTCTGAAAGAATCTCGAGTCTGGTATGTGTTTCTGTTAAAGAAGTAAACCACACAGTAATGGTCCCTTCTTTTTGCTTTGAAGTTTGCTCCAACGATTAACAAACCCTGAAGGTCTTCCTTTTCGAGTAACTCATTGTTGTCCATATTGTGTCGAAAAGGTCTATCAAATGCATCCAATGCAACGTCAGAGCGGCGAAAGCCCCCCATCCTAACATTTGCTATTAGCGTTTTTTTTTCTCCATTTTTTGAATAAGTCTGTTGTATAACGCCTGATTGTGGACTGGCCCAGGCCCTCATGGGTGATTAGGTCATCTATCCAATACCGTAGTCCTTGTTGGTACTCAAACTTCTCTTGCAGAGATCTCACAAACACGAAAGGGTTATCGCGTATGCACTGAAGCCCAAGATTTGGATTTACAATGATATCCTTTGCATCGTGAATGCTTTCACATCGAGCATCCACCAAGATTTTTGGCGACAACACAAGATGCTTAAGACCAAGCATCCGGTACATAACTGTAACCATTTCAATAAGAGCATGCGGTACAGTTGAGCCGTCGTGCTCGTGTCGTGGGCAAAAAGTGATGCCACGTCACTTTTTACTCCCACGACACCAAAACTCCCCACGATGACTCAACCCCCTCCCTGGTTAACATGAGAATTCTCGTGTCGTCGTCACCCAACTTTTTTTTTTTTTTTCAACAATTAATTAACATAAACTTAAATTTTCATTAATAAAAAAAAAATACAATTACTAATAGAAAAAAAAAACAACACGAAATAAAAAAAAAATTACCGAAAAAAAAACACAAATACGAAAAAAAACTTAAAAATTAAAATATTTTGCACGCGCCTCGTCTTTGAGCTTCTCGATCCTCGCCACGTCTTGTGGACTTAATCCGGTAGTGTCGTATCGAAGGATTTGCAAATCCTCGTTCCTTTTTTGAAGTGCAACCACTTCTAGTCTAGCCGGCACCTCTCGGTCCAATCGTTCCTTTTTAGTTTCACGATCGGATAACATTTGTTGTTGTAGCGTATCCACCAATTGTTCTTTTTGAGACCCCGAAGTGGCGGATGAGCTTGTCGAGCGTTGAACCTTGGCCTTTCTTGGAGCACCGGATGGACGAGGGATCTCATCGTCATTGAAAAGATCCGGATCTTGATCGGCTATCTTCCCTCGTGCCCGGCGTGTTCGAGTTGAATCGGGATTTTTTCATTTATACTTGTCTTTCAAAACAAGCCAAACACTTTTGTGTGGAAACTCCTTGTTCCCGTTTTCATCTCGATACAAACTCATCACACGAGTCATCAAATCGTCTTGATTTTCGCCACTTAAAAGTTTGGCGCTTTCATAAAACGAATTAAACCTATGAACCTCACGGTTCAATTCGTCCACTTCCCGGTCAACATATTTTTGTTTCGAGCTTTAAAACCCTCATCCTTAAGCCGATCGTTATACAAATCCATAACTTGGTACAAAAACGTATCGTGTGGTTGATCGGTCCCGACCTTCGGGTCTTCGGATACTTCAATCCAACACTCGGCCAAAACTTCTTCCTCACGTTGGCTCCAAAAAGAACGGTCCGACTTCGGAGGTGGTTGTGTACCCGCGGCCACGCCTTTGTTCTTTGGGTTTTTTTTAGCAACACTTTTCTTCCTCTAACCTTTCTTCGGTTGTGCATCGACTTGTTCTTCGGGATCTTCGGGTTCTTCGGGTTCATTGTTTTGTTTGGGTTCTTCGGGTTCTTGTGAAGAGTGTTGAGGAAAGGTTTGGAATTGTTGTGATTGTTGGAAGATTTGTGATTGTTGGGATTGTTGGAACCACATATTAAATTGCTCGGGTGTACAATTAAGAAACGGGTTTTGTTGTGATTGTGGGAAGTTAGTGAATGGATTTGGGAGTTGATTATAGTTGGCGAATGTTCGTGAAGTGCTAGATGTTGCGGATGAGGGAGTATTCGGGTTAGACGAAGAAGACAAATTCGGTAGTTGAGTAGAAGGAATTTGATTTTGAGGATCGGAAAAGTAATTGTTTAACCATTGATTCGGGTATTGGTTTGGGTTAGGATTTTGACTCATGGTGGATAGAAAAAATAGAGAAATTAGATGTAGAAGAAGGTGTGATTTGTGGGTAATTTGAGGTAGAATTTATAGGAAAGACGAAAAAAGGGGGTTTTTTTCACCCTCAAACGGTAAAAAAAACGGGCAAAAAAAAAAAAAAAACTTACCCAACGGCTAGTTTTTTAAATTTTCAAAAAAAAAAAAAAAAAAAAAAGAATTAAAATATCCGACGACGCGAGCCACGGTGTGGTTGGCGCCGCCGTGGCCTCGCGCCGTCACTATGGCGTCGACTGGTAGGTACCAGTCCAAAACCGACGACGCGAGCCACGGTGTGGTTGGCGCCGCCGTAACCTCGCGCCGTCGTGGCCAGCCTCCCACCAACCCACCGTACCGATTGCTCTAAATATAATACAAATGGGTTCATATTCTTTGTTCCATATACCGCTGGTGTAATGTTGGATTGAGACCTCACCACTATCATCCATACCTGTAGGTGCCAAATAGATTAAAAAATTTCACTTGAATAATTTATTACGTAATGAAAAATGTGTACTTCAGTGGCATTTTGCTAAAACCGATTCTAGTGACTTGTACGGGCTTCCTTTTCAACTTCACTAAAAATGAGATGCATTTCGTCGTGGACTTTATATGAAACAAAAATAAAAGGACAGTTATTAAAGTAGCTCTTGTGACTTAACCTTCTATGTCGTTAACAAGTTAACTGTGATACATAAGTTTCGGCGCTATTATAATAACATGAGAAGTAACTTTGCTGAAATCAACATCTAACGTGTAACTAAGACATGTCTATTCATCCATTGAATATGTAACGTGTAAACAACACATACCGACTCATCCATTGAACATCTAACATGTTACCAAGACATGTCGAGTCATCCATTGAACATCTAACGTGTAACCAAAACATACCGACTCATCCATTTAACATCTAACGTTTAACAAATGCATACCGACTCATCCATTGAACATCTAACGTGTAACCAAGACATGTCTACTCATCCATTGAACATCTAACGTGTAACCAACACATACCGACTCATCCATTGAACATCTAACGTTTAACAAATGCATACCGACTCATCCATTGAATATCTAACGTGTAACCAAGACATGTCGACTCATCCATTGAACATCTAACGTGTAACCAAGACATGCCGACTCATCCATTGAACATCTAACGTGTAACCAAGACATGTCGAGTCATCCATTGAACATCTAACGTGTAACCAAGACATTGGCAGGAAAATATTGGCGGGAAAATATTGGAGGGAAAATATTGGAGGGAAAATGTTAACAATTTCCCTCACTTTTTTAGCATAAAAGGAGAACCACACACACTCCTTATCATCACAACCACCAGCAGATCACACACACTTATCATCATAAACACATTGTTATTATGAAGACGTTGAATCATGAAGTTTTTCCGTGTACGTGTGGACGTGGAGATGTAGTTCTTCGACAATCGTGGCAAGATGATACCTTTGGTAGACAGTACTATGCTTGTCCACGTTCAAAGGTGAAACCTTCAGTTTCATATGGATGCGAATTTTTTTTATGAAAAGATGAACGAGTCAGACTACTGATCAATTCTCTTGGAGGTTCAATGAGCTTT
Source organism: Glebionis coronaria (assembly GCA_025667525.1). Lineage (NCBI taxonomy): Eukaryota > Viridiplantae > Streptophyta > Magnoliopsida > Asterales > Asteraceae > Glebionis > Glebionis coronaria. The sequence continues at coordinate 36,574,674 of CM046879.1, forward strand.
TCTCCTCCAAGCTCTTCTTCAAGACCTTCAACGAGCTTTTCTCCTCCAAGCTCTTCTTCGAGACCTTCAAGGACTCTCCAAGCTCTTCAACGTGTGCAAACTGTGTGCGATTGAATGGAATGATAAAGGTACTTGAGAGTAAAGTAGAGTTGTACTCAAATTGCGATAGGCACACAATGGATTCAGCTGCACTACTTCACGACCTTTACGATGACATGGGAAACCTTAGTTTGAACTAGTTTGTGATGTGTTTTTTTTCGTGTTTACGAGTCTAATATCGTTGTAATATCCATGTTTAATTAAGCGCGTGTTTAAGTGTCCGTGACGAATAAAATTATGTTTAGGATTGTTTGTCTGTAACTCTCCCATGTGATTATACAAAAGGTTTTATGTAATATTTGGAATAAATATATATTTGTTTTATAAATGTCTCATTTTTATTATATAAACGTCGCAAAAATAAAATAACATCGGATCGATAGTTAAAATAATAATTATTTGAAATAAATAAATATTTGTTTTATAAATGTCTCATTTTTATTATATAAACGTCGCAAAAATAAAATAACATCGGATCGATAGTTAAAATAATAATTATTTGGAATAAATAAATATTTGTTTTATAAATGTCTCATTTTATTATATAAACGTCGCAAATATAAAATAACATCGGATCGATAGTTAAAATAATAATTATTTGGAATAAATAAATATTTGTTTTATAAATGTCTCATTTTTATTATATAAACGTCGCAAAAATAAAATAACATCGGATCAATAGTTAATATAATAAAAACTAATTATATATATGACAGGGAGTTTCCCTGGCGACATGTCGCCAGGGAAACTTTTGAGATTTGGCGGGTAAAAGCCTGCCACACATTTTCTGCTTAACTTTGAAGCTAATTAGGTTTGACAAAGTTTCCCTAGCGACATGTCGCCAGGGATAAATTTGGCAGGTTATTATCAAAAAATAATTATTGTTAATTACGATGGACTAAGTTTCCCTGGCGACATGTCGTCAAGGATAATTTTGGACAAAGTTTCACTGGCGACATGTCGACAGGGATAAATTGGAGGGAAAATTTCGCACTCTTTCATTTGGCATCTAATTTTGGACGGATTATCCCTAGCGACATGTCGCCAGAGATATCCTAGTCAAACTTTGACCAAAAAGTAAATCTGCTTTATTGTCACGTCAGCGTTATCGCCAGGGAAAAGGGGTTATCCCTGGCGACATTTTGTTGTCAGGGAAACTCTGGTCACCTGTTCCCAGTTTTCTTGTAGTGAACTTGCATCTTTATTTAAAAGTGTGTCAAAGAATTGGCATATTGGAACAAGTTAACCAGATATAGCATGTAGTACTATAAGATTAGCCTAGGGTTTACAAAGAGAGTAAATGCCATATTCTAGTCTGTTTGCTGTTCAACTCAAGGTTTTCAAGATTGGGATCTTACCTAGGATCGTTTTCGTCTTTGCAAGATCGAGATCGTAAAGTAGAATCGAGATCGTAAGATCCTATTATAATGTAATTTTCTTAGTATTCTTTGCAATATTTTATAAATTTACAAATTAATATACATCGTAAACACAAAATTATACGAACATTTCATTAAAATATGGTCCTAAATTATGATTACGAAATATATAAGAAGATTTACATGTAGTTTTTTAGATTATACAAATATAACCTATAAATTTGTAGTTTTTAGTTTATCGTTCAAGAAAAAGTAAGATCGGATCGTAGTAGATCCTAAGATCTTATGAGCAAGATCGGGATCCTATAAGATTTTAAGGAAGAAAAGATCCTACGTAAGATCCGGATCGTTTTTGCTTTGCAGAATTGTAAAATCGTAAGATCCTAAGATTAAGATCGGGATCTTGACAACCTTCAACTATATAGATAAAATCACTTATCAATATACGAGGGTAAAAAAGAGAGACATACTTGAGGGGTTTCCCATTCTTGAAGACAAGCTAAATGATGGAATTTTGTCACTCTTTATGTCATGATGTATGACGTTTAACTTGTGGATAAGTAACTTAAACCTATTGAAATATCAAAGCATATTTCATTAGAAGTAGATCAATAAATATACAAATCAGAACATAATCTGCAAGATTATAATCAATACCTATTCTCAGATTTGGATCGGGCTTTAGTCTGTTCATTGGACCGGATATACAAAGTCCATGGGTTGCTCAATAATTATTGCATGGTTTGATTTAGTTTTTTCCATAATGTTTTTTTTTTAAAGTTTTAATGTAATGTTTTTTCTTATTGTGTTGGTATAATGTTTTTTTGTTAATTTAATGAGGTTTTATGTTTAAATTATATTGTACTTATGAAAAAAAAATACTTTGACATTATATTTAGGCTTTAACCATTGCCGCGGAAAATGTAGTGTAAAAGGAATTATAGGGTCTAAATCACTTTATACTACGTTGTTAAGCATTGGTCGACATTGAGTTGGAATGTTTTACATAGTAAGTACAAGTTTGGTTGCGCTTCTTATAATAGAAAATTGTGCGATATTAACAAGGTTATAGTTACTAGCGTTTGGATATAAACATAAATGGAAGTAATAGTGGTATACTAATTATGATCAAAAGAACACTTTAAGAGTAGTTGTGACAAAACTTATTATGATGAGGGTAAAACTATTACATCTTTATATCTTTCAAAAGCACAAACACTCCTATGTTTACTGCACAAGATTTAACTATCACTCCATTTAGTCCCTTTATACCATGTCCGGAATAGTATGAACTTAAATGTCAAAAACTTGGCTAAAAGGTTTAATTAGAAGTACTTGCAGATGAGGTACCGCTATGTGTAATATGTACTGCTGAGTGTTGTGATTCCAAATATTCTTCTCCTGAATGCTCATTAGCAGATTAGCATTCTTTTCTTGATCTTGAAGCCTCTGAAGCTCTTAGGAGGCTTGATCATCAGTTGATGGCATTGTTTGCTTCTAGGGAATAGCATCCATAGGAGAAACAACAAGCATACTTGGTACATAGATGTGAACATCATTATCCTGAGAATCTGATGAAGAAGGTTCTCCTTGAGTACCTAACTTTGTTGTACCAATCTCCTCACCTGCATTGTTAGTTTGACAATCCTTTTGCACAGAATAGTAATCCATAGAGTTAGTTAGATAATCCAAATCAAACATCCAAGCATTACCTATTCCTGGAACATTGGGTTTATTTTGTAAGAAATTAACATGGGCATTTTCTTCAACCTTATTAGATGCCAAGTTATAAACCTTATATGCTTTACTTAGCAATGAATATCCTACAAGATATCCTGGATCAGATTTTCCATCAAACTTCCCCTAATGATCAAGAGTATTTAAAATAGACACATGACATCTAAAAGGTCTTAAATGACTTATGTTTGGCTTAATACCAGTCAAAAGTTCATAAGATGTCTTTTTTAAGGCTTGGTCACTAAGACTCTAATTAACACATAACATGCAGTATTGATTGCTTCTGCCCAAAATGTATTTGGCAAAAGGGGATCAGCTAGCATAGTTCTAGCAACCTCAATTAGTGTCCTATTTTTCCTTTCAGCTACTCTATTTAGTTGTGGAGTCCTAGGATTGCTAAACTATCTCTTGATGCCTTTAGACCTACAAAATTCATCAAATTCAGCATTCTTGAATTATGTCCCATTATTTGTCCTAATGATTAAGACTTGTTTAGTAAACTGCTTTTCAACTAAAGTGATAAAATCCTTAAGTAATTCATTGGTTTCACTCTTAAGTGCTAAAAAGAAAACCCAACTGAATCTACTATAACCATTAGTTATGACAAGGCAAAAGGTCTTATGACTAATGCTCTTAACAGAAACTAGACCAAACAAATCCATATGTAAAAGTTGTAAAGGCTTAGTTACAGAATTTACAGTCTTGGTCTTACAATAGGCTCTATGTTGTTTACCTTTTTGACAAGCAGTACATGCGAAATCATTCTGAAAAGATTTGTTAGGTAACCCTCTAAACAAATTTTTATTCACCAATCTATTAAGATTCTTGAAATTCACATGACCTTACCTCCTATGCCATAAATTAGACTCATCATTAGAAGCCTTATCTAGCAAACATGTAATACCACCTGTTGGAGTAATAGTATGAAGATTAAAGGTGTACATGTTTTCTTGCCTGGGTACCTTGAGCAGTACTTGAGATTTTTTAGGCATCTCAAAGTCTTTGGAGAGCACCAATCAGTCTGTATCTGTAAAAAGCACCTTGTTCTTTTTATCACACATTTGTGATACAGAAAAGAGATTGAATTTATTCAATTTTTTTACAAAGAACACATCTTCAAATTCCAACTTCCTTGTATTAATTTCCCCTTTGCCAGTAATTCTACCTTTTCTACCTCCAAAGGCTACTGGTCCACCTCTGAATTCTTCAAATTCAGCAAGGAAATCTTTATTCCCTCTCATGTGTCTTGAGCATCCACTATCTACAATACCTTTATCTTTCAATTCATCAATTAGATGCCCCTGCACATAAACAAAACACATTCGTTTTCAACAGGGACCCAAGCCACATTTGGCTCGGATCTTGTGGGACCTACATACTTAAGAGTTTTATCAGTAGTACTTCCAATAATAATACTCTTGCTCTTATACTTCATGGTTTCAGTTATATAGTCAAAGACATAGGGTGATTATATGTACTTAGGCTTCTTTGACTTAAGTACTGCTTTAGCGGTACTTACTTGAACACATGGTTTCTCTCTTTTATGAACCCACATTTGCATTGGTTTGTTATTAGACTTACTTCTAGGTGTTTTAGAAAACTCAACTACACTCTTAGAAGTCCTGTCCGACACTAGTTTGACAGACTTTTGTGCAGCGGTACTTGTATTTGGTCTGGCAGTACTTGCAATTCTAGACTTGTCGGTACTTGGTTTACCTGGCTTCAAAGGTACTAGACCTTGTCTCACAAGTACTGCTCTTGGAACAAAGTCCTTGGTACTAACCTTATGATGCTTAGTTCCCTTCTGAGCATGATCAAACTTAGGTTTGTCACCTCTAGGTCCCATATGCTGCTGAGTGGCCGGTTGGGTCTGGTCTACAGTCTTCTGTCTTAAAGAGGTAAATTGTATAGAAGGTGATATAGCATCGAAAGTGCTGAATTTAAAGAAATGACTAACATTTGCTGACTGGATTATACCTCTTATTAGACTTGTCAGCCTCACTATACTCGTCCCTCTCATGCTGCATCTCTAGCTTGCGTACTACATCTGCCACCTGTGCCACAGTAGTAAAGGTAGCACATACTAGGTTTTTGGCGACTGAAGTACGGAGAGCCCAACGATAATTATGTGCATGCTCCTCTGCAGTTCCTACTGCTGCGCCTAGAAAACCAGCAAGTTGGAGAAACCTCTGCATCAACTCCGTACTGGGCTCACCAGCTCTCTATCGGATACCATGGTAATCTTTGAGCTTATCTTGCTCAGCTTGTGGGAAGTACTGATTAAGGAACAACTCCTTAAACTGCGCCCATGTCAGACCAGCAACCCATACATCACATAGCATCAAAAATCTTTTCTATGTGAGCGATCCAACTTTCAGCCTCAAAAGGACTGTCTGTCTGCTTGAAGGATTTCGGTCGCTGCTTGTTGAATCTCTCAAACCATGTGATAAGAGTGTCAGGTGGTGGAGGAGGAATGTTGTTGTGATTCTGGTATGGATGCTGATTGTTGTTGGGCTAAATCTCAACATGAACTTCAGCCCGGATTTCATTCCTAAGCTGAGGAAGTAAAGCTTGAAAAGCAACTTGTACAACTGAATTCAGTTGTTTTGGCTCACATGTTTGAACCATCTGACAGTTTAAAACAAACAATATAAACATGAATGATGAATCTGACATAACATAACATAACATAAACATAGGAATGCATGAAACAATTTATAAAACTTAGTTAAAATTTTGACATGTACATGTGTGAACGCCTATGGGTTGGTTCACAAAAAAATAGATATGACAAGGTGGACGCCTATGGGCCGGTCCACAAAACAACATCACATGACAAGGGTGAACGCCTATGGGTCGGTTCACAAAACAAAATTCGAAGAAAAAGCACATACGACTAAATACGGCCAGTCTTGTACCAACAATTACTTAGTCAAAATTCCTGCTAAAATGATACATGAATGAGTACGTGAAAATGAATGCATGAAAACCAACTGTCAGTTTTGGAAGACCATGATGATTACCCACTAATCACATGTCATGTTTTTAGATCCTACATGTCGAAACCTTGGGCTCTGATACCATAATTGTAACACCCCATTTGGATAAATGGACCTTTGCATGTAATTATGATGTGTTATCAAAGCATGCAAGGTAATGTCTAAACATTAATGACCATAAAAGGAAATACCAGAATCAAACATCGATAGTCCAACAAGCTCACATACAAGCAATATATAAGTACTAAAATGAAAGGACTAAACAATGTCCAAACTGAAATGAAGTAGTGTAATGAAATGGAAATGCAGAAGGTAAAATAGGTTGGATAGCTTCCATCCATATGCACATACTCTCAAGAACCTATGAGCGTCCTTGAGTACCTGCCGTTTGAGAACATGGAAATGGAAACAGCCGAGTAAAAAGCCTAATGAACGGATATATAGCATAGAATGATATGAATAACATAATGAAGACATAATAAGTACATAAAGCATGAATAGAAGCGGAAATGAATAAGTCCTAGATAACCTGGAACATGTTTATAAACTGGTTTTATATTATGAAAAGCTTATGTTTACTTATGAAATATGTATTCTAAATTATAGCCAAAAGCCCATATAGGTCATGAGGTAATCAAAGTGCATGAATACTTAGAGGGGTGACCTCGTCATGCAATTAGAGGGGTTGCCTCTAATTAAAATAGTCTGGGTAGGAAGGATCAACTCCTTGTGAAGCATGCAAGACACACACCACATTCACTATGAAATCTTGCTGAACATGTAACTAGGATGCACCCACACGCCCACATGATAATATAACAATAATGGCCAAATAACTGAAAGGGACACCACGAGCAATCACTCCGCCATGCGGAAGTCATAACACTGGTGCCTCTAGTGTTATGGTTACGGTACCTCCGTAACTAGGTGGAACTGGCATGCATGTATATGGCTAAGGCATTTAAAATATAACATAAGAAAATCTTAAACATGTAAAATAACTGGGGAAAACAGATGGCTGCAGACGGGAAATCCTAATAAAGATGAGAGTGTCCATACTAAAGGACGGAATATCCGTACCTTATGTCCAGTAGAAGCTAGAACAGAAAAACTGATGAAACAACTCCGCTTTCACGGATACTACAAATATAATGGATTTGTATGAGTTGTCTGATTACTGAGTGTTCTTACTGGTTTTGAGTGTTATTAACTTATTTTACATGTTCTTGTCATGTTTTACTGTTTTATGTATTATCTTGTATTTGCCATGGTTTTACATGTATTCCGATTATATAATTCATGTATTCTTGTAGTACTATGCTTGTAGTGTAAAATAGAGAAACTTTCTAAAAATAACAAGTTTCCAAAAATAGAAAGTTTCCAAAAAAATAGTAAGTTTCCAAAATAGAAAGTTTCCAAAAATAGTAAGTTTTCAAAAATAGAAAGTTTCCAAAAATAGAAGTATGTTGGATGAATAAGTCTAAAATATAAGCTAGTGCTTATTGGTTATAAGTTACATGTCATGATAATAATAGTAAAGCTTATTTAATAATACTACAGATTATAGTGATTATTAATTATTAAGGAAAAATGCATGGTTTTAATAATTAATAATATGTCATGAAAATTAATAAAACTTTACCTTATAAGTATTAATTAAATTAACATGGTTTTAATTTAATTATGTTAAAATAAATACTTAGGTTAAAACATGTTTCATTTAAGATAAATAATTAACCTAAGTCCAAAATTAATTAAATTAATAATACTTGAGTGAATTAATTTAATTAATAACTTGTACAATTGATTTAGGCAAAACGACATGTACCTGAGCCCTCTAGCCCGAGTCACAATAAAACGGATCAAACACCCCCAACCGGTGGCTGGTGGGTTGGCCGTGGCTCACACCGGCGCTGTCGGTTGCCACTAGTTTGGCAGTGGGTCGCACCGGTGCTAACCGGTTCCCACTGCCGACTCATGTTTACCCACCGGCTCTAGCTGGCTCCCCCTGTTTTAGCCAAAAGACCCACTGGCCTTATGTCGGCTCCCACTGCCTAGCCAAAAGTCCCACCGAGACCTTCCATAGTCTCGGTTTCCCACTGTTTTGCCAAGATACCCCCGTGGGGGTCTTGGTCGCTTGCTGTCCGAGAAACAACACTACACCGAGCCCTCTTGGGGTCTCGGTTTTGGTAAAAAGGGGGACCGAGAGCTTAATGCTCTTGGTTTGTGTGCATCAAACTAAAAACAAAGACAAACCAAACCCTCCCTTGATTTATTATTTAGTATAACATGTTCTTGATTAATGTTTTTAAAATTTCAACACATATGATCATGATTTAAATTAAAAGAATGAAAAGATTAAGGTTTGATCGTTTACCGAATGCGTAAATAGATTAAACAATAGAACACGAACACGTCTATGTCAAAACACAAGATCAAATCACACCAATCGTCCTTGTGGGGTTGTGGTTGTCGCGGCTTCAAGGAGAGAGGAGGCTAGGGTTCTTGATTTTTTTTCTAAAAAAATCTAAAAGTGATTTCCTTAAAGAATTGGTTTCACTAGTTAGGTTTTCAAAATGGGTTGGGCCCTTTTCCTTGTTTTCTTGCCGTGAACCACGCACAAGCCCAACATGTTTCCATTTGTTTTTCGTGGCTAAAATTTTATACGTATGTATTCGTGTGACACCCTAGGCAAATCCCACATCGGCCGTGGCCAGGAGAGATCCATGGTTCATAAGACAACAGTCGCCTTCTCATGACACAACGTGTTTTGTGGTCTAATGCACGTGGGGTTCTTAGGAACTGGCAGTTAAGCGTGCTCACGTCAGAGTAGTACTAGCTTGGGTGAACTGGCGGGAAGTACTCACACGAGGGCCACAAAGCAAAGCCGTGAGCCTGCGGGCAAAACGGACAATATTATGGTCTGAGTAAACGGGATGTTACAAGTGGTATCAGAGTCATTCCTGAGCCGTTCAGGATGGTGGGCCAAACCTGTCACACCCCACCATGGCGGAATATGGGGCGCGACGTATGGATATCATCACAACATGGCGTGTCTATAGAGATAACTATATGAAATAAGAAATGTCATAAAATGGTGACACAAAAGTCATGACAATATCTCAACAATGCAGGAGTCTAGGTAAGTAGGTAACAGTCCTACCTCTTACCCAAGACAAACAAATAACATAACCAAAACAAACATATAGGTGCCAACAATATCACTTATTAAATAATCAAAAGAAACTAAGAAGGAACGTGGATCTCCTTCTAAATACATTCCTACGCTCTCCAAATCCTAGCCACTTATTTTCTCACACTTTACCATAGTATCACCTGAAAGAGACACTAAAACACGTCAACATAAAGTTGGTGAGAGTCATAGGTTTAGACTCCAACGCCAAAAACCAAACTATAAGCTGTGAGTAACAACCAAAAGTTAAAAACATATGGACAATGTGATACTAACATGCATTAACAACTAATATTCAAGATTTAACAAAACAACCCAAATCCAAGGCTCCCAGCCTTACCAAACACCATACTCCCATAGGCGTCCAAACACCTATGAACCAATCCCAAGGCCCCGCCTTGTCAACATCCCCTTGGTACCAAGTCAAAACATAAACAATCAAGAATCAACTAGCAGTTAATCACATAAGTATGCACACACAAGTCCATCACCAATGCAAAACATTCACAGCATAATTTATAAATAACAAAACAGTGTCTCTTCCATCCCATCTGGAAGTCATAATCATTAGAAAACATGGGACTATGAAACTCACCTGATTAAGCTTCTTCAAAAGTCCGCGCACTAGCAAAAAGCTAACAAACCCAAAACACATAATCAAAACATGAACCAATCACTAAGACGGCTCATCAACCTATGATGGACATCTAGCTTTCTCCCATATATGACCCTCATTAATATGCTATAAACACCCCATTACCCTTTCCTAACAAGTCCTTAACTTGGTTAAGTTTAATAACTATCCCGTTCATATTTTACACAAAACAGTCCCAACTTTTAGGTCTCCAAACTATAAGCCAAACGCTCATCTAAACATACCCATGATCTCTGTAAAGGGAATAATTATGCCCTTACATATGTTAGCTAACAACTCCCATTTGCCCCAACCTTAAAGCTACTGTTAAGGCCCCGATATATATATATATATACTTTTGTCTATCCAGATTTTACTGATTTTAAACATACAAAAAGTTTGTTATGATTAGGGGGTCTTACCCTAACCCAAAATCTTAACCCAAATGCAGATACTTCCTATAATATATAAACCATCTACCGTGTTCGTTTGAAGGTCGCAATGCAACCCTAAGTACCCCAAACAACCCAAAACTTAAAAAGAAAACATGCTGACTTCAAAACTGTTTTGACCTCCAACTGTTGTAACCTGTTTTTGACCCACTTCCCGACCTCCAATTTAGTTCTCGTTTCTTGCATTGGAAAGCCACTTTAATGACCTTTTCAGCGATACTTGGATCGTAAAATAACAGTTTGTAGAACTCCCTATATGATCAAAATAATTGACCCTAAATTCTGCCCAGTTTTTAAAAACGGGTTTAATTAAATTAACCTCATTAATTACCCATAACCCCACCAATTACAAGCCCTAAACCATCCAATCATTATGAAATCAAAAAATACAGATTTTTATTTAATCCTTAATCTAAATCCATCATAAGATGATTATATAAACATTAAAAACAATTAGATTAAAAAGGGTTATGAAGGTTTACCTTTAAATTAATGGAAGATGAAAAAAAAAACTATGAAACCCTAAAAACACTCCTATGGCCGTCGACTTCAACTCCAGGAGAAAAAAAATAATGTTTTTTTGATTGTGAATAAAACCTTTTATAGGGTATGGGTGAATCCTAGTCTAACCCATAGGCCACTTTCCTTTTTCTTTTTTTTTTCTTTTGTTTTAGTCGGCCGAACCGCCCCTTATTTACATATTTTTATTTTTTTTTCTTTTTTTATTGTTTAATATTATACTACTAATATTACCTTAATTTACCTTAATTTATTACAACTCCTAAAACCTCCAAAACCTCAAAACCGTAAAACTAGTCAAATTTACGCGTTTACAGTAAAACACGTAAAATATACACTTTCATAAAAAAATCTCAAAATTTGAAATAAACTTTATAACTCAGTCCTAAATGACTTAAAACCATCCCGAAAAATACTCACATGACTAAACACCTCATCCGAGACCTCTAAATGCTAAACCGCAAATCGTAAAATACGATTTTCTATAATACATATACGTATACGTAAAACCACTAATTAACACCATCTCACTTCATAGTCACTAACATGTGAACTCATGAACATGAAATCATCACACATCATCTCACTCACAAGGTACCCCGTACCGTAAACGATATCCAAACCCCAATCTATACACACCAATTAGCACATAAACATGTAAAGACACGTAACTAGCACAAAATAAAACTAAGTGACGAACCTCAAAACCGCGGTTGTCACATCACTCCCTCCTTCGTCCCGGGATTTACTCCTTAGGATCAAACACACAACCAACAAATCACATGAGGATACTTGTTCTAAATGAACTCTTCCCATTTCTATGTGTACTTTAGTTCAAGTCTCAAATTACCACATATACTAACTACCAATATTTAAATTCATACCCAAAATCTTGAACTCACAGTCAATAAATCTCACAAATGACTCTTTGATAAAACAAAGACTCTTATTAACACAAATCCCGAATAACCGTACATGCAAATATGCATTCTCAAACAACATTTACCAATCTCAATACATGAAATATATCATGTATACCACTCATTTCCCCCAGGTAATTCTATACTCATAAGCTACTGGTCCGATCTCTCCAAGGATCATAAATGGACCTACACAACTCTACATCAACTTTTCCACTTTACCAAAACATACCACCCGTTACTATCGGTAAAACGTCCTACATAACTTTGTCACTAAACTCTAGTGGTTTCCTCCTTTTCAACATAGCATCCCTTGTTGCTCTCATACTTTCCACAAACACCATTACCACATTAGTAGCCTCTTTTACCAATTATAGTCCACAATGGGGACAACTCACCCTATCCTTTCATATAGTGCCTCAAATGGCATTTATCGACTCCTAGTATGATAACTATCATTATATGAAAACTCAGCCATCGATAAAGAGTTTCCTAACTCCCTCTAAATCAATCACTCATGCCCTCAGTATAACTCCTAAGGTTGTATAAATATCTCACTTACCCATCCTTTTCCAGTTAGCTGGATATACTCATATCCAATCATGTTCATCAACTCCCTTTAGTCCTACCCCAAACTACTTAAAAATTCCAATTTCCTTACAAAGTGACCTATGACGGTCTTTCACATATCCATTAGTTCTTCCAATTCAAATCAACTTATGATCTATACACATCATCAAAAGGACGATTATCTCAGTCAGTCTATCAACTACCATCCAAACTCATGCTACAACTACTTCCATTAAATTTGGATAGCTCATTAGTAGCACCTATACACTTCTTTCTCACTTTTCTTCATGATTTTTTTTACCCAACACTTCCTTTATACCTACACAATGTCCTACCTTCAAGGTCATATTGCTCCTCATCTTGTCTCAGTTAGACCAAGCCCTTCGTCCCTATGGCACATCACACCTATAACTCCTCATCCATTCGATTATCGATACTAAGCCTCCCAAACAATCTGTATAGGTCAGTGCCATTTTATTTTCCACACTACAACAGTATTAGCCTGCGTCGTGCTTTATTCTACTCATTAAGCTCTACCAAAGTTTTACCTTCGGTTCCTATCTCGACCTATATTATTCATGCTCAACTTCTATACACACTTCCTTCTTCTTCCTCAAATCCTACCATACATCACGATGTGACGCTTCCCATCGTTTATTCGTTTGCCATAATCCTTCATAAGACATTCCATACATATTAGGCTAAATTTTACGCAAAACCCTCTATTCCATCACATCCGTACGCAATCCTTCTAACTTCTCAACTACGTGACCACTCATTCCTCTTGAAATATGAGATGAATTAGTCAGTCTATCGACTATCATCCAACTCTTGTCACTTTCCCCCAATTTCGTCCTTACATTGCCCTTTCTAAGCTACTCCTATCTATGTAGGAAGTATAATCTACGTCCCTTTTCTCCATATGATTGTCCAAGCCACTCAACATACATGTTGACGCGTTCTCTGCTTTAGACAACTCAACTCGTGCAACCTACATCCTTCATGCCAAACCACCCTAATACGTCATCCATATAGTTCAAGTTCGTCCAGCTTCACTTCATTCTTCTTATTCCATGTCTCGTCAACTATGCTTGCCTTTCCCAGATGGTACTTGGCCTTGCAATTTTCTTTCATCACTTAAATCCACCCATCACCTTTTCCAAATGTTCAATCAAGATGATTAAATATGTGTTGGAGACGTTCATGATCTGTATAGATCATTCTCTACGTCTCGTACCCCAAATGCCTCTAGCATTCTAGGCAGATATAACAATCCAGCTCTACTAACTAAGTCTATCTAGTCATCTATACGCCAAGATTTTCCAAGTAGCTTCACTTGTTTTCTTCTTTTTCTCACAACCAGTTCTCCTACTCCCTCCTAATAGGGACAGACTAGAGTTTCATGTGATTCCATGCGGATCACACTCTCATCTTATACCCACATTAGTTTCCATTTGTCTACTAAGCCATATTTTGAATTCTTATTCAAATCTCATACTTCTACTTTGATCTTGCACCTAACATGAGGTATTTTCAATCATCATCTTCTAGGAATACTTGGTTCTCTTCTTCCATGGTCCTCCCTTATTCCTACACTATCCCGTCCAACAGAAATTCCATACTTCATTCATCAAATCTATGGAAATCACTAGTGCATTGGATAATGCATAGCTGTCTCTTCCAAAGATCTTTCATAACACCTTCACAAAAACCGACTCTCTAATCACTTCTCCACGAACTTATTCAGCTCAGCTTCACTACTCATCCCTCGATATTGGTTGCCACAAAAAATTCTATCCGCGTAGTCACTCGAATCCCCTTGTTATTTCCACGAGTTCTTAATCCCCCATGTCATGTATTCACTTCATCACGATCCACTGGTTCAGCTCTTTGTAGCTCCACTCTGGTACTCGATCTGTCCTTCTTCGTCACGAACCATAGGTAAATTTCCCATCATAGTGCTTGTCACCTTTTTAGTCCTTGCAACTTTTGTGACTCCTTCGAAAACTCTTGCATCCTTCTTGCAGCCGACACGTAGTCCTTTCAGCTCCTTGCTTCGCGATGTAGCTCTTTACACACTCCTTCTCGTCTCCATGATGTTACCTAGGAACTTCACACTACGTAGTAGCTCCTAACTTCAACTCATCAACCATAATATTTCTAAAAGTACTTCAACCAACTTCTCATAGCATGACATCTCGTTCCCATGACCGCTCAACTAACTTTACTTACTCCCTTATTCTCGTAACTAATCTAAGTTTCAAAACTCCACAACTCTTAATCATTCCTTCAACACAACCTTTAAACCAAAACACCTCTCTCCATTATAGTATCTAACCATAAGTAATACTACCCAACTCTATCCTCTCATCCTAACGTTCCCACAATCGCATAAATAAATCAACCATGACGTGTAACGAAAGAATTCCAAACAATCGTGTCCCAATAAAATATAGGGTAAAACGAACCCTAGCCAAAACAACTGAAAACAAAACAATGTAATCCGAAAGATCAATGGAGTGTGCCAACAACGAAAAATTAGACTCGTCAAGATTAGTATTACCAAATTTCGATACATTAGAAAATTTAAAACTTCCATCCCAATTAGTTACTTCTCATAAGAACCAAACTCCAACACTACGAAAATCAATCATACTCATTTTTAACCAATAACTCATCCTTTATCTTCATCGTTTTATTCAGATATCAACTAGTTAATATACTACAATCTTATTCTAACCATTATCTTGTTTTACCCATATTAAACTTATTTCACTTGTTATTATAAAACCAATACATGTTTATAAAATACAGTGTTTTTTTATTATTATTATTTTATAAAATCCATTTAGGCTAGTTATAACTAAACTACTACACCTTTATAAGGTGTGGTGTTATTATTATCATTACTATAATAAAATCTCCCTTTTTACTCTTGCCGTCTAGTTAAATACCTCTAAAATTTTAACTACACTTAAGAAATTTTTTGTAAAATTTCTTTACCCCTTTAAAATGTATTATCACATGTTACATAGAAAACTAATCCAATTATTTTCAAGACAAAATTTTTTATAGCTTACTACCACAAACTAAAAAAAATATGTAAGTCACGATATCATACCATACACTTACAAATTATTTTCAAAACCGTTTTCCTATAATCAGCCACACTTATTTGCAAGAAATTTAGTAGTTCTCATTAGTTAAATACATACCCGAATGTAGACACACATCAAAAGACTCAAAACGTCGTTGGAACTCCATTAAACTCCAGCACCATAAAACACGAGCAAACACAAGGTACGTTCAAGTTATAATAACTAGTGAACGACCATATACCATAACTTAACACATAGTAGTATATATACATCCGCATATATATACCTATTAAATCACCCAAAACATACTCGTTACCATACATGTCAGATCAATCAATCGCGTCATACACTCGTTTTTCCATACGAGTAATCCCCATCGCACCATCTCACCATGCCACAACAAGGCACAAAACCCATCACCAAAACCAACCCATATCGTGTGACCCCATAATCACACAACACGACTATAACTCAAAACATATAACACACTAAAAAAATATCCATATCGTAGGCAGCCGTTACATAAACCCATATATTATATATATACCCAAAGTCCACATCTCATCACATACAGGCATGTACTAACCCTCTTTCATGCAATCATACTTAGGAACCCATTGAAGTTGTGGTACTTGTATAACTATGTTGGCCACCATACTTATACAATTACCCTTTCCCCAATGCACTCCCTCCTATGATGACACTTATAAGAATTAATACAACACATAACACATATAACCATCTACTCACATAAGCTCATAACCACATAAACAATAAAGTCCAAAACTCTATACATAAAAAAAATATAATCAAACTATTGGAATACATAAATCCATAGTCTAGCTAAAACAACATAGACTAAATCCAAAACGAAAACATAATCAGTTATAAGTCATGTCGCCCATAAGAGTGGAAACAGCTTAAAATCCTTCCTACCCATGTACTCCTAGTAACTCGAACCACCACACGATTCTTAGGGAACATGACTTAAACATCAAAAGAAAAATAACATACCTCAGGAATATAAAATAACTCAACAAAAGATAGAAACTACCTTGTATCAAATTATGTACTATAATGTACAATTTAAGCAAAATACAATAATGACTAGCGTGGACGATTATGGTTCAACCCGCACTAGTCACAACCCGAAAAGAAAATAACATGTGGTTAAGTATGAACATACAATGGTTCAATTCATACTAGTCAAAACATCGCAATAAATTACATCCAAACACATCAATTATTATAAAATGCACACATACTCCTATGACACCTATATACAGGGACCCTTAAGCTATAGACTAGGCTACGCGACTAGGCAACCTAATTCTCTATAACCATTGTCTCTGATACCATTCTGTCACACTCCACCATGACGGAATATGGGGCGCGACGTATGGATATCATCACAACATGGCGTGTCTATAGAGATAACTATATGAAATAAGAAATGTCATAAAATGGTGACACAAAAGTCATGACAATATCTCAACAATGCAGGAGTCTAGGTAAGTAGGTAACAGTCCTACCTCTTACCTAAGACAAACAAATAACATAACCAAAACAAACATATAGGTGCCAACAGTATCACTTATTAAATAATCAAAATAAACTAATAAGGAACGGGGATCTCCTTCTAAATGCATTCCTACGCTCTCCAAATCCTAGCCACTTATGTTCTCACACTTTACCATAGTATCACCTGAAAGAGACACTAAAACACGTCAACATAAAGTTGGTGAGAGTCATAGGTTTAGACTCCAACGCCAAAAACCAAACTATAAGCTGTGAGTAACAACCAAAAGTTAAAAACATATGGACAATGTGATACTAACATGTATTAACAACTAATATTCAAGATTTAACAAAACAACCCAAATCCAAGGCTCCCAGCCTTACCAAACACCATACTCGCATAGGCGTCCAAACACATATGAACCAATCCAAAGGCCCTTGTCAACATCCCCTTGGTACCAAGTCAAAACATAAACAATCGAGAATCAACTAGCAGTTAATCACATAAGTATGCACACACAAGTCCATCACCAACGCAAAACATTCACAGCATAATTTATAAATAACAAAACAGTGTCTCTTTCATCCCATCTGGAAGTCATAATCATTAGAAAACATGGGACTATGAAACTCACCTGATTGAGCTTCTCCAAAAGTCCGCGCACTAGCAAAAAGCTAACAAACCCAAAACACATAATCAAAACATGAGCCAATCACTAAGACGGCTCATCAACCTATGATGGACATCTAGCTTTCTCCCATATATGACCCTCATTAATATGCTCTAAACACCCCATTACCCTTCCCTAACAAATCCTTAACTTGGTTAAGTTTGATAACTATCTCGTTCATATTTTACACAAAACAGTCCCAACTTTTAGGTCTCCAAACTATAAGTCAAACGCTCACCTAAACATACCCATGATCTCTATAAAGGGAATACTTATGCCCTTACATATGTTAGCTAACACCTCCCATTTGCCCCAACCTTAAAGCTACTGTTAAGGCCCCGATATATATATATATATATATATATATATATATATATATATATATATATATATATATATATATATATATATATATATATATATATATATATATATATATATATATATATATATATATATATATATATATATATATATATATATATATATATATATAGGGGCGAGATATATGCAGAACCTATTTTAGGTGTAGAACTATGCAGAACTATTTTAGACCAATAAGAAATTAGTATTATTAAATATTTTCATTTAATTCAAAAGGGTAGAATAGTAAAACACAATTTCAATTTGTTTTTGAATTTTATAATTAAAAAACGTTTATAAATTTATTAATTTTTGGAATTTCAAAAAAAATATTATTTTTTTTTGTTTTTTTTGTTTTTTTTTGTTTTTTTATTTTGTTTTTTCTTGTTTTTTTTTGTTTTTTTTTGTTTTCTTTTGTTTTGTTTTTGCTTTTTTTGTTTATTAATTATTTTAATTTTTAAATTAATTTTTTTATACATGTCGTTGGAGAAATAAGGTGTAAATGTGTTTTTTTTATAATATTGTAGATTTACAAAAACATAAATGTTCTTATGTGTAATAAGACAAATAACATTAAATGTTATATACTTTTACATATTCCTGATTTGTAATAAAATAAAAAACTTATATGTTATAAATATAACTTAAAATTTTATAATAACCCAAGAGGAAAAATATCTCATATAAAATGAAATAAATTAAGAAAAAAGTTACATATTAAATATACATGTAGACGCATGACAACAATGCGCTTTGATAAGTTCATTATATTATATGTGCTTGTACTCCATAAACATATATCCACGTCTTTCAAAAACATATATATATGTACGTCCTTTGAGAACATCTATGCACGATAAGAACATTTATGTACCACAAGAACACTCATGTACGACTTCTGAAACATTTATGCACAGCGGTACGACTTTTAAAACAGTTAAGCAAAGCTTCAAGAACATTTATGCACGGCTTCAAAATTTCATCTAAAAAACACCACTCATCGTCTTCATCACACCCGTCATTTATATGAATGAATAATTCGTCTGAAACAAATACATAAAAAAAACATAAATGTTATACATATAACTTAAAATTTTATAAAGATCTAACCTATAACCTGTTAAAAAAAAGTAGCAAAATTAATGAAATTGAATAGATATGAAAAAATAAAATCCAAAAATAACTACGTTACCTACATGTTTTTTTTGGAAAAATTAAATTAACTTGTATCCGGACATAAATGTAGAAAAAAAATATTATGCACATTATAATTAAAAAACATAATGCACGCAAACTTTTGTAATAGCAAAATAGCAAAGTCTATTACTAGTATATTAGAAGAAAAATAGCAAAATCTACACTTTTGCTTTAAAATATTGGATGTCTTTATAAATATAAAATAAACAAAAAACACTAATGCACATATCATAAATATCAAAGATAAAAATATGAATCACCACCTTACTTTAAGAGAAAGATGTGAAAGGAATGTCAGTCCTTTTTTGGTGGTTGATGTCAAAGGCAAATGTGAATGAGCCCCTATTCACGAAATTCAACGTTAGATCTCAATATTACTCATTTCTTTAAATTCCATTTTCTTTTGCAAATAAATTTGACCCCTTTCCATCTATTGGATACGTGATGGAGGTTTTGAGAGGGTGTAGACTCGTCTTTAGAGCGACCGTTTTCCTTTTTTGATCTTTCAAGTTTCGTGATTGTTTAAATTTGGGATAAAGAGACAAGCGGCGGCGGTCGGATCCTGAGGAAGGGAGGGAAAGACGTGTGTATGATGGATCTAACGAAGGGAGATATTCGGATTGTCGTGGTGATATTTGACGACAGGGAGGTAGAGAGGGTAGATCCTTTGTAGGGTTAATGGATCTCAATGTGTGTTGGTCAGTTTCCAGAATAGTGTAGTGGAGATAAATATGTAGAAAATTCAATATACAACTGTAAATACCACTGTTGCCCTTTTATCTATTTTTTTAATTGAAAACTAATACTTCATATTTTGTATAATTACATTTTTAGCACTTTTAATCTTAACCTTTCATTAAATTAATCTAAAGACTTATATTCATTTTAATAGTTCTACATAGTTCTACACTATAAATGAGTTCTGCATATAACTCTTACCTATATATATATATATATATATATATATATATATATATATATATATATATATATATATATATATATATACTTTTGTCTATCCAGATTTTACTGATTATAAACATACAAAAAGTTTGTTATGATTAGGGGGTCTTACCCTAACCCACAATCTTAGCCCCAATGCATATAATTCCTATAATATATAAACCATCTCCCAAGTTCGTTTGAAGGTCCCAATGCAACCCTAAGTACCCCAAACAACCCAAAACGTAAAAAGAAAACATGCTGACTTCAAAACTGTTTTGACCTCCGACTGTTGTAACCTGTTTTTGACCCACTTTCCGACCTCCAATTTAGTTCTCGTTTATTGCATTGGAAAGACACTTCAATTACCTTTTCAGGGATACTTGGATCGCAAAATAAGAGTTTGTAGAACTCCCTATATGATCAAAAAAATTGACCCTAATTTCTGCCCAGTTTTTAAAAACGGGTTTAATTAAATTAACCTCATTAACTACCCATAACCCCACCAATTACAAGCCCTAAACCATCCAATCATTATAAAATCATTAAAATACAGATTTTTATGTAATCCCTAACCTAAATCCATCATAAGATGATTATATAAACATTAAAAACAATTAGATTAAAAAGGGTTATGAAGGTTTACCTTTAAATTAATGGAAGATGAAAAAAAAACTATGAAACCCTGAAAACACTCCTATGGCCGTCGACTTCAACTCCAGGAGAAAAAAATAATATTTTTTTGATTGTGAATAAAACCTTTTATAGGGTATGGGTGAATCCTAGTCCAACCCATAGCCCACTTTCCTTTTTCTTTTTTTTTTCTTTTGTTTTAGTCGGCCTAACCGCCCCTTATTTACATATTTTTATTATTTTTTTCTTTTTTTACTGTTTAATATTATACTACTAATATTACCTTAATTTACCTTAATTTATTAAAACTCCTAAAACCTCCAAAACCTCAAAACCGTAAAACTAGTCAAATTTACGCGTTTACCGTAAAAGACGTAAAATATACACTTTTATAAAAAAATCTCAAAATTTGAAATAAACTTTATAACTAAGTCCTAAATGACTTAAAACCATCCCGAAAAATACTCACATGATTAAACACCTCATCCGAGACCTCTAAATGCTAAACCGCAAATCGTAAAAATACGATTTTCTATAATACGTATACGTATACGTAAAACCATTAATTAACACCATCTCACTTCATAGTCACTAACATGTGAAATCATGAACATGAAATCATCACATATCGTCTCACTCACAAGGTACCCCGTACCGGAAACGATATCCAAACCCCAATCTATACACACCAATTAGCACATAAACATGTAAAGACACGTAACTAGCACAAAATAAAACTAAGTGACGAACCTCAAAACCGCGATTGTCACAAAACCTCATCGAGGACGATGAGTCCCGAAGGGGGGGGGGGTGATTGTGACACCCTAGGCAAATCCTACCTCGGCTGTGGCCAGGAGAGATCCATGGTTCATAAGACAACAGTCGCCTTCTCATGACACAACACGTTTTTTGGTCTACTACACGTGGGGTTCTTAGGAACTGGCAGTTAAGCGTGCTCATGTCAGAGTAGTACTAGCTTGGGTGACCTGGCGGGAAGTACTCACACGAGGGCCACAAAGCAAAGCCGTGAGCCTGCGGGCAAAGCCGACAATATTGTGGTCTGAGTAGGCGGGATGTTACAATTCGTGTTTAAATGTCATGAATTTTATATAATACGTAAATACCCAACGTGCATTAATAATATACGTAGTTTCTTGATATTTAATGTTCGTGACACGTGTCGTATGTTATTAATAGAAAGTTTTAATTTGATCGTGTTTTCACGTATTTACTGTTCATGTTTACTGTTCATGGTATTTTAATGCGGGTTTTACAAAACCGCACTAGCCATCTCTACTATCGAAGCCGAATATGTATCGGCTGGCAAAGCGTGTCAACAAGCATTGTGGATGAAACAAGAACTTGTCGACTACGACATTAAGTTGGAAGACATCACAATCTTGTGTGACAACAAATGAGCTATTGATCTCAGCAAAAATCCCGTGTTGCACTCTCGAACCAAGCACATTGAAATTCAGCATCATTTTCTTCGTGACAACATACAAAAGGTAACATATCTATTGAAAAAGTGTCATCAGAAGATAACACAGCCGATATTTTAACTAAACCACTTAAACGAGAGCCCTTTAACCTTTTAAGACTCGGACTAGGCCTAATGGAAATTTCTAACTAAAACAAAAAGGTTTTTGTCATCAGACCCGACGGCCCCCGTCGGACCTTTCCCACATGGGTCCGTGGAAGGGTACGTCTGTCTGAGATTTTCGACCACGTTATATCAGTAAAAACAAACACACACAACAAAAACACAAACTCATCTTTCTGTGAAAACACGACCACCATCACCAAAAATCCGTCTCAACCTCAACTCTAAGGCAAAATCTATCAATTTCTTTGTACCAATCAATCTCTATAAGTATCTCTATCCTATTTTAGTTACTTCTTCACATTATTCTTGAATCTAAGTCTAAGATTCTTGTTAATTGCACAAAATTGAATTTGGAGATTCACCTAGGTTAGTAAAATTAACTATTGCATTGTTTGATTATACCATAAAAACTCTTTGTATGCATAAACCCACAAACAAAATACTTGGAATTGGTAGGAATCCCTAATATTTTTTAATCTTCTCATAAATTAGGTCATGAAAATCGTTTTTAACACATTGTAAATGACAGACATCTAAAAACAAGTTTTTATCATGGCATATAAGTCTCACGAACGCTAAAGGAATTCGATAATCAATATGCATTTTCGGGTACGTTTGTTTGAAGCTAAAATATAAATAAGGAGCGTTTGGGTTATCTCAAAATTATGCATTTTCTATACTTACAAAAGCAAATATTGGGTCGAGATAACTGCACCTCCACATATGTTGCATATAAGCACACACTAGGCACGAGATTGCTTAAAAAGAATTTTACTAACTTGACAAATTTTTGCCTTAGAACAATAATGCCTCCCGCATGGACCTATGACCACAGGGATACCACCACATACATCCCAAGACTCCATATATCACCTCATTTCAATCCCACACAAAGAATACTATGTAGAGAACTAGAAAATCCCACCTTTCACGAGGGTCGTGTTGTGCACCCCTATTTTACTAACAACATCAATATTCGAGAGGTGTTTTCTAGGATAAACTCTTACTGTATCCTAGGTATAAATAAGAGAATCTATCCCGAATTTGTTCTGAATTCTATATGACCGTCCATATCGCGTTTGACGATGAACATGTCCTTTTTGTTAACTTCGAAACAAGTGGTCATCAATACTCATGCTCATTAGATTAATTCGCCAACATTCTTAACATCCCATGTGTTGGAGCATGCTTTTATTCAGATCTCCACTCACTCACAACTCTTGAAAATCCTTACATACCTAGAGGTGCTCAATTTAGGTATCACACCATGCTTGATGGCAAGGACATTGTCAAAACAACACTTTTCAATCCTAGAATCGAAAGCATTAGCACAAGTAGGGCCGTCCACAACGATCCATAAAAAATGGAGGCTAAAAACCTTAAGAATCGATATGATAAATGGGTGAGAATTTTGAGATGAAATGCTATGGGCTTGGTAGGTAATACGGATCTCATAATTGCATGTGAAAGCTACATGCTTTATTACTTTGAAACCGAAAAACCATTTAACCTCGCCTATTACATAGCCATTAGGATGTCCCATATCCGAAGCACACCTTCTTCTGTCCTTCCATACGGAATGTTACTTACTCGTCTATATTACTGAATCGAACCCATTCCTCCTAATCCAAATGGACGATTTGGAGTTTATCAACTAGTTGATCCAGTCATATCTCCTATAAGTAATCAACGGGTAACGAGACATATCTAAGGGAATGCTCAAGTGCTAAGAAAGACCTCTATTGCAAAAGGAGGAGAACAATAAAAAGGAAGTAAAGCTAGATGAATGGGTACTCATGAACTTCGTTCCGAAAGTTCAAAACAATGGTGTTATGTGAAAACTTTAAATACTTTTTGCTTGTTTCTTAAATTTGAATATGCTAACTATCTTTGGTAATTTCTAGTAGGTCGTTTTCTGATGGATGGATAAATTGCTCGTGTTTAGCAGAATACAAATTGGAAGACTAAAAGGTACGTTCTCTCCAACCCGAAAGCTAACATATAGCCAAATGATCATGAAACATACTCCCTCATCAGTTCACATCATAACAACACCATGTTATGAGAATCGATCGTCTCATTCTTCACCATCTACCAAAAATGGTCACAGAAGGGTACGAAACCCGTCACACCCTTTCCCAAAGGTTTCGGCAGCCGTGTGAATTCCCTCCAAAATTAATTTTTAAATTTTAACCCGATACTGGTCGGACCCCGTCAGGACCCTTCCCAAAGAGTCCGACCGGGTCCGTGACACCTGTAGTTGCATGCAAAAATCCATCATCACCTCTCATTAAATTTATTCATTCACCCAAACACTCTTTATTCTTTCATTTGTGAGTCATAAATCCATTGCTACACATTTAACTCACCTACTCATCTTTTTCATTTCTCCAATCCAAAAACAAGTCATAAATCTTTATCTTCTCTCCTTCACCTCTACTTAAGAACAATCCTCCTCCCATTAGCATTCACCACAATTTCTCATCCTAACACTAAACTTTCAGCCTCTCCACCAACATTATCACAATGACCAAAAGCAACTCCTCAATACTAAAATCCAAAATAACAATCCAACTACGTGTCAAACCATGTTGTATAAACACACAAACATCATCACCACCATCACCAACACAAACATCCACCATGAATTCACCACAACGAGTGGAACCTAGGAACTATCCTTCAACAACCTAGATCCCCCGTCACACCTCCTCTAACAAAAACACCAATTGCCACAACTCCACCACCCGCGCCAACTCACACACCTTCTATTATCTCTACCATACCTAGGAGCAGCTCCATTCGCCCAATCGAGCTCTTCTCCACACCTCCCACATCACCAAATCCATTCTTAGATGAGCATGAAGATGTTCCACCGAGATCTTCCGCCATCATCCCATCTCAAAGGATCTCACCTCTATTTCACTACACACCCTACTCATCGGACCTACAACCTATGGATGGTCTCTCGCTACCATTGGAGGACTCCCCGTACATTCCCTCGTTTATGGGAATCAACACATCACCTTGGTTCAATTCTTCCCATATAGAACCATCCATCCCCACTACTCACTATCCTTGCTCACCTACAAGCGTACTTCTACTACCTTCACAAAGATAAGCTCATGTCAATGAGTTGAATCACCTATATTCCTTTAACGACATGATCAACATGCATCTCCATGAGGCGGAACGCCTCCGAGATCAAACCAACCACCCTTCCTTCATACGCATTCTACATGACTCTTCACAATATTTTTCAGAGTTTCAATGCCCTCTTACATCCCCATCACAGTAGCTTCCTCCAAACCCTAGAGTCATTTTTCTGACCTCTTTGACCTCAGATTCAATGGACCTCGTCGGACCTAATTTCCCTTGGGTCTGGCAACAGCAAAGGGTCTGTGCATCTGACTGATCAACATTTTCTTCTTTCATAATTTTGTACTTCATTCAACTCAAACTGTTTCACATGCTTTTGGCTGTAATTTTACTTTGGGGCAAGATAAATGAACCCTAGTTTTTCAATTTGTATCATGTGAAACAAATATATTTGTTTGCTATTTGCACATGCGTGTGATTCTTATCTTGAAATTTTTTGAGAAAACTAAATTTTTTATTTCAAGATTACGCATGAAACAAAGGGGAGACTCGTTTGTGATCACAAACTTCTTTTATTTTTTCCAAAACGTATGTAATTAAAAGTCCATTGTTGGACTACTTGTTGAGCTTCATGTTGGGTTCATTCATGCACATGTATTCCATATCTTGTGTACCACTAACCTCTTTTTTGTAGGACTTTCTAAATCCATGGACTTCCCCGGTTCTCCGAGTTAGGGGGAGCATGAACCGAGGGGGAGTCATCGAAAAAATATTATTCTTGCTAACATTGCCAAAACGCAATATTAATCTCAAACTAATTTTTTCGTTTCATGAACCTTCCTTTTTTCTTTCGACAAAAGGGGGAGAAGAGAAATACAAATATTTATTTCTAACACATAACTTATATGGTGGTATAATCTCCATACTAAAAACAAGTTAATGTATTGTCTTCAATAAAAAGGTTGTAAATGCAAATATCACTCTAAAACGATATTTACGTTTTAATCATGCTTAACGTTTTTATAACGACAAAATATTATGTTTGAATTATAAGCATCATATAAGTTTCTTTAAACTTATACAAAAATGGTTTACAAATAAACATTCAAAATAAAACATATAATGATATATGTTGACTTCACAAAGTCAATGGTTGACTTACAACATCAGAATTTTTAAGTCAAACCAAGTAGATTTTGTAGATTGCTTCAAGTCTTGGCTAAACATTTATGAGGCAACAAAAGTCAGAATAGTCGGACCCTGACGGACCCAAAGGGAAAGGGTCCGATGGGTTCCGTGGGTCTCTGGTATTTTGCCTATAAACTCACTCTTGTGAATTATTTTCTTGCTTGTGATTTAGATCATTTGTCCATATAAAGATCGGTCACAAGAATTCCAAGCTTTGATCCATCAAGGCTTTACGTTGCGTGAATGTGAAGTGTTACCTACACAATCACCATTGTTCTACCCATTCATCTATCTAGGTGTATAAAGTGTGGTTGGTGTTATAACCACGAAGTGTAGAAGTTTACAAGGCGTGTTGTGCCTTTGTAAAGAACTAAGACATCTTAGCTTAGGTGTCGATAAATATTGTAAGCTAAAAGTGTTAAGGTACCTCCACCGGTGTAAAGGAGAATCATTTACTTGTGAAGTAGAACTCTCGAGTGGATAATCGAGAAGTGGAAGTAAGGGCAAGACAACTGAGATCTTGCTTAGACCGAATCACTATAAATCTCTGCGCATTGTGGTTTGTTTCTTTGTTACTTCAAGTCATTTACTTCACTCGTTACAATTAATCTATATTCCCTTACAATCACAAAAAGTTTCTAAAAATATTAAAACTAATTAGTAAAAACTATTCAACCCCCTTATAGTTTTCTACACTTTTTTTTTCATGTTTTCGCTAGTTGTCTTTTACGTTTTCGTCTGTTTTTCGCGTTTTCACTATATTTTTCACGTTCTCGTTAGTTTTTTTTTCCAGTTTTTAGATAGTTTTTTTTCATGTGTTCCTGTGTTTTATAAGTTTTCGCCTTTTTTGTTATGTTGTCATCCGTTTTTTGTTTTCGTCATTTTTTTGCAAGTTTTCGTAAGTTTTCTCACATTTTCGCTAGTTATTTTTTATTTTATTTGTTTTACGTTTTTTGTCCGTTGTCACCTTTTATTCGGGTTTTCATGTTTTCCTTGGCCTTTTCACGCTTTCGTCAGTTTATGAAGACAGAAAGAGCAAACGAAAACGTAAAAAAAACAAAAGAATTTGCTAGTAAACTGCCGAAAATATTAAAAACGGACAAAATAGTAAAAAAAAAAGATGGATGAAAGCGTAAAAATTGGACTAAAACATAAAAAAATGACCAAAATGTAAAAAAAAAGACGAAAAATAATGATAAAAATCTAAAAAACAGACAAAAACGTAAAAGAATGACAAAAATGTAAAATAGGATAAGAAAATGATATTGTAGCTGTGTTTATTTTAATTTTGAGTTTTCTAATTTTCTATTTAAAATTGAAAAATGAAATTTTTATTATTTTTAAAAAATATGAGAAAATACGACTAAAAAAGTTTTTGGGTTTTTCATTTTATAATAAATGTAACTAAATATGATCGAGAATCAAGCAAGATTCACCTAAACTTTGCTTTTTAATTATCTTTATTTTGTTACTATATTTATTCCTCTTTGTTTCCTTATTTTTATTTTGTTACTTACTATATTTAAGTTTGTTTCCTTTTATTCACACCGCCTATAATCAAACCCGTCTATAAATTAAAGTTCCCTTTATTTTATTTCTATCGTTTACTCTTCTCTAATATTCTCTCCTTCATTATTATTTACTTACGATTTCTAGGGTTTACTCGATCATCTCCTCTCTAATTCTAGCTCTTCGAAAATGGCTGATACAAGGGACTCCACTGTCTGCTCAAAGGGTTCACCTCCTAACTTTGCTCTTCAAGAATCGGATATTCAACTAGAGAAGAAAGAACAAGAGATGCAAAAGAAAATACAAGACATAAAGAAGTATATGCAAGAGTATAAAGAAGGTACCATGATAAAAGAGATGCTTCGCCAAAATTTGGAAACGGCCGAGCTGAAACTTGAAATTATTCAAATAGAGAAGAAAATACGAGAGCTACAGAAGGTAAAACAAGAGGCAAAAGAACGTATCGCAATAATGCACAAGGTTCGCCAAGAGTATGCTGCAGAACTAAAAGCAGACCAAGAGGCTAAAGAAAAGGTTTTGGCGGAGGAGCATGGGCCGGATAACAATAATAATATCCTAGGTTAAGACGAATTTGAGTACTACTGGTCGATCTTGTAACGATTTAGTTTCAAGTCCGTTTTTATATGTACCAGTAGTTGGATTTTTTGTAATGAATCTGGTAGTTGTTTGTTTTCATATTCATATCCATGAATTGCTATTACATGTGTTACTGGTTCTATGTTTGATTGTATTGTAAACTTCTGGCTTGTCTTCTTGCCACTTATTCGCATGTATGTTGTTGCTATGACATGATCATTAAGAACCATGTTTGTTTCGATGCAAGTGTTTATGAAGAAACACATCGCTAACAATATCAGTATGTTAAAACTAAATGGCTTATTTCTTTCCTGTTTCGTTAGTCTAGTCAAGAAAATATGAAATTTTTATCAGTTAAACCAATGAATAATAACCCGAATCCTGAAAGAACCTTAGTTAGAAACCGTTTATCAGGTGGCATATATCGGTAATTTACTTCCAGAAAAAGTTCAAAAGTCTTGATTTTCAATGGAAAGCCTTATAGTGGCTTCTAACACATACATGTCAACATATCTTGAAATCGATGAATACCATTGTCAAGTAGCTAGAAAGATGATCTATTTAGTACGACAAGAAGCAAATGTAAAAGATGTGAAAAAACATAAGTTGTTGAGAGATTATAAAAGCTGCTCCCAGTTTCTTTGCACCTCAACTTGAGTTAAAACATGTGAAAATATCTTTGGTAATGTCAAAAATAAAATTCGGTAACCAAATCAAGGAGGATCATCTATTGTATATTGCTGCGAATCAAGTGAATTAGCGGTTGTTAACTAAAGCCTTGATTTTGCTTTTCAGGAAACCGTTCAAGCTGACACGGATGATCCCAGCCAACCATTAGTTACTGCTCCATTTGGCATGCTTCACAGGTATTCACTTTTAATTTGGGATTGTTTCGATTTGTGTTTGGAACTATTGCAAGTTAGTTTCGGCTATTTGGAACCTCAACTTTTCTTTTGATTATCTAATTAGGGTAATTACGGTTATCTTTTCACCCTTTTTCTAACTCACGCAGAGAAACTTGTCCCCATTTCACAAGTCTCACAATTTCTCACAAAAGAAGTCATTTATTGGTTGTTTATCATCTGAATAATAGAAGTTCGCGACACACTTGCACTTCTGACTGTTTGATAAGTACAGCTTCAAACAAGATAAGCATATTCAAACACTAAATTCTATATCGGGTTTTATGACTGCTGATGATCTAATTCTGTTTATTTAGTATCAAACAGTCACTTTCAAAACGCGCTTGGCACATTTAAACAACCTTAACCATTCAATCTTCTAATTCTTGTTTTTTTTACTCTCCCACAGTCATGACTTTTCCTCCTAACTTAATCAGGAAATTGTTAACCTGCTGTTGCTAATGTTTCTGATGGAAAAAATGGACTTAGGTGGTCGCATCTTCGTTAAAGGTATTGTAACAACAGTTGAAGTTGGATTCCTCACTTTATTAGAGTCCTGTAACTTCTGTAAAGTGGGTCAATAAAAAAAAAACTGTCCCAAATAGCCAGTTTGGGTTGTCGGGAGTGAGTCTCACGGTCATATTCGCTCTTGTCCCACAAGTCCAAGATGAAAGCGAGTTTGAAGGGAAATAAACAAAAATCCGTAGAGCATTTAATGCACAAGATAAAAGTGGTGGTGGTGGTTTTATTTCTGTCGAAGGGTTCCATCAAGTCCTCAAAGATGCAAATGTCAAACTCCCGACCGAAAAAGTCAATGATCTCTGTGGTTCTGGTTTTATTGTATGGAGCGAGTTTTGACAAGTGCCTTTGGATTTAGACAAAAGCTTTGGAGGGTTAAAGGACTCAATATGCTCCCTTGGTAGATTGTGTAAGACTGTAAGGACTCGTTGGGCACGAGCCGTATGTGATTGGGAAGGAGACCTGCCTTGGACTTTTAAAATAAGTCGGCTTATAAATAAGCATCGTTTGTCATACAGGGTTATGGATGTTTTATGAGCGACAAGCCTCCATAAGCCTCATCCTCTAAAGAATTACTTATGAGGGTCTATAGCTAGTAAATTAACTAAATACCTTCAAAATATAATGGTTATCGCAAAAAGCTGAAAAAAATATAATTAATTTGATATATTTTTATGAGTTTTTACATTATTTAAGCTTCCGTTTTATTTATTTACCAACAAGCCATCGTAAAATGACGTAGTGGTAATGTTCTTAACTATCAAACAAAAGGTTAAAGTATAAACCTCGCTAGGTTCGTATATTTAGAGGAACCAAGTTCACCTACGTCGAATTCCAGTTGATAAACACTAAGATAAATGATAAACATAAAAGATACTAACATATATATCTAAATAAATAAAAAATAAAACTGGTGTATCATCTTTCTTTACTCTTTTTAATTTTGTTATTTTTTCGTGTATATATTTTTTCCTTTTATTCAAACCGCCTAATTAGTTTCTTATAATTAAATCTCGCCAGTCTATAAAAGCCAAACTCTCCCTCTAATTTCTTCATTATTAATTCGCTTACGATTTACAAACCACTTTTCAACTTCTCTTAGCTTCTCCGATTCTAGCTTTTCGACAATGCACGATGAATGGATGATACTCAACAGTATCCACTCAGTGGGAGTATTTGGAACAGCTTCTGAATTTCATATTGAAGTAACAGAAGCGTGGGAGATACTTATGAGAGATATTCGTCGCCAGCGATACTTATTACAATTCCTAATGAAGAATATACAAGAGACACGACAATGTTTAGAAAAGGCTGAGAAAAGAGATATTGATTGCCACCAAGACGTATTACAACAATTCCTAAATAATAATAAACAAGAGACACTAGAACGTTTAGACGAGTCGGCGGATGCTCTCTGTCACTTTGAAGAGATTAACGAAAAGCGTTTGCGTGAGGAGGATGGGGAGCCATGAATTGCTATTACTTACTTGTTTATTACTGATCTTATGTTTAATTCTTATTTGCTTGTTGTTGCTATGACATGATCATCAAGAACCATGTTTGATTGATGAAATTCATTCCTCTCTTTCGTTAATCTCTTAAAGGAAATATGAAATTTTTATCAGTCATACTAAAGTTTTATAACTTGCTATACCAACAACATATGTATAAGTATCTAAGTAATTATGTGCAGAATCCAAAAAATTTTCTATGGAAACCGTTTTGCCTCCGGTAATTTACTTCCAGAAAAAGTAAAAAAGCCTTGATTTTCAATGGAAAGTCGTATAATGGCTTAAAACACATCCATGTCAACGTATCTTGAAATCAATAACATCGTAAAAACTAAACTCAACGTACCCAGTCCTGTCTTCCACGGGTTAATAATGGAGGAGGTGAGAGGTAGAGAGTCATACCCAGGGACGGAGCCAGGTGTCCCGCGGGTGCCCGTGACACTTATAAAAAATTTCGCGTGTTAATTTTTGAAAAAAAAACAGCGATTTCTCCTAAATATGCTTTAAGTGCACCCGGTTTAGTTTGTATACTTAAAAAAATTGATCTCTACTATCTTAAGGTTCAAAAAAATTTGTGACCCGGTCATCTTTGCTCCTGGCTTCGTCACTGGTCATACCCCTACCCACAGGTAGAGAGGCCTCTTCTAAAGGACCTCCAGCCTTGTGGAGTGAGGATCGAACCCTAGTGTCTCCATTGTCAAGTAGATAAAAAAAGATATCTCTTTAATGTAAAAGATAGGGCAAATGACTTAAAAATACATCTAACTTGACACTTTTTTGCGTTTTGTGTAGCCATCTTTTTTCTTTCCCATTATGGTCATCAAACTTTTAAAAATCGATCATCCTGTGTATTTTGTGACCATTTTACCCTTAGTTTTTCAAAATTTTGAAGGTTAAAATGATCATTTTACATGGTAAAATAGTGACAAAATACACACAATGACCGACTTTTAAAAGTTTGATAACCATAATGGGAAAGAAAAAAAGATGGGTACACAGAACGCAAAAAAGTGTCAAGTTAAATGCATTTTTAAGTCATTAGCCCTAAAAGATATGCACGAAACAGTAGTTGTTTAGAGATTAGAAAAGTTGTAAATGATAGTTGCTCCTATATTTCCAGTGCACTCAACTTGGGTTAAAACATGTGAAAATTTTGTGAATGGCATTTATCTCCGTCCAGGTTCCTGGCCGTTTAGTGAACGGGTCATGGGATTAAGAGAAGAACAATCAGCTTATTATATGAGTTTCAATTCCCTCACTTATGTAATGGAATAAAGCATGAATGACGAACTTTGGTCCTTTCAGAAGGGAGTTCAGTATACCCGAAAAGTTAAACGTTTTGCTCTTACACAATCACGAAATAAATATATGTTACAAATAGATATAATAATAGTCAGACGGCTTTACTTTTAAAAAAGGTACAGAGGGTCAAGATGCATATGTATCGAAATATATGTTTAGTGAACTTATAATGGCATCATGCGTTGATATTAGAAAATTAGATAAATAGGACCTGCTTTAATTTATGAATTATATGATGATGGAGAGGGTCGAGGTGATGATAGTGGTGGTATGTTTGATCATGAGGAAGAAGCAAAACGTTTATAATGATCTATTTGAAAAATAAGGAACATTGATTTTAACGCAAATGGTACCACTATGATACAAACACTCTTTCCGCCTTGTTGAGCCAGCCATCAGCTGGACAAATTCTGCTAGACGAAATTGATCTATCCACGATTGGACTTCATGGCCTTCTTAGCTAGTGCTCAAGGTGGAAGACATATTCCGTCAAACGCTGCAATTTCGAAGGGTCTATTTTTCTGCTCAGTTACGACAGCTTGCATCTTAAGTCTTAACCGTAAGCATTTGCGAAGCAAGATGCACACTCCACCCTTGTTGCAATACATATACAATTTCCATCAAGATACAGTAAAATCAGGATGACACCTCTGACTGATAAACATAATTAAGGAAACAAAAACTGGTACATGCAGAGTATAATGATCCGCTCAACTCAAACTAAAACTGAGAGGTTTTTTAGAAGCAACCTGGAGATGCTATAAAAACAGAGAACTTACTGATTGTAGCATTATTTTCATTCATTCCTAAAAAGAGAGCTGTGTCTTAAACGCTTATAGTTGAATAAGCTAGCATTCGTGAATAGGTCCAACATCCTTCTGGTGTATCTTTCTGCAAAAGTTTGATATAATATCTCAAGTTGAACCAATATGTTAAAATGTTGTTTAAGGCCATCTGTAATACTTTAAGCAAAAAAGAACCAATATGTTAATAAGCTGACAATTTGAATGGTTTTTATGTCTAAAGGTTAAACTTGTACTTTATGTATGCTTTCTCGACTTCTCGTCTAAAGATATATTGTTTGCTAAATCGTGATATATTTTCCAATGCAGGATACTTTGGTGAAAGGTTCTGAGTTAATGCGAATCAAGTGCAGGCTTGCAGCTCTATCAACTTTTTGAACCTGACTTTCACTTATCATGAAACTTTTCCCATGAATATTAGTCGTCAAGACTGTTTTCTAATGGATCAAATATGGATATGATGTAATTTTATTTTTGAAAAGCTGAAACAGCCGACAAGGCAAATAAACGCAACAGCCGGCAAGGCAGAGAACCAGAAACAAGCAAAGCAGAACCAAACATCTAATTAAACACCATAACAAGAGAGGAAGGAGATCCAACAGCTCGAGTTGAGGGATCGAGACATTCACGCATATAGACGGAATCTAAAGCTTCGACAAATGAATCATAGAAGGTAAGGTGTCCTCAAATTTGCAGCAGCGAGAGAGGAAGGACACACACTTACAGGGACGGAGCTAGGGGTTCCCGCGGGTGCCCGTGACCCCTATGGATTTTTTCTGTGTAGTGTTAATTTGTGAAGAAAACAACGATTTTTCGTAAATGCATCTTAAATGCACCCAGTCAATCGGAACGTGTTTCTACCCTTTGTTTCAATTCACTTCTTATATATGTTATATTACGTTTCAAAAAAATTTGTGCACCCGGTCATATGTGCTTCGTCCCTGCACACTTACAGCCTTATTCCTCTATTTCCAAACCGCCCATAACGTGCATTGAACCACATACATGCATAAATCACGTAACACATGTACACGAATCACGTCAGGACATTGATTCAAAATATTAAACCAGAAAACTTTGTGTTCATTAAATTAAAAATCAATTTTAATTAAAGTAATGTATATGTTTAATTCAAAGTAATAATGTAAGATATTCACCCAAAATATAACCTCCTTACTCAAACCGTGTAACGTTGTTTCATTTTATTTAAACGGGAGAATTTCATATATATCTCTTTTTTTTAATCAAAATTACATATATATCCAACTACATAAAATAATTACATATATATATCCAATTTAAAACTTAAAATTACAAATATATCCTAATACCTAATTTTTATATAATTAAAATTTTAAAATACATAATAAATATCATTTTGTTTAAAATAAAGTTGGTAAATTGTGATCTTCTTTATATTTTTAATGTAATCACGTAAATTTATGGTGAAGAGGGTAATAAGTATGAAAATTTCATTTCTTTTGTTTATGATATGCTCCATTAACTTATATTTGCGTAGTAATTTTGATACATTCGTATATTACGACTAATTTGCGCATGTACGATGCTAGTTTCATTTAGTCATATAAACAAAAAAAAATTTTTTTGGCACATAAGACGGTTTTTGTAATTTAGCATGATTGAATTCATAATTTAAAGGAGAATACAATTTACCAACTTGGTTGTGTCATAAAAATCCCACCCCCAATTGTTTTGATTGGATTTCGAATCCAAAATTAGCTTGTGCTAATACTACGTATTATGTAATTATGTAGTCCTTTCTAACTTCTTACTAGTTTAATAAATTCTACGTTTCTAGAAAAAACCAACTTGATTTTAAATAAAATTATATTTATTATATATTTTAGGGCAAATTGCACAAAAAGGCACCTAACTAATACTCTTTTTTCAATCAAGGTACTATACTTTTTTTTGGCATGAAAAGGATTCCAACTTTTTTTTTGGTTTTTTTTTGGCATCTCGTTAAAAAACTAACGATCGTTTCTGTACTTCTCTAAATAAATCTTTTACAAGTTTTGAAGGGTATTTTACGAAGATTATTCACTAAAACACAGTTGAACTAAACAACAGTGCCATTAAACTGATCAACCGACAAAATCCCCAGGAAGAAGCGCAACTATCCTTACAATCACAATGAAAGGTATGATATGATGTTGAGATAAAAATCCTTTTATATCACAGTTGTCAATGCTATATTGTTATTATATCTCTTTAATATTATTAGTGGTTTGGTTTTTTAGATATATATTGAATTGTTATTCTATGATCATAATGCCAGCTTTATCCAAAGTAAAATCACAGATTGGTATAGCTGCATATCGAAAACTTGTCTCCTATTTTGGAGGTAAGCTGATCTGAATCAATGAATTTATATTATGTGGCACTGCAATTTGTCACTTCTATATCGAAAACTGTTATACTGAAAACTATACTCAAAACTATGCTGAAAGGGTTGACCTACAAGTTTATATGTACTTATTCCTATGTGTGGCAGTTTGTATATCTTAGATATAACTTGCTATCATCATTAGAAGGCATGGTTGACTTATCAGTAAATGAATGTCTGTGTGTTTGCTTATTTGTAGTTTCTAGCCTTAACGGCTAGCTCTTTTGGTGACTGAACTAATACTTTTGATCTGGTTCTTAACTTGGACTTTTTGTTTATTTTTCGTGTTATTCCTTCTAACGGTAGCTAGGAGCGACATTCTCTATGGTCGGTCTTCTTAAAGTTCGTTTGACTAAGCTGGAAACGCTTTTCGGTTTTCTTAAAGCTAGCTGTGGATTTTATAGTTAAGGTTAAGAATTCAAACTGGCTTTCGTTTCTAGTTAAGGTTACACTTCAAAGTTTACCAGTTTTTGGTCTACATTATTGGGAGCTTTGAAGCTAGTGGCGACCACTTTTAAAGCACACACAGGCACGCACAAACATGGATATGGTTTACATGTAAAAATGATCATAAATGTACCCATTTGCAGTAATAACCAAGCCCTACTGACTAATGAATTCACTTTAATGATAGTGAACTGATCACTTCATTATTGTTTTTACTAATGAATTCACTTCAATCTTGGTTTATCAATTAATGAGTATAACCTACAAGAACTAAAAATTTTGAATCAATATAAAGTAAACCACATGCACCCATTGCTCACTTCACCAGTGAAGCATTTGTAGACCAGTCGTCACGAGACAAATCAAAACATAAATAATCCCAAATATGCTGCCGTGGACGAGCAGACTGTCAAAAAAGAACCTGTAGACATATTGCATACCCAACTGGCAAACAACCTTAAACCTCCAAACCAACTTGCCAATCCAATACAGAGATTAACTTAGGCTGCACTACAAATCTAACACATATTAACCAATCTATAATCAATTCATGGACCTGAAATAACATAACAAAAAATGCCTTTTGCTTAATCACTTCGAGGAGCTGAAAGTAGCATAAAATCATAGTAAAATTTGTTTAGTGAAAATAATAACCTCTTAAATTTCTTATTAGATTCATTTAGTAAACAAATGTTTTTGTTTTTGATCAGTACGTAAGTAATTAAAGGATTTTGTCAATAAAACTATGTTTTAGTGAATACATGTCAAAAAGCACCCCTTACATTTCTTATAAGATTCATTAATGGAAATTATTAAATTGATCGTTAGTTTTTTAACGAGATGCGACAAAAAAACCTAAATTGACAAAAACAAAAACTTGGCAACCTTTATGTGCAAAAAAGAAAGGGTTAGAGCACAGGGTGTGGTTTGGTGCCGTCGTGCTGAGCCGTGGGAAAACACCAACTTTTTCAAGGGGTGTGGTGTGTGGTGGGTAAATGATCCCACCACATCAGGAACACGAAAACACCACATTTCACGCTCCTTGGTTGGCTTGAGCCGTGGTGTTTTTGTGGGACCCACTAATTATTAAAAAAAAATTAAAAACAAAATTATAAAAAATTTATAAAACAAATTTATTAAACATTTCATTAAAATTAAAAAAAAGTACATAAATTAAAAAAAAAATACGAAAATTAAAAAAAAAAATTACAAAAAAAAAATTACAAATATATAAAAAAGTACATTTATTGCTCTTCTTCTTGATTCCACAAGTGTTCAACAAGGTCGTATCGAAGGTCTTCGTGCGTTGCTCTATCCCGAAGTTCTTTTGTTTTCATTTGTTGTCTTTCGCATCGTTCGACCCAAGTACGTGTAATGTTGGGTTCGGGAGAAACGTACATGTGCATATATTCACTTATATCGAACTTTTGGTCTTTCAATATCATGTTGTGTAATATAATGCAAGTGTACATAATTCTCCTAATGACGTTCATTTGATACGCTCGTGCCGGTTGTTGTATAATTCCCTACCGACCTTGTAGCACACCAAAGGCTCTTTCAACATCTTTTCTTGCACTTTCTTGAACCTTCTTAAACTTCAATGTTTTTGCATCCCTAGCGACACTAAAAGCTTTGACAAAAGTAGACCATTGTGGATAAATACCATCCGCTAAATAATAACCTTTGTTATAAGTATTCCCGTTGACTTCAAACGGAGTTTCGGGAGCTCTATCGGCTAGAAGGTCATCAAATAACGGTGAACCATTTAACACATTAAGGTCGTTATTTGCACCTGGTACCCCAAAATATGCATGCCAAAACCATAATTGTTGATCGGCTACGGCCTCAAGCATTATAGTCGGGTATTTTTTACATCTATTTTTAAATTGACCATGTAACGCCTTGGGGAATTTAACCCATTCCCAATGCATACAATCTATGCTCCCTAGCATTCCCGGAAGACCGTGTTTCTTCTCATGTAAATCATATACATGTTGGACATCCGCTAAATTAGGTTTTCTCAAATATTCTTCAACATACAATATGTATATGCATTTAGTAAAATGCCATAAGCATTCACGGGAACAACGTGCCGCACATTGCAAATACTCGTCAAATGCATCGGGGCTTGAACCATATGCCAATTGGCGTATGGCGGATGTACATTTCAAACGAGTAGAAAACCCCAAACGACCCGTTGCATCTACACGTTGCTTAAAAAAATGGAAGTATTCGGGCAACGGGTCGGCATTATAATTTTGTATATCACTAACAATTTTATTAAATAAAGTGGAGCTCATACGGACCTCAAACGGTCAAAAAATCAATTCCAACGGTCAAAAAATCAATTCCAACGGCTATAAATTTTTTCAAAAAAAAAAAAAAAAAAAAAAAAAAAAAAAATTAAATATGCACGAAAACGCGAGACCGGGTACGGTCTCGCGTTTTCGTGTCTCGCGTTTTCGTGCGAAAACGCGCGCCGTCCCCTCGGCGCGAGGCACGAAAACGCCACACGGGGTGTGGTTTCTCGCGCCGTCGTGTCGCGTTTTCGCACGGCGCGAGGGGCTTGGTGCCCGTACCCTGTGCTCTTAAGTCCATTTAATAGCAATATACTTTTTAAAATGTACAAATATCATACATGAACTTTGAAAAATACTAATATCGTATACATACTTTAAAATTTTGTCTCGAGATCATACCTTTGTAAAATATGTGAGCATAAGAGCGAATACTTTTAAGAAAAATGTGAGCAAAATTTAAATCCTCATTGTTCTTTCTATCAATTGTCACACGTGTGTTCAATCTGTTCATACGCCTTTGTTTTATGTTAATAGTTGGGTGTGAAACAAATAACCCTTACTGGTATATGAAACAACATCTACAGGTTTGTATACATGAAGTTTGAGAATATTTATAAGACATTTGATCACCTGCATGCCAAGTAATGAATATTTTCATGTTAGATTTTACTACTTGGTAAGGCAATTGCTCGCTTCATATATTCACTAGTAATTTTAGAAGTACTAAGGTATGATATTGAGACAAATTTTGAAAGTATACATATGATATTAGTATTTTTTAAAGTTCGCGTATGATATTTGTACATTTTGAAAAGTATCTTGCTATTATATAGACTTAACCCAAAAAGAAAGTAGAGTACCTTGATTGGAAAAACACCTTAACTTAGGTACCTTTTTATGCCATTTGCCCTATATTTTAAGGTTTTAATTATATAAAAATTAGGTATTTGGACATATATGTAATTTTAAGTTTTAAATTGGATATATATGTAAATTTTTGATGATGTCGGATATATATGTAATTTTGACAAAAAAGAAAGATATATATATATGAAGTTCTCCCTATTTAAACAGACCTGTCTATAAAAGCTAAACTTTCCCTCTACTTCCTTTATTATTTTTTTACGATTATTACTTAGTTATATAGTTTACTCTTCTTCTGTTTAGTCCTAGTTCCACAATGGCTGATATTGGGGAGTCAAGAATCACCGAAACTGTTCTCGAAAAGGGAAAAGCTCTAGTATCTCGCAATTTTAATCTTTGTAAATGGTTTTTTAACCTTTGTAAATCGTTCGTGGAAGATGTACTTTTACAAAAGATAAAAAGTATAACAAGCATTCAAGACTCCGAAGAAAAGGACTTGGAGATGGGCCATGAAAGGGAGGCCATGATTATCAAAACTATCCATTCAAAGGGAGTAGATGTAGCAGCTCGTAAGTTTGGTCTTGAAGAATGGGAAGTGGGGCATATACTTGAGAACGATATTCAACGCAAATACGATTTAGTACAATCTCTAAAGAAGAGCCGATACGGCTTATTACAATCTCTAAGGAAGCAAATACAAGTCCTTGACTCTCAAATAAGAGGTCAAGAGTCCAAACCTCACTAGGTGTGTACATTTGGGGTGGCCACGGAGGTGACGACTCCGAGCTATCCAAAACGGTAGTCGCCCAGCTGGAATTAGTCGGCTTGTAATGTCGAGTTGGAAACCCATAGAATGCTCTCTGTTGTTTTGAAGAGATTGGTGAAAAGTTTTTGCGTGAGGAGATGGATCCGGGATTAAGACATACTTGAGTACGTATTGGCCGATTTCGTAAGGATTTTATTTCAAGTCGATTTTAATGTGTTTTAGCAGTTGGACTTTTTGTAAGAATCTGGTTGTTGCTTGATTTCATATTCATATCCATAAATTGCTATTACTTAATTGTGTTTTTGATTCTATGTTTAATTGCTTGTATTCGTACCACTTATTCGCATGTTGTTGCTATCACATGATCATCAAGAACCATGTTTGTTTCAATGTAAGTGTTTATGAAGAAACACGCTAACATTATCAGTATGTATGTTTAAACCAATTTCTTTCCTGTTTCTTTATTCTAGTAAAGAAAATATGGAGAAAAAAAATTCAGTCATACTAATGTAATGTAACTTGCTGAATCAACAATATATGTTTAAATTATCTTAGTAATTATGTGCCGAATCCAAAAGTCTTTCTATGGTTTTTTGAATAATGACCAGAATCTTGAAGCAACGTTAGTTAGAAACCGATTGACATCCGATAATTTACTTCGAGTCAACGTATCTTGAAATCATTACCATTGTCAAACTAAACTCAACGGTACCCGATCCCGTTTTCCATAGCGATAATGGGGGAGGTTTATGGACAGAGAGGTCTCGGAGGAGTGTGCACCAGGTGCAGTCGCACAAAACCTCCACTTTAAAAAGGCCACATTTTTATTAGTTTTTCATATAAATTAAATACGTATAATATTAAACATACATATATGAGTCATATAATTCAATTTTACATGTAACTTTTTTTTATTTGACGAGCGTAAAAAGGCCTCTTTTTATTGCTATTGCCTAGGGCCACTGAAAACAACGAGACAACCCTGCTTATGGATTGTCCGATCATGAAGAGGATCGAGGTGATGATAATGGTGGTATGTTTGGAAACAAAACGTTAATAATGATCTATTTGAAAGATAAGGGACCGTGGTTTTAAGTCAGATGGTATGCAGTGCCGGATCTAGTGGTGGGCGGAGCGGGCGACGGCCAAGGATCAAAGAAACATGGGGCATCAAAGTTTATAATCATTGGTAATTATTTAACCAGGTTTTAATATGATGAAATAGTGTTTTAATACTTTGTTCCCACCAGATACGAGCTAAAATCGTCAAGCTTTAGATGATTAAAGCATTTGTAAAACGTTAATAATGATCTATTTGAAAGATAAGGGACCGTGGTTTTAAGCTTAAATATGATGAAATAGTGTTTTAATACTTTGTTCCCACCAGATACTAGCCAAAATCGTCAAGCTTTAGATGATTAAAGCATTTTTAAAGAAACAATTGCCAGGATGTGAAACATAGAGCAAAGAAACTGTGCATCCAGAAGAAGATGCTACATGTGCCCGTTATTCATGACTACACTTAACGAGCATAACCCACACAAAACGAGCGTAACAAGACAAGGAATATAAGGGTGGGTAAGGAAGCAATGAGCAGGCCATTCATCCACCGAATCACAAAACGAGCATAACGCACAAGGAATAGTGACACATTCTGAGATGAGATTGTTGTGCCTAGCTAACCGGTTCCAACCGTTATTCATGTCTACACTTATAATGTCCTATTTTATGTCTTCAAGTCAGGTTTAGCTTTACTACCAGTTGATACGAAAGAGATTATATAAAGATATAAAGAGATTGTCTAACCGGTGCGTTCAGGACACTGGATTCAAATATTAAACCAGACAACTTTATGTTCATTAAGTTTAAAATCAATTTATTTAAAGTAATATATAGGTTTAATTCAAAGTAATATTTTGAAGATATTCACCCAAAATATAGCTTCCTTTTATTTAAACCGTGTAACGTTGTTTCCTTTTATTCAACCTTAAATCTGTCTATAAAAACTAAAATTTCGCTCTACATCCTTTATTATTATTTACGATTACGATTTATATAGTTTAATCTTCGATCTCCTGTCTAGTCCTAGTTCGACAATGGCTGACAATGGGGAGTCAAGAATCACCAAAACTGTTCTGCAAAAGGGAAAATCTGCAGCATCTCGCAATTTTAATCTTTGTAAATCGTTCGTGGGAGACGTACTTTTGAAAACAGTAAAAAGTACTGGTATTCAAAACCATCCATCAAGCCATCAAGACGATACGCCTGGCCATCAGAAC
This sequence comes from Glebionis coronaria, assembly GCA_025667525.1. Classification (NCBI taxonomy): domain Eukaryota; kingdom Viridiplantae; phylum Streptophyta; class Magnoliopsida; order Asterales; family Asteraceae; genus Glebionis; species Glebionis coronaria. The sequence goes on from CM046879.1 coordinate 36,617,697, forward strand.
GATATACCAAGCGTTCAAGACTCTGAAGAAAGGGACTTGGAGATGGGGTATGGAAAAAACGATATCCCAAGTAAAAATGCTGCCTAGCTCATAGCTAATCAAAGAGTTTTTCGTCGTGTTTTCTTTCCGTTTAGGACTATAATCTTTTGTGGCTTGAGATTTGAGATGAATTTGAGTTTTGATTTTGATTATAATCAGGTTTCATTGTGATGCTACATATGATTCAAATTTATTTACTTAGTGTTTATTACATTGTGTTATTTATATGTTCTGCCATTAACTATGTTTTATATGGATGTCACCATTATGACATCCATGGTGATTTTTGTGTTTTGGATGGTGGATTTATAGTAAATCTTCATAGTCGAATAAAGTTTAAGTGGTGTTCAACCACATATAGTTTGCTCTAAAAATCGGACATTGTGGCTAAGAGCGTCAGGTACAGTAGCGAATCTCGCTTGCCAAGGTGCTCGTGATCATCCACATGCTCCACCAGGGACGGAGTTGGGGGTTCCCATAGGTGCTCGTGATCTATTCAATTTTTTTATGTAATGTTAAATTTTGAAGAAAGCATCGATTTTTCGTAAATGCATCTTAAATGCACCCGATCAATTAAAACGTGTTTTTGGTCTTTGTTTTAATTTAATTTTTATATATGTTATATTATGGTTCAAATAAGTTTGTGCACCTAGTTATATTTTGTCATGGCTTCGTCCATGTACTCGCCTATGTTAAAATCAAAGTTTCACATGAAAGGAAAGGGGTTGTAATCCTTGGAATAAAGATCTTACGAACTCATAGTGGACTTGCGTTGAGTCAAACACATTACGTGGACAAAATTCTTAGTACTCATTGAGGGGATTCGTGCCTAGCTAGAACTTCAATTGACAACATTTTGCATCTATCTATAAATAGAGGCATAGATGTTGCTCAATTAGAGTATTCAAGAATTATTGGCATGTTAATATATTTTATGACAGGTACTCCACCTGACTTAGCATATGTTGTTGCCACGCTAAGTAGGTATACAAGTAATCCAAGTGATGCGCATTGGAAAGGTATGACTAACGTAACCCATTACCAAAAAAAGGTATGACTAACGTACTTTATTATTTGAGATACAGTCGCGATTATGGACTGAATTATGCTAGATATCCAACTGTTATCGAATGATACAATAGCTACATCAAGTCGTAGATGACCTACCCAGGTGGCCTAAACCGGTAACGACCATTAATATACATTGTGGTAGTCAATCAGTAATTAGCAACTACTCTATCGTCGACGTAATTCGATACGACAACTACTCTTAATAGGAGTTATCTCAATTGACTATGTCAAGTCAAAGGATAACATCGTGGATCCGCTTATGAAAGGCTTAAGGAGAGAGTTAGTTAGTAAGTCATCTAAAGGAATGATACTAACGCCCTTAAAGGAATGAGTTTATATGAAGGAAAACCTAACCCATTTGATTGGAGATCCCAAGATCTGGGTTCAATAGGAAAACCTAATCATAGAAATTTGAGGGGGGGTCACGTCAATGTGAGGGAGTTAATGAATATAGTAACTTTCCTAGTCTATTCCTATAACAATGTGACTTGTTGAGAGGTTAAACATATGGCTTAATGATTCAACACGTAATCATAAAAGCATAATTAATGATTCAAGATGTAATCTGAAAGTATATGTTTTAATGATTCAAGATGAAATCACCTATGTGAGAGAGAAGTGGGGTCTCTTTAAATAAAATTGTGAGGGGAACAATTTCTAAGAGCTCTTGCAGAACCAGGCTAGTGTTCATGACCATAATGAACACGACTATGAGTACTTGATAAGGTCAGAGAGAGTCTTGTGTGGGTGTGTATTGTCGTCTACCTAAACAGAGGTTGAGTTGAAGGACATCACGTCTACTCATATTTAGGAGATTAAGTGTATCTCACAAGGAAAGGTTCAAAGGGTCACACCTACCTATCCTATGCAGGACTTAACCGCATAAATTTCGCCAAAACTTTAGTATATTTTCGACCGATCTCCATTCATGTGGGGGATTTTTAGAAAAAAATGTTTTTCAAAATGGGTTTTTGCAATACATAGAACATAATTTAACATACGTATATGTTATATATATTCATATTTCTTAGTAGCTTTGTGTTCTCCTTGAAGAGAGCTTCACAAGTTAAATTATCGTGTCTCAAACTGAGTCACGTGAAAAACAAAATATGAAAAAATAAAAATGTCTAAAATATCCCAAAACATGAAGTGAAAACATGTTTATAAGGAAATCATGCTTTCTACCTTCAAAATATCTTTGGTTGGTTTTACTCTAACACCGCGCAGGGTGGGGGGGGGGGGGGGTGCAGAAAATGAGATTTTCGGGTTACAATGAGTTCAAAGCTTTTGAAGTTGTGCGAGCCCGCACAACATATGGGCACGAATGCATCTCTGAAAGTCCGCATGTGGGAATCTGTGCTTTCATTCAAGCATCATTACTATTTTATGTAATTTATTATTTACTATGATATGTAATTTTAATAAAAGTGTACGACAATATCTGGCTTTTTCTTTTTTGGAAAAAAAACTGTAATTGGAGGATCGGAGCTTGTTGCACCTCTGTTTCCGAGTATAAAACAAAAAGAAGAGATATGGAAAGGGAAAGAAGTAAAGAGTAGAGAAATATAAATTGATTTTTTTTGTTCCCAAGTTGGAAAGAAAAGAAGAGAAAGTAAAGAAAAAACCTTAAAAATCAACTTCACTCCATCTCACTCCAATTTGGGAAGAAGATTTGGGTTACTCTCCTTTAATTTTCACTACTATCCTTGAAAATGACAGGAACATAAAGTTTTTTTAATTTCGTCCCAAACATTTTTCTTTCACTTCAAAATATAAATTCGGAAACATAGTGCAGAAGAATGATACTTTTTTTTGTTTTTTTTAAAATTAATTTTTATAAAAAATATTTATATTATTATGTGTTTTTGTTTGTCATATTTAGGTTTATGTTTATAAAGTGTTTTTAATTTTATAAAAAAATAAATTTTGTATTTCGTATTCTTTCAAAAGGTGTAAATTGGTAAAAGTATTTTAATTTCATGCATTTTTTTAATGTCAATCAAACTCCTTTTCAATGACTTGTCTCAGACAATGATCACCTGTCCAGTGACAAAATGTGTCAAAATTTAGTTATTTACTTTGTTTTTTTTTATTTTTATTCAAATAAAATATGTTTAAATAATATGGAAAACAAAATAAATATAATAATGGTAGGTTAAAATGAAAAAGTAAAAAATTATTTAAAAAAATAAATATTTTTAAATGATAGTGTTAAGCTAAATGTGACACCTTCTAGGCCCAAAGCGAAGAAAAGGGTTTTCAGCATATCTAATAGAGCCCAATGGGTTTTCACCGTTAAAAAACAAAAGGTCAATAAGTACTGAAAGGTAAAACAATTAAAAGACAAAGGGCTGGAGTTGACAGAATAGAGAAAAGGAAGCTTCCACGAAAGACACATAGCAAAATCAATATAAAAACAGAGTTGGTAAAAACATCTCACCCAATTTTACACATAGTAATTTAATTAGGGTTTCTCTAAAATTGTTCAAAAATGTCTAAAAAAAATGTTTTTGATGCCATTAAGCAGTTTCACCTCATCCATACCGTTGAAACCAAAGGAATAGATGCAGCTAAAAAGTATGATCTCGAGAAACCACAAGTTACTGAGCTTGTTTTGAAAGCCATCCAAGACCATGAAGCCATGATCAAACGCCATGAAGACTCCATTGCTGCCCTTCAGAAGTGCATGGAAGAAGATGAACAAAAAAACAACCCCAAATTGGAACAAGGTGGTACTAGTAGTAGTGGTGAGGTGTTGTGTTGTATCTGTGGTAAGAATGGGCATAAGGCGAAAGAGTGTTGTGGTCTTGGTTGCTATCGGTGTGGGAAAGTTGGTCATGTTGGTCGTCTCATGTCGCGTTGTAATGGGGATGTTAATGGTGGTATGGAAGGGTTTGTGGGTCATTATAGTGGTATTTGTTATCATTGTGGGAAGGGCGGGTATATCCCGGTTTGTTCCAAGTGTGGTGAGACTGGACATGTGGGTCAGGAATGTTGGTAAACATTGGGTATTGTGGAACGGAATGTCGTACTACTGCTGGTTCGTATTTAACTTTAGTCTTTTAATCTTGGGGACGATATGCTTTTGGATTTATGGTGGTTTATCATGTGTTCTTAGTATTAATTACTTTATTAGTTGTTAATTGTTAGTGAATGATGTTGAGTTGCTTTAAGACTTATAACTGGGAATGGAATGATATTTTCTATGGTTTAGTGAGGTGTACTTCTCGTTCGAATTTTATATTACTGTTTTAATGTTGGATACGATGCTTAAGGATTAATGTGGTTTAGCCGATGTTCTTAGAATCTTAGTTTATGTTATACGGTATCCATATCTAATCCAAAATTAAAGTTTCTATTATGTCTTTCGATTATTAATTACTTTAGCTATTGTTGTTAGTATGTCATTGTAATGATGTTGAATTGCTTTAAGACTTAAGATTGGGATTGGAATGAAATTCTCCATGGTTTAGTTGCATAGAGGCCGAGAAACCGATGTCATTATATGTTGGCCTTAATATGTGTTTTTTTATCGATGGCACGAAAGAATTCGTGATTTATGATCCTTCTTTACCAGTAAAGATTGCAATGAGTAGCAAATTAGGAAATGCAAACCCAAACAGCCTAGCATTCGGCCATGCCTAAATCCATGAGATATTACTCAACGTGTTGTCTATTCTTGATTTTTTATAATAGTGACCAAATCATGTGAACTTGTAGTTGTGAATTGGAGTATCGATGAGTTAAGCTTTTGCTAAAAAAATTATTCAAGTTGGACATAGTTTAACGGTTTATGATACAATTGACTGTTTTTGTAGGACTAACAGATAGTGTAGGTTCGTTGTTGTGTGAATTTAGAGTTTCATCATGTTTGTTTATGTGGTTTTATTTTACTCTTGTTATTAAAATGTTATTGTTTTGTAATGATGTTGAATTGCTTTAGAACTTATGGTCGGGATTGGGATGAAATCTACTAGTCGGCCAGAAACTGATGTAATACTCTATTTGCCTTAAATTACATCAGTCAAATCTTCAAAAAAAAAAATTTACCGTGACCTAAAGCATGTGACCTTGTAGTTGTGAACTGGTATATCAATGAGGTCAGCTCTTGCTAAAAAACTATATTTAAGTTGGACATACTTTGACGATCTATAATTCTGTAGGACTAACAGATAGTGTGTTTTCCTTGTCTGAATTTCCGTTCTGGGCTTATCAAATCGCTACAATGGGCTTATTTTTTTTCTTTCTGAACAAGCTAATAAGTGCAAAAAATTTCTGAGCGACAGTGTTTTTATTCTTTCTGTTTATACTTCTGAGTTTATGGGCTGTTTGTTTCGGCTTATAGAGCCGGCTTACGGCTTATTTGGTGTATTTCATTATTCAGTTGAAAATATATACCAACTATGCTGCATTTGGTGTCGGCAAATTTTATTTCGTATATTTCCTTGTTAGTTTCTTTTATAGGATCTGATTTTATTACTTTTTTCTTTTTGTGTCGTCATAATAAAACTAAAGAAGAGTATACAATACAAGTAGGGGTCTGAATCGGGTCGGGTCAACCGGGTGCGGGTCAATTCGGGTCGGATCAAGTCGGATCAAGACTCAAAAAAATCATACCCGAACCCGAGCCTAATTAGAACTCGGGTCACTCGGGTTCGGGTCAACTCGGGTTCGGGTCAATTCGGGTCGGGTCAACTCGGGTTCGGGTCAACCCGACTATAAGGAAAAAGTATGAAATTGGGCTAATTTAAGTAATAATTCAATGTAAAATGTGTTATTTGAGTCGGGTTGGTTGGGTTCGGGTCAATTCGTGTCGGGTCAACTCGGGTTCGGGTCAACCCGACTATAAGGAAAAAGTATGAAATTTGGCTAATTTAAGTAATAATTCAATGTAAAATGTGTTATTTGAGTCAGGTCAAGTCGGGTTGGTCGGGTTCGGGTCAATTCGGGTCGGGTCAAGGCTAAAAAATATAAACCCGAATCCAAGCCTAATTAGAACTCGGGTCAACCCGAATTGACCCGAATACGATTTTGGACCCGAGTGACCCGACCTGAATAAGCTTATTCGGGTTCGGGTCGGGTTCGGGTCGGGTCGACTTTTTCGACACCCCTGAATACAAGGCACCCTACTTGTCTAAATAAGACACTTAGCTAAAACCAGCAGGGCCCGAGAAACAAAAACAAAAAACAAGGACGAACAACAGAATGACAAACACAACAAGCCAGAAACAATTGGAGCCAACTAGACAAACACCAGAAAAAAACCAAAGAACCTGGATCACACTTTTTACTTAGAAACAAAACAGCTAACTCAGAAACCTCCAAACACATTTACATGCAAAATTAGCAGCTTGCAATAAAACCAACAGAACACTTGCAGCAGAATCAAATGTGAAGCCGACCACTTGCAGCACACTAGCAGACCCAAACAGAAAAACTTGGATCAGAACTTGACAACACATGAACTTTAACTGTAAAACCAATACATCTTATTAATGTTTGTTCTGATAGATATTGTACCGTATGTTGATTGCCTATCAGATGTTTTGGTGGAATGGATTGTTTAAACGGGAAGGAAGCAGACCATTCCACCTCTCTCAACTTCTTAAATTTGAATAGCAATCATCGAACTGCAGTTACTAATGGATTTAATGTGGGATGTATATAAACCCTGCTGTCAAATTCTAAACCCATAAAATTGTGAAAGTCGGACTGCATTTGTTGGGTCATGTTTGACCACAAAAATCTGAGAATGGTGATTATTCATCTCTGTTACTCATCTTATAGGCTATATAAAAGATAAGGTATCTCGGAGAGGTGGCAAATTGGCCGGTTTAGTAGTTCGCGTAATGTTGAGACTAAAAAATGGTTCTGGTAGTCTTAACTAAACAAGCGTTTTGAATTCACTTTAGAGTTTAGACTAATTTAATCTCATTTGACCCACTTCAATATTTACCCATTCAATCTCAATGTTATCTAGTTACAGAAGGCAACAAGCAAAAAGTGAAAACTTGTTAGGATTCATATAGTGCAAAGTCGTAGATCTTGATTGTCAACTTATTGCATAAGTGCCGTAATGGTTTGCTTTCTTGCAACAGCTACTGATTCAAAACCCATGGTGTCCAGATTCATTCCGGCTAGTCGGAGGCATAAAGCATGCTCGAGTCATGTGGAGGGACTCTTTGGATGGAAATTAAGACTAGTTGCACCAAAAGATTCAGATGACTGACACCAATGAATTGCTGCAGATTTTAATTCTTTGGAGCAAACAAGAGTATTATTCAGGCATATTACTGTTCAAAATCCCTGAATCAAAAAACAACAGGTTAAACTACGGCACACGGTTAAGCACTAAAACTTGATAATTCCATTTAACTGATAGGATCAGATTAACATAAGATGCAACTAACAAACTCTTACATCTTAAAACCATAGCAGAAACACTCTCAAGTTTCGTACTAAACATTTGGTTTGCAGTCAGATTAATAGTTGTTACATACCTAGAAACAACCCAAGTCGATGTGTTTAATCATGGCCGGCTAAAAGGGAGTGCCATATGGCCATCGGCACAATAGGAATTTTATTAGAAATTTATCAGTATATATATTGGCCGGCAGATCACATTATATTTCTTTATTGCAAAATTATCTTCAAAGCAACGTGTTTATCAATTTGTTTAACATACGTACATAACATTCATATTTTGGCTATAAAAGCTAGAATAGATTAGCTACTACAACACAGGACCATCTGATCAAAACCTAATTCGCAAGTGAACATGGTGATGATGAGCAAGCTTTTAAGAAGACAAGTTCACACAATTGTCTCTAGAGACATGATCAAACCATCTTCTTCAACACTTTCTCACTTAAAAGCATATAATTTATCAGTATGCGATCAACTAGTTCCAAACCTGTACATACCAATCGTTGCGTTCTACCCGCCTAGCGCAACATTTATCAAAGTCCCCGTGATAGAACACTTGAGTTGAAGAATTCACTGTCACAAACTCTGACTCAGTACTATCCGTTTGCAGGCAGGCTGAATAGTCCGAGCTATGTTGATTGCAACGACGATGGGGTTGAGTTCATTGAAGCGTCAAATGACAATATGCGGCTCTCAGATTTCCTCCAACGTTCAAAGCACGAAGATCTGGATCAACTGTTTCCAAATGACCTCATATTCTTCCATTCTTTCCTAAAAGGTGATAGTATGACTTGCCCTTTAAGCGTTCAAGTCAATCATTTTGCGTGCGGAGGGGTAGCAGTGGCAACATCTTTACACCACAAGCTGGGCGATGGACGAGCTATATTAAATTTCATAAACCACTGGGCTAGAGTCAATGCTGCACTACTTCACTCTAGAGGTATAAAAGATGTCAATAGTCCCCATCTTATTTATTACCAAAATAGGAATATTAATTTGCCAGAAATGTCGACTTCCAGATCACGTGTCGGTTGTGTCACGACTAGTTTTTCATTCCCTAATGAAAAGTTGAACCAACTAAAAGCCAAGGTTATAGCCATGACCCTTGAATCTGGACAACCAATTATGAACCCGACCCGTGTTGAAGTTTTAACATGGCTTATACACAAGTGTGCAATCACAGCTAATACCAAGACAAACTCAGGCGCTTTCACACCAACTGGCATGCTATATCCAGTCGATGTGCGAAACGTTTTGGTAGAGAAGTTGCCTGGAACAACCATAGGAAATATTGTCCTCACGATAGATGTACCTACAAGAAATGAAAGTGAACTCGAGCCACATATGACCATCGGTGAACTAAGAAGAAGAAAGACACAATTTCAAAGTATAAGAAATTTCGAAACTGCAACTGGACCCATTGCTGAGATGTCAATTGAATCCGTCTTGGAGATTTTAAATGGCTTAAATAGTTATTACTCATATTCTAGCTTGTGTAGGTTTCCTACGTATGGCATTGACTTTGGTTGGGGAAAGCCTGTAAAAGTATCCACGGGTGGTACGATGAAGAACCTTATAGTTCTGATGGACACTCCCAACGATGATGGCATCGAAGCTATTGTGTGTTTAGAAGAACAAGACATGAAGACATTTCAAAATGATCCAGAATTATTGGCCTTTTGTAATTAGAAACATGTCTGTTATATCATTTTTCTTAATTACTTTTGTTCTTTTTCAACTAAAAGGTTGTGGGTTCAAGTCTCGTACGAGACATTTTCAGATATTATGTGTGAGATAAGTTGCATACGTGTGTAAAAAATTCCCGTTCTAAAAAGAATTGTGACAGATAACTTTGTGCAGTTTTCTTTTCTCTGAAACAGAAAAGTAAACTAGCGCTGATGCTAAAATCGAATTCAAATATATACACATAAGTAGCATTCCTGTAAACAACGTTAACTCAATGTTACGAAAAAATTGAAAATAAAAGAATCTATGAGTCTTTGCACGTAAATAATCATGAACCACATATATACATGAGTATGCAAAGACTTTGCATATATATATACATGTCAAACTGGTAACGAACATAACTGATCAATCAAACGGCTAAAATACATTAATGACACCGCGTTAGGACAATGCCCCAAACTTTGCATATGAAAGAACAATACATGAGCGAAATGAACCCATGTAAACGAACATAACTGATCAATCAAACGGCTAAAATACATTAATGAAGGAACAAAACGAGGTTTCACAGCAATAATCCTATGCATAGCACAGTGTGACATATGGTCATTTACCCCAATCTACCAAATGTGCGGTTATCCCATTACACATTATTTATCGGGGACGACAGGACCCATACCAGAAGAGGAACAAATACATGACTAAACACAGCTATGAGCTTCCTCAAACCGGTTAGAATCACGAAGACCATGGATCAAACTGCTGAGGTTAAGTGAATCAAGACTGTAACCATGGGTTTTTAGGTTGTTAACTAGACGAATTGCTTCGTTTACATTGTGATCAATTGCACAAAGCTTGTGGATTCTTTTTGTCCAGTAAGATCGGTTAGTAACACTTTCTTTAAGTTTTTCTAGTTGCGATTGATGTTGCCTTTGTTCATCAGACACGGTACTTTGTGTGAAGAAAGGAGCTAACTTCGAATATCTGCAGAGGTGGTATTGAACTACTTGGCGCCGTAATTTGATTTCGGGTGGTATTGAACTGTTGCAGTTCCATAAGTATATTATTGTAGGTGTTCCAATTAGCTTTTTGTGGGAGTTTATTGGTTTATTTCAGTTCAAACACAAAAGCTTATAAGTGGAGCTTATTTGAAGCGTTATTGGCTTATTAAAGAACAAAACAATCTTCAAGTTTTTTTACTAGCTTTTCTAAATAAGCTAATCCAAACACCCCCTAAACAGTCAAATATAGTATTAGTCAGCGTGCATATCAAACGTCTTAAGACCAGCTCTAATTTATCTAGTTAAGCGGGTTATTGATGCAGGAGTGCATGACTGGAATGAAAGAAGCGAAAAAAGACCCAATCCATGAACTCTGTGATGATGAAGATGGTCAAGGAGCTGATCTTGGTGGCATATTCGATCCTGAGGAAGGAAAATGATTTTAAGTTTTATTTGAGGATATGGTACAGTGATTTTTTTAACAAATGTATATTATCTGATCTTATAATGTTGTAATGCCTATATTTGGCTATTCATTCTACTCAATCACAGATTCACAGATGTACAGTTATGCTAAATCGCTTTCAAGTATGATACATCTTATCAATGTTTGTTCTGATAGATAAATGTGGGGTTTAAACCCTGCTGTAAATTTCTAAAAACATATAATTGCGAAAGTCAGGCCGCATTTGTTGGGTCATGTTTGACCACAAAATCTATTCGTGAATCGTGATTATTCATCTCTCTCACTCATCTTCTAGGCTTTAATAAAGAAAAGGTGTCTCGCATAGGTGACAAATGGGTCGGTTTGGTAGTTTGGGTAATGTTTAGCCAAAAGCAAGTCTCCATACCAGCTAACAATGGTTCTGGTAAGTCTTATTGCATAGATACAGTTATGATCTACTTTCTTGCAGACAGTTATTGATTGATAAACAAGTTTATGGCACACGGCATCAGTTAGTTGACTATAACTCATATACTCAGACAAACAAGAGTGTAATTCATACATAGTAGTATTCAGAACCCCTTAATCAACCAATCTCAAAATAAATTCCATAAAACGACAATTTAAACTACTGCACAAGTTTAATCAAAGATAAATATAAGCACAAAAACATGATAATTTCATTTCAACTGATAAAAAACAGTAAACGTAAGGTCTAACTTGCCGCAGGTTTATCAACAGCAAGTGCTTGTGAACCGATGCTCAGCCATACCAGAAACAGCCCAAGTTAATCCGTTAATCTCTAATTTTAAGCTACTCTTACCAACTGAACAATGATACAAAGAATCAACACATTCTAAGTTGCACCTTTATCCAAACACCACCTTAGTCTCACTGGTCGCCTTCTCTTATGTTTCCACCTTTCTTGCCGGGTCAAAATGGGTAGGTTTATTCAGCACACGTCAAAGTGGGTTAGATCGACAAAAACACTTGCGCCTCTCTCTTTGTACCATATAAACGATGAATATCTAGTAACACTTTTACAGACTCTTTTATTCCCATCATGCATTAACATGTTGCAAAGTAAATTAGAATGCACACACGAAGTGATTATGCTGCATACTCATAATAACGGTAGTGCATACCCACTCAACAAGAACATCAATGCAAATATTTCTGCAATCGTACCCAGAAACAGAACACGAGGTGCATGACATACAACGTTAAACGAGTTAAAGTTTTACAAGTCACAAGACTACAACCTAGAGCGAAAGAAGCAAATATTAGTCTTAACAAACAAGTCATTCCAGATGCGAATTTTGAGTTTAAACATACAGCGTTAAACGAGTTAAAGGTTTACAAGTCACAACCTCAATGACTACAACCTAGAGCGAAATAAGCAAATATTAGTCTCAATCTCTTCTTTCTTGTGCTTAGTCTTCAGTGTAGGCGTTTCCACTTCATGTCATTACATCAACTTCTACCTTTCTTCCTATGTTTAGTCAAGCGTTGCAGACTTCCTTTTCAACTTGCTACTTCCTATATGAGTCGATAAAGATTAACAAATTCAGAGGGTGATAATAAGAAAGGTGGCATACATTTGACATTTAAGAGCTGACAAATTTCACTCTTACAAAGATTAACAAATTCATGAAGTGCCTTAATGAACAAAGCTCATAGCTGTGATCTATGTTTAGTAGTGATATCTAACTATATTTCCCACGTCTTCTCACTATTAGCTTTCGATTTACATGTATGTTGTATACTTGTATATCCACTGCACCTCTAAGTGTGGATAACGATGCATTCACCATGTATGGTGTTACAAATATGCTCAACTAGTGCACATTTTCTGTAATCGTTCCATGCCAGAACACACAGTCCTTCGAGAGAGAATAAATTAAGAAATACATGAGTTTGTATGTTTTGGCAGTTACCATAAAATGTGGAAAAAATCATACCTAGACCCAAATAGACAGTTGTTACACGAGTTATAAATTGCTGTTGGTATACTAGCCACAACACACTAACCAAACAGATGTGAAAACGCCCTTATGTTATTATTAAATCATATATTGATAGAATTTCACATGGCCCATGTATTCTCGCTAATTTCAAAATACCACAATGTTTTGGAAAGATCTCAAATCAACTATTGTTTTAAAGGAAACTCGTAAAAAAATATGATCCGTGCTGAACAGATGATAGAATGCATGCAATTGATAGAATTTCACTATCACGGAATTCCAAGACAACAAAAGCTTCCAAGGTAAGACACTCTTATTTAAAGGAAGTAGAAAAAAACAATAATTTGCAATTAAATGACGAAGAACATACATACCTATGTTTCAAAGTTGAGACTCTGGACGAGTGAGTACCAGGACAAAAAGATCACCATCACGACCACGATCACTACTGTCATAATAAACATACCTTAGAATAGGCATATTTAACACAGAACTGGTAACAGCTTGCTTGCTAAAGGGACAACTAATCAGTTTTAGCTTTCTTAACTTTCGGCACCCCTGTGATAACTTCACAAGTCCTGTATCAGAATTTCCAATACGAGTAAGAGACAAAGACCTCAAATTAGCACCATACTTCCCGATATAGTCCAAACCCACATCCGACAACCCTCCATGGCGCCAAAGAGTGATATCTAACCTTTCGAGTTTTTTGCAACCCATTAGCATAGCCAGAATCCCATTGTCTAGCAGCAAATCTGTTGTCCCATCTCTATTAATCAAGTCCATACGGAATTTAAGGAGATTCGTCAAATGTGTTCCTACACACTCAAGAGCTTCATTTGATATATCACTAAGTCTAACATCAATATACTCCAAATTAGTACATCCTTTTGCCACAGCAATCATTCCCACGTGGGTCACAGACACTAAAATAGCAAGTTTGCGCAATTTCTTGCAAAACTGACCAACAACTTGCAATCCCCTGTCTCCACTGTCGGTATATAAAACTTCCAAATTAGGACACCTCTTAAACAATAGACACTGGTTGTCTTCATCCAAATCTACAAATATAAGTTTCAATTTCGTTATCTGATTCAGTAAAGGGAGTACACTCGAATATTGATTTCCGCGCATTTGCATTTTACTTAAAGAATGCAAATTAGGGGGAAACTGGAATCCAACAAGCTGACTCTCATCATCAAAGGTATATCCACCACCAAATTGTTCCAACCTAACGGCATATCTAAAGGCATCTCCTAGATTACTTAAATAGCACGCTCCAATCTTCAAAGATATTAATGAGTTAGAACAGTTTTTTGCAAGAAGTGTAAGCTCTTGTGTATTATTAGAAATATCAATATACCTAACATGTAACCTCTCCAAAACCACGCTATTCGACGCCAACTGATGTATCCAAATGTCATCTTTCATTTCAATACGACCGTCATACTCCAAACACAAATTTCTCAATTGGTTACAATACGTAGAGACATGCTTTATTCCATCGGTCGAAAACCCTTTACACCTCTTAATCCTCAAACTCCTTAAATCCTTACCACGTGTTCTCGCTAATGTCTCGAGATCTTCATCATGAACAACCAAACCGCGGATATGAAGTTCTTTTAAACACCTAAACTCGAGAACTAATTGTTCTATCCATGGAGTGATTTGGATATCATAATCATCTTTAACATTAAAACGAGATGGGGGACCTTTGAGTGTCAAAGACTCGATAAATGGGAATCTTTTACTTAAAGAGGCAGGGTTTGGGTAGTGAAGTGTATGGACAGTTAGGCGCTTACGCGTAAAGCCATCAATCTCATAAAACTTACGAGAAAGTAACGAAACAGAGTTTCGGTCGTCAACATTGTGTATATAAGGTGTAACAAAGTCTAAAATTTCCTCCCCTACTTTGGTTGTTTCGGGCTTGTGTTTGGAAGGTGCCATTGAGGTTTGGTTTAAGGTTTGGTTTAAGGTTAATAATGCAACTAAAAAAGGAACTTGTAACGATTAATAGGCGCTATCATGAGTTTCTTAACTATTCAACTAGCCTATCAATAAAATCCCTAAATCAATGAAAAAAAGGCTAAATAAACAGATGAACTAACCCTTATTTTAATTGAGTGAGACATTATATCAAACACCTGGTGTGCAAACACAAATGACCCAAAACCAAACTTAGGTCAAATGGAATTCCTGAACAAGATCAGATCGTTGAATAAATGAATATGATGGCTGATTCTTAGATAATTAGTGTGTGTGTGTGTTTTTGATGGTGTACTTAGAGGGTAGAGTGTGTTTGGTTTAGCTTATATAGTGGGCTTATAAGCTTATTAGCTTATATAAGCTTATAAGTCAAAACCTAGCTTATATGTGGGTGTTTTGGTAAGCCATAAAAATGAGGTTTTTATAACAAAAAGTGGGCTTACATAACAATAATATATAAAAAGAATTTTATACCCCACATTTAATAACTACATCATTTAATACTCATGGACTTTTTTGTCATTTAACTTATTAATTTTAATAAGTTAAACCAAATACTAAATTTAGGCTTATAAACTTATGATATATAAGCCATAAATGACTTATATAATATAAGTCTAACTCAACTAATAAGCTTAACCAAACACCCCTTACTGTGTGTACAACGGAAGTATAAAATTTGAGTGGTGTTCGTTGAGATAGTAGTGAATCCTACTTCACTTTGACGTGTCCTTTACCGGTTTGCTTCACCACAATGGGTAAAATGTGTTTTTAGCAATGCATCAAAGATTTTTAGAAAGCTTTTTAAGATGACATGGTATAAACTTGCTAAACATTTAGTGCATTAAATGCGTCTTTGAAAACTTGATGCTCTTAGAGTATGTGCAATGCAAGCTTTTTCAAAGACTTATTACTATTAGAAAAAGTCATTTGAAAGACTTAACTCATTGTGATAAAAGCTTTTCCAATGACTTATTGTATAATAGCTTGGTGAATGTCAAGTCTTTGATAATAATTTTCATAAGTCTTTTGCTTTAAATGAAGAAAGTTGTGAAGGCCTTTAAAGCTTTTCAAAACTTTTTTGCATTGGAAAAGAATATCAAAAATAACTTGTTGAAGCTAGAATTTATTAGAAATTTATTCTATTTAATGCACAAGTCTTAAAGACTTGGTTGCAGCTCTTACATTGCTCGCCAGTTTTGTGAGTCAAATAACGACAAAAAATTGTTTAGTTTTTTCGTTTTCAAAAAAAAAGAAAATAATAATGGAGGATTGGAGCTTGTTGCCATTTTTTTTTTTTTGAAAAAGAAAGATAATTTGGTTATGTTTAGTAAGAGTTGTTTTAAAGTTTTTTTTAGATTTTTTAGTTTTTTATTTTTTAAAAGTTAATCTAATAGTTTTGTTTTGCAAAATAATTTTTTTTAAACTGTTAGCTTTTTATTTTAAATAAGTAGCTTTTAACTAAAAAGCTGACTCATATATCTTTTTAAATTGTCAAGATATGCTAAAAGTATAAATTACTTATATACCCTTCAACTATATTAAAATTTATTCAAAATATATCCTTTTATATCATTTTACATTTTAATTTACAGTCAACAATATACCAAACACTTTTATTAAAAAAAATACAGCTTATACCTTACAATTAATAGCTTACATCTAATTTTTCCAAACATATCCTTTGTGGTTGTTACTTTTTTTTAATTCTTGTTATAAAAATTATTTATATTATAAGTTTTTATGGTTTATTTTTATCATATTTAAGTTTAAGTTTATAGTTTTGTTTATAAATTGTTTTTTATTAAATAGAAAATAAACTTTTTATTTTTTATTTCGTATTGTATTTTGTAATTTTTCAAAAGGTTTGAATAATGAGAACATCTTAATCTCATGTATCTTTTAATTGTCAACCGAACCTTTCTCCAAAGACCCAACCCCAAACAATAATTGCATGTCCGAATGACTTAATTAGTCTGAATTTAAGATTAAGCCCATGCTATTTTCTAAAAGCCCTTTTTGACCGGTTCACTAAACGTTTGAGGTGAAGAAATGGTACCAAATGTGTCAATAGTCAATTGATTATTTTATTTATTTTTTATTTAGATAAACTAAAATAATTTTATTTAAATATTATGTAAAATAAAATAAAAGTGATAGTGGGAGATCAAAATGAAAAGATAAAATAAGTTATGAAAAAAGAAGAGTGTTTTGAATTGGTAGTGTCAAAATTCAAAAAAGAAGTAAAATTTGCTAGTGAGAGGTTGAGCGAGAAGAGATATGTTTTTCATCATAGCTAATGCTCTAAAGAGCCCAATAAAAAGCCCAATGCTTTATATTATGTAAATTTGAGCTACTTGCAAAGAGGATACGCGATGGATGGCTTTTTAAAAGACTTTTTAGTTTTTGCTATTGTAAAAAGCTATAAGATGACTTTTTGGCTGTGTTTGATGAAGAGCTTTTAGAAGCATTTAGGAGCGGTGAACGGTGAGTACTGAGCGTTGTGAAATTTAATGTTCGTTTGGCAAGCTTTTAAGAGCGGTGGCTATTTTTCGGAATGCTCATTTTCCAATGCTCATTTTCGAATTTTCTTCGGACGCGGCTTCGAAATCTTCAGCTAACCACGTAAGCTTATCGTAACGACGTTGTTTTTGACTTATTTGTTTCTGAATCATAGCCTTAATCTCGTCATCGTTGTGTGGGAAAGAGCATGTCATTTTTTTTTTTTCTGAAAGTGTGTGTGAAAATATTAAAAGTTGTCTGTCAAAATGTGGTATTTATAAAGTTTTTTTTTAAAAGTAGTCGTTGTGTATTTATAAAGTTTTTTTTAAAAGTAGCCGTTGGCTACAGTATTTTTAAAAAGCTATTTTATTTTTTTAATTCAAAAAAGTAGTTGTTGGCTACATAAGTTTTTCAAAAAAATATCAAATATGTGTGTGAGGGGGAAAGTAGCCGTTAGGGGGTGTTTCGAAAATACCCTAAACAAAAAGGTTGATTTAATAAAGTGTGGGAGGGGGTAAAATGAAAATGTTTTTGCTTAAATTCTGTCTTCCACGCCCGTGGCTACAGCCACGGCGTCTTCCACGGTCCAAATGACGGTGTGGTCACGCGAAGCCACGCCGGGCAACGTGGAGCCACACCGTGGTCAGGAGTGTACTTTTTGGTCTAGTTGGTCTTATATTCAGGAAACATACAAGGAAAAATAAAAAGACTAAAATATTCAAGTTGATCATTTATGAATCAATGCATGGTCATGATTAAATACTTTGATAAATATGATCATCATCACTCAAATTTTGACAAGTGTTTATCAGCAAGTAGTCAACTAACGATGCTCAACTTTGAACAGTATTTTTTATGGAAAATTGCAAAAAGTGGAAAAAGGTACTGACAAAGTTGATTACTTAGTGGTTGAGCGTCGTCACATAAGACACATGGCAAGGATTTAGTGAAGTTGACCAGTTGTGTATTTGTGTATAACCATATTTTTCAAAGTTTTGTGTCATGACCATATTGTAGATGAAGAGGGTAGATTTGGACCATTTTGATCTTTTTCCCAAGATAAAACTGGCTGTTTATAATGTTTTTTATTTAAATTAAATAATTTCAAAAAAGTATTTAAAAACTAAGCATCTCGTAAAAATAAACTTACAGAATGAATCTGGAGCATCATATTTACAATCCACTACACCATTTTATTCACATTCAACATAATATGTTCTTAGTTTGTGTTATACATCTAATGCAAGATTAGAGTTTATCACATTTCTTTATGTGTTTTAGTTTATACACAATGTTCAATTGTTACACGGTTTAGCTACAACGGAGAACGGGTTAAAAGTTGATCAAGGTGTATGCATATTGCCCCTTCATTTGCATCATTGGAACTAAAATTATTATCTGTAGATTAATATTTGTGTACAAGTCAACCCAAGGTATCCCATAACAACACATGCAAGAAATGAACGCATGAAAACGAATATAATTGATCAATCAAACGGTTAAAATTCGTTAATGAAGGAACAAAATGAGGTTTCACAGCAATAATCCTATGCAGAACATGCAATGTGACATATGGTTGTTTACGAATCTAACAAATGTGCAATGAGCTTACACTCGGGAACCTCAAATCGTTAGAATCACAAAGAATATGGATCAAACTGGTGAGGGTAAGCGAATCAAGACTGTAACCACACAATCGAGCAAACCTTAGCTGCATTAAAATAAGTAGTAGTATATTATTAGAGGTGTTCCGGTTAGCTTTTTGTGGGAGCATATTGGTTTATTTCAGTTTCAAACACAAAAGCTTATCAATGGAGCTCTTATATAAAGCCTTATTGACTTATTAAAGAATAAAAGAATCTTAAAGTTCATTACTAGCTTTTTCGAATAAGCTAATCCAAACACCCCCTAAATAATCAAATATAGTATTACGTACTTAATCAGCGCGCATAGCAAACGTCTTAGCGGGTTAACTGTTCGTACTTAACGGGATTAATAGTTGTGCGTAGTTTAGAATGAAGTCACTTTTTAGCTGGTATTGTACAAAGTTGCATCTGTCTGTTAACAACAGCTTAGATACGGTTAGTATTACCGTAGACCCGTAGTATCTATAACATTAATATTTAAGAAGAACTTTACCTATTAGTCATTATCAATACTCACGTAAATCCAATATTTAGAAACGGGGCTCGACCCGGCCAGGTCAACCGGTCGAACGGGTTCTGGCCTAAAAAACGGGTCAAAACTAACCGGTTTCCTGACTAATTGAAAGTTTGAAACCCAGTTCCGGCCTAAGAAACATGGTTCTTTGCTGTTTTTCAACAGCAAAAGTAGTTTTTTGCACAGTAGAAAATGGGTGTTTGGAGATGTGCATAAAACCGGGTTGACCCGGTGACTCGGCAGGGTCGATCACCTACCCGGGTTTTTAAAACATTGACTTAAGGTAAGGTTAGTTTACACGAATGCTAGTAAACTGTTTTAAGCCATCACAAACACCGTATATTGTCCACTTATGCATAAAGTTACGCACAATAATGGTTGCGTATCATAGACTCAATGTGTCCAAACTTATTGAAGTTGAAGTTTAGGATTACCGGATGATTATCTGATACGGATCATACCAAAGTATCTTGATATGTTCCGAGTGATTAATCACAGTGGAAGAAAAAGTACAATGGAAATAGAGCTCATTAAGTCGGGCCAAGCTGTAATAGCAGCTTCCGCCATTGAGAAAATAGCTCAGAAAGGTTCCAACCCATTGTTTCGTAACCCTTAACTGTAAAATCCTGGGTGAAATTTCGGTAAATTTGATTATGCGCCTTACATTTCACCTTATACGGATCCAGGTCGTTTAATAGACGGATCAAAGGAATCAGAAAAAAGAACAATCAGCTTATTGCATGAGTTTCTTTTGCTTACCTTATGGAAGAAGCTCAACGAGATGATCTTGGTCGCATATTTGATCCTGAGGAAAGAAAACGCTTATACAAAGTTTTATCTGCGGATAAGGACCATGATTTTTGTAACAGGTGTGTGTTATCTGATCTTCCTGTTGTAATACCTAT
The DNA here is from genome assembly GCA_025667525.1 of Glebionis coronaria. NCBI lineage: Eukaryota > Viridiplantae > Streptophyta > Magnoliopsida > Asterales > Asteraceae > Glebionis > Glebionis coronaria. Next base: position 36,637,888 of record CM046879.1, read on the forward strand.
ATTTTGCTATTCATTATACTCACTCACAGTTGTACTGTTCTGATTAATCGTTTTCAAGTATGATACATCTTTTTAATGTTTGTTCTCATAGATAATTGATATATATTCTACCGTATGTTGATTTCTTATCAGATGTTTTGGTAAAATAGTATGCTTAAATGGGAAAGAAGCAGACCATTCCAGCTGGTCAACCTCTTAAATTTGAATAGCAATCATCTAACTGCAGTTGCTAATGGATCAAATGTGGGATAAATGAACCCTGCTATCAAATTCTAAAAGACAAACCATATAATCGTGAATGTCAGGCTGCATTTGCTGAATTGCTGGGTCATGTTTGACCACATCGTGAATCGTGAGTATTCATCTCTGTTACTCATCTTATAGGCTAAGATAAGGTATCTCGCAGAGGTGAAATTGTGACGGTTAGGTAGTTCGGGTAATGCTTAGTCAAAAGCGGGTCATCTATATGTTGAGGCTAAAAATGGTTGTGGTAGTCTTTGATTACCAGCCAAGTCTTTTGTTTTCCGTTGTTTGTAACTTGTAAGTATGTTATAAGCAATTGGAATATCAAAGTTAGAATTCGTATGGTGCAAAGTTGTATCCTGATTATTGACTTATTGCATATATTCTATATGATCTACTTTCTTGCAGACAGCTAATGGTTCATGAACTACTCGTGGCAATCAGTTGTCATTGGCTTGTCGTGTCCAGATTCATTCTGGTTAGCCGGAGTCTTAACCATGCTCGAGTCATGTGGAGGGACTATTTGGATGGTATTTTAGACTAGTTGCATCAAAGGAACTAGATGACCGTCACCACTGGATTGCTGCAGATTTTGTTCATATTTTCCAGTATTCTCTCATATATATGCAGTCTTGAACTCTTGATTATCTGATATTCGCTTATTATGTATCTTGAAACAAAAACACGGGTTTACAAAGTTCAGTAATTCACTCTACTATCATCAAAAGTTTGTTCAACAATGGAGTTATTATATCTGATTTTATTATGCAGTATGTATTTCATTCTACTTCACTGAATGGCTGCAGATTTTGTTCATATTTCCTAGTGTTTTCTCATATATGCATTATCGATTAGCTGAGAATTCGCTTATTATGTAGCTTGATAACAAAACACAGGTTTACAAAGCTCGGCAATTCACTATGATGTCATCAAAAGCTTGTACATTAATCGAGTAATCATATCTGGTCTAGTTGGTTAATTCACTATAACTCATCTGCAGATTTTAATTCTGAGTAACAAACAAGAGCTTAATTCATACTATTACTGTTCAAAGTCTCTTAATAAAAAGAAATAACAGCTTAAACTATGACACGAATTTAAGCACAAAAACTTGATAATTTCATTTCAACTGATAGAAACAGATTAACACAAGATCCAACTAACAAGCCCTGACATCTTAAAATCATAACATAAACACAGTTTCATACTAAACATTTGGTTTGCTATTGTAATATACGCATAAACAATCTAAGTCAATGTGTCTAATCTCTGATTTCAAGCTACTTCTATCAACTAAACAATGACACAATTACACAAACTATCAACTCATTCTAAGCCGCACCTTTGACCTTTCATCCAAACACCGCCGTAGTCCCACTCATCGCCATTTTAAAGCTTAGACAAGCAATTGGCTTGGGTGACTTATAGTGATGCAACTTATAACATCTTCCATAAGCTCCATTAAAACGATACCACAGATTATCACAAAATCATAAGCACTTGCTGAAGAGGTCTGGCCCATAAGCTTTTTGCATTTTCAATTTGTTCTTACTGATGTTCAAATCATAATGATTATTACATGTAATGAAATTTATATTGATTGAAATAGTAAGCCCATAAACTTTACTTAAACAAAAGTTAAAACACAAAAGCTAATTTCATTTCACTAAAAGCCCTAATAAGCACTTCTTAAAAACAAAACATAAACACTAAAACCAACCACCAATTACAATTCATTAAACAAAGCAGCCCCTAAGCCCTTTCACCCCTAATCCTCCTAGCCAACTGCATATCTTTCGGCATAATCGTAACCCTCTTAGCATGAATAGCACACAAATTAGTATCCTCAAACAAGCCCACCAAATACGCCTCACTCGCCTCCTGAAGCGCAGCAACAGCTGAACTCTGAAACCTCAAATCCGTCTTGAAATCCTGAGCAATCTCTCTGACAAGCCTCTGGAACGGCAACTTCCTGATCAAAAGCTCAGTGCTCTTCTGATACTTACGGATCTCTCGTAAAGCAACGGTTCCAGGCCTGAATCTGTGAGGCTTCTTGACTCCTCCGGTTGCTGGTGCTGATTTACGAGCGGCTTTTGTTGCGAGTTGCTTCCTTGGGGCCTTTCCTCCTGTCGATTTACGCGCAGTTTGCTTTGTTCTCGCCATTTCTTATTCTTTTCTTTTTTTGAAATGAATTTGATTGTTGTTTTGTGTGTGAGTGATTTTGAGAGTGAAATGAGAGCGTGTATTTAAAGGGGTTTGGAATGATTTGAAATTTGGGTGAAAAGATGGAGGGATTGAATATGGGACGTTGGATTGATGAATGAAAAAATGGACGGTCAAGATTGTTTGGAGTGGGAAAGTGTTGATCCTGATCCGTGTGTATTTAAAGGAGTTTGAAATTATATCCATCTTTTATTCTGCCTTTTTTTTATGGTATATTTTTATGTTCAAGTAAACGAAAAACGTAGCATTTTTTTTAATGAATAAGCACCGTAATAATAACCACGGTTATCGAATTTAAATTGTATAGATTTTTATCTCTTTTTTTAACACTAAATTTCAATTTCATCAATCACAACTTAAATAAAGTTAATAAAACAAAACATTACAATAAAAATATTGTTCATTTGTTTGACAAAAAATGTGTTTCACTAAATTGGCTTAAAAGTTTGAATGAGCTTATTGGTTTGTTGTGTATCCTTTAAATAACTTATCACGTTTCTCCATGTGTTCGTATGACATTATCATCATGATGTTGTTCATGTAGATAAAAGTCATGGGAAATTGCATTTTTTGTCTTTTATAATCATATTATGCAATATGATGCATGTGTACATCATATCCGTAGTTTCCTTATAATCGATTGGTTGTGAGAGTTTTTATTTATTATAAATCCACATCTATTTAGGAAGCCAAAACTCCTCGTTCCACATCTTTCCTTGTTGTTTTGTGCATGTTCGTCACTTTGTATCTTTCGAGCCCACTGAGAAACGAACTAAATAAGAACAAACCATTTTGAATATATCTCGTCAATAAGATAATATCTCCATTTACAAGTCATGTCGTTAGCCACATATGAAACCTCTAGTGCTTCCCCGTTTTTGAGATCACTGAAAATACGCGATTGACATAGAATGTTGACGTCGTCGTTCTCCCATAAAACACCGAACAACGCATGTCAAATCCATAAGTCTTGTAAGGTAACCACTTAAAATAAAATGATTAAATGGCTCGTGATCACCCTATAAGATTGAACACGATATGCATCTCCACAATTTGCCCACGGGTCAACTTGTACAATCAATGCTACATAACATCTCAGGAAATCTATGTTTCTTCTCGTGAAAAGCATAAAGTTCTTCGACATTGGTATTAGTAGACCTTCACAAAAACTCGTCTCCATGTAAGTCTATACCACCATTATAGAGAGCTTGGAGATCATCACGAGAATATTTTTTCATCAATTTGCATATATTCTTCTAGAATATAGTTGAACATGGCAGACCTAATACCGACCTGGATCGGATCGGGCCGACTCGGACCAGACAATTTTGGTCCAGTCCAGTTCTGTCTTACCAAAAATCTCGTCGATTATTTCTAATAGGACTGGACCAAGGAAAGAACCGGACCGGACCATTTCGGTCCTCGGTATAGTTCAATCTTGGTAGTCTGCTCCGAACCCGATACTCAGCCATAGTATAGAACATTAGGGTGAACCTGCATGCTAATTGATGAATTGCATACGTACACTTCATTAATGGAGAAGTGCCAACTTTTCTCATACACTTTTTACCTCGTTGAAAATACATCGAATTGTCAGTTAATTATTGAATAACATGTGTGATTAGTGTTCGGTCATTCGAAACCTCTTACGAAATGATATATCACCATACATCGAGTGTTCAGGTAAGTAAGTTGTTGGAGTATACTTCGTCTCAACCAGGGTAAAGATTATCAATCCTAGCTATGTACCAAATCAATGGTTACCGGATATCACTTGGAATCGTGTAATCACTTTCCAAAGTAAATTATTCGACCCTAATGCCTGAGTATCATGAATACCTACTTGGGATAAATGCTGTTAGAGATTTAGGCACAAATCACTAACCCTTTTGTTGTTATGTGTTTCTTGTTTTTGTCTACTTTTTCATGCAAGTCATGATCACCTATTTATAGGTTTAGCACTCAAACCCTAGTCAATGGAATTAAGAGGAATTAACGGCCAATTAATCTCCTCTTAATGTGCTCCATAATACCAGGAAAGTGGTTACATGACCAATTAAACGTGGTCATTAACTCCACTTGAATGGGTCAAAGACAGTTACAAGTGTACAAGTTCAACTCCAGTGTTTGTCTATTCTTCAGTCCCACTGAAACATCAGCTACCCCTGAAGGATGTTCCCGCTGAAGCCTTCAATATTGAAAAAGACTTGCTGATGAATAAACACTCAAGATAAGTCTTCAGTGAAGTTACTCCCTGATGAATACCTTCAGTCCAGAGTTACACTCTCTGAAGATCATCAGCGATGCTGAACAAACTCAGCGATGTTGAACAAACTTTAACCACAAATGAGTCTGGGTGTTCAGGGACTTGTGGGTGTACACTCCGTACCTCCTTCCCCATTCACCAGTATGAACTAGCCCACAATTGAACTATATTTCTAACAATCCTCCCCAATATAGTACAATTCTTTTTGCATGAAAATTAACATTAACAAAACCAGTGCATAAATGAAAATATCCTAAGGATTGAATTTCCATCTTAGTACATCACTTCAAAAATTCGAGAATCAGGGTGTTCTAAGAATTGAACCCTTCAACTTCTTTGAATACCTGAAGACAAAATACACACAAGTTTTCAAATCCATAACAACTCTTGACACTACGAGCCATGTGTCCATATCCAAATTCATAAATGTTGTAAGAGTCAAGTCCATGCTCCCTGAGGCGGCGAAACCTCAACATTTACATAGGTGGTTCATCTTTAGTTCATGCTCTTGCTTCAGCATTTTTCAAAGACATTAACCATTGAGAAGTTATAACTTCATCCTCCATCAGCAAGTACAAGCACATCCTTGGGATGATATACATGTGCTTCAGTCCCCTGAATGTTCAGCTTTCCACATTGAACTCAGCTCCCAAGTTTCCTCAGGAGGGAGTTGGGTGTCCTAGCATTCAGTGACTAGAGTGGACTTTTAAACCCATCCCTTTACCAGACTTTACAACCAAGTCTCTAGCCAATCCCTTCGTCAAGTGATCAGCTAAATTTTGTTGAGACCTCACAAACTCTATTGAAATCACCCCATTCGTGATCAGTTCACGAATCATGCTATGTCTAACACCTAGGTGTCTAGACTTACCATTGTACATCTGGCTATATGCCTTAGCCAATGTAGCTGCACTATCACAACGGATAGAAATGGGTGCCATAGGTTTGACCCACAATGGAATCTCAAGAAGCAAGTTTCTCAACCATTCAGCTTCTTTGCCAGCAGCTGCTAGAGCCACAAACTCAGATTCCATGGTAGAACCAGTAATGCAAGTTTGCTTCTTGGATGCCCAAGAAATTGCACCACCACTAAGTAGGAATACCCAGTCATTGCTGGATGAATTATCCTCAGTATTGCTGATCCAACTTGCATCAGTGTAACCTTCCAATACTGAAGGATATCCAATATAAGACAAACAATAATCCATTGTTCCTTTCAAATACTTCAGTACTCTCTGAATTGCTTGCCAATGCTGAGTACTAGGATTACTAGTATACCTACTCAGTTTTTCCACAGCAAATGCAATGTCAGACCTAGTACTAGTCATGGCATACATCAAGCAACCAATCACCCTTGAATACTCAAGCTGGGAGATAGCCTGGCCATTGTTAGGCATCAGTTTCTCACTTGTATCCATTGGTGTACTCACTGGAGTACAATCAAAGTGATTGAATTTCTTCAGTACCTTCTCAATATAATGAGACTGAGAAATTACAATACCATCACTTTCATGTTTGATCCTTATGCCAAGGATAACATCAGCCTCCCCCATGTCTTTCATGGAGAACTTTGATGACAAAAAATCCTTTGTCTGATCAACCTTAGCTTGGTCAGTACCAAAGATTAGCATGTCATCAACATATAGGCAAATGATGACTCCTTTACCAGATTCATCAAATTTGCTATATACACATTTGTCAGCTTGGTTAAGTGAGTAACCATTAGACAAAACTACTTCATCAAATTTTTGATGCCATTGCTTAGGTGCCTGCTTCAGTCCATACAAGGACTTAATCAGTTTACACACCTTGTGCTCATTACCAGGCATGATGAAGCCCTGAGGTTGGTTCATATAAACCTCCTCATCCAAATCACCATTCAAGAATGATGTCTTCACATCCATCTGATGAATAATCAGATTGTGAATACTAGCTAAAGCAATCAGCATTCTTATGGTACTGATACGTGCTACTGGAGCATAAGTATCAAAATAGTCTATCCTTAACTTTTGTTTAAAGCCCTGAATGACTAACCTTGCCTTGAACTTTTCAACAGTTCCATCTACCTTCATTTTCCTTTTGAAGATCGATTTGTTACCAAGTGGATTACAACCTGGAGGTAGATTTACCAACACCCAAGTGTTGTTCCCCATGATGGAGTCCATCTCATCATTTATTGCTTCTTTCCAGAAAGCAACATCCTGGGACTTCATTGCTTCATCAAATGTTTTGGGATCATCCTTAACATTAAAGCAATAGGAGTATTGGTCTGAGACCTCATCCCTTGTACCTTCAACCAAGTATAGTTGAAACTCAGGACCAAAATTCCTTGGAGTCCTATGCCTTGTGCTTCTTCTAAGCTCAGGCTCAGGTTGCTGAACCACAACCTCATTAGTGACCCTTTCAGGTTCCACTGAAGCACCAATGTCCTCAGCTCCAGCATGAGTCCTAAGGCTTGGTCTAGGGACTGATGAGAACCTTGTTTCATCAAAGTTAGCATCCCTTGATTCAATGATTGAGTTCATAGAAACTGAATCATTTGGTTCAATTACATAGAACCTATAAGCCTTGGAATGCTCAGCATATCCAACAAAGATGCATTCAATGACTCTTTCACCCAAGGTTTTCACCTTTGGATCAGGGAGTCTTACAACTGCCCTACATCCCCAAACTTTGAGGTAATTCAAGTTTGGTTTTCTATTAGTCCAGAGTTCATAAGGGGTAATCTTGTTCCTTTTGTTGGGAACCCTATTTAATAAATAGCAAGCTGTTAACATAGCTTCACCCCAAAACCCTTGACTCAGTCCTGAATAGGACAACATGGAATTAACCATTTCTTTCAGTACTTTATTTTTCCTTTCAGATATACCATTTTGCTGAGGGGTATAGGGAGCAGTCGTTTCATGGATGATACCAACATACTGAAAATACTGAGCATCCATGTACTCACCTCCCCTATCAGTCCTTAATCTTTTGATTTGGACTCCTTGTTGTAATTCAACTTCAGTTTTAAATACTTTAAATTTATCTAATGCTTCATCCTTAGTATGTAACAAGTAAACATATAAAAACCTAGAAGCATCATCAATAAATGTTACCAAGTATTTCTTATTCCCTAATGAGGGAGTAGCATGCAAATCACATAGGTCACTATGGATTAGCTCCAAAAATTCAGTTTCACGTTTTACATCTTGAAATGGTTTCTTAGTTATTTTGTTCAGCATGCAAGTCTGACACTTTTCAGTGTCCATGTCAAATACTGGGATTAACCCATCCTTAGACATATTTTGCATCCTCTTAAAGTGAACATGGCCCAGCCTAGCATGCAATAGTGATGAATCCTTCAGTTTACTGGTGGACACTGAGGCTGAACAAATATTTGCACTACCAGCACTAACTGAGTTAATATTGGTGGTTGTTTCAATGTTAAGCCTGAACATTTGATTACTCAAATAACCAAAACTAATAAACACACCATGTTTGGATAAATCAAATTTATTAGATTCAATCACTTGTTTATAACCATAATTATTCAAAATACTACTAGAAACCAAATTCTTCCTAATATTAGGAACATGCAAAACATTAAACAAGCTAACAATCTTTCTAGAACTAAACTTAAGGTCTACACAACCACGTCCATGCACTAGTGCTATTGACTCATTTCCCATGTGAAGAATAGATCCATCATTCAGTGACTCATAAGTCTTGAACCAGCATCTATCTTTACACACATGAACAGTTGCTCCAGAATCAACCCACCACGCAACATCATTATCCTGCACAAAATAAGCTTCAGATACATATGTAACATAATAAATCTGGTGAGATTCATTAAACATATTCTGACCTTTCAGTGTTGTGTTGTTAGAACCAATCACTGAATCATTTGTGCCTGATCTACTAGCTTTGTTGCCAATACCAACACCTTTGCAATCCCTTTTGAAGTGTCCAGGTTTCCCACACTTCCAACAAGCCACTGATGACTTCTTGTTAGGATTTGCTTTGGTGTTGTCCTGATGCTTACGTTTGCCCTTGTTGTCATTGTACGTAATGGAGTTGTTATGCTCCACCATATTGACAACTGATGAACCAGCAACATTGTTGCCCTTTGGCTTGTCACTTTCATGCACCCTGAGGGATTCCTCAATGCGCAAATGACTGCCCAACTCAACAAGAGTTAATTCCTCCTTCTTATGTTTCAAGGTATGCTTGAAATCTTTCCAAGAAGGAGGTAATTTGTCAATGACACAAGAGACCTGAATGGTATCATCCATGTTCATTTTATGTTGTGTAAATCTACCAAGTATTCCAAGAAGTTCATTGTATTGTTCCATGACTGGTCTTGAATCAGTCATTTTGTAATTTGTGAAATCACTCACAAGGAACTTCTTACTTGATGCATCCTCAGCCATATATTTGGCTTCCAAGGAATCCCATATTTCTTTACCAGATTCAGAATTTTGGTAAATATCAAATAAGGAATCAGACATACCATTGAGAATAATACCACAACACACATAGTCGTCATTCTCCCATTTGCTCCTTTTCCTCAGTTCCTCCAAAGTAGCATCATCACCACCATCAGGAATAGGAGTTGTCAGCACATACACCACACTCATGGTTGAAAGAAGAAAGTGCATCTTCTTTTGCCATCTCCTAAAATCCACCCTTTCAAACTTGTCCAGTTTGGAGAAGTTAGCCACCATATGCTTTATTGCAGCCGCCATTGATTATCACAAACTAATTTACTTTGATTGTTGGAGTATACTTCGTCCCAACTAGGGTAAAGATAATCAATCCTAGCTACATACCAAATCAATGGTTATCGGATATCACTTGGAATCGTGTAATCACTTTCCAAAGTAAATTATTCGATCCTAATGCCTGGGTATCACGAATACCTACTTGGGATAAGACCAAATGCTGTTAGAGATTTAGGCACAAATCACTAACCCTTTTGTTGTTATGTGTTTCTTGTTTCTGTCTACTTTTTCATGCAAGTCATGATCACCTATTTATAGGTTTAGCACTCAAACCCTAGTCAGTGGAGTTAAGAGGAATTAACGGCCAATTAATCTCCTCTCAATGTGCTCCATAATACCAGGAAAGTGGTTACATGACCAATTAAACGTGGTCATTAACTCCACTTGAATGGGTCAAAGACAGTTACAAGTGTACAAGTTCAACTCCAGCGTTTGTTTATTCTTCAGTCCCACTCAAGCATCAGCTACCCCTGAAGGATGTTCCCGCTGAAGCCTTCAATACAGAAAAAGACTTGCTGATGAATAAACACTCAAGACAAGTCTTTAGTGAAGTTACTCTCTGATGAATACCTTCAGTCCAGAGTTACACTCTCTGAAGATCATCAGTGATGATGAACAAACTCAGCGATGCTGAACAAACTCAGCGATGCTGAACAAACTTTAACCACAAATGAGTCTGGGTGTTCAGGGACTTGTGGGTGTACACTCCGTACCTCCTTCCCCATTCACCAGTATGAACTAGCCCACAATTAAACTATATTTCCAACATAAGTCGCCACTAAATGATCACGACCATCGTAATGATCTCTATCTACCATGTTTCGGGAGTTTTTGAGAATTAAATAGTTAGAATGTGAAAGTTTATGGACTTAAAATTAATAGTCGTGAGATAGGATCGAACTCGGGATCACGGGATTGCACACATAACGTAAAGGGTTAATTTATTTATTAAATATATTATATATATATTTATTAAATCAAACCAAAGCTTAACTAACGATCGTTAATAAATAAGAGTTAAGTTATAACGACCGTTATGGAAACTAAATAGAAGCTAAAAGAAGAAGAAGGAAAAATTGCACAAACACCCCTTGGGGGTGGTGTAACCGTCGGCCAAACAAGGACGGGAAAGGGAAACTTTTGTTTCTTAATTCTTGTTTAATTGCTTGGAGCCCAAGGATTGCCAAGGCTATATAAACAACCCCAAAGGCCTTCATAATTTTCGTCCCTCCCTTCTTGCTCTCTTCCTGCGATCGCAACACATAACCCACAAGGGTTATTCGTTCATTTTCGTTCTTCTATTTTATCTAGTCCTAATCCGTCTCTAGGGTTATTGGGTAGATAATCCATAAGCGTTGAAGCTCGGTTTGTTCGTGCTAGACTCGCGGTTAACTCGCCGTATTACGTGTGTACAAGAGCGTGATATAATCTTCCTTTAGATTATATTCTTGGTGGTGTTCGTGATAAACCCTAGTTGTCGTTCGTTCCGTCGTCTTGTGGATCTTGCTAGGATAAAGGTATGTAACCCTAATCTTGATTAATATAATTGTGTTAAATTAATGATCTTGTTAATCGCTTCGGCTATGTGCTCTTTGATCCATATTAGGGTTTTAAATAATTGTTATGAACTCTATAAACCTTCAGTGGCATCGAGAGCCGTTTTAACATGATTATAATTATCAAGATCTAAAGTTTTTTAACTAATATTGATTTGTGTTAAAAATTACATGTTGTTTTTTAGGTTTTATAAAAAAATTAGGGTTTTGTTTTTTATTGTTATTAAAATCGACTATAGTCGAATTTTTTATAAAAAAAAAATTTTTGTAAACCCTAAAATTGCATGGTAATTAACTTTAGATGTTTTTGCATGAATTAATTGTTATGTCATGCGTGGTTACGATCCGTAGTTTTTTAATTGTTAAGAGAATGTGGGAGATCCGTAATAAACATGCATGTTTCTTACGGATCATATAATTTTGATTGCTATTTGCTTTATTTGATTCAAAGTTTTAAAATTAGGGAAGACTTTTTATGTTTATAAAAACCCTAGATTTGATGTTCTTTGAATAAATTGTTATGCATGTGGCTATTTGATTTAGTTTTTTTTGTACTACTTGTTTTCATACGTTTTTTTATATTGTATGTTGAAACAAGGGTAATTTTTTCCAAGAAAAATAATATGGACTAAATCTTATCAAAATTAATGAATTGTTTTGAGATGTAAAATACATATGATTTGTGTTGATTAGAATTGCAATAGCAACTTAACGGCTACTCAATTTTGGCAAACTATAAAGTGGGTATAAGGCACCGCTGGTCCTGTACTCGGTTAAGGAATGAGGTGTTATGCTTCAGCGCTGACCAAATTCCCGGCTCGCCTGTGCGTCAAATTAGTATTGCCTACGGTTGTTATTGGTATAATTCTTTAAGGTTAATTTAACTACATTAATTCACATCCGAAACACAATGAATAAGGTTATTGCTTTGTGCTATAACTAACGTTCTAGAAAAAGTACGGTGTGAATTTAGTTGTGTGTAAAATCTTTAATTGGTTTAACCAATACCTCAACTTGCAAGTATATGATGAACTTTTAGTCTCACCCAAAAAGTTTACTAAACGTTTTTATTAAACTTATGTTATGGAGATGAATGCATGCTTCTCCATACATGATTTTGACACCAAAATCTATACCCTAAAATTTAAGTCATATGCCCTCTAATTGACGAACACTTGAAGTTACAATTGTCGTCATATAAGATATCAGACGATGTTGTAATGGAGAGAAAACTTCATGACTGAATAAGATTGCACATGAAGGTTTTACGTTCTTTAGATTAGTCGACTTAATTGAGTTACTCAGTGAGAACTGGAAACTTAATGCATAAAGAATGGATAAAACATGTTTACAATGCAAATGATTTTGGCAATGTAAATCCCTGACATATCTAGAAATTGCAATTTGATTTTGCAATTATTGTTCGACAAGTTACTGTGTTGAATACATTTGTCACTAGCAGATCAACTGATGTGATAAATCTATGTCAATATGGATTCTAGTTTTTCAAGGAAAATACTATGGTTTTATTACCGGGGTAATTTTATTTTCTTGAATTGTATTATCGAAAATACTAATGTTTGAACTTATTTCTATAGAAATGGCTCAACCCGAAAACAATCTGACAATAAGCTCGGCGTTCAAAGCTTTCTTTGAACGGCCTGAACTTACTGGCCCTAATTTCAATGATTGGTACGGCTCACTAAGAATTGTTCTGAGAGCAGCGGGTACTATCAATATCTTGGAAACTCCTTTTCCGGAGGATCTTGCTGAAGGAGCAACTAATGCGGAAAGGCTTCAACACGCTGCTAACGTTAAGAAGCACCATGAGGTGGCTGCTGTAATGTTAGGAAGAATGGCTCCATCACTTCAAAGGAAGTATGAAATAGCTTCACCTCAGCAAATGCTTGATGAACTCAAGGCTGTGTATGAAACGCCGCAAGCTGTAGAGATCTATGATCTGGTTGATGCTGTACATAGTTGCAAGCAAGCTCCTGGAATGTCCGTAAGTGCTCATTATATGGAGATGAGGGGTTATATGGAACAACTCATCGCACTAGGACAACCCTTTGATCATAATATGGCTATTAACTTGATCAATAGGTCCCTTAATAAGGACTTCAATGATTTCGTTCGTAACTATAATATGCATTGCACGGGGAAGACAGTTAATGATTTGCATGCAATGCTCATTGACTTCGAAAAGGGTTTGAAAGAGAAGGCATCCACTGCTACACCTCAAGTACTTCTTGTACAAAAGGGTAGAGTGTCGAAACCAAAACCGCAAGGGAATAAGAAGCAGAAAGGTAAAGGCAAGGTTGATAAGAGCAAGCAAGTTGCGACTACATCAAAACCAAAGCAGAACTTTGCTAAGAAATCTCTGAAAGATGAGACTTGTCACTACTTCAAGATGACTGGACACTTGAAGAGGAATTGCTCTCTCTATCTCCATGAAATGGCAGAACATAAGAAGAAGTCTGAGCAAGCTGCTGCAGCACCATCTTCTGGTAACTTTTTTATGATAGAGTTATTTAATCTTTCATACAAATCAAACTCCTGGGTACATGATACGGGATGTGGTATTAATATTTGTAATACCTTGTAGGGATTTGAGTTGAAAAAGAGGCTTACCTATGGGGAACAATTTCTGCAAGTGGGCAATGGCGCACAAGCAGCGGTTGAAGCTATAGGAATATTTAAATTAGTTTTACCTTCGGGTTTAGTACTGTTTTTAAATAATTGTCACTATGCACCTACAATTGTTAGGGGTGTCATTTCCTTTTCTTGTATGTTGGATCTTAGATTTATTCACACGATTGATAATAATAGAATTTATGTTTTCAAAGATGGTTTATTCTATTTTGATGCAATTTCTGTGAATTGTGTTTTTGAAATAAACATGCATGATAATTTTTCCAAGAGGAAAAATAATTCTGTGTTTAGCATGAATAAGAAGAGTAAGTTAGACAAGAACTCTTCTTATCTTTGGCATTGTAGGCTTGCCCATATTGGGAAGACTCGCATACAAAAGCTACAATGTGATGGGCTTTTGGAAAGTATCAATGATGAATCATTCGAAAAATGTGAATCTTGTATCTCTGGAAAGATGACCAAGAAACCTTTTAATAGCAATATTGAAAGGGCTACTGAACTACTTGGGTTGATACATACTGATGTGTGTGGACCACTTAGACATGTGTCAAGGAGAGGTGCTAGCTAATTCTTAACGTTTACGGATGATTATAGCCGTTATGGTTATGTTTATTTACTTAAGCATAAACATGAGGTATTTGAAACATTCAAGACGTTTAAAGCAGAAGTAGAGTTACAACTGGGAAAGAAGATTAAAGCTCTTCGTTCTGACCGTGGTGGTGAATATTTAAGTCAAGAGTTTAAAGATTATTTAAGTGAGAATGGAATTGTTCAGAAACTTACTTCTCCGTATACTCCACAACAAAATGGTGTATTTGAAAGGAGAAATCGTACGTTATTGGATATGGTACGATCTATGTTTAATCTTACAACTTTACCCTTGTCTTTTTGGGATTATGCTCTTGAATCTGCTGTTCGTATTCTAAATATGGTTCCCACTAAGAAGGTAGATAAGACACCATATGAACTATGGCATGGCAAGAAGCCATATTTGTCTTATTTAAAAGTCTGGGGTTGTGAGGCGTATGTGAAACGTGACTCTAGATATAAACTCCAACAACGCTCAGTAAAATGTATCTTTGTAGGTTACCCTAAGGAAACTATGGGTTACTACTTTTATTATCCGGCTGAGAACAAAATAGTTGTGGCTCGGTATGGAGACTTCCTTGAAAATGATCTTGTAAATCAAGAATTCAGTGGGAGAAATTATGATCTTGAAGAAATTCAAGAAGATACATTGCCTTCTGAAAATACTAGCAATGAAATTCCTGTAGAACCAGAAAGTCTGAGTGTTCCGCCGGAATTAATTCCTCCACTTAGGTCTCAAAGGACTATACGTGCGCCGGACAAACTATGTCTTTACATAGAGGATGATGAGGAGGAAGTAAGGGATATTGGTGAACCTGCTAACTATCGGTCCGCAATGTCTGATCCAGAAAAGTCAAAATGGATAGTTGCGATGAATGAGGAAATGAAATCCATGGAAATCAATTATGTTTGGATTCTTGTAGACGCACCTAAAAATGCTAAAGTAGTGAAAAATAGGTGGATCTATAAGAAGAAAACTGACATGGATGGTGATGTACAATCCTATAAAGCACGTTTAGTGGCTAAAGGTTTTACTCAAACTTTTGGCATAGACTACGAGGAGACCTTTTCTCCTGTAGCAGACTTACGAGCTATTAGGATTCTTATAGCTATAGCAGCATACTATGACTATGAGATATGGCAAATGGATGTTAAAACTGCCTTCTTGAACGGTCGCTTAGATGAAGATATCTATATGCAACAACCGGAAGGGTATGTTGATCCTAAATATCCAAAGCGCGTGTGCAAACTTCAAAGATCTATTTATGGTTTGAAGCAAACATCACGTCAATGGAATAAGCGATTTGGGAGATGTTGCATATATTCTGGGAATTAAAATCTATCGAGATAGGAGTAGACGGTTAATTGGTCTTAGTCAAGATGCTTATATTGATAAGATATTGAAGAAATACAACATGCATAACTCTAAGAAAGGTTTCTTACCGATGGAGGTTAAGCATGAGTTAAGTCATGAGAAAGATGCATCATCACCTGAAGAGGTGGCTTACATGAAGAAGGTGCCTTATGCTTCGGCAGTAGGATCTATTATGTATGCTGTAAGATGCACAAGGCCTGATGTGGCGTTTGCTCAGAACTTGGTCAGTAGATACCAACAGAATCCAGGAAAGTTCTACTGGACTGCTGTTAAGCATATTCTAAAGTATTTGAGGAGTACGAAAGATATGTTTTTGGTATTCGGGTGTAAACCATACACAGAACTGAATGTAACAGGATTCTGTGATGCGTCCTGGCAATGTGATAAAGACGATACGAAGTCTCAGACGGGTTATGTAACACCCCCAAATTTATACAACTCAATACAGCGGAAGACTAGTTGGTGTTACGGGATAGCACATTACTCACATCATAGACAACGCATAAAAATCGCGTCGTTTATTAATAAAGCATTTCCATTCATAAATATCAAAGTTACATAGGTCCCAAGTCATTTTATTTTATACAGGATTTACAAAGCATTTGAATGGAAATTAATATTTGAGTGCGGGCCATGAATTCTTGTTGTCTTCCCGAAAATTACCTTCAAGTACCTGAGATAAAACATGTTAAAAGAAAAGGTCAGCGATAACGCCGAGTGAATTCATAGAGTTTCATAAAATCCATCAATATATTATCAGTATAAAATTATTACTGAAAATCATTTTTGTACAAATCATTTTAATAGGCCATAAAATAGCCAAAGTCATTTTTATACAAATCCTTATCGAAAATCATAATACAGGCATTTGCCTTAAAAATCATTATATGAGCCAATGTCGTAAAAACATCATACAATACGTCTTACAACGTTGTATAAAGTTAAATAAAAACCGTTATATGAATATGGTTATAAAAACCAAAACACGAACATAATATCAATAGTATGACCCCGTATTGCTAGTCAGGCAATACATCGTAATTCGGAGCGTACAACAGTATTTCGTTAATTTGGATTATTATAAGCCGCATGACATTGTTACCTTACTAAACCAAACAACGGGTAGCTAACCCGATACTCAATTTGCCCATCTAAATTAGCGTGTCGTCACAAAGGTCACGCTATGGAAATCTTCTCATACATAAATTCGCTTACCAATCAATGTGGCACGACGGGGATCAACCGTGAAGGCGCGAACTGGGGTGATCGTCCCCAAATAGTACTATTAAATGCATAAGCGTCTACCAAATCCCGGTAGTTCACAATTCATGCTAATGGGACTTTTAGTGACATAACCTAACTTTAATAATCCATTTAATTTCATCTATCGGGTCCTTTAATCATTTATCGGGTCATACAATCGGGTCATACAATCATTCGGGTCCAAATCAATAAACAAACAATCGGGACAAATGGTGTCCTATTTTATAAAAACTAACATGTTATCTCCCTCGTGGGTTTATAAAACATTTATAAAAACATTTAAAAGAATGCGAGGCTATGAACTCACGTTGATGTGGGAAGGCGGGTGATCGGCAATTCGGACGTACGGTACGTGCTTCAATCACGGAAACCTAGACAAATAATACTCGTCTTAGACTCATGTCCAATGACATTATAAAAATAACAATTATGTATACATATGATGATTTTATATATATGATGATCAAGTGGGTTTACATATTCTCATTTACTCATTTTTGTGTTATGTGTCGATAACTTTTATACTAGTTTTCTAGTTTACCTATTTATGTGTTTTAGGTCCAATAAGCCCATTATAAGTTTATCAACTTGTATTAATCCATTTCATACTTATATTATCAGTATTTAAACTTTACAAGTTGGGCCCAAATGGGTTAAGCCCAATAAGTTCTTTTTATAAGAGTTTAACTTATTTAGTCCAATTATTAGTCCAATATGTTTACTTAGCTCGTTAATGTCCGTATGTCCTATGGTTCGGGTTTTATCGGTTTTTACTTGTTATATATGTTTATATATCAGTATATGAGTTTTATAAAGTTTACATTAGACGGGTCCAACCATCTAAGTTTTATTTAACAAAAACGTTAATTTTACGATAATAGCCGAAAAAGTCGTAAAAATCAAGTTTATAGTTTTTATTACTTATAAAACATAACAAGTTACCATTTTTATAAAATGTCCACTTATTTATCATTGTACATATTTATATAAATAAAATTCATGAGTTAGTGGATTTTAACTTTACATTTTATACAATATAATTTTGAGTGCTTATATAATAGTATTATAATTTAATTTCCAAAATCTGATTATTATTTTCATCTTCACCAAAACTGCCATATCTAGAGTTCTATATGGAGATAGAAGCTCAAATTTTTATCACATAAACTAAATGATATTTGCTCCATTTAACTCGTGTATAGCTACTGCTGAATCATCCTCCAAGTATTTTCTAAAAATCGTCCAAAACAGTGAACTCAGATTTGTACCCTAAACTTGTTTTGATCATATCTTACTCATTACAATGATTCCATTGCATGGCCAACTCTCACATGTGTACAAGACCCATAGCTTACTGTATATTAGTTCTACTTCATCATTTTATCAGTTCATGACATGTTTCTTTATTATTTTATACAGCCATCATTTTTAAGCAAGATTTTAGCCTTGTTCTTTATAGTCTTTCATCTTTTTAAGCATGTTTATCAACACCAAATCCCCACACAACACTTTTAATCATCATTCATCATCATATACATATACATAAGTAAAATAAATACAAGATTACATAATCAAAAATAACAAGAGGATGAGGAGGACAACTTTATACCACCAAGTTGATGTAGTTTGTGATTTGGACATGGATTTTGATGGAGAAACTTGTGCATAGCCAAGACCATCTTCAAGACCACCATTCTTCATGAACACCTTGTGGAAAATCAGCCCTAATACTCCATGGAAACTCCTCCTTTGATGTTATAATCACCACCATTCTATAGAGCTTCAAAAGGGCTTCAACTTATGTGTAAATAACATAAGATTCCATGGTAAATTTTGATCATGTGAGGGTGTTTCTGGGGGTAAAGTGGACGGAAAGGAGAGAAGAGATGATAGAGTTTGAGGTGGTTTGCATGAGTTTCAAATGAGATAGTAGTTTGTTGCAAGTGGTTTTGATGTTTGTAAGCTTACATTGTAAGCAAAGGACAAGTGTTTAACTTGTTAAGTAAAAATTGACACCTAAGGTGTTGGTTAGCTTGTTATGGCCGGTTTGAGTGGGGGTGGGACAAGTGTCCCACTTGTCTCATCCCCATTTATTTACGGGTACTCCTCGATTCTAGTTTCCTCGATTTGCGTGTCCTCGGGTCGTTTTACGAAAAACGTTTTATAAATTATGAATCAACGACAAAAAACGAATCTAATAAAAATTGTCTCATCAAAAACGGAGTTCGAAAACGTAAATACGTAATCCTAGGGTTTCCGGTTTAGTCGTAAAGGACGTTAAAATAAAATCGTAAGTCCTAATCTCTTCTTGTAAATTTGTGAGTTTATGAACCAACACAAATTTAAAATCCCAAAATAATATTCACGGATAAATTTATTTTCTGAAATGTCGGACTGTCACCAAAGACGGTGTATGTAAACGTAAGCACGTAACGTTGAATCCTCCGGTTTAGACGTAGTCGATGATACTTCAAGACGTAAATCCAAATTTCTTCCCAAAATAAGTGAGTTCATAAAATAATATTTTCAAATAAATATTGAGAATAAAATATCAACCATAAATTGACGGATTGTCATAGCATTTACCCCTAAACAGGATCTTTGTCCTCAAAGATCATCTTACTACTCGCTTCTTATAGAGTTAAAGCCATGTGGGTATTTCCTCCACATCCGATCTTTTCTCATAAGTGTAATTCATTACAATACGCGAGGTTCATCAAACATAACTACGGGAATAAGATCAGGCTTAATGTTGACTTACTTTCTCTATCCATGATATTCACGGGTTTTTGATGAATGCAACTTTTCGCCGATCTAAACTTTACTAAGGAACAATCAGAGTTTTCACTTGATAGATATTCCATCAAGTTCGATTTACGAAACATAATTCATGCAGTTCTTGAAGTCCTAGGGTAGATCCAGCTTATATGCCTTTCAAACCAATCTTTTACATCATCTCAATGGTCCCATACAACCGGGACTTATATCCCATGATTTGTCAGATCATGAATTCATTTTTCCAAGTTTAAAAATTGTGGCATAACTTCGCTACCCATTTGGCACTTCAAGATCTACATTTCATATTCACATAACCTCTTGCCCACTACCGGCAGTCAATAATCAGATCCTAATTTCGACAATCATTTCAGATTTCGCGGGTCGGGTATTTTGTAAGGTTAGGTTTGCCATCATAGGAAACCTTAAACCTGAAAGACATGTCCAACTCACAATGGGTGTATGTCGGGTGTCTTTATCTCAACTCCTGCTTACAGATGCTCTAATATTTAGATCCTAACAAGATTCGATCTCAATCCTAATACGATGATTATCAATGGTAATATCTCCAAATGAAAACGATTATACGGTCTATTACCAAAGGTCAATCATTCAAACATAGAACAATGCTTATAGTATTTTGTATTGTTACTTTACCTTGTCCCTTCGATTTGGGGTGGTAAACAGTACTCTCATCAAGGTTCGTTCTCAATGATTTCTGAGCAAATCTCTAGAAATTCGATGCGAAGCGAGGATCTTGATAAAGATGTTCGATACAGGCACACTATGTTTACATAACTCCTTTAAATACAAAAAAGTCAATTTCTTCATCAAGAATTTATCATTAACGAGAATGATATTAGTAGATTTGGTCAGTCTGTCGATGATGACCCAAATCGAATCAAATTCAGATGATGACCTTTGCGATAGCTAGTCGTTTACTAATGTATGAGGCAATGTCTGCCTTCAATATTTGCCATTAGTACAACTTCTTCAGACAAAGATACATTTAGTCAAAAATATCATGAATAGAATACTTATACTTACGAGATGACTACATCTCAAAAACTCCATATTTAGGCAACCACCAGTGGCCTTTAAAACATTTAACGCTATCGGCTTCTCAATTCTAATGGTTCACATTAGCCGCGAACCACTTTTATTATCTATATTATCCTTTTTATAAGCATCGGCTATATTTTAAATTGTTCGGCAATTTATTTTGCACATTCATTATTAAGGAATACATCGTAATTGATTCTTCATATTTTCTACATAATGTGTCAGTATCTACATTCACCTTTCTTCATATTTTCTAAGTTTTAATTCTATCTCAACTATTGTTTTTATCAGTTTTGCTCAATCCGATGTTTAAAGCGTCGATAATCACTACAAGTAATTAAATAATAAGTATTTAATTTTTATGAAACGTAAACGCAAAAAGTTTTTAAATTTTTCTTAGTTTGTCCAGTTATATAAAATGCTTAAAATAAATTTGAATTTAATTAACAAGATTTTCGTTGATTTATCGAAAATAATTAATAAGATTTGTAAATGTTTGAAAAATCTCTGGTTACACTTTGGTCAAAATTTTCTTATTTGAAAAGCAAAAATTGTCGTTTCAAAATTTAAGTCATGGTTTAAAAGGTTTTCTCAATCTCTCTTAGGTTATCTTGAGGTATACACAAACATTTACCCCTAAACAGAAGTTTAGTTAAATGGTTTGTGTATAAGGGAATGATCCCTTAAAATCCTTTGTTAAAACATTTGTCAAAACACACTTGCACTTTCTTTTTGGTAAAGCCAAAAGTCTTAAAAGGGCTCTTAATTTTTAAAGAGTCAATATATTTCATTATCTATTATTCACACGGTCAATTAATATAAAGGATTTAGTCTTTAATCACATGTTAAATATTTAAGATACAGATTTTCATTGTTCGGCCAATTTAGGGAAATCTATAAATAATTATTAACTCCTGCTTATTCTTATAAACAAACAAATGGTCCTTAATGATCACAAACATGACTTTATCAAATCACAGCCTACACACGTGATTCAGCAAATTTATGAATGCTACGTGTGTATTAGTCAATCCAAACGTCATCACGTTAAACTTATATTGTTTATTACAAGTACCGGATGTAGTGATTGGAATAGATAATATCTTTCGCGGACGCGAAGTTGATGATAACCATGCCGTGGATCAAATTGCTAGAACCTTGTAAATGATCGAACAAATCTTCCATTTCGAGTTATGGATATCGTTTTCGATTGTCAATTTACTCAGTCACAGTAATCTATAAATATAAGGAATGATAACACCATAGCTCTTCATAATGACAAGCTTGGTAAAATGAAATCTTTCTCCGACAACTCTCTCAGTTGTACGATAATTCCTTTAATTCAGATGGTGCTGGCGTACAGTGCACACGCCACAGGTGCAGCACCGGGAATATAATCAATACCAATTTCAACTTGCCTTAATGGCGAAAGTCTAGGTAATTCATCAACAAATACTTCCTAAAGTTTCAGATAACATAAACATCTTTTAATACATTCATATTAGGTTCTTTCTAGATTATAATATCTATAACTATTTCACAACCATTCACGGTATAATTTCAAGTCTAAATGCAGGATATGGTCATCCATCAAGAATTATTTAAATCACTTTTGTTAATCAACATCTTATCTTTTAGGGAATTCTACTCGAGTTCCCATCAATTAAGACAATGTCGTCATGTCATGATCAATCAATCCATTCTACCGGCATTATCAACTTTTCAATTTCATTACCGTCGATAAGATGTGAACTTCTCAAAAGAATAATAATAACTCATAATCCTTCACAAGTTCAAGGATATCTGGAGACATAACTAACCTTAAAAGAGTAAGGTTAACGCATAATCTACGCGAGAGGATTTCAAATTAGATACAGACGAAAACATTTAATGAATATGAATATATCCCATGTTTTCATAATTTGAGTACGCATTCGAAAGCTCCTCGGATCGTTACCCAGGTCATTCAAATGAAATCAGATCAAAAGAAATGATAGGAACGTCGATACATCCAGTCGGGTATCAACACTCGGTAATCAAATACTTTTCCTAAGAATCTCACTACGGGAGAATTGGACAAGAAACAATTGTCAATTGTCAACTAAGACAATTTCCTCAGATGAGTAAATTCGACTCAGAAGAATAGATGCTACAGGCACATATGTAGGTGTCCCTAACACTATGTCCTTATTTTTCACTTCTTGCAGATCTCATAAATTTTAATCTTTCACAATCTTCAAATAAAATTAGTTTTTATTAATTAGTTTTATGGTGACTACTAATCAGCCTTGCATGGTCCATTCCAAATTGTATGTAGGCGCGCAACTATATACAATTTCAAGATTAACGATGCAATACTCAGTTCGTCAAAATTTTATCATCATGTTTATAATAAAAACATTTTCATGCTTGATTATTAAATAAGAATCAAAAATAAATTTACAAAGATTTTCTTTGTTATGAAAACAATTAGGTTTTCCAAGGTGTTTTATAAACAACTTCATTTCGATAATAATCACTTATAAATCTCACTTTAAATAATCCATATGGTGATGAAAATTCAATTTTTCTCAATGGATACAGTTTTATCTTATAAAAACAATGAGCGATCTGCAAAAGAGTGATGAAGAGTTGTTCATCAAGAACTAACTACAATATATCAGGAAATGAGCTTTAGCCCAATTAATCATGAGGTTCATGATCTCGATGGCACTCAAACGAATAATCCACAACGTAACTCAAATCGAGATGAGTACTTGTTCAATGGTTGCATCACTAATGCGAACATTAGGATGAAGCAAGAAAAGATAGATAACATCAATACATGTAGAATTTAGCAATCAAAGGTAGTCTTTTCATTAATCACAAACAAGTCAAATTGTACCGTAACACATTACGTGTCACTATGTCATACAATTCTCAGAACTCATCCTACCAACTGATGTCACAGTTAAGTTAGGGATTTTTAAAAGATACCACAATGAATACTAATCTACAAGAGTCATTAGGTGTCCCACCTGTCCCGGAAGATCCATCGGTCCCAATTTAGAAGAAGATTTCTTCAATTTATTTCTTGGACTCTGGGCATCCTCATCATTGGACAATGGCCTAGGAACAACACTTAACACGAACCTACAATCATTTAAAACCTTATAATTCAATCACAGGACTTAACGACTTCCTCTTAACAATCTCATATTCCATACGGGTTAAATTTTACTTTATTCAAATTTCAACCACTTTTATACTTGATAGGTGTGTAAACACCCATCTTTTCTACCACTTAATTACAATAATAACCCGACCAAAACGTGTATTTTATGTCTTTTATGTCAGAATTATGCGTGGTTTGTGTTTTTGTTGTGATTTAGGACGAAAAGGTGAAAAGTGGAGAAAACACGGACATTCACGGGCATTTACGGACTTTTATTGAAGAAAAAGATGAAAGACGAAGTCAAGAAGTCAAGAGTTTAAAAATAACGGAAGTCCAAGACCAATTCTAAAGTTTTATCGAAGAAAAAGTCAAAAGACGGAAGTTTATCAAAAGCCGAAGAATTCAAGTCTATTTAATTGAAGAATTTAAAGACGAGTTCAAAAGAAATCCCAAGCCACAAGTCATTAGAGTCCAAGTTTAGAGAAGATTAGAAGGAAAAGGACTAATGGTGCAATTAATGAAGATTATATGCTTAAGGGCCTAATGACGCAATTATGAAGAAATGAAGGAGGGGAGGAAGCTTCCTAATCCTCCCCTATATATAGTTTTGTATTGATCACTTTTTATTTTATTGGCTAATAGTGACAATTAGTCTTCCATTTTCTTTACCTTGTCATTTACTTTTATGCACATTTAAATACTTGTCCAATTTAAATACCTTGTCTTGCACCTTAAATTCCTTTAATTTCAAGTAAGTTTCCATTTAATCTTTGTCAATCTTTACTTTATCTTGTTGATCTCTCATCTACCTTTCTCAATCTTTGATTTTTGTGTTTATGTTTATGTTCATGTTCATGCTTTTATTTTGATCCAAGTGATTTTTGATTATTGTGGTTAAAGTTGTTTATTTTATTGATTTAAACTGTTTTATTATGTTTACTGTTGATTCGTTATTAGTATGATTAATTCGTGTGTTTGATTTTGATTATATTGTGTTATATCTGCTGTTACTGTTATCCCTTGTTCTTCGGGATAGTTTGTTTGTGTTTCTGTATTTCCAGGAAATCTTCCGAATCAAGAGAGGGAGTCTGTTCATTCGGAACTTTCAATGTTCCGAACCAAGGGCTTCATCCGGAAGTCTCAAACTTCCGAATCAAGGGAAGAAGTTCTTTCATTCGGAACTCAAAAGTTCCGACTTAAGCATTGTTCATCCGGAACATTAAAACTTCCGGATCAAGAGTGTTCATTCGGAACTCAAAAGTTCCGAGTAAAGACTTCCGAACGAAAGTTCCGGACGAACTTCCGAACGAAAGTTCCGGACGAAGGACAAACTTCCGAGTCAAGCCAGATCTTCCGAACCAAGTTCCAGACGAAGGACAAAGTTCCGGATCAACAACTTCTTGTTCATTCGGAACTTAAAAGTTCCGAATCAAGGGCTAAGTTCCGGATCAAGCTAGTTCATTCGGAAGTTTTGAACTTCCGAATCAAAGGTTTCTTGTCAGGTTCTTTCTGGTGTTTTCTTTTTAAATTTCTGTCTTTTATTTTAAAAGCTTATTTTTCCCGCCTTTTTATTTTAATTGCACTTTAAGATTATTTGTCTTAGCTTAATTTTAGTCTTGCCTTAGTTTAAGTTTTAGTTGCGTTTTAAGATTGCCTTAGATAGATTTAAATTTGCGTCATTTACTTTAGTGCCCTTTAATTTCAGTCACGTTTCTAATACTTGCACCATTATTTTAATTAGACTTAGATTTACTTTAAGAGCACCTTTACTTTAATCGTTTCGAACTTTTACTTAAAAACAACCAAAAAATATTTGTTTCACCAAAGAACGACTGAGTCACATAGAGAGCTTAGATCAATTCGTTAAGATACTGAGAATACGAACCTTAACGTTCTTACTAGGCAAAAGCCTTGTATCAATACTCAATTTGATATCCTACCTCATTTTCCAATACTTTCAATCTTATTTATAAACCTTAATAGGGCAATAAAAGCTCGATATGAATCCATACTTAATTTCCAATCCTATAGCTCTTATGACAACAATTATCAAATGAGTCAATAGTATGAGATGACTCATACATTCAATTAGACTTCTCGGAAAGGTATTAGTGGCATGAGGCTTTTGGGTAATGGTTCCAATGACAGCCTCAAGTGCAACATTCACCCTTTCGATTTCAATTTAAGAATTGGATGACAACGAATCAGATGACATCTTTCTAGGTGGCAACGTTTTGTCAAACTCCACTCTATAAGGAAAGATCGTCATGACATCGATATCAGATTTAATCTCGCCAATTATTTATCAAAATTACAATCAACTAATATCTACATTTCTACGAATATTAACCATTTGTTGCGATCATAGATATCCACAACTTGGTTTAGATCTAGGATAGCTAGAATTCCTACGAGAATAGCTTCGATTAATTTACTAGGGGATTTAGGGTTCCTTGTGACAATCTACGTCGTATAAATATCTCGTATAAATATCAAAATAATCATCAAACAAACATGTAATAAAATTACATCATATATATATATATATATATATATATATATATATATATATATATATATATATATAGGGTCGAGTTATATGCAGAACTTATTTTTAGTGTAGAACTCTACAGAACTATTTTGGACCAATAAGAAATTAGTATTATTAAATCTTTTTATTTAATTCAAAAGGGTAATATAGTAAAAAAACATTTTGAATTTATTTTTGATTTATTTTTAATCAAAAAACGTTTTTATAATTTTTTAAATTTTGAAATTTCAAATTTTTGTATTTTTAGATTTTTTTATCATTGATGTTCTAAGAAAAATAAAATGCATATATGCTTTTGTTATATAATAAATTAATTGTGGACATCAAAATTATTTTGTTCAAAAAGTTAATTACATATATGTAAATTCACATAATCTTGTAATTCTACATAAATGTTATACATATGGCTTATCAGTTAAAAAAACATAAATAAACATAAATGCTCTCATCTGTAATGAGACAAATAACATAAATGTTATACACTTTTACATAAACTTTCTTTTTAACTTAAATTTACAGTAAACAAAAAACAGAAACATCTATGCACGACAAAAACATCTATGCACGAAAGAGAACATTGATGTACGAATTCTGAAACATTTATGCACGACTTCCGTGACAGTGATGCATAGCTTCAGGAACACTTATGCACCGCTTCAAAAACACTAATGCATGCCATCTAAAAGCGTCATTGCTCATCTTCATTATACCCGTCATTTATACTCCTGAAACAAATGTATAAAACAAAAAAACTAGTCGTCAAATTAAGGTATAGGATAGATTACAAATATAAAACTAAAATAAAAACTTGCATGTTTCAAACATCACTAAAACAATTAAAAAACAAAATCATCACCAGTAAAATTCTTTTGCCAGGACCCCTTTTTAAGATTAATCTAAAAAATATTCATTTTTTTAGATCTTTTCTTACGTCGTAGATTTAATGAAAGTAGAAATAGCTTAATTTGTTTCATAAATGATGGTAATATGGTTTGGTCTTTTTATGAATAAATCATATGTATACAACATTGATCCATTTATAAATACATAGAATAAATTATTAGACATGTGACAAGATTGAAAGGTACCAATACCGAAAAATCTAAGGCCATCATGAATATAAGTTATCTAAATTTAATTAACATTAGAAAATAACTGACACATCTAGAAAAGAATGGAGTACCTACTATTTTATTCCTCATAGAGATCCAAAAGGACATTTATGATCCGATGAATATGCGGCCATGCGTGGAGCAGTGGCTTTGGTTCGCTGATGTAGATCTGATGTCCGGCCAACCCACTATAAAAATGATGTATATAGATGATGGCGGCGATTTGATGTCAGCGCACTAAGATGGCGCTGGTGGTTTTATGTTGGATACGAACGAGATATCCGGTTACTTTATTTTTCGTCAAATCTGGTGCGCCATTTTCTTGGTTCGTCTGGATAAAGAAAGTATTTTTTCTATTGGCATTAGTAATGCAGATTTTTGGATCTACAGAAGGAGCCATAGTAGGTTTTTAGGTATGGAGAGAAAAATAGATATTGTGAAAGGGACGGTTTATAATTATATTTGGAAGAAAGAAATAGACGGATATCACAAAGAAAAAATTGTGCTTGGTGGATGCCAATAATACCCTTTTAGCAATCTATTTAATTATAAAGATGATCTTTAACTTTTGTTTAATTACAGTTTTGGCTTTTTTAATCTCAACCATTTATTAATTTCATCTAAAGGCTCATATTTATTTTAAGAGTTCTACATGGTTCTACACTAAAATTGAGTTCTGCATATAACTCTTACCTATATATATATATATATATATATATATATATAATCCAAGTTATATATATATATATATATATATATATATATATATATATATATATATATATATATATATATATTAAAATAACACTTCTCAGTCTGGCCTTGTCGGTAACTCGGGAATTCTTCGGCACCGTTATAGTCAAAAGATTTATAGACATTTTTAGAAAAATGTTTATAGTTAAAAGATTTTGAAATGTTTTATTCAAAACCTTAGTTTTAAAAATCTTTCGTTCTCTATAACGAGAGCTCTGGTACCAAACTGTAACACCCCCAAATTTATACAACTCAATACAGCGGAAGACTAGTTGGTGTTACGGGATAGCACATTACTCACATCATAGACAACGCATAAAAATCACGTCGTTTATTAATAAAGCATTTTCATTCATAAATATCAAAGTTACATAGGTCCCAAGTCATTTTATTTTATACAGGATTTACAAAGCATTTGAATGGAAATTAATATTTAAGTGCGGGCCATGAATTCTTGTTGTCTTCCCGAAAATTACCTTCAAGTGCCTGAGATAAAACATGTTAAAAGAAAAGGTCAGCGATAACGCCGAGTGAATTCATAGAGTTTCATAAAATCCATCAATATATTATCAGTATAAAATTATTACTGAAAATCATTTTTGTACAAATCATTTTAATAGGCCATAAAATAGCCAAAGTCATTTTTATACAAATCCTTATCGAAAATCATAATACAGGCATTTGCCTTAAAAATCATTATACGAGCCAATGTCGTAAAAACATCATACAATACGTCTTACGACATTGTATAAAGTTAAATAAAAACCGTTATATGAATATAGTTATGAAAACCAAAACACGAACATAATATCAATAGTATGACCCCGTATTGCTAGTCAGGCAATACATCGTAATTCGGAGCGTACAGCAGTATTTCGTTAATTTGGATTATTATAAGCCGCATGACATTGTTACCTTACTAAACCAAACAACGGGTAGCTAACCCGATACTCAATTTTCCCATCTAAATTAGCGTGTCGTCACAAAGGTCACGCTATGGAAATCTTCTCATACATAATTTCGCTTACCAATCAATGTGGCACGACGGGGATCAACCGTCAAGGCGCGAACTGGGGTGATCGTCCCCAAATAGTACTATTAAATGCATAAGCGTCTACCAAATTCCGGTAGTTCACAATTCATGCTAATGGGACTTTTAGTGACATAACCTAACTTTAATAATCCATTTAATTTCATCTATCGGGTCCTTTAATCATTTATCGGGTCATACAATCATTCGGGTCCAAATCAATAAACAAACAATCGGGACAAATGGTGTCCTATTTTATAAAAACTAACATGTTATCTCCCTCGCGGGTTTATAAAACATTTATAAAAACATTTAAAAGAGTGTGAGGCTATGAACTCACGTTGACGTGGGAAGGCGGTTGATCGGCAATTCGGACGTACGATACGTGCTTCAATCACGGAAACCTAGACAAATAATACTCGTCTTAGACTCATGTCCAATGACATTATAAAAATAACAATTATGTATACATATGATGATTTTATATATATGATGATCAAGTGGGTTTACATATTCTCATTTACTCATTTTTGTGTTATGTGTCGATAACTTTTATACTAGTTTTCTAGTTTTACCTATTTATGTGTTTTAGGTCCAATAAGCCCATTATAAGTTTATCAACTTGTATTAATCCATTTCATACTTATATTATCAGTATTTAAACTTTACAAGTTGGGCCCAAATGGGTTAAGCCCAATAAGTTCTTTTTATAAGAGTTTAACTTATTTAGTCCAATTATTAGTCCAATATGTTTACTTAGCTCGTTAATGTCCGTATGTCCTATGGTTCGGGTTTTATCGGTTTTTACTTGTTATATATGTTTATATATCAGTATATGAGTTTTATAAAGTTTACATTAGACGGGTCCAACCATCTAAGTTTTATTTAACAAAAACGTTAATTTTACGATAATAGCCGAAAAAGTCGTAAAAATCAAGTTTATAGTTTTTATTACTTATAAAACATAACAAGTTACCATTTTTATAAAATGTCCACTTATTTATCATTGTACATATT
Source organism: Glebionis coronaria (assembly GCA_025667525.1). NCBI lineage: Eukaryota > Viridiplantae > Streptophyta > Magnoliopsida > Asterales > Asteraceae > Glebionis > Glebionis coronaria. The sequence continues at coordinate 36,668,274 of CM046879.1, forward strand.
TATATAAATAAAATTCATGAGTTAGTGGGTTTTAACTTTACATTTTATACAATATAATTTTGAGTGCTTATATAATAGTATTATACTTTAATTTCCAAAATCTGATTTTTATTTTCATCTTCACCAAAACTGCCATATCTAGAGTTCTATATGGAGATAGAAGCTCAAATTTTTATCACATAAACTAAATGATATTTGCTCAATTTAACTCTTATATAGCTACTGTTGAATCATCCTCCAAGTATTTTCTAAAAATCGTCCAAAACAGTGAACTCAGATTTGTACCCTAAACTTGTTTTGATCATATCTTACTCATTACAATGATTCCATTGCATGGCCAACTCTCACATGTGTACAAGACCCATAGCTTACTGTATATTAGTTCTACTTCATCATTTTATCAGTTCATGACATGTTTCTTTACTGTTTTATACAGCCATCATTTTTAAGCAAGATTTTAGCCTTGTTCTTTATAGTCTTTCATCTTTTTAAGCATGTTTATCAACACCAAATCCCCACACAACACTTTTAATCATCATTCATCATCATATACATATACATAAGTAAAATAAATACAAGATTACATAATCAAAAATAACAAGAGGATGAGGAGGACAATCTTTATACCACAAAGTTGATGTAGTTTGTGATTTGGACATGGATTTTGATGGAGAAACTTGTGCATAGCCAAGACCATCTTCAAGACCACCATTCTTCATGAACACCTTGTGGAAAATCAGCCCTAATACTCCATAGAAACTCCTCCTTTGATGTTATAATCACCACCATTCTATAGAGCTTCAAAAGGGCTTCAACTTATGTGTAAATAACATAAGATTCCATGGTAAATTTTGATCAAGTGAGGGTGTTTTTGGGGGTAAAGTGGACGGCAAGGAGAGAAGAGATGAGAGAGTTTGAGGTGGTTTGCATGTGTTGCAAATGAGATAGTAGTTTGTTGCAAGTGGTTTTGATGTTTGTAAGCTTACATTGTAAGCAAAGGACAAGTGTTTAACTTGTTAAGTAAAAATTGAAACCTAAGGTGTTGGTTAGCTTGTTATGGCCGGTTTGAGTGGGGGTGGGACAAGTGTCCCACTTGTCTCATCCCCATTTATTTACGGGTACTCCTCGATTCTAGTTTCCTCGATTTGCGTGTCCTCGGGTCGTTTTACGAAAAACGTTTTTATAAATTATGAATCAACGACACAAAACGAATCTAATAAAAATTGTCTCATCAAAAACGGAGTTCGAAAATGTAAATACGTAATCCTAGGGTTTTCGGTTTAGTCGTAAAGGACGTTAAAATAAAATCGTAAGTCCTAATCTCTTCTTGTAAATTTGTGAGTTTATGAACCAACACAAATTTAAAATCCCAAAATAATATTCACGGATAAATTTAATTTCTGAAATGTCGGACTGTCACCAAAGACGGTGTATGTAAACGTAAGCACGTAACGTTGAATCCTCCGGTTTAGACGTAGTCGATGATACTTCAAGACGTAAATCCAAATTTCTTCCCAAAATAAGTGAGTTCATAAAATAATATTTTCAAATAAATATTGAGAATAAAATATCAACCATAAATTGACGGATTGTCACAGGTTACGTGTTTGTCATCAATGGAGGAGCAGTAGACTGGAAGAGCAGTAAGCAGAAAATCATTGCTATGCATGCGACTCAATCTGAGTACATGGCCGCTTCAGAAGCCGCAATGGAAGCTGTTTGGATTAGGAAGTTTATTGGAGATCTTGGAGTGATGCCTTCAATTAAAGAACCTATTGATATATATTGCGACAATTCTGCGGCAATAATATTCGCCAATGACCCTGGAGTCATGAAGGGCGCCAGACACTTTAAACGTAGATATCACTACGTTCGAGAACAAGTAGAAGCTCGAGAAATAAAATTGATAAAAGTTCACACAGACGATAACGTAGCTGATCCTTTTACTAAGGCTTTATCTAGGCCAAAGGTAGTTAAGCATGCCAAGGCAATTGGGCTGCAACTAGCTAGCGAATTCATGTAATAAATCTGTTGATTAGTATTTGGATAAAGGATGTAAGACATTATTGAATTGATGAAATAAAGATTGGGTTTAGTTTATTTTTCTGTTATTTGATTTTGTATCCTATTTTACATGTTTTAATCCATGAGCATTTTGATGTTTCTAAATGTCCGTTGTCGATTAATAATATGGGAATATTATTAAACTAAGACAATTCAAAATGGTGACAGAGTATACTTGGAAGTATATTGGTCAATTTTGGATGATATTTGATGGATCAAATATTGGACTTATCCCAACTATGTGATTTTACTTTATGAATCTTTGTCATTAAGTAAATCTTAAATAGTTATCCTTAGACCTGAGATGCCAGAAAACTGCATTGAAAGTATTGCATTTCTGTGAGATAACCTAACGCTAAACGTAACTGGTAGTCATAAGGGTTGTTTTCAGAAGTGTTGCGAAATTCATGTGTTTTGCTTGTAGTCAAAATGGGATTCGTTTCCTTCGAATTATGTTTGAAGTATAAATACAAGTGGGCCCCTCGGGGGAGTAGTAAGATGTTTGTGTGGCCACACCCAAATTTGTTTTGGTAATCTTGCTATATCCGTAAACGAGAAACAGAATAGTTAATGAAGAAATGACTAAGATCCATATCCTTATTAACAAGTGTATTTGAAATGAAAGGATAATAATAATGATGTAATCATTAAAAGGTTCTTGTCCAGGAGACCTTACCCGGTTTGTACTAGTGACATTGCTAGTGTAACTAGACGCTAGTCAATGTGATCACGATATTAGAATTTTGTCCAAATGGGAGCTGAAAGTTTATGGACTTAAAATTAATAGTCGTGAGATAGGATCGAACTCGAGATCACGGGATTGCACACATAACGTAAAGGGTTAATTTATTTATTAAATATATTATATATATATTTATTAAATCAAACCAAAGCTTAACTAACGATCGTTAATAAATAAGAGTTAAGTTATAACGACCGTTATGGAAACTAAATAGAAGCTAAAAGAAGAAGAAGGAAAAATTGCACAAACACCCGTTGGGGGTGGTGTAACCGTCGGCCAAACAAGGAGGGGGAAATGGAAACTTTTGTTTCCTAATTCTTGTTTAATTGCTTGGAGCCCAAGGATTGCCAAGGCTATATAAACAACCCCAAAGGCCTTCATAATTTTCGTCCCTCCCTTCTTGCTCTCTTCCTGCGATCGCAACACATAACCCACAAGGGTTATTCGTTGATTTTCGTTCTTATATTATATCTAGTCCTAATCCCTCTCTAGGGTTATTGGGTAGATAATCCATAAGCGTTGAAGCTCGGTTTGTTCGTGCTAGACTCACGGTTAACTCGCCGTATTACGTGTGTACAAGAGCGTGATATAATCTTCCTTTAGATTATATTCTTGGTGGTGTTCGTGATAAAGGTATGTAACCCTAATCTTGATTAATATAATTGTGTTAAATTAATGATCTTGTTAATCGCTTCGGCTATGCGCTCTTTGATCCATATTAGGGTTTTAAATAATTGTTATGAACTCTATAAACCTTCAGAATGATGAATAAGGATAACGACCTATTTTGAAAACTCTAAATTTATATTTTTAATTTCTTTGTCATGTTCATTGTATATTTATTTGTTTGAGTTGAAAGATTAGTGCATGCGTATAAAGATTTATGAAAGTGTGTATCAAAAACGAGAAGTGTTTGAGTATTTATATGGTAAGTGTTCGAGAATTAAAGTTTATCTACAATGTTCTTAGAATCTTAGTTTATGTTATATGGTATCCGTATCTAATGCAAAATTAAAGTTTCTATGATGTCTTTAGATTTTTTAATTACTTTAGTTACTGTTAGTATGGCATTGTAATGAAGTTGAATTGCTTCAAGACTTAAGATTAGGATTGGAATGAAATTCTCCATGGTTTAGTTGCATGGAGGCCGAGAAACTGGTGTCATTATATGTTGGCCTTAATATGTGTTTTTTTATCGATGGCATGAAAGAATTCATGATTTATGATCCTTTGTGACCAGTAAAGATTGCAATGAGATACAAATTAGGAAATGCAAACCAAAACAGCCTAGCATTAGTCCACACTTAAAATCTATGAGATATTACTCAACGTGTTGTCTATTCTTGATTTTTTTTTATCATAGTGATCAGAACATGTGAATTTGTTGTTGTGAATTGGAGTATCGATGAGTTAAGCTTTTGCTTAAAAACTATTCAAGTTGGACATAGTTTAATGGTTTTATGATACAATTGACTAATTTTGAATTGCGCTGGAACTTATGATCGGGATCGGAATGAAATCTACTAGTGAGGTGTATGTTTTTACAGAGGTCGAGAAACTGATGTAATTCTCTATTTGCCTTACATCACATCTGTCAAATCTTCAAAAAAAATTGCCATTGCGGCCAAAACATGTGACCTTGTAGTTGTGAATTGGTGTATTAATGAGATCAGCTCTTGCTAAGAAACTATTCAAGTTGGACTTACTTTGACGATCTATGATGCAATTAATTTTCTGTTGGACTAACAGATAGTGTGTGTTCCCTGTTGTCTGCATTTCTCGTTCCAGGTGCATAGCACGGATATGCTTGCCTAGATATGTTGTGTTGTGCTGTAATAGATATAGGCGTAATGCTGCATTTGGTGTCGGCAAATTTTATTTCATATATTTCCTTGTTAGTTGATCTGATTTGATTACTTTTTTCTTTTTTGTTTTGTCAAATAGAAAATTGAACTATATTTCTTTCACATTCTTGGATATATTTACTCCTTGGATGGTGTTAGTGCATATAGGGCATGGTGGATCTTATTTTTGCTCGATAATATAAATATAGGTTGATTTGGGTTATTGGACTCTAACGGGTTAAATAGGTGAAGTTACACAATTTAGCAACAATGGAGAACGGGTTAAAAGTCTATAAGCTGTGTATAAATGGGGATACGTGTAAGATGCTTTTGGCTATATCATGTAGTCGAGATAGCAAATTGGGTGGGTTGGACACGATGTGTTATTACAGGTCAAAAAATGAGTTCGGATCAAAAGTAGAATTTTCGGTTGTAACGGGTTGGTTCGTGCTTAACTTGACCCATTTGACCAGTTCTATGCTAACTACTATATTGATTTTTACCATTGGCTTTTTAGGAGTTTTTTGGTTTATTTCAGCTTTAAACACAAAATGATGGTTTATGATTATCATAACAATTACAAAAACCCTAAAATGGATCAAAGAACACACAGCGGAAACAAATTAACAGATCTTTAATTAACACGATTATAATTAATCAAGGCTAGGGTTACATATCTTTATCCTAGCAAGATCTACAAGTTGACAGAATGGTCACCGGTAGAGATAGATCACGAACACCACCAGGATGTAATCTAAAATAAGATTACACCATGATCTTGTACACACGTGATACGGTGAGTTAACCGTGAGTCTAGCACGAACAAAACCGAGCTTCCAAGTCTATGGAAGATCTACCCAACAACCCTAGAGAGGGGCTAGGACTAGATCTAGAATAGCTTATTGAAAATCAAAGAAGAACCCTAATGGATGTTTGTTTTGGCCGGCGGTTAGGAGCAAAGAAAGAGAGATATGGAGTGAAAAATAATGAGGCATTAGGTTTGTTTATATAAACCTTAGAAACTTCTCTTCCAAGGTTAAACAAGATAAAGCCAAAAAATCTTTTCCTCCTTATCTTGTCTCCCTATTTAGGCCGGATATTCACAAGCTCCAAAAGAGGTTTCCGGAACTTTTCCGACTCCTTCTTTTAGCTTCTTTAACCTTCTATAACGGTCGTTTAATACTTAACTTTTAATTACTTAACGATCGTTAGCTACGGTTTGATTTAATAAATATAATAAATATATTTAATAAATAAATAAATTAACTCTTCACGTAATGTGTGCAATCCCATGATCTCGAGTTCGATCCTATCACACGACTATCGATTTTTAAGTCCATAAACTTTCAGCTCCCACTTGGACAAAATTCGAATATCGTGATCACATTGATTAGCGTCTAGTTACACTAACAATGTCACTAGTACAACTCGAGTAAGGTTTCCTGGACAAAACCTTTTAATGATATATAATCATTATTATTATCCTTTCATTTCAAATACATTGTTAATAAGGATATGGATCTCAGTCATTCCTTTCATTAACTATTCTGTTTCTCGTTTACGGATATAGCAAGATTACCAAAACACATTTGGGTGTGGCCACACAAACATCTTACTATTCCCCCGAGGGGCCCAGTTGTATTTATACTTCAAAAAACATTTTGAAGGAAACGAATCCCATTTCGACTACAAGCAAAAAACACATGAACTTTGCAACACTTCTGAAAATAACCCTTATGACTACCAGTTACGTTTAGCGTTAGGTTACCTTACAGAAATGCACTATATTCAATGCAGTTTTCTGGCATCTCAGGTCTAAGGATAACTATTTATTATTTACTTAATGACAAAGATCCATAAAGTAAAATCACATAGTTGGGATAAGTCTAATATTTGATCCATCAAATATCATCCAAAATTGACCAATATACTTTCAAGTATACGCTGTCACTATTTTGAATTGTCTTAGTTTAATAATACTCCCATATTATTAATCGACAACGGACATTTAGAAACATCATAATGCTCACGGATTAAAACATGTAAAATAGGATACAAAATCAAATAACAGAAAAATAAACGAAATCCAATCTTTATTTTATCAATTCAATAATGTCTTACATCCTTTATCCAAATACTAATCAACAGATTTATTGCATGAATTCGCTAGCTAGTTGCAGCCCAATTGCCTTGGCATGCTTAACTACCTTTGGCCTAGACAAAGCCTTAGTAAAAGGATCAGCTACGTTATCATCTGTGTGAACTTTTATTAATTTTATTTCTCGAGCTGCCACTTGTTCTCGAACGTAGTGATATCTACGTTTAAAGTGTCTGGCGCCTTTCATAACTCCAGGGTCATTGGCGAATATTATTGCCACAGAATTGTCGCAATATATATCAATAGGTTCTTTAATTGAAGGCATCACTCCAAGATCTCCAATAAACTTCCTAATCCAAACAGCTTCCATTGCAGCTTCTGAAGCAGCCATGTACTTAGATTGAGTCGCATGCATAGCAATGGCTTTCCGCTTACTGCTCTTCCAGTCAACTGCTCCTCCATTGATGACAAACACGTAACCCGTCCGAGACTTCGTATCGTCTTTATCACATTGCCAGGACGCATCACATAATCCTGTTACATTCAATTCTGTGTCTGGTTTACCCCCGAATACCAAAAACATACCTTTCGTACTTCTTAAATATTTTAGAATATGCTTAACAGCAGTCCAGTGGGACTTTCCTGGATTCTGTTGGTATCTACTGACCAAGTTCTGAGCAAATGCCACATCGGGCCTTGTGCATCTTACAACATACATAATAGATCCTACAGCCGAAGCATAAGGTACCTTCTTGATGTAAGCCACCTCTTCAGGTGATGATGCATCTTTCTCATGACTTAACTCATGCTTAACCTCCATCGGTAAGAAACCTTTCTTAGAGTTATGCATGTTATATTTCTTCAATATCTTATCAATATAAGCATCTTGGCTAAGACCAATTAACCGTCTACTCCTATCTCGATAGATCTTAATTCCAAGAATATATGCAGCATCTCCCAAATCCTTCATACAAAAACATTTACCAAGATAATCCTTAACTTCCTTAAGTCTTGGAATGTTACTTCCCATGATCAATATGTCATCGACATATAGAATTAGGAACACTACATTACTCCCACTAGCTTTGCGGTATACACATGGCTCATCACGATTTTGAATAAATCCGAACTTTTTGATTTCTTCATCAAATCGCTTATTCTATTGACGTGATGCTTGCTTTAAACCATAAATAGACCTTTGAAGTTTGCACACGCGTTTTGGATATTTAGGATCAACATACCCTTCCGGTTGTTGCATATAGATGTCTTCATCTAAGCGACCGTTCAAGAAGGCAGTTTTAACATCCATTTGCCATATCTCATAGTCATAGTATGCTGTTATAGCTATGAGAATCCTAATAGCTCGTAAGTCTGCTACAGGAGAAAATGTCTCCTCGTAGTCTACGCCAAAAGTTTGAGTAAAACCTTTAGCCACTAAACGTGCTTTATAGGATTGTACATCACCATCCATGTCAGTTTTCTTCTTATAGATCCACCTATTTTTCACTAATTTAGCATTTTAGGTGCGTCTACAAGAATCCAAACATCATTGATTTTCATGGATTTCATTTCCTCATTCATTGCAACTATCCATTTTGACTTTTCTGGATCAGACATTGCGGATCGATAGTTAGCAGGTTCACCAAGATCCCATACTTCTTCCTCATCATCCTCTATGTATAGACATAGTTTGTCCGGCACACGTATAGCCCTTTGAGACCTACGTGGAGGAATTAATTCCGGTGGAACACTCAGACTTTCTGGTTCTACAGGAATTTCATCGCTAGTATTTTCAGAAGGCAATGTATCTTCTTGAATTTCTTCAAGATCATAATTTCTCCCACTGAATTCTTGATTTACAAGATCAGTTTCAAGGAAGTCTCCATACCGAGCCACAACTATTTTGTTCTCAGCCGGATAATAAAAGTAGTAACCCATAGTTTCCTTAGGGTAACCTACAAAGATACATTTTACTGAGCGTTGTTGGAGTTTATCTCCAGAGTCACGTTTCACATACGCCTCACAACCCCAGACTTTCAAATAAGACAAATATGGCTTCTTGCCATGCCATAGTTCATATGGTGTCTTATCAACCTTCTTTGTGGGAACCATATTCAGAATACGAACAACAGATTCAAGAGCATAATCCCAAAAAGATAATGGTAAAGTTGTAAGATTAAACATAGATCGTACCATATCCAATAATGTACGATTTCTCCTTTCAGATACACCATTTTGTTGTGGAGTATACGGAGAAGTAAGTTTCTGAACAATTCCATGCTCACTTAAATAATCTTTAAACTCTTGACTTAAATATTCACCACCACGATCAAAACGAAGAGCTTTAATCTTCTTTCCCAGTTGTAACTCTACTTCGGCTTTAAACGTTTTGAATGTTTCAAATACCTCATGTTTATGCTTAAGTAAATAAACAACCATAACGGCTATAATCATCTGTAAACGTCAAGAAGTAGCTAGCACCTTTCCTTGACACATGTCTAAGTGGTCCACACACATCAGTATGTATTAAACCAAGTAGTTCAGTAGCCCTTTCAATATTGCTATTAAAAGGTTTCTTGGTCATCTTTCCAGAGATACAAGATTCACATTTATCAAATGATTCATCATTGATACTTTCTAAAAGCCCATCACGTTGAAGCTTTTATATGCGAGTCTTCCCAATATGGGCAAGCCTACAATGCTAAAGATAAGAAGAGTTCTTGTCTAACTTATTCTTCTTATTCATACTAAAAACAGAATTATTTTTTCTCTTGGGATTTTTATCATGCATGTTAATTTCAAAAACACCATTCACAGAAATTGCATCAAAATAGAATAAACCATCTTTGAAAACAGAAATTCTATTATTATCAATCGTGTGAGTAAATCCAAGATCCAACATACAAGAAAAGGAAATGACACCCCTAACAATTGTAGGTGCATAGTGACAATTATTCAAAAACAGTACTAAACCTGAAGGTAAAACTAATTTAAATATTCCTATAGCTTCAACCGCTGCTTGTACGCCATTGCCCACTTGCTGAAATTGTTCCCCATACGTAAGCCTATTTTTCAACTCAAATCCCTGAAAGGTATTACAAGTATTAATACCACATCCCGTATCATATACCCAGGAGTTTGATTTGTATGAAAGATTAAATAACTCTATCATAAAAAAGTTACCAGAAGATGGTGCTGCAGCAACTTGCTCAGACTTCTTCTTATGTTCTGCCATTTCATGGAGATAGAGAGAGAAATTCCTCTTCAAGTGTCCAGTCATCTTGCAGTAGTGACAAGTCTCATCTTTCAGAGATTTCTTAGCAAAGTTCTGCTTTGGTTTTGATGTAGTCACAACTTGCTTGCTCTTATCAACCTTGCCTTTGCCTTTCTGCTTCTTATTCACTTGCGGTTTTGGTTTCGACACTCTACCCTTTTGTACATAAAATACTTGAGAAGTAGCAGTGGGTGCCTTATCTTTCAAACCCTTTTCGAAGTCAATGAGCATTGCATGCAAATCATTAACTGTCTTCCCCGTGCAATGCATATTATAGTTACGAACGAAATCATTGAAGTCCTTATTAAGGGACCTATTGATCAAGTTAATAGCCATATTATTATCAAAGGGTTGTCCTAGTGATATGAGTTGTTCCATATAACCCCTCATCTCCATATAATGAGCACTTACGGACTTTGCAGGAGCTTGCTTGCAACTATGTAGAGCATCAACCATATCATAGATCTCTACAGCTTGCGGCGTTTCATACACAGCCTTGAGTTCATCAAGCATTTATTGAGGAGAAGCTAGCTCATACTTCCTTTAAAGTGATGGAGCCGTTCTCCCTAACATTACAGCAGCCACCTCATGGTGCTTCTTAACGTTAGCAACGTGTTGAAGCCTTTCCGCATCAGTTGCTCCTTCAGCAAGATCCTCCGAAAAAGGAGTTTCCAAGATATTGATGGTACCCGCTGCTCTCAGAACAATTCTTAGTGAGCGGTACCAATCATTGAAATTAGGGCCAGTAAGTTCAGACCGTTCAAAAAAAGCTTTGAACGCCGAGCTTATTGTCAGATTGTTTTCAGGTTGAGCCATTTCTACAGAAATAAGTTCAAACATTAGTATTTTCGATAATAAAATTCAAGAAAATAAAATTACCCCGGTAATAAAACCATAGTATTTTCCTTGAAAAACTAGAATCCATATTGACATAGATTTATCACATCAGTTGATCTGCTAGTGACAAATGTATTCAACATAGTAACTTGTCGAACAATAATTGCCAAAACATATTTCAATTTCTAGATATGTCAGGGATTTACATTGCCAAAAACATTTGCATTGTAAACATGTATTATCCCTTCTTTATGCCTTAAGTTTCCAGTTCTCACTGAGTAACTCAATTAAGTCGACTAATCTAAAGAACGTAAAACCTTCATGTGCAATCTTATTCAGTCATGAAGTTTTCTCTCCATTACAACATCGTCCGATATCTTATATGACGACAATTGTAACTTCAAGTGTTCGTTAATTAGAGGGCATATGACTTAAATTTTAGGGTATAGATTTTGGTGTCAAAATAATGTATGGAGAAGCATGCATACATCTCCATAACATAAGTTTAATAAAACGTTTAGTAAACTTTTTGGTGAGACTAAAAGTTCATCATATATTTGCAAGTTGAGGTATTGGTTAAACCAATCAACCTTAAAGAATTATACCAATAACAACCGTAGGTAATTCCAATTTTGACGCACAGGCGAGCCAGGAATTTGGTCAGCGCTGAAGCATAACACGTCCTTCCTTAACCGGGTACTTGACCAGCGGTGCGTTATACCCACTTTATAGTTTGTCAAAATTGAGTAGGCCGTTAAGTTGCTATTGCAATTCTAATCAACACAAATCATATGTAATTTAGATCTCAAAACAATTCATTAATTTTGATAAGATTTAGTCCATATTATTTTTCTTAAAAAAAATTACCCTTGTTTACAACATACAATGTAAAAACGCATGAAAACAAGTAGTACAAAAAAAACTAAATCAAATAGCCACATGCAATAACAATTTTATTCAAAGACCATTAAATCTAGGGTTTTTATAAACATAAAAAGTCTTCCCTAATTTTAAAACTTTGAATCAACTAAAGCAAATAGCAATCAAAATTATATGATCCGTAAAAACATGCATGTTTATTACGGATCTCCCATATTCTCTTAACAATTAAAAACTACTACGGATCGTAACCACGCATGACATAGCAATTAATTCATGCAAACCATCTAAAGTTTAATTACCATGTAATTTTAGGGTTTACTAAAAAAATAATTTTTTTTTTATAAAATATTTGGCATATCCGAATTTAAAAAAGAAAAAACAAAAAAAACTAATTTTTTTATAAACCTAAAAAACAACATGTAATTATTAACACAAATCAATTTTAGTTAAAAACTTTAGATCTTGATAATTAAAATCATGTTAAAACGGCTCTCGATGCCACTGATGGTTTATGATTATCATAACAATTATAAAAACCCTAAAATGGATCAAACAACACACGGCGGAAGCAAATTAACAAGATCTTTAATTAACACGATTATAATTAATCAAGGCTAGGGTTACATACCTTTATCCTAGCAAGATCTACAAGTTGACGGAATGGTCACCGGTAGAGATAGATCACGAACACCACCAGGATGTAATCTAAAATAAGATTACGCCACGATCTTGTACACACGTGATACGGTGAGTTAACCGTGAGTCTAGCACGAACAAAACCGAGCTTCCAAGTCTATGGAAGATCTACCCAACAACCTTAGAGAGGGGCTAGGACTAGATCTAGAATAGCTTATTGAAAATCAAAGAAGAACCCTAATGGGTGTTTGTTTTGGCCGGCGGTTAAGAGCAAAGAAAGAGAGATATGGAGTGAAAAATAATGAGGCATTAGGTTTGTTTATATACACCTTGGAAACTTCTCTTCCAAGTTTAAACAAGATAAAGCCAAAAAATCTTTTCCTCCTTATTTTGTCTCCCTATTTAGGCCGGATATTCACAAGCTCCAAAAAAGGTTTCCGGAACTTTTCCGACTCATTCTTTTAGCTTCTTTAACCTTCTATAACGGTCGTTTAATACTTAACTTTTAATTACTTAACGATCGTTAGCTACGGTTTGATTTAATAAATATAATAAATATATTTAATAAATAAATAAATTAACTCTTCACGTAATGTGTGCAATCCCGTGATCTCGAGTTCGATCCTATCACACGACTATCGATTTTTAAGTCCATAAACTTTCACAAAAGCTTCCATATGGAGCTTATTTAAAGCCTTATTGGCTTATTAAAGAACAAAACAATTTTCAAGTTTTTTACTAACTTAATAAAATAAGCTAATCCAAACACCCCCTAAACAATGCCATATCAAACGTCTTAATACCAGCTCTACTTGATCTAATTTAATGGGTTAGCTTGCCGTACTTAACGGGATTAATAGTTGTGCATAAGTCAGGAAAATTATGGGTCTGCCTAATTTAAGAATACGAGTCTTTTGTTTTCCATGTAACTATGTTATAAACAATTACCATATCAAATACCACCAGTGGCGGACGCAGAAAATGTTATAGTGGGGGGCAAAATATTTTTTTGACAATAGCAAAACGAAAAATTATAATCTAAATAAAAAAACCGAGTATTTTAACTTAAAAATTATAGATTTTTAGGTTTTACATCGTTAAATGTCGGAATTTAATGTGTGAGTGGGGGCAATATGAATTTTGAGTGGGGGGCATTTAAAAATAACGCTCAAATTTATACAAAAAAATACACTAAAATCTCGTCGTTTTGGTCTAGCTATGGGGGGCGCCGCCACCCCGTAATTTCAATGTAAGTCCGCCCCTGAATACCACTATACCATTACCGTACAAATATCATATAATTGAGCTTTCAAGCATTTGAATTCACTATAGACTAATTCAGTCTCATTTGACCCACTTCAGTTTTTACCCATTTACCCTGTTGCTATGTTTTAGTATGTTATCAAGTTACAGAAGGCAACAAGCAAAAAGTGAAAACTTGTTAGGATTCATATAGTGCAAAGTCGTCGTAGATCCTGATTATCAACTTATTGCTTAAATGCAGTAATAATTTGCTTTCTTGCAGCAGCTACTGGTTCAAAACCCATGGTGCCCAGATTCATTCCGGCTAGTCGGAGGCTTAAAGCATGCTCGAGTCATATGGAGGGGACTGTTTGGATGGAAATTAAGACTAGTTGCGCCAAAATATTCAGATGACCGACACCAATGAATTGCTGCAGATTTTAATTCTTTGGAGCAAACAAGAGTATTATTCAGGCATATTACTGTTCAAAATCCCTGAATCAAAAAACAACAGCTTAAACTACGGCACAAGGTTAAGCACTAAAACTTGATAATTCCATTTAACTGATAGGAACAGATTAACATAAGATGCAACTAACGAGCTCTTACATCTTAAAACCATAGCATAAACACTCAAGTTTCGTACTAAACATTTGGTTCGCAGTCAGATCAATAGTTGTAACATACCCAGAAACAACCTAAGTCGATGTGTTTAATCATGGCCGGCTAAAATGGAGTGCCATATGGCCATCAGCATTTTTAGAAATGTATCAGTATATATATTGGCCGGCATGCAGCTCACATTATATTTCTTTATTGAAAAATTATATTCAAAGCAACGTGTTTATCTATTTGTTTATCATATGTACATAACATTCATATTTTGGCTATAAAAGCTAAAATAGATTAGCTACTACAACACTCAGACCATCTGATCAAAACCTAATTCGCAAGTGAACATGGTGATGATGAGCAAGCTTTTAAGAAGACAAGTTCACACAATTGTCTCTAGAGACATGATCAAACCATCTTCTCCAACACTTTCTCACTTAAAAGCATATAATTTATCAGTATGCGATCAACTAGTTCCAAACCTGTACATACCAATCGTTGCGTTCTACCCGCCTAGCGCCAACATTTATCAATGTCCCCGTGATAGAACACTTGAGTTGAAGTATTCACTATCACAAACTCTGACTCAGTACTATCCGTTTGCAGGCAGGCTAAATAGTCCGAGTTATGTTGATTGCAACGACGATGGGGTTGAGTTTATTGAAGCGTCAAATGACAATATGCGGCTCTCAGATTTCCTCCAACGTTCAAAGCACGAAGATCTGGATCAACTGTTTCCAAATGATCTCATATTCTTCCATTCTTTCCTAAAAGGTGATAGTGTGACTTGCCCTTTAAGCGTTCAAGTCAATCATTTTGCGTGCGGAGGGGTAGCAGTGGCAACATCTTTACACCACAAGCTGGGCGATGGACGAGCTATATTAAATTTCATAAACCACTGGGCTAGAGTCAATGCTGCACTCCCCATCTTATTTATTACCAAAATAGGAATATTAATTTGCCAGAAATGTCGACTTCCAGATCACGTGCCGGTTGTGTCACAACTAGTTTTTCATTCCCTAACGAAAAGTTGAACCAACTAAAAGCCAAGGTTATAGCCATGACCCTTGAATCTGAACAACCAAGCATAAACCCGACCCGTGTTGAAGTTTTAACATGGCTTATACACAAGTGTGCAATTACAGCTAATACCAAGACAAACTCAGGCGCTTTCACACCAACTGGCATGCTATATCCAGTCGATGTGCGAAACATTTTGGTAGAGAAATTGCCTGGGACAACCATAGGAAATATTGTCCTCACGATAGATGTACCTACAAGAAATGAAAGTGAACTCGAGCCACATATGACCATTGGTGAACTAAGAAGAAGAAAGACACAATTTCAAAGTATAAGAAATTTCGAAACTGCAACTGGACCCATTGCTGAGATGTCTATTGAATCCGTCTTGGAGATTTCAAATGGATTAAATAGTTATTACTCATATTCTAGCTTGTGTAGGTTTCCTACGTATGGCATTGACTTCGGTTGGGGAAAGCCTGTAAAAGTATCCACGGGTGGTACGATGAAGAACCTTATAGTTTTGATGGACACTCCCAGTGATGATGGTATCGAAGCCATTGTGTGTTTAGAAGAACAAGACATGAAGACATTTCAAAATGATCCAGAATTATTGGCCTTCTGTAATTAGAAACATGTCTGTTATATCATTTTTAGAGATAAGTTGCATACATGTGTAAAAAAGTTACCGTTCTAAAAAGAATTATAACTTTGAGATTAAAAAATCATTCAAAATGCTTTATTTAAGGGAATAAGTGCAGCTGCTGCAAACTTTGAAATTAAAAAATCACAAGTTCAAAAATTGTTTTGAAAGCAATTGAAGGCCATCAAAACATGATAAAAACCCATAAAAAATTTATAGAAAGTCTTAATAACCGTGTGGAAGAATCTGAAAAAAGGGACCGTAAAACACTTCTTTGTCAGGTAATGTTTGCTGTTATTTCTGTGGTGAGAATTGGCATTTGGCTAAAGATTGTACTTGTTTCAAGTGTGGTAAGAACGGGCATTTAGCGAAGGACTGCAGTGGTAATTATGCTGGTCGTAGTGGTTGTTATAAGTGTGGTCAAGTTGGCACAGAGCTAGGAAATGTGATCAGGTTGGTGTGTTGATGGTGGTGACTTTGTTTGCTATAACTGCGGTGAGACGGGGCATATCGCGTGGGAGTGTTGTCTGTTTTGTTCTCTGTGCGGTAAAAGTGGGCATATGGGTAAGGACTGTCCTGAGTTAAGTTGTCGATGTGGTGAAAATGGGCATTATACATATGAGTGTCCTAAGGACCAGGATAGTAGAAATGTTGATAGGGTTTGTTGTTATATCTGTGGTGGGGAGCATAAGGTTAAGGAGTGTAGTGGTCTTGGTTGTTATAAGTGTAGTAAGGTTGGGCATCTTGGAAGGGATTGCGGCCAGGTTTGGGGTGACGGTGGTGGTGGCAGTGTTTGCTATTACTGTGGTCTGAGAGGGTATATGGCTGTTTGTTCTCTGTGCGGTAAGACGGGGCATTTGGGTAAGGACTGTTATTAGTTTATGTATTATGATATCGACAGTATCGACTAATGCAAAATTAGAGTTTCAACATGTTGCTTTGTGTGTTTTAATCACTTTAGTTAAAATGTTTATGTTAGTTATATTAATGATGTCGAATTGCTTTGAAACTTATGATTGTGATTGGAATGAAGTTGGATAAAGATCCTTAAGGTTTTAAGCATGCTTTTTTATTGAAGCCAAGAAGTTGAGTCAATTTCATTAGCGGAAAAGAATTCATTTTTACAAGGCATGATATCCTTATGTAGGTGTTTGTGGACAGTTTTTATTATCATATGATTCATGTGTTGCGTTCAACTATGAAATAATCAGGGGATGTTAGGAAGCTTTTGCGTTTTATTGCTTTGAGAGAGATATTTGTTAGCTTGCTTGGTCGAAGTGCATTTCAATAAGCTCAAGCTTTCAAACAAAGTGTTGATGTTGGAGCTATAATTGTAACTGAAATTGATGGGCATGCATAAGGAGGCGGAACCCTTAGCGCGTAAGTATCGATGTTGGTTCAAATCATTCACCTTGAAAACAATAGTCAGGAAAAATATTTGCTCGCCACGAAATTAGTCACCGGGTACCCGCCGCCGCATTGCGCGGGTACCCGGCTATTATGACTCATAAGTTTAGATCATCTGTAGATTAAAAAGTCGTCTGCAAGTCAACCCTTATGATCCGTTTTGACCCATTTCCCATCCTGCATTCCTGCATTCCTGCGCTGTTTTAACCACAACATATAAGCTTAACCCGTTTTACCAGTTTTCTATTTGCTAACTATATTGATTTTAACCCACTCGACACATTAGAATTGAAACTTAACCCATATCTTCCCATTCATAAGTCAACGGACTGAATTTGCTATCTCTACCATGTACTATTATTGTATATGTTGATGGTTTATAAGTTTCCATTGAGTTTATTTACTCAATAGTTGCTATTTCATCCATCACACTATATAAGGTTGGAGGAAGTCTCATTAGGTAAAATTACACTTTCCGAGTTTCACGTGTCTTGCATCCTGTTTGACCCGTCACTTAAGTTGTCTTTGCCCGTTTGACTACTTAGAGATTAAACATAACCAGAAATGACTTCATAAATCATCAACTAGTAGCAGCAGTCAGGGTGGTGGTATGTTGTGTTATATATGTGGAAAAAATAAGCATAAGGCTAAGGAGTGTTGTGGTGTTGGTTGTTATATAAGTGTGGTGAGCTTGGGCAAATTGGTAGGAATTGGCCACCTTTTATTGGGGATATTAATGGTGAATTGGAAGGGCTTGTTGGGGATGGTGGCGGTATTTGTTATTATTGTGGGGAAGGCTGGGTATATCGCGTTTGTTCCAAGTGTCGTGAGATGGGTCATATGGGTAAAGAGTGTTGGTGAATTATAATACAGTAATAGTTTTAGATTTTTGACCCAACCTAACCATATATCAGATTTTTGACCCATTACCATCCTGCATTCAGCTTTAAATAAACCTGACCCATTTGACCAGTTTTGTGTACAAATAACCATACTTACTTTTACCCATTCGACCCATGGCATAAAATGGATGAACTGTTGTTACCATGCTTCTAAACATAGGGGAGCAGTAAAGGGTGTCTCACATCAGGCCTTGAAGTGGTTATGTCTTGTGAAAAAATTAGGAACAGATAACTTCTAACTGACCGGGTTGTCGAAGATGTTTGGATTTGTAACAGTTAGATAATTGGATATAAGTTTTGTTGCAAGCTGCAACTACTCCCTTAAGAGTTCTTTTGATTACTACTATATATTTAGATATCAAAACACTGCAAATTGTTTATGTGCTATGTTGAAGCAAATTTCCGGAGAAGCTTCGTCAGCCCTGATCCTTCGGGTATTTTAAGGCTGCTCCTTCTAATGAAGCCCTAGCTTGCTCCTTTAGAGTATCTCGTGGCTACTCCTTCCTTGTGAAGCTCTGGCTCCCTTCTTCAGAGTTCCTTAGTCTAGCCCTCAGTCACTTAGGCTGAAATAAGAAAGAACACCGTTAGCTCGCCTCGGGGTTTGAATCCGAGACCAACTCCGGCGTGAGAGTAAGTATGTGGTTCTAGTGAGAGATAATTCTAGAGAGAGAGAGAGAGTAAGTAGTGAAGTGTGTGTAAAACTTAACCTTTGTTCCTGGAGGAAACTCTCCTTTTATACTACTTGGAGGTGGCTCCAGGACACGAATTGTGGAGTCGAGGTTGTCTTGTAGGGGCAGCGCCTATGTCCTTCATGGTCAGACTTGTCCTCATGCTCCCTTAGTACTCGTCGTGGTCCAGGTGTCTGTACCATTCGTACATTATGGTACCACGTAGGTTAGGTGCAATCGTCCTTCCTCCGATGGAGCATGTGTGTAGGACTAGCCTTACCCGAGCTAGCATTGTCTGGGGCTGCTAGCCTTGTCTGGGGTTGCTAGCCTTGTCTGGGGTTGCCAGCCTTGTCTAGGGCTGCTAGCCTTGTCTGGGGCTAGCATTGTCTGGAGCTAGTCTTGTCTCTGGACCTAGAGTGATCCTCATCACCCTAGCTACTCCAGTGAGTTACTCTAGCTTAAGATAGTTTTGCTCACGGAGCATTAGGTGTTAGTTGAGCTTTGTCTCACCTTAAGCATGGGGGTGAGACTATACCTCATCATGTCCCTACAGTCTAGTATTAACTTTAGTTAATGCTAGACTCACAGTAAGAACATATTATAAAATTTATTTATTTATTTATTTATTTATTTTTTTTTTTTTTTTGAGCTTCGTCTTTTTCTTCTATTTTGCAAGAAACTTACAACGGCCAACTCCTCTTCGTGGGCCCCCTAGCCCATTTTAACCATCCCTCTTTTTCTTTATAAATACAAGCATTCACTTTTACTTTTTCACACACTCATTTCACAAAACCTAGCATCTATCTCTTTTCCCCTGCTCCCTTTTTTATTTGCTCCTCCGGCGGGTGCTCTTCCGGCGGGGGTTTCATCCGGAGAGGGACTTCGCCCGGTGAAGGTTTCATCCGGCGAGAAGCTTCATCCGGCGAAGGAGGCTTGGTCCGGAGTAGGGGGTTTCGCCCGGTGGGGGTTCTTTCGGCGAGGGGTTTCATCCGGAGAGGGGTTTCGTCCGGTGGGGGTTCTTTCGGCGAAGGGTTTCATCCGGTGAAGGGGGTTTGGTCCGGCGTAGGGGGTTTCGTCCGGCGTAGGGGGTTTCGTCTGGCGTAGGGAGTTTCGTCCGGCGTAAGAAGAAAAGGGGGGCCTCGTCCGGTATCGAAGAAAAGGTGCTCTTCCGGTTTTTGGAACCTCCCCGACGTTTGCTTTTCCGGTTTTGGGGTTGCTCCCCCAATTTGGGAGACGAGGTCTGCTCCTCTGGTTCGGGAGGGAGAGTCTGCTCCTCCGGTTTGGGAGGGAGAGTCTGCTCCTCCGGCTTCGGGGGTATAGCCGTTTGCTCGTCCGGCTTTCATTCCTTCTTGCTATTTCGACAGGAGAATTTCACCTAGGTACTTTACTCATTCCTTTTTTCCTTTACTTATGGCTAAGAAGGATATGCATCTTTATACTTCTGAGTTAGGGAAGAAAGAGTTTAACGACTTAGTTATTAAGTATAAAATTCCTTTGAGCCTACACCCTCGCTTGCCTGACTCTAATTTTCGGATGATAAACCTTCCTGCTGGGGACACTACCATTGGCATTTACCATAAGATTTTTGATTTATCGGGAGTTAGGATCCCTTTCTCCACCTTCCTTCTAGATGTTATCAGATATTATAAGGTTCATATATCCCAGCTGGTTCCCTTGGGTTTATGCAAGGTCACTACTTTTGAGGTTCTTTGCCGTAGCCTGGATATAGAGCCTACAGTCACATTATTTTGGGTATTTTTAACGCTTTCCAAGCAAGGGGATTGGTTTTCCTTTGCGAAGCGTAGGGGTGATTTGTCGGTTATGGAAGAGACTAAGACTTCCCTTAAGGAGTGGAAGAACAAATTTTTCTTGATAGATCGTAGGGCTATTCCCTTCCATATGCCTTGGAGGCATCCAGATTCTCGCATTACGGACAGGGTTCCTGCGCGGTTTAATCAGGATCATGTGAACCGACTGAGTTCCCATATTATTAGACTTCGTGACATTCCTGAGGGAGTGTTGGTCCGTTCTGGTATTAGTAGAGTGTGGGGTGACTCCTCGTGTGATCCGGTTATTAGGCATCGTGATGGCACCGGTATGAGGGGCTTCCTTTATTTGATACATTTTTGTTTAGCCCTCCTTTCTCTTCCACCGTTTTTGTATATCTCTAACCCTTGCTTCTCTTTTGCAGTTATGAGTATATTTGATTTTCTTCGCCTGCCCACTTTGAAGGAAGCGGTTGTTGTAGCTGAGCCTCATGAGCAGGATACGTCTATCTTGCAGCGGGTTACTGCTCACACTATGGTGCCTGCGCCTGCTGTTGCCAGCATTCCTCCTGCTACTGATGAGGAGATCGATGTCACTCGCCCAGATCCTCAGGTCCTTCAGAAGGCTAAGGGCGCTGCGAAGCGCAAAGCCTCTACTTCAGCAGACGCCCCCACCGAAGGAGCTAAGAAGACCAGGTTGCGTAAGGAGCGGGCTGGTGCAGGGTCTAGTGGTCAAATAGCTGAGGGTGAGTATGAGTTAGCTATTGATGATGGTGGCGATGTCGATCATGACGTCGCGGCTGACGACCTTGATGATGTGATCGAGCAGTCTGGTCGTGTCTCTCCTGGTGAGTTTCTAACCGTTATACCCCTTCGATCTTTTGACTCAGTGACTGGACTAGATGTGTCTTATCCTCCTATTGTTCTTCCAGGCAGGGAAGTTCCTGCTACCTTCAGTGTTGAGGTGTCCGGGGTCCGTGAGGTGTCGACTAGGGCTAGTTCTCATGTATCTCATGGTAAATTTTTGTCATTGGACTCCCTTTTTATGACCGTAATCTCTTATTTGACTTTATTTTCTTTGGGTTTTGCAGGTACTACTAATGACACACATCTTTCTGCTGGGGCAGCCACTCAGATGCCTTCTACTGATCTAGCTGATCCTGACACTCATGTTGCTATGGGTGATCATGCTGATATTGACGAGGATGACCATCAGGATGATGCTGGCCACCATGATGACTTAGTCTTTGGTGATTATGATGTTGAGGATGATACCGCTCTTCCTGATAGCGTAGTTCATGGTGAAGCTACTGCTGGTGAGTTTCACAGGGGGGTTGCTCATCACAGGCTGAGGCTTGTCGCTTGCCCTACCCTTATGATGAGGATGCTGTCCTTGTTCCTCCATATACTCGAGAGGAATGGGAAAAGAGACATATTGTTGACTTTGGTATTTATTCAGATGAGGCACTTCAGGATCCTAAGGTTTGCAGGAGTATGCGGGATAACTTTTGTAAAACCCGCATGCTTTTACCATGAATAGTGCCCTTAAGATCGTACGTCCTAGATTAAAACTTACCTTATTTAGTATGGATCACATTCATGTGCTAATAATCAAGCAAGTGCATACGTGTATGACAGGATAAGTATCGATTACGTACGAACTCATGATAAACAGTTAATAAATATATCAAGTGAGCATAATTAAATCATGATCACCATTTAAAATACGAACTAGAATAATTACGTAAATACTTATAATATAATTACGAGCGTTAAGATTACGATAACTACATGATAAAATAAACAGAAACGCTTCAGACACGAACACGTTTAACCACGAACGAACACGAAACATCGGGACACGAGAAAAGGTACGGGTACCCCATGTGGGGCCCCCATACCCACGACACATATACCATAATGGGCTTAGCCCATGGACTTTTTACAAGAAAAGGGGGGTTATGTAACTTTTCATTTCATTTTCACTTTTTCAAGAAAATAAACAAAAACCCTAAAAAAAAGTTTCTCTCCTCCTCCTTTGCTCCTCTTTATGCCGCCACCCTAAGATCACCATAGGAGGGTGATTGGTTGATTTTGATCTTAAAAATCATTACTTTAATCCGTGTTTGTTCATCCTTTTCCAAGCTACATAGTGGTATATCTTTTTAAACCCTTCTTTTTTTAATTCTTTTGAATCTTTGTTATGTTCATGAACATGTTATTGTTTTCTTATTAAAACATGGTAATTAATCATAGATCTAACATGTTTTGGGGTTAATTAAAATCAAAGGGTGTTAAAAGGGGGTGTTTGTTTTTGGCCGCCTAGTTTAATCAACCCGGGGGAGGGTTCGGTTTCTTTTTAGCCGCCACCTCCAAGACCATTTTTGGTCTTGGTTGGCTCATGTGGGACCCACGGCAGCAAGGAGGCACACGTGCCCCGAGTTTGGCTCGGGGTACGGTGTCGAATTCATGCCCGATTCATGGTTCGTTGGTTAAATCATGATCTATGTTACATGTTAATTTTTATAAATCATGAACTTAGGATATAATTAATTAATAACATGAAATATTAATCAAATCATGACTTAGGTTATTTTAATTATTAGTTTAACATGAAATTAATTTAATCTAAGTATTTTTATGTTATAAGTTATAATTAATTAATTATTTAAAACATGCCTATAATTAATTAATTTAGACATGACTTAGGTTATATTATTAATAGTAATAATACACATTTTAACCTAAGTATTTTATTTCATTCTAATTAATACATGTTATACTTTAATTAAAATGCTTAACTATAGTTTAATTAAAATACATGAAATAATAATTAAACTATACACTATATCATATGACTTAAGAAACAAGCTTATAAACACTTAGACTTATATGTTAGCTTATGTAACCAGCTTAATTCTAAATATGGAAACTTCTATTTATAGAAACTTAATTAAATAAGGCAACTAATCTAATCATGGAAACCTTCTATATATGGAAACTTATTTAATTAAGGCAGCTGATCTATTTTTGGAAACTTTCTATTTTTAGAAACTAATCTATTTTAAGCAGTAAATTCTATTTTTGGAAACTTTCTATTTTTGGAAACTTTCTATTTTTGGAAACTTTCTATTTTTGGTAAATTTCTATTTTTTTGGAAACTTTCTATTTTTGGAAACTTTCTATTTTTGGAAACTTTCTATTTTTGGAAACCTGCTATTTTTGGAAAGTTACTTATTATTACACAGTAAGTATATTAATACATGAAACACCAGTAATACTTAATCAGATAAATCAGAATACAAGATAAACACAGTTTAAGGCTTTAAACAGTGAACCATGACCTAAAACATACCAAATCAGCTATAATGAGACATAAAACCCAGTACGTAATCAGTGAATCGATACTTATACATGTGTGTATTCATGTAGCGTTAGTGATCCAGAAGTAGGAGTCTTTCTTCAGTTCATTCACTGGACTTGAGGTACGGATTCCCGTCCTTTCAGTATGGACATTCCTTCCTTATTAGGATTTCCCCGTATGCAGCCAACTGTTTTCCCCAGTATTTGTTTTATTTTTTTGAACTGCTTATGTTTAATTAGCATAATCTATAGCCATATACAAGCATGACCAGTTTCACCTAGTTATGGAGGTACCATAACCATAGCATTGGAGGCACCGATGTTATGACTTCCCCACGGCGGAGTGATTGCTCGTGGCGTCCCTTTTCAGTTTTGGCCATATTATTATATCAGGTGGGGCGTATGGGTGCATCCTAGTTACATGTTTTATTCAGTTTATCATGGTGAATGTGGTGTGTGCCTTGCATCCTTCACAAGGAGTTGATCCCTCCTACCCAAACCAGTATATTGATTAGAGGCATCCCCTCTAATCAGCATGATGAGGTCACCCCTCCAAGTATTCATACATGTGACCTTTTCATGACCTATATGGGCTATGGTATTTATATGTTAAAACAGTTTTCACGAGATAAACATAAGGCTTTTCAAACTATAAAACCAGTTTTCTTGATACTTAACCAGTTTACTCAGAACTTAGTCTTCCGCTGTTATATGTTACATGCTTATCCTATTCATGCTATATTGTACATCCGTGCACTGAGCGTTTTGCTCAGCCGTTACTTTCCTTTCCATGTCCCAAAACGGCAGGTACCCAAGACTCGAGCATTTGGAGGACATGCATAGGATGGAAGCTGCCTTAGACTTCTTCTCCTGTTTCCTTCATATATTTATGCTTGTTTAGTCTTTCATTCAGTTCATTTACTTTATTATGTTTTGGGCTTATGTTTGGGAACCGATGTTTGATTCCGGTTTTCCCTATGGTCATGTATGTTTTACTACATATTACCTTGCATGCTTTGATGAGACACCATAATCACGCGTGACATTCCATTTATCAAAATGGGGTGTTACAATTATGGTATCAGAGCCAAGGCTTCGACCTGTAGGCTCTAAAACTCGACCTGTGACTAGTGGGTAGTCACCAGGAGCTTCCTAAGCCAACGATTGTTATTCCACGTATTGATGTTTCAGCGCGTTGTTGTTTTAACCATTATGTTTTCAGCACCTTTTTGTTTTAGCCATGACGTTTTCAGCACCTTGTTGTTTTCACCATGATGTTTTCACCAGTATCGTCTTACTAATATGGAATGAACAACCGTCATCCATACTTAGTTATGTGTCAGTGTCTATGCATGATGTTCCTAGTGAACTGTGATTATGTGAACTGAACCCCAGTAGTTCATAATTTTCACATAAAATTTTTTTTCTGTTAAGTTTTGACAATGACTTTTAATTATTATGTTCCATGCATTCATGCATTTATATCATATGTCATCTGTTGCAGGAATTTTGACTAAGTAATGGTTGGTACAGGACTGGCCCTATTTAGTCGCATGTGCTTTTATCGAAACTTTTAACTTTGGGACCGACCCATAGGCGTCCCCTCGCCATGTCTTTTGTTTTGGAACCGACCCATAGGCGTTCCCTCGCACATATAAAGGTTTTATAAACTACATTACGCATTCATGCACTGTTTTTTTCATGCATAAAATTTTTCTCATGATTTAAATTGGCATAAAATTTTTTTTTCATGTCCCCTCATAAGTTATTATGTTTTTATGTCAAGTATGTTTTCATCCTGTCATGTTTAACTTCGGTTTCATGCTGAATATGTTATACACTCCTTTATGATAGATCGTTTTATGTTCCTTCATGATAATTCCATTTTCATGTTGATTATGTTTCACGCCTCTTTTGTTATTTACGTTGTCCTGCAAGACATTGTTAGATTTCTTAAATCATGCTTTCATGATAGTCATGGTTGGATTCCATTGATCATGCTGTCAGGCAAATCATCGTTGAATTTTGTGTAACCACACTTTAGCGTTTCTCTATGCAACCAGAATGATGTCTATGCTAATACCGTCAGGTTATCATGATGGTTTTCTTAACCGTTTAACCGGTTTACTTTCCGTAAATCATGACAAATGAACGAGTCCATACCGATCATTTCATGTGCATTCCATGTGTACTCCACGTACCGTAATTCATGTGTATTAATCCATGTGTATTCTACTTGCAATACTTCACGAGTATTCGCTAGTCGATTCTAAATCATCTCAGGCGTATGTTCACTTGCTGATATTCTACAAGGTTGTCGATGCCGTTCATAGCTCGGAGATGTTACTGAAGGTTGATGCTGCTGATGTTGGGAGATGCTACGAGATGCTGATGCTGATGCTGTTCACAACCTGGAGATCCTAAAAGACGAAGACAAAGGCGTCGGAGCAAAGCAATTGGACGAGAAGACGCTTCACCATCAGACAATTCCCATCAATCATTGTCCCAAATTCATAATTACATGTCACACGTCGTTCGGCCGTCATTTCAGCCATATGAGTGCAAACCAGTACCAGCCGGCCACTCAGCTAAATAGTTACATGAGTCACTGTCATGAGAATGACCGTCATGGAACCGACAGACAAGATGATAGTAACCACTACAATGACAGCAACTATCCTAGAAATCACAACCGAGGCTCCGGCCACGGACGTGATCAGACATACAAATGATCAGTAACCCAACCGATCCGCCAATTCTGGCATTTTAACCTAATAATTGTAGTTCTAATTGTTTCACATCTCGAGACACATGTCAAGACATCAGTCAAGACACATGTCTCACGTATACTTTCTGAGGACACATGTCAAGATACCAGTCAAGACATATGTCACGCTTACATTTCTCAGGACACGAGTCAAGACACATGACTCACGTCTAATTATGGAACATTTCTAAGAAATTCAGGGTACCCTCCAAGGGTATATCCATTTTGTTGTGCCATGTATTAATCAGGCCACAAGAATTTCAATACCATTACCGGCGCATAAGTGAGAACTGTCACGTTGCCGATGTCACTTTCATTTCTTTCACCATATTTCATGTATTCATGACCATGAAGGACGCCTTTCGTATTCCCACGCATACGAAGGTTTTCCTTCAGCTTAATGATGAGATCCAAGCTGCTAACGCATTTTCCTCGGACAGACACGAGATGAATTTATATCCTAATTATGGACTATGAACAGCACACCATGCTACGATTCATAATTATGTACAGTAATGTTCAGGCTCCTGAATACTTTCAGCTTGATTTTCCATCGGAATATCTGTGCAAATTTTCTACGCTTACAGGCGTGTGCATTGTTAGCCATGGTCGCTAAAATTTTCTAGCTGTCAGTAAGACACAACCACTTAACTCTTTTACGCATAGCCAGTTGATTATTCCAAAGTCTTCCTATACATTCCAGAAGAACCTTCAAGGAGAAGGATGGTACCATGAGATTATGTGTCGACTACCGTCGACTTAAACAAATCACCATTCATGACCGTTATTCTCCTCCACATATTGACAACATGTCCAATCAACCGTATGGTGTTAATCACTTTTCCAAGATCGAACTCACGATCATGCTGCAACAATGATGAGTGGAAAAGCAGGATATGTCCATGACTGCTATTCGTACACGACTCGGTCATGCTAAATGTATGATTTTGAATTAGTCTCATCAATGCTCCAACCGCATTATGGACTTAATAAATTGAGTTCCATGAACTCCTAAACAAATTCATCAGCGTTTTCATTGAGGATAACCTGATTTCCTCTAAGCCTAGAGAAGAACAGGAAGACCATATCTGCACTATGTTACAAATTCTATGACAAGAGAAATTCTACCCTGGAAATTTTTTTTTCCAATATCAATTCTGTTTGATTGCAGTGACACACTGAATCACATGGGTTTCTATGGTTAATCTTACCATGACTCAGCTTATGCGTAAAGGAGAGAACCCTACACTACATTAGGTGTTCTAGGAAATCCTACGCTAGGAGAAGTCTGATTCAAAGACTCAGAGTTTCGCAACCTTCTATGTATCAAGTTTCTACGAAGCAGGATACAGCTACGTCCATATCTGTGTACCTGACATACCAACAGGCTAAGATAGGACACCAACAAACTGGGATGTTTCATCATCTGAAATTGTGAACTAAAAGGGGACAAGATCTACACGGATTTTGGTTACCAGACTTCAGCAAACTCAGAAGAAGCAGGATGCTATCGGGGTTATTATCAACAGTTTGATCAAGTCTGCAGAATCCTTACATCCGTACGGATTTCAGAACCAACAGATTGAACAAACATGTTCCAGCCAAGGCTCATCCGATCACTTGGCAATCCCTCAGCTATCGGGTCAGACAAAGATTCGTAATTGTACTCCTAACTTACTTCACGTCTTCATTCTAATTCCACGACTTGCTTTCGCGCTCACGTTCATGACACTATTCACGTTCATGATCGTATTTTGGCTTACGATTCTACGTTCATTTCTTTTCTCGTTCTGGAAGTTGCAAGAACTTGTGAGACCAGACCCAAGTTTAGTATAACTCTCCATCATCAGATAGACGTTTCACGTCATATTCCACGTCTCACCTTGTAGCGTTTGGCGTCACCGCCATTATATTATATGATCACGATATGTCTCACATGTCATGTTCATTCCACGTTCCTCATATCATGATCAAATTAGGTTACACGTATCATGGATCACGATATGTTTTCTCATACTACACTCGCCATATCTCCACGTAGCACGTTCAAAATTTTTCACGTATCACGTTCAAAATTGTTCACGTACTACGTTTCTTTATGTCTCGCGCATCGTTTCTAATTATCAATTAAGTCAGATGGTCTTGCATCGTAACGTTTCAGTTACCCTTGCACGTTAACTCTTATTTTTCTCGATCGAATTTATGGGATCTACCTTCCGTTGATAACCAAGAATTTCTTCGTATTCCAAGTCAAGGTCAGGAGGACCAAGATTTATCATTAGTGTCAGGATCTTCTGAAGGAACCGTTCCAAGAGGGAGGCCACTTGGAAACGGACAAGTTCATCCGGACTTTTATCCGTTTTTCTCATCAATTAGATATGTCCTTTCAGTCACGTCACGTTCCATGTCTTTTCAAGACATGTCACGTTCCACGTTCCCTTCTACCATGTCACCTTCATTTCCGTTATTTTGCATACCTTTCCAGTTTGATTCGGGTATGTTTTGCTTCCAGTTACTTTATCTATAATTCGGGGACGAATTATTCTTTTTAGGGGGGAAGAATTGTAAAACCCGCATGCTTTTACCATGAATAGTGCCCTTAAGATCGTACGTCCTAGATTAAAACTTACCTTATTTAGTATGGATCACATTCATGTGCTAATAATCAAGCAAGTGCATACGTGTATGACAGGATAAGTATCGATTACGTACGAACTCATGATAAACAGTTAATAAATATATCAAGTGAGCATAATTAAATCATGATCACCATTTAAAATACGAACTAGAATAATTACGTAAATACTTATAATATAATTACGAGCGTTAAGATTACGATAACTACATGATAAAATAAACAGAAACGCTTCAGACACGAACACGTTTAACCACGAACGAACACGAAACATCGGGACACGAGAAAAGGTAC
This sequence comes from Glebionis coronaria, assembly GCA_025667525.1. Taxonomy (NCBI): domain Eukaryota; kingdom Viridiplantae; phylum Streptophyta; class Magnoliopsida; order Asterales; family Asteraceae; genus Glebionis; species Glebionis coronaria. Next base: position 36,697,970 of record CM046879.1, read on the forward strand.
GGGTACCCCATGTGGGGCCCCCATACCCACGGCACATATACCATAATGGGCTTAGCCCATGGACTTTTTACAAGAAAAGGGGGGTTATGTAACTTTTCATTTCATTTTCACTTTTTCAAGAAAATAAACAAAAACCCTAAAAAAAAAGTTTCTCTCCTCCTCCTTTGCTCCTCTTTATGCCGCTACCCTAAGATCACCATAGGAGGGTGATTGGTTGATTTTGATCTTAAAAATCATTACTTTAATCCGTGTTTGTTCATCCTTTTCCAAGCTACATAGTGGTATATCTTTTTAAACCCTTCTTTTTTTAATTCTTTCGAATCTTTGTTATGTTCATGAACATGTTATTGTTTTCTTATTAAAACATGGTAATTAATCATAGATCTAACATGTTTTGGGGTTAATTAAAATCAAAGGGTGTTAAAAGGGGGTGTTTGTTTTTGGCCGCCTAGTTTAATCAACACGGGGGAGGGTTCGGTTTCTTTTTAGCCGCCACCACCAAGACCATTTTTGGTCTTGGTTGGCTCATGTGGGACCCACGGCAGCAAGGAGGCACACGTGCCCCGAGTTTGGCTCGGGGTACGGTGTCGAATTCATGCCCGATTCATGGTTCGTTGGTTAAATCATGATCTATGTTACATGTTAATTTTTATGAATCATGAACTTAGGATATAATTAATTAATAACATGAAATATTAATTAAATCATGACTTAGGTTATTTTAATTATTAGTTTAACATGACATTAATTTAATCTAAATATTTTTATGTTATAAGTTATAATTAATTAATTATTTAAAACATGCCTATAATTAATTAATTTAGACATGACTTAGGTTATATTATTAATAGTAATAATACACATTTTAACCTAAGTATTTTATTTCATTCTAATTAATACATGTTATACTTTAATTAAAATGCTTAACCTATAGTTTAATTAAAATACATGAAATAATAATTAAACTATACACTATATCATATGACTTAAGAAACAAGCTTATAAACACTTAGACTTATATGTTAGCTTATGTAACCAGCTTAATTCTAAATATGGAAACTTCTATTTATAGAAACTTAATTAAATAAGGCAACTAATCTAATCATGGAAACCTTCTATATATGGAAACTTATTTAATTAAGGCAGCTGATCTATTTTTGGAAACTTTCTATTTTTAGAAACTAATCTATTTTAAGCAGTAAATTCTATTTTTGGAAACTTTCTATTTTTGGAAACTTTCTATTTTTGGAAACTTTCTATTTTTGGTAACTTTCTATTTTTTTGGAAACTTTCTATTTTTGGAAACTTTCTATTTTTGGAAACTTTCTATTTTTGGAAACCTGCTATTTTTGGAAAGTTACTTATTATTACACAGTAAGTATATTAATACATGAAACACCAGTAATACTTAATCAGATAAATCAGAATACAAGATAAACACAGTTTAAGGCTTTAAACAGTGAACCATGACCTAAAACATACCAAATCAGCTATAATGAGACATAAAACCCAGTACGTAATCAGTGAATCGATACTTATACATGTGTGTATTCATGTAGCGTTAGTGATCCAGAAGTAGGAGTCTTTCTTCCGTTCATTCACTGGACTTGAGGTACGGATTCCCGTCCTTTCAGTATGGACATTCCTTCCTTATTAGGATTTCCCCGTATGCAGCCAACTGTTTTCCCCAGTATTTGTTTTATTGTTTTGAACTGCTTATGTTTAATTAGCATAATCTATAGCCATATACAAGCATGACCAGTTTCACCTAGTTATGGAGGTACCATAACCATAGCATTGGAGGCACCGATGTTATGACTTCCCCACGGCGGAGTGATTGCTCGTGGCGTCCCTTTTCAGTTTTGGCCATATTATTATATCAGGTGGGGCGTATGGGTGCATCCTAGTTACATGTTTTATTCAGTTTATCATGGTGAATGTGGTGTGTGCCTTGCATCCTTCACAAGGAGTTGATCCCTCCTACCCAAACCAGTATATTGATTAGAGGCATCCCCTCTAATCAGCATGATGAGGTCACCCCTCCAAGTATTCATGCATGTGACCTTTTCATGACCTATATGGGCTATGGTATTTATATGTTAAAACAGTTTTCACGAGATAAACATAAGGCTTTTCAAACTATAAAACCAGTTTTCTTGATACTTAACCAGTTTACTCAGAACTTAGTCTTCCGCTGTTATATGTTACATGCTTATCCTATTCATGCTATATTGTACATCCGTGCACTGAGCGTTTTGCTCAGCCGTTACTTTCCTTTCCATGTCCCAAAACGGCAGGTACCCAAGACTCGAACATTTGGAGGACATGCATAGGATGGAAGCTGCCTTAGACTTCTTCTCCTGTTTCCTTCATATATTTATGCTTGTTTAGTCTTTCATTCAGTTCATTTACTTTATTATGTTTTGGGCTTATGTTTGGGAACCGATGTTTGATTCCGGTTTTCCCTATGGTCATGTATGTTTTACTACATATTACCTTGCATGCTTTGATGAGACGCCATAATCACGCGTGACATTCCATTTATCAAAATGGGGTGTTACAACTTTCCTACCGCCGCTGAGAATTACCGGACATCACAGCTTTCCTCACGCCGGTTGGTGGAGCAGATGAGTGTGCTTCAGTGTCAGATGATGTCGCACGGGAACGAGTTGTCAAACCGATACATGGTTACTGACAGGAACTATAAGCAGCTCCTTACTAAGCATAAGTATTTGGAGAGCGTTCTTTCTGAGAGAGCTGATTCTCTTAGGCATCAGACTCAGCTTACCAAGCGTGCTGAGGAGTCAGCTAAGGGTATGAGTCAGGGTCTTGCTGATCAGGAGAAGAAGTTAAAGAGGTACAGGTCAGAGAGGGATGCTCTTAGAGCTGAGGTGAGGAGTCTTAAGAGTGAGCTTGTGACTGCTAGATCCCAACATGCTGCTAAGGTGAAAGACTTGGATCATCTGTTGACTATCCGTGATAATGACATACTTTCGAAGAATGACACGATTGCTGATATGGATGTGCGGCTTCGATCGGTTCAGGATGGGGTCACTTCCTTTTTTCAGTCTAGCTTTGAGCCGTTGGTTAGAGGTTTTCTTGGTAGTTCGGAGTTCAACCAAGAGTTTACCCGAGTGTTGGATTTGGCCGTTAGTACTGGCCTCGAGCGAGGTTTGCGTATGGGAAGGTCTGAGGAGGAATTTAAAGAGATTTCTCAAAGGGTTGAGAGATTTATCCCTGACGCGAAGGCTCAGTTTGCTGCTGCTTCGGAAGCCTTCCCTGGTTGTCGCTTCCCCTTTTTTGGTAAGGTGAGGCGGAGTGCTGATGCTACTCTTTTAGATATTGCTCATATTAGGCCTGATCCCGTGGATCCTCCCAGCCAGTCTCCCGCTGCTCCAGCTCCTCCCACCTTCGGCCATACCGTTTCCTACCGCCAGAAGAAGAAGTCATCGAGACCAGGATCCTCTTCAGTTGTTTGATGTAACTTGTGTTTTGTACTTTGCTTTTATTTGTATTGTTAGCCCTCCCTGTTTTGGGCTTTTGAGTACTTTATATTTCTCCATATGTTACCATGACTTTGTTGTCAATTTTCCATCGTATGTATGATGGCCCCTTATGTGCATGTATGCTTCATTATCTCATTTTGAGTAATTCATGCTTTACTTTGTTGTAATTTATTTAGATAGCGTCTAAATTTTTATGCCTCTAACATATTTTGTTAGTCGTTGTCCTTTATATTTGGCCGACGACGTGTTAGCCTCATTGAGCTATGGTTGAGGTGTATCACATGTGACTTATATTTGTTGCCTAGTATCTTCACAAGTACCTGTGATGATACTTCGGCTTTTTTTTAGCCAGTTTAGCGTGCTACTTCCCATTTACTCCCTATTTAGTGAAACTCAATTATTTGTTCGTGTGGTATGGGTGTAACATTTTCCTTGTAGGCTCATGCTACTCCTCCTTCCAGGTGTAGCTACTCACCGGAGGGTAATTTTTACGTGAGAAGAGTAGGAAGGCTTGTTCCTATTCCTCTACGGAGTCAATTTGCAAAGGTTGCTCAGCCTAACCATCATGGTATTAGTTTCACCGTAGGAAACTAGTTACCCTTTGCAGCTGGAGGTAGCGAACCATCCATTGCCGTGTGCTTTGTTTTATAGCTCAGTTTTTTAAGTGTATAGTCTTAACAGAAAATATGAGGAAAATTTTGTTTCATTCATATTACTTAGAGAAGAAACAATACATTAGATCTGGCTATAGTCATCTCCGGAGCGAGGTTACACTTTGAAAATTGCTCCTCCGGAGGAAATACATAATAACTTGCTAACATAGTTTTGTGCTCTACATGTAGCACTTCCTTAGGTTGCTGGCATGCCAGGTCCTAGGTATCTCTTTTCCTTCCATGGTGCTTAGCTTGTAGGCTCCGCTTTGGAACGCTTTGATAACTTTGTAAGGTCTTTCCCAGTTGGGCCCGAGCTTGCCTGTGTTCTCTACCCTTGAGGCCTCGTTCTTTCTAAGGACAAACTCTCCTACTTTGAATTGCACATGTCGCACCCTTTTGTTGTAGTATTTCTCCACCTGTTGTTTGTACCTGGCTTCTCTGATAGCTGCTATCTCTCTTCGCTCTTCTAGCAGATCTAGGTTCAGGCGGAGTTCTCTGTCATTGGTTGCTTCATCTATGCTGGAGACTCTGTGTGTTGGCATGCCAATTTCTGCTGGGATGACTGCTTCCGTGCCATAGGTTAGGCTAAAAGGTGTCTCCCTATTGCTAGTCTTTTTCATTGTTCGATGAGCCCATAGAACATTAGGAACTTCTTCAACCCATGCTGACTTTCCTTTTTCAAGTCATTTCTTGATTCCTTCTAGCAAGCTTCGGTTCGCTCTTTCCACTGCTCCATTTCCTTGTGGATGGTACACTGAGGTGGAGACTAGCTTTATTTTCAGTTTCTCAGCCCACTTTCTGAGGGGGTCATTTATGAATTAGGTGCCATTGTCTGTGACTATCGTGGCTGGGATCCCAAACCTGCACACGATGTTGTCCCACACGAAGTTTAGTACTTGCTTCCCCGTGATGGTCGCTACTGGTTTTGCTTCCATCCATTTTGTGAAGTAGTCGATTGCTACTATCAGAAACTTCACTTTTCCAGGTCCCAATGGGAGAGGTCCGACTATGTCCATTCCCCACTTCATGAATGGCCATGCTGACGTCACCGAGATCATGTCTGCCTTGGGTAGCTTGGGTACGGAAGCATGCGCCTGACAGTTTTCACATGCCCAGATGAGCTTTCTGGCATCCCTATGCATGGAGGGCCAGTAGTATCCCAAATTCATAGCCTTAGCTACTACTTGCTTTGTTCCATCGTGCATCCCACATGAGCCCATGTGTACTTCTCTCATGACATAGTCAACTTGCAGCGGCCCGACACACCTCATCAGCGGCACTAGGTAAGATTTCTTGTACAAGACATCGTCTTCAATAGTGTAGTTCTCAATCTTTTCCATTAGTGACCTAGCTTCCGCCGGGTCTTCTGGTAACTTTCCCGTCTCCAAGTAGTCCCTGATAGGAGTCATCCATGTTGGGCCTTCCTCTTCGACCACCATGTTTACTTCTTGTGTTTCAACTGAGCGCTCATTCAGCACTTCCACTAGCACTTCTTTGGATAGGTGATCGAATTGCACTGCAGCTAGCTTGCTGAGGGCGTCTGCCTTTCTATTCTCGGCTCTCGGGATGTGGGATATCCGAAATCTGTTGAATGTGCCCGCCAATTCTAGGACTTTCTCTAAATACTTTATCATCTTCTCTCCTCTAGCTTCGTATGAGCCCTCTACCTGGCTGGCTACCAACTTGGAGTCTACGAAGGCATGTATGTCCTTTACTCGCATTTCGGTTGCTATTCACAGCCCTGCTATCAATGCTTCATATTCTGCTTCGTTGTTTGAGTTGGGGAAGTTTAGCCTGAGTGCGTAGGAGTATTCTATATCGTCCGGGGCGATCAGGATGAGTCCTGCCCCTGATCCTCCACTATTTGATGCTTCATCGGTATACAACCTCCATGCTCTCGGGCCTGGAGTTAGATCTTCCTCGGAGTTGGAGGACTCTAGGATATCCTCCACCATGGGTGTTGGAGCCGCTGCTGGGACCAGCGCTCTCTCCACTGGTGACTCTGCTAGGAAGTCTGCTAGCACCGGCCCTTTTACGGCTACCCTTGGTATGTAAGTTATGTCATATGTCCCTAGCTCAACGGACCATTTTGCGAGTCTCCCTGACGCTTCAGACTTGCTCAATACTTGCTTGATAGGGCTGTCAGTTATGACTCTTATTGGGTGAGCCTGAAAATATCTCCTCAGCCGTCTGGCAGTGTGAACCAAGGCTAGGGTGAGCTTCTCAATCGGGGCATAATTTACTTCCGCCCCTTGCAAGGACCTGCTGACATAGTGGATACGCATCTGCTTTCCCTGTCTCTCTGTTAGGAGGACTGCACTCACGGCTTCCTCAACAGCTGATAGATACATCATCAAGGTTTCTCCCCTCCTTGGGGTGGTGAGCGTAGGCAGCTGTGATACTAGCTCTTTCATTTCTTAGAATGCTGCTTCTGCAGCCTCCGTCCACTTGAAATCCTTCTTGTTAGTGCATTTCTTTAGGGTGTCAAGGAAGGGCAAGGATCGTTCGGCTGACTTGGACAGAAAATGGTTCAATGCTGCCAGCTTCCCGCTGAGGGATTGCATCTGCTTCAGGGTCTTGGGTGAAGACATGTCTGTGACCGCCTTCGTCTTCTCAGGGTTAGCCCGTATTCCTTCAGAGGTGACTATGTAGCCCAAGAACTTTCCTTCTTCTACTCCAAAAGAGCACTTTTTGGGATTGAGCTTCATGTTTATCCTCCTGAGGGTGGAAAAGGTTTGCTCCACGTCTCTAATGATGTCTTGCTCGGTTCGGCTTTTGATTACCATGTCATCCACATAAGCTTCGAGGTTTACGCCGATCTGCTCCTTGAAGGCATATTCGACTAACCTTTGGTATGTTGCCCCCGCATTTTTAAGACCGAACGGCATCTTGGTGTAGCAAAAGACTCCTTCTTCTGTGTGGAAGGCTGTCTTTTCTTCATCCTTCTTGCTCATCTGGATCTGATGATATCCCTTGTAAGCATCCAAGAAGCACTTGTATTTGTATCCTAACAAAGATTCAATCTTCCAGTCAATCTCCGGTAAGGGGTACAGGTCTTTGGGGCAGGCTTTGTTAAGATCCTTGTAATCAATGCACATTCTCCAACTTCCGTCGACTTTCTTTACTAGGACTGGGTTAGCGACCCATGAAGGGTATCGCACTCGCTTCACGATCCCAGCCTTGAGCCACTCGTTAACCTCGTCTGTGACTACCTTCCTTCTATCCGGTGCCAGGCTTCGCTTCTTCTGTACCTTAGGCTCAATGTGAGGATAGGTGTCTAAACGATGCTCTGTGATTGCTCGGGGTATGCCCGTCATATCGGCTGGTGTCCATGCAAAAACATCAGCATTGTTCTTGAGGGTCCTTATGAGTGCTATTCGACATTCTGGGGAGAGGTTTCCTCCTATGGTGACTAGCTGGTCAGGGTAGTCATCGTTCACCACTATCTTTTCGTCGGGCTTTAGTTTGGGTGCTGACCCTGGCCTAGATGGCTTCATCCTCTTAGTGGGTTGTGGTTCTTCCTCCTCCCTTTGCTCCATGGGCTCCTTCCCTGGCCTTCTGGTGTAAGTTTCATCTAGTGGTGGTGGGGGAGGAGCGCCGTGGGCTATCCTTCCTGGAGCACCCCTCTGGGCTATCTCTTATGTGCGAGCTCTCAGAACTCGCGATTGCGCCTCCTCCATGAGTCTGCATTCTTTCAAGGTTTCTCTGCTTGTGATCAAAGTCGATATCCCACTTGACGTTGGGAATTTAACCATTGAATGTATGGTGGAGGCTACAGCTCCTAAGCTTCTCAATCCCGTTCTTCCGAGCAAAGCGTTGTACGGTGAGGGACTTTTGACTATAGCGAATTCCATCATTACCGTTCTGGTTCTCCCGTATTCTCCCATTCTGACTTCTAGGTCAATGACGCCTAGAGGGTAATGAACTTCACCTGAGAAGCCTACCAGAGGTATCCTAGATTCCCTTAGCCTTGACCTTGTTTGGTAGCTTAGGTTTTTGAAGCAATGCTCGTACATTATTTCTGACGAGGAGCCCCCGTCGACGTATACTCTTCTTACCACGTACCCTTCGATCATGGCATCCACTATCACTGGGCAATCCCTCAGCTGATAGCGCGGTACCGACAGGAATGTTATGGCGTTGTCCATCCAACTCTCTACTCTCTCATAAGGTCTCTTCCGATATCCTTGAGATCTCATCATGTTTATGATCTTTTCCTTCCCTTTGGCTGGCCCTTTGTCTTTCTGGACTCCTTGTCTGATGTCTTTCACCAAGTGTGCTAGTCTCCCTGAGGCTACTGCTTCTTCAATTCGCTTTTTGAGGTTAAAGCAATTGTTCGTGTCATGACCCCGATCTTGGTGAAAGTCACAGAACTTGTTCATGTTTCTCTTTTCAGGAGTTCCTACCATGGGAGGTGGGGGTGGGAAATTCATGTTTTCCGTGGTTAGGATTTCTTTTGGAGTCTTTGTCAATAGTGTGAACACTTCCTTCCTAGCGTAGGGAGGGCATGTCCCCATGTCTCTTCCTTGGCTCCTCCTTTGGTTTCTGTTCCTAGATCCACCTAGGTTCCCTGTCCAACCAGCTTTGTTATTCCCCCTATCTCATTGTGGAGCCTTGACAATGGCTGTGGTGTCAGCAGCCGTCTCTCCCCTGATAAAGGCTCTGACCCTTTCCCACATTTCATCCACTGCTTTTGGGATCTTATCGTTGAGTTTCTTGGCTAGTTCTAGGTGTCCATGCCCGTGCATGAATGCCGAAATCCTTAGCACCGGGGGCACACCCTTGATGTGTGAGCTTTCAGCTTTGAAGCGATCCATGAATGCCTGGAGGCTCTTATTAGGCTTCCGTTTGATCCCGTGTATCTCGGTGGGATCTTTATCATACCGTTTCTGCTGCGAGAACTCTTCTAAAAACTTGCTGCTCAATTCTTCAAACCCATCTACACTTTTTGGGTCTAGGCTATCGAACCAGTTCCTTGCTGAGCCACTTAAAGTCTGACGAAACATTTTGCACCACACTGGCATGGGCCACTCTTCTTGTTCAGCAGCAGCAGAGAAGATACTGAGGTGATCTTCGGGGTCTTTGCTTCCCTCATAGACACGGACATTAGCAGGGAGCTTGGCTCGCCTATGATATCTGAAACGCGTGATCCGAGAAGTGAAGGGCGTGGGCTTAGGTCGCCTATATGGTGTACTCAAATCCTCCGGATCACTATCTGACCTTGAGTCATACCCGGACTCTGAGCTCTCCTTCCTATGGGAAGGTCTAGCTGATCGTGACTTGGTCCTGGCACTCCTGGCCTTGCTCATCCTATTGGAGCGATGTGACCTAGTGATAGATTTCCTGCGTGAAGGACTTTTATGACGTCTTCGAGCAGACTTTGACCGACCTTGGTTCCCGGACTTGGACGAGCTGTCTGAGGAGTACCCTCTTCCTTCCCTCACTGAGGGGCTCCCACGCGAGTTTCCTGACCCTATTTCTTCCGCCTCCTTGTTGAAAAGGTTTCGGGGAGTCATCTTCTCACGATTTTGCTCGTCAATTTCCTTCATCATAGTTTTTAGTGCTTCGATGTGTTGTTGAACATACGCTGGGGTGAGGCGTCCCTGATCAGGTCTGGGAGGAGGAGGGGTTACCTCCGGAGGAGCCCTCTCGCCCCCAAGTGTCCCCGAGTTCAGGCTAAGGCCTAGCCCCAGTGTAGGACCTTGGTCACCGTCTTCCATCACTTAGTTTTTTGGTAGATTGGTATTCCCGGTCCCACGGATGGCGCCAGATGTTGAAGCAAATTTCCGGAGAAGCTTCGTCAGCCCTGATCCTTCGGGTATTTTAAGGCTGCTCCTTCTAATGAAGCCCTAGCTTGCTCCTTTGGAGTATCTCGTGGCTACTCCTTCCTTGTGAAGCTCTGGCTCCCTTCTTCAGAGTTCCTTAGTCTTGCCCTCAGTCACTTAGGCTGAAATAAGAAAGAACACCGTTAGCTCGCCTCGGGGTTTGAATCCGAGACCAACTCCGGCGTGAGAGTAAGTATGTGGTTCTAGTGAGAGATAATTCTAGAGAGAGAGAGTAAGTAGTGAAGTGTGTGTAAAACTTAACCTTTGTTCCTGGAGGAAACTCTCCTTTTATACTACTTGGAGGTGGCTCCAGGACACACGAATTGTGGAGTCGAGGTTGTCTTGTAGGGGCAGCGCCTAAATAGCTGATGAGCACCAGGTCTGTCCTTCATGGTCAGACTTGTCCTCATGCTCCCTTAGTACTCGTCGTGGTCCAGGTGTCTGTACCATTCGTACATTATGGTACCACGTAGGTTAGGTGCAATCGTCCTTCCTCCGATGGAGCATGTGTGTAGGACTAGCCTTACCCGAGCTAGCATTGTCTGGGGCTGCTAGCCTTGTCTGGGGTTGCTAGCCTTGTCTGGGGTTGCCAGCCTTGTTTAGGGCTGCTAGCCTTGTCTGGGGCTAGCATTGTCTGGAGCTAGTATTGTCTCTGGACCTAGAGTGATCCTCATCACCCTAGCTACTCCAGTGAGTTACTCTAGCTTAAGATAGTTTTGCTCACGGAGCATTAGGTGTTAGTTGAGCTTTGTCTCACCTTAAGCATGGGGGTGAGACTATACCTCATCATGCTACTAGAAAATGCAACAATCTACAGTAGTTACTTTTATCAAGTTGTGCCAAGCAGATGATTATGGTTTTGAAGTTTTGTTCGGAACTTGTGAATAGATGGCTATTGCTGCGGTGCTGAACCTATATATATGTTTATGATTGATTTTCTAAATTGTGTTGAATGAGATATAAGATTAATTACTACGGTAATAAATAGAGCAAAATGTTACGGTAGACAAGATATAAAGTCATCAACTTTTGATGCATACTAAATTAGTCTTTGTGATACAGTGCGATGTTCTTCTGTCATCTACGCTTAGGAATGTCAACGCAGTGATCGGCAAAATAGTCCAATCTTGGACGCCATTCATTGAACCGCTGGTTATATGCTTTAGCCCTCTGACGCAATGCTTTAGCTCTCCTTTCGCATGCTTTATCCCGCCGCAGATATTCATCAGCCAACTTGCCCAATGCATCAGTCCGACACAATGAACCACCCTGCTGTTCCAGTGCCTTCATCCTGTCCAATAAGTCAGTCCGGCGTTTCATTGCCTCATTCTTTCTCCCTAAAACCCAAGCCAACCGTTTCTTAGCATCGTACCACTTTTTCAAAGAAAAATTACGGCGTGCAGTTTCAAGCTTATGGAATGCGATCATTCCAAGTTTGTTCAAGCGAAAGCGTCGGGTAGGTGTCTTTTGATCCTCAACACCTATATCAGCAGCCGCAATGCGAAAAGATGTTGCATAAAGAGGTCTGACACACATCAATGGGCAAAAGATCATGCAAAGAGGACACCTCGTACTACATGCGTCGGTTTGAAGCCATTGCTTTATACATGATGCTCCAAATATATGGCCACAAGGAAGACAGCAAACTGGATGATTTTCGTCACGAGTCCAATGTTTGAAACAGATGAGACAGACATCAGGAGCTTTTGCTTGAATCTTGGGTGGTCTAGAATCAAGGGCTTCAGCAAAATCTTTTTTAGTATCCGTTGGTTCATGATCATCACGATACATGGAATCATCAATAAACTCATCATCTTTCATAACCGGTACCTCAATCTCTTGCACAAATTTACCATTGGTAATCCTGCTTATGAGTAAAGGTAAGGTCATCTCCTCCACTTGTTCAAAATCATCATCATTATCATCAAGATCCAGTTCCAACTCTACTTGTTCTTCTACTTCATCATCTGTTTTACCTTTATTTGGTGGCACCTCTACCCCATCGGCAGTTTCTTCTTCTTCTTCTTCTTCGTCTCTTTTACGTTTATTAGATGGCACCTCTAACTCATCAACAATTTCTTCTTTATCATCTCTTTTACGTTTATTTGATGGCACCTCTACCCCATCAACCATTTCTTCTCCCTCTACTTCATCTCTTTTACGTTTATTTGATGGCACCTCTACCCCATCAACGGTTTTATCCGAATATACATCAATCCAACTAGTTGCCTTAGGTAACAGGCTTTTCTCCTTATCATCAACTTCATCGTCAACTACATTTTCGTCGTCATCATCATAATCATCGTCATCATCATCATCATCATCATCATCGTCGTCGTCGTCATCCTCGTCTTTTTCATCAAGATCAAAATCCATATTTAGTTGTTCTTGTTCTTGTTGTTGTTCTTGTTCTTGTGGTTTTTGTTCTTGTTTTTTTTGTTCTTCTACTTCTTGTTTATGTTCTTTGTTTGCTTCCATAGGTTTACGATCTTCCTCCTCCATTTGTGATGTTATGTCATGCGAACCCAAGAAATCCTTGTAGCTTTGTTTAAAAAACTTCATACTTGCCACGCATGCACCAGCTCGTTGACGTGATGCCTTAGATCGTTGAAGCAATGCTTTTGCCTGCTGCCCAAATGCATCAGCCTTCTCTAGATATTCATCAGCCCGCTGCCCCAATGCATCAACCCGACGTCGCAATGCCTCTGCACGTTTTGCTGCACCAGCCAGACATTCCAATGCCTTCAACCGTTTTTGTGTATTAGCCATCCGGTTCAACAATTTACTCCTCCGTTGCATAGCATCCTTCTGACGTGCCAAAACATGAGGACGTTGTTTTAAAGCATGAGAGTTAATGTTAATTGCATTTGTCAGCAGTTCCCGCTGATATTGCTTAAATGCAGTATATCCTTTGTTGCTGTATGGAAAGCGTCTAATAGATTCCTCTTGATGAGCCGGAATGCAAAGGCGATTTGCATAAAGAAGCCAAACACTCTTATATGAGAAATCGATGAGGCATACAGGGCACTTGTAAGAAGAATTACCATCTCCTACCATATTCGTTATACAAGACATCCCAAATATGTGCCCACAAGGAAGACAACTCATTTGATGTTCTTCTTTACCCGTAGTCGTCCAAGCTTGAAGACATATGGAGCAAAGATCAAGATCGTCGCTTTCTCCTCTTTTACATATATTTGGTCGAATCTCAACCCCATAAGCAGGTTTACGCGTCTCTATATCATACCAACAAGTATCCTTTGGTGTCACCTTACGACCATAGTCATCGTCTTCGTCATCTTCATCTTCATCGTCTTGTTTCCCAAAGAGAAAGCTGAGATCTATATCATCATCAAGGTCCAAACCCAATTCAACTTGTTCTTCATATAGCACCTTGTCCATTTTTTTAAAACAATGAAGAAGAAATCGATTTGCTAAAAAGCAGAGCTTATTGGTTTAAATATTTATGCTCTCTTATAATTACACTTTGCCCCTTCTTACCATACATACATATTTTCTTTCCTTTTTAGCATAAGTCGGTGTAGATAATAATAACTACAAATTTGTTTCCTATTATTATTCGTTTTCATTCATTCGTTCTACTTCGATAATGGCTCGGTTTCCGACAACGACTTTGAAGAATTGTCAAATATGTTGAGGATTGCAGAATAGCTGCAGCAGTTCGTAGATTTAATCTTCGTAGATGGGAGGTGGATAAAATAGTTTCCAGGCATATTCGATACCATCAAGACGTTGTTGAACTCCATCAAGACTCTATATCAACACTACGAGACCGCATGCACGACCGTAGGGGTTGTTATAAGTGTGGTGAGGATGGGCATATCGCTAGGAACTGTAATCAGGCTCCTGGCTGTGACCCTCATCTTCGCTGTTCTAACTGTGGTGATCTTGGGCATATCGCTGAGGACTGTAGTGGTCTTGGTTGCTGTTTGTGTGGTGAGGTTGGGCATCTCGGCGAGGACTGTGATGATGAAGGTTGGTGTCGTGGTCTTTGCTATTATTCTGGTCTGGATGGGTATATACCTGTTTGTTCTGCGTGTGCTAAGGGGCATATGGGAAGGAATTGTTATTAAAGATGAGCACCAGGCAACGGAATGTCCTACTGACCGTTTAATTCTAATGTTTCGATAATTGGGCATAATGTTTATGGATTATCGTTGTTGAACCATCTTCTTAGTTTATGTTACGTTATATGATATTGGTGGTGTTTTAATTTTTACTCTAGTTATAATGTTCATGTAGTTGAATTGATTTAAAACTTACGATTGGCATTCGAATAATCTGCTAGAAAATTTAAACCGCATTATAGGATATGCAGTGCTTAAACGGTATTGGGTTCGTAAAGGCGACCAGTATCTTTATTTTGACACATGTATGTAAAAAATATGTTCCTAACGGGTTAAACGGGTAAAGTTACACAATTTGCATCATTAGTAAGGTCCAAGTTGCGGATCATAATTCTTGTGTTCGAAGACACTGTTCATAGTGTCAAGTCGGTGAAACTAGTGTTAGGCTATTGTAACGTTCCAAATTTCATAGATTATATTAGCTATAGATATTTTTGTCAATATAAATGAAATAATTGAATGTTTGAATGGTGACCAGAAATCTATATATTTGATGGAAAAGGACCTCCAGCGTATTGGACATAAAGACAAGGACTAATGGTGCAACAATATTGTTAAGACACAAAATTACAGAATTGCCCTTTTAGGTATATAACTCTAAAATCCCAGAAGCTATCCCATCATTTTACATGTGTAATGTTACGTGTTATATGGAGAGAAAATGGAGTATAATTCCATGTTACAGAAATCTCATGAAGATGATCACACGAAGCTTCTTGAAGGAACTTGAGCGATTTATCAAGAAGCTTCAAGCACCCTTAACTAGTTAATCATCAAGTGATAAATTGTTAGTATTAGCTTAACATATATGTGAGAATATTTGGGGCTTTTGGATGACAAGTTTTTAAATGATGATTTTAAGTATAGATATATTGTTATGTACATAATTGATCATTATAGCCTACGTGTTTCATAATCTAAGGAGATTATTTTGTGAAATTAATAAATATCATGTTTAGAAAATATGGGATACTGATAAAAACAATGATGATATAGCTATTTTGATAAGTAGCTCATGATCTTGAAAGGGTGTTTGGCATATGGTTCTTAAGAAGCCAAGTTAGTATGTAAATATGAAGAATTTTGATTAATATAAACCGACTAGCCAAACAGCCCTTATGCTCATGTAACTAATACTTCATGTTTTAAGACCAAGTTAGTTAAAATGGTTTGTGATATGTAATTTCTTATGTTTTAGAATTCATGGGTTTATATTTAGAAAAGTGAACTAGCTCATGTTATTCTAACGATGTGTAACTAGAACTTGAAAATGATGTTTGGCGCAAGAAAATATTAGCAAGCTTAAGTATGGTTCATGGGTTGATAATGTTAAATTCTTGTTAAAATGATCCTAAACTTGTTTACCAAGTTAAGTTTTGAGTTTGCAAGCCAAAAATATAGATTTATGTCAGTTTCGACGATTTTGGCCAAGTATAAAAACAGGACAGCAACATGTGCAGAAAAATGTGTCATGTTTGAAAAATCGTAGTAAATCAACCGTTTATCGGATTGCGATGAGGTCAGGACCTGTTTGTAGCTCTTTGAGTCTACTTTCCAACAAAAATATTCTCAGGTCTTTTTTCAAATCCTAAATGGGTCAGAATAGTAAAACGCAGCAGACTGTCCAGAATTCTGCATTTGTGCACTTTTATAAAAGTTAGTGAAATTTGATATAGCCTACATGTAAAGATGTTAAGACAAGTTTTAATGGTTAGAGAATAATATTTATATTCCTAGGTTATCTTGGAAGTGAAGGATATGCCCGAGGAGTACCTAAACCATACAAGGTGAGTAACGTAGTGTAAAAAAACAAGTCCTTGAATTATCTTCCATGAAATCATGATCATGCTATTTATATTGCATATGTTCACGTTATGCAAGGTTCTATGTTTATATACTCGATTTTATGCCTTTATGTTACAAGTGTGCATGTTGATTATTACCCTAAGATATATATAAGGAGTAAAATGCACTTTTCATACTTGTGGTATGTCCAGATTGTATATATAGTAACTGGTCTTCTGAAACTGCAGACGGCCTACCTGGTCTTCCATTAAGTGTTCACTTTGCTACCTTGACCGTAACAAACGTTATCCGTTGACCGTTACTAAAGAGACAATGTTGTCTTTTTCTTTCAACCTTCTCCTTTCTTATTCCCCACCGTCTCTTCATCCCAACAAGATCCAAAAACCCCACTGTCACCTATCCCTCATCTATTCTATCACCCTCATTCTTCTCCCACCAAATCTCACCACCACTTTATTCTTTACCCTCACTCACCATAGTCCCAAATATTCCTTACATCTCAATCTTATAAAAAACCACCAAAGATTCAAATCAACAAAACCCACCAGTAGATCAATTCGAAAAACAAAAAGAGAAGATTAATATTTTCCTTGTAGCCACAGGAATGGATTGGTGTTTATAAAGTTCGATTGTTATTTAAAGAGTAGGTTGTCGTACCGAGTAGTGGTTCGATTAGTGGATTTTGTGGTTGTTGATAAAGTTGTTTGTTTGGAATGTGTAGCCAACGAGATGAGATTAAGGTTGTCGTTTTTTTTTATGTTGAAAGAGTAGTGAAAACGATTCCAAGGAGCTGGAATGGGTTGTTCAGTTTCTATCAATAAAAGGCTTAACATGATTAAAAAAGATGGGTATGACGAATCAGTTCTTGATATTGCGGTTTATTCTTAATCAAAAGCATATGAAGAAGATGGTTGATGCTTGTTCAACTGAAAAATTCAGTGGACATAAAGATTGTGTTAAAAAACAGGGAGTTGTTGATGTTGTTTAGGCTGATAATAATTTTTGTTATGAGGCCAGTATTGAGCTTCAAAGAAAAGCTGAGAAAACATGAGATACTGGCGATTGTTTAAGTATAAAATGGCTCCCTTAAAAACTGGGAGGTGAGGTTCAAACAATCAAGTGTATTTTTTTGATAAAGTGATTTGTTAGAAAATAAAAGAAAAAGACAGCATTGCCCCTTTAGTAACGGTCAACGGATAACGTTTGTTACGGTCAAGGTAACAAAGTGAACACTTAATGGAAGACCAGGTAGGCCGCCTGCAGTTTCAGAAGACCAGTTACTATATATGCAATCTGGATGGACATACCAGAAGTATGAAAAGTGCATTTCACTCTATATATAAGTTATCACGATTCTATGTCGCCATGTACTCATAATGACATGAATGGTCGTATTTGTCTAAGAATTCATGTTAAACCAATGAGATCTTAAAGTCAGTTCATGTTGACCCGAGTGTTCACAGTTCATGGCAAGTAATTACGTTGACTCGAGTGGTCATGAATAATGTCTAGTAATCATGAAGTTCCGAGTGTTCATAGTAGGCACGACAAGTAAAAACGTTGACCTGAATGGTCATATTATCATGACTCATGGTGACTCGAACTGTCATATTATCATGTGAAGGACTCATGTTGACTCGAGTGGTCATATTATCACGTTTTTTGTTCGACACGTGGATCATATTTCATGTTATGTGCGTAAATGGAACTTATGTTCCGTATATGGAATTCACGTCATCCTATATGGAGTACATGTCTTTAGCAAGCACTCACGATCATGCCACGGCCTAAGTTCGAAGTTTAAGTGAAGTAACATTTTTACATGGTTATCGTTTCATGAGTTTTAATTTATACTTCGTTTACTCGCTAAGCTTATTCCTTACCCCTTACTTCATTACATGTTTTATAGGTGATCATATTATGCTAAGGCTATTGGGGGCAAGGACGCCTGCAGGTTAGCTATCGGTGGTGCTCTAAAGTAACGAGCAATTCTCTAACCCAACTCTTATGATATGACTAGTTACGCCCAAATGTATTTTGAGTTGTCTCACACTAAATGAAAAAAAAATTACGGACTTGTATGTTTTTTTTTTTTTGGGCGTTTCAGCTATAGGCGTTTTTGTGATTGGTTAACCAAGGACGAGCCTTGGTTGTTTCTGTCCTTTGTCAGGTTTCAAAGTTCACGTGGAGGGATGTTCTTGTGCAGTTGTACTTGTGGCAAGCTTGACACATTCAATTATAAACAAGTCTAAAGGGGGATTGAATTTAACCAAACTTTACATCATATTAAAGCTGCTAAAATTACTTCCAAGTTGTGTTAGAAATTGTAAACTGACTCTTTCTTCAATGGTAATGTTGAGTGACTGTTAAGTGCAAAGTGACGATGATAATATATGGACGCAAGTACGGCAACTTATTTGTACAAAAAGGTCACTCGCCGATTATTACAGCAAGCGTACTAACCTCTGCAACCAAGTTATCTTATACAGTAAGGGTACTAATAGTAGTATATGCAATAAGCAATCCATGTAAATCTGAAATCCGAAGGGTAAAGGTTTGGTATCAAAATATGTACCAAAAATCTGTATATCAGAAATCGATTCTCCTGAGATAACATATACTCGTAACTGATAGATCACATGGAAAGATCAGACTTATACCAATAAGCACCGCCACCCATGACTTCATAGTTCATCCTACAATCAATCTGAAAGAAGCACATATATAAACAAGAAATAAGGAAGCACACTAGGTCACACCGTTGACCTTTGGAATTCTAACAACTTCAAGAACCGCTGAATCCAAGAAACTGGTCCACTGCTTTTGAAACAGAAGAGGCAAGCTCATCTGCTGCTTCCTGTGTGTTTGCCTCTGCATAAACTCTCACGACATCCTCTGTTCCTGACGGTCTAACAAAACATCTGCCTTGTGGATATTTCTATGAATTGTTGTCGCTTTTAATTCTAGATAACTGTTCTATTAATTTTGTATGCATGCAGGAAACCATTACCATGGTAAACCTTGCAAATGCATTCCAAAATGAAGGAATCACTGCATTTCGTTTTGATTTTGCTTGAAACGGGTAAGTTTGTGTACTAAATATCAGGGGGGTGTTCGGATGTGCAGTTACTCTTATACGATGCTGATACCAAGACCTGGCATGACCACACGTTCAAACACTACTCTCACTCCTCTGGGTACTTTATCTCTTTGCTTAGTTTGCTGTACCACACGTACAAGAGGATATCTCTTCACTCGCCGCAAAGAAGAACTGGGATTCTCGTATTACATCAAGTTTCTGCGCTTTGCTTTTCTATATGCAGCTTTGCTTCCTCCCTCCCTGTTGGTTCTAAAGATTTATGCTTCTGTTAAGCCTCGAGAGTGTGGACGGGTGGCTTTAGCCTTTGTACTTGGGTACTTATTACCAAAATGTGTTTTAATTGCTTGAGGTGTAAACAAGAATACGTACTCGAATTCATAATATCAATTTCATATCATATATATCTTACTTAACAGCAAAATAAACAGAACCATAGACCATATTTTCTTATGTTTCCACCTTTCTTGCCGGGTCAAAATGGGTAGGTTTATTCAGCACATGTGGAAGTGGGTTAGATCGACACAAACTCTTGTGTCTCTCTCTTTATACCATATAAATGATCATTTACAAACTCTTTTAATCCCATCACGCATTAACATGTTGCAAAGTAAATTAAATGAGTGACAGAATGCACACACGAAGTGATTATGCTGCATACCCATAATAACGGTAATGCATAACTGCACCCCAAGCAACAAGAACATCAATGCAAATATTTATGCAATCGTAACCAGAAACGGAACACGAGGTGCATGACATACAATGTTAAACGATTTAAAGTTTTACAAGTCACAGAGCGAAATAAGCCAATATTAGTCTTGAAAAACAAGTCATTCCAGATGCGAATTTTGAGTTTGAACATTTCTATCATCTAATCTTTTCGTTCTTGTGCTTAGCCTTCATTTTAGCCGTTTTCACTTCATCCCATTACATCAACTCCTACTTTTCTTCCTATGTTTAATCACGCGTTGCAGACTTTCTTTTCAACTTGCTCCTTCCTATATGAGTCAATAAAGATCAAAAAATTCAGAGAGTGCAGTGATAATAAGAAAGGCGGCATACATTTGACATTTAAGAACTGACAAATTTCTCACTTGTAAAGATTAGCAAATTCATCGAGTGCCTTAATGAACAAAACTCGTATCTGTGATCTATGTTTAGTAGTGATTTCTAACTATATTTCCCACGTCATCTACATGTATGTTGTATACTTGTATATCCACTGCACTCTAAGTGTGGATAACGATGCATTCACCATCACCTAGTATGGTGTTATAAATATGCTCAACTATGTCTACTGTTAAAGGTTTATTGGACACGAAAGAGTCTTTTAATTCATCACCTTGAAAGATCTCAATTAAGTCCCTAACCCTTTGTCGTTGTTCCTTGTCAATAATACCAACCATTTTCTCTAATCGATCCAGTTCATCCCACTTTTTTATAATGGATTGAAATAACTCCCACCTTTTTTCAATGCTATAGCTGCACTTAGTACGTTTTAAGCCTTCTGTTTGTGAAGTAATTTCGCCTCCCACTTTTTCTAGCTCTGTTAAAACATGGTTCCCGTATTTTGAGTCAAGGGCATCCCACATATCATATGCATGATTACAGTCTTTGAGAGTAGTTCTAACTTCTTGAGACAAACTATTCGAAATCCACCTTTTAACGAAACCGTCACTCTTCTCCCAAAGAGGTAGTTGAGAAGAGTGGAGTGATTCAAAATACCGTTTTTCAAGATATCCTAGTTTGTTCCTTGCAGCCAACGAATATATCGCCATTTCTCTCCATCTGAAGTATGCTTCATCACCATCATTATCAAAGTTAACAGAGGTAAGACGCATTTGTGGAACACAGTCCTCACATGATAGAGGGTCGATTTGGTTATAGATGCTATACTCGTCCATTTGAAATAAGCGAACAAAAGACCTCTTCCAAACTGCAAAATGGACTGGGCTAAGAAGGGTGTTAAGTAGACTTTAGTAAGACTGTTGCTTTCAAGTTGAATGAAAACCACCATATCAATCTCCAAAATCCAAATCAATCAATAGAAGCAATAAAGTGACGATTAATAGGATGTGATCATGTAACTATGATACTGTATTTTTTTTTACGTGTTGAGAAATTTTTTTTGTTTTAGCGATTATTAGTACTAAAGTTGCCTCTCACGTTAGATAAATTTGGGTGTTGAACGTGTCGAGAAAATGTCTATTTTTTATACAAAATTTATCCTTTGTGACCTGAAATAGGGTGTGACCTGTGTCACACTAGGTCCGCCCCTGGCGTGTGTGTCCGGACGGCATCATCATAATCCAGACAACACATCATGGCCTAGTCAGCAAGCGCGTGACAGCCAAGCGTCTGACTAGGCACCACCGTATTATCCAGAAGTGCCCTTTTACCTAGTGGATAATCAAGTCAACCTCAGACAACGACAAGACAACGTATGACATTACTACTACCCGTTTGAGGAATATAAGCTTGGTAGAAATCTTACAACATTTCATATCATCAGAATATATAAAGAAAAAAATTTTGACATGTAAAAAGGAATTAAATAATGTTGTGATAAAGTAATGTCAAACACAAGTTAAGACCTTAACTTGAATAATTAAATAATGAAAAGTAAATCATATATTTTAGTAGTTTATATTTGAATATAGCGAACATTGTAAATCAAGACTGGATACGTAAAACTTACATTGATGTGATGAGCGATGATAATTATTGTTGGTGATGGAGGTTAATAATTACTCGATGGTGAATGTGGAAGGAATCAATGAGTGAGAGAGATAAAGGAGGCGTATGAATTTTTAGTTTTTTAGCTAGATGTCCTCTTCTACTTTTTACCGTTAGCTCCTCTCACAATTCATTTTCATCAGTTATGGATCATTTTTTTCGAACAAAATTTATTCTTAAAACATACTAATATTTTATTAATTAATAATTAAAAACCTTACATTAAAATTTTAAAAACATTACATTACATAATACATTAAAACACAATATAAAATTTAAAAAAAATACAAAATTAAAACACGGTACGGTACATTAAATGGTACGTAACAATTTCGATCACACACCATATATTAGTGTGTTCTCAGATCTGAATCCGATATCTCCCCATTGAATTTCGATTGAAATAGCTCATAATCAGTTTGTTCGGCCCTAACTTTTTCATCCCACTCTTTTCTAGTCCTGACTTCTTCTTTCTTCCGATGTTTCTCTCCAAACTTCTTCATCTAGGAACCACGTACCTATATGAGTTTATGACGGGATTTTTTCATTTTTTTCGGGAGTGATGTTATGCATCCACCCAATTTTATTTTTAATTTGACGTTCCAAATTTGCCGCCTTTATAAATAAGGCGCTCTGTATCTCGAAATCTTTATTAGATTCTTATTTTAGAAAATTGTCAATCAAAGCATGTTTCTCTTGTGAAATATCATGGCAATTCTCATATGCTCTGCGTAGATAATCTTTAGCAACACTTGCATAATCAAATTCAAAGGCAATTCATCAATTTGTTTTTAAATCATATCTTTTATTTGAGCAACAGTATGTGAAATAAAACACGCCATTAATTATGTTGTAAAAGAAGAGTATATATTGATTTTCTAAGTTGTGTTTAAGAATTATGAAATTTAAGAGGTATTTATTAAGAGCAAAATGAGGTAGTGATTTTTTTAAATAAATAGTTTTTTACATGTTACTATGAGTCCACAAAGATGCACAATAAACGAAAGGTGAGGTGCTCACCATCGTGAGCCAAAATACCTTACCCACATGGTGAGGTGGTGTCTCACAGCTAGGTCACACGTGAAGGGGTGCTTCACGAGCCTCTCACGAAGGGTTTGTCATAGTTGTTAAACAGCTTAAGAGGGATGGGTAGTGATTAGCTATGAGCAAGTTATTTGGGCTTTATTGGTGCTTGAACGTCATCTTATTTCAACACAACAAACAAAATACTCATTTACTCATGATATTTCTCTCTCCTTTTTATATGGACCTTATTTATACATAATTTTATTTTTCTTTTCCATTTATTAACATAAATAAATTCAATTTACTAAATTAAAAATACAAATAAAGCATCAAATTAAAATTTTAATATTATAATTTAGTTATATAAAACTTTTTTTTAAAACAAATTAGTAAATTTAAACCAAAAAGTGACAAACAAAAAACCATAAGGGCATAAAGTGTAAATATAAACTTAATTTATAAGAAAAAACACTTGTTAGTCTTCTTTGTTGCAACACACACTCACACACAAACAAATTTAAAAAAAAAAAAAAAGAAGAAACGAAAGTTTTACTTACTTTTTGCTTGAAGATTGTTTCTTGATCATAAGAACACATGTATAATGATCTTTGCACGAGCACGCATAAGAGGGTCATCAAATCATAAGAAAAATACATAACCATTAACCTACATTCAAGAATGAATAATGTAATAACAAGTTAATGCAACGAAAAAAGAACTAATCAACAAAATATAAGGTATTACCATTTGACCACAACCCCAAAATCTACGATTGGGGTTTAAACTAGTCCAAGAAGTACGAATTAGAGTTAGGTTATCACAATTACAATGAACCATTTCCACCCATTTGTGTGACTTTTTGCTGGGTGGGATTAGGGTTTATGTATTTGATGTAAATTGATATTGGAAAAAAAATAATATGGAGTGTTTGATTATATATAGGACTTAGTCGCATGTTTCTTTTTTCAAACGATAAAAAAGAGCGAAAAAACATTTTTGTCCTTCTAATAATTGGAGTTAACGGTCAATTGTTTAACCTCGTTATGTCAAAGGATTAAAATAATCCAGCGCATACGAAAGACCCGATACGATATCTGCAAAAATGAAACACCACGAGGACGATGTCTACATTTTACTCATCAAAATACTATATAATGCGTAGGCGTGTTATGTAGCGTCAAATCCAAAAATCTCACGATTTCACATAGTGGCAGCTTACTTTTGTGCCACAATGTGACGGTGCAACATTCCGTACACAGTCTGAACAGTAGTTTTTGAAATTTTAAAATTCAATGGACTAAAATACAATTTGACTATACTACAAGGACTATTTTTGCAATTCTATGTAGCATTTATTATTATTACCAACAACAATCTTTTTAAGATTAACTTATGACAGCATTGCGCGAGATTTTGCTAGTTTAATTTCTATAGCAACTACAATGTAAATAACTTTTCTCATGACTTTTTACATTTATTAGTCCATTTGCATTAAATGGATAAGCCATTTATCATTAACCAGTTTTTGCAAAAGCTTGGTATCCTTCAAGTCTTTTGTAAAAAGCCATTGAAAAATCTCTTGACCGTCTATAAAAACAAAACATTCCCCTCCTTCTCATCATTCTAGTTCGAATATCATCGATTCCTTTTACTCTAAACCCTTTCATAAAAGCTAAACATCCCATCGTCTACGTTCATTATCTTTGATCATTCGTTCTACTTCGATAATGACTGCTACATATAAAAGTATTTTTAAGGCTATTAGGGAGGAGATCATTCTAAGAACTGCTCTTGATGAAGGCTTAGGTGCAGCAGCTTATGAATATAATCTTCCTATACGTGAAGTAAACCAAATAGTTTCCAAAGCAATATAAGAGCATCGAGACGTTATGAAACGCCATCAAGACTCCATAGCAGAACTAAGTAACCTTCTGCAGCGTAGAGGTTGTTATAAGTGTGGTAAGGTTGGGCATATCGCTAGGAATTGTAATGATGCTTGTTGTTATTGAAGGTTTATATAGTTCATAACAATTATTTAAAACCCTAATATGGATCAAAGAACGCATAGCAGAAGCGATTAACAAGATCATTAATTTAACACAATTATATTAATCAAGATTAGGGTTACATACCTTTATCCTAGCAAGATCCACAAGATGACGGAACGAGCGGCAACTAGGGTTTATCACGAACACCACCAAGAATATAATCTAAAGGAAGATTATATCACGCTCTTGTACACACGTAATACGACGAGTTAACCGTGAGTCTAGCACGAACAAACCGAGCTTCAACGCTTATGGAATATCTACCCAACAACCCTAGAGAGGGGCTAGGACTAGATAAAATAGACTTAATCGAAAACCAAACGAAACCCTAAGTTGGGTGTGTATGGCCGGCGATCAAAGCAAGAGAAAAGAAAGAGGGAGTGAAAAATTATGAGGCTAGGGGTTTGTTTATATAGGCTTGGCAAACCTTGGGCTCCAAGTTATAAACGAAAAAGGAAACAAAATCTTTCCCTTTACCCCCTCTATTAGCCGCCGATTAACACCCTCCATAAGGGGTGTTTGTGTAATTTTTCCTTCTTCTTTTAGCTTCTATTTAAATCCATAACGGTCGTTATAACTTAACTTTTATTTATCAACGATCGTTAGTTAAGCTTTGGTTTGATTTAACAAATATATATAAAATATATTTAATAAATAAATTAACCCTTTACGTTATGTGTGCAATCCCGTGATCCCGAGTTCGATCCTATCTCACGACTATTAATTTTAAGTCCATAAACTTTCAGCTCCCACTTGGACAAAATTCTAATATCGTGATCACATTGACTAGCGTCTAGTTACACTAGCAATGTCACTAGTACAAACCGGGTAAGGTCTCCTGGACAAGAACCTTTTAATGATTAAATCATTATTATTATCCTTTCATTTCAAATACAAATGTTAATAGGATATGGATCTCAGTCATTCCTTTCATTAACCATTCTGTTTCTCGTTTATGGATATAGCAAGATCACCAAAACAAATTTGGGTGCGGCCGCACAAATATCTTACTACTCCCCCGAGGGGCCCAGCTGTATTATACTTCAAAATAAATTTTGAAGTAAACGAATCCCATTTTGACTACAAGCAAAACTTATGAACTTTGCAACACTTCCGGAAATAATCCTTATAGCTACCAGTTACGTTTAGCGTTAGATTATTCCACAGAAATGCACTAGATCCACGACAGTTTCCTGGTATCTCAGGTCTAAGGATAACTATTTATGATTTACTTGATGACAAAGATCCATAAAGTAAAATCATATAGTTGGGATAAGTCCAATATTTGATCCATCAAATATCATCCAAAATTGACCAATATACTTTCAAGTATACTCTGTCACTATTTTGAATCGTCTTAGTTTAATAATATTCCCATATTATTAATCGACAACGGACATTTAGAAACATCATAATGCTCATGGATTAAAACATGTAAAATAGGATACAAAATCAAATAACAGAAAAATAAACGAAATCCAATCTTTATTTCATCAATTCAATAATGTCTTACATCCTTTATCCAAATACTAAAAATAGATCAATGCATAAAACTGGTACATGCATCATGCCTCTAGTAATGACATTCATACTTGTTTGGCAAAGCATAAAATAACCAATCTTGACCTATTGAAATTTTGAGAATACTTTCTTCAAGAATTCAGTTCATTGAAACTCTTGTACATGTGCATTCAAATAATTTGATATTGCCACATAGTATCAAAATTGTGAAACATCCTTGATCACCAATTTCCTAAACTTCCAAAACACATTTTAAGTTCAAAGTATTCTAATTCTTTAATGTATAATGCAACTTTAATCAACATGTCATCTCCAAAGATCCCATGACTAATATTGAGTGTTACCTCAATTATATCTTTTCAAGTTTTACAACTTGTCATAAAAGATATAAATACGTTACCTTTAAAATCTATTATGTAATGTTTGATTCCAACCAAAACCTTCAAGTTTGTTGGCTATGATAATTTGCACAACGATTGACAAATTATTCATCTATAGAATATGGAAGCCGATCCAAGATTTAGGATGTTATTCTATTTCCAAACATATTCCTTCAGAATATTCATTACACAAGTTGTTCAATAACTTCTTAAATAGATTAATATATTCAAATTATCATGTATTTTAAGCATGATATAAATACAACACGACACACATGAAAATTTCTCAAACCAGATTTAGATTTCTTCATGTCCTAAATATCCATGTAAACTTACTACATGGCATATTACGTTGTATTTCCACCGCATAAATAAATAAATTTATTTGTTCCAAGGTTATGTATATCTTATTTCCTAAATCTTCAAAGTAAAGTTTCATCTAAACCAAATCAACATTTAATATGAATGAAAACTTGCTTTCTTACATGTCTATTTGACACATATAATTTAAGAAAATAATCATAATACTCCCACTAGCTTTTAGGAATACTTAGAAATCATCTTATTCAAATTTAAATCCAATCTTGGATTTCAAATTAAACATAAGAATAATCTCCTAGATGCATGCTTTTATCCATTCATGGATAATTGCATTTTGTACTTTTCCAAAGATTTATTTTAAAGTAATAAACTCATTTCGATTACTTAAGTCCTTTCTCAAGTAGTCATTCAATAAATAGTTCATACATATCCAAATTTGTCAATTAAAATATGACCATCAAAATCTTTATATATTTAATGCATTTAGAAAAGAATACTCAATCACAATTAATTACTTAAGTGTGACTAATAATCTATTCATAATACATACATTAAATATGTGTACAATTTTGTCCATATAATTTCGACACAAAGATTAAACCACCACAATTGGCGTTTTTCTTCCTTTGACGAAACTCATCTCCAATTTCTAGTCAAACTATTTAAGATAAACCAAAACCGAAATTTGATTATCTTGTTGGACAACATCTATAACAATCATAGTATGAGTAGTTTACCAAAACAATTTTTGGTAACAAATCACAACAATTATTTGTAACTCATAATTCTCAGCATATAAATCGCATATCCGAGATATCCTTACGGACCTATGACGTAAATTCCTTTATCTTAAGGTTTAGCATTTACACGCCTACCTCATGATAATTACTAGTGTATTTTAGAAGATCATGTATTTTGTAATTTTATCTTTCAAGATCAAAACTCCAACTTGCTTTTAGTAACTTAAAATTACTCTTTAAATACATAGCAAATAGATCAACACTCCAACGTTATCTATATGGGACATTACAAAACACAATGACAGTTCCATACCCTTTATTTTCTAAACAATCCACTTCATAAGTAGTTTAGCAAAATCCGAACTTCATTTAAGATATAACGTGATTCATCACATTCCATATATAATGGTATCTTATTAATCTTCTTAGCTCAAGTCATACTCAACTTTCTAACCTTGATATCTTTTTGGAAGAAAAGGAAGATATAGTTATCTTGAATCAATCATCACCATCAAATTGAGAATTTGATTCTCCTAATGAACATACCATAACAATGATGTATTTCATTTAGGAAAATATTGTAAGTCAATCTTAACAATATTTAAGATAAATATATATCTTTAGGCTTACCTATATACCAACTAAATCATCTTAATGGTATAATAGATTTCCTAACCATTTTGCATGCTTTATAACTCAAGTACTTTTAATACAAAGTCACTTCATAAAAGTTATAAGTCCATTACACGTTTCATGTATATGTCTTTAGTGAAATAGAGACAATACATTAACGTCTTACTTTATATTATACGTCTTCCAAGACTTTATGTTTGTGACTTTATTCAATAAATCATAAACATGTATAACTAAAGTAAATCATGAACACCACTAGGTTTCATTCATCTTTTCAAGTTAATTCACTCCTATACTATTATATGAACACCACTAGGTTTCATTAGTAGTATAAGATTACTCTATGTATCTTATGTCATTCCAGGAATTAGTCCATTTTAAGAAACTTCAAAACATTCCACGCCCGATCTTACGACATGTGGATATTTTACCCTTTAGTTAACAATTTAGTCCAAGCTCTTACATGACTAAATCAAAACAACAAGTGTTTCTTAAAGTGAATGATATATATACTTTTAAAAAGTCTTTTAATCATATTGACACATGATCTAAATATTAATTAGATTGTTAGTCTCTTATCTTAAAGACAGGAGAATCATATCTTTATGAGTTGTTTCTTGCACACAATGTTCATTTCTCCCACTTGTGCATGGAACAACCTCATATATAAGATAAACATCACGTCTAACGTTCGTCTATACAAAATATGATTGTGCCATATATATTAGCTTTTACAAGTAGATGTAGAACCACTTAATCAACAAGAATCAGTACATAACTATCTTTAAAGATATTAGTGTCAACAATTCGAAAGTAATTATCTTAGGACATACTAAAGATAACATGGGTTATTACCAAGACAACAAAGCTTGTAACTCCCACTGACTTAGAGAATGTTTTAATAGACTCAAAATCAGTAATACAACACAATTCTCCCACTGAACTTGACAACATTGAAAATGTTTCATAATCGGTGAAAATAATTAGTGTTGTGTTTACTTTCTTACACTTTTGAAAAACACATTCGTAACAATTACCTATAGTGTTTAAGAGTGTAATCTACTTCGTAAATGATGACTTATCCATCAAATGCTTTTTAACTTGAAAGACTTGACATGCAATTTCTTCCTTAATAGGTCTACCAACCCTACAATGGTATGTAGTGCCTATAAATGGTCAAAGCACAACTACTAGACAGATATGCTAGT
The DNA here is from genome assembly GCA_025667525.1 of Glebionis coronaria. NCBI lineage: Eukaryota > Viridiplantae > Streptophyta > Magnoliopsida > Asterales > Asteraceae > Glebionis > Glebionis coronaria. The sequence continues at coordinate 36,727,621 of CM046879.1, forward strand.
TTGCCTTATAACCAATTAGCGGTAACTTTTAATAACTCAAAATATGCACTTTTCTTAACTATTAAAGTTTGCTATGAGTTACGGATTTGAATTTGACATTTCTAAAATCCTTATTACTCCTTCTTTACTCATGAAAAAGAGTTTTAGGTTTATCTTTCATTTGTAAATTGACTCTATCCTCAACCATACGGTTTGTAGATCAATAAATGAATAAACCACGTTTACGGTGTAACGTTGCATTAATACATTTGCAAAAGAATTTACAAAATTCAATTTTTGTATTTTCGATAATACCATTCAAGAAAATAAAATTACCCCGTTAATAATAACCATAGTATTTTCCTTGAAAACTAGAATCCAAATTGACATAATTTCATCACATCAGTTGATCTGCTAGCAATGAAAGTATTCAAGATGGTAACTTGTCGAACAATGATTGACAAACAAATTTGCAATTTCTAGACATTTAAGGGATTTACATTGCCAAAAGTCATTTTGCATTGTAAACATGTTTCATCCCTTCTTTATGCCTTAAGTTTCCAGATCTCACTGAGTAACTCAATTAAGTCGACTAATCTAAAGAACGTAAAACCTTCATGTGCAATCTTATTCAGTCATGAAGTTTTCTCTCCATTACAACATCGTCCGATATCTTATATGACGACAATTGTAACTTCAAGTGTTCGTCAATTAGAAGGCATATGACTTAAATTTTAGGGTATAGATTTTGGTGTCAAAATCATGTATGGAGAAGCATGCATACATCTCCATAACATAAGTTTAATAAAACGTTTAGTAAACTTTTTGGTGAGACTAAAAGTTCATCATATATTTGCAAGTTGAGGTATTGGTTAAACCAATTAAAGATTTTACACACAACTAAATTCACACCGTACTTTTTCTAGAACTTAGCTAAAGCACAAAGCAATAACCTTATTCATTGTGTTTCGGATGTGAATTAATGTAGTTAAATCAACCTTAAAGAATTATACCAATAACAACCGTAGGTAACTCCAATTTTGACGCACAGGCGAGCCGGGAATTTGGTCAGCGCTGAAGCATAACACCTCATTCCTTAACCGGGTACATGACCAGCGGTGCGTTATACCCACTTTATAGTTTGTCAAAATTGAGTAGGCCGTTAAGTTGCTATTGCAATTCTAATCAACACAAATCATATGTAATTTAGATCTCAAAACAATTCATTAATCTTGATATGATTTAGTCCATATTTATTTTTCTTGAAAAAAAAGTTACCCTTGTTTACGACATACAATCAATAAAAAACGTATGAAAACAAGTAGGTACAAAAAAGAACTAAATCATACACACATAATAACAATTTATATGTGCAATAAATAAATCAAATAGCCACATGCATACGATTTATTCAATAAATAATATCAAATCTAGGTTTTTATATTCATATAAAAGTCTTCCCTAATTTTAAATTTATTGAATCAAATAAAGCATGTAGCAAAACACGTAACAATTACCACATAAACATATGATCCATGAAAAACATGCATGTTCATCACGGATCTCCCACATATCTTAACAATTAAGTCTCTATGGATCGAAACATGAATTTACACAACATAACATTTAATCATGCAATTCATCAAAATTCCACCCAAATCACTTAACAATTTAATTAAATCACTACGGATCGTAACCACGCATGACATAACAATTAATTCATGCATACATCTAAAGTTAATTACCATGTAATTTTAGGGTTTACAAAATTATTTTTTTTTTTTTTATAAAAAAAATCGGCATAGCCGATTTTAAAAAACAATAAAAAACAAAACCCTAATTTTTATAAAACCTAAAAAACAACATGTAATTTTTAACACAAATCAATATTAGTTAAAAAAACTTTAGATCTTGATAATTATAATCATGTTAAAACGGCTCTCGATGCCACTGAAGGTTTATATAGTTCATAACAATTATTTAAAACCCTAATATGGATCAAAGAACGCATAGCGGAAGCGATTAACAAGATCATTAATTTAACACTATTATATTAATCAAGATTAGGGTTACATACCTTTATCCTAGCAAGATCCACAAGATGACGGAACGAGCGGCAACTAGGGTTTATCACGAACACCACCAAGAATATAATCTAAAGGAAGATTATATCACGCTCTTGTACACACGTAATACGACGAGTTAACCGTGAGTCTAGCACGAACAAACCGAGCTTCAACGCTTATGGAATATCTACCCAACAACCCTGGAGAGGGGCTAGGACTAGATAAAATAGACTTAATCGAAAACCAAACAAAACCCTAAGTTGGGTGTGTATGGCCGGCGATCAAAGCAAGAGAAAAGAAAGAGGGAGTGAAAAATTATGAGGCTAGGGGTTTGTTTATATAGGCTTGGCAAACCTTGGGCTCCAAGTTATAAACGAAAAAGGAAACAAAATCTTTCCCTTTACCCCCTCTATTAGCCGCCGATTAACACCCTCCATAAGGGGTGTTTGTGTAATTTTTCCTTCTTCTTTTAGCTTCTATTTAAATCCATAACGGTCGTTATAACTTAACTTTTATTTATCAACGATCATTAGTTAAGCTTTGGTTTGATTTAACAAATATATATAAAATATATTTAATAAATAAATTAACCCTTTACGTTATGTGTGCAATCCCGTGATCCCGAGTTCGATCCTATCTCACGACTATTAATTTTAAGTCCATAAACTTTCAGTTATAAGTGTGGTAAGGTAGGGCACATCGCTAAAAACTGCACTACTGAGAATGCTAAACTTCGTTGTGGTCTATGTTTTAAGAGTGGGCATATGACTAGAGACTGTAATGCTGGTGATGGTTGTTGTAAGTGTAGTCGGGTTGGGCATCTCGGTAGGGACTGTCCAGTGGATAGGCCATTTGGTGTCGGTGGTAGTCTTTGTTATTATTGTGGTATGCAGGGGTATAGGGCTGTTTGTTCTCTGTGTGGTGCGATAGGGCATTTGGGGAAGGACTGTTATTAAGAAGCATTATGCAACTCTTTTTGGGTTAATTAAGGGGAATATGACCCCGGTAAAATAAAGCATTATATGGCTCCAAGATTCAAGATCTCTAGTGTCACTGTCACATGTGTTTTATTTGTCTTGGATTAACCATGTGTCTTAATTTTTGGCCGACGAGGTTTAGCACTCCCATTTTTCAAGGTTTCTTTTAATGTTGAAATGATGAATATGGATTAGTGGTTGTTTAACCATGTCCTTGGTTTATGTTATATGATATCAATAGTATCTAATGCAAGATTAGAGTTTATCGCATTGCTTTATGTGTTTTAGTTTATATTCATCCATCTACTTATATTATGTTATTGTCCTTACAGCTTGTAATGATGAAAATTTGCTTTAGTACTTATGATTGGGATTGGAATGAAATCTGTGAAACTTTAAACTCTGTATTATGTTCACATTATTGGATATGTAGAATGTAGATGATGTTGGGTCCAAAAAGCCAACCAGGATCTTTATTTTGACCCATAATGTTAAAAGCCAACCAGGATCTCTAACGGGTCAAACGGTTAAAGTTACAGAGTTTAGCTACAAGGGAGAACAGGTTAAAAGTTGATCAAGGAGTATGCAAATGCATATTACGGTATTACCCCTTCAATTGCATCATTGGAACTAAAATTATTATAATGTAGATTAATATTTGTGTACAAGTCAACCCAAGGTATCCCATAACAACACAACGAATATAATTTTTTTTTTTAACAGCAAACTCACAACGAATATAATTGATCAATCAAACGGTTAAAATTCGTTAATGAAGGAACAAAATGAGGTTTCACAGCAATAATCCTATGCAATGCAGAACACGCAATGTGACATATGGTTGTTTACCAGTCTAACAAATGTGCAATGATTTTACACTCGGGAACCACAAAACTAATACCAGAAGAGGAACAAAGACACGACTAAAAACAAGGGCAAATAATATCTTATGTCAAAATTCAATTAAAGGTACTCAATTTTTTTTTTCTTAATTTAAGGTACTGATCTTTTTTCTTGTTGCAATGTTGGGATAATTAACAAATTTAAGGTTATATATTAACGACCGTTTACTTTATTATTGCATCTTTAGTCCTTTATATTAACGACACTTTGTAATCAACTCAAAAATCATTTTTATTACATTTTTAGACCGTTTTCTATTTTCGTCTGAGTTTTATCATTTTCGTTCGATTTTTAACGGTTTAGTTCTTTTTTGTCTTTTTCGTCCATTTGACTGTTTTCGGCCTTTTTTAGCGTGTTTGTTATCGTTTTCGACGGGGTTTTTTTACTATTTTCGTCATTTTCTACCGTTATCGCCTATTTTTTAAGGAAAGAAAAAAAAGTAAAAAACAAACAAAAACGGTCATAAATTGTAAAAAAAGTAAAAAATGATATTAAAAAAAAACGGGCGAAAACAGTGAAAAGCCAGAAAATGGACACAAACGGTGAGAAGAACTCGAAAAAGTACAAAAAGGATGAAACGGTCAGAATCGGTAAAATAAGGACGTATGTTGTAAAACTGGAACGAAATGATTAAAAACCGAACGAAAATGGTAAAAATCAAACGAACTTAGAATTTTAGACGGTAAAAACCGTCTAAAACTGTAAAAAAAACGAATTTTTTAGTTTAATAAAGTGTTATTAATAAAAAGGACTAACGATGCAATAATAAGTAAACGAACGTTAATATGTAACCTTTAAATTTGTTAATTTCCCAATATTACAACAAGAAAAAAGATTAATACCTTAAATTAAGAAAAAAAAAAGTTAAGTACCTTTAATTAAGTTTTGACATAAGATGGGTACCTTTTTATGCTATTTGCCCTTAAAAACAACTATGAGCTTCCTCAAATCGGTTAGAATCACAAAGACCATGGATCAAACTGCTGAGGGTAAGCGAATCAAGACTGTAACCACACAATTGAGCAAACCTTAGCTGCACTAACATAAGTATAATATTAGAGGTGTTCCGGTTAGCGTTTGTGGGAGCTCATTGGTTTATTTCCGTTTCAAACACAAAAGCTTATAAATGGAGCTTATATAAAGCCGTATTGACTTAAAGTTCATTTACTAGCTTTTTCAAATAAGCTAATCCAAACACCCCCTAAATAATCAAACTTAGTACTATTAGTCAGGTGCATATCAAACGTCTTAATGCCAGCTCTACTTGATTTAGTTTAGCGGGTTAACTAGTCATACTTAACGGGATGAATAGTTGTGCATAAGTCAAGAAAATCACGGGTATGCGTAATTTACGAACACTTTTTAGCTGGTATTCTACAATAGTTGCATCTGTCTGTTAACAACAGCTTAGATACGGTGATTATAACATTAACATTTAAGAACTGAACCTTAGTCATTTTCAATACTCACACGAACCCAATGTTTCGAAACCGGTTCGACTCGGCCAGGTCAACTGGTCGAACTCGTTCCGGCCTAAAAAACGGGTCAAAACTAACCAGTTGCCTGACTAATTGGAAGTTTGAAACCCAGTTCCCGCCTACGAAACATGGTTCTTTGCTGTATTTCAACAGCAAAAGTAGTGTTTACAGTTACACAGTAGAAAATGGGTGTTTGGAGATGTGCATTAAACCGGGTTGACCCGGTGATCGACGGGGTCGATCACATACCCGGTTTTCAAAACATTGACCTGAAACACAACCAAAAAATGATAGGTCGATATTGACTTAAGGTAAGGTTAGTTGACACGCATGCTAGTAAACTTTTTTAAGCAATCACAAACACCCTATACTGTCCACTTATGCATAAGGAATTACACACATCTGTAAAATGTAGGTATTCAACCTTCTTACTTGAGCTGCAAAGTTGATGAGAATGAGATATGCAATAACCGGTAGTTGTTAGCAAAGCTGTTAGAAATGGTTGTGTATCATAGACTCAATGTGTCCAAACTTAATGAAGTTGGTAGAAGTTTAAGATTACCAGATGATTATCTGATAACGATCATACCAAAGTATCTTGATATGTTCCGAGTGATTAATTATAGTGGAAGAAAAAGCACGATGAAAATAGAGCTCAATAAGTGGGACCAAGACTTGGCAGTTTCCGCCATTGAGAAAATAACTCAAAGAAGGATTTTAATCCATCATTCCCATATTTGTTACCCTTAACTTGGGTAAAATCATGGGAGAAGTTTTGTGTATTTGATTCATTTACTTACATTTAATCTTATACAGATCCTGGTCGTTTAGTAGACGGGTCACGGGATGTGGAGAAGAGAGCCATTGGTTTACTACACGAGTTTCTTTCGCTTAACTTATGGAAGAAAGCATCAATAATGAAACTTGGTCATTTCAAGAGGGAATTTGGTTTACCCGATAAGCTAAATGTTTTGCTTTTATCAAACTGCAGTTCCTAATGGTCAAATGTAACCCTGCAGTTAAATTCTAAAATCATATAATTGCGAAAGTCAGGCTGCGTTTGTTGGGCCATGTTTGACCACAAAATTTATCCGTGAATCATGATCATCAACTGGGACAGCTAGGTAGTTCAGGTAATGTTTAGTTTTTACCATTTAACCTGTTGCTATGTTTACCGTTTTAAATATCATCCTATGTTATCTAGTTAAAGAAGGCAACAAGTAAAAAAATGAAAAGTTGTTAGGATTCATATATTGCAAAGTCGTAGATCCTGATTGTCAACTCATTGCATAGATGCAGTAAATATTTGCTTTCTTGCAGACAGCTACTGATTCAGAACCCATGATGTCCAGATTCATTCCGGCTAGCCGGAGGCTTAAAGCATGCTCGAGTCATGTGGAGGGACTGTTTGTATGAAAATTAAGACTAGTTGCGCCAAAAGATTCAGATGACTGTCACCAATGAATTGCTGCATACTTTGTTCATATTTCCCAGTGTTTTTCTCATATATGGAGTATTGATTAGCTAAGAATTCACTTATTATGTAACTTGATACCAAAACACAGGTTTGCAAAGCTCAGTAACTCAATGACCGAGTAATCATATCTGGTTTAAGTAGTTAATTCAGAGTAACTCATCTGCAGATTAAACTACGGCACAAGGTTAAGCACTAAAACTTGATAATTCCATTTAATTGATAAGAACGTATTAACATAAGATCCAACTAACAAGCCTTAATATCTTAAACTTACATTCTAAATCCAGAACATTAACATTTGGTTTGCAGTCAGATCAGTAGTTGTAACATACCTAGAAACAACCCAAGTCAATGTGCTTATCAACTAAACAATGACGCAAACAATCAACTCATTCTAAGTGGGACCTTTCATCCAAACACCACTTTACTCCCACTTATCGCCATTTTAAAGTTGAGACAAGCAATTGGCTAGTGACTTATAGTGATGCAATACCACAGATTACACAAAATCATAAGCACTTGAAGAAGTGTGGGCAATAAGCTTTTTGCTTTTTCAATTTGTTATTATTGATGTTCAAATCATAATAATTAGTAGATGTAATGATTGAAATAATAAGCCCAAAAACTTTACTTAAACAAACAATTAAACACAAAAGCTAATTTCATTTCATTAAAAACATAACATAAACACGAAACCATCCACCAATTACAAATTCATCAAACAAAGCAGCCCCTAAGCCCTTTCACCCCTAATCCTCCTAGCCAACTGCATATCTTTCGGCATAATCGTAACCCTCTTAGCATGAATAGCACACAAATTAGTATCCTCAAAAAGCCCCACCAAATACGCCTCACTCGCCTCCTGAAGCGCAGCAACAGCCGAACTCTGAAACCTCAGATCCGTCTTGAAATCCTGAGCAATCTCTCTCACAAGCCTCTGAAACGGCAACTTCCTGATTAGCAATTCAGTGCTCTTCTGGTACTTACGGATCTCTCGTAACGCAACGGTTCCAGGCCTGAATCTGTGAGGCTTCTTGACTCCTCCGGTTGCTGGTGCTGATTTACGAGCGGCTTTTGTTGCGAGCTGCTTCCTTGGGGCCTTTCCTCCTGTAGATTTACGCGCAGTTTGCTTCGTTCTCGCCATTTCTTTTTTTGAAATGAATTTGAATGTTGTTTTGTGTGTGAGTGATTTTGAAAGTGAAATGAGAGTGTGTATTTAAAGGGGTTTGAAATGATTTGAATTTTGGGGAAAAGATGGAGGGATTGAATATGGAGCGTTGGATTAATGAATGAAAGAATGGACGGTCAAGATTGTTTGCAGTGGGAAAGTGAGGATCCTGATCCGTGTGTATGTAAAGGAGTTTGAAATAATTTGAAATTTGGGTGAAAGGAAGGAGGGAATAAATATGGGGCGTTGGATAAGTTTTTTTTTTAACGGTGGAGATTGTTTGTGTGGGAGAGTGCGGATTGTGATCCGTGAATGGATAAATATCATTTGTGTTTGTTTTTCTATGTGACACTTTATTTCATTTGTCTAACATCAAAGCAAACAGTTATCATTTTTATTCTGCCTTTTTTTACTTGTGCACTATATTAGTTATAACTTTCGTGTTATAACTTTCGTGCATGTACGGTGTTTACAAACAAATCAAATTTATTTTAATAATTTAGTTTTATATATGAATGTATAAGAATTTTCACGTGTTTAATGTTTTGTAATTAAACTACTCTGACAAAAAATACACATTTTAAGAAAAATAGCACTTTTACAACTCTCTCTCTTACTTTTTACATAAAAAGACAGTTTTACCTTTAACTAATTAATTTAAAACAATTTTAAAGTTTGTAATTATAATTTCAACAAAAAGTAATGTAGTAATCTCTATCTAAACTTCTTACCTATTTTTAGAAGTAGACAATTAATTTAGGACAACCCGAAAAAGAAAGGTGGAATATAGTTTTGGGACGGAGGTAGTACTCCCTTTATCCCAAAATTATAGTCCCATTTTGACTTTTTCGGTCTTTCTTTTTTAACTTTGACCTTAAATATTTGTGTTATATAATACGTGATAAAAATTATAAGGGAAAATCACTTAAAAGTGTAGTAACTTACGACTTTTATGGTTTTGTGTACTAAACTATTTTTTTCTCATTGTGTGTATTAAACTTTTTAATTTCGATCATTGAGTGTATTTTAAAACGATTTTGCCTTGTAAAATAACGATTTTATTTAAAAAAAAATGGGGGTAAAATGGTCAAAAAGTACACGTAATGATATGAATTTGAAAGTTTAATATACATGATGAGAAAAAAAATAGTTTAGTACACACAACCATAAAAAGTGATAAGTTTACTACATTTTTAACTGATTTTCCCAAATTATAACAATGAAGATACAAGTAAAAACTAATCAATTCATATATTTTTATTAAGTATTATATAAAACTAATCAATGAAAATACATGTAAAATATTTAGTGTCAAAGTTGGAAAAAAAAGACCGAAAAAGTCAAAGTGAGACTATAACTTACCGAAAAAGTCAAAGTGAGACTATAACTTTAGGACGGAGGGAGTAATAATTATGCACGTGGTTATAGAAAAAAAATTCATTATATTAATAGTAGTGTTTAAATAGATTTTATTTTGATCTATTAATTTTTTTTTTTTAATCGATATATTCAATGTCTTTCACTTAATTAAGGCAATTGACTTACACATGGATGAAAACCGGGAGTGTTTCGGGAGTTCATGGACAGTGTCCATTGGACAACCATATATTTCAATGCACCCGGTCCATAAAAGTTATGTTTATAGTGTTGTTTGATTTATTGTAAGTACATTTGATTATTTTGTGTCATGTTACGTCTTTCGATTTATGCACTGCGAGTTTTTATTAGCGCATTTTGATGTATACATTAAATGGTTGTACTATAAATATACAGGCTTTAATAGCTTGTATGTTAAAATGTCTCAGTTAAAATTATTTCGATGTATTTGTTGATTAGCACTCGTTTGAAGACTAATCATGTTTTATACTTGAATTTTTTAATATTAATCATCAAAAGAGAAGTTGGTTGGGTGATAAATCTTGTTTTATGCTATTGATTATCATGTTTTAACATTTAAATTGAAAAATAAAATAACATTATTCAGATGTATCACAAAAATAAGAAACATACAAAATTATTTCATTAAGATTCAAACTTTTTCGTTTCAAATTCAAATTCAAATATGCAAATAAGATTTAAAGCCTCTTAATAAACAAACAGTGTCTTAACTGAGAGGGTTGGCGCCTCTAAATATTTTGACTATATATCTCCTAATGTCTTTTTTACAACTTTTTTATAAATACAGTGACATGAATAGATGATATATAAATAAAGAAACAACTTTTGTATTATGAAACGCTACAATGGTCGCAAACACCATTATGACATCCGTTGTCAATTTTGTTTTTTTTGGATGGGATGGTGGGTTTATGGTAAATCTTTATATCCGAATAAAATTTGAATGATGTTCGTCCAAATTTAAAATTTTTCTAAAAGTTGGACATCGTGGCCAAGAGCATGAGATATAGTAGCGAATCCCATTTGCCACTTTGATGTGTCCCATTACCGAATCTCGCTAAATGCCCACCACCACACCAATTTGCTTCGCCACTTAAATGATCGTTAATTTTGTTGAGTCAAATAACGACAAAATAGTTATCTAGTTTATTTGTTTTAAAAGAAGAAAATAATAACGAAAGATCGGAGCTTGTTGAATTTCTTTTAGGAAAAAAAAGATATTTTGTGGTTGTTATTCTTAATCATTCTTTTTATAAAAATATATTTATATTATAAGTTCTTATGATTTTTTGTATATTTAAGTTAAAATTTATGTTTCGTTTATAAAGTGTTTTTTTATCTATAAATTTAAAATTTGTATTTTTTATTTTTTATTTCATATTGTATTTTGTATTTTTTTTCAAAAGGTGTGAATCGGTGAGAGAGGGGGGAGCGGGGCTACTATGTGGGCTGTTAAGCCTTTGGCGTCACTCTTCTTTTGGCGCACCGTTCTCAGCCTCGCGCCAACCCCACCAGCCAGCGCCAAAGAAACCTTTTCTTTTTTTTTCCTTTTTTTAAAAAAATTTTTAAAAAGATAGCCGTTGGAAGGGGTGTTTTTTGCAATATTTTTTAAAAATTTAACAAAAACTAGCCGTTGGGAGGGGCTAAAATGCAAAAAAAAAAATCAAAAATAAAAACTAGCCGTTTAAGAGGGCTAAAATGGTTTTTTTTTTCAAAAAAAAACCCCTAGATCGTTCTATAAATTAAACCTCAAACCTTTTACATTTCATATCTCATATATATCTATTATTCTTAATTTTTTATCACATGGATTCTTACCAAAACACGGTCTACGAATACGAACAATATTTCGGTAACATCCATGAACGTTACACTCGAGGCTTAGCGGAGTATGAGACATTTGTTGCTATGTGTAATCAAGGAGCCGGTGGATCGGGTTCGGGGCATAGGAGGACATACATACCTCGTGAACGAGAAGACGCGAGTCAAAATTGCAAAAGGACTACTTCGGCGATGTCGAAACTCCTGCAAAATATACGGAAAAGAAATTCCGGCGAAGGTATCGTATGAGTTCAAGGCTTTTTATAAAAATTGTCAATGATATTTTAAATCATAATGTCGACTCTCTTCCCGAATACGTTTCTTATTTTCGCCCCGGGATGGATGCTACCGGTCGAGATAGTAATCATCCCATTCTAAAAATCACTTCGGCATTTCGTCAATTGGCGTATGGGCCATCACCCGATGCATTTGACGAGTATTTGCAAATTGCCGAACGCACTGCTAGGGAATGTTTGCTTCATTTTACTAAATGCATATATGACTTGTTGTTGTAACATATTTAAGAAAACCTACTCCCACGGATAGAAAAATATATGCATTGCACAATCAGAAACATGGACTCGTGGGAATGCTCGGGAGTATTGATTGCATGCACTGGGATTAGAGAACTTGTCCCAAGGCTTTGCAGGCTCAATTTAAAAGACGGGATCATAAATATCCAACTTTTATGTTAGAAGCAGTGGCAGATCAAAAGTTGTCATTCTGGCATGCATACTTTGGTGTTCCTAGAGCAAACAATGATCAAAATGTGTTATATGGTTCACCTTTATTTGATGATGAGTTAGCCGATAGGGTTCCAGATTCTCCGTTTGAGGTAAATGGAGAAACATACAAAAAAGCTTATTGTTTGGCTGGCGGTATTTATCCGGAATGGTCTACTTTTGTGAAAACACTTTCTGTTTCAAGGGATGAAAAAACATTGCGGTTTAAAAGAGTTTAAGAAGGTGATAGAAAAGATATCGAACATGCTTTCGGTGTGTTACAATGTCGTTGGAGAATTATACGACAATCCGCTCGTGCTTATGAAATTAACCACTTGAAACGAATCATTTATTGTTGTATCATGGTAAATAACATGATATTGGAAGACGAAGGATTTGCATTGAATCTTAGAGATGTTTATGTCGATCCTCAACCGAATATTATTCGAAGTAGGGTCGAAAGGTGTGAAATACCTTAGAGGAAAACTAAAGAAACTAGAGACCGAAAAGTGCACAACGAGCTTCGAGTTGATCTTGTGGAGCATTTGAGCCGTAATCATTAAATTGTTATGTTTTTTATGTAATGTTTTTTTTTACATTAATGAAGTTTTTATTTAAATTATATTGTGAAAAAAATTATTATTATTTTCGTTGGTACCAGAAAATCTGGTGTCAACTGTTACCTCTAAAATATAGTGTCAACAGGATTCTGATGTCAAAGCCCCAAAATCTTACGTGGCAGCTTTGGCACCAGATTCTGGTGCCAACCGCTCCCAACTCTCTAATATTTTCCCAAATAACCGGCCTAAACTATAATCACATTTTCAATGACTTAATAGTCAGGAGTTGAGATTGAATCCATTCCATTTTTCAAAGAAGCCTCATTTGATCGGTCAATTAAATATGAGAGAATGGTACCTTACACATGTAAAGTCTAATTGATAATTTTTATTTTGTATTTCTTTTAAATAAATGAATTAAGTTTTTTAAATATAATATATAAAATAACATAAAAGTACTAGTGGTGTATCAAAATGGGAAGATAATATATATATATATATATATATATATATATATATATATATATATATATATATATATATATATATATATATATAGGGATGGGTTCTAGAGAAAACCATGTATTCGTAGAAAACTTAGAAAACAAAATAAAAGGTGACTTTTGTAATATTTAAAAACAAAAGGTAGAAAATGAAAGTTAAGTAAAAGCGGAAGGACCAAAACTGCCAACATCAAGTTCTTACTCTTCACACACCAAAATCATCGATCTGATAAAAAAACACACACGATGTTCAAACCCAACCATCTCGACTGTCGCCACCGTCGCCCCCATCTTGACCGCCGCCACCATCTCGACCGCCGGCATCATCTCGACCGTCGCCACCATATTGATGTCCGCCACCATCTAGACCGGCGCCATCATCTCGACCGTCGCCACCATCTCCACAATCTCCATCACGACATTATTCAAACACTAGACCACATAAACCACTCTATCATCATCTCTACCGGCACTGCCACCATCTCCACCGGAACCGCCACCATATTCATCGCACAACAGTCCATCCATCATACATCTGACGTACACCATAAGACGAATGAAATCAAACCACAGATATAGACCGTAAGTTTTTAATTATAGGTTTTTGACTTTTTATGTTACTTAAGTGCATCATTTTGAGAATTATACTTAAATTCATTTTATTGTAGAATGTAATGACATTTATTGATTTTGTATATATAAGGTTAGTGAAATTAGGGTATATATTAGTAAAATAAGGATTCGGGAATGTGGTTAGTGAAATTAGGGTATCTGTTAGTTACATTTGAATTATCTATTTGTTAATTTAAGGAATATTAGGGCCTTAAATAGTCATTCAGCAAAATCTGTTTTTAGTAATTTGTTACGAAATCAGATTTAAAATATGTTAAGGGATCATTGTATATTGAAAAATTATCATTTGTTTTAATTACTTATAAATAATCATATTTTATATACATGGCATCAGGGTTAGGTTTAAGGTATCAGTTTTAAAATTGCATTAAGGCATCAATTTTAAAATTGTATTAAGGCATCAATTTTTAAATTTTATTAAGGCATCAATTTTTAAATTTTATCAAGGCATCGATTTGAAATTTTAATTAAGGCATCGATTTGAAATTTTTTATTAAGGCATCGATTTTAAAATTTTATTAAGGCATCTAATTTAAAAATTTTTTAAGGCATCAATTTTAAATTTTTGTTAAGGCGTCTCCGTTAGTCTGTATAATGATAATGAGCATATGTTTTATTAAATTTAAGGCAACACATGTGCTAGGATTAGCCATTATTATGAGCTTATTGAAGTTTGGAAAAGCCGACAATGTTACCTTTCTTGTGGATTATAAGCCTTATATCAGTTGCAGTTACTAGAAAAAGCCATTCAAAAAGTTTCTTTGTGTATTCTGATATGGCGCATGCATTGCATCCAAATATAAGGTTTGCGTGTCTTGTACCCCGGTTTCAGCAACTAATATTATTTTGATTTACAGTTTTATATTATGATTTCCCACTTTTTTGTATGTATCAGGACAAACATGAAGAGAATCATCAAGCCAAGTTGCACATTGGGCTTGTGATTAACATACTGCTGCTATGCCGCCAATGATGTTACTCCCTTCAAATTACTGGAAATAGTATTCAACAACAATCTTTCGTTTTAGGTCAGCACAATATTTCTTTGTTACAAAGTGGCCGTGTTAAACAATTGGGATGTTAGCTTCTGTTTATAGTAAAGTTGGCAAAAAATCTGATCAAATGTGTTGGCAGCGAGTCAAAACGGGTTGTGATGCGTTGGCCACTTGGCCTGTTAGTTATGATGCCTAATTTATGATATACATATGGGGGTCTATAGGATGATAGTATAATTTTTTTATACTGATGAAGCTAGATGTGTTAGTACTAAAGTGTCTTTCCTTTCTTCTACAACTTTGCTCTAACTTACATGAAGTAGTAGCTAATTGAATACATGTTACCCTTTTTTTCTCCTATTCTTTTGTACTTTCTTTGTTTATCGATGCACATATTTTTAGCATAGAGTAAGTTGCTGTATAATTTAACGTCTTTTTGTACATACCGATACTTTGTAATAATAACTCAAGGGAAATTAGACAGATTTCAGGGAGACTAGTGTTAACTAATAAGCATTTGCTTTATGATAACATGCTTAAAGTGAACATCATGAAATTGGACACTTGGAACTTATATCCATTTACACTTTTTATTCCCTTGATTATTTAATTGCTACTATTAATATCATTACAAAGTTGGCACTTCCAAATTCATCTGCTATTTAATTGCAACCGTTTGAGATATTTTAGTTCATCGATTTGAGGTAAAAGTAGTGCATCCTAGTAATATTCTGATATGTTACATGAATTAGGGAGTGTTTGGGATTTCTTATCTCACATTGATTATCTGCTTATAATAGGTATGAGCTCGTTTATTCTTAAGTGATTATTTGAGTAGTTAGGTTATCTTGTTAATTAGCGCATTAATATGTTCTCCCACGAATAGGATCAAATGGTAGTGGAGATATAACCAATATCACTGGGCCAAGAAAACACAATCGTTTCTGAGGCCTTACAACGTATGCATGCTTAATAATCTTTACCATTTTATGTGCACACATTCTTTAGTAATGCGTCATACATGGATTTCTAATGGCTACGAATATTGTTAATTATCGAGTTCTGATGAAGCCTTGGTATGTTCATCTCTCCGATTTGCTCACTTATATGACATCTAATATAAATAACTTTGATACACCAGCTTGCAAGAAATATCGTTTACAATTAGTCAAATGGAGCTAAAAGCTATTACGGCATCTGTTTGTAGGTTGACTTATGTGGGGCATGATTAATGGCTATTGTTAATTTGGTCTGTTGTAGAGTTCTGTTTTGGTGAACCTCTTTCTGTGGCTTCTTCATTAGTCTCATCTTACCTCTTTTTTTGTAATGTGTAGTCCCTTTTATATGAATGATATAATACGAATTATTAAGAAAGAAAGGTAGAAATGAGAAGAATTCTAGAGAGAGAAAGTAGTGAGAGAAAGTGAGAGAGAAATGGTTGGAACTAGGTGAATGTTAGATTTAGGAATGAGAATACAAATGAACCAACCAACCCTCCTAACATGCTAGGAGGGTAGTATATATAGTCCACCCACATGCGGGCTTTAATGGACTATATATTGGGCCGGTCTTGTTGTTTGGACTTTAATTAGTTTAAATCCAAGCCCGTAAACCACGACTAAATAACTACCTATTACAACGTTCTAACTAATGTTACAATAATAACCTATGACCGAGCATTCTTGTTTGACTCAATATTTTGAGGCTAACAATCTCCCCCAATGTGAGGTCATACCCTTTTGATGTTTGGAGATCAATGGAGATTACGGATCTCGTCATAAATGAGTCTTGAACGTGTAACAGTAGTTTTGTTCCTTCATGCTGTGATCTTTGAGCCTTTGTTGTTGTCTTTCGACTTTGTCTTTTAGTCTTGAGATCTTCAAATCATCCTTGACTTGTCATTGCCATCTTGTGATCTTGTGTCTTTATCCACATGCTCACACTATCAATTGTTGGATAAATCTTTGGGCATGAATATGTGGTTGTGAATCTTTGACTTTGCTGAGTACACCGTGACGCCACCTTCTCGAGACAAAACATAGACACGGACTGAATGGCTTTGACATTCGTCCTAAATCGGTAGCGTTTTACCTCCGGTCGGTGAAGACCGTTATACGATATTAAATATCGTACCTGTGATCAGGTAGATTCAATTAAGAATCTCCTTGACAGGGTTTCGCGGCAGTACTAGCCGTTCTCTTTACTCGACCGTCTCAAAGCAAGACTGCGAACATAAAGAGTGAATCAATTGGATAAATATCCACTTGATTAAAGTCGTCAATTCAAATTCCTGGAACAAGTTTGATTCATTAAGAATCTTACCATTGTTGCTTTCCAGTTGACACAAGTTTGATTCATAAGAATCTCACAAGTCACCTACCGTAGCGCTGTTTGAGGTTGACGCTAGAAGGATTTCCATTCGTCACTGTGAATATTAATGAATATCACTCTGAATGTTCTGGCAAGACCATAAAGATATTGCGTAGAAACCTGAAACGAGTTTGAATCAATTCAGAATCAAACCACTGTTGCTTTTCAGTTTTGCACATGTTCAATTCATAAAGAATCTTGCATATGACCTACCGCAGTGCTGTTTGATGTTAACACTGGAAGGATTTCCACTCATCATTGTGAATACTAAGTAGTATCACTCTGAGTGTTCTAGCAATATCGCAAGGATATAGCGTAGGACTCTGTTGATCTTCATCCGTGTGTCCTAACGAGATTTGATTGATCTCTTGGCTCTAGACTCTATTTGTGCACTTTTAGTGGTCGGAGGCTGGAGCAGATGCCACCTATTCAATATCAACTATCTCGGAGTGAGAAAGTCAATAGAAGTCGTGTTGATCTCCGTGACAATAAAACAAACTTCTTTTGAGAGAAGCCTGAGTAGCTAGGAAAGGGTTGTGCTTCACATCACTGGGTCCATGATGAGTTTGTCTTCATGATGAGTTGACCCGGTTTCTGCCTAAGTTGTATGGAGGGCTTCTTTCTTTAGACCCTTTATCCTTACATTTCTTTTTCATTCTTCAACCCCTTCAATGCTTACCAAGACATCATTACTAGCACCTTGTTGTGATTGTTCCAGTGCTAGCATCAGTACTTAGTCGGCATTCAGCTACGTTCACATTCTACTCCATCTTTCCTAAGGACTTCTAATAATCTATTGGATTGTCCCTGGGAAGATCCCTCCGGTTCTGGTTGGATCATAGGACTTAAACCTAACCACCCTTTTGACACCAATAACGTCGTGAATTAAAGATGTTATGGGTATTTGATCGTAACCATGAAAACCACTTTAAATTCTAACAAAGTGTTTGAAAAACATTTAACACCTTGCTAGTTTTGTCGTTTAAGAAATGCTCCCCCTTCACATGTGCATCGATAATCGAAAGTGTTTCGCACATGTAGGTAAGATTTAAAGTGCTTGAGTCTTATATTAGATCACATTTTAATCACATTTTCTCCCCCTATCTCTAATATATAAAATCTGTTGATATTAGAGATACCAAATTTGATTAAAATATATTTTGAAAAATAGTCTTGAAATCTATGGGAGAAAGATGTGTTAATCTTTTGCATGAAGTAAAAATGCTCCCCCTCAAAAATTGATCCAATTGAATTGTCATTGTGAGGATATGATCCACATTTCGCTTTTTGAGGATGGGAGTTGTTGAACACACAATTTTTGAAAGATATTGAATATCATTGAAAAATTCTTGAAAAAATTGTGTTCAACGCTTTTTGAAAAATCAATTCTTTTTGTCGAAAGGTTTTTCTAAAGCATAAACTTGAGTTCATAGACTTTGAATGTCTTGACGAATCCACTCAAGTGTAAGAAGATTTCTCTTCTTTTGCTGAGGGTAAGGGTACTAAATCGTACACTCCCCCGTGAATATCGATCCGGGTTGCAATCTGAGAGTGATTACAAGCCATTGTGTTGAGCTCAAAACGTTGAATGTTTTGTGACAAGCTCAACCCAAGATAGATTGCTCTACCCTTTGTTGGAAATATTGTCCAAAATAGACAATTTCCTATTGAAAAGATAGAAATGACATGTTTTGAAAAATATTTACAACTTTCATTCGAGCTTTATGTACACACCCGTGTCGTTATTGAGCGACATTTCTAGGTACGTCCATATTATCGATACTGAAAGACACGTCGAGAAGAATATTTTTTGGATTTTGAAAGATTTTTTAATTTTGTGTTTTGCTTTTATGTGTTTTATATTTTTGTATTTTGCTTTTTCAAAGATATTTACAAGTTGATGTTTGAAAGATAAATCAAGCAGGCACCTTTGCCAGAATCTCCAGGTCTGCTGGAGTCAAACATCTCATACCAATTTGCCTAACGAGGTACTTAAACCTATCTTTCGACAGAGCTTTCGTAAACAAGTCAGCTAATTGGTAATCAGTTCCAACAAAGTATAATTCAACAATACCCTTTTCAACTTGTTCCTTAATGAAGTGATATCTGACATCAATGTGCTTCGTGCGGGAATGCTGAACCGGATTGCAGGAGATAGCTATGGCCGATTTTGAGTCACAGTACATAGGTACTTTATCAAAATGGAAGCCATAATCCGTGAGTTGTGTTCTCATCCAAAGAACTTGAGCACAACACGCAGATAGAGACACATACTCCGCTTCGGCTGATGACAGTGACGTGCAATCCTGCTTCTTGGAAGACCATCCCACAAGCTTGTCTTGACCTAGAAATTGTGCACCACCAGAAGTACTTTTACGTGTATCAAGACACCCTGCATGATCAGAATCTGAATAGGCCGTTAGAAAGAAACCGGTTTCCCTCGGATACCAGAGTCCCATGTGAATGGTATTCTTAAGGTACCGAAAGATCCGTTTAACCTCCTTGAGGTGCTTTTCAGTGGGTCGTGCTTGATATCGTGCACAATAGCACGTAGCATGATGTATATCAGGTCTGCTCGCTGTCAAGTACATGAGGGACCCGATCATGGAACGATATCTCGTTTGATCTATGGGTAATCCCTCCAAATCAGCATCTAGGGATGTGGTTGATAATGGTGTCCCAACGGGGTCACATGATGTCATACCATGCTTTTTTTATTATCTCTTGACAATACTTAGCTTGGTTAATGAAGATACCACTTGGGGATTGGTGAACTTGAATTCCTAGAAAGAATTTTAGTTCGCCCATCATAGACATTTCAAATCTGCTGTGCATTACTTTTTCAAACCATATTGAAAGTTTTGGGTTTGTAGACCCGAAAATAATGTCATCAACATAAATTTGCACAAGCAGAATGTCATCCCCATATTTATAAGTGAACAAAGTTAAATCAATGGAACCTTTTGAGAAACCTTTGGAGACCAGAAATTTCGAGAGTTCGTCGTACCACGCCCTTGGAGCTTGCTTGAGTCCATAAAGTGCTTTGTGGAGACGATACACCTTGTCAGGATAATGAGGATTGACGAATCCTTCTGGCTGCGTGACATAGACTTCTTCCTTCAAAGGACCGTTAAGAAACACCGTCTTTACGTTCATTTGATAGACAGTGAATCCCTTATGTGCCGCATAAGCAAGAAAAATCCTGACCGCTTCCATACGAGCTACTGGTGCAAATGATTCTTCAAAATCAATACCCTCTTTCTGTCCATACCCTTTAGCCACTAGCCTAGATTTATTCTTGATGATCGTGTTCTCCTCATCCATCTTGTTTTTCCAGATCCATCGAAGATTTAATGGTGTTACATCGTATGGTCTGTCAACAAGTTCCCAGACTTTAAGTCTTTCAAATTGTTGAAGTTCATCCGTCATCGATTCAATCCAAGCATGATCAGCCATGGCTTCTTTGATGTTTTTCGGTTCAGCAGTACTCACGGCGAGTGCGAACATACAAACATCGCCATCGGTTTCAAGCTGTCGTCTTGTACGAACGGTCTGTGAAGGGTTTCCAATTACGTGAACCAAAGGATGATCTCGGGTCCAATGATGTGTTGAAGGATGTCGTTGATAAAACGTATGCATATTTGACGGATCAACATGGCGAGTAGAAGACTCTCCAGTTTCGTGTACCGGTGTACCGAATGGGTTGATGAATTCGTCTTCGTCAGATAATGCATTGTCTGCTTGATTTGTGTTCTCTGGAGCAATGACAGTAGTTGTGGATGTTGTAGGATCGATTGTTGAATTGATATTCTGAGGAGGTAAATCTGCAACAACCCGTGTTGAAGTAGATGAAGTTGTATCCATTTGTTGATGATGATCGGTATCATCATTTTTATCATGAGTGACAGCGGAAGACTTCGATACAACTTGTTTCTCCCCCGTGAAATATTCATCATACATTGGTCCATATAACATTTCCAACTCTTCAATTGTCGTGTCGACTGTCATATCAGCTCTAGGAACATGTTCAGGAACCAGCTTTGAACTTGACGGTTCATTGCTGTGGTCTTGAGTTCCGAGTTCCGTGCGGTTGTGAACGGAAGTCGTTTGTCGTTGTGGATCGGGACTTAAACTGTTTTGTTCAAGTGCCATTTCTTGAGATTCATCAAATCGGATGTGAATTGTCTCGACAATCAATTTTGTTCTTTTGTTGAACACTCTATATCCCTTAGATTGAGTTGCATATCCCACAAGAATACATGCATCACCTTTCTCTTTCATTTTATCCAAATTTTCACCATCTCGAATAATGTAGCAAGTACATCCAAAAACATGAAGGTGTTTGAGTGAAGGTTTTCGATCATGAATTATGTGATATGGTGTCTTTTCGTGTCTTGGGATAATTAAGGATCGGTTTTGTGTGTAGCATGCGGTTGACACGGCTTCGGCCCAAAAGTATAGTGGAAGCTTTGAAGCGGATAATAATGTTCGAGCAGCTTCAACCAAAGTACGGTTTCGTCTTTCAACAACGCCGTTTTGTTCGGGTGTTCGAGCAATAGATGTTTCATGTTCAATCCCTTCGGCTTCAAAATACTTTCTCAGATTTGAATTCAAAAATTCTGTACCTCTGTCAGTACGAACCACTTTAACTGGAGCTTGAAGACCACGTTGTATCAATTTAAGGAAGCTGATGAGAACGTCGGGTGTTTCATCCTTGGACCTCAAGAAGTGAGTCCATGTGTACCTTGAGTAATCATCGACAATTACCAGAATATATTTCTTTCCATTGATACTCTGAACACGCATGGGACCACATAGATCCATATGAAGAAGATCTAACCGTCCTTTAGAGCTTGGTGTGGTCTTTGTTTTGAAGCTACTTCGTTTAGCTTTACAAAGTTCACAAGAAGAACAAAGATGATCTTTGATGAATTTCAAGCTTGGAAGGCCTCTCACAATATCTTTCTTGGAAAGCAAGTTAATGGTATCAAAGTTGAGATGAGAAAGACGTTGATGCCATAACCATGCCTGAGTCGTTGAAGCTTTAGCCATGAAGCAAATTGGAGTTGATGAAGTTGTGTCTTGAAGTGAAATTGTATAAAGATCAGTACCCCGTGTACCGGTAAGTAAGTCATTCCCATCATAATCACGAACAAAACATGTCTTCTTTCTGAAAGCAACTTCCAAATCCGCATCACAGAATTGACCGACCGAGAAAAGATTGTGATTGAGCCCTTCGACGTAGTATACCCTTTTAATCGTGATATTCCCCTGAACCAAATCTCCATATCCTAGGATCGGTGCAAATTGATCATTTCCGAATCGGACCGTACCTAGGAACTTCTCCACGAAGTTAATTAGAAGCTTGAGATTCCCCGTCATGTGCTTCGTGCATCCGGAGTCCATTATGAAGAGAATTATTTGTATCACCTGCAGAAGAGTTAGAACACGATGGAGCATTTGCTAAATTGGATACCACAGTAGTTGTGATAGTAGAATCATTAGTGTCCTTATCAACATTTAAAGGCAAACTAACACTCGTTTTCACATTTTCTGTCCTAACTTTAGGCATCCATTTATATCCGGGAGGACATTGATTAGCAAACCACCATTTCCAAGACTTACTGGCAGACTCATATAATTCCTTAATTTTGCTTCTAGGATTCTTAGTAGTGGAGTCTGATGCAATACTTTTCTTAGTGGGGGTAGCACCAGAATGGTTCACTTTGCGTTTGGGTTTACTAGCACTAATAGGCATCACAGTTTGCTTCTTAGTTCTAGTTTCTACGCCTTTAACATTATTCATAGCACACATAGAATGATTAGCATTAGCACACTTGCCACATTTGACACAAACAAATTTCACATTCATAGCATTCAAAGTTGAATCATTCAAATCATCATGACACGCGATTACAGACGTTTTATTCTTAGAAACATTGAAAATCCTAGGGTGTTCTTCTACTTGCTTCATCTTCCCTTGATTCTTGTGTTTCCAGACCTTATCATTCTCTTGAGTGCTCTTAAGCTGAGGCCGGCTAACACTAGTAGTGGAGACTATTCCTGTAGTAGAAGACACACGAATATTAGTGTTTCTAGAAGTCTGAGGCGAGTGAGTATCTTTGTTTGTGGGCTTAGTGGGCATTCTATACATCCCTGGTTTAATCACATTATTGTGCTTAACGCTTGGTGCTACAGGATTCCTTATGGGTTGAGCTTGTGGTAACCTTTCCTTTCCATCCATCTTGGGGGCAAACACAGGTTTTGCAAACGAGGAATTAGATAAAGCAGATGGTTTTCCCAAGATAGAGGATCTATTCTCTTTAGAGGCATTGGGTTGTCTAACAACATTTTTCTTAATGCTAGGTTCCACAATTTTCCCACCCATTTTAGCAATAAGTTTCTGCAACTCAGCTATCGCTCTGTCCCTGTCTTGTAATTGAGCTTTCAACCCTTTAATTTCCAAATTCTGTTCATTCATTTCTCGAAATGTTTGCGAAAGTTTTTCTTGCAATTTATTATCATGTGGAAAACGACCAACATCTTTTTGCAAAGCAAGTTCAAGTGAATGACAATGTTTTTGAAGGAAATCAGTTTTGTGTTGAAGTAACTCAAAAGCCTTTTTGTCAACATTTTCTTTACGTTTCGAAAGCTCAATTTCAAGACGTTCACATTCTTTGAGCTTATCAAGATATTGGCATGCAACTTCAGAATATTCATCAATATCGGCACAAGATGTAAAATAAGCACACATAATATCTTTAGAAACGCATTCTTGCAAGAGTAAATCATATTCATCAGAGAAAATGGACTTGTCCATTTGAAGATCATCAATTGCTTTCTCAAGAGACTCAACATATTGTAAATCATCAAACATTTCAGACCGAATTAAGCTTTCGAATTTAAGAACATTTTCTTTTAGTGTGGCCGCGTTCGGTATTAAGATTTGTTTGACAAGCACAGTTATGTCTTGAGGAATTGGTTTCTTCCACTCGTCATTTTGTCGTTGTTTCCAATCATTATCAATAATGGACTTAATATTATCTATGTAATGAGTAAGAAACCCAAATATCTGCCTACTCTTGCTTTTAGAAGCATCTAGGGGCAAGTAGTTGATGAACTTAGAAACGTTTGTTTTCTTAGTGGCAAACGCTTTCTTCCATTGAATTCTCTTTTCCCTGCATTCTAAAAATACTTCCTCACGAGATTTCTGAGTTTGTTTGTGGAACAGACCATAAAGACTATTCTCATAAGCATAATTATATGGTTTCACAAACTCCTTATTAACTGATGGTTGACTATCAGCATCCCAAAGGGCAGTCTCTTCACTATTGGCACTTAGAGGCATGCAATCAAGATCTGTCCTTTCAGTCTCATCAAGATAAAGATGCGGGTTCGCAACTTGAGCTTTGGCAAGGTACTCAGGACTTGCAAAGCTAGCTTGACCCTTAAACATCGATGGAGGTGCTAGCATTCTTACGGATTGAATAGAATCATGCGTTTTATAAACAACGTTCTTCAAAAAGTCGACTTGTGCTTCTAGTTTCGTAACTTTTTCGGTTTCTTTATCATATCTACTTTTGAAGTCTTGTTTTAACGCATCTACCTCTTGTTTCTTATCCTCTAGAATTTTAGCAGAATCAGTAGTGGTCATAGAGAGCTTTTGTTCAAGTTCATTAACTTTGGTATTGGCAAGGTACGTTTTTTGACGTTCATCCATTAAGAAAACATTATATTGACGCTTCTCTTTAGCTAATAACTCAAGAGTGGTATTATATTTGTTTTCAAAATCGTCCTTTTGACTTTTTAACGCACTTCCCTTGTACCCCTCAAGCTCTTTGGTTTTCTGAAGGAGCTCATCTCTATAGCTTTCAGTCATCTCAGTAGATTTGATAAGAGCAGCTTTGCATTCTTCAAAACTTTGAGTGAGCGTAGCGTTTGCCTTCTTTAATTGCTTTTGACTCTTTTTATTTTCAGTGACATCTTTTTGTAAAGTAGCAATTAAATTAGCAAGCGCAATACGTTCCTCTTCATCATATTCATTTGCATGTTGATCATCCTCAGACTCATTATTACACATGTCTGATGAATCGGGTGTGGTATTACTATCAACCGTTTCCATCATACACGTGTCATTAATGGCATTGGGTAGATCACTATGCTCAGGAATATCACCAAACACATTATATTCATCAGTAGTATGTACCTTATCGATTGGCTCAGTGTCAAAGATAGGACCATTGCCATCTTCAGTGACTTTGAGAACTTCTTCAACATGTGCCATGTACGAGTAATGTGCTTCTAATTCCTGGTCGGAGGCTTCATCATCAGTGTCATCAAGCATAGCTCCTTCCTCAGCTGACAGTTTGACCCCTGCTTCCATCTTCTTGCATAGCAACATCTTTTCCTTATGGTAGCTAGAGTCCCTAACCCGTTTCGGCTTCCTACATTCCTTTGGCATATGCCCATAACCTTGGCAATTATAACACTGAATCCCACTATGTTGAACCACTGGAGTTCCAACAGTTTCCCTATTCCCAGTAGCAGCAGCAATCCTCTGAGTATCATACTTTGCAGTTTGTCGATCATATCTTGCAGAACCCTCAACATGCGTTGGATTATGTCGATCATACCTAGAAGGACTTTCACCACGTCGACGTGTGTCATACCTTGGAGGACTCGCAACATATCGGTTCTTTGTGTTAGATGATGTTCGAAGATTGTTGTTGGTGGGTTTGTAGATCTTCTGGTAAGTCTTCATAATGAAAGCAATTTGTTGTTTCATCTCACGATTCTTCTGAGCTTGATCTTCATCACTATCTTCTTCAGATGATGACTCAGATGGTGGTGAAGTTGCTCTTGGTGCTTTGCCGCGTGATCTTGTGGATGATGAAGACTTGGATGATGTGGAATATCGTGGTGAGGATGATGGGCTAGAGTATGGCTTAGGAGCACGAGATCGATGATCTTGGACATTTTGAGTGGTAGTTAATAAAGCAAGTGGATTAGCCGTCTTTGCAACTCGTTCAGCTCGAATCTCATTTGCTTCATGCTGAAATTGTTTCAAGATGTCAAAGAGAGTGTGATAGTTTACCTTGTCTAACTGCTTCTGTTGTTTCACCAAAGTGACAAAACGTGTCCACTCTGGTTGGAGTTGTTGTAGAAATTGCACATTGACTTGCATGGTGGAGACTTCCAAGTTGTTTCTTGTCATATCATTCATCATCTTGTAAAATCTTGAATAATAGGACTCAATTGATTCTCCATCCAATGCAGTAAACTTACCAAAGTTCCAAAACAAGTTTGTTTTGACATCTTGCTTGTTGAGAGACTCTCCTTGTTGCAAGCGTTCAATGGCCGTCCACATTTCTTGTGTTGTAGGACATGCATTGACTGTGGAATAAATATCATCTCCAATTCCACTTAGGATCATATAGATCGCTTCTTTTTCTGCATCATGCCAAGCACGTTTCTCGGGTGTAAGGTCAGATAAAGTTTCCTTTTTCTTTGTTGCAGGTACTTCTGGACATGTGTCTGTGGCTGGTGTATAAGGAACATCAATTTTAGAAAAGACATATGGGCCATGGTTAATACATTGTCTCAAGGCATCACCATTAGGTCTTGTATCAAGATAGCGAAGAAAGCGTGATTGCCATTGAGCATATCGACCAGCCACAAGCATTGGTGGTCTCTCTTTATTACCCGCGACCATGATGTTGTTGTTCGTCACACGATATTCTGCAGTAGAATCCATCCCAAAATTCTCTGAAATGATGAAGTGAATATGGATCTTAAGTAGATTTGTTGTGATTGTTGTTGTGGTTTAAATTCCGAAAATTGCAATTTTTCTCCAGGCCGACAATAAATTCTCCAGTCCGACAAAAACGGTAGTCCAAAAATTTTGTAATCGCCAAAATTTGAAATCGAGCTAGAAATGTCCTAAAACTAGTATGGAAAAAATTTGAATTTACTTTACGAAAAAATTTTAACTCTTTTTTTTTTTTTTTTTTTTTTTTTTTTTTTGATCTTCGTGGAAACGATATTCTGAAACTAGTCTAGATGGTGGCTAAGTCTAAAAATTACTCAAACAAAATTTAGCGAAAACATGTCATCGGAATATCCATCGGAAAGTGCTATCGGAATGAAGGTTGTCGGAATGTTTAGATCGGAATGTCCTTTGGATCGCAATGTACCAATCGAAATCCCAGATCGCAATGTCCTATCGCAATATCCTTCTGTCGCAATATTCTATCGCAATGTACTATCGCAATATCCTATCGCAATATTCTGTCGTAATGTGGCTGTCGCAAAGTGGGCAGAGTACCGTTTCAAGATTGCCTTAACCGTCGCAATCCAGATCGCAATAACGATCGGAATGTCCAGATCGGAATAAGGGGGCTATCGCAATACGGATCACAAAGTAAAACCCTAGGGTTATTGCGATCGAAACCGTACTTACCTTTCCTATATTCAAGCTGTCGCAATAATGGTGCTTTTTCTTCCAACTTTTTAGGCAACGATTTTTGGCAACTTTTAGGCAACAAGTTAGCAACTTTTAGGCAACAAATTCGTGATTTTTACCAAACCAAAACAACCAAATCTCTACAACAAGTATATAGATGATTTGTAGCAAGATAAAGAACACGAAAACCACAAAAACAAAATTTGAATTCGAGTTGATTTATGGAAGAAATCACACGAATCAAATATAAGAAGAACAACCAATAACAAATCTACCCCGTGGCGATTGATACCAATTGTAGTCCCTTTTATATGAATGATATAATACGAATTATTAAGAAAGAAAGGTAGAAATGAGAAGAATTCTAGAGAGAGAAAGTAGTGAGAGAAAGTGAGAGAGAAATGGTTGGAACTAGGTGAATGTTAGATTTAGGAATGAGAATACAAATGAACCAACCAACCCTCCTAACATGCTAGGAGGGTAGTATATATAGTCCACCCACATGCGGGCTTTAATGGACTATATATTGGGCCGGGCTTGTTGTTTGGACTTTAATTAGTTTAAATCCAAGCCCGTAAACCACGACTAAATAACTACCTATTACAACGTTCTAACTAATGTTACAATAATAACCTATGACCGAGCATTCTTGTTTGACTCAATATTTTGAGGCTAACATAATGTATTAGTATTTGTTAAAATTAATCCTAGATAAATGTTTGAAAGTTTTGTTTGCAAAAACTGCTCACCAGGTGTTTGTTCAAATTTAAGAATAAGAGTTTATAATTGTGATACACTAATTTGAATCATATGTGTTTAACATTGAATTCTATGACATCTTATGGCTAGGGAATCTGTTGTATTAGTGCATAGTTGTTTGTGGTTGCTAAATCAGGTTAACTTAGATGAACATAGTTTTGAGATAGTTGTTTAGTAAATTACTACTAGTTTGTATATATAGTGCATCCTTTTATATATATTAGTGAATCTATAAATAATGCCACATCTTTTTATTTTTGTGGTGCATCGATAAATCAGGGCAATTGTCTTAGGGCATTTGTTCAAAAATCGTGGTAGAGAATTTGTTCAAAACTGTGTGAGGGCATTAGTTCAAAAATGTTTTAGGGCAACTAGTTAAAACTGTTTAACAGCATCAGGATATCATGAAACCCAATATGAAGAATATTTTTAATGCATATATTTGTTTATGGATTTTATGATGATTATATGAATATTATATGTCGAAAAATGAAAACTATTAGATTGGTTGATTAGTGCATCTAGGTCGCATTGAAAAATAATATATGTTTGTTAAATAAAATATCTTATTGGTTAAAATAGTTATCTGTTAAATTAAAGTAACATGTCATTGTTAAATTTAAGGTATCAGTTTGTTAAGAAACCAAAAGAAGAATAGTGTTGCATATGATAACTTCGTAATGTTTCAGATTCTTTGTTCTTCATTTTAATCTGTTAGAACTAGCCAAGAACTTCAAACCTAGTGAGGCACCTGCAGAAATGATTATTGTCGGCTGTATGCGTGGTGTCTGTATCAGAATATATGGCAAGTATCTCATTTGCCTTAAAGTTTTTATCGCGTGTTGTGCATGACTGAACTCTTTCTTGTTGCAGTTTGGTAAGGCGGTTGTCTGTTCTGATGCAGTCACATAAGCTGCTTGATTTGGATACATAGCCACTGACCGACTAGAAGGCTTTCTGGTTTTAGTTATAGCTTCTAAAGGAGACGAAGTTACCAGCTAACCTCCCTACCTGAGGTACACAAATGTTCATTCGTTGTGGTTATAGTTTTGCATTACACAGTGTATTGTATTTAAGTGGACTGGTTCTCGGATAACTTAGGGGTCAAGATATAAGTTTTGGAAGTCACTTAAAGTTGTTGCAGGTCTGCAGCAAAACTGAAACTAAAGAACTTTCTATAAATCTTGATCTAATAAGATTATGCCAAACTTTAAAACTACAAGTTATTTGATACTTCAAAGTTCAAATAGCACAAGAACGTCTAACTAGTCTCTTGTACTACAGTGTGTTATACCATATCGCCAACTCACTTTTGGAATGCAATGGCAAACACCGTTTTGGACATTCAGGTTTTTTGTTACTATCGTGTTTTTATAAACTATGATAACAACTCGTTTACCTATCATCTATAGGATTGGGTTTTCATTTAGAGTAGTAGCTGCATGTGCTATCAAAATAGCAATACTATCATAAAATACTCATTGTTACATTCTGGTTTATGTGTGTACGTGTTATTAGCCAGTACCTGATTAAAATTATATAAAATTTAGGCCAGAAGGTTGGGATGATGAAGAATATTGTGAGTGGACCATCCCAACTATTCCAAAAGCCGAGTACGAAGGCCCATGTAAGACAGTTTTTTAGGCTTTTTCTTTCAGTGCTAAATTGTTGTTGGAAAAAACCCTTAGATTATCATATTTTAATTTACAGGTGAAGTTGATCATTGAATTCTTGTGAATAAATGTGGCCTTGAGGTTGTTAAGGAAGTTATGCACGAAGAGCATATGAAGCTGCTCATAGATATAAGAAAGGTTTGTCGTGGATAAGTTTCTCTATACAATTTGCTTCAACTTAACAATATAATTATTACTATAATATAAATGTCTTTGGATTTTCTAATATTCATATAAACAAGTTTGTGCATTTCCATAATTATTTTAAAATTACAGATTTTCATGCAAATTGATGTGCTAAATCCCGTCACAACTTATTATATAAAAAACTTAATCAACCCGTTTATAACTTGATGTGTCTAAATTGGTGTATCTGGGTCTTTTTTTACTTGAGGGTTAGAGAGGATCTGAGGTATGATTAACACGGCTATTATATGGTTTGAGACAGTCACATGTATTTTAGTGCAGTCGTTTGTATCATAAATAGGACATCCAAATATATATTTTAGTACATCTGTTTGTATTTTCGTGCATCCATTTGAGGTACCGGGTCACGTGTTATAGGATATAGAATATCGGTTAATATTTATTTACATAAAAAGTCAAAATTTGGTATGAACTGACGTGAATATAGATTATAGTTGCTGATAAACTGTCATAAAGCAGACTCTTTGATCTTTTATTACACATGTCTAACTGCTGATGGGTCTAAATTGGTCTATCTGGGTCCTTTTTACCTGAGGGTTAGAGAGAATATGAAGTACGATTAAAAACGACTCTTATATGGTTTGATACAGTCACATGTATTTTGGTGCTGCCTTTTGTATCATAATAGGGCATCCAAATATATATTTTAGTACATCTATTTATATCTTCGTGCATCTATCTGAGGTACCGGGTCATGTGTTATAGTATATAGGAAATCGGTTAATAATTATTTACATAAAAAGTCAAAATTTGGCATGAACTGACATGGACATGGATTAGAGCTGCTTATAAACTGTCATAAAGTAGACTCTTTGATCGTTTATTACATATGTCGAATTGTTGATATTTTTTGCAACATTGTAAGCATGAGAACTGGATGATGATTGCAAAGTAATTGGAAATTCAATTCAAATAATGCATGTTAGTGCCACAGTTGATTGTTGTGTTTGCAGAGAACAATCGAAAGAAAACATCTGACTTGGTTGCCTAGGGTACTGTTATTTATCCCATGTTTTTTGAGAGTTCACTAATTGTATCAAATATACTTGTCTAAAGTATCGATTTTCTTTTTAGGTTTGTTCACTTTCAAGAATGTCGACTTTATCCACATTTCTATCCTCATTTCCATAACATGGATGCTTTTTTATTGCAAAGGTATATGCCATTATTAGCTACAAATCTGAATGTTGATATTTGTCTACATTTCTTTTGCCTATTGTATATGTAATGTGATCATCTGGTCATATTTCAGCGCAAGAAAATGAGTAAATCCAAAGGAGCTCTGACAAAAGCTTCTGAACTAGATAAAATAGTGGAAGACAGTTCTGAGATCAAACCCAGGCAAGCACAAATATCCCAGAATTAATCTCTAAGTAAAGACGCACCCAGAATAAACATTGTTGAAGACTAAATGTGTATTGCTGGTCGTAAGGGTGTTTGGATTTGGGTATTCTCATTTATAAGATATTATGTCCGAATCGAATACATTTGACTTGCCAATTCTTTGTTGCATCGATACATGTTGAAGATTGTGGGGTGCTTACTTTCCAGAGCAGAAAGTTTGTTACATCAGTACATGTATTATTTGCTGGAGGGTACCATTTTTTTAATGCATACCTGGTGAATATCCTGGTGAATATGTTAGTTAAATCTAAGACATCTGTAGTTAACACTTGTTTGTTTATTTCTATGAGTGGTCACTTTTTGAGTTGCATGTTTAGTAAATCCATTGAATATTTGGTACATATGTTTGTATGTTTTCGTGCATCACTTTGTATAACTTATTGCATCCGTTTGACATAATTAGTTATTATACTTATGAACTTGGGTGTCTTGAGGTCATCAGCATTTGTATGGTTGGGTAATTAGAAGTTATTGTGACATCTGTTTGTATTGTTAGTAAGTAGCTGTAGCATCTCAGGTTGAAATATTCTATTAGCCACCATCTATTAACCACCTCACAAGTTTATGTCTTCTCCCCTAGAAACACAAAATGAACATAGATACACTTCATAAAACTTAAAAGACATAACCAAACTAATCATGTCTTGAGAAACAACAAACACATTATTATAATTAATCCAGGTCATAGCTGATGCCTGACTTCAGAAGGAAAAATGATTAACAATTGCAGCCAATATGATATTTTATTTTTAACAAAATAATATCATAACCATTTGATGTCATTTAACATGTTTCCAATCAAAACATATTTGATATGTGGAACATTCCAACAAGCTACATCTAAGTCTTCTTTGTATCCTCACTCTCGCCATCATCTTTCAATTGGTTTTCCTTCTTTTTAGAGTCAGGAGCCTCAAACAAGGTCAAGCTCCAGGACCTACTTTGAAAAAGAGCCTCTTCTTGAAGGTCACGAGTCTGAATCAATTTAAGTGTCAACAACCTAACACATAAAAGGTCTACCTTTAGGATTTTGATGCATACATTGGTAAGCCAAGTTGCTGACATTTATCGTAGTTTTCGATAAGTATCGACCTTCCATTCTGGGGTCTAGCCTTCTCACAGGTTTCTTGTTGTGCACTAGAATCGGTATAGCCCACTTGACCAGATTGTGCTCATGGCTAGGTATGCTCTTATCCATAGCTCTACGACAAATAAACATTTCAAGAAGAACCACCCAAAACCCATAAATATCACTTCTAGTTGTCAAGTGTCCTACAAACGCCACTAAAATTTAAGACCTGATATTGCCTGGAAGGATGTCAAGTATTCAAAAATATGGGAGTATTTAAGAGATGAATTCTAGTTAACTCAAATCTTTGCATCATCTGATACTTGCAGCAGATTAGACACGTTGCAATACTCATCTTGTTATCTTGTGAACTTACCTTATCAATGTTTCTTATACCTCAGAAAACTGATCACCAAATTGGGGTTTAGTGAATGAATTAACATAATTTTGAAACATGAATTATACAAACAAAAAAAAGTTACCAGTCTATAAAATAGTTCCGAGGAAAAACTTGTGGAGCTGATGGTGTATTTAGCGCATCTGAGCAAAACACATAATTTCTATTTATTAAAAGAATCACAAAATTAGCTTAAACCAAAATGTTGATTATTGAACAAGTATCACGTGATTATATTCAAACAAAACCTCGGGCAAGTGCGGTGCATACGGTTCTCTCCGTATAAAATGAAATAATATCTTCATACATAATTTTAGGAAATAGAAAAACCTGAGAAGATTATTTTGATTAGTAACAATTGTATTGTTAACTGTTATCTACATGTTTAGAAAAGTTGTCACTCCAAAAGAAACAAACAAAGCTTCAAGTGGTGGCGCGCCAAAAACTACCATTGTATAGTACCTGCATGTTAGAATTATTATCTATATGATGGATCTAATTTGTCTTTGTACATGGTATCAAACAAGTTCCCCTTCGTCATCAAAGTGGTCTTGAACACATAATCAGTTCCTAGACAGTATGTGCATCTTCTATGTACTTGGTATATAGTATGTATGGTTTATTTGGATGATGTATTAGCATATGATTACTTTATGCATTATATGTAAAAAAATTCACTCAGGCCATCGGCTTTTGTCGCTTCTCGAATTAGTCATCTCGACTTAGCAATAGACAATAGACAACCTTTATTGTAATTTATGCTCCAAAGTTATGTGATAGCAAAAAATTACAGTTTAAGAGGCTAAACCAATTGCAAGTTCTCGTGGTAGAGCTACAACTACACCTCCATCAGCCAACGTTTATATTAACATAAACATATATGCTGGCCGCTCCTACTAGAATTTTTAGAGAGGAAAAAAAGTTAATAAAAGTATAAGTTATGATTTTATTGTCGATAAAAATGTTTCAAGAGAATTGTAGTTACCTAAATCTAGTGACTACATCAAACAGTGACCACCACTACAAATAGCAAGGCAAGTAGTTTTGACAATAAGACCAAAACTAGATCTCAACATACAATTAGTGTATCACAGTTCACACTTGTAAAATTTTGTTGGGGCATTGTATCAAGCACTTTGTGTACTACCTTATTAAGCATAATTTATATCTATCTTTTCTCAACCTATTTTGCCATATAATATTTAGATCAACAAAAAACAAAAAAAATGAACGAATTATTATCAATATTAATTGATAATAACATGAAAATTATTAAAGAACCTGTCTTATATCTTAAATGTTGAATGTGGCTACATAATAGGAACGGAATGATGGATAACGATGATTAATGGTGGGAATGATTGTTGGGGACGATGGAGAACGGTGGGCATTGGTGGTGAACGGTGAGCATTGGTGGTGAACGGTGAAAGCCGGTGATGTGGTAAACTCGTCGGGAGAAAAAACGCAGAAGAAGAAAAATGAGAAAAATTAGGCATTATATATGATTAAGATAAAATTGGTGTGAATTTACAAAACAAACCTCGAAAAATTGGAAAATTTCAATCAGACCCTTGTAGTTTTTGAAAAAAAAAAGAGGGGAGTGGGCTTTTGATCCAACGATGGGGAGAAGGTTTTCTATGTTTTCATTTGAGATGAAGTTTTCTATCGATCCCATCTCTCTCTCTCTCTCTCTCTCTCTCTCTCTATATATATATATATATATATATATATATATATATATATATATATATATATATATATATATATATATATATATATATATATATATATATATATAGAAAAGGGTGTTTTGAGATGGTAATGTCAAAGTTAAAAAGAAAAGTTGGTAATGTCGACGTTTTTCATCATACCTAATATGCTCTAAAAACCCAATAAAAAGCCTAATGCTTTATATTATACCAGTAGAACTTGGGAAATGAATGGTAGATAAGGACTGAATGATAAAAGAACTAAAAGAAAAAGGGATGGATTTGACAAAATAAAGAAAAGGAAGCTTCCACGAAAGACACATACAAAAAAAGACACACATGGCTGGGGAGTGGGGAAGGCTACATGCAACGGTGAAGGGTTTCGGTCGATCCCACTTGGTCGCGACTCGGTCGCGCCGTTGTGGGTAATCGGTCGCCTCACTAGGTCGCCCTCAATTGGGTCATTCCCGCGGCCTTTTCTGTTTGTGTTTGTGTTTGAGTTTGTGTATGTGTTTGAAATACTAGCCGTTGCTAGTAGCCGCTGGAAACCAAAAAAATAAAAAATTACACTCAAATTAAAACATATATATATACTCACCTTTCACACTCAAATTTTTACACTAACATAACCAAAATGTCTAGCCATAGAACTCCCAAAACAAGAACCCCAAGACCCCGAGTTCGTCAAGAAACCGTTCCACATGTGACACCGGATTCGGCTTTCCGATTATCTGGCGTGTCTCCTCAATTCCGTTTTAGACCCGCCACTTTTGAATATCAATCACCACAACCAACACATCAAAACTATCCAAACCGTCCTTTCTATCCCCCACAACGTGATTATCAACAACAACAACCTATCTATGAATCATCGACGGGTGCATATCGTCCTACTATGGATTCTTCCACTTCTACCTATCCAAACCAACCGTTTTCTCCGATTAGTCGTTGTAATGTTGATGTTGCGTTTGAAGAAATGATGTATAACCAATAGAACTATGTCGATGAATGTGCGGGTGAAGGTCCTAGCCAAGATCAGTCTATGGGCCAAGGTTCGGGACACGGGTCATTTCACGGTGCATATAACGTTGAAGACGAGGAAGAGATGTCTCCAATCAAATCTAAGAAGCCTTCTAGACGTGCTACGAAAGCCAAGACGGTTGTGTCGAATAAGGCACCAAAAGAATGGACAAGCGAAGAAGAGGTTGCGTTGTGCAAAGGTTGGTGTCATGTTTCCGAGGATAGTGTTGTAGGAAACAGTCAAACAATAAAGGGCTTTTGGAAAAAAGTAATTAAGTACTATGAAAACGAGACGCGTTCTACTAGAGGGTATAATGCAGTTGTGAGCAAATGGAAAAATAGGTTGCGTCCCAGCGTTGGTGGTTTTTGTGTTATAATGGATAACACTGAGCGTAATCATGATAATGGTGCGAATGATCTGACTGATTACCAAAAAACTTGTGCTGAGTACAAAATGATTTACAAAAAAGATTTTCAATACCAGGAGTCGTGGAAGGTGCTCAAAGATCACCAGAGTTGGATACAGATTGAGATGCCGAGGTTTTCAAAGAAAAAAAGTAACAAAAAATCCAAGACTTCTAAAACAACTTATGGTTCTGGACACGCTAGTTACATGGATGTGCTTGAAGATTCTGAAGATGAGGTATAAGAGACTCAAGAATACAGGCCAATGGGTCGTAAAGCTAAAAAGAAGTCATCAACATCTTTGTCAACAGGGAAGTCTTTATTTGTTGATTCTGTGACCACCAAATGGGAAAAGCTGAAAGACAATGGGTGGGGAAAAAAGAAGCAACAACAAGATGAGTACTTTAACATCAAGCAACAAGAGATTAATTTGAAAAAATAAAAGCTCGCATTACAGCGTCGGGCAGTCGAGCTTGCAGAATCAAAGAAGCGAGATAAGGACTTGATGTTCTACAACTCGGATATCAACCCCAACTTGCTGATAGCCAAACAGCAAGCCCAACAAGAAATGAAGGACAAAATCAAGGAACACTATAATTTAGATCACTAGGATTATCGTGCTTTTTTTTAAATAAATGTAATGTTTTTTAATTTATGAAATGTTTTTTTAAAATAAATGTAATGTTTTTTTAATAAAATTTATTGTGTTTTAAAAAAAAATTGAATTAGGTCGCACTAGGTCGCCTTGTTGTGGCAAATAGGTCGCACTAGGTCGTAGGAGAGAGAAAACTGAAAAAACTAGGTCGCGACCTATAACGGTTGTGGGTAGCCTAATGGAAAAAAAACCCACCATCACCTCACCTCCACCTCATATTTCCACTATTACTTTTATTTAATTTATTTATAAAATACATACTTTTATTCCATCAAATTAAAAAACGATACACGCGGGTAAATACAAACATTGAAAATATTAGGCATTATTAGCCAAGTGCTGGATTAAATCGGATCGAAGATTTTGATGCACTTGAGATGATCTGATGTATCCCATAACAACATGAATTTCTTCCGTGCTTCGTACCAGATCGTCCAGTTGTTGTGCTTCTCGGTACCATTTGGTACTTATCGCATATTCTTTGTGTTAACAAATCATATTATGCATTATGATGCATGCATACATCATATTAACAAGTCTTTCTTTCTTCATCGCACGTGCTGGATTGGCGATTATGACCCATTTCTTTTTCAGAACACCAAACACGCTTTCCACATCCTTCCTTGCCAATTATTGCTTCTGCTTATACAATATTCGACTGTGGTCGTCGTTAGAGGGTTCTGGAATCGTCTCAAAAAGTAGAGCTAATTCGGGATATATCCCGTCAGTAAGATAGTATCCAAATTGATAATTAACGCTGTTAGCCGTATCAGGGACCTCTGGTGCTCGTCCTGTTTTCAAATCGTTAAACAAATGGGATTAATATAACACATTGATGTCATTGTTAGACCCAGAAACACCAAAGAAAGCATGCCATATCCACAAGTCTTGCGACGCAACAACTTCCAACAAAATAAACGGATTCGATCCGTGATCACGTCTAACATATTGCCCTTTATGGGCGTACAGACAACCAAACGACTCCCAATCCATGTAGTCTAGACTTCCTATCATCCTAGGGAAACCGTGCTTCCTTTCGTGATGTTGATATAGTAATTCAACATCACTCACCGTGGATTTTCTCAGATACTCTGGCCCATAAATCGGCCTTATAGCAGAACAAAAATGATCAAGACTCTCCCGTGAAGTTCTTTTAGAGATTTGAAGATATTCATCTAAAAAGGCTGGAACAATGCCATATGCCAATTGACGAATTGCAGAAGTGCATTTCACCACCAGAGCAACGCCTTCTTTTCCGGTACAGTCGATATTTGAATTAAAGTAAGGATCATGTGCAGTTACAGCCGTAACTATATCGTTGAAAAGTGAACGATCCATTCGGTATGTCTTCAGGAATGCACGTTCGTCGTAGACCGGGTTGTCATTGAAAAACGCGGCAAGTAAACGATCATGGGCACCATAACGATCTCGATTAACCGGGTTTCTAGGCACTAGTTGTCGCCTATTTGGAAAAAACGCCATTGCTTTTGCTAGCAACCGGACACGAGGGCTATTCATCAAAGTTTCTTCATCTTGGATTATCAGATCGGGGTACATAAATGTATATTCATCAATGTTTTCCATGGTAAAAATTTATAAATTATGGACAAGATGATTTTTTGATTGAGAAAAAAGATGAAATGAGAGATATGAAAAAAAAGAAGTGAAAATGAGGATTATATAGAAATAAATGGGGATGAAAAAGAAAGATTTGGGGTTGTGTGAATGGTGAGAAACTCAACCCACGCGTGGGGTTTTGAGGTAAGATAGTGAGATTCCTGGCACCCCACGCGTGGGTTTTTGCCACATCATCCCACCCCTGGGTTTTTTTCACAACTCCCCCCAGCCTAAAGAGAGTACGTAAAAACTACCAATTTTACACATAGTAATTTAATTTAATTTAGGGTTTATCTGAATTGAAGCTGTTCAAAAATGTCTAAAAAGGATAAGAATGTTTTCGATGCAATCAAGCAGTTTCAGCTCATCCATACTGTTGAAACCAAGGGAATGGATGCAGCTAAAAAGTACGATCTTGAGAAACCACAAGTTCAAGAACTCGTTTGGAAAGCCATTCAAGACCATGAAGCCATGATCAAAAGACACCAAGACTCCATTACAGCCCTTCAAAAATGCATGGAAGACGAACAAGAAAACAACCTCAAAATGGAACCTAAATCATCAGATGGTAGTAGTAGTAGTAGTGGTGATGTGTTGTGTTGTATATGTGGTAAGAATGGGCATAAGGCAAAAGAGTGTTGTGGTCTTGGTTGCTATAGGTGTGGTAAGGTTGGTCATGTTGGTCGTCCCATGTCGCGTTGTAACGGGGATGTCAATGGTGGTATGGAGGGGTTTGTTGGTCTTTATAGTGGTGTTTGTTATTACTGTGGGAAGGGTGGGTATATCCCTGTGTGTTCCAAGTGTGGTGAGACCGGGCATGTGGGTCAGGAATGTTGGTAAACATGGGTATTGTGCAATGGAGTGCGTTATTTCTGGTTCGTGTTTAACTTGTGTTTTAATCTTGGGTACCATGCTTATGGATTTATGGTGGTTTAGCATGTGTTCTTAGTTTATGTTATCTGACGTCTTAATTTTATGGAGTTTTAGTTACTTTAATTGTTGTTAGTATGGCACTGTAATGATGTTGTTTTAAGACTTAAATTGGCAATGCAATGATATTTTCTATGGTTTAGTAAGGTGTAGTTCTCATTCAATGTTATTATTACTGTTTTAATGTGGTCAAGCCAATGTTCTTAGAATCTTAGTTTATGTTATATGGTATCTGTATCTAATGCAAAATTAAAGTTTCTATGATGTCGTTAGATATTTTAATTACTTTAGTTATTGTTAGTATAGCGTTGTAATGATGTTGAATTGCTTCACGACTTATGAATGGGATTGGAATGAAATTCTCTATGGTTTAAAGAGGTGTATGTTATTTTTTTTCCATAGAAGCTGAGAAACTGATGCCATTATATGTTGGCCTTAATATGTGTTTTTTAACGATGGAACGAAAGAATTCGTGATTCCAAACTTATGATCCTTTGTTACCAGTACAAATTGCAATGAAATACATATTAGGAATTGCAAACCCAAACAGCCTAGCCTTCGGCCACACCTAATCCATGGGATATTTTACTCAACGTGTTTTCTATTCTTGATTGTTTTATAACAGTGACCAAAACATGTGAACTTATAGTTGTGAATTGGAGTATCGATGAGTTAAGCTTTTGCTAAAAAAACTATTCAAGTTGGACATAGTTTAATGATTTACTGTATGATACAGTTGACCGTTTTTGTAGGACTAACAGATAGTGTAGGTTCGTTTTTGTGTGAATTTAGAGTTTCATCATGTTTGTTTATGTGGTTTTATTTTACTTTAGTTATTAAAATGTTATTGTTAGTATAGCTTTGTAATGCTGTTGAATTGCTCTAGAACTTATGATCGGGATTGGAATGAAATCTACCAGTGAGGTGTAAGTTTTTATAGAGGTCGAGAAACATATGTTATTCTCTATTTGCCTTAAATCAACATTTGTCAAATCTTATAAAAAAATACCATTGCGGCCAAAACATGTGACCTTGTAGTTGTGAATTGGTGTATCAATGAGGTCAGCTCTTGCTAAGAAACTATTCAAGTTGGGCTTACTTTAACGATCTATGATGCAATTGATTTTCTGTAGGACTAACATGTAGGAATAATAGATAGTGTGTGTTCCTTGTTGTCTGCATTTCTCGTTCCAGGTGGATAGTACGGATATGCTTGCTGTGTTGTGCTGTAATAGATCTAGGCGTATTTCATTATTCAATTGAAAATAGATACCAACTATGTTGCATTTGGTGTCGGCAAATTTTATTTCATATATTTCCTTGTTAGTTTCTTTTATAGGATCTGATTTGATTACTTTTTTTCTTTTTTGTGTTGTCATAATAGAAAATTGAACTGTATTTCTTTCACATTCTTGGATATGTTTATTCCTTAGATTGTGTTAGTGCATATAAGTCATGGCGGATCTTATTTTTGCTAGGCGTATTTCATTGTGTTAGTGCATATAATCCTAGGGAAACCGTGCTTCCTTTCGTGATGTTGATATAGTAATTCAACATCACTCACCGTGGGTTTTCTCAGATACTCTGGCCCATAAATCGCCCTTATAGCAGAACAAAAATGATCAAGACTCTCCCATGAAGTTCTTTTAGAGATTTGAAGATATTCATATAAAAAGGCTGGACAATGCCGTATGCCAATTGACGAATTGCAGAAGTGCATTTCACCACTGGAGCAACGCCTTCTTTTCCGGTACAGTCGATATTTGAATTAAAGTAAGGATCATGTGTAGTTACAGCCGTAACTATATCGTTGAAAAGTGAACGATCCATTCGGTATGTCTTCAGGAATACACGTTCGTCGTAGACCGGGTTGTCAGTGAAAAACGCGGCAAGTAAACGAT
Organism: Glebionis coronaria; assembly: GCA_025667525.1. NCBI lineage: Eukaryota > Viridiplantae > Streptophyta > Magnoliopsida > Asterales > Asteraceae > Glebionis > Glebionis coronaria. Next base: position 36,768,879 of record CM046879.1, read on the forward strand.
CATGGGCACCATAACGATCTCGATTAACCGGGTTTCTAGGCACTCGTTGTCGCCTATTTTGAAAAAATGCCATTGCTTTTGCTAGCAACCGGACACGAGGGCTATTCATCAAAGTTTCTTCATCTTGGATTATCAGATCGGGGTACATAAATGTATATTCATCAATGTTTTCCATGGTAAAAATTTAGAAATTATGGACAATATGATTTTTTGAATGAGAAAAAAGATGAAATGAGAGATATGAAAAAAAAGAAGTGAAAGTGAGGATTATATAGAAATAAATGGGGATGAAAAAGAAAGATTTGGGGTTGTGTGAATGGTGAGAAACTCAACCCACGCGTGGGTTTTTGAAGTAAGATAGTGAGGTTCCTGGCACCCAACGCGTGAGTTTTTGCCACATCATCCCACCCCTGGGTTTTTTTCACAACTCCCCCCAGCCTAAAGAGAGTACGTAAAACTACCAATTTTACACATAGTAATTTAATTTAATTTAGGGTTTATCTGAATTGAAGCTGTTCAAAAATGTCTAAAAAGGATAAGAATGTTTCGATGCAATCAAGCAGTTTCAACTCATCCATACTGTTGAAACCAAGGGAATGGATGCAGCTAAAAAGTACGATCTTGAGAAACCACAAGTTCAAGAACTCGATTGGAAAGCCATTCAATACCATGAAGCCATGATCAAAAGACACCAAGACTCCATTACAGCCCTTCAAAAATGCATGGAAGACGAACAAGAAAACAACCCCAAAATGGAACCTAAATCATCAGATGGTAGTAGTAGTAGTGGTGATGTGTTGTGTTTTATATGTGGTAAGAATGGGCATAAGGCGAAAGAGTGTTGTGGTCTTGGTTGCTATAGGTGTGGTAAGGTTGGTCATGTTGGTCGTCTCATGTCGCGTTGTAATGGGGATGTCAATGGTGGTATGGAGGGGTTTGTTGGTCATTATAGTGGTGTTTGTTATTACTGTGGGAAGGGTGGGTATATCCCTGTTTGTTCCAAGTGTGGTGAGACCGGGCATGTGGGTCAGGAATGTTGGTAAACATGGGTATTGTGCAATGGAGTGCATTATTTCTGGTTCGTGTTTAACTTGTGTTTTAATCTTGGGTACCATGCTTATGGATTTATGGTGGTTTAGCATGTGTTCTTAGTTTATGTTATCTGATGTCTTAATTTTATGGAGTATTAGTTACTTTAATTGTTGTTAGTATGGAACTATAATGATGTTGTTTTAAGACTTAAATTGGCAATGCAATGATATTTTATATGGTTTACTGAGGTGTAGTTCTCGTTCGATGTTATTATTACTGTTTTAATGTGGTCTAGCCAATGTTCTTAGAATCTTAGTTTATGTTATATGGTATCTATATCTAATGCGAAATTAAAGTTTCTATGATGTCGTTAGATATATTAATTACTTTAGTTATTGTTAGTATAGCGTTGTAATGATGTTGAATTGCTTCACGACTTATGAATGGGATTGGACTGAAATTCTCTATGGTTTAAAGAGGTGTATGTTATTTTTTTTCCATAGAAGCCGAGAAACTGATGTCATTATATGTTGGCCTTAATATGTGTTTTTTAACGATGGCACGAAAGAATTCGTGATTCCAGACTTAGGATCCTTTGTTACCTGTACAGATTGCAATGAAATACATATTAGGAATTGCAAACCCAAACAGCCTAGCCTTCGGCCACACCTAATCCATGGGATTACTCAACGTGTTTTCTATTCTTGATTTTTTTATAACAGTAACCAAAACATGTGAACTTGTAGTTGTGAATTGGAGTATCGATGAGTTAAGATTTTGCTAAAAAAACTATTCAAGTTGGACATATTTTAATGATTTACTGTATGATACAATTGACCGTTTTTGTAGGACTAACAGATAGTGTAGGTTTGTTTTTGTGTGAATTTAGAGTTTCATCATGTTTGTTTATGTGGTTTTATTTTACTTTAGTTATTAAAATGTTATTGTTAGTATAGCTTTGTAATGATGTTGAATTGCTCTGGAACTTATGATCGGGATTGGAATGAAATCTACTAGTGAGGTGTAAGTTTTTATAGAGGTCGAGAAACTGATGTTATTCTCTATTTGCCTTAAATCAACATCTGTCAAATCTTAAAAAAAATCCCGTTGCGGCCAAATCATGTGACCTTGTAGTTGTGAGTTGGTGTATCTGTAGAAACAAGAAGGGGGGGGGGGGGGGGGGGGGGTTGAATAGTTTCTCTTCGATTGGTGACCAAATTAAAATTCCTTTCAATTTGGGTTGTATCAAAATTATCTTTTACTTGAGACTAAGTTGCATAATGATTAGGTTCAATTCAAATTCACTAGCAAACATAATAGGTAAGTAAAATGATAATGAAATAAGTAAAGAGTAAGGAAGGAGACAACCTAGTCGGAAGACACCAAGATTTATAGTGGTTCGACAACGAGGCTCTATCCTCGTTTCTACTCCACTCCTCGAGTACACCTACTCGAGATTTCCACTATATCCACAAGCTCCCTTCTCGGCGGAGAAAACCTTACATCGTTGCTTACATTATTTTCCGACACTAAGCTAAATGTCGAGACCTAATCTTTAGCTAGGACCAATCTATACAACGTTGCCTACTTCACAATTTAACGACACAAGGCTAGATGTCGAGTTCTAATCCAAAGCTAGAACCAACCTTCACGACTCTTCACTTTGAAGCTAAGTGAGAACTTCACACAACACAACTACTAATCACTTTCAAGTTAAGTGAGAACTCACAAGACACAACCACATCACTTTATAGTTTAGTGAGAACTACTAATCAATATATTACAACTCAACTAGACATATCCAAGTACACACATGTAACTTGGATCTACACAACATAAATTCAAGCAAACACATATGCAATGTATGTACACAACAAATCCAAGTATTCACATATAACTTGGATGAATACAACTAGTCCAAGTATTCATAAATACAATGGATTGACCTAAAAAAAAGGGTATCATGATGAATATGACTAGTTCATAGATTCATCTTTATCACAACACTAGTGAGTGAGTGATCTTCTCTTTGGACAAGGTAAAGGAGGGGATCAAGAGGATAATCATATGTAAACATCCTTAACAAATTAAGTGATCATTTACTAACGATTAAGCTATAGAAAAGAGAAAGGGAACTAAGGAAAACGTCCAGAGAGGCTTGTTGGAGAATGAGATTTGATCCACTATTTAAAGGAGACAAGGTGCAACGGCTACCTGAGCGCGGTTCCTTATCTAGCCCGCAGTTCCATATCGCTAAGGAATCGCCTAGCTACTTAAGGTACCGCCTAGTAGACTACGCTCCTTTTTTTGTCTTTTAGTGGGTGGGAATATCTGAGGTTTTTTAAACCTTCAAAGGATATTCTAACAGCATTTGGAATATGCTATTTTCAAATTCTTATTTTCCATTTTAATAAAACATTTTCTAAAAAAGAAAGTTTATAAAAAATCTTTTGTCATATTAACAAAAGTGAGTTTTAAGAATAATCATTTTGATGATCACTAATTATGATTAATAAAGATTAGTGATATGATTATTACCTTGATGATAGTGTTAATTAAATAATTCGTTTTTATGTTTTATACTAAATGTGTTGTATAGTTTGTTGTGATCAAAACTAAGAAAGATTAGTTAACACTAATAATGTTTTTAGGCATCACTTGCATTAACAATCCCCCCCTTTTTAGTTACGACAAACTATAAACTCATTTGCATAGAAACATAAAATTACGAATTATTAGCGAGTTTATCACTATCATTTCTCCCCCTTTGTCGAAGCAAAAAGGTTAGCACAAGTATTTGAAGAACATCTAACTTTTGCTAGTAGCTCCCCCTTGGTGGTTGCTCCCCCTAGCTTGGGGCACCAAGTAAATGAGCTAAGGTGACATGCTACACAAAGGTTAGTAGAAAGGAAAGAAACACCAGTGTATATATTATCACTACCTACTAAGTAACTTGAGAGGGAGAAAGAAAAGAAATCTCAAATTAGAAGCAAGTATTTTGCTAAGTTTGTCCAAAAAGGTAATTGACAAAATCAAACTTCAATCCAATGAAGATGATAAGCTTGTCAATGGGTTAAATTTTAGAATTGATGGAATCACCCATAAGCAATTGTAAAAATTAACCATGATCAACTCAAAATAGAACTAAAAAGATAGCATACAAACAACACAAAGGTTACATAAAAAAATATAACAAAGTAGATAGTCATACACACAATATGAGTATCTAAAGCAAAAGATATGGAAAATAAACCACAAAGCATAAGCTATTCTAATAGTGATAATTTTCCAAGATTGCTAGAAAATAAAAGACTCTAAAGCAATTAAAGTAATAAAGACTCCAAGAGTGGTTAGTCCTTTAGTTGGAAAAATAAGACGACGATGCATCATTCGAAGTTTTTTCCACCGGAACGAAAACTTGAATAGGAGGTCGAGTGAGGAGGAATTCAAGAAAATTTAACTTCTCATACACATGAGCAAGTTCAATTTGTTGAAATCGACAACAAGCACATGAGGATCCATGATGCAACATAAAATCGGTTGATGTGGGTATGGCATCAAACCTAGGGTTTGGTGGTGGAGGGGTAATGAGTTTGGGAATGTTTTCGCAATGCCTTGTGAGGTTTGGGAAGGTTGAGAGATCATTGAGTTGAGGGGTATTGAAGGATTATGGTGATGGAGGAACATTTTCTTTAGCTCCGGTGATGGGGTTAATGGTATAAGTCTCATTCCAATACTTGATTAGAGAGAAGGTAGGGTTTTTGGGTGGTTTGGAAGAAGATGGTTCATTCTTCTTGGTCCAAATAGGTCGAACCGAGATTTTCGATTTCTTTGAAAGCTTGGATGAGGAAGCTTTGGGTGAGTGGGGTTGTGACAATGAAATGTCAAGGTTATGAAGGGATGAGTTAGGCATTGTTAAGGTGTGAGAGCAAAATCTCAAGGTTGGGAAGGTGTGAGAACGAAATCTCAAGGTTGGGTATAAGTAGAATGTAATCAAGGTAAGAATTTGAATACAAAATATGGTGTGTCAAGGAATGTTAGTCAATTTGAGTAAACAAGGAATCTTGACAGGGTATAGGGTTTCAAAAGTTTTGACCAAAAATACGTCAAAGATTGATTTATGTCCGCGGTACCTTAAAGGGACCGGTGGTTCCTTATCACATAAGGAACCGCGCGACTGATATTGAGCCGCTACCAGTGGACGTGAAACCATGTTTTTCCTGGGTTTTGGGAAAAACTAAGACTTTTTCAAAAAGTTGCAAATCTTGGAATTTTACCTCTATTAGCACTAAATTATGCTAGGGTTGCATAAAGCAACACATTCACAAAGAATGTCCTGACAAAGGGTGACAAAATTTTGAATATCATTTTGAACCAATTTTAGTCAAGTTTTTAGAGGTTGTGATAGATTTAGGTTCAATTTTAATTTCAAATTAAAGTTGATTAATGTGCACATAAGGATGAAAACACATAAAGCTAAATCCATAAATCAACAACATGAAACATACATGAAGGATGCAACAACAATGATAACTAGAAAAGAAAGACAACTAACTATAACAAAGCTAGCTTAACATTAGATCTAGATTAGTAGTCTTCTTTGGCTTGGTTTTGTTGAAAACCATTTATTTAGAAAACTTCATCATTCATCTCATAGGAGGAGGCATGGAGAACAAGGTAAGCAAGAACTCTTGCAACCTCCTATGTAGTCCAAACATTTCCATCCTAAGGTTATGGATGATGTAGTGGTTGTAAAGACAACATGGACAATTAGGACCATGTGTTTATTAAAACCCATAGTATGGATCACCCAAAAGGAGGGAAAGTGGAACACCCAAAATTGGAATGTTTGAGTTGGGTGGAGGTGGAGGAGGCATGTTCTCCAAGGGTGATGTGGGTGAGTGTGTTTGCAAGTTCACCAAAGTTGGTGAAATGGGTGAATTTGGAGGGGTAAATGGTGAAGTCACCAAGATATCATCAAAGTCATTCATAAAGGGAATGCTTTGGAGTGGTTGTGGTTGTGTAGTCACATCCAAGGGTGCACTTGGAGTGAAGGGTGAGGTAAGCTCATTCATTCTAGAGTGGAATGAAGAGGAGGTAGAACCAATAGAATGGTTAGTACTATGGGTGGAGGAAGTCTTGCATGGAGCAAGTGGTGGGGAAGGTGATGAAGAAATGTGGATAGGAACCATCTCATTCTTAGGTGTGTGGAAGGGTGAGGAGTTAGGCTTGGCTACCTTAATCCTTATTTTGAGTGTTTTCTTTGGGGTGGAGGACTTGGAAGTGTTTGGGGTTTTGGTAGAAAACATGGTTGTTTAAGGCTAAGGGAGGTATGTTTGATGTGTGAAGAACATGACAAACAAGGTGGGTTTAAATGGGTGAGGGGATGATCCAAACTAGTAATGGGTTAAAATCATTTTAGGTGAATAATGAATTTAGGTAAGCTAGTTTAGGAAATGTGCAGTTTATTACAGAAAATCATGCAGTTTTTACACAGAATTGAGAAAACAGTGTAAAGCAAAGATGTTGTCGGGCACAGTGGCCGACGGTTCTTTATCTAGGACCCGCGGTTCTTTATCGATAAGGAACCGCTGGTCGATATGGAACCGCGACCAGAGGTTTAAAAAAATCTTTCAACCCAGTTTTTGAAAAACCTAGATTTTTCCCAAAAGATTCACAAGCCAAAGTTAACTACAGATCATAATCTAATAAGCTAACTATCACTAAGATGCACAAAGCTATGTAAATCACAAACATGATGGCATAATCAACATTAAGGATCAAAATAAATAATAATCCAAACATGCAACAAAAGTTAATAAACAACTAAACCAAAGTGTTAATAACCAAATGTTTAACCATCAAATCCAAACTTTGACACAACTTCAAAGTCTTCACCTCCTTTTCTTTCCTAAACCCTTGATCATCTTTCCCAAATACTTGAATCTTTTTCTTGTCTCCACTCGGTGTTCATGTAATTCTCCCCGGGTTCTAAGATTCTCACGATAAAGATGCTCCATATTGAGATCTTCCAGAACGTCACTAGAAGGGTGAGGAGGAGGAGCTAAGTCTTCAAAATCATCCTCGAATTGATTTGAGGATGGATGAGAATTAATCGAAGAGTCGAAATAAGAACTAGGACCGACGCCATCACCATCACTTGGTGGCATATCGGTGTCCTCATCATCCGGCTCTTGATGGTCGGATTTTCTCGAACCACGGTCACTTCTTGGCTTTCGATCATACGCCTCTTGAATAGGCATCATAACCCGTAGGACCGGGTGAAAGCGAGAAAGATCGAGTTGAGGAAAATCTTGAACAACCCTTTTAAAAAGGCGAGTGAGAAGCATAGCATAGGGAAGGTTTGTTTTGGGTTTGGAAAGAGCATAATTTATACGTCGAGCGATGTAGTATGCAAGATTGTACTTGGTGGAAGTAAAAAGGCAAAACAACATATGCCCCATGCAAGCCGGGATATGATCTCGGTTCCCACCAAGACAAAACACATTCTCCCTAAGGATGTTTGCCCATTGGAGCATGTAATCCTTAAGGTCGCTTGAGAGCACTTCATACCTATTCACATTTCGCACATTTGTATGAAGGCTTCTCACAACGTTTCCACTACGCTCTTTCGTGATGATTTCAAGGATGAAATTTAGATCAACTTCGGTGGTGTCATTTGGAGGTTTATCGTTAGAATCCAAGAGAGCATCTAGTCTCCACTTATCTGTAAAACGACAAGTGCCTTCAAATGACACACCAAGAATATCACCAAAGTCATCGAGGGAATATTGAATGATTTGACCATTCAACAAGAAACGAATAAAGATTTGGTCGTTGATTTCAAGCATGGAGTAAGTACTAAAGAACTCAAGAAGAAACAAGGGATAAATTACCCCGTCTATGTAGAGCAAACAATCAAACCCAATAAGCCCGAACATAGAGTTGATATAATTATCTCCCGCTATTCTTGAATCTACAATCCTACCCTCATGGAAATTACGAGTGGAAAGGGATGGGTAAGAGTTTTGGAGTTGAGGGGAAACAATGGTTTGAGAAATGTCGGGCATATAATCTCTAGTGACTTGATGATCTTTTTGATATTGAGAAGGCATGATTAAGTACCTAAATACAAACAAAAAAGAAATACTTCCAATCACTCATATGAAAATTAAAATCAAAAATCGAAAAAATGAAAATGTGTTATATCAATTTCTTGATAAACATAGGATTGAATCCATATCATTTTCATGTTCACAATGTGTCTATTCCATCATTAACCAAGAACACATGATCTATGTTAGATCAACAATGGATTAGAACATTGGTTTTTCAAAACAAGGTTTTTAGGTAAGCATTAACAATGTCATTACCTACTTGTTCATGGGTTCATCTCAAATCCATCTTTTAATCAAAACTTATTAATCAAAATTCGGATTTGTTCTACAAGTGGGTTTTAGTGAAATCTTAATGAATATCAACCTAAGGAATCATAGTAAAATAACCATGTCAACCCACATTCCTATTAAGGTTTTAATTCAATTTCAATTTAAAAAATCCCCAATTATGAAAGAATGAACCCTAGAACAAAATAGATGAAATTGAAAGAAAATACTTACAATTAATTGATGTTAGATGATGGATGAGTGAAACCCACAACTTGGAATCAATTAATTTGAGTGATTGAAGGTTGTGGACGTACAGTCGGTTAAGGGCCCAGCCCGACAGGCCCGCGGCCCACATACACCTTAACTTATCCTTTAAGAAACCCTAAGCCTATATAAACAGGGGTAGGGGGTCTCATTCTACATCAGGTTTTCACTCACAACTACACCACTTTTACTATGTATCGATCAAATACTAACTTGACCGTCGGAGGTGGACCCCGGGGCTCCGGCCTCGGGTCCACGTCTAACCGGTTTACCTTTGTTTGCAGCATTACTCAGGACCCGGGAAGACGACGAACGGCCCAGGAGAGTCGTCAGACCGGCCTAGCCAAATTATGCTCCAACAAGTTGGCGCCATCCGTGGGACCCGACTAAAATATGTCTCGTGGTCTCAATATCCGCATTCGGTAATTCTGAAATCTTTGTTTTTTTCTCACTAGCCGCATTCTGTCTAACATGTGGATCCCATTAACTAATTGTTATATTACGTGAATCTGTGCATGAGAACATAAATTTACACAAATACATACACGTGTCGATACATCTCCATTATGTCTCTATGCATGATAAATACACACAAAGTGTAAACCCCTGCGTTTTTGTTTATCGCATCAGGCTATATGGTTTGATTTGAATATCAATATTTTGGTATGGTTCAAATTCAATGTATTGCATTACGTTATGATACGGAAAGTATCTTATCATAAAAGATACTTGATTAGGAATCTTAGTTAACATGTGTGATCCAATGGCACATACACCTTATTTTCTATGTGAAAAATCTTTACTGAGTTATAAGTAATTAATTTTCCAACGGAAGTTAATTTACAAATCTTGATTTATCATCGTAATTGATTTTCGATCAGCCATTGATTCACTTTTAACTATTGCTTATATTGATCTACGAAAAATATTCTTTAGTTTGAGAATATGCTCAATGAATATTTACTCAAATTAAGTCACGCTTACATGTTTATTCATTCAATGTATATCAACAATTGTTTATTAAATTAAGCATATATTTTATCTCATGTGAGAAGATACGTTCTAAGTTACATTCTTATGATTTATTTTACTTTTTACCTTTGATGATGGGTCCCGTCATTTCGAGGTAGTTCGTATGTTCGAACATATTTTATCTGTATTTTTATCCGTAGTCATGGCATGTCGAGTCGCGTTCGTCCGCACATTCGAAATTATATTTCTTTATTTTTTCACTGCGATCATGAGCCGCGCCCTTTCGCATTAGTCCGCATGATTATTTATATTAATAAAAGATATTCCACGTATCTTTTAAATTAATAATAAGATATTATTTATCTTAAAATTTGATAAAGATATATTATGATATCTTTCGAAAATTATAAAAAAATATATTTTATATCTTTTTCAAGAGGTAACAGGATATTGCCTATACTTTTTTAAATATGCTAAAAGATATTTTCTATATCTTTTATATTAAAAAAAATCATGATGTTTATATTAATAAGATATTACGTATATCTCTTAACTTGGTAACAAGACATTATATATATCCTTTAGTTTTGTGCGATTTCCTTTTATTACGATAAATGTTCGCATCTTTGAATACATATCTAGATACATATTTGCATGTCTAGTATTAAATAATTGCTTATGATACTTATATATATATATATATGCTAGTCCGTACACTCGGATATCTTCTGCCTACGGGCGTACATGTACACATCGTTCCCAGGTGGAATAAGAGGATTGAGTGAACCTAATAATTCAACTTGTCGTGTAAGAGGGATGCAACCCCAACGACCATGGATCATGTATCCTTGTTAGACACCTTACTATCAAGACGTTGTAGTAAGTTACGCAAACCACATGACTCATGATGGACTTGCAAAAGACACACTGTGCACGTCTAACAAAATTTTGTCAAAACTTTGACCGTCCTTATGGTAGTAGCGGTACGCCGCACGTAATAGCATAACGCATCCCATAAGTTAGTTAAGATACGTCTTATACTATGTGACAATTCGCGGTTATGGCAAGTTCCATCCGCGTTGGTTTGCACGTTCGAACCTAATCTCTATCTTTTGTACGCGGCTATGGTACGTCCATTCGCGTTGGTCTACGCGACCGTAATTTTTTGAATACTTGATTAAGTTTGATATTAATAATCGAGTTTAGCACCATTAAACTTGGGGGGCTACCAGGGTATAATAATACCACTATTTCCGTGCATGACACGCAAATATCGTTGGATATATTCCTTTGCCGCAGAAGTCTGCCTTCTGCCGGGTTATTCCTTTGCCATGGAAGTATCTCTTCCATTGGCTTATTCCTTCGCCGCGGAAGTACTCCTTCCGCGCGCTTGTTTCTGCGCCATGGAAGTATCTCTTTCGTTGGCTTATACCTTTGCCACGGAAATATCTCTTCCGTTGGCTTATTCGTTTACCGTGGAAGTATCTCTTCCACATGCTCATTATCTTTGCCGTGGAAGTATCTCTTCCACGTGCTCATTATCCTTCGCCGTGGAAGTACTCCTTCCACTGGCTTATTGTCCTTCGCCGTGGAAGTATTTCTTCCACGTGCTTATTGTCTTCGCCGTGGAAGTCCTCCTTCCACTGGCTTATTGTCCTTCGCCGTGGAAGTATTTCTTCCACGTGCTTATTATCTTCGCCGTGGAAGTATCTCTTCCACGTGCTCATTATCCTTCGCCGTGGAAGTATCTCTTCCACGTGCTTGTTATCTTTGCCGTGGAAGTATTTCTTCCACGTGCTTATTATCTTCGCCGTGGAAGTATCTCTTCCACGTGCTTATTATCTTCGATGTGGAAGTATCTCTTCCACGTGCTTATTATCTTCGCCGTGGAAGTATCTCTTCCACGTGCTCATTATCCTTCGCCGTGGAAGTATCTCTTCCACGTGCTTATTGTCTTCGCCGTGGAAGTACTCCTTCCACGTGCTTATTGTCTTCGCCGTGGAAGTACTCCTTCCACTGGCTTATTGTCTTCGCCGTGGAAGTACTCCTTCCACTGGCTTATTGTCCTTTGCCGTGGAAGTATTTCTTCCACGTGCTTATTGTCTTCGCCGTGGAAGTACTCCTTCCACTGGCTTATTGTCCTTCGCCGTGGAAGTATTTCTTCCACGTGCTTATTATCTTCGTCGTGGAAGTATCTCTTCCATGTGCTCATTATTTTCGCCGTGGAAGTATCTCTTCCACGTGCTCATTATTTTCTCCGTGGAAGTATCTCTTCCACGTGATCATTATCTTCGCCGTGGAAGTATCTCTTCCACGTGCTTATTATCTTCGCCGTGGAAGTATCTCTTCCACGTGCTCATTATTTTCGCAGTGGAAGTATCTCTTCCACGTGCTTCTTATCTTCGCCGTGGAAGTATCTCTTCCACATGCTTATTATCTTCGTCGTGGAAGTATCTCTTCCATGTGCTCATTATTTTCGCAGTGGAAGTATCTCTTCCACGTGCTTCTTATTTTCGCCGTAGAAGTATCTCTTCCACGTGCTTCTTATCTTCGCCGTGGAAGTATCTCTTCCACGTGCTCATTATTTTCGCCGTGGAAGTATTATTCCACGACGCATCATTATCTTTTGCCGTGGTAGTACGTCTTCCACTGGCTCATTCTGCCACAGAAGTACGTCTTCTGTTGGTTCATATCTTTGTTACGGAAGTACGTCTTCCTCGATGAATTACTTTGCCCGGCTAAAGTGTGAATTTCCAAAATTTACATCGTTTATACTTAATTAGATGGAGCTTGATCAACTATGTTTAGTTTAGAAAAAACCGTGACAAAGTTTTTAAGTCATTATCGTGTGTCGTGGCCACAAGACGGATGTACCATCCGTATCACCTTGCCACAGAAGTACGTCTTCTATTTGCCATAAGACGAATGAAATATTCGCATTATGTTGCATCATCAGTGGGTACAAGAAGTACGCCTTCAAAATATTCACAATGCACCATACGGGTTCCACCTCCACCTTCACAAAATCTTCTTATCATCCTCACGTTAGAGATGAATAAGAACGATACCTTGCCAATGCCAGTGTTACCCCGGCTATAGTACACGTTTTCTTCTTACGGGGTCCTTACCGTCTAATCACGGGAAACCAAGCATTCGAGCACAACCACCCGTCTTACGTATACATGTTTTCCCAGTTCTTTCGGCGTGGATATGCTTACAAGTAACGGATATGGTATAAAGTCTAGTAACCTCGGTGACAACCTTGCATACTAGACTGGGGGGACATGATGACGTATAGTGGCTATGCTCACTATTCGCAATCCCAGCCCATCATCTTTTTGCTGAAAGGTAGCCCATTTACGAGTGGAGCCATATGTTACGGACGACCCATGAGGATGTCCTAGCAGCAAGCCGCACGCGGTTGTTAGTGAGCATGATACACGAATGAGTCTAGCATAACATGATCATGAACCATATCATACTAGACTAGGGGACATGTGGACGTACAGTCGGTTAAGGGCCCAGCCCGACAGGCCCGCGACCCACATACACCTTAACTTATCCTTTAAGAAACCCTAAGCCTATATAAACAGGGGTAGGGGGTCTCATTCTACATCAGGTTTTCACTCACAACTACACCACTTTTACTATGTATCGATCAAATACTAACTTGACCGTCGGAGGTGGACCCCGGGGCTCCGGCCTCGGGTCCACGTCTAACCGGTTTACCTTTGTTTGCAGCATTACTCAGGACCCGGGAAGACGACGAACGGCCCAGGAGAGTCGTCAGACCGGCCTAGCCAAATTATGCTCCAACAAAGGTTTTTGAAGCTTCAACAATGGTGGAAAAGGTAAAACCCGTCGGCTATGTGTTTTTGGGAGAGAGAGATAGTGGTTTGAAAATGAATAAAATAATCAAACTGGCGCTCTGACTCAAATTCCTGCCCGCGGTTCCTTATCGATAAGGAACCGCGCCTTTGAGCCGCTGAGATAAAGAACCGCCTCCAGAGGTCGGTTTTTATCTATGAAGGACGCCAAATTTTGAAAAACAATTTTTTCTAAAATACTTAAAAATATATCATGAGCCTTTTAAAATATCATTGGATCATCATAACACTAAGCAATATGCCTTAACGAAGGATTACGAGTTAAATCGAGATCGAAAAGAACCGAAACGGACAAACGACTACTCGTAGCAAAACGACAAAGTGGAGAGAAGACAAGGGAAGTGAATCAAGACTAGGAAAAATGCTCAAGGGAATAATGACGATCTTCAAATGATGGAAACGAAGAGCTTGTGTCATATATAGTGGTTTAAGACGTGCCTTTCCGGCGAAGTGTTAAACGGCTTTGGTAATGAACAAACACAAAGCAAATCTTGAAGCATAGACAGGATCACTTTCAATAATAGCCTTAATCTAAGTCAAGATATGAGCAAGGCATTAATTCACTTTCTCTCCCACGAAGGGCCTACTAACCGTATGGGTGCAAACCATGATATCATGCTTGATACTTTAAGCTACTACTAACTCACTCTACATCACCATAGTGAGTCAAGTATCCAAGCAATGAAGGTTTGAGAGGATAAAAGGAAAGAATCACAAACCACAAATAAATGTCAAGGCAAGGATGCCAAGAGCAAGCACATAGTCATGTTGATAGGTGTGTAAACACCCATCTTTTCTACCACTTAATTACAATAATAACCGGACCAAAACGTGTATTTTATGTCTTTTATGTCGAAATTATGCGTGGTTTGTGTTTTTGTTGTGATTTAGGACGAAAAGGTGAAAAGTGGAGAAAACACGGGAATTCACGGGCATTTACGGACTTTTATTGAAGAAAAAGATGAAAGACGAAGTCAAGAAGTCAAGAGTGCAAAAAGAACGGAAGTCCAAGACCAATTCTGAAGATTTATCGAAGAAATAGTCAAAAGACAGAAGTTTATCAAAAGCCAAAGAATTCAAGTCTATTTTATTGAAGAATTTAAAGACGAGTTCAAAAGAAATCCCAAGCCACAAGTCATTAGAGTCCAAGTTTAAAGAAGATTAGAAGGAAAAAGGACTAATGGTGCAATTAGTGAAGAATATATGCTTAAGGACCTAATGACGCAATTAAGAGAAAAGGAAAGAGGGGAGGAAGCTTCCTTAATCCTCCCCTATATATAGTCATTAGTTGTAATCTTTTCATTTTGTTGGCTAAGTGTGACAATTAGCTCTTCCACCATTTACTTACCTTGTCATTTACTTTTCTTGTCAAATTTAAATACCTTGTCTTGCACCTTAAATTCATTTAATTTCAAGTAAGTTTTCATTTAATTATTGTCAATCTTTACTTTATCTTTTCAATCTCTTATCTACCTTTCTGAATCTTTGATTTATGTGTTTATGTTTATGTTCATGCTTTTATTTTGATCCAAGTGGTTTTTGATTATTGTGGTTAAAGTTGTTTGTTTTACTGATTTTAATTGTTTGTTGATGTTTACTGTTGATTCGTTATTAGTATAATTAATTCGTGTGATTGATTTTGGTTAATTTGTGTTTGGATCTGCTGTTTCTGTAATCCCTTGTTCTTCGGGGGAGTTTGTTGTGTTTCTGATCTTTCCAGGAAAACTTCCGAACCAAGAAGGAGGGAAGACTTCATTCGGAACTTCAAAGTTCCGAGTCAAGGGTTTCATCCGGAAGATTTAGGATCAGCAGTACTTCCGAGTCAAGCTTTGTTCATCCGGAACATCCAAAGTTCCGGACAAAGGATAACTTCTGACTCAAGAGTCATTCATTCGGAACTCAAAACTTCCGAACCAGAAAAGCTTCATTCGGAACTCAAAAGTTCCGGATCAAGCAATTCATTCGGAACTCAAAAAGTTCCGGATCAGTGATCATTCATTCGGAAGTTTCCAAAGTTCCGAACCAAGGACCGTTCATTCGGAACTTGAAAGTTCCCGGTCAATTTACTTCATTCGGAACTTCAAAGTTTCGGATCAAGGAGACTCATTCGGAACTCAAAAGTTCCGAATCAAGGAGGCTTCATTCGGAATCTTCCGAATCAAGGGTGACCAAAAAGTTCCGAATCAAGGCAAATTTAAGAAGTTCCGAATCAGTACAATTCCGAACGAAGGATTGTTTTGGATAAGTGACATATTCAGATCAATTTGTTCCTGATCAAGGATTTTGGTAATATTCCGAGCGAAGAAGAATCATTCCAACCGAAGGTGACATTCCGGACGAGTGATTGTTCCAAACGAAGGATAATTCTGAATGAGCTGTATTCAGGTTCTTATTAGCTTTTGCCTTTGATTTTTATTTTCAAGCTTTATTTTTTTCCTGCCTTTTATTTAATTGCACTTTAAATTTATTTGCCTTAGTTTTATTTTAGACTTGCCTTAGTTTTAGTCGCGCTTTAAGTTTGCCTTAGTTAGATTTAAGTTTGCGTAATTTACCTTAGTGCCCTTTAATTTCAGTCACGTTTTTAATACTTGCACCCTTATTTTAATTAGACTTAGATTTACTTTAAGAGCACTTTTACTTTAATTGTTTTGCACCTTTAATTTTAAACACTACAACGACACATCCTTTGTTCCACCAAAAACAATAGAGTCACACATAAGAGAGCCTAGATCAATTCGATTAGACACACTTAAACGAATCTTTTTAACTGAGTAAAACCTAGTTATAAAATGGCGCCGCTGCCGGCTCTTTTCGTAAAGATTAATGGTTTTCTGTGAGAGACGCGTTGCTTTTTGGGATCCTTTCACTTGTGAGTGTTATTTTTCTTGCCTAAAAAATTCAAAAAATCATAAAAATTAAAAATTGATAAAAATCCATAAAAATTAAAAATAATCTCAAAAATCCAAAAAGATTTTATCTTTCTTGTGTATATATATTGTCTTTGTGTTTGGTTTTGTTTTCTTGTGCATTTTCAGGTGTATGCGTACTAGATCTTCTAATTATCAAGAGCCCGAGCCTCAAGAAGATTTAGATATGGCAGGTGTTAACAACAATAATATTCCACCGCACCTTAATAATAACAACAATGTTCTCCCACAACCCGATCTTCGGACCATGGAGGAACTTTGTCAACCAACCATGTTTGGACGAGGAGGACCGATTGCGCCGATGCAAATCAACGCTCCTGAGTTTTCGTTGAAGCACCACATGATTAAGCAAGTACAAACAAACCCATTCCGTGGATTGCCTGATGATGATGCCAACAAACACCTCGACAAGTTCATTACAATTACCCAAAGCATGAAGTTGCCTGGTGCCACAATGGATGTACTTCGCCTACAACTCTTCCCACATACTTTATCGCATCATGCCGAGAAATGGTTTGATCGTCTCCCGAAGAATTCTATTCACACTTGGGATGACATGACTCAACGCTTTTTGTCGCGCTACTTTCCACCATCCATGGTCACAAGCCTCCGCAATCAGATCAGCGGTTTCATGCAAGACCCTGATGAATCTCTTTTTGACGCTTGGGAGAGATATAATGTCTTGATCGATAGATGTCCAAACCACAACATGCTCCCTGTGACCTTAATCGATACTTTCTACAACGGTTTGACTTTTCGAGATCGTGATACGATTAATGCAGCCGCCGGTGGCACATTCATGAAAAGGAGACCCGAGGAGTGTAGAGAGCTTATTGAGACATGACTACTCACCACAAAAACTGGGATTCCTCTGCTTCTTCAAGGAACAACCCGAGAGTCAATGTTTCTTCCACCTCAGCAAACCCTGAGATGACCGAACTCACCCGCATGATGGCTGAAATGAGCAAAAGTATTACGCTTCTTGCTTCAAACCAACAACAACAACAAGTTAAAGCGGTTGCTAATCCTTGTGAAACATGTGGCGGTCCTCACTCATACACCGATTGTCCTTCTACACAAGGAAATCCGGAAAATGTGTATGCAGCTTACGGTAATTATTCACCGGAAAATTACCAAGCTAGACAACAAGGGGATAGAAATCTGCTGAGTTACCGATCCAACAATTACCTTTCACCCGGTTTTTCTCCTCAAAACCAAAACCCCGCCAACAACTATAATAGAAGCAACCAAATCCCACCAAGAGCTTCTAACCCTTATCAACCACCCACCCAACAAATCCCACCTATTAATCCCGATGTTGATGCCATCATGAGAACTCAAGGTGAGCAAATCAAGAATCTACATAGCCAAATAATCAATTTGAAAGGAGATATCCTGAAGCAAGGTAATGACATTAGAACCGAGGTTCGTGATAATATTAAATCCTCCTTCAGCACTCAAACGACTGAATTAAAGAATCTGTTGGCTAGTTTCTTGCCCGAAGCTCAACCTTCTTCTTCGGGTTCTCTACCTTCAAACACCGTCACCAATCCGCGAGCTAATGTGAGTGCTATAACTACGCGTAGTGGAATTGCCATTGTCGATCCACCTATCCCACCACCATCATCTACACCTCCTCCACCACCATGTGTCCCTACTCCTCCTACACCTAGTATTAGTACACCATTACCATCTCCGCTTCGTCATGACGATGTATCTCGGAAGGACCCTTCAACATCTCAACCTTTACCAACTACACCTTCACCTTCCACCTATAAACCCAGAATCCCATACCCTTCTCGCTTAGGCAAGACCAACGAGCTAACAAAGAATGACTGTCAAGTATCGAAATATGTGAATATGCTATCTCAAATGACCATCAACATTAGCCTTGTTGAAGCACTTTGCCACATGCCGAAATTTGTCAAAGCATTCAAGGAATTGCTTAGCAAGAAGGAAAAGCTGATTGAACTCGCCAACACACGCTTAAATGAAAACTGCTCAGCAGTTATTCTTAAAGAACTTCCGGAAAAGCTAGGAGATCCCGGTCGTTTTGTGTTGCCTTGCGTGTTCAACAAAACTGAAGAATTTACTGCCCTTGCTGATCTCGGCGCTAGTATTAATTTGATGCCACTGAGTGTTTGGAAAACACTATCATTACCCGACCTCACTCCAACAAAGATGACTCTTGAACTTGCAAATCGCACTCTCGCTTACCCCGTTGGTATAGCCGAGGATGTGTTCATCAAAGTTGGCACATTTACTTTCCCGGTCGATTTTGTCATAGTTGATTATGAAATGGACCCTCGTATTCCTTTAATACTTGGTCGGCCATTTTTGAGAACCAGACGAGCTTTAGTAGATGTGGCCGAAGGTGAGTTAATCTTACGAGTCGGGGATGATTCAAAAGTTTTTAAAATGGGGAAGCTTACAGGCAAATCCTTTGGAGGCCGAGAATCAGTGAATATGATAAATGTGCTCGATGACTTTACCGTCTACGACAATCCTCTATTCGAGTCTTCCACTGATAATCCACTCTTTGAAGATAATGTGGATGATTCTCTCCCTACTTTGGAAGCTCCTCCCATTTATGATTCTCCACCGGTCTTTGATGCTTATGATGATGATGATTCTAGCTCAGATTCGGATGATTTTGATTGTACTTCTGAGTATCCCGAGCTGCCCACTTTCGATGATTTTGATGAGGCTGATACTCTTTCGAGCGATTCTTCACATGATGAAGATCCTCCGCCATCACTCGATCCTACTTTGGACGATTATTCATTTGAGGAAGATTTCTCTGAATTTCTCAACACTTACTTCCCTCATGAGAGTGATGCCCCTCCTTATGACTTTGAAGATTATCGTCTTGATCCTACTTTGGATTTGAAGCACATACTGTCAAAGGAGAAGAAACCGATCGACACCGAAGTCCGTTGCACATACGATTTGACACCTCTTTGTCCTTCTTCTGAGGACGAGGTTGTGCTTCTTTGCGGATCTTCTTCACACTCGGCTGAGCCTGAGTGCTATTTTCCCTTAAAGGAAAAGGTGTTCGACCGCGGTATTGAAATTTTTAAGCCATCTCAGTATCCACCTGATGAAATAAAAGGAAAAATCTTTGGAAATCTTGAAGACATGCTTGCACTTCACCCTTGCTTCCACCGTGCTCCATCGCTGCTTAAGGGAACCCTGCCACTTCTTCTTTGGCTTGCCTTGTTCGCCTTAAGCTTGTGCTATTTGATGGACGAAAACTATGTCTTTGATCCTGGTGGATATGTTTCATGCTTCTTCCGTTGATGATCAAGGTCGAGTCAGGCTCACGACTCGGTTAACAAAAATCAAGCGCTTCTTGGGAGGCAACCCATGCATCTATCTTTTTGCTTTCTTTACCATAAGTGTAGGGGGAAGACCCTTTGGTTTGCTTTCCTCTCCTCACTTCTTAATCAGGGATTCGAGCTTCAATGATCCACTCTTGATGATTCTTGACGACCCGTGATTCGGTGTTCTACTTCTTCCCGGTTCTATCCTAAACTCTTTTCGATTCACTATTTTATATTTTCTCAATATTAAAATAGGAATCTCTTTAGTTGTCCTTTCCTTAGCGAGATTTAAATAACGTGCACAATGTCCTAAGTGTAGGGGAGTTTACTCCCACATGCTTAAACATTGAGGACAATGTTTATCTTAAGTGTAGGGGGGACTTCTATCGAAGTTAAGTGGTCTTTTCCTTGTATTTGTCCTCATTTTAACCGGAAAATCAATTTTTCGACATTTTTCAAAATTTTTGATCTATTTTGGCCTATTAGTTTTTCCTTTTGCATAGTTATTTTCTTTCCTTATTAGAATAAATGTTTAAATAAGTGGTTTTAATTTTCAAAACGTTGTGAATCTTTTGACTCAACCCGAGTTACTCTAGCTAGTATCCTTAACGTGTTTAAGTCAAGTTTTGCTAGGCTTTTATTTAGGGAGCTATAAAACGCGAAAGTCTTAACTCTCACGGGTTAAGAACAAGAACTTTTCGCAAGTTCCTATAATTGATCCTAGAGAGTCGTTTATCAAGGGAACTTTAAAATGCGATTTCTAAAACTTGAAAAAGTCTAAGAATTTGCAAGATCCTATAGGCGACTCGAAAACCCAAAACTTTGATTTAATAGGCTAAGTATCCACGAGTCTCATTACTTGAGATTTTAAACTGTGGAGAACGTGAGATGATAGAGCCAATTATAAGTTCGGTATTCTTTCGTGAATTTATGTGAGTTAATTATAAGCCTATTCTCCCATCGCTTGCTAATAAATTTATCTGCTAATAAATAAGGTTGTACGATTTGAAAAGTTACTTAGCTTCTAGCCCAAGATCGTTTAAAAGTTGCTCGGTATGGATTAGAGTTCATAGCCAAGGCATAACTTATTGAAGCGGGACGCGAAGATTGGCGAGTCCGAAAAGGCCCTAACAAGGCATGAGGGCTATATTTTGTTGCTAAAGATCCAAAAGTGATGTGAAGAATCATTTATCAAAAATCAATATGAAGGATCGAGACACCCGACGTAAAGCAAAACTCCCCAAAAGTCATGGAGAAGTGTATCCGAAAAGACCCTAACAAGGTATGAGGATAAATAGATCCAAGTCATAAAAGGAGGCGGATCGTTGTATATCAAAGTCCCAAATAAAGATTGGAGAAAAATGAAGAAGTCGTGGTCCAAGTATGAATCTCTCAAAACTTCAAGTGAAGAAATTCCTATATGAAGAGAAGACCATAATTTCATGAACGTCTCTCAAGGTTTGAAGTATGAGGTCGCTGCCAAATATCGGTCCGAGAAAGGTCTCAAATCGCGAAGCGAGTTATGCCAAGATATGAACTTTATGAGGTCCCGAGAAGCAGTTTTAAAAGATTTTGTCCTTTAGCTAACTATTGATTAAATCGTTCACTTTATTTTCAGACCTAATAAACTATTGAAATAAGTCAAAAATGCATCCTCGTGATCATTGAAGACAATAATAAAATATAAGAGATACACCTAGGAATAAGGGAGTCTAAGTGAGTAATTGGCCCACATGAGTTCGTGTTAGTCTATTAACTTATAATAACAATGATCTCGTTTTTAAGCTTGGTTTGGAGAAAGTGAAAACTTGAGGATGATGATTATTCATGACATTTCCAAAACCCAAGGTATGCTTTTGATTTCTTTATATTGTATGTCTTTAATTTTCTATCTCTTTAATAAAGGCCAACGTGGATTAATTATGATGAAAAGTGTAATCTTGCTTTGTAACTAATGCATTGTATGAGGACATTGCAATGGTCAAGTGTAGGGGATTTGATAGGTGTGTAAACACCCATCTTTTCTACCACTTAATTACAATAATAACCGGACCAAAACGTGTATTTTATGTCTTTTATGTCGGAATTATGCGTGGTTTGTGTTTTTGTTGTGATTTAGGACGAAAAGGTGAAAAGTGGAGAAAACACGAGAATTCACGGGCATTTACGGACTTTTATTGAAGAAAAAGATGAAAGACGAAGTCAAGAAGTCAAGAGTGCAAAAAGAACGGAAGTCCAAGACCAATTCTGAAGATTTATCGAAGAAAAAGTCAAAAGACGGAAGTTTATCAAAAGCCGAAGAATTCAAGTCTATTTTATTGAAGAATTTAAAGACGAGTTCAAAAGAAATCCCAAGCCACAAGTCATTAGAGTCCAAGTTTAAAGAAGATTAGAAGGAAAAAGGACTAATGGTGCAATTAGTGAAGAATATATGCTTAAGGACCTAATGACACAATTAAGAGAAAAGGAAAGAGGGGAGGAAGCTTCCTTAATCCTCCCCTATATATAGTCATTAGTTGTAATCTTTTCATTTTGTTGGCTAAGTGTGACAATTAGCTCTTCCACCATTTACTTACCTTGTCATTTACTTTTCTTGTCAAATTTAAATACCTTGTCTTGCACCTTAAATTCATTTAATTTCAAGTAAGTTTTCATTTAATTATTGTCAATCTTTACTTTATCTTGTCAATCTCTTATCTACCTTTCTGAATCTTTGATTTATGTGTTTATGTTTATGTTCATGTTCATGCTTTTATTTTGATCCAAGTGGTTTTTGATTATTGTGGTTAAAGTTGTTTGTTTTACTGATTTTAATTGTTTGTTGATGTTTACTGTTGAATCGTTATTAGTATAATTAATTCGTGTGATTGATTTTGGTTAATTTGTGTTTGGATCTGCTGTTTCTGTAATCCCTTGTTCTTCGGGGGAGTTTGTTGTGTTTCTGATCTTTCCAGGAAAACTTCCGAACCAAGAAGGAGGGAAGACTTCATTCGGAACTTCAAAGTTCCGAGTCAAGGGTTTCATCCGGAAGATTTAGGATCAGCAGTACTTCTGAGTCAAGCTTTGTTCATCCGGAACATCCAAAGTTCCGGACGAAGGATAACTTCCGACTCAAGAGTCATTCATTCGGAACTCAAAACTTCCGAACCAGAAAAGCTTCATTCGGAACTCAAAAGTTCCGGATCAAGCAATTCATTCGGAACTCAAAAAGTTCCAGATCAGTGATCATTCATTCGGAAGTTTCCAAAGTTCCGAACCAAGGACCGTTCATTCGGAACTTGAAAGTTCCGGATCAATTTACTTCATTCGGAACTTCAAAGTTCCGGATCAAGGAGACTCATTCGGAACTCAAAAGTTCCGAATCAAGGAGGCTTCATTCGGAATCTTCCGAATCAAGGGTGACCAAAAAGTTCCGAATCAAGGCAAATTTAAGAAGTTCCGAATCAGTACAGTTCCGAACGAAGGATTGTTTTGGATAAGTGACATATTCAGATCAATTTGTTCCGGATCAAGGATTTTGGTAATATTCCGAGCGAAGAAGAATCATTCCAACCGAAGGTGACATTCCGGACGAGTGATTGTTCCAAACGAAGGATAATTCCGAATGAGCTGTATTCAGGTTCTTATTAGCTTTTGCCTTTGATTTTTATTTTCAAGCTTTATTTTTTTTTCCTTCCTTTTATTTAATTGCACTTTAAATTTATTTGCCTTAGTTTTATTTTAGACTTGCCTTAGTTTTAGTCGCGCTTTAAGTTTGCCTTAGTTAGATTTAAGTTTGCATAATTTACCTTAGTGCCCTTTAATTTCAGTCACGTTTTTAATACTTGCACCCTTATTTTAATTAGACTTAGATTTACTTTAAGAGCACTTTTACTTTAATTGTTTTGCACCTTTAATTTTAAACACTACAACGACACATCCTTTGTTCCACCAAAAACAATAGAGTCACACATAAGAGAGCCTAGATCAATTCGATTAGACACACTTAAACGAATCTTTTTAACTGAGTAAAACCTAGTTATAACATGTAATGATCAAAAGAATGATCAAAGGGCGTGTGGAAGAACGAAAACGTACCTTGGCCACAAGAGCATTCCAATCCATCAATGAAAGCCCCAAGGGTGACTATCATGAATACTAAGTCTTCAAAGACTAGTATCATTCCCACTCATCATTCAAAGATATTGAAAATCAATGACGATAAGTCTTCTACAAGTGCAAGTAGCTCAATCCGCAACCAATTCAATGATTGATCTTCATGAGTACCTACACAAGACAAGATGCAATCTAGTAGATACATTTCAAGAATAGATCTAAAATGTATAAAGGCTACTAATCTAAGTGGGATGCAATATTACCAATTAAAAGACCTATTTTCAAAGAAAAAATAATTTTGACCAAAGAGAAACTTTAGTACAACAAGACCTTTTAATTTGAGGAGACAATGGATCGATCCAAGTTTTAAAGTACAATATACTTCAAAGATCTTGAGTGACCATCGCTCTGATACCAATTGTAGAAACTAGAAGGGGGGGGGGGGGGGGGGGGGGGTTGAATAGTTTCTCTTCGATTGGTGACCAAATTAAAATTCCTTTCAATTTGGGTTGTATCAAAATTATATTTTACTTGAGACTAAGTTGCATAATGATTATGTTCAATTCAAATGCACTAGCAAACATAATAGGTAAGTAAAATGATAATGAAATAAGTAAAGAGTAAGGAAGGAGACAACCTAGTGGGAAGACACCAAGATTTATAGTGGTTCGACAACGAGGCTCTATCCTCGTTTCTACTCCACTCCTCGAGTACACCTACTCGAGATTTCCACTATATCCACAAGCTCCCTTCTCGGCGGAGAAAACCTTACATCGTTGCTTACATTATTTTCCGACACTAAGCTAAATGTCGAGACCTAATCTTTAGCTAGGACCAATCTACACAACGTTGCCTACTTCACAATTTAACGACACAAGGCTAGATGTCGAGTTCTAATCCAAAGCTAGAACCAATCTTCACGACTCTTCACTTTGAAGCTAAGTGAGAACTTCACACAACACAACTACTAATCACTTTCAAGTTAAGTGAGAACTCACAAGACACAACCACATCACTTTATAGTTTAGTGAGAACTACTAATCAATATATTACAACTCAACTAGACATATCCAAGTACACACATGTAACTTGGATCTACACAACATAAATCTAAGCAAACACATATGCAATGTATGTACACAACAAATCCAAGTATTCACAAATAACTTGGATGAACACAACTAGTCCAAGTATTCATAAATATAATACCTAAAACAAAAAAGGGTATCATGATGAATATGACTAGTTCATAGATTCATCTTTATCACAACACTAGTGAGTGAGTGATCTTCTCTTTGGACAAGGTAAAGGAGGGGATCAAGAGGATAATCATATGTAAATATCCTTAACAAGTTAAGTGATCATTTACTAATGATTAAGGTATAGAAAAGAGAAAGGGGACTGAGGAAAACGTCCAGAGAGGCTTGTTGGAGAATGAGATTTGATCCACTATTTAAAGGAGACAAGGTGCAACGGCTACCTGGGCGCGGTTCCTTATCTAGCCCGCGGTTCCATATCGCTAAGGAACCGCCTAGCTACTTAAGGTACCGCCTAGTAGACTACGCTCCTTTTTTGTCTTTTAGTGGGTGGGAATATCCGAGGTTTTTTAAACCTTCAAAGGATATTCTAACAGCATTTGGAATATGCTATTTTCAAATTCTCATTTTCCCTTTTAATAAAACATTTTCTAAAAAAGAAAGTTTATAAAAAATCTTTTGTCATATTAACAAAAGTGAGTTTTAAGAATAATCATTTTGATGATCACTAATTATGATTAAGAAAGATTAGTGATATGATTATTACCTTGATGATATTGTTAGTTAAATAATTCGTTTTTATGTTTTATACTAAATGTGTTGTATAGTTTGTTGTGATCAAAACTAAGAAAGATTAGTTAACACTAATAATGTTTTTAGGCATCACTTGCATTAACAGTATCAATGAGGTCAGCTCTTGCTAAGAAACTATTCAAGTTGGGCTTACTTTAACGATCTATGATGCAATTGATTTTCTGTAGGACTAACATGTAGGAATAATAGATAGTGTGTGTACCTTGTTGTCTGCGTTTCTCGTTCCAGGTGGATAGTACGGATATGCTTGTTGTGTTGTGCTATAATAGATCTAGGCGTATTTCATTATTCAATTGAAAATAGATACCAACTATGTTGCATTTGGTGTCGGCAAATTTTATTTCATATATTTCCTTGTTAGTTTCTTTTATAGGATCTGATTTGATTACTTTTATTCTTTTTTGTGTTGTCATAATAGAAAATTGAACTGTATTTCTTTCACATTCTTGGATATGTTTACTCCTTAGATTGTGTTAGTGCATATAAGTCATGGTGGATCTTATTTTTTCTAGGCGTATTTCATTGTGTTAGTGCATATAATCCTAGGGAAACCGTGCTTCCTTTCGTGATGTTGATATAGTAATTCAACATCACTCACCGTGGGTTTTCTCAGATACTATGGCCCATAAATCGTCCTTATAGCAGAACAAAAATGATCAAGACTCTCCCGTGAAGTTCTATTATAGATTTGAAGATATTCATCTAGAAAGGCTGGAATAATGCCGTATGCCAATTGACGAATTGCAGAAGTGCATTTCACCACTGGAGCAACGCTTTCTTTTCCGGTAGAGTTGATATTTGAATTAAAGTAAGGATCATGTGCAGTTACAGCCGTAACTATATCGTTGAAAAGTGAACGATCCATTCGGTATGTCTTCAGAAATGCACGTTCGTCGTAGACCGGGTTGTCAGTGAAAAACGCGGCAAGTAAACGATCATGGGCACCATAACGATCTCGATTAACCGGGTTTCTAGGCACTCGTTGTCGCCTATTTCGAAAAAACGCCATTGCTTTTGCGAGCAACCGGACACGAGGGCTATTCATCAAAGTTTCTTCATCTTGGATTATCAGATCGGGGTACATAAATGTATATTCATCAATGTTTTCCATGGTAAAAATTTAGAAATTATGGACAAGATGATTTTTTGATTGAGAAAAAAGATGAAATGAGAGATATGAAAAAAATAAGTGAAAATGAGGATTATATAGAAATAAATGGGGATGAAAAAGAAAGATTTGGGGTTGTGTGAATAGTGAGAAACTCAACCCACGCGTGGGTTTTTGAGGTAAGATAGTGAGGTTCCTGGCACCCCACGCGTGGGTTTTTGCCACATCATCCCACCCCTGGGTTTTTTCACAACTCCCCCCAGCCTAAAGAGAGTACGTAAAACTACCAATTTTACACATAGTAATTTAATTTAATTTAGGGTTTATGTGAATTGAAGCTGTTCAAAAATGTCTAAAAAGGATAAGAATGTTTTCGATGCAATCAAGCAGTTTCAGCTCATCCATACTGTTGAAACCAAGGGAATGGATGCAGCTAAAAAGTACGATCTTGAGAAACCACAAGTTCAAGAACTCGTTTGGAAAGCCATTCAAGACCATGAAGCCATGATCAAAAGACACCAAGTCTCCATTAAAGCCCTTCAAAAATGCATGGAAGACGAACAAGAAAACAACCCCAAAATGGAACCTAAATCATCAGATGGTAGTAGTAGTAGTGGTGATGTGTTGTGTTGTATATGTGGTAAGAATGGGCATAAGGCGAAAGAGTGTTGTGGTCTTGGTTGCTATAGGTGTGGTAAGGTTGGTCATGTTGGTCGTCCCATGTCGCGTTGTAACGGGGATGTCAATGGTGGTATGGAGGGGTTTGTTGGTCTTTATAGTGGTGTTTGTTATTACTGTGGGAAGGGTGGGTATATCCCTGTGTGTTCCAAGTGTGGTGAGACCGGGCATGTGGGTCAGGAATGTTGGTAAACATGGGTATTGTGCAATGGAGTGCGTTATTTCTGGTTCGTGTTTAACTTGTGTTTTAATCTTGGGTACCATGCTTATCGATTTATGGTGGTTTAGCATGTGTTCTTAGTTTATGTTATCTGACGTCTTAATCTTATGGAGTATTAGTTACTTTAATTGTTGTTAGTATGGCACTGTAATGATGTTGTTTTAAGACTTAAATTGGCAATGCAATGATATTTTCTATGGTTTAGTAAGGTGTAGTTCTCATTCGATATTATTATTACTGTTTTAATGTGGTCAAGCCAATGTTCTTAGAATCTTAGTTTATGTTATATGGTATTTGTATCTAATGCAAAATTAAAGTTTCTATGATGTCGTTAGATATTTTAATTACTTTAGTTATTGTTAGTATAGCGTTGTAATGATGTTGAATTGCTTCACGACTTATGAATGGGATTGGAATGAAATTCTCTATGGTTTAAAGAGGTGTATGTTATTTTTTTTTCCATAGAAGCCAAGAAACTGATGCCATTATATGTTGGCCTTAATATGTGTTTTTTAACGATGGCACGAAAGAATTCGTGATTCCAAACTTATGATCCTTTGTTACCAGCACAGATTGCAATGAAATACATATTAGGAATTGCAAACCCAAACAGCCTAGCCTTCGGCCACACCTAATCCATGGGATATTTTACTCAACGTGTTTTCTATTCTTGATTTTTTTATAACAGTGACCAAAACATGTGAACTTATAGTTGTGAATTGGAGTATCGATGAGTTAAGCTTTTGCTAAAAAAACTATTCAAGTTGGACATAGTTTAATGATTTACTGTATGATACAATTGACCGTTTTTGTAGGACTAACAGATAGTGTAGGTTCGTTTTTGTATGAATTTAGAGTTTCATCATGTTTGTTTATGTGGTTTTATTTTACTTTAGTTATTAAAATGTTATTGTTAGTATAGCTTTGTAATGCTCTTGAATTGCTCTGGAACTTATGATCGGGATTGGAATGAAATCTACCAGTGAGATGTAAGTTTTTATAGAGGTCGAGAAACTGACGTTATTCTCTGTTTGCCTTAAATCAACATCTGTCAAATCTTATAAAAAAAATCCCATTGCGGCTAAAACATGTGACCTTGTAGTTGTGAATTGGTGTATCAATGAGGTCAGCTCTTGCTAAGAAACTATTTAAGTTGGGCTTACTTTAACGATCTATGATGCAACTGATTTTCTGTAGGACTAACATGTAGGAATAATAGATAGTGTGTGTTCCTTGTTGTCTGCGTTTCTCGTTCCAGGTGGATAGTACGGATATGCTTGCTGTGTTGTGTTGTAATTGATCTAGGCGTATTTCATTATTCAATTGAAAATAGATACCAACTATGTTGCATTTGTTGTCGGCAAATTTTATTTCATATATTTCCTTGTTAGTTTCTTTTATAGGATCTGATTTGATTACTTGTTTTCTTTTTTGTGTTGTCATAATAGAAAATTGAACTGTATTTCTTTCACATTCTTGGATATGTTTATTCCTTAGATTGTGTTAGTGCATATAAGGCATGGTGGATCTTATTTTTGCTAGGCGTATTTCATTGTGTTAATGCATATAATCCTAGGGAAACCGTGCTTCCTTTCGTGATGTTGATATAGTAATTCAACATCACTCACCGTGGGTTTTCTCAGATACTTTGGCCCATAAATCGCCCTTATAGCAGAACAAAAATGATCAAGACTCTCCCGTGAAGTTCTTTTAGAGATTTGAAGATATTCATATAAAAAGGCTGGACAATGCCGTATGCCAATTGACGAATTACAGAAGTGCATTTCACCACTGGAGCAACGCCTTCTTTTCCGGTACAGTCGATATTTGAATTAAAGTAAGGATCATGTGCAGTTACAGCCGTAACTATATCGTTGAAAAGTGAACGATCCATTCGGTATGTCTTCAGGAATGCACGTTCGTCGTAGACCAGGTTGTCAGTGAAAAACGCGGCAAGTAAACGATCATGGGCACCATAACGATCTCGATTAACCGGGTTTCTAGGCACTCGTTTTCTCCTATTTCGAAAAACGCCATTGCTTTTGCTAGCAACCGGACACGAGGGCTATTCATCAAAGTTTCTTCATCTTGGATTATCAGATCGGGGTACATAAATGTATATTCATCAATGTTTTCCATGGTAAAAATTTAGAAATTATGGACAATATGATTTTTGAATGAGAAAAAAGATGAAATGAGAGATATGAAAAAAAAGAAGTGAAAATAAGGATTATATAGAAATAAATGGGGATGAAAAAGAAAGATTTGGGGTTGTGTGAATGGTGAGAAACTCAACCCACGCGTAGGTTTTTGAAGTAAGATAGTGAGGTTCCTGGCACCCCACGCGTGGGTTTTTGCCACATCATCCCACCCCTGGGTTTTTTTCACTACTCCCCCCAGCCTAAAGAGAGTACGTAAAACTACCAATTTTACACATAGTAATTTAATTTAATTTAGGGTTTATCTGAATTGAAGCTGTTCAAAAATGTCTAAAAAGGATAAGAATGTTTTCGATGCAATCAAGCTGTTTCAGCTCATCCATACTATTGAAACCAATGGAATGGATGCAGCTAAAAAGTACGATCTTGAGAAACCACAAGTTCAAGAACTCGTTTGGAAAGCCATTCAAGACCATGAAGCCATGATCAAAAGACACCAAGACTCCATTACAGCCCTTCAAAAATGCATGGAAGACGAACAAGAAAACAACCCCAAAATGGAACCTAAATCATCAGATGGTAGTATTAGTAGTGGTGATGTGTTGTGTTGTATATGTGGTAAGAATGGGCATAAGGCGAAAGAGTGTTGTGGTCTTGGTTGCTATAGGTGTGGTAAGGTTGGTCATGTTGGTCGTCTCATGTCGCGTTGTAATGGGGATGTCAATGGTTGTATGGAGAGGTTTATTGGTCATTATAGTGGTGTTTGTTATTACTGTGGGAAGGGTGAGTATATCCCTGTTTGTTCCAAGTGTGGTGAGACTGGGAATGTGGGTCAGGAATGTTGGTAAACATGGGTATTGTGCAATGGAGTGCGTTATTTCTGGTTCGTGTTTAACTTGTGTTTTAATCTTGGGTACCATGCTTATGGATTTATGGTGGTTTAGCATGTGTTCTTAGTTTATGTTATCTGATGTCTTAATTTTATGGAGTATTAGTTACTTTAATTGTTGTTAGTATGGAACTGTAATGATGTTGTTTTAAGACTTAGATTGGCAATGCAATGATATTTTCTATGGTTTACTGAGGTGTAGTTCTCGTTCGATGTTATTATTACTGTTTTAATGTAGTCTAGCCAATGTTCTTAGAATCTTAGTTTATGTTATATGGTATATGTATCTAATGCAAAATTAAAGTTTCTATGATGTCGTTAGATATTTTAATTACTTTAGTTATTGTTAGTATAGCGTTGTAATGATGTTGAATTGCTTCACGACTTATGAATGGGATTGGAATGAAATTCTCTATGGTTTAAAGATGTGTATGTTATTTTTTTTCCATAGAAGCCGAGAAACTGATGTCATTATATGTTGGCCTTAATATGTGTTTTTTAACGATGGCACGAAAGAATTCGTGATTCCAGACTTATGATCCTTTGTTACCTGTACAGATTGCAATGAAATACATATTAGGAATGGCAATCCCAAACAGCCTAGCCTTCGGCCACACCTAATCCATGGGATTACTCAACGTGTTTTCTATTCTTGATTTTTTTATAACAGTAACCAAAACATGTGAACTTGTAGTTGTGAATTGGAGTATCGATGAGTTAAGCTTTTGCTAAAAAAACTATTCAAGTTGGACATAGTTTAATGATTTACTGTATGATACAATTGACCGTTTTTGTAGGACTAACATATAGTGTAGGTTCGTTTTTGTGTGAATTTAGAGTTTCATCATGTTTGTTTATGTGGTTTGTTGGGAATAAAATACAAGCCAGTTCACTTGAGCGCTGATAAGAGAAAACCAAGCGCTGACAAGAAGGAAACAAACGCTGACAGCCAAGCGTTGACAAGAAGAAGTCAAGCGTTGACAGCCTTGAAGACAAGCACTGATGGGAAGATATGTTCTACGAAGATTTTGTTTCTAGATTTGTTTATGGTAAAGATAAGTTTAACATTGTATTTTCCATTATTATCTTTACCTAGAATAGTTGATTCGTAGCTTATTGTACAAGACTTCTTACATCTATAAAAGAAGATCTTTAGGTTAAGTTTCATAATATAAGTTTTCGTCTTGTTAAACACTTTCATTGTAACCAAGTTCGATTATCATTAATCAAAGTGAAAGTTTGTTTACATCTTTGTGTTCTTGTTTAAGTGTTAATTCCGCATAACACTTAATTACTTTATTCATAAGCAAAGGTTTCTCTACGTGTATTACTTGATCTAATCTCGTATACACAAGCTTAATCGATCTAAGTTTGGGATCAACAAGTGGTATCAGAGCTTGTTGAGAAAATTTTGATCTTTAAGTAACACAAGAACCCTAAAACACCAAAAACCCTAAAAACACCGAAACCCTAAATTTCACAAAAACCCTAAAAACATCATGTCTGAGCAACAACAATCAAATGTCTCTACTTTGCTACAAAACAACAATAGCACAAATCCTAGCATCAGGATTCCCATGTTTGAAGCTAACAACTTTGAACTATGGAAATCCAACTTTGAACAATACGTTGGTATCTACGACTACACTCTGTAGGAGATTATTGAATATGGAAACACATTCAATAAAGCTCAAAAGATTGCTGATGCTATTGCTACAAGATCAGCTGTTGCTAATTGTCCAGAAGCTGATAAGAAAGAAAAACTAGAGATGGAAGAGCTGTGTCTGTTGAGGATATAGCAAAGAAAAGGGTTGACATGAAAATCCTAAACATCCTGAAACTCTCTTTGGGACATGAAAACCAGCATAAATACAAAAGCTATGAGTCTGCAAAAGAACTTTTGGAAGCTCTTGAAGTAGCACATGGTGGCAACGCTGACACCAAGGAAGAGAAGAAGAAGCAACTCATGCATGAGTATGCTGTTTTTAAATCTCAACCTAATGAGAAGCTTAGTAGTGTGAGAAGTAGATTGCTTGACATCACAAGCCAACTATCCTTCATGGGAACACAAGTTGATGATGCTGACATGATTGCCACTTTTCTCAAAAGCCTTGGTGATGTGTGGAAGATTGAGGCAAGATCCATCCTTGTCAACAACACTCACAAAAGTTCTACCTTTGATGACATCTACAACAAACTACGGCTGTTGGAGAATGAATTTCTTTTGGAGCATGAGAGTAATTCTTCCAATAGCAACATGGCCTTCTTCTCACACAGTGAAGGCCAATTTGATCAAAATAACTCCTATATACACCCAGTCACTGGATCTATATGTGTCAACGCTGGATCACATCCTATCAGCGTTGGAACACATCCTGTCAGCGTTGGATCATATCCTGTCAACGCCTCACATTCAGACGCTGACACACACAAATTTGGCGCAGATGTAGTTAAACCTGCTGGTTTAGATCTAGATACTGTGTGTGCATACATTGCTTCTTTGCCCAATGGTTCAGGGATTACATATGAGGATCTTGAGCAAATAAGTGATGAGCAATTGGAAGAGATGGACATCAAGTGGAACATGGCTCTTGTAAGTTTAAGAGCAAACAGGTGGAATAGAAGGTTCAAGAAGAAGATGACCTTTGATGCAAAGGACATTGCTGGATTTGATAAATCCAAGGTTGAGTGCTATAATTGTCATCGTATGGGGCACTTTATGAGAGAATGTAGATCTCCAAGAAGATCTGATGCTGGCAAACCTTCAAGCCAAATGGTTAAGAATCAGGATCCCAAGGCCATGGTAGCTGTTCAACAAATTGATGGTGCTGGAGGATGGGATTGGAGCTGGAACTTTTTGGCTAAGGATGAGGAAGAGGACAAAGCATTGGTTGCTGAGATTGAAGAAGAGCATGTTCAGTATGCTCTCATGGCACATTCCTCCTCTTCATCAGATAATGAGGTATATGATGATGCTTTTTGTTCTAAGGGTTGTCGTTTAAATACTGAGAAACTTAATAAGGAAGTTGCAAAATTATTAGATGATATGAGCACTGAAAGATGCAAGTTGTCTAATTATCAAATTGTTCTTACCCAAACTGAAAAGACAGTTTCTGAGTATAGGAAAATGGAGTTTGACCTAAAAGATAAAATAAATATCTTAAAACATGATTTAGAGCAAAGTAATGATGTTAGAAACATCATGGAAAGGGTTAATGCTGATTTAATAGCTAAGTTAGATGAGGCTAACAAGAATAAAGATAATGTGAGTCTTAAAATTCAGAGATTTGATAAGGCCACACAAACCCTAGGAGAATGTGTCAATAAGTAAAGAGACTCTAAGGACATGAGTGGGATTGGGATGAAAGATTATACTGTGGTTCCACCACCAGCTGGGGATTTCTATGGTGTCCAAAGAAAGGACTTATCTTGGACTGGTTTACCAGAACTCTAAGAGAAGGAATTTATTCCTCCACCAAGAGTCACTTCCCCAGTTGAAGAATATAAACAAAAGTTAACTGACCTAAATGAATGGAAGAAAGCCAATCCTACTTTGTTTGTTAAGGGAGGTTTGTTGTGTGAAAGTCCAAATGACCCTACCCCTATCACAACACAAGAACCTACCCCTATCAAGATAACAAACCCAACCACTGGCAAGACTGTTGACCTTGGCTCAAACACTGTTAAGAACCTAGTGTTAAGTATGCAGAAATGTATAGAAATACTAAGTCACCAAAAAGCCAAGTAAGTAATCATGGAACAGGTTTCTTTTCTTCTAGACCTAAAACTATGTCTAGAAAAGCCTGTTACACTTGTGGTAGCTTTTCACATTTAGCCTATAAATGTGTCAACGCTTCCAATGTCAACGCTGATAAGAACAACTTCAGCGCTGACAAAAGTCAACATAGGTCAAACATTGTCAGACCCAAAACCTTTGTGAACCAAAGTTCACAAGTTGTTAGACCAGCCCCATTCTTCACTAAAGGGTCTAACACACATGGCCAAAGACCTTTTCAAAAGACAAATACTTGGTCCAATAGGCAATGGGTTCCTGTAGCAAACCCTAGGTTCAACGCTGATAAAGGCAATCGGGGCGTTGACAAGACCAATTCCAACGCTGACAGAAACGTTGCCAGACCTAGGTATTTGCAACCACAGGGTAAGGGATCTAGAGCTTCTTCTAGCTTAACATGGAGACCAAAACAAGATCAAAACCCTAATTCTAATGGCCTGTCTATGACATGCAACAAATTTCATTATATTTCAAAGGTCATTACAAAACCAATTGGGGTTAACTGGGCATTTCATCCAAAAAGGGATGAACATGGGGTTGTTATGAGAACCAAGTCTGTTCTTGTTGAACAACCAGCTGAATCCAATTCTGTTAAGGCTTGGGTTCCCACAGAAAACTAATTTGTTTTCTTTATGTGCAGGGCATTCAAAAACAGGTAAATGATTATGGGTATTGGGACAGTGGATGCTCTAGGCACATGACTGGGAAAGAAGATTACTTGAGTAACTTCACTCCCATTAAGGATGGTGATAAGGTTTAGTTTGGAGGCGGATTTGGAACTATCACAGGCAAAGGAACTCTTCTCACCAACAATCTACGTTTTGATAACGTGTTTCTGGTAAAAGAACTTGACTATAATCTTTTTAGTGTATCACAAGTTTGTGATAACAAAAACAAAGTTCTGTTTACTGATACTGAATGCTTGGTGTTAAGCAAGGATTATAAGATCCCTGATGAGAAATATATAGACTTTAGAACACCAAGGCATAAAGACATTTATAATGTGAATCTTAATGGAATTAAGATAAATAATAATATGTCATGTTTTTATGCTAAAGCTTCAGTAGATGAGAGTAATCTATGGCACAGGAGATTAGGGCACATAAATTTTAAGAATATCAATAGGCTTGTGAGACTTGGTTTGGTTGATGGTTTGCCTGAAAAGGCTTTCGACAATGACCACTCTTGTGTTGCATGTCTGAAAGGCAAGCAGCACAAGGTCTCATTCAAGTCTAAACAGGTGCATTCTAGTTCTAAACCACTTCACTTATTGCATATGGACCTCTTTGGTCCAACTAATATAGAAAGTTTAAATGGTAAATCATTTTGCTTTGTCATCACAGATGACTTTTCTAGGTTTACTTGGACTTTCTTTTTAGCTAAGAAAAGTGAAACTGCCACAATTTTGATTGATTTCATTACTCAGATAGAAAAGAAGAGTGGTAATGAAGTCAAAATTCTTAGAAGTGACAATGGTGGTGAGTTTAGAAACAAGTTGTTAGATGATTTTTGTGCCAAGAAAAGGATTACTAGGCAATTTAGTATTGCTAGAACTCCACAACAAAATGGGGTTGCTGAGAGAAAGAATAGAACCCTAATTGAAGCAGCCAGAACCATATTGGCTGATGCTCACTTTCCTATAGCTTTTTGGGCTGAGGCTGTCAACACAGCCTGTTATGTGCAAAATAGGGCATTGGTTAACAAAATTCAGAACAAAACACCTTATGAATTACTTTGGGGAAGGAAGCCAAATATTGGTTTTCTCAAGCCTTTTGGTTGTCATGTAGTTGTATTAGCCACTAGTGATGACCTAGGTAAATTTGATGCAAAAGGTGATGAAGGCTATTTCATGGGTTATTCAGTGCAGAGCAAGGGATATAGGGTTTACCTTACAAAGGAAAAACGTATACTTGAAAAAGTACATGTTAGGTTTTTAGAAAGTAAACCTAGTGATCCTGAAAGTGGTCCAAATTGGTTGTTTGATTTGGAACCTCTATCTAGAGCTTTGAATTATATGCTTGTTACTAATCCAGACATTGTGAAGGCAACTTCAAGTGTTTTGGAAAAACCAGTTGTTAATGTTTCAGGCACACAGGTTGCTAAAAAGGATGGATCACAAGCAGATAAGTCATCTCCCACACAAGAATATGTTACAATTCCCATATGGACAGATGCTTATGCTGCTGCTGCTGCTGGAAAGGATAATGGTGGTCCCCAAATACCACCAGTTGACAACATGCATGGTCACTCAGGCGCTGACAAAAGCAATTATAGCGCTGACAAGACCAATTCAGACGCTGATGGCTCAAACGTTGACAACAACAATTCTGGCGCTGACAAGAGTAATTCCAACGCTGACAACTCAAACGCTGACAAGCAAAATTCCAGCATTGACAACACTTTTGAGCACTTCTTCTCTTCCAATTATGAGCAAGGTGGACCTTCAAGCAAATCTGAAGAGGTTCATCCTAATATTGAAGGAAGAGAGTCTGAAGAAGATATTGGCAACATAGAGGATGATATTGAAGACAACAGAATTCTTGAAGGTGGAATTCTCACATCTACTATGAAGAATCATCCTCCTTCTCAAATCATTGGAGATATCATGACTCCTGTTCAAACTAGAAGATCTCACCAGACTCATGATAGCTTTATTACAAATATCCACAAGAAGGTTGATACCCCTCTTGTGCAAGCATGTTTGTTTGCCTGTTTTCTGTCACAACAGGAACCCAAGAAATTTTTTGATGCTCTCAAAGAACCAAGTTGGGTGGAAGCAATGCAGGATGAGCTTCACCAATTTGCAATTCAGGATGTTTGGGAGCTGGTTGATTGTCCAAGATATGTTAGACCAATTGGGACAAGATGGATTCTAAGAAACAAGAAGGATGAAAGAGGCATTGTGGTCAGAAACAAGGCACGTTTGGTAGCTTAGGGATACACACAAGAGGAAGGGATTGATTATGAGGAGGTCTTTGCTCCTGTTGCAAGGATTGAGGCTATAAGAATCTTTCTAGCCTATGCCTTATGCATGGGCATCACTGTTTATCAAATGGATGTGAAGAGTGCTTTCCTCTATGGCACAATTGTCGAGGAGGTGTATGTGATGCAACCTCCTGGTTTTGAAGATCCTGAGCATCCAGATAAGGTATATAGAGTCAAGAAAGCTATGTATGGACTTCATTAGGCCCCAAGAGCATGGTATGGTACATTGTCCACCTACTTGGTAGAAAATGGATTTCAAAGGGGCACCATAGACCAAACATTGTTTACAAAGAAGGAAGGTAAGGATGTCTTACTTGTTCAGGTTTATGTTGATGATATCATCTTTGGATCTACTAATCCCAAGATGAGTGAAGACTTTTCCAAGCTCATGACAGATAAATTCAAGATGAGTGCAATGGGGGAGATGAACTTCTTTCTAGGGCTACAAGTTCAGCAGAAAGAAGATGGTATCTTCAACTCCCAAGACAAATATGTAGCAGAGATCTTGAAGGAATTTGGCTTTTCTCCACATGAAAAGAGTGCTACTACTCCTATGGATAGAGAACACCCTTGGGGAAAAGTTGGTGCTGGAAAAGATGTGGATGTTATGTACTATAGATCAATGATTGGTTCATTGATGTATCTCACAGCCTCAAGGCCTGACATCATGTTTGCTGTGTGTGCTTGTGCACGACATCAAGTGACTCCCAAAGAATGTCACCTCCTTGCTGTAAACAGAATTTTTAGGTACCTAAGATGCTATCCTGATCTTGGTTTGTGGTATCCAAAAGATTCTCCATTGGAGCTTATTGCATATTCAGACAGTGATTATGGTGGTGATAAGTTTGATAGAAAATCCACAACTGGTGGATGTCAGTTTCTTGGGAGTAGGTTGATCTCTTGGCAATGCAAGAAACAAACAGTGGTGACCAACTCTACAACTGAAGCAGAATATGTAGCTGCAGCTGCTTGTTGTGGACAAGTCTTATGAATTCAGAACCAGCTGTTGGATTATGGGTATAATTTCATGCATACCAAGATTTTTGTTGATAATAACAGTACTTTATGCATTATTAAAAATCCTGTACATCATTCTAAAACCAAACACATAGAAATTAGACATCATTTTATAAGAGATTGCTTTGAAAAAGGTTTAATACAACCAGATAGACTGGACACAGAAGATAATGTGGCTGATTTATTAACTAAACCTTTTGATACTAGAAGATTTCAATATTCGGTAACAAGTATTAGAATGGTTAATCTCACTTAATATGTGTTTTGGAGTCTTTTTGTAAAAGTATGTACAGGATAATGCATTGTTATTGGTCTTTGTGATGATTTAGATTTTCCACTTTATTTTTCTAACACTGACAAAGGTAATTTCAACGCTGTCAAGTGTTATTTTGCCGTTGTCAGCAATATAATTGTCTAACGCTGACAAAAGTTCCTTCAACACTGATAAGTGTTATCGGGGCGCTGTCAGCAACAATGTTAGTTTTGTGGTTTTCAATCTAAATGTGTAGGTGGTGTTAGCTTTATGCCATTGGATACAGAGTTGGTCATGGATCTTTGGAAAGCTATTTGGACATGTTTTTGTTTATGGATGATGGTTGGAATATTTATATTCCTATCTTGACATAAATTTTTAATGTTCTTGCATATTTTGAGCAGCATATGTATCATAGTTTAAGGGGAGGTTTTAGGAACCTTTAGGACTCTTGGGTATTCTTACAATACTCTTATCACAATTCTAGATTGTGTCCACAGGTGAGTATGGGTTAGTTTTACTAAACCATGAGGCACTGTAGCATGCAAAGTTGATATACTGTGCATGCTGCCAAGACATTTTTGGCCTAGAATTGGTTGTGGTCTGTTAGGAGACTTGGGAATAATTTTAGTATGGGTTTACTTGGGAGTTACAAAGAATTTTATGAGGAAACTTAGCTGTTAAGAA
Organism: Glebionis coronaria; assembly: GCA_025667525.1. NCBI lineage: Eukaryota > Viridiplantae > Streptophyta > Magnoliopsida > Asterales > Asteraceae > Glebionis > Glebionis coronaria. Next base: position 36,808,406 of record CM046879.1, read on the forward strand.
TTTTGGTTAGCAAGGGACTCTTGAGGACATTTGTGTCTATCTTGCTTAAGCAAGTGTGCATAAATGGACTGTGACATTCGTCAAATTTCCATCTTAATTTATTCATATAGTACGAGTATTTTAACTGTTTACCGACGAGTTGTCGACATGAATGTGTTAATCATTTTGCTTTGCGGACAAAGCCCTTTTTAGGGAGAGCATAGGTAACATCTCGAGTTTTCGCGATTATTAAGTCGAATGCAATACACGAAGTTTGTGAGCGTTTTATATTTTGCCGTACGTTTATTTGATATAGTTATTAAGATTACGTGACGTCTCGCACAATTGTTTTGTTTTGGGATCGTATGTCAAACGGTTTTAGGTCGTGTTTATTTAGTCGCGTCTAAACCTAAACATTGTGAACCTGAGTCGAGTATATAACTGTCACAACATTGCACAAATAACTGAGTATAAACCTTCATTTATATTTATTACCAAGCTTGCCTTACAAGAGTCTCAAAAATCAGTCACATGACCAGCTGCAAATAAACTTCATAGTTTATTTCCTCACTAAAGGACAGCACACATGCCTAGTTTACCCCTTTTGGGTATATCACAAGTTAACATTTTCAGCTTGACATTAACCCTAGACTAACAATACATGTTTATATACAAACCCAAAGTTATCCAATGTCCAAATACAAGTTTATCACTGTCCAAATTACAAACACAAAAATCTGCACAAGTCTTTCAAAATACAACTTCTGGGTAGAGTGAAGAGTGGTGTCCAGCCGACCCACACGTCGCATCCCAACCTGCAAAACCGAAAGAGTCTTCATCCCGTCCGAACCTGCAAAACCGAACATAGCATCCCCATTGTGAGTCTTTCGTCTTTTCGTCTTTCCTTATGAAGTCCTAGATGTGCTTGTTTTGTACGAACCTGCGAATAAACGAATCAATGTGTTAGTCATTGTAATGGTCTTATACTTTTAACTAAAAACTGAAATTTGTTAAACTTTATAACTAATACAAACATGTTTATGATATTACTTTTCTGTCAACCAAACCGAGACCCGACTTAGAACCAAACCGAGACCCATGTCCAACCAAATCAAGACCACAATCAAGAACCAAACCGAGACCCATGTCCAACCAAACCGAGACCCAATCAAGAACCAAACCGAGAACCAAACCAAACCGACCAAGTTCTACTTTCTGCCAAAACTATCAACAATCATTACCAACCAATCCAAATGTCTTAACCAAACTTTTGTTTTACAGAAACATTCTTAAACCCTTAATCATGCCGCGGGTATAGAAACCCCCATTTCAAATCGAAACCCTAATTATTTAAAAACCTTTTTAAACATTTAATTAACATTTTCCACATTACAAAAACATCACATAAACATGAGTAACAGTCGCATATAAAAACCCCCAATTTTATGAAAACCCTAGATCGAATTTTTATTAATTAAAACGTTAATTAAACCTAATCTAAACCCAAACCCCATATTTAATTTAATTGAAAATGAGTTATGCAAAAACCCCCAATTAACCGAAACCCTAATTTTTATAAACTGATTTTATATTGAAATTTGTTTGATTTTATAATAGAAAACATCAATTAATTGTGTTTAAAACCGAGATTGATAAAAACCCCCAAATATTTCAAAACCCTAAATTCGTTTATTTTAAATCCGAGAATCATATGATTCACAACAACTTTATACAAATCAATCAAACCCACTGATCATTATAAATCGAAAATAAATTAATCTTGTTAAAAGAAATAAAGGAAAAACGAACTTATCTTGATTTCTGGCTATTGATTCACGAAACCGCAAGGATGAACACATCAGAAAACCAAATCGGTTTGATGTGGGGATTAAACCCCACATCTCACGCGATCTAAACACTCAGACCACCCACACATGATTGTTATATCCCAAATGATTAGATATTAGCCATGGAAAAGGATTGAACCGATCTAGATTTAAGAGAGAGAGAGATTTGGGGCGGTGGAGTTATTATCGAGGGAGGAGAGAGAGTTAACTCTCTGTTATGGGAGTTGTGTGTGTTTACACGCATATCTACTCCTTCCGTTCCTTGTTATGTCCGCCCATGGACCGGGCCGGGTCTAATGACCCTTGGGCCGGGTTTGTGTGTAAAGATATTGGACCCAATTTGGGCCTTGTATGTTTATTTAGTTTAGTTATAAGCCCAAAACGAATTTTGTAAATTTAGGTTATAATTTAACCCGTGAAACCCGACCATTTAATAAACCGACTTTTATTTATCGTATTTTTCCGTAAACGTATGGTTTCGTCAAGCACAACTAGGGTGTCGTGTCTTAATTTATATAATTTTTCGTATCGTAACTCGATTCTCATAATTAATTAGGTCGCGGCTAGCGTAACCGTACTCTCGAGCTATTTTATCTTCGTTCTCTTTGCTGAATTAACGAGGTGAGTTTATAGCCCCATACTTTACTATTTTCACTGCTTTTTGGGGTGAGACATTGCTTGATTTTAACGTGTGAACACAAGTGCATTTACTGATTTATATATTAGTCTAAGTCCCACTAAAAACCCAGTTGCTTTGGCCCGTGAATCGTGAACCGTTAATTACTTTGTGTAAGCGCGAATGTAATGGATAGATCTATCGGGATTGACATCCCTGTCTGTCTTGTCCAACAAGGGGACAAGCGGGCACAGTTTCATTTGAGTCAGAGATAGGATGTCGTGGGTTTAGGCATCTAGTTTGGGCTACATTTATATGATTATACTGCCGGTGTTGTTAACGCTTCGGTGTCACGAGCTTAGACTGTAATAAATACTTTTGGGATGACTTTGTATCTGTTATATTGTCATCACATTTGGGAAAATCTTGTGGTTCATTAAACATTTCAAACTAACTAAACCTATGAACTCACCAAATTTATGTTGACACTTTAGCAATGTTTTTCTCAGGTATTAAGAAGGAAGATGCTAAATGAGGTCTCATGCATTGCCGTCATTTCTTTGAAACAACGATCATTTGTACCATTTGAGAAAACTATGTTTTGTAACTGTATTCAGTTTATGCTTCCGCACTTTGTTAAAACAATTTATTTTATTAATTACAAGTGATCTATTTTCCGAACGTCTCATTTAGAGGTCGTTCTTTGTGACTATGTGCGTATGATAATCATGACGTCACCACTCCCTTGTCGCCATTATACTATGATATTTTGGGAGTGTGACAGATTGGTATCAGAGCACTAGTTATAGAGAACTAGGTTGCATTTAGTAATTCTAGACTATAACTGCTCTATGTTTAATCGATTATCATACGGATTGTAAGTATTAAGTATATGTAGATACATAAGTAATAAATGGGATACATGTGAATTAACAATTACGAGGTATATTTACATGGGTTACATGTGCAACAACAAAATCTGAATTATGTTATATAGGATACATGTGGATTCAACAATGATTGCTATGTTATGTTAATGTCCTTTTTACGGACTAATTTTATAAGATATTTACACACATTTATTTTGTTTATGATTACAGCGATGTCTTCATCCGATGATTCCACGTCTACAGGAGCGTACTACAACCGTAGTTCACAGTCGACCATCAGTTCATCAGTAGGACTACCTAGAGGATCGCCGTCAGGATATCCGTGGTACCGGATGGTTTCAGATGACGATACAGAGAGAGAGATTGAGGAGGTTCGTCATTCACCGATCCGTATTCCTGATGCATCAGCTGACGATGTACTTAGCCTAGAAGGCGGAGGAGAGGATGACTTAGACACTGACGTGGTGCAGTCACCAGGTCAGACATCAGTGACTGGAGATGAGACGGTAGAGGAGACAGAGGATGATGAGATGGAGTTTACAGATGGGGAAGGAGAGCCTATGGAGGTCACAGACACTGAGGACCCTCCTACTGCATATGCTGCTACTCCTGAGGTTTCCCTAGCACACATCTCCTCATCTTCATCTGAAGACGAAGGAGAAAGGACTGCTAATCCTGCTCCAGCACCGGGTACTCTACCTTTCTACTATGTGAGACGACGTCTTCGGGGGAGAGCTGCTCGACCACCACTTTCACCTTACCGACCCCTCATACCTTTCACTGCCACTGACAGGCATGCAGCCCGCACACCTGCCAGTTCTGTCCCAGAGACACCATTACTACTACCACCACCAGAGACTGTACCTGCAGTGTACCAGGAGATGCTTACTGATGCTGGTATCTCTACAGGACCGAGAGCTACGACTCCTCTTCCTAGGAGAGCTACATCGACGGTGGTGATGCTTGGGGCAGCAGATGGATGTGTGACGACGCGGTTGAACAGGTTGGAGGATGCTGTAGAGGCTTTAGGTGAAGAGTATAATGAAGTGCAGGATAAGTTAGAGGCACTGGCGAAGAAGAGTCCAGTTAGGGATGAGACAGTGTTGACAGTATGTGTGACCCGTCTACGAGGACAGCTTCTTACTGTTCTTGATCAGATGGAATCCATGCCGAACGCTCGTCTTGAGGAGATTGGGAGCCTGATGACCCGTTGGGGAGTAGAGCCATTGGTGGAGACAGGCGGACTAGAGGCACCAGTGGAGGACCCTGTTGCAGATTTGGATAAGAGGTTTAGAGCCGCTTGTCATGATACCGATGTTAGATTGAGAGATTCCCAGGCTCGTGAGCTAGTGGTTGAGAGGAGGTTAGCAGAGTTGGAGAAGGAGCTTCATCAGCGCCGTGAGGGCACTAGTTAGATTTATCTTGTACCATCGACCTATCTCTATATGACCACTAAGCTTTGAAGTTTGTCTTAGCTAGTTGGTATTTTATTTTCTTTTATTATGATATGACAAACTATGATGTACTATCAAACAATTCGATGAATGATATTATGAGTTGCAAAAATTGTGAGATCATTATATGTTGTATTATATCCTGGAGCATTTCATAATTGTGTTGTGTGTGCCATGCATGTTATGTCTGGCAAAACTCATTATCCTATTACCTTGTTAGATTATGGCGCCAGTTAGAAGATCCGAAACGCAGAATCCGCCAGCCGCTACCGGTGGAATCGACACCGTCATGCTAAGCCAAATGATAGCCGAACGAGTGGCCGAGGCACTCGCGACCGCTGAAGCAAATCGTACAGCTAGCACACAGGAGGAGACCAACCAAGGAGCTACTAATGCTATTGCACGGACTTGTACCTACAAGGAATTTCGTGCAGTTACGCAAGTAAGTTTCCGCGGTACTGAAGGAGCAGTAGGATTAACCAGATGGTTTGAGAAGCTAGAATCCCAATTTGGGATTAGCAATGTCGCTGAAGCCGACAAGGTGAAGTTTGCGTCAAGCACGTTAGTGGATGGTGCTTTGACTTGGTGGAACGTCTATGCTCGTGCAGTGACCATTGACGTTGCCCAAGCGACGCCCTGGAGTGAATTTAAAGCTATGTTTGTGAGGAAATACTGCCCACGAAATGAAGTCAAGCAGATGGAAGTGGAGCTGTGGAACCTGAAGGTCAAGGGTACTGCTCTTACTGCTTACAATCAGCGCTTTCAAGAGCTGATCTTGTTATGTCCTGAAATGGTGCCCAACGATGACCGATTGTTGGAGCGATACATTGAAGGACTACCTTTGAGCATCAAAGGGAATGTGACTTCATCCAAGCCGACTGATTTGCACGAGGCAATCGACATGGCTCAGAGTCTGATGTACCAAGTGGTACAGGAGTTGGGAGAAAATACTGGGGATAAAAGGAAGTGGTCTGGCAACCACTACAACAACAATACCAACAACAGCAACAACCCAAACAACTACAACCAGAACAAGCGACAAGAAGTAGCAAGAGTGTTCACTGCTGGACAAGGAAATACTGGGAACTACGCTGGAAGACTACCTTTCTGCGGAAAATGTGGCCGACATCACGAAGGAGCATGTCCCCCTACGTGCTACAATTGTGGGAAGGCGGGACATAAGGCAAAGGAATGTCGAGCACCACCTCGTTCTACTACTCAAAGAGGACCTGGAACGCAAGGTGGCCAAGGAGCAAATGTCACTTGCTTTGGATGTGGAGAGAAAGGTCACTACAAGAACAAATGTCCAAGCAGTGGGAACCAAGGTCGTAGTAACCAGATTCGAGGGAATCAAAATCAGAACCAAGGGAACCAGAAGCAGAATCAAGGGAACCGAGGAGGGAATAACCGAGCCACAACTAGTACTCCTGGAGGATTCACGGCACCTAGCAAAGTGTATCATCTCTGTGCTGAAGCTGCTGTGCAAGACAACAATGTTGTGACTGGTACGTTTCTAGTCAATAACAACTATGCTTCAGTACTATTTGATTCTGGTGCGGATAGGAGTTTTGTGTCGTCTATATTTAGTGCGCCTAAATGTTACCCCTACTGCGTTAGATGTTAAGTATAACGTAGAATTAGCCGATGGGAAGTCAGTAACCACCGACGTTATTCTGAAAGGATGTAGTGTAAGGCTACAAGGTCGTTCGTTTAGTATCGACCTACTCCCTATAGAATTGGGAAGTTTTGACGTCATCATTGGAATGGATTGGATGTCGAAGCATCACGCGGAGATTGTATGTCATGAGAAGTGTGTCCGTGTTCCTTATGGAAACGACGTACTCATCATACAAGGCGAAAGAAGTGGAGTGAAGAATGGATCAAGATTGGAAGTCATCTCATGTATCAGGACCCAAAGATACATTGAGAAGGGATGTCCGGTATTCTTGGTTCAAGTAACACAAAAGGAAGGAGAAGAAGATCACGAGAAGAAGGTGGAGGATGTACCGATCGTTAGAGACTTTCCGGACGTATTCCCAGAGGATTTACCCGGACTACCACCAGCACGGCAAGTGGAGTTTCACATCGAGCTTACACCAGGAGCCGCGCCTGTTGCTAGAGCCCCATACCGTCTAGCACCGGCCGAGATGACAGAGTTAGCTGAACAGATAAAGGAACTTTCTGACAAAGGTTTCATTAGACCAAGTTCCTCACCTTGGGGAGCGCCGGTCTTATTTGTCAAAAAGAAAGATGGATCCTTTAGAATGTGTATCGATTACCGAGAATTGAATAAGCTGACGATAAAGAACCGCTACCCATTGCCGAGGATTGACGATCTTTTCGACCAATTGCAAGGATCTAGCATATACTCGAAGATCGATTTAAGGTCAGGATATCATCAACTAAGGGTTAGAGAGGAAGACGTTCATAAAACGGCTTTTAGAACCCGGTACGGACACTACGAGTTCCAAGTTATGCCTTTCGGTTTGACAAACGCGCCTGCGGTATTCATGGATCTCATGAACCGAGTTTGCAAACCATACTTGGACAAGTTTGTGATTGTATTTATCGATGACATTCTCATCTATTCTCGTAATGAGGAAGAGCACAAGGAACATTTGAAGACCATATTAGAGCTGCTAAGGAAGGAGAAGTTATATGCAAAGTTTTCCAAATGTGAGTTTTGGATAAACACAGTGCAATTTCTTGGGCATGTGATCGACAGCAGTGGTATTCACGTTGATCCTGCTAAGATCGAGGCCGTAAAGGATTGGGCGACTCCAACAACACCCACAGAAATCCGTCAATTTTTAGGTCTTGCTGGTTACTATAGGAGATTCATTGAAGGTTTCTCCAAGATAGCTAAACCAATGACGGAATTGACTCAAAAGGATAAGAAGTTTGAGCGGAAGGAGGAACAAGATTTGGCATTCCAGACGTTGAAGCAGATGTTGTGTGAAGCACCTATACTAGCCCTACCCGAGGGTAATGAAGACTTTGTGGTGTATTGTGATGCATCCATAAAAGGGTTGGGTGCAGTATTGATGCAAAGGACTAAGGTCATAGCTTACGCATCAAGACAACTAAAAGTGCACGAGAAGAACTACACAACTCATGACCTAGAGTTGGGAGCAGTGGTGTTTGCCTTGAAGATTTGGAGACACTACCTTTATGGTACTAAGTGTGTTGTATTCACTGATCATAAGAGTCTACAACATATTTTGAATCAAAAGGAACTCAACATGAGACAACGACGTTGGCTAGAGTTGCTCAGTGATTACGATTGCGAGATCCGTTATCACCCAGGCAAGGCAAATGTCGTGGCCGACGCTTTGAGTCGAAAGGAGAGAGTTCTTAGGGTGAAGGCTTTAATGATGACCATTGACTTAGACCTTCCATCCTTAATTCTCAAGGCTCAGAAAGAAGCAGTCGAGGAAGAAATTCTCAAGACTGAAGATGTTAGAGGAATGATAAAGAAGTTGGAAGCACGTTCGGATGGAGCGTTATGCCTTGATAATAGGAGTTGGTTACCATGCCATGGTGACCTACGATCCTTGATTATGCATGAGTCGCATAAGTCAAAGTACTCCATACATCCGGGATCTGACAAAATGTATCATGATCTGAAGATGTTGTATTGGTGGCCGAACATGAAGGCGGATATTGCTACATACGTTAGCAAGTGTTTGACTTGTGCCAAAGTCAAAGCCGAACATATGAAACCATCAGGATTATTGGTCCAAACCGAACTGCCAGAATGGAAGTGGGAAAGGATCACTATGGATTTCATTACCAAGCTACCAAAGACCGCAGCCGGATTCGACACGATTTGGGTAATCGTCGACCGACTCACCAAATCGGCTCATTTCCTACCCATCAAGGAGACTGATGGAATGGATAAGTTAGCAAGGACGTATTTGGAGGAAGTAGTCACGAAGCACGGTGTGCCTGTGTCTATAATCTCCGACCGAGACAGCCGATTTACTTCGCAGTTTTGGAAGTCACTACAAAAGGCATTGGGAACGCAGTTGGATATGAGTACTGCGTACCATCCCCAAACTGACGGTCAAAGTGAACGGACCATTCAAACCCTAGAAGATATGCTGAGAGCTTGTGTGATTGACTTTGGAAATAGATGGGATAGACACCTACCTCTGGTGGAGTTCTCATACAACAATAGTTATCACACTAGCATTAAGGCAGCGCCGTTCGAAGCACTGTATGGTAGGAAGTGTCGTTCACCCGTGTGTTGGGCAGAGGTCGGTGAAGCACAACTCACTGGACCTGAGATCATACACGAGACTACTGAGAAGATCTTTAAGATTAAGAGCCGTATGCAAGCCGCAAGAGATCGACAGAAGAGTTATGCTGATATGCGACGCAAACCTCTTGAGTTTGAGGTTGGTGATAAAGTTATGTTAAAGGTCTCACCTTGGAAAGGTGTGATTCGCTTTGGAAAGCGTGGAAAGTTAAATCCTCGTTACATTGGACCCTTCAAGATTATAGAGAGGATTGGTCCCGTAGCCTATCGTTTGGAATTACCCCAAGAACTTAGCCGAGTGCATAATGTGTTCCACATTTGCAATCTGAAGAAATGCTTAGCCGACGAGGCACTCGTTATCCCTTTGGAGGAAATTCAACTCGACGACAAACTCAACTTCGTAGAAGAACCAGTAGAAGTTATGGACCGTCAAGTCAAACAACTCAAGCAAAGCCGTATACCTATTGTGAAGATCCGATGGAACGCGCGTAGAGGTCCAGAATACACGTGGGAACGTGAAGATCAATTCAAGAGCAAGTATCCTCATCTTTTTACTAACCAACCTACTACAACAACGTCTTGATTTCGTGACGAAATCTCTAAAACATGGGAATACTGTGACATTCGTCAAATTTCCATCTTAATTTATTCATATAGTACGAGTATTTTAACTGTTTACCGACGAGTTGTCGACATGAATGTGTTAATCATTTTGCTTTGCGGACAAAGCCCTTTTTAGGGAGAGCATAGGTAACATCTCGAGTTTTCGCGATTATTAAGTCGAATGCAATACACGAAGTTTGTGAGCGTTTTATATTTTGCCGTACGTTTATTTGATATAGTTATTAAGATTACGTGACGTCTCGCACAATTGTTTTGTTTTGGGATCGTATGTCAAACGGTTTTAGGTCGTGTTTATTTAGTCGCGTCTAAACCTAAACATTGTGAACCCGAGTCGAGTATATAACTGTCACAACATTGCACAAATAACTGAGTATAAACCTTCATTTATATTTATTACCAAGCTTGCCTTACAAGAGTCTCAAAAATCAGTCACATGACCAGTTGCAAATAAACTTCATAGTTTATTTCCACACTAAAGGACAACACACATGCCTAGTTTACCCCTTTTGGGTATATCACAAGTTAACATTTTCAGCTTGACATTAACCCTAGACTAACAATACATGTTTATATACAAACCCAAAGTTATCCAATGTCCAAATACAAGTTTATCACTGTCCAAATTACAAACACAAAAATCTGCACAAGTCTTTCAAAATACAACTTCTGGGTAGAGTGAAGAGTGGTGTCCAGCCGACCCACACGTCGCATCCCAACCTGCAAAACCGAAAGAGTCTTCATCCCGTCCGAACCTGCAAAACCGAACATAGCATCCCCATTGTGAGTCTTTCGTCTTTTCGTCTTTCCTTATGAAGTCCTAGATGTGCTTGTTTTGTACGAACCTGCGAATAAACGAATCAATGTGTTAGTCATTGTAATGGTCTTATACTTTTAACTAAAAACTGAAATTTGTTAAACTTTATAACTAATACAAACATGTTTATGATATTACTTTTCTGTCAACCAAACCGAGACCCGACTTAGAACCAAACCGAGACCCATGTCCAACCAAATCAAGACCACAATCAAGAACCAAACCGAGACCCATGTCCAACCAAACCGAGACCCAATCAAGAACCAAACCGAGAACCAAACCAAACCGACCAAGTTCTACTTTCTGCCAAAACTATCAACAATCATTACCAACCAATCCAAATGTCTTAACCAAACTTTTGTTTTACAGAAACATTCTTAAACCCTTAATCATGCCGCGGGTATAGAAACCCCCATTTCAAATCGAAACCCTAATTATTTAAAAACCTTTTTAAACATTTAATTAACATTTTCCACATTACAAAAACATCACATAAACATGAGTAACAGTCGCATATAAAAACCCCCAATTTTATGAAAACCCTAGATCGAATTTTTATTAATTAAAACATTAATTAAACCTAATCTAAACCCAAACCCCATATTTAATTTAATTGAAAATGAGTTATGCAAAAACCCCCAATTAACCGAAACCCTAATTTTTATAAACTGATTTTATATTGAAATTTGTTTGATTTTATAATAGAAAACATCAATTAATTGTGTTTAAAACCGAGATTGATAAAAACCCCCAAATATTTCAAAACCCTAAATTCGTTTATTTTAAATCCGAGAATCATATGATTCACAACAACTTTATACAAATCAATCAAACCCACTGATCATTATAAATCGAAAATAAATTAATCTTGTTAAAAGAAATAAAGGAAAAACTGTAAAACCCGTAAAAATAAGGTCATAATTTAATTTTATTTTCAATTATTTTGAAGTATTTTATAACGTTAAATATTATTATGTTTAACGGTTTAAGTTGAAACCGATATTAAATATTATATTTTAATATTTTGACGAGCAACGAGGACTACTAGTGATCGCGATACCGACGGATGCCAAAAATTTTATATTTTATTATCGATAGTTTCGATATTTAATACTTTCGACGATATCGTTTCAATTACGTATCGAGTCGTTATATTATTATTTTTCGTGTGCGTTTAAACTTTTAAAAAGTACAATCTAACATTTTCAGGTAGTGAAATATTTTCTCGTATAATATTTTGAAACTTATTTTTGTGTTGGTTGACGAACTCCCAATTTACGGATTTAAATTTGGGCTTACGTGCATAATTTAGCGTCCCTTACGACTAAACCGGAAACCTTAGGATTACGTATTTACGTTTTTGAACTCCGTTTTTGATGAGACAATTTTTATTGGATTCGTTTTGTATCGTTGATTCATAATTTATAAAAACGTTTTTCGTAAAATGACCCGAGGGCACGCAAATCGAGAAAACTAGAATCGAGGAATACCCGTAAATTAGTGAGGTGGGACAAAATACATTATCCCACCCCACTAGCTAACATGGGATGGCACATGACACCACATCTAAGGATGTGGCATCATGTTAGCTAAGTACTTACAAGTGTAAGACTAAGCTTACACTTTAAGCCATTCCTAGCTAAAACCATCAAACCATTCCACCACTTCACACATACCATCTTTCCATACATGCAAAACAACCTCAAACTCTCTCAACCATCACCACCTTGCCATCCACTTTGAAGCACAAAACACCCCTTTTGATCTTTTCTAGCCATGAAATACATGTTATCTAGCTCTATCATGGAGTTATCTTGAAGCCTTGATCATTTGGTGGCCATATTAACAACATAGGAAGTGATTTGCTTGTGTCCTAGGGCTTATTTCTCAACTATTGTTCTTGGTGTTCGATGATCTTGGAGTTACTTGTGGTGTTCATCAAGTTCTTGTCTTCCAAAAACAAGAAATACACTTGTTTGGTAAAGAAGATCATCCTCTCCATTTTCTCTTGTTATTTTTGTAAAGAACAAATGTATTTTATTTATTTTGTATATGTATATGATGTATATATGATGATAAAAATGTTGTGTGGGGATCAAGTGTTGATAAATATGCTTAAAAATGTTAATAACCATGAGAAATAAGGCTAAAATCATGATTATTTAGTTGGCTGTATAAAAACAGTATGTAACTAAAACTTGAACTGATAAAATTTCATGGTATGATCCATTTACAGTAAGTACAAGATGTTATACACATGTGAGAGTTAGCCTTGCAATGGAATCATTATAATGAGTGAGATATGATCAAAACAAAATAGGTGTGCTAATCTGAATAAGCTGTTTTGTAGGGACTGTTAAGGCAAGATAAACTTAAAATGAGCAGTAGCTATAACTAAGTTAAATGTAGCACATAATATGAAGAACATGCCACCCAAAAATGAGCTTCTAATTCATTATAGAACTCTAGATATGAAAAAAATAGTGAACATGAAAATAAAAATCAGATTTTGAGAATTAATGTTTATTATTATTATATAAGCACTCAAATTTTATTGTATAAAATGTAAAATAAAAACCCACTAACTTATAAAACTTATTTATATAAATATGTAAAAGGGTAAATAAATGAATAACTTATAAAAATGGTAGTGGAATAATACTTATAAGTTATAAAAACTATAAACTTGATTTTTACGACTTTTTCGGCTATTACCGTAAAATTAACGTTTTTCGCCAAATAAAACTTAGACGATCAAACCCGTCTAATGTAAAGTTTTTAAAAGTCATATACTGATATATAAGTAACTAATACAAGTAAAAACCGATAAAACCCGAACTATAGGACATACGGACATTAACGAGCTAACTAAGCGTATTGGACTAATAATTGGATTAAATAAGATAAATACTTGTAAAAAGGACTTATTGGGGTTAACCCATTTGGGCCCAACATGGAAAGTATAGATACTGATAATATAGGTATAAAATGGATTAAAACAAGTTAAAGAACTTATATTAAGCTTATTGGACTTAAAATAGGTAAGTAGGTAAAACTAGTAAACTAGTAAAAAGTTACCAAAATGTAAACACTAAAATGAGTAAACAAGGATATATAAACCCACTTGATCATCCTCATATGTACAAAATCATCATATGTATATTGTTATTTTGATAAAAGTCATTGGACAAGAGTCTAAGACCGATTATTATTTATATAGGTTTCCGTGACCAAAGCACGCCCGTAGCCGATAATCCGCCTTTCATTATCAACGTGAGTCTATAGCCTCGCTTTATACTAGTTATTAAATGATTTTAAACCCGCGAGGGGGAATACATGTTTTATAAACTTAGAACACAAGATTTTTATGGTATGCTTTGTCCCTCTATGAATGGACCCGTGGTTGCCTTTAAATTGCATTAAGTGATTGCCTTTGTTAAAACCTCAATTATGGACCGTTAATTAACCTATGATGGGTTAACCGCTAGTACAATTAATAGATCTATGGGGGAAGCCGCCCTGGTTCAGTTTTTGTGGACTTGTCATAGAAGCTTAGGCCCGACCTCCACACTGTTTGGACATATTTTATTGAGAAGTCAGGTATACGGCAATGTACCAATAATCTGGAGGTAACGACAATTAATAAATCTCTCGTCTTATTAGACTGATATGGGAGTGTCTAAGGGCTCGGTTCCATGAGCTTATTGCAATTTATGCTATATACAATTATCATTGTTGATGCAAATTATTATTTGATGCTTATAAGCATGCCACAAACTTATAATCTTTGCTTGTGTTCAAATTGATTTCATAAACCTATAGATTCACTCGGCATTTTTGCTGATTGTTTTACTCACATGTATTTCAGGTAATCAAGAAGTGGAACTTGGAGGTCACGGGGAATGAAGTTGTGCACTGCTTTTGTTGTTCAAACTCTTTGATTTATTTATCGTTCCATTTTTAAAACAAACCAATATGTTGTTTTAACTTATCTTTTGGTAACGATTACTTGGGACTACGCTACTCTGACAAATGTTTTAGGAACGATAAATCTAAAACGTCTCTTTTCGAGTCGTTCTTTATAAATTATGTGTTGTTGTATCATTGTTTAGCACCCAAAGATGTATTCCGCTGCGTGTAAATTTGGGGGTGTTAAAGATTGGTACCAGAGCCATGAGTTATAGAGAACTAGGTCTTTTTCTAAAAACCTAAACTATAACTGTCGGTTTTATTTTTTTCAAAGAGTCGGTGCACATGATTTCGCGTGACTTCAGGTTCAAGCTACTTCTGGGATTACAACTTTAGTATACATTATTATGTATGCCTTATTGCTAAGTATTTCTAAATAAATACTATAATCCTTTATCGATATATATTTATGTCATTAAACTTTTCGATAAAAGTTTATCATTTATTAATGATTAACTTAAATAAATACAATGAATTTTCAAGATCTTTCTGTATATATTTTTGAAGTATTTAAATTGCTTTTATTACAAAAATTTTATATTATGACCTTACATACCTTCATCTGCGCGCGTTACTTTCATTATTTAACCCTTTGAGATATCTACGTAGATATCCAAATCGTCTTCCGGCTATTTGTGCCTGGACGTCTTTTAACGTAATTTCTAGACCATTGTGTAGCTCAATGTGTCCTTGGAATAGACTAACCGCTATTTATTGACATTTATATGTATCGACTCCGAAGTGTATTGTTCACTTATATCTCGGTAACGTCATCGTCATTTTATAAATCATCGTCTAGATTATGGCGCTAGAATTGGAATACGATTTTACTTATATAAAATTGTATCATTTGTTTTTCATTAACCTTCTCGCTCCCGGAGTGTAGCATGTTAATGTTCCATTCTTTTCTTGTTATGTTTTGTGTTTTTGACAATCGTGGCACCAAAGAGATTTACCTACATTGCATTTTGAAATCTAAATTACGAACGTCTTTCACCGTTTTGCTTCCTAAATTTCGTGTTGAATACCTTGAAGCATTTTCTGTCATTCATCATGCTATATTTTATTTGATGCTCATTACGGGATTTATTTTTTCGTTGTTGTAAAATCCACAAGACATGTGTGTATATATGTATATATTTTGAGCCGTTAAGAAGTGTCGAAAAATACACTTTATGCAGAAACTGTAGGGGCAGTATAAACAGGTCAAAACTTAAAAGTAAAACCTGTGTTTTTAAAATAAAATAGTCAAACCTGCACAGAACTTACAGGGGTATTTTGGTCATTTTACATTGGTTTTCAGGTCTCGGGTAAAACTAGAAAGTCGTCTGAAACGTCGTTTTGCATCAAAATGTTTTAGACTCTGAGTCTTGGAGATGTCGTTTATCGGGTCAATTAATCGGCTCATATTTAAAAGTTAAATCTGATAGAAAATTCAGAACATGAGTTTTAAGTGTTTCTAAGAAGTTTTGAGTTCATTTGAGATCGTAAAATTTTAACGAATATTATTTTACAACTAACTAATACTAGTTGCATGTGAAAATGATTAAAAATAGAAACATTACAGGATTAGCAATTACCAGATTAATAGTGTAATTTAAAAACGAATAACATACTTTCTTAAAAGCATGTTGTGTCGAGTATCTTACAAAGAATACACATGTGGATTGTTTTATTCTTTTCATATATATGACTCATTTGTCATTCGATGTTATTTTATTTTCGTTTTCTTCTAACCTTCAACTGATTTGGGTTGAGTTTTGAAGTTTTGACTTCACATTCTTCGTCGATATTCTCATCACGTGTCTCATGGCGTTTTCGTCTAAACCTTATAACCTTTTGAAATCTTAACAATTTGTAACCATTTCATTGGTTGTTTTATGAGCTACTATTTGCCACTTTTTGCAAACCTTTGGCTACTTTATACGTTGTCATACTGTCACCTTATTAATAAATCTGATATTGTTTTACGATTATTTTCACCAATTGTTTTTACTTTGGTCTTATAAAATACTTTTTGTAACAATAAAAGTTGCTTATTGAGTATCTCACAAATTACTTGTAAACTATAAATTCATAAACTATTTTTAAATTCCATTTTACAAATGGCATGGTTTATATAAACATAAGAAACGTAATACTTTTCGACGAAATTGAGCACTGCATTGCTAGCCCTAAATTATACATGGCCTGATCACATATGTCTAATTTAGAAGGAGCCATGCTAGGCTGAATAGTAGTCACCTTAAAAATCTTGATAATAATCAACTTTTTACTTGTATTTATGAGAAAGATAAATAAAATGAAATAAAGTGAACAGAAGTTTTGAAAACCTTTATATCTTATGCAAGTAGCGCAATTTCTATGCATCCGCATACGTTTTCTTACCTTTTCTTGAACGAATTACGCGCTTACGAATACGTTTTTACTCGACAATCGTTTTTCCACTTGTTACTTCATTTTGTCTTATAACTAATTTCTTTTGACCGTTCGTTTAATTACTGACTGTTGATAAATGACTTGAAAGTCTCGATGTTTTATCCTTCCTTCTCGTCCAATCTTCTTTATGCGACTGGGTAGATCTTTGGAATGTCTCCGCACGTGAATAATGAATTATCACTAGAGTGATTTCCGTATATCCGGGATGACATCCGTCACTCTCGTTTATCTCGAAATCCACTCTTGTGAACCGTGCTTTGACTTCTCTCTTTAAACACTAACATCGTTCATTTAATTTGTTTTAATTACAAGTGATTATTAGGAATTTTATTTATTAAATTTTTTTTGTATGGATCTTCTTTCCGATCATGTATCGACCACCGCTAAGTTAACGAACTGATATTGGTGAACCATCGACCGCACTAACAAAATTGACAACTTGTTTAATGTATTATTTTTTTTTCGTCTTACCATCGACGCCTTTATTTTATTATTCTCTTTAAGAATTCATACGACATTTGCTTCGTTCTCTTTTGTAGTGTGGATTTCGTACTGATTGTTAACCATTATTTCCATTCGTATTCGTTTGTTATCTTGTCACATATCGAAACCCGAATATATCCCATGTTTATTTTGAAATAATAAACACCTTTATGTATTTCTACAACGTATTATAAAAATTTTATGGAACTTTTATATATTTTCAAATGATTTTCAATTATCGAAATAACCATTACAAGTAAAAGGTCAAATTTATACATTATATTTTGTATAACTAAAACTAATGTTTAAAATGAAATTATCTCTATCTTTGAAGTAATTGACTTATCATACTTTACTTTTAATGTAATAAAATTACCGGTTAAATTTATATTTCTAATAATGATTTAATTTGGAAATTATATTTTCTAATTGTAACCATCAATACGAGTTTAATTAATAAATTCATGTCTTTCTTTCAAAGTTTCTTAAGACAACCAACATAAATTATGAAGCTATTTAACTTCTATTTTTAATATATCATCTTTATCAAGAAAGTACCTCAACTGAGTTTTAATGTAATACCAAATCCGGGATGGATGATTGTGACAAACGTTATTTTAATGTTAATATTTAATTCATTCTTCGCTCTCATTTTTTCTAGTATTGTGAATAATTATGTTTTACGGTTACGTGAGTCGAGATCCCTCGTCGGTCGTTAATCTTAAATCATTTTACCACATCTTGTTCGTTTATACGTTTATTGAAGTCATTTTTATCTCGTTTTGTTCCTCGTATTGAAGATCACTATTTTATTCTGAGTTTAAAATGAATCTCGGGAAGCAGTGTATAAGAAGAAACGATAAGTGTCACCAGGATTTATGCGTGTACTTGTGGAATGATGGAGGACCGAATCTATTAATAAATGGAGTTAATAAATTCGTTACAACCTCGAAGAGTATGTTGAAGCCGACACCGCAAGTGGAAAGACTCTGGAGATCAAGTGGTTATTATCAAGGGTTCGTTCAAGGTTTTCTCGATGATTAACGATGGAAATCTATACTTGATGTTATTGTTCGACCTTTTATTTTTATGTATTTATGTGGTATGTGATCTAGTCAAATGATCGTAAGTTGTGAGAACTTGAGACGGCATCATCCGATGACGTCCGATCATGTAGAACACATATTATGTAATATCTTTATGACTTTCAACGACGATGTTTATTGAGACTTTAATGCGCGTTGGCGAAAGTGAGGCGAGTTGAGCGCCGGGACGTCGCTCCCTTAAGGTGGTGAGGATGTAAAACCCGTAAAAATAAGGTCATAATTTAATTTTATTTTCAATTATTTTGAAGTATTTTATAACGTTAAATATTATTATGTTTAACGGTTTAAGTTGAAACCGATATTAAATATTATATTTTAATATTTTGACGAGCAACGAGGACTACTAGTGATCGCGATACCGACGGATGCCAAAAATTTTATATTTTATTATCGATAGTTTCGATATTTAATACTTTCGACGATATCGTTTCAATTACGTATCGAGTCGTTATATTATTATTTTTCGTGTGCGTTTAAACTTTTAAAAAGTACAATCTAACATTTTCAGGTAGTGAAATATTTTCTCGTATAATATTTTGAAACTTATTTTTGTGTTGGTTGACGAACTCACAATTTACGGATTTAAATTTGGGCTTACGTGCATAATTTAGCGTCCCTTACGACTAAACCGGAAACCTTAGGATTACGTATTTACGTTTTTGAACTCCGTTTTTGATGAGACAATTTTTATTGGATTCGTTTTGTATCGTTGATTCATAATTTATAAAAACGTTTTTCGTAAAATGACCCGAGGGCACGCAAATCGAGAAAACTAGAATCGAGGAATACCCGTAAATTAGTGAGGTGGGACAAAATACATTATCCCACCCCACTAGCTAACATGGGATGGCACATGACACCACATCTAAGGATGTGGCATCATGTTAGCTAAGTACTTACAAGTGTAAGACTAAGCTTACACTTTAAGCCATTCCTAGCTAAAACCATCAAACCATTCCACCACTTCACACATACCATCTTTCCATACATGCAAAACAACCTCAAACTCTCTCAACCATCACCACCTTGCCATCCACTTTGAAGCACAAAACACCCCTTTTGATCTTTTCTAGCCATGAAATACATGTTATCTAGCTCTATCATGGAGTTATCTTGAAGCCTTGATCATTTGGTGGCCATATTAACAACATAGGAAGTGATTTGCTTGTGTCCTAGGGCTGATTTCTCAACTATTGTTCTTGGTGTTCGATGATCTTGGAGTTACTTGTGGTGTTCATCAAGTTCTTGTCTTCCAAAAACAAGAAATACACTTGTTTGGTAAAGAAGATCATCCTCTCCATTTTCTCTTGTTATTTTTGTAAAGAACAAATGTATTTTATTTATTTTGTATATGTATATGATGTATATATGATGATAAAAATGTTGTGTGGGGATCAAGTGTTGATAAATATGCTTAAAAATGTTAATAACCATGAGAAATAAGGCTAAAATCATGATTATTTAGTTGGCTGTATAAAAACAGTATGTAACTAAAACTTGAACTGATAAAATTTCATGGTATGATCCATTTACAGTAAGTACAAGATGTTATACACATGTGAGAGTTAGCCTTGCAATGGAATCATTATAATGAGTGAGATATGATCAAAACAAAATAGGTGTGCTAATCTGAATAAGCTGTTTTGTAGGGACTGTTAAGGCAAGATAAACTTAAAATGAGCAGTAGCTATAACTAAGTTAAATGTAGCACATAATATGAAGAACATGCCACCCAAAAATGAGCTTCTAATTCATTATAGAACTCTAGATATGAAAAAAATAGTGAACATGAAAATAAAAATCAGATTTTGAGAATTAATGTTTATTATTATTATATAAGCACTCAAATTTTATTGTATAAAATGTAAAATAAAAACCCACTAACTTATAAAACTTATTTATATAAATATGTAAAAGGGTAAATAAATGAATAACTTATAAAAATGGTAGTGGAATAATACTTATAAGTTATAAAAACTATAAACTTGATTTTTACGACTTTTTCGGCTATTACCGTAAAATTAACGTTTTTCGCCAAATAAAACTTAGACGATCAAACCCGTCTAATGTAAAGTTTTTAAAAGTCATATACTGATATATAAGTAACTAATACAAGTAAAAACCGATAAAACCCGAACTATAGGACATACGGACATTAACGAGCTAACTAAGCGTATTGGACTAATAATTGGATTAAATAAGATAAATACTTGTAAAAAGGACTTATTGGGGTTAACCCATTTGGGCCCAACATGGAAAGTATAGATACTGATAATATAGGTATAAAATGGATTAAAACAAGTTAAAGAACTTATATTAAGCTTATTGGACTTAAAATAGGTAAGTAGGTAAAACTAGTAAACTAGTAAAAAGTTACCAAAACGTAAACACTAAAATGAGTAAACAAGGATATATAAACCCACTTGATCATCATCATATGTACAAAATCATCATATGTATATTGTTATTTTGATAAAAGTCATTGGACAAGAGTCTAAGACCGATTATTATTTATATAGGTTTCCGTGACCAAAGCACGCCCGTAGCCGATAATCCGCCTTTCATTATCAACGTGAGTCTATAGCCTCGCTTTATACTAGTTATTAAATGATTTTAAACCCGCGAGGGGGAATACATGTTTTATAAACTTAGAACACAAGATTTTTATGGTATGCTTTGTCCCTCTATGAATGGACCCGTGGTTGCCTTTAAATTGCATTAAGTGATTGCCTTTGTTAAAACCTCAATTATGGACCGTTAATTAACCTATGATGGGTTAACCGCTAGTACAATTAATAGATCTATGGGGGAAGCCGCCCTGGTTCAGTTTTTGTGGACTTGTCATAGAAGCTTAGGCCCGACCTCCACACTGTTTGGACATATTGTATTGAGAAGTCAGGTATACGGCAATGTACCAATAATCTGGAGGTAACGACAATTAATAAATCTCTCGTCTTATTAGACTGATATGGGAGTGTCTAAGGGCTCGGTTCCATGAGCTTATTGCAATTTATGCTATATACAATTATCATTGTTGATGCAAATTATTATTTGATGCTTATAAGCATGCCACAAACTTATAATCTTTGCTTGTGTTCAAATTGATTTCATAAACCTATAGATTCACTCGGCATTTTTGCTGATTGTTTTACTCACATGTATTTCAGGTAATCAAGAAGTGGAACTTGGAGGTCACGGGGAATGAAGTTGTGCACTGCTTTTGTTGTTCAAACTCTTTGATTTATTTATCGTTCCATTTTTAAAACAAACCAATATGTTGTTTTAACTTATCTTTTGGTAACGATTACTTGGGACTACGCTACTCTGACAAATGTTTTAGGAACGATAAATCTAAAACGTCTCTTTTCGAGTCGTTCTTTATAAATTATGTGTTGTTGTATCATTGTTTAGCACCCAAAGATGTATTCCGCTGCGTGTAAATTTGGGGGTGTTAAAAAAACGAACTTATCTTGATTTCTGGCTATTGATTCACGAAACCGCAAGGATGAACACATCAGAAAACCAAATCGGTTTGATGTGGGGATTAAACCCCACATCTCACGCGATCTAAACACTCAGACCACCCACACATGATTGTTATATCCCAAATGATTAGATATTAGCCATGGAAAAGGATTGAACCGATCTAGATTTAAGAGAGAGAGAGATTTGGGGCGGTGGAGTTATTATCGAGGGAGGAGAGAGAGTTAACTCTCTGTTATGGGAGTTGTGTGTGTTTACACGCATATCTACTCCTTCCGTTCCTTGTTATGTCCGCCCATGGACCGGGCCGGGTCTAATGACCCTTGGGCCGGGTTTGTGTGTAAAGATATTGGACCCAATTTGGGCCTTGTATGTTTATTTAGTTTAGTTATAAGCCCAAAACGAATTTTGTAAATTTAGGTTATAATTTAACCCGTGAAACCCGACCATTTAATAAACCGACTTTTATTTATCGTATTTTTCCGTAAACGTATGGTTTCGTCAAGCACAACTAGGGTGTCGTGTCTTAATTTATATAATTTTTCGTATCGTAACTCGATTCTCATAATTAATTAGGTCGCGGCTAGCGTAACCGTACTCTCGAGCTATTTTATCTTCATTCTCTTTGCTGAATTAACGAGGTGAGTTTATAGCCCCATACTTTACTATTTTCACTGCTTTTTGGGGTGAGACATTGCTTGATTTTAACGTGTGAACACAAGTGCATTTACTGATTTATATATTAGTCTAAGTCCCACTAAAAACCCAGTTGCTTTGGCCCGTGAATCGTGAACCGTTAATTACTTTGTGTAAGCGCGAATGTAATGGATAGATCTATCGGGATTGACGTCCCTGTCTGTCTTGTCCAACAAGGGGACAAGCGGGCACAGTTTCATTTGAGTCAGAGATAGGATGTCGTGGGTTTAGGCATCTAGTTTGGGCTACATTTATATGATTATACTGCCGGTGTTGTTAACGCTTCGGTGTCACGAGCTTAGACTGTAATAAATACTTTTGGGATGACTTTGTATCTGTTATATTGTCATCACATTTGGGAAAATCTTGTGGTTCTTTAAACATTTCAAACTAACTAAACCTATGAACTCACCAACTTTATGTTGACACTTTAGCAATGTTTTTCTCAGGTATTAAGAAGGAAGATGCTAAATGAGGTCTCATGCATTGCCGTCATTTCTTTGAAACAACGATCATTTGTACCATTTGAGAAAACTATGTTTTGTAACTGTATTCAGTTTATGCTTCCGCACTTTGTTAAAACAATTTATTTTATTAATTACAAGTGATCTATTTTCCGAACGTCTCATTTAGAGGTCGTTCTTTGTGACTATGTGCGTATGATAATCATGACGTCACCACTCCCTTGTCGCCATTATACTCTGATATTTTGGGAGTGTGACATGGACAGTGCTTGCCGCCCTATAATAATTATCAACTTGCAAGTTGTCTCCACTAGGATAAATTACTTTGTTAAGGTCATTTTTCTTTTTAATTATTTTTATTTTTAGACGCTGACAAGTATTTCTCCAAACGCTGTTGTGACCAATTTGAACGCTGACATGGCTTTGGCAAACGCTGACAAAAATATAGCCGTTGGGCGTTGATGGGTTATTTTTGACCGTTGACACTCAGTGGGACCTACCCAGTTGTTAATTTTGACGAATTTTGAGCCGTAATTTTGGGAGTTGCTTACTTTTAATTAATGCATGAGATAAGTTATTTTTATTTCAATATTTTCATCATTACTTTTTGAAAATAACTGCCTCATTTTTGACCAATCACAACCATGCATTTCTCCTATATATTTGGCTAATCTTTTAAACCTGGGTATCACTTATTTTTGTCTAACAATTTCTCCTATATTTTCATTTCTCACACACACATGAACAGCTTTCAACAATGGCACCCAAATTCAACTCCAACAATTTGACATTGGAATTCAAGAGTCAGCATAATATGATAGCTTACTTGGACGCTGATGATGAATTGTTTCCTCAATATACACAGATGGTGGCGTATCTGAATGCATCTCCAATTAGGTATGCTCTTTCTCATACACCTCTCATCCCTGTCACTCATATTAGACAGTTTTGGAACAATGTAAGTTCCACAACAACTAATAATGTGACTACATTGACATCTATTGTTCATGGGAGAACATGGGTGGTTACTGAAGCCTTGGTTCGCCAGGCTTTGCATCTCGATGATGCTGATGGTGTAACCACTCTCCCCATTGCTGAAATAGAACAAGGTCTAAGGGCTTTGGATTATCCTATTCCTGCTGGGGTAACTTTAAATAAATACCATAAGCAGGAATTTTCCTCAGCCTTGAAATACCTAATACATGTCCTCTTACAATGCTTAAGTCCCAAGTGCACTGCTTTCAATGAAATTAACAGATCAATTGCTAGTGCTCTTGTTTGTATGTCACGTGGGCTTAAGTTTAATTTTTCCAAAATGATTTTTGAGGGGATGTGTAAAAATAAAGGTAGTAAAATGACTTTGGCCTATCCCAGATTTTTGCAAATGGTTTTTGATATGCAAAATTACTGCCCTAGGGATCATGATCACTTTTATGAGATCCCTATGCAAAAGAAAGCCATTTTTACCAAAATGAACTCCCCCCCTTCACCGTGCCGTACCCCTCACCCAAGCCATGCTTGATGTCATTCAAGCTGCCCAACCTCAACCAGACCCTCAACCACAACTTGAGCCTATCCCAGAACCCTTGCCTTCACCCCAACATATGCATCTTGACCAAGAAGATGTTGGCGTTGACACATCTAATGTTGACGCTGACACGCGTAATCCCAACGCTGATGCTTTTCCTTCACAGTCCCAAACACCCCTTAACCAACCTACACCCACCCAATCCACATCATCTTCTACCCCTCCACAATATTGTTTGAACAAACGCCAAATGACTACTGGAGTGTTCTCCTCCAGTGGTCCTAGCCATGAAGCAGAGAGAACCATCACCACAAGAGTGGTTGGTGACATGGATGAGGCTGGAACTATTGGTTCAGGCTTAGATGTTGGCCAAGACAGTTCCAACATCATTAAGACCTCATCCATGCCCCATGATTCTATTTTGGGCGGTCAAATTCCCATTTTAGCTGAGGGCATATTGGAACCAATGAATTTGATTGAATTGACGGCTGCTTGCATTAGCTTGCAAAAGCAAAATGCAAGCCTGGTACATATTGTCAATACACAGGGCCTCGAACTCAAGAAATTGAGGGAGAGGATTATTGTTTTGGATAATGCTAACAACAGGAGTAGAATGGAGGAATCTTCCAAAGGGGAGGATGAGCAGGATGAGCTGATTCATACTGCAAGTGAAAAGAGTTCACATGATGGTGAATCTTTGAACATTGCTGAAGCCCTTACAGATTTGAAGAAGCAGCCAGTTATTGATATATCCAAGGTAACTCCTATCAATTTGGATGTGTCTTTCACAGCGCTGATGGAGCATTTTACAAAGGGCGCTGACACAAGCAATGTAAGCGTTGACAAGAGTTTGGACGCTGACACACCAAGCGCTGTCATGGGTAATCGGGGCGCTGACACAGGTATTTTGAACGCTGACAAGCCTACAGGTGGGGTTGATGTATTCCAGTCATCAACCATCATCAAAGATGTGTCTACACAGGTATCTTCATCATCCTTACCCACTATTGATCCACTAGATAAGGGTAAGGGAATTATGATAGAAGAAGAGGTTCCAAAGGATGCAACACAACTTGAATTTGACAAAAAGTTGGCTGCACAACTTATGGAGCAAGAAAGGAAGAAAAGTGGTGCATCACCATTTATTATGACTTCTGAAAGTGAAGAAGAGAGTGATGATGAAAGTGATAAGGCTAGCTCAGACTCAAGTGTTATGATCATAGAAGAACCAGAAAGGCTTGAGTATGGTGATGAGTTGGTAAAAGAGAAGTTGCATGAGTTGAAGATGCAGGTTGATTTTGATCTTCCACAAGTTGCTCAGATGTACTTTGCATGGGAAAACAAGACAATTGAAAATCCTGAGATGACATTATCAGACCAAATATGGGGTTTGGAAATTCTTCTAAGGGTACAAAAAGATGTGAAGATCATTCTGAAATACAATGCACAGGATGTTAAATCATTGCTAAAAAGGGATAGAAGGCAATTGTACTACAAGCTGCTTAGATGTCATCAAGCAGGATGGACATACAAGAGATTGCAGGGATTATCTTTTGATGAGTTGGAGTACAAGGCGTATCCCATTTGGAGGTATGTGCAGGAGAGTAATGTTCTAAGGCTTCTTTCTGATGAAAGGAAAGAGGAGCTTGCAGAAGAGATGGAGATTGTAAAGGAAATGGTTGCTCCATGACCATTGAAGAAAGGAGATCCTTTTCACTTTCCTAAGGATATGGATATGTATGATCCAAGTGAAGCAGTTATAAAGAAACATCTCAAGCTTTCACCACTGGAAGCTTCAGATATGGTTCAAGTATTGCCTCTAGATGCCAGGAATCCAATTATTAGCTATGATGAGGATGAATGTGGTTTTTGGAAGATTGGCAGATATGGAAAGGAGGTACATACTTTCACTTCACTTATTTCTATTTTTGCAAGTATGGACAGAGAAGACTTGGTACACCTTTGGAGGTTGATAGAAGCCAAGTATAGGGCTGAAGCACCTACTTCAGCCAATGGAATAAAACTGTGGTCCACATTTATGACATTGTGTGGTCCAAGAGAAGAAGATCCTGCTATTTGGAAGGATCTTGAAGATGACCTCAGTGGTCTTCAGTGGCGTTTATATTCAGCTTGTGGTGTTTTTCATTTGAGCTCTACAAAGTTCTCTGAGTATCTTCTTGTAGATGCTAATTATTTCTTGTCCAAAGAAGTGTTGGAGAAGATGAAGGCAACACCACTGGAAGTTGATTATACAAGTGACGTGGCAAAGGATTTGATTAGATATGTTTATTACCAATATGATAAGTGTTGTAAGATTCCTCCTGAGTCACAAGTGTTTATTCAGAAAACTTGATTACTAGAGTAGTTATCAAGTTTAGGGGAGGATTGTTGGGAATAAAATACAAGCCAGTTCACTTGAGCGCTGATAAGAGAAAACCAAGCGCTGACAAGAAGGAAACAAACACTGACAGCCAAGCGTTGACAAGAAGAAGTCAAGCGTTGACAGCCTTGAAGACAAGCACTGATGGGAAGATATGTTCTACGAAGATTTTGTTTCTAGATTTGTTTATGGTAAAGATAAGTTTAACATTGTATTTTCCATTAATATCTTTACATAGAATAGTTGATTCGTAGCTTATTGTACAAGACTTCTTACATCTATAAAAGAAGATCTTTAGGTTAAGTTTCATAATATAAGTTTTCGTCTTGTTAAACACTTTCATTGTAACCAAGTTCGGTTATCATTAATCAAAGTGAAAGTTTGTTTACATCTTTGTGTTCTTGTTTAAGTGTTAATTCCGCATAACACTTAATTACTTTATTCATAAACAAAGGTTTCTCTACGTGTATTACTTGATCTAATCTCGTATACACAAGCTTAATCGATCTAAGTTTGGGATCAACATGGTTTTATTTTACTTTAGTTATAAAAATGTTATTGTTAGTATAGCTTTTTAATGATGTTGAATTGCTCTGGAACTTATGATCGGGATTGGAATGAAATCTACTAGTGAGGTGTAAGTTTTTATAGAGGTCGAGAAACTGATGTTATTCTCTATTTGCCTTAAATAAACATCTGTCAAATTTTAAAAAAAATCCAGTTGCGGCCAAAACATGTGACCTTGTAGTTGTGAATTGGTGTATCAATGAGGTCAGCTCTTGCTAAGAAACTATCCAAGTTGGGCTTACTTTAACGATCTATGATGCAATTGATTTTCTGTAGGACTAACATGTAGGAATAATAGATAGTGTGTGTTCCTTGTTGTCTGCGTTTCTCGTTCCAGGTGGATAGTACGGATATGCTTGCTGTGTTGTGCTATAATAGATCTAGGCGTATTTCATTATTCAATTGAAAATAGATACCAACTATGTTGCATTTGGTGTCGGCAAATTTTATTTCATATATTTCCTTGTTAGTTTCTTTAATAGGATCTGATTTGATTACTTTTTTATTTTTTGTGTTGTCATAATAGAAAACTGAACTGTATTTCTTTCACATTCTTGGATATGTTTACTCCTTAGATTGTGTTAGTGCATATAAGGCATGGTGGATCTTATTTTTGCTAGGCGTATTTCATTGTGTTAGTGCATATAATCCTAGGGAAACCGTGCTTCCTTTCGTGATGTTGATATAGTAATTCAACATCACTCACCGTGGGTTTTCTCAGATACTCTGGCCCATAAATCGCCCTTATAGCAGAACAAAAATGATCAAGACTCTCCCGTGAAGTTCTTTTAGAGATTTGAAGATATTCATATAAAAAGGCTGGACAATGCCGTATGCCAATTGACGAATTGCAGAAGTGCATTTCACCACTGGAGCAACGCCTTCTTTTCCGGTACAGTCGATATTTGAATTAAAGTAAGGATCATGTGCAGTTACAACCGTAACTATATCGTTGAAAAGTGAACGATCCATTCGGTATGTCTTCAGGAATGCACGTTCGTCGTAGACCGGGTTGTCAGCGAAAAACGCGGCAAGTAAACGATCATGGGCACCATAACGATCTTGATTAACCGGGTTTCTAGGCACTCGTTGTCGCCTATTTCGAAAAAACGCCATTGCTTTTGCTAGCAACCGGGCACGAGGGCTATTCATCAAAGTTTCTTCATCTTGGATTATCAGATCGGGGTACATAAAAGTATATTCATCAATGTTTTCCATGGTAAAAATTTAGAAATTATGGACAATATGATTTTTTGAATGAGAAAAAAGATGAAATGAGAGATATGAAAAAAAGAAGTGAAAATGAGGATTATATAGAAATAAATGGGGATGAAAAAGAAAGATTTGGGGTTGTGTGAATGGTGAGAAACTTAACCCACGCGTGGGTTTTTGAAGTAAGATAGTGAGGTTCCTGGCACCCCACGCGTGGGTTTTTGCCACATCATCCCACCCCTGGTTTTTTTTTCACAACTCCCTCCCAGCCTAAAGAGAGTACGTAAAACTACCAATTTTACACATAGTAATTTAATTTAATTTAGGGTTTATCTGAATTGAAGCTGTTCAAAAATGTCTAAAAAGGATAAGAATGTTTTCGATGCAATCAAGCAGTTTCAACTCATCCATACCGTTAAAACCAATGGAATGGATGCAGCTAAAAAGTACGATCTTGAGAAACCACAAGTTCAAGAACTCGTTTGGAAAGCCATTCAAGACCATGAAGCCATGATCAAAAGACACCAAGACTCCATTACAGCCCTTCAAAAATGCATGGAAGATGAACAAGAAAACAACCCCAAAATGGAACCTAAATCATCAGATGGTAGTAGTAGTAGTGGTGATGTGTTGTGTTGTATATGTGGTAAGAATGGGCATAAGGCGAAAGAGTGTTGTGGTCTTGGTTGCTATAGGTGTGGTAAGGTTGGTCATGTTGGTCTTCCCATGTCGCGTTGTAACGGGTATGTCAATGGTGGTATGGAGGGGTTTGTTGGTCTTTATAGTGGTGTTTGTTATCACTGTGGGAAGGGTGGGTATATCCCTGTGTGTTCCAAGTGTGGTGAGACCGGGCATGTGGGTCAGGAATGTTGGTAAACATGGGTATTGTGCAATGGAGTGCGTTATTTCTGGTTCGTGTTTAACTTGTGTTTTAATCTTGGGTACCATGCTTATGGATTTATGGTGGTTTAACATGTGTTCTTAGTTTATGTTATCTGACGTCTTAATGTTACTTTAATTGTTGTTAGTATGGCACTGTAATGATGTTGTTTTAAGACTTAAATTGGCAATGCAATGATATTTTCAATGGTTTAGTAAGGTGTAGTTCTCATTCGATGTTATTATTACTGTTTTAATGTGGTCAAGCCAATGTTCTTAGAATCTTAGTTTATGTTATATGGTATCTGTATCTAATGCAAAATTAAATTTTCTATGATGTCGTTAGATATTTTAATTACTTTAGTTATTGTTAGTATAGCGTTTTAATGATGTTGAATTGCTTCACGACTTATGAATGGGATTGGAATGAAATTCTCTATGGTTTAAAGAGGTGTATGTTATTTTTTTTCAATAGAAGCCGAGAAACTGATGCCATTATATGTTGGCCTTAATATGTGTTTTTAACGATGGCACGAAAGAATTCGTGATTCCAAACTGTAGATTTGTAAATCTATGCTTATGTTTTTAGAGAGAGAAAGAGATAGAGAGATGGTGGATTTCACACTTTAGAGAGAGAAACTAAGAAAGAACTATGTGTAAAATAATGAAAACCACACCCTCTCCATCAAAGGAGAGGGTTTATATACCCAAGCCCTTGTCATGGGCTTGGGCTTACATTTGGCCGCCGGCCCATACATTTCATGGGCTCGGTTTTGGGCTTTGTTTAAGTAAATGCAAATGACTAAACTACGAGCTATTACACGAACTAATGTTGGAGTGGCCGATCCTTCCTAATACGTAAAACGTATTTCCAACAATCTCCCCCTAAGGGAGGTCACTCCAAACAAGGGTGTTACCCGAGTTACAATAATGACATAAACCTAGCATACTATGCTTGTCTTGAGCTCGTAGTCTTCGTCTTTCTTTTTCCTTTTCTTTTCTGGTGAACATGCTGATGTGATTTTTGATATCAATCTTTGAGCATTAATCTCTTGCCTTGATCTCGTGCATCCATCACTTGTGATCTTCGCCTCTTAGTGACACCATGTCCCACATACTTATACCTTCGTAATTCTTGAAAACTTCAGAGTTCGATACAGCGGAAGACTTAACTTTTAGGCTTTCTTGAATTAGATGAGGTATTAAGTGCATAAAGTATAAGCATGCGGGGACGACTTCTTCTTGGATCCCGCAACGCCACCGTCTTCAAATGCCGCAACATAATTAGACACGAAAGAAATGGCTTTGAACATTTCATTCTAATTCGGTAGCATTTTACCTCCGGTCGGTGAAGACCGTTGGACGATATTAGATATCGTACCCGTGACGGATAGTTTCAATTAAGTAACTTCCTGACAGGATTTCGTGGGTAAACCCGTTCTCTTTATTCGACCGTCCAAAGCTGACTGCGAACATAAAGAGTGAATCATTTGGATAATAATATCCGCATGATTTGAAGCCGTCAATTCATGTTCCTGGAACAAGTGAAATTCAATTAAGAACCGCACCATCGTTGCTTTCCAGTTGTCACGATCTTGATTCATATAGAATCTTGCAAGTTACCTACCAAGTGCTGTTTGAGGTTAACACTAGAAGGATTTCCACTCATCACTGTGAACACTAAGGTATCACTCTGAGTGTTCTGGCAAGATCACTAAGATATTGCGTAGAGGCCTGGAACGTGTTTAAGTTCAGTTAAGAATTAAACAACTGTTGCTTTCCAGTTATCACAAGTTTGATTCATAAAGAATCGCACAAGTCACCTACCATGAGCTTTTTGATGTTCGCTAAAGAAGGATTTCCATCTTCATTGTAAATACTTTCGTATTACTCGGATGTTCAGGCAAGATCATGAAGATTTTGCGTAGGACTCTTAAGATCTTTCTTACTTTTCACAGTGTGTGAAGAAGCAAGGAAATATGAAAGTGTGTCCTAATGAGATATTTGATAATCTCAAATGGCTCTAGACTCGATCGTGCACTTTAAATTTTAGTGATCGGAGGCTGGAGAGGAGTGCCACCTTTTCAATACCAATTTATTCGGAGTGAATAAATCAATAGATAATGCGTTGTCTCCGTGTGAATAAAACAAATATCTTTTAAGAGATATCTGAGTTAGCTGGGATGGGTTGTGCATTGCATCACTGGGTCCATGATGTCTGTCTTCAATATCAAGAATCATTAAAATGATCTCAATAGCATATGTGTTGACCCGGTTTCTGCCTAAAGTTGTAAGGAGGGCTTCTTTCTTTACACCCTTTATCTTTACAATTCTTTTTCATTCTTCAACCCCTTCAACGCTTACCAATACGTCATAACTAGCACTTTGTTGTGATTGTTCCAGTGCTAACTTAAGTACTTGGCCGGCATTCAGCTACGTTCACAATCTTTCTCCATCTTTCCTAAGGACTACTATTTCTAGCTATGGAATGTCCTTGGGAAGATTCCTCCGGTTCTAGAAGAATCATTGGACTTAACCTATCCTACCATCCTTATGTCACCACAATCTTCATCGTCGTGAAATAAATGGGTTTTGGGTAAGTATATGTCACCATGAAAATCCATTTTGATATAGCAAATCCATTTTGCTCCCCTTTAACATATGCCACGATATTCGAAAACATTTCGCATATGTAGAGATTAGCCAGCACATTAAGTCAAACCATTTGTGATAATATCCCATATTAAATCACATTTTCTCCCCCATATTAAAAATATTAACTCAATCGATGTTTTTAATATCAATTGATTTAATGAAGTTTTAACAAACGTTTTGGGAAGAAAAATGCAAGTCCGTTTTATCTTCATGATATCAAACGTATGAGATATGATACCGATTTGTAACATGATCACATATTCACCATATTAGAAAAAATTAACAAGGTTGGACCTGATGGATGAGAACATCATATGATAAGATCAAATGGTTCTTGTCAGCATATGTTGGTCGCCTCGTCTCGTCTGAAGTCATCTCTTGACACCACGTGTACGATTAGTATTGTTGTCTTGACACCAACTTGTGAACTTGGCACGTTCGGCATCGAAGATTCTGAATGCTTGACAATTGCTCCCCCTCAATTGTTGACCCGTGTTCTATTGAAAGAGCTGTAGTCGTCGGTTGAGTAGTCGCATCGTCGAGTATGTAGATACCTATTGTAGATAGCATGGTTGTAGAGATGATAGCTTCATAAAAACAAGACTTCTCTTGTTTTAACAAATAAATGCACTGAAACGTACATATATTCGTGTTAGATCAAGTTATAAAGTAAACTTGATCCCTTACAAGGTATTAAAGTAAACCTTGCCCGAGAAAATTAATTCCCGTTGTTAGCCAAAGCTTTCATAAGAAATACTTGACTTTAATGTGAAAACCGGGTTGTAGTCTGAAATAACTACAAGCCATGAGGGCATGTTTTATGAAATATTTACAACTTTTGTACGAACTCTATTTATGGCGCCGTGTCAATATTAATCAACATTTCTAAGGCCGTAAATATTATCGTACCAAAAGACATGCCTTTGAAAAATAAAGTAAAATATTTTTGGATTTTTCTGAATTTTTCAATTTTTATGGTTTTTATATGGTTTTATATTTTTGTATTTTGCTTTTGTGGATAAAAAATATAAATAATATATACAAATGATCACCAAGGATACGGAGAATAGTTTTACCAAGACTATTCTTTCGCTTCATCTGCTAGTTCCTTTAGAGTCTCAGGCGAGAAAGTTCTCATTCCTAGCTTGTCGGCCAAAAATTCAATTCGAGCGTGATCTAAAGCCTTCGTGAAAATATCCGCCAATTGATACTCAGATCGGACAAAGTAAAGCTCGATTACTCCATTTTCCACTTGCTCCTTGATGAAGTGGTAGCGAATGTCAATATGCTTCGACCTGGAGAATTGAACATTGTTGCAGCATAAGGCAATTGCACTTTTGTTGTCGCAGTACATCGGAATCTTGTTGAAACCTAGACCATAGTCGGTTAATTGCGATCTCATCCAAAGAATTTGAGCACAGCAACCGGACATAGCTATGTATTCTACTTCCGTACTTGAAATTGCAGCGCTTTTCTGCCTTTTCGATGCCCAACTGATTAGTCGATCTCCTAGTAGTTGCAAAGTTCCACTCGTGCTACGTCGTGTATCTTGACAACCCGCGTGATCCGCATCTGCATATGCCATTAGTGCAATAGAAGAGTCCTTCGAATACCAAAGTCCCCGATTAATGGTTCCTTTAAGATATCGAAAGATCCTTTTAACAGTAGCTAAATGTAACTCAGTAGGCCTAGTTTGATACCTGGCACACATACATATAGCAAACTGAAGATCAGGGCGACTGGCTGTGATATACAGAAGAGTACCGATCATTCCACGATAAAGTGTCGGATCAACGGCAACTCCATGTGGATCTGCATCAAGCTTAGATTTCTCCACCATTGGAGTGTCCACGGGGTCGCAAGATTCCATCTTATATTTCTTAAGCGATTCAAGGGCATATTTGGATTGATTAATAAAGATGCCTCTGAGACTCTGAGATATCTGAAGACCTAAGAAGAATGATACCTTGCCCATCATTGACATCTTAAACTTGGAAGACATGAGTGTCCCAAACTCATCCGATAAGGTTTGGGTCGAGGCTGCAAATATAATATCATCAACATATATTTGTACCATAATCATATCCGTACCTCGTTTCTGAATGAACAGCGTGGGATCCACCTTGCCTTTTGCGAAGCCTTGAGTAATGAGGAATTGTGACAATAGATCATACCATGCGCGTGGAGCTTGCTTCAACCCATAGAGAGCCTTCTTAAGCTTGTACACATGATTTGGATAATTAGGATTCACAAAACCATCCGGCTGTTGAACATAGACTTCTTCCTTGATTTCACCATTAAGAAATGCCGTCTTCACATCCATCTGATAGACGATCATATTCATACGGGCTGCATAAGCGAGGAATAGTCTAATAGCTTCCAAACGGGCAACAGGTGCAAAGGATTCCATAAAGTCGACGCCCAATAATTGCTTGTATCCACGAGCTACTAGTCGAGCTTTGTTTTTCAATATTCCGCCTAACTCATCGAGTTTCACCTTGTAAACCCATTTCAAAGTGAGTAACTGCACTTGATCCGGGCATGGGACAAGTTCCCAAACATCAAGACGTATAAACTCATTAAATTCTTCTTGCATAGCTTCTACCCAACATGATTGAGTAAAAGCTTCTTTCCATGTCTTAGGTTCAACTTCAGTGAGAAAAGCATCAAAGTGACAAAACATTGCACTTTCTTGTAACTGACTTCGTGTGGATACCGGACGATTAGGGTCACCAATAATAGAATCTATAGGATGATCCTTTGTCCACTTGCTGTCATGTTCACGAATCCGTGGATTGGAGTAAACTGTAGAAGGAGCTTCCTCTGAGGTGGACGACCCGGCTTGATTAGGGTCGGGAATAGATACACCAAAGAATGGAAGTTCACGCATTTGAGCGAATTCCAAATCGTGATCATCATCATCCTCTTCATCATCAATAGGCATGACATGGGTAGTTGAAACATGTGTTGGTTGAGAATTACTTGTTGAAGGTATATCTTGACTAATTGTTGGTGAAGATGTATCTGATTATGCAACGGTTGCTGGAACGACAACTTCGGTTACCGGAGCTATTACTTCAGGTTCTGGAGCAAAAATACTTGGAGGAGTAAAGAATTCATCAAAGAACGGTTGAAACAACGTATCCCATTCCTTCCTAGTAGGTGGTGTAAATGATGATGAAGTAGGGTTGTTTGGGACAAGACCAGAACTAATATTACTGGGTCCCATTTCATGAAGTGCGGGTTCAGAGCTGCTTTGCTCAGAAGCCATTGCTGTCAGCTCATCAAAATCAACATTCATAGTTTCAAGGATTTTGCGAGAGTTACAGTTGTAGATTCGGAATGCCTTCTTTGCGGGTGCGTAACCAATGAAAATACCAATATCAGCCTTTGGTTGAAGTTTTCCCAAATTGTCACCATCATTGTTTGGATAGCAAAGAGAACCAAATACATGAAGATAGGATAAATCTGGTACATTTCCATGGAGAAGCTCATAAGGTGTTTTACCATGGCGTTTACGAATTAGTGACCGGTTTTGGGTGTACACTGCTGTAGATACTGCTTCTGCCCATAAAAACAATGGAGCCTTTGCGTAAATTAACATCGTTCGAGCAGCTTCCATAAGTGTGCGATTTCGCCTTTCAACGACACCGTTTTGTTGTGGAGTGCGTGCAACGGATGTTTCATGAGATATGCCAACTTCTTCATAATAATCACGCAAGATTTGATTCACAAATTCGGTTCCATTATCTGTACGAATGCGTCGGACAGTAGTGTTGAGACGCACTTGAATCATCTTGAGAAATCTGATGATGAATTTAGGTGCTTCATTTTTTGCTTTAAGAAATTTCACCCATGTAAACCGAGAGTAATCATCGACAATGACGAGGATGTACTTTTTGCCACTAAGACTTTCAACACGCATTGGCCCACAAAGATCCATATGCAACAGATAAAGTTTCTCTTGGTTGGTGTCTTCAGTCTTGGGTTTGTAAGACTTCTTAGTGCTTTTCCCCATTGTACACGCGGAACACAAATGATCCTTGTGAAATGATAGTTTAGGAAGACCACGAACAAGTTCGTTTTTCGCCAAATGATTAATAGCGTCAAAGTTAAGATGAGATAACCGTCGATGCCATAACCATGACTTAGTCTTCGATGCTTTGGAGAGAAGACATACGGGAGAAGCGTCCATCATGTCTTGTAGAGACAAAGTATACAAATTATTCCCTCGAGTACCTTTCAATAAATCAACCCCTTCCAAATTACGAATGAAGCAGGTATGCTCTCGAAAAGCAACTTCTAGGTTTGCATCACAAAATTGTCCCACAGAAAATAAGTTGTGACCGAGACCTTCCACGTAATACACTCTTGAAATTATAACATTCCCAATATGATATTCACCATAACCCATTATCTTTGCAATATGATCATTTCCAAATCGAACCGTACCAAGAAACTTGCTGACGAAATTTCTGAGCTGAGAGCGATCTCCGGTCATATGCTTGGAGCAACCAGAGTCCAAATACCAGAGAACAATTTGGACCACCTGTTTTCAATAACAACAGTAGACAATGCATTGGAAACTATTGGTTCCGGAGTGTTAGCAGATACAGATATAGAATTATCAGAATTGCTAACATTTTTGTTATCCTTAGATTTCCTGCATTTTCTAATGTGAGTTTTAGCATTTACAGGTTTTGCTGTTCCAATTTTCTGAGGTTTTGGAGTATTAGCGGGCACTACAGTGGGAGTAGACCTATTTAAAGGGCACTTTGTTCCTACAGTAGTGTTGGTGTTCCTAGTTAAAGGACACGCTTGTGTTTTGGTAGCCTTTGTACTCCTAGTTAAAGGGCATGCTTTCTTCGCTTTAGTGGGAGTGATCCTAGTCAAAGGGCACGTATTTCCTACTATAGTGAAAGTTCTACCAGTGGGGCGCCACATCCAACCAACTTGGGTTAACACTTTCCCAGTCGGTTTCCATTCTAATCCATTTTTCCGGGAATGCATCTCATTCACATGGTCAATTAGGCAAGAATCATGACAACTAGAAAACATACATTCATTGCAATTCCAACATTTTAAATTAGAATTCACAGTAGGCTTAGAACGCTGCACAACCGCAGAGCCTTTAGGTTTAGCTACATGATTCTTTTTATTCAAAACAGAAATAACATTCCTAGGATGGGCTTCTACTTTCTTCTTCACTTGACTACTAGATGGGGGCAAGATCCTATCATTCTTCTTGTTTCTCTTAAGCTTAGATCTTTGAGCCTTAGTAGTGGTGCTTACTCCTGTAGAAGGCAACACGGGAATATTAGAAGCTGGTTTTGATTCCGCCTTATCTTTAGTGACCAAAGTTTGAGATGGTTTAGTCCTAGGGCCCTTGTTAAGTGGTGTGACGGCTATAAGGGTTCTTTTGATTGTACTAGAGGACGATGCTGAGATAGTGGCTGCGTTATCCACAACATTCTTACCTTTGAGAGTACGAAGTGTTTCCTTTAACTCAGCCAAGACCAGATTCTTATCGCAAATTTGTTCCCTCAAATCAGATATTTCCATCGACTTTCGATTCAATTGTTCAATCAAGGATTGATTCTGTGCATTGGTATCAACACATGCGGGCTGTACTGAATCGAAGAGTCGTGTATTTTTCTGTTTTAAGTTATCAACTTTAGACAAAATCTTGGAAACTCGATTATCTAGATCAAGTTTAAAATTCTCAGCGGCCTCAAGTACGTTCACACAGTTAAGCTCCTTAGATTTCTCTATTTCTATCGGCAAAGAGTTAGTAACTTTGTCACTTGGCTGACGCTGTTTTGATTGTAAATTCAATCGAAAATTCTTTTCAAAATTTGCATCATCGATATTAAGACCTTCGAATGACGTTTCAAAGATTTCTTGAATAAATTGTTGCTTGCATTCAAGCGAAATACAATGTGTTTGAATCTCATCAAAACGTTTTGAAAGCGAAGAATATGAATCTTGAAGCTTTAAAAATTCATCGTCAGATTCGTGACAAGTGCTATCTACCACATTATCCACAGATTCAACATTATGCACAATAGAATCATTATCAACACATGTATTCACACAGACATAAACTATATCATGAGACATCACTTGATTCAGAAGCAGATCATTATGGCGCGAAACCCGTTCTATTTCAAGCAAACTGTTTTCATAAGCATCTTCCATTTCATTGAAAACACGTCTAACTTTTTCTATTTCCAAAAACAAATCTTGATCAATATTACGAAGACAAGCTTTAACATTCTTTACAAACGGAACAATTTCATCTCGAAACGCAGCTCTAGTGTGCTCAAAGTTCCATTCACCTTCCGTTATGGCCGTGGCCGTCGTACGTTCCAAAATGACCTTGTCAAAATCGGCTAAGTGTTGGTGAACCGTATTTAAGTTAACGGACGCCTTACTTACCGGTGGAATTAACTTCGTTAAATCCTTTTTGACGAGTGTAGGAGACGTACTAGGAAGGTTTTCATTTGACAAACTTTGGGGCACAAGAACTGTTAATTCTGCTAATTCTTTTTGTAAGCGAATGCGTGTCTTTTTCGAAAATTGATCTTTGTTATGTTGATCATAATCAATTGTATGGAATTTTGAAAGCATTTTAGAATGAGTTTCATCCCCAAGTGATTGTGTCTCCTCAGTACTACGAACAAAAGGTGCTTCTTTTGATTTTCAAATTATGGTCATGTCATAAAGACCGGGAATATATTCCTGAGCTTGTTTTGCATAACCGGGATTAGGTGGTAAATCTTGAAGACGTTTAAGTTTGAATTCTTTAAATGATTTAGTTAAAAGATGAACCTTTTCTGTGGAAGCGTATTGTTTTAAAAGTTGTTGTTCTTTGAATTTAAGAAGTTTGGTAGCATTAATTTCCGATTCAACCTTTTTAGACTCGAGAGTTTCGAAATCCATTTTAAGTTTCTGAAAATTATTGACAACCGACTCCTTTTCTTTTAATTCATTGGAAATATTAGCTTTTAATGATTCTATTTCTTTCAAGTGTTCAATCTTTTCAAAACGAAATTGGTCAAATTCAGAACATGTTATTTTCTCTTCTTGAGGGACCATTTCAAAAGTTTTGACCTTTTCTTTATGCAACGCAAGCTCAGCAGTTAGAGTGGAGTTCGTATCTACGGATTGTCTGAGGGCCATATGCATTTGATCAATAATATGTTTAGGCACCATGACCAAATCATGTGGAGCATAAGATTCCATACCCGTCGTAGCATTTGGTTGAGGTTCACTCAAATGTGTAGGTTTAGGTACCACATCATTTGAATTACTAGTTCCCGAATGCTGTTCGAGGTTGTCATTTTCATGCCCAACTTGATGTTGGTTATCATCAATAATATTAGATGTGGTTGGTACCTCACTGATGACATCAGAACCGTAGTGAGAGAGATTAGCAACGAGAGCAGCTTGGGCAGAGTGAATGTCATCACAATCCGAATCATATGCGTCAAGATCATCTGCTTGATAAGCTGCATTAGAAGTGGAAACGACTGCAATGCCTTCGGTATCTGCTGCCCCTGGGTCTGCAAGAAATGCTAACTCCTCTGAATCGAAAATCTTCCCCTTAGACTGAGCATCAACCAAATACATCTTCTCACGAAACCATGCATCATCCCTTCTTCTTTTCGGCTGAGTGCATTCCCTAGCCATATGACCTTGTCCTCGGCAATTGTAGCAAGTCACAACCTTCTTAGGACCAATAGGACTCCCATTTCCATTAGCTTGAGAATTCACAGCTTGATTGTTCCCAGTCCTTGTAGGAGGTCCATATGAATTTTGCCTTCCCTGAATAGGTTGCACCGTCACTTGACCATCTTGAACAGTGGCTTGTTGTCGAGGATTTGATGAGGTGCGGAGCTGATTGTTTGTTGGTGGAAATCCTCTAGTTGCAACAAGTTTTGACAAGTAGGCGGTGAGATGGTTTAGAACATCAGCTGGCGTATCAGTTGGAGTAAAGACCGGTGCTTGGATTGGTGGAAGTTCATTAGAGTAGAAAGCTTGTGCTGGTTGTGCTTCAATTGGAAAAATCCTTGCTGAGGAGTATAGCCCAATGGAGAAGTGTTGGCTTGTGATGGTGATGTTTGATATGGTGGTTGCTGTTGAAAAGCTTGTTGATGAACACTTTGTTGATATTCTTGCTGTGGCATCATTGGTGGTTGATAAGATGGTTGCTGTGGTTGCTGATAGATGTGTGGTGGTGGCTGCTGCAAGTATGATGGTTGTTGATAAGTATAAGCCATGTTTTGTTGAGAAGCATACATTGCAAGTGGATCATGAACTTGAGGTGTAGACAACCGAGCCTCGATCACATGGCATTCGTGTTGTTGAAGAAAAGCTTGAAGTTGATCCACATTGGTGTTATGCAAGTCCTTAGCCAATTTAACATCCGTCACGTATTTTTTCCATTCTGGAGGAAGAGTGTTCAAATACTTGGTGTTCAATTGAAATGTAGGGATTGCCATGCCATAGATATTAAGCTCATTCAACAATAGGGTAAATCTCAGATAGTAATCATTGAGAGTCTCCCCTGGCACATAGGCAAACTTATCAAAAGTATCATAAAGCTTACACTCTCGTTCTTGTTTAGTTAACGAGGTGCCTTGCATTAGAACCCGAATTCTATCCCATAACTCTTTGGCAACTTTATGTTTGCTGACGAGTTTGTAGACATCTGGAGGAAGGGCTTGAAGAATGATGTTTGTAGCATACTTATCACATTTATCTTGAATCTTCATATCTCCAGTCAACTCACCCGTTGTGCGAGGACGAGTGGTCGTACCTTCCGTCACAGTACCATAATCTAATGGTCCATTGAGCACCGATGCCCAAATAAGATGTCCATTCTCCTTGTTCAACATATAAAGTTCCATTCGGGAAGCCCATTCCTCATACATGGTCTTCACCAACATTGGTGGACGATTATCCGTACCCGAGAGAATGGACTTATCCGTAAGAGATGTGTACTCCATTTCAATAAGTTAAGATTTACAAAGTTGATCGAACAATGAAATAAGGTTAAGTATTTTTGTGTTGTTGTGAGTTATAATCGAGAAACAATGTTAAAATCCCCTAAAAAATGTTCTCGATAAACCAAAAATTCCAAGTCAAAATTACACACGATTCCTTCGAAATTTTTTATGGAAAAAATTGTGATTATCGGAATGCCAGATCGGAATGTCAGATCGTAATACCAGATCGGAATGTCAGATCGTAATACCAGATCGGAATATAGCCCTGTCGAAATGTTGTTGGTATCGGAATGTTCAGATCGCAAAGCCCTATCGGAATGTTCAGATCGCAAAGTGGCTGACAAAATTCGAGCAGAGTAACGACTTAAAATACTTCCTTATACCCGTCGGAATCTCAGATCGCAATAGCTATCGGAATGATTATGATAACTAACGGGAATTCTTAAATGTCGTCACATAAAGTGAGTTTCCAACAATCTTCCCCCATGGGACGACGTGTAGAATTCCTTAAAATATTCTTCCTAACAAGTACAAAATAATTAAGAATAAGAGCTTTCTTGAAGCATCCAATGCTGATGAAGTCTTCTGAGGCCTTCGTCTTCAAAACGACTTATCTTTAAAGTAACTTGTAAAAGAAATACTGTAACGGCACGAGCTAAGTAACCCATACACTTCTGGTTAAGGAGAAGCTTCTGAATTAGCTTCCCCCTAATTCATGCCACGTAAACTTGATGTAGAAGCATTTTAAATAGCTTCCCCCAAGTAGATCAACAACTTTTCATCTCACGCTTGAATAATTCTTCTGAATTTTTCTTCCCCCTGAGAATTCAAGTTATGCATACCAGAAAGAATCAAGACACTTCTTCCCCCACATAGTTGAAGAAGGTAAATCAATCCCAATTATGAAGCTCAAATACTGAAGTGGACACTTTTATCCCATTCATGAAGTTGACATCGTAACACCAGAGTCAATTAAGTCCCGGAAATGAACACGTCTTCTTCCGGAGATGCACCAGAGTCAATTAAGTCCCGGGAATGCATATAGGATAATGATGATGAATAATTGCAACAATCAAACAATTAAACCTCGAATCAGTAGTGTACCGTTTGGAGATTGATAACGACACGAGTTAAAACACTGATTTTCTCTGCGGCTATGACAAATGTCATCCTGGAATATCTTCAAATCAAAAGAAGGTATGAAGTTCATCACGTGTACTCGTTGTGCGTTCAATGTGTCTTCTTCTTCCCCCTTGATGGTTTCGAAACTCGGAACCATCAATAAATTGTACGCACATGAACCTGAAATCTCGTGAGAATAATAAATAAGCTGAATTATATTCTTTGTGAGAATCAGCTGTTGATCGAAAATCTCTTCTCATAAACTCTCCATGGCCACCTTTACCATCCCACGTGAAAGCAATTTGAAGTGACCACTGAAAGAATGAACCAGATACATCAAACGTGAAGCTGAATAAAAATCCTTCGAGCTTGTGACTTAAGCTTGCACTATTGTTGAATGAAGAACGGTGGAGAAATCTCTAAGTACTCAATGCATCACTGAAGAAGTCTATAAGCACAACACCTCTTGAAATTATCCACGTCGACTAAGCGCGTGACACTGAGTACAACAATGTAACCCCTTTAAGTGATAGTTATCCGAGTCATCAACCATCCACCCCGAACCCGGAAACCAGATAACCAAGTCTTCATTCTAGGATTAAGCACGAACAAGTTATCTATTAAAAGATAAAATAAATACACGCCTTCGAAAAATCCGTCTTCAACGTCACGTAATTAATACCCGATCAAACAAAATCTGTAGCCACTAAAAATCGCCCATTTTTCTTGGTCTCGTCAAAATTGTCACTTCATTTTGTCGCGTCACATTTCTCGTCACCCCATTAGTGTCAAGAATGAAATTAAAGAACCACAAATGCAACAAAAAAACTACAAATTCAAAAAAGGAATTTGTTTGTTTGAGCATCCATTCTCCTTAACAATGTCTCGACACTTTTTGTCTCGACCCGATGACGACCGAATTATAACTTAATACACAAAATTTATTTAAAAATTTGTTAAAAAAATTATGTGTATATAAGTAAATGTCCACGGACCATTGAGAGTCCTGGCCCATCAATTTAAGAATGAGTCCATGTTTAAATGGCAAGACCCGGCCCATGACTTTGTCCAAAACCCGATCTAGACTTTTGAGTTAAATAACTCACACCCTCATTTCAGTCAGTTAAGTAAATCCTAAACACATAGAACAAAC
Organism: Glebionis coronaria; assembly: GCA_025667525.1. Classification (NCBI taxonomy): domain Eukaryota; kingdom Viridiplantae; phylum Streptophyta; class Magnoliopsida; order Asterales; family Asteraceae; genus Glebionis; species Glebionis coronaria. The sequence continues at coordinate 36,852,038 of CM046879.1, forward strand.
CGCCTCACCAAACTCATCTCCTCTCTCCCAACCTTGTAACCATCGCCCCACCTTTTCTCTCACCTAACTTCATCTTCTCCCTTTCTCAATCAATCAGATAATACTCCAATCACACATCTCCACATTCATTCTTCTAAATTACTCATGAACTAAACCCATGACTCACAAATCAACAAATACCTTAATCTAATCAACACTCGATTCATCGAGTCATCCCAAAAACAAGCTTCCATTTGAATTCGAACCATAATCAAATAATGAACGAAAAGGTATGAATCTGTTATAGATCGACCTTAATTCATTCGTATCAGAATTGTAGCCACATGAAACGAGATAAATGGATTCAAGATCCACATAATGGGTCTCGGGTAGGTATGACAGATGATTGCATGTAGGTTTTTGGTTTAAAAAATCGAAACAAAATAAGGATTATAACAAATTTGTTATTGATCTTTATTTAATTTTCGTGTATAAATATTGGGTAAAACCAAACAGTAGATCTATGATGCAAGTTTTCATTCGAGATTTAATCTTTGATGATCTTTGAGACGAAAACATAAACTGAGATCTTTCTTTGTTTTAAATGTTTTCAGTTTTGGAGTAAGTATAGATTGGATTGGGGAATAGGAGACGATGGGTATAGGTTAGATTGTGGAGTTGAGGTGATAAAAGGTTGGAAGTAATGTTGAGTCTAACTCAGTGAGTTTAACTGAGTCAATGAAGAGTTATGGTCGACTCAGTGAGTGATCTGAGTCAACTCGGTAATTACCGAGTTGACTCGGTTGGGGTGATTTTGGTTTAAGTCACAAAACTTTTGTTCACAAGTCTTTTTCAATACAGTCCAATCGGAATGACAATCAAAAAATCCCATCGGAATAATTTTTATTTTTGAGTCAAAAATTATGTCCTACAAGTGAATCCCATCGGAAAGTCAATCGGAAAGTCATCGGAATCAAACAATCTCCCCAATCGGAATAACCAATCCGAAAGTACAATCTGAATATCTAATCTGAATATCCAATCTGAACCCCAATCTGAAAACCCAATCTGAATGTGCAATATGAAACCCAATCTGAATATCCATTCTGAAAGTACAATCGGAAAAGGGTTTTGAATGACCCGAAAAAGATGGAACTGCACATTTTGTCCTTTTCTGATTGTATAAACCCAGAAAGATAAACCCAGAAAGATTGACCAAATGTGAATGACATTGACCAAGAAGATTATGATGCAACCGTGACACAAAAATATGATAAGACCCCAAAAACCTGCTACTGTTTGGACAATTGGGCAGAATAATATGACGTGATCCAAAAGAAATTTGTGATAAAGGACAGAATTATTATAACGAGACACAAGAATAAATTAGACCACCAAAATCGCATAAATAAACACGATCCAAGGATAGAACCGAGGCTCTGATACCAAATGTAGAAAAGCTAAAATAGATCCGGTGGTCTAATGTGGTGGTAAATGGTGGTGGAAGCCATTGTTGGCTTAGAGAGAGAGAAAGAGAGGTTGAGAGTAAAAAAGTGTGTGTTCCCAAATGAACAAAATACAATCAACACCCCTCCTTGGAAGCTAAGGAGGGGTATATATAGTCACGCACACAACCTAAACTATACAAGGAGCCTAGTCTAGTCTAAATGTGCGTGACTATGATAACTAATGGGAATTCTTAAATGTCGTCACATAAAGTGAGTTTCCAACAATCTTCCCCCATGGGACGACGTGTAGAATTCCTTACAATATTCTTCCTAACAAGTACAAAATAATTAAGAACAAGAGCTTTCATGAAGCATCCAATGCTGATGAAGTCTTCTGAGGCCTTCGTCTTCAAAACGACTCATCTTTAAAGTAACTTGTAGTAGAAATACTGTAACGGCACGAGCTAAGTAACCCATACACTTCTGGTTAAGGAGAAGCTTCTGAATTAGCTTCCCCCTAATTCATGCCACGTAAACTTGATGTAGAAGCATTTTAAATAGCTTCCCCCAAGTAGATCAACAACTTTTCATCTCACGCTTGAATAATTCTTCTGAATTTTTCTTCCCCCTGAGAATTCAAGTTATGCATACCAGAAAGAATCAATACACTTCTTCCCCCACATAGTTGAAGAAGGTAAATCAATCCCAATTATGAAGCTCAAATACTGAAGTGGACACTTTATCCCATTCATGAAGTTGACATCGTAACACCAGAGTCAATTAAGTCCCGGAAATGCACACGTCTTCTTCCGGAGATGCACCAGAGTCAATTAAGTCCCGAGAATGCATATAGGATAATGATGATGTTTAATTGCAACAATCAAACAATTAAACCTCGAATCAGTAGTGTACCGTTTGGAGATTGATAACGACACGAGTTAAAACACTGATTTTCTCTGCGGCTATGACAAATGTCATCCCGGAATATCTTCAAATCAAAAGAAGGTATGAAGTTCATCACGTGTACTCGTTGTGCGTTCAATGTGTCTTCTTCTTCCCCCTTGATGGTTTCGAAACTCGGAACCATCAATAAATTGTACGCACATGAACCTGAAATCTCGTGAGAATAATAAATAAGTTGAATTATATATTTTGTGAGAATCAGCTGTTGATCGAAAATCTCTTCTCATAAACTCTCCATGGCCACCTTTACCATCCCACGTGAAAGCAATTTGAAGTGACCACTGAAAGAATGAACCAGATACATCAAACGTGAAGCTGAATAAAAATCCTTCGATCTTGTGACTTAAGCTTGCACTATTGTTGAATGAAGAACGGTGGAGAAATCTCTAAGTACTCAATGCATCACCGAAGAAGTCTATAAGCACAACACCTCTTGAAATTATCCACGTCGACTACGCGCGTGACACTGAGTACAACAATGTAACCCCTTTAAGTGATAGTTATCCGAGTCATCAACCATCCACCCCGAACCCGGAAACCAGATAACCAAGTCTTCATTCTAGGATTAAGCACGAGCAAGTTATCTAGTAAAAGATAAAATAAATACACGCCTTCGAAAAATCCGTCTTCAACGTCACGTAATTAATACCCGATCAAACAAAATCTGTAGCCACTAAAAAATCGCCCATTTTTCTTGGTCTCGTCTCAAATGAATCCTCGTCACATTTGTCATGTCAATTTGTCTCGTTACATTTCTCGTCACCCAATCAGTGTCAAGAAAAAATTAAAGAACCACAAATGCAACAAAAAAACTACAAATTCAAAAAAAAAGGAATTTGTTTGTTTGAGCATCCATTCTCCTTAACAATGTCTCGTCACTGTTATCACGATCCAATGTCACAGTAGTGAAATCCCGACAATATTCACAAAATTTTTATTCAAAATAATCAATTGTGAAATAAAAACTTGTAAATATTGTGTGTTGAAACAAACTTGCGGCCCAACCATTTGAAAACAAAAGCCCATGTTTATCAAGGAAAAACGAGTGTCCAACAATTCATAGGCCCAGCCCATTCATCCAAGACCCGATCCAAGACAGCTCGGTTATAACATTTACCCAACCCTAAATAAACTTACAGATAACCTAACCCTTCACATAGATTACTCCGTCCTTCTCTCCTAAATATCCTCTCACCAAACCTCATCTTCTCCCAATACACCTCATTGTTTCCTCCGTCCCATCTCACAACTCATTCCACCATTTATCGTATCACAAATCTGCCCATCAAAACTTCCACATAACTCAAATCAAATTATCACAAAACATCTCCATATGATCTCATCTATGAACCAGATTAAGACTCATCAATCTCAATCACCACAAGGAAGAAACATCTTTCTTAAACGAACACATATAAACCTTTTATAACCCCAATCTTTCTGACTTGAAACTGACCACACATCCGTTTCGAGATGAAGATGAATTTGACACATCATCAAGATCTGGTGAATGATCTCGGGTAGGTTTATTTGGCATGCATGTCGTTTAATTAGATGGACCAGTAATTTTATCGAAGTAAAGATTTATTATGACTTGATAGTTATAAATTAAATCTTTAATTTCGTAAATCAAATGAGGGTAATCCTTCACAAAGATCGATGATGATTAAAATTTCGTGGTCAAGATCAGTAAATGGTCACGTTCTAGTAGATCTACACGAAACAATCTGAGATCTTAATGGTGAAGTTTTGGTTTGAGTCTTAGATTGGATTGGGGAATAGGAGACGATGGGTATAGGTTAGATTATGGAGTTGAGGTGATAAAAGGATGGAATGAGTTGGTCGAGTCAGTGAGTTAAACTCAGTTGGGTTGACTGAGTCAATGAAGAGTTATGGCGACTCAGTGAGTGATCTGAGTCAACTCGGTAATTACCGAGTTGACTCGGTTGGGTTGATTTTGGTTTTAAGTCACATTTTTGTTCACAAGTCTTTAACAAAAACAGTCCAATCGGAATGTAAAAAACAATCCAATCGGAATGTTTGTTTTATGAGTCATCATCGGGATGTTTAAATTTGTGAGTGTCATCGGAATCAAACAATCTCCCCAATCGGAATAACCAATCCGAAAGTTCAATCGGAAAGATAATCTGAAACCCAATCTGAATATCCAATCTGAAAGTGCAATCGGAAACCCAATCTGAATATCCAATCTGAAAGTTCAATCGGAAAGGCAATCTGAATGTCAATCGGAAACCCAATCTGAAAAGGGTTTTGAAGGACCCTAAAAAGGTGGATCTGCATATTTTGTCCTTTTCTAACTGCATAAACCCAGAAAGATAAACCCAGAAAGATTGACCAAAATTGTATGACTTTTGACCATGAAGATTGATGAAACCGAGACACAAATAGATATGATAAGACCCCAAAAACCTGCTACTGTTTGGACAATTGGACAGAATAATATGACGTGACCCAAAAAAAAATTTGTGATAATGGACAGAATTATTATAACGAGACACAAGAATAAATTAGACCACCAAAATCGCATAAATAAACACGATCCAAGGATAGAACCGAGGCTCTAATGCCAAATGTAGAAAAGCTAAAATAGATCCGATGGTCTAATGTGGTGGTAAATGGTGGTGGAAGCCATTGTTGGCTTAGAGAGAGAGAAAGAGAGGTTGAGAGTAAAAATGTGTGTGTTCCCAAATGAACAAAATACAATCAACACCCCTCCTTGGAAGCTAAGGAGGGGTATATATAGTCACGCACACAAGCTAAACTATACAAGGAGCCTAGTCTAGTCTAAATGTGCGTGACTATGATAACTAACGGGAATTCTTAAATGTCGTCACATAAAGTGAGTTTCCAACACAAACTTATGATACTTTGTTACTAGTACAGATTGCAATGAAATACATATTAGGAATTGCAAACCCAAACAGCCTAGCCTTCTGCCACACCTAATCCATGGGATATTTTACTCAACGTGTTTTCTATTCTTGATTTTTTTATAACAGTGACCAAAACATGTGAACTTGTAGTTGTGAATTGGAGTATCGATGAGTTAAGCTTTTGCTAAAAAAACTATTCAAGTTGGACATAGTTTAATGATTTACTGTATGATACAATTGACCGTTTTTGTAGGACTAACAGATAGTGTAGGTTCGTTTTTGTGTGAATTTAGAGTTTCATCATGTTTGTTTATGTGGTTTTATTTTACTTTAGTTATTAAAATGTTATTGTTAGTATAGCTTTGTAATGCTGTTGAATTGCTCTGGAACTTATGATAGGGATTGGAATGAAATCTACCAGTGAGGTGTAAGTTTTTATAGAGGTCGAGAAACTGATGTTATTCTCTATTTGCCTTAAATCAACATCTGTCAAATCTTATAAAAAAAATCCCATTGTGGCCAAAACATGTGACCTTGTAGTTGTGAATTGGTGTATCAATGAGGTCAGCTCTTGCTAAGAAACTATTTAAGTTGGGCTTACTTTAACGATCTATGATGCAATGGATTTTCTGTAGGACTAACATGTAGGAATAATAGATATCGTATGTTCCTTGTTGTCTGCGTTTCTCGTTCCAGGTGGATAGTACGGATATGCTTGTTGTGTTGTGCTGTAATAGATCTAGGCGTATTTCATTATTCAATTGAAAATAGATACCAACTATGTTGCATTTGGTGTCGGCAAATTTTATTTTATATATTTCCTTGTTAGTTTCTTTTATAGGATCTGATCTGATTACTTTTTTTCTTTTTTGTGTTGTCATAATAGAAAATTGAACTGTATTTCTTTCACATTCTTGGATATGTTTATTCCTTAGATTGTGTTAGTGCATATAAGGCATGGTGGATCTTATTTTTGCTAGGCGTATTTCATTGTGTTAGTGCATATAATCCTAGGGAAACCGTGCTTCCTTTCGTGATGTTGATATAGTAATTCAACATCACTCACCGTGGGTTTTCTCAGATACTCTGGCCCATAAGTCGCCCTTATAGCAGAACAAAAATGATCAAGACTCTCCCGTGAAGTTCTTTTAGAGATTTGAAGATATTCATATAAAAAGGCTGGACAATGCCGTATGCCAATTGACGAATTGCAGAAGTGCATTTCACCACTGGAGCAACGCCTTCTTTTCCGATACAGTCGATATTTGAATTAAAGTAAGGATCATGTGCAGTTACAGCCGTAACTATATCGTTGAAAAGTAAACGATCCATTCGGTATGTCTTCAGGAATGCACGTTCGTCGTAGACCGGGTTGTCAGTGAAAAACGCGGCAAGTAAACGATCATGGGCACCATAACGATCTTGATTAACCGGGTTTCTAGGCACTCGTTGTCGCCTAATTCGAAAAAACGTCATTTCTTTTGCTAGCAACCGGACACGAGGGCTATTCATCAAAGTTTCTTCATCTTGGATTATCAGATCGGGGTACATAAATGTATATTCATCAATGTTTTCCATGGTAAAAATTTAGAAATTATGGACAATATGATTTTTTGAATGAGAAAAAAGATGAAATGAGAGATATGAAAAAAAGAAGTGAAAATGAGGATTATATAGAAATAAATAGAGATGAAAAAGAAAGATTTGGGGTTGTGTGAATGGTGAGAAAATCAACCCACGCGTGGGTTTTTGAAGTAAGATAGTGAGGTTCCTGGCACCCCACGCGTGGGTTTTTGCCAAATCATCCCACCCCTGGGTTTTTTTCACAACTCCCCCCAGCCTAAAGAGAGTACGTAAAACTACCAATTTTACACATAGTAATTTAATTTAATTTAGGGATTATCTGAATTGAAGCTGTTCAAAAATGTATAAAAAGGATAAGAATGTTTTCGATGCAATCAAGCAGTTTCAGCTCATCCATACTGTATGAACCAAGGGAATGGATGCAGCTAAAAAGTATGATCTTGAGAAACCACAAGTTTAAGAACTCGTTTTGAAAGCCATTCAAGACCATGAAGCCATGATCAAAAGACACCAAGACTTAATTACAGCCCTTAAAAATGCATGGAAGACGAACAAGAAAACAACCCCAAATTGGAACCTAAATCATCAAATGGTAGTAGTAGTAGTGGTGATGTGTTGTGTTGTATATGTGGTAAGAATGGACATAAGGCGAAAGAGTGTTGTGGTCTTGGTTGCTATAGGTGTGGTAAGGTTGGTGATGTTGGTCGTCTCATGTCGCGTTGTAATGGGGATGTCAATGGTGGTATGGAGGGGTTTGTAGGTCATTATAGTGGTGTTTGTTATTACTGTGGGAAGGGTGGGTATATCCCTGTTTGTTCCAAGTGTGGTGAGACCGGGCATGTGGGTCAGGAATGTTGGTAAACATGGGTATTGTGCAAAGGAGTGCGTTATTTCTGGTTCGTGTTTAACTTGTGTTTTAATCTTGGGTACCATGCTTATGGATTTATGGTGGTTTAGCATGTGTTCTTAGTTTATGTTATCTGATGTCTTAATTTTATGGAGTATTAGTTACTTTAATTGTTGTTAGTATGGAACTTTAATGATGTTGTTTTAAGACTTAGATTGACAATGCAATGATATTTTCTATGGTTTACTGAGGTGTAGTTCTCGTTCGATGTTATTATTACTGTTTTAATGTGGTCTAGCCAATGTTCTTAGAATCTTAGTTTATGTTATATGGTATCTGTATCTAGTGCAAAATTAAAGTTTCTATGATGTCGTTAGATATTTTAATTACTTTAGTTATTGTTAGTATAGCGTTGTAATGATGTTGAATTGCTTCACGATTTATGAATGGGATTGGAATGAAATTCTCTATGGTTTAAAGAGGTGTATGTTATTTTTTTTTCCATAGAAGCTGAGAAACTGATGTCATTATATGTTGGCCTTAATATATGTTTTTTAACGATGGCACGAAAGAATTCGTGATTCCAGACTTATGATCCTTTGTTACCTGTACAGATTGCAATGAAATACATATTAGGAATTGCAAACCCAAACAGCCTAGCCTTCGGCCACACCTAATCCATGGGATTACTCAACGTGTTTTCTATTCTTTATTTTTTTATAACAGTAACCAAAACATGTGAACTTGTAGTTGTGAATTGGAGTATCGATGAGTTAAACTTTTGCTAATAAAACTATTCAAGTTGGACATAGTTTAATGATTTACTGTATGATACAATTGACTGTTTTTGTAGGACTAACAGATAGTGTAGGTTCGTTTTTGTGTGAATTTAGAGTTTCATCATGTTTGTTTATGTGGTTTTATTTTACTTTAGTTATTAAAATGTTATTGTTAGTATAGCTTTGTAATGATGTTGAATTGCTCTGGAACTTATGATCAGGATTGGAATGAAATCTACTAGTGAGGTGTAAGTTTTTATAGAGGTCGAGAAACTGATGTTATTCTCTATTTGCCTTAAATCAACATCTGTCAAATCTTAAAAAAAAAACCGTTGCGGCCAAAACATGTGACCTTGTAGTTGTGAATTGGTGTATCAATGAGGTCAGCTCTTGCTAAGAAACTATTCAAGTTGTGCTTACTTTAATGATCTATGATGCAACTGATTTTATGTAGGACTAACATGTAGGAATAATAGATAGTGTGTGTTCCTTGTTGTCTGCGTTTCTCGTTCCAGGTGGATAGTACGAATATGCTTGCTGTGTTGTGCTGTAATAGATCTAGGCGTATTTCATTATTCAATTGAAAATAGATACCAACTATGTTGCATTAAGTGTCGGCAAATGTTATTTCATATATTTCCTTGTTAGTTTCTTTTATAGGATCTGATTTGATTACTTTTTTTCTTTTTTTGTGTTGTCATAATAGAAAATTGAACTGTATTTCTTTCACATTCTTGGATATGTTTACTCCTTAGATTGTGTTAGTAAATATAAGGCATGGTGGATCTTATTTTTGCTAGGCGTATTTCATTGTGTTAGTGCATATAATCCAAGGAAAACCGTGCTTCCTTTTGTGATGTTGATATAGTAATTCAACATCACTCACCGTGGGTTTTCTCAGATACTCTGGCCCATAAATCGCCCTTATAGCAGAACAAAAATGATCAAGACTCTCCCGTGAAGTTCTTTTATAGATTTGAAGATATTCATCTAAAAGGCTGGAACAATGTCGTATGCCAATTGACGAATTGCAGAAGTGCATTTCACCACTGGAGCAACGCCTTCTTTTCCGGTACAGTCGATATTTGAATTAAAGTAAGGATCATGTGCAGTTACAGCCGTAACTATATCGTTGAAAAGTGAACGATCCATTCGGTATGTCTTCAGGAATGCACGTTCGTCGTAGACCGGGTTGTCAGTGAAAAACACGGCAAGTAAACGATCATGGGCACCATAACGATCTCGATTAACCGGGTTTCTAGGCACTCGTTGTCGCTTATTTCGAAAAAACGCCATTGCTTTTGCTAGCAACCGGACACGAGGGCTATTCATCAAAGTTTCTTCATCTTGGATTATCAGATCGGGGTACATAAATGTATATTTATCAATGTTTTCCATGGTAAAAATTTAGAAATTATGGACAAGATGATATTTTGATTGAGAAAAAAGATGAAATGAGAGATATCAAAAAAAAGAAGTGAAAATAAGGATTATATAGAAATAAATGGGGATGAAAAAGAAAGATTTGGGGTTGTGTGAATGGTGAGAAACTCAACGCATGCGTGGGTTTTTGAGGTAAGATAGTGAGGTTCCTGGCACCCCACGCGTGAGTTTTTGCCACATCATCCCACCCCTGGGTTTTTTTCACAACTCCACCCAGCCTAAAGAGAGTACGTAAAACTACCAATTTTACACATAATAATTTAATTTAATTTAGGGTTTATCTGAATTGAAGCTGTTCAAAAATGTCTAAAAAGGATAAGAATGTTTTCGATGCAATCAAGCAGTTTCAGCTCATCCGTACTGTTGAAACCAAGGGAATGGATGCAGCTAAAAGTACGATCTTGAGAAACCACAAGTTCAAGAACTCGTTTGGAAAGCCATTCAAGACCATGAAGCCATGATCAAAAGACACCAAGACTCCATTACAGCCCTTCAAAAATGCATGGAAGACGAACAAGAAAACAACCCCAAAATGGAACCTAAATCATCAGATGGTAGTAGTAGTAGTGGTGATGTGTTGTGTTGTATATGTGGTAAGAATGGGCATAAGGCGAAAGAGTGTTGTGGTCTTGGTTGCTATAGGTGTGGTAAGGTTGGTCATGTTGGTCGTCTCATGTCGCGTTGTAATGGGGATGTCAATGGTGGTATGGAGGGGTTTGTTGGTCATTATAGTGGTGTTTGTTATTACTGTGGGAAGGGTGGGTATATCCCTGTTTGTTCCAAGTGTGGTGAGACCGGGCATGTGGGTCAGGAATGTTGGTAAACATGGGTATTGTGCAATGGAGTGCGTTATTTCTGGTTCGTTTTTAACTTGTGTTTTAATCTTGGGTACCATGCTTATGGATTTATGGTGGTTTAGCATGTGTTCTTAGTTTATGTTATCTGATGTCTTAATTTTATGGAGTATTAGTTACTTTAATTGTTGTTAGTATGGCACTGTAATGATGTTGTTTTAAGACTTAAATTGGCAATGCAATGATATTTTCTATGGTTTACTGAGGTGTAGTTCTCGTTCGATGTTATTATTACTGTTTTAATGTGGTCTAGCCAATGTTCTTAGAATCTTAGTTTATGTTATATGGTATCTGTATCTAATGCAAAATTAAACTTTCTATGATGTCGTTAGATATTTTAATTACTTTAGTTATTGTTAGTATAGCGTTGTAATGATGTTGAATTGCTTCAGGACTTATGAATGGGTTTGGAATGAAATTCTCTATGGTTTAAAGAGGTGTATGTTATTTTTTTTCCATAAAAGCCGAGAAACTGATGTCATTATATGTTGGCCTTAATATGTGTTATTTAACGATGGCACGAAAGAATTCGTGATTCCAGACTTATGATCCTTTGTTACCAGTACATATTGCAATGAAATACATATTAGGAATTGCAAACCCAAACAGCCTAGCCTTCAGCCACACCTAATCCATGGGATATTTTACTCATCGTGTTTTCTATTCTTGATTTTTTATAACAGTGACCAAAACATGTGAACTTGTAGTTGTGAATTGGAGTATCGATGAGTTAAGCTTTTGCTAAAAAAACTATTCAAGTTGGACATAGTTTAATGATTTACTGTATGATACAATTGACCATTTTTGTAGGACTAACAGATAGTGTCGGTTCGTTTTTGTGTGAATTTAGAGTTTCATCATGTTTGTTTATGTGGTTTTATTTACTTTAGTTATTAAAATGTTATTGTTAGTATAGCTTTGTAATGATGTTGAATTGCTCTGGAACTTATGATCGGGATTGGAATGAAATCTACCAGTGAGGTGTAAGTTTTTATAGAGGTCGAGAAACTGATGTTATTCTCTATTTGCCTTAAATCAACATCTCTCAAATCTTAAAAAAAATCCCGTTGCGGCCAAAACGTGTGACCTTGTAGTTGTGAATTAGTGTATCAATGAGGTCAGCTCTTGCTAAGAAACTATTCAAGTTGGGCTTACTTTAACGATCTATGATGCAATTGATTTTCTGTAGGACTAACATGTAGGAATAATAGATAGTATTTGTTCCTTGTTGTCTGCGTTTCTCGTTCCAGGTGGATAGTACAGATATGCTTTTTGTGTTGTGTTGTAATAGATCTAGGCGTATTTCATTATTCTATTGAAAATAGATACCAATGTTGCATTTGGTGTCGGCAAATTTTATTTCATATATTTCCTTGTTAGTTTCTTTTATAGGATCTGATTTGATTACTTTTTTTCTTTTTTGTGTTGTCATAATAGAAAATTGAACTGTATTTCTTTCACATTCTTGGATATGTTTACTCCTTAGATTGTGTTAGTGCATATAAGGCATGGTGGATCTTATTTTTGCTAGGCGTATTTCATTGTGTTAGTGCATATAATCATAGGGAAACCGTGCTTCCTTTCTTGATGTTGATATAGTAATTCAACATCACTCACCGTGGGTTTTCTCAGATACTCTGGCCTATAAATCGCCCTTATAGCAGAACAAAAATGATCAAGACTCTCCCGTGAAGTTCTTTTATAGATTTGAAGATATTCATCTAAAAAGGCTGGAACAATGCCGTATGCCAATTGACGAATTGCAGAAGTGCATTTCACCACTGGAGCAACGCCTTCTTTTCCGGTACAGTCGATATTTGAATTAAAGTAAGGATCATGTGCAGTTACAGCCGTAACTATATCGTTGAAAAGTGAACGATCCATACGGTATGTCTTCAGGAATGCACGTTCGTCGTAGACCGGGTTGTCAGTGAAAAACGCGGCAAGTAAACGATCATGGGCACCATAAAGATCTCGATTAACCGGGTTTCTAGGCACTCGTTGTCGCCTTTTTCGAAAAAAACGCCATTGCTTTTGCTAGCAACCGGACACGAGGGCTATTCATCAAAGTTCTTCATCTTGGATTATCAGATCGGGGTACATAAATGTATATTCATCAATGTTTTCCATGGTAAAAATTTTGAAATTATGGACAAGATGCTTTTTTGATTGAGAAAAAAGATGAAATGAGAGATATGAAAAAAAAGAAGTGAAAATGAGGATTATATAGAAATAAATGGGGATGAAAAAGAAAGATTTGGGGTTGTGTGAATGGTGAGAAACTCAACCCACGCGTGGGTTTTTGAGGTAAGATAGTGAGGTTCTTGGCACCCCACGCGTGGGTTTTTGCCACATCATCCCACCCTTGGGTTTTTTTTCACAACTCCCCCCAGCCTAAAGAGAGTACGTAAAACTACCAATTTTACACATAGTAATTTAATTTAATTTAGGGTTTATCTGAATTGAAGCTGTTCAAAAATGTCTAAAAAGGATAAGAATGTTTTCGATGCAGTCAAGCAGTTTCAGCTCATCCATACTGCTGAAACCAAGGGAATGGATGCAGCTAAAAAGTACGATCTTGAGAAACAAAAAGTTCAAGAACTCGTTTGGAAATCCATTCAAGACCATGAAGCCATGATCAAAAGACACCAAGACTCCATTACAGCCATTCAAAAATGCATGGAAGACGAACAAGAAAACAACCCCAAAATGGAACCTAAATCATCAGATGGTAGTAGTAGTAGTGGTGATGTGTTGTATATGTGGTAAGAATAGGCATAAGGTGAAAGAGTGTTGTGGTCTTGGTTGCTATAGGTGTGGTAAGGTTGGTCATGTTGGTTGTCTCATGTCGCGTTGTAATAGGGATGTCAATGGTGGTATGGAGGGGTTTGTTGGTCATTATAGTGGTGTTTGTTATTACTGTGGGAAGGGTGGGTATATCCCTGTTTGTTCCAAGTGTGGTGAGACTGGGCATGTGGGTCAGGAATGTTGGTAAACATGGGTATTATGCAATGGGGTGCGTTATTTCTGGTTCGTGTTTAACTTGTTTTTTAATCTTAGGTACCATGCTTATGGATTTATGGTGGTTTAGCATGTGTTCTTAGTTTATGTTATCTGATGTCTTAATTTTATGGAGTATTAGTTACTTTAATTGTTGTTAGTATGGCACTGTAATGATGTTGTTTTAAGACTTAAATTGGCAATGCAATGATATTTTATATGGTTTACTGAGGTGTAGTTCTCGTTCGATGTTATTATTACTGTTTTAATGTGGTCTAGCCAATGTTCTTAGAATCTTAGTTTATGTTATATGGTATCTGTATCTAATGCAAAATTAAAGTTTCTATGATGTCGGGAGATATTTTAGTTACTTTAGTTATTGTTAGTATAACGTTGTGATGATGTTGAATTGCTTCACGACTTATGAATGGGATTGGAATGAAATTCTCTATGGTTTAAAGAGGTGTATGTTATTTTTTTTCATAGAAGCCGAGAAACTGATGTCATTATATGTTGGCCTTAATATGTGTTTTTTAACGATGGCACGAAAGAATTCGTGATTCCAGACTTATGATCCTTTGTTACCAGTACAGATTGCAATGAAATACATATTAGGAATTGCAAACCCAAACAGCCTAGCCTTCGGCCACACCTAATCCATGGGATATTTTACTCAACGTGTTTTCTATTCTTGATTTTTTTATAAAAGTGACCAAAACATGTGAACTTGTAGTTGTGAATTGGTGTATCGATGAGTTAAGCTTTTGCTAAAAAAACTATTCAAGTTGGACATAGTTTAATGATTTACTGTATGATACAATTGACCGTTTTTGTAGGACTAACAGATAGTGTAGGTTCGTTTTTGTGTGAATTTAGAGTTTCATCATGTTTGTTTATGTGGTTTTGTTTTACTTTAGTTATTAAAATGTTATTGTTAGTATAGCTTTGTAATGATGTTGAATTGCTCTGGAACTTATGATCGGGATTGGAATGAAATCTACCAGTGAGGTGTAAGTTTTTATAGAGGTCGAGAAACTGATGTTATTCTTTATTTGCCTTAAATCAACATCTGTCAAATTTTTAAAAAAAAACCCATTGCGGCCAAAACATGTGACCTTGTAGTTGTTAATTGGTGTATCAATGAGGTCAGCTCTTGCTAAGAAACTATTCAAGTTGGGCTTACTTTAACGATCTATGATGCAATTGATTTTCTATAGGACTAACATGTATGAATAATAGATAGTGTGTGTTCCTTGTTGTCTGCGTTTCTCGTTCCAGGTGGATAGTACGGATATGCTTGATGTGTTGTGATGTAATAGATCTAGGCGTATTTCATTATTCAATTGAAAATAGATACCAACTATGTTGCATTTGGTGTCGGCAAATTTTATTTCATATATTTCCTTGTTAGTTTCTTTTATAGGATCTGATTTGATTACTTTTTTTCTTTTTTGTGTTGTCATAATAGAAAATTTAACTGTATTTCTTTCACATTCTTGGATATGTTTACTCCTTAGATTGTGTTAGTGCATATAAGGCATGGTGGATCTTATTTTTGCTAGGCATATTTCATCGTGTTAGTGCATATAATCCTAGGGAAACCGTGCTTCCTTTCGTGATGTTGATATAGTAATTCAACATCACTCACAGTGGGTTTTCTCAGATACTCTGGCCCATAAATCGCCCTTATAGCAGAACAAAAATGATCAAGACTCTCCCGTGAAGTTCTTTTATAGATTTGAAGATATACATCTAAAAAGGCTGAAACAATGCCGTATGCCAATTGACGAATTGCAAAAGTGCATTTCACCACTGGAGCAACGCCTTCTTTTTCGGTACAGTCGATATTTGAATTAAAGTAAGGATCATGTGCAGTTACAGCCGTAACTATATCGTTGAAAAGTGAACGATCCATTCGGTATGTCTTTAGGAATGCACGTTCGTCGTAGACCGGGTTGTCAGTGAAAAATGCGGCAAGTAAACAATCATGGGCACCATAACGATCTCGATTAACCGGGTTTCTAGGATCTCGTTGTCGCCTATTTAGAAAAAAACGCCATTGCTTTTGCTAGCAACCGGACACGAGGGCTATTCATCAAAGTTTCATCATCTTGGATTATCAGATCGGGGTACATAAATTTATATTCATCAAGGTTTTCCATGGTAAAAATTTAGAAATTATGGACAAGATGATTTTTTGATTGAGAAAAAAGATGAAATAAGAGATATGAAAAAAAAGAAGTGAAAATGAGGATTATATAGAAATAAATGGGGATGAAAAAGAAAGATTTGGGGTTGTGTGAATGGTGAGAAACTCAACCCACGCGTGGGTTTTTGAGGTAAGATAGTGAGGTTCCTGGCACCCCACGCGTAGGTTTTTGCCACATCATCCCACCCCTGGGTTTTTTTCACAACTCCCCCCAGCCTAAAGAGAGTACGTGAAACTACCAATTTTACACATAGTAATTTAATTTAATTTAGGGTTTATCTGAAGTGAAGCTGTTCAAAAATGTCTAAAAAGGATAAGAATGTTTTCGATGCAATCAAGCAGTTTTAGCTCATCCATACTGTTGAAACCAAGGGAATTGATGCAGCTAAAAAGTACGATCTTGAGAAACCACAAGTTCAAGAACTCGTTTGGAAAGCCATTCAAGACCATGAAGCTATGATCAAAAGACACCAAGACTCCATTACAGCCCTTCCAAAATGCATGGAAGACGAACAAGAAAACAACCCCAAAATGGAACCTAAATCATCAGATGGTATTAGTAGTAGTGGTGATGTGTTGTGTTGTATATGTGGTAAGAATGGGCATAAGGCGAAAGAGTGTTGTGGTCTTGGGTGCTATAGGTGTGGTGAGGTTGGCCATGTTGGTCGTCTCATGTCGCGTTGTAATGGGGATGTCAATGGTGGTATGGAGGGGTTTGTTGGTCATTATAGTGGTGTTTGTTATTACTGTGGGAAGGGTGGGTATATCCTTGTTTGTTCCAAGTGTGGTGAGACCGGGCATGTGGGTCAGGAATGTTGGTAAACATGGGTATTGTGCAATGGAGTGCGTTATTTGTGGTTCGTGTTTAACTTGTGTTTTAATCTTAGGTACCATGCTTATGGATTTATGGTGGTTTAGCATGTGTTCTTAGTTTATGTAATCTGATGTCTTAATTTTATGGAGTATTATTTACTTTAATTGTTGTTAGTATGGCACTGTAATGATGTTGTTTTAAGACTTAAATTGGCAATGCAATGATATTTTCTATGGTTTACTGAGGTGTAGTTCTCGTTCGATGTTATTATTACTGTTTTAATGTGGTCTAGCCAATGTTCTTAGAATCTTAGTTTATGTTATATGGTATCTGTATCTAATGCAAAATTAAAGTTTCTATGATGTCGTTAGATATTTTAATTACTTTACTTACTGTTAGTATAGCGTTGTAATGATGTTGAATTGCTTCACGACTTATGAATGGGATTGGAATGAAATTCTCTATGGTTTAAAGAGGTGTATGTTATTTTTTTTCCATAGAAGCCGAGAAACTGATGTCATTATATGTTGGCCTTAATATGTGTTTTTTAACGATGGCACGAAAGAATTCGTGATTCCAGACTTATGATCCTTTGTTACCAGTACAGATTGCAATGAAATACATATTAGGAATTGCAAACCCAAACAGCCTAGCCTTCGGCCACACCTAATCCATGGGATATTTTACTCAACGTGTTTTCTATTCTTGATTTTTTATAACAGTGACCAAAACATGTGAACTTGTAGTTGTGAATTGGAGTATCGATGAGTTAAGCTTTTGCTAAAAAAACTATTCAAGTTGGACATAATTTAAAGATTTACTGTATGATACAATTGACCGTTTTTGTAGGACTAACAGATAGTGTAGGTTCGTTTTTGTGTGAATTTAGAGTTTCATCATGTTTGTTTATGTGGTTTTATTTTACCTTAGTTATTAAAATGTTATTGTTAGTATAGCTTTGTAATGATGTTGAATTGGTCTGGAACTTATGATCGGGATTGGAATGAAATCTACCAGTGAGGTGTAAGTTTTTATAGAGGTCGAGAAACTGATGTTATTCTCTATTTGCCTTAAATCAACATCTGTCAAATCTTAAAAAAAAATCCCATTGCGGCCAAAACATGTGACGTTGTAGTTGTGAATTGGTGTATCAATGAGGTCAGCTCTTGCTAAGAAACTATTCAAGTTGGGCTTACTTTAACGATCTATGATGCAATTGATTTTCTGTAGGACTAACATGTAGGAATAATAGATAGTGTGTGTTCCTTGTTGTCTGCGTTTCTCGTTACAGGTGGATAGTACGGATATGCTTGTTGTGTTGTGCTGTAATAGATCTAGGCGTATTTCATTATTCAATTGAAAATAGATACCAACTATGTTGCATTTGGTGTCGGCAAATTTTATTTCATATATTTCCTTGTTAGTTTCTTTTATAGGATCTGATTTGATTACTTTTTTTCTTTTTTGTGTTGTCATAATAGAAAATTGAATTGTATTTCTTTCACATTCTTGGATATGTTTACTCCTTAGATTGTGTTAGTGCATATAAGGCATGGTGGATCTTATTTTTGCTAGGCGTATTTCATTGTGTTAGTGCATATAATCCTAGGGAAACCGTGCTTCCTTTCCTGATGTTGATATAGTAATTCAACATCACTCACCGTGGGTTTTCATAGATACTCTGGCCCATAAATCGCCCTTATAGCAGAACAAAATTGATCAAGACTCTCCCGTGAAGTTCTTTTATAGATTTGAAGATATTCATCTAAAAAGGCTGGAACAATGCCGTATGCCAATTGACGAATTGCAGAAGTGCATTTCACCACTGGAGCAACGCCTTCTTTTCCGGTACAGTCGATATTTGAATTAAAGTAAGGATCATGTGCAGTTACAGCCGTAACTATATCGTTGAAAAGTGAACGATCCATTCGGTATGTCTTCAGGAATGCATGTTCGTCGTAGATCGGGTTGTCAGTGAAAAACGTGGCAAGTAAACGATCATGGGCACCATAACGATCTCGATTAACCGGGTTTCTAGGCACTCATTGTCGCCTATTTCGAAAAAACGCCATTGCTTTTGCTAGCAACCAGACACGAGGGCTATTCATCAAAGTTTCTTCATCTTGGATTATCAGATCGGGGTACATAAATGTATATTCATCAATGTTTTCCATGGTAAAAATTTAGAAATAATGGACAAGATGATTTTTTGATTGATAAAAAAGATGAAATGAGAGATATGAAAAAAAAGAAGTGAAAATAAGGATTATATAGAAATAAATGGGGATGAAAAAGAAAGATTTGGGGTTGTGTGAATGGTGAGAAACTCAACCCACGTGTGGGGTTTTGAGGTAAGATAGTGAGGTTCCTGGCACCCCACGCGTGGGTTTTTGCCACATCATCCCACCCCTGGGGTTTTTTCACAACTCCCCCCAGCCTAAAGAGAGTACGTAAAACTACCAATTTTACACATAGTAATTTAATTTAATTCCTCAAGGTCACCGTGGAGAAATGTCGTCTTTACATCTAATTGTTCCAACTCCAAATCGTGATGTGCTACTAAGGATAGTAACACACGAATAGATGTATGACGTACCACTGGGGAGAAAATCTCATTGTAGTCGATTCCCTCCTTTTGGCTATATCCCTTCGCAACCAAACGTGCCTTGAATGTGACGTCTGAGCTCGGTAAGCCTATTTTCTTCTTGAAAACCCACTTACTATCAACAACCTTTCTTCCTTCAGGAAGTTTCACCAATTCCCATGTATTGTTCTTATGAAGAGATTCCATCTCTTCACTCATAGCCGCACTCCACATATTAGACTCTTTAGAAGCAATAGCTTCCCGATAAGTAGCCGGTTCAATGGACTCCACCTCTTCCGCTACTTGCAATGCATATGCAACATAGTCTTCAAAACCAAATCGAGTAGGAGCCTTCGCATCCCTACGAGGTCTATCATGGGCTATAGAACTTTCTTGTTCGCGTTGTACTTGCGGCGAATTTGGTGGATCGTCAAGTGAAGAAACATTGTGGTCCATATCTTCCGGAACAACATGCTCCACCTGTTTAGAAACATCCTCCACCTTTTCAGAAATACCATCTTGAAGCTTCGATTTAACCGGATCTTGTTTTGCACGAAACAAGTAATCCTCGTCAAATGTCACATCTCGACTATGAATGACTCTTCTTTCAGATGGTGACCAAATTCGATAGCCTTTAACCCCGTCACCGTATCCCATGAAATCCTTTATTGCCTCTCCGATCTAACTTTCCGTCACTAACATGATAGTACACGGGGCATCCAAAAACACGAAGCTTCGAATAATCTGCGGGTTTTCCAAACCAAACTTCAATCGGAGTCTTTCTTGTCAAATCAAGAAGTTCGTAGTATTCTGCGAAGATGTCCATTGAACAGATTTCACGAAGAGGATATGGTGTATATGGATTACGGATCTTAGTAGATGTGTCGTGATTTGATTATGGTTGAAATTCCGAAAATTTTGATTTTTTCTCAGTCCGACAATAAATTCTTCAGTCCGATATAACAGTAGATCAAAAAATTTTGAATCGCCAAATTTTGAAATCGAGCTAGAAATAGCCTAAAACTAGTATGCATTTTTTTTGGAAACGATGTTCCGTAACTAGTCTAGATACTGTCTAAGTCTAAAAGTGCTTCGATCAAAAATACTGGCTAAGATTTCGCAATGTCAGATGAATTCAATTTCGCAATGTGAAACTGAAAGATTATTCCACAATGTTCAGAGTATTCAATTTCGCAATGTGAAACTGAAATATGATTCCACAATGTTCAGATTATTCAATTTCGCAATGTGAAACTCAATGATTCCGCAATATTCAGATTATTCAATTTTGCAATGTTCAAAACATTTGATTTCGCAATGTTCAAAACATTCAATATCGCAATGTTCAAAACATTCGATTTCGAAATGTTCAAAACATTCGATTACGCAATGTTCAAAACATTCGATTTCGCAATGTTCAAAACATTTAATTTCGCAATGTTCAAAACATTCAATTTCGCAATGTTCAAAACATTCGATTTCACAATAAATTCAAATATTGCGAAATTATTCCTGATATTGTGGATCTCGGATGTACTTGTTGATTTTCGAGATTTCAAGCCAAAAATGAAGCCAAACACCCAAAACTTTTGCGTTTTTGACCAAACCAAATAACATAAATCACTACCACAACTATGTAGATGATTTGTATAACAAATTAAACCATAAAAACACAAAAAAATTTGAAATTCGAGCTAGATGAACCTTGAAAACTCACGAATTTGAATAGAACAAACCACACAAACTTCAATCACCTATCTACTATAGGCTCTTGATACCAAATGTTAATCCCACTTTAGTCCATAACTCACGAAATACAATAAGAAAATAGAGAGAAGTTAGAGAGAGAAAGTAGAGAGTTGGTGGAAGGTTTACACTTTTACTAGGAGAAAAGAAATGAACCAACACCCTCTTCCACACATGGAAGAGGGTTTATATACCTACGGATATGAGGCCATTCATGGGCTTTGTTACATGGGCCGGGCTTGGCTTAACTTGGGCTTAAAGCCCCTAACTTAGACAATATTAGCTTAAAGTCCAAGCCCGGTTAACCCGACTAACCTATTACATTACAAGACCTTTAACGACTAAGATGACCTATTATATTCTTGTTTGACTATATGAAATATAAGGCTAACACTAAACGTTACTAAAAAATTTAGAAAAAAACCCGTGCGTGCACGGGTATTATAACTAGTCTGTAACTATGTTAAAATATTGTATTTTCAAGTTAATTGAATGTGTATTTAATATATTTTTTATTAATTTGAAATGTATGTGTGTATTAAATACGTGTTAAACTATGCCAATATGCATTGTTTAACAAAATCTTTTACAATTCACATTTATTAGTTATCAGTTTATTCAGTCACCCACCGAATAATTAAAAAAACACTTTTATCAATTCATAAAAAAACATTACATTAAAATTTTAAAAATATTATTATACATAATACATTAAAACACAATACGATATTAGAACAAAAGTACGAAATTAAAACACGATACATAACCATTCCGATCATACATCATATATTAGTGTGTTCCCGGATCCGAATCCGATATCTACCCATAAAATTTCAACTGAAATGGCTCATAATCAACTTGTTCGGCCCTAACTGTCTCATCCTGCTCTTTTCTAGCCTTGACTTCTTCTTCCAATGTTTCTCTCCAAACTTCTCATCTAGGTATACTTGTTGTAGCTATATGTCAGTAAGATATCCCTTTGATTCTTTTACCGTTGGATATGATAGAATGAAAAAAACATACTTGTGTATATTTTGTTGTGATGACGAACCACCTATATGAGTTTATGAAAGGATTTTTTCTGTTTTGTCGGGAGTGATGTTATGCATCCACTCAATTTTATTTTTTAATTTGACGTTCCAATTTTGCCGCCATTGTAAACAAGGTGCTCTGTATCTCGAAGTATTTATTAGATTTTTGTTTTATAAAAGTGTCAATCAAAACACGTTTCTTTGTGAAATATCATGGCAATTCTCATATGTTATGCGCAGATAATCTTTGCAACACTTGCATAATCAAATTCAAATGCTAACGTAGTAAGCGTTAGCTGACGACGTTTATGTTCATCAAATGGTTCTTTGAGCAACGGTATGTGGAATAGAACACACCATTAATTTTTAAGTTGTAAAAAAAGAGTATATAATGATTTTTGAAGTTGTGTTTAATAATTATGAAAGTTAGAGGTATTTATTAAGAGTAAATGGGGTAGTGGTTTTTTTAAAAATAAATAGTATTTTGCCCGTTAATATGAGCCCACAAAGATGCACAAAAAACGAAAGGTAAGGTGCTTACCATAATCAGCCAAAATACCTTACCCACACGGTTAGGGGGTGTCTCACAGCAAGGTCACACATGAAGGGGTGCCTCACGAACCTCTCACGAAAAGGTTTGTCATGGTTGTTAAACAGCCTAAGAGGAACGGGTAGTGATCAGTCATGAGCAAGTTATTTGGGCTTTATCGGTGCCTGAACGTCATATCATTTCAACACAACACACAAAAATACTCATTCACTCATGTATTTCTTTCTACGTTTTACATGGACCTCACCCACCCACACACAATTTTATTTTCATTTTCCATTTTTTTAACATAAATAAATTTAGTTTATTGAATTAAAAATAGAAATAAAACATAAAATTAAAATTTTAATATTACAAATTTAATTATTTAAAATACACTATTTTAAAAACAAATTAATAAATTTAAACCAAAAAAAACCCATAAGGGCATAAAGTGTAAATATAAACTTTATAAAAAACACTTGTTAGTCCTCTTCGATGCAATACACACTCAATCACAAATAAACTTAAAAAAAAACCGAAAGTGTTACTTACTTTTGCTTGAAGATTGTCTCTTGATCTTATGAACAAATGTATAATGATCCTTTCACAAACACACAAAAGAGGATCAAACCGTAAGAAAAATCCATAACCATTAACCTACAATCAAGAATGAGTAATGTAATAACAAGTTAATGTAACGAAAAAAGAACTAATCAACAAAGTATAACGTATTACCATTTGACCACAACCCCAAAATCTACGACTAGGGTTTAAATCAGTCCAAGAACTACGAAATAGAGGTAGGTTACCACAATTACAATGAACCATTTCAATCAATTAGTGCGATTTTTTACTGGGTGGGATCAAGTTTTATGTATTTGATGTAAATTGATATTGGGAAAAAAAAATATATTGAGTGTTTGATTATGGACATAGTTGCATGTTTTTTTTTCTTAAACGGTAAAAAAGTGAAAAAAATATTTTTGCTCTTCTAATAATTGGAGTTAACGGTCAACTGTTTGACCTCGTTAGGTCAAATAACTAAAACGATCTACCACATACGAAAGACCAGGTACGATATCTATCTGCAAAAATGGAACATCACGAGTACGATATCTGCAAAAATAGAACTCCCCAAGTCTTATATCTGCAAAAATGGTTATCACAAGTGATATTTCGCTAGTGATAAAAACAATCAAAATATCACTATTGATAAACTAATGAAACATCACTAGTAATATCTCATTAACATAGTTACTGTGTAATATTCCAGTGATATTTCATTACTTTATCAATAGTGGTATTTCATTGCTTTCGCTATTGATACATCATTACTTGGCAATATTTACACCTTCAGTCATTTTTATAACTTTCAGACATTTTGATAAAAATGACCCTTGTGTTTTTTTTAATCTTAAGTTAATATCCGTTATTAAATAAAAAATAAATGGACGGTGAGAATAACTTTGAGATGGGTTTGTACGTATTGCGCAAGATTTTGCTACTTTCTATATAAGCATCTGATAAAAGAAGAAAAAGGTTGCCATATTGGAAATTTATGTCCTTAAAAAATTTGTTTCCTTATATACAAACCAACTAACGTTAATTTCCTTTTGTCAAGTCTTGACCCGTCTATAAAAACAAAACATTCCCCTACCTTTTCATCATTCTAGTTCGAATATCGATTCCTTTTATTCTAAACCCGTCCATAAAAGCTAAACATCCCATCGCTTACGTTCATTATCTTCGATCATTCGTTCTACTTGGATAATGATTGCTATATATACATATAGAAGTATTTTTAAGGCTATTTGGGAGCAGAACATTCTGAGAACTGCTCTTTATAAAGGCTTAGGTGTCACAGCCTATGAATATAATCTTCCTATATCGGAAGTGAATCTTATAGTTTTCAGAGCAATACAAGCCCGTCAAGACATTATAGAACGCCATCAAGACTCTATAGCAGAACTACGTGGCCTTCTGAACCGTAGGGATTTTCTTGATGCTAGGTGTTTTAGGTGTGGTAAGGCAGGGCATGTCACTATAAACTGTACTGAGAATGTTAAACTTTGCTGTGGTCTATGTTTCAAGAGTGGGCATATGGCAAGAGATTGTAGTGGTGTTGATTGTTGTATTTTGTGTAGTCGGGTTGGGCATTGCAGTATGGACTGTCCTTACAAACCGCGTATTGGTGACGCTCATTGTATTTGTTATTATTGTGGTTTTCGGGGGTATATGGCTGTTTGTTCTCTGTGTGGTGAGAGAGGGCATTTGGGGAAGGACTCTTATTAAGAAGCATTATGCAACTCAGTGCCTTACTGCTGGCCCCAGGATTCAAGATCTCTAGTGTCACATATCTTTTATTTCTCTTGGGTAAAGCATGTTTTGTAAACTTTTGGCCGACTAATCCACGGGATTTGAGCCCTCCCCTTTTTCAAGTTTTTTTTTTTTAATGTTGGGAATGATGAATATGGATTAATGGTGGTTTAACCATGTCCTTAGTTTATGTTACATATGATATCGATAGTATCTGATGCAAGATTAGAGTTTATCACATTGCTTTATGAAGAAATAATGAATAAGGGTAAATAAGAAGATTTGAACACTGAATCAAACGCTTCTATTAATCAAAACGAGTACGAAACAAAAGATTAAAAGGTTACCACAGCTACACTGGTGTAACCCTATTATCTAAATGATAATAGTCTTACAAGAACAAGAACAAAAATGAATAAACATTGATCTGGGTTACATTTTAGAGAGAGTATTTCTTAACCAGAAAACACACACAAAAACACCCAGATAAGATGCAAGAAATGGGAGCGTCCCAATATATCTCCAAAAAGCCAAGACTGGTCAAAGCTTCCAAGAGACGTTAGTCTCTATATACATCCAAGCCATCCAACTTTCCAATGTGCCAGCTTAAGCCCTCCACCTCATCAATATCTTTCATGGCTTGACCAAAGTAACCTGAAAGATACAAAGTAAACAGAATTAGTCCCTCTAGTTTAGATATGGTATCTGATTAGGCCCAAGAATTTTAACATCCCCCCTTAATCAGATACCTCATACAAATTACACATGCCAAGTTTTTTAACAAGGGCATTGTGTTGCAATGTATCCAGTCCCTTTGTGAGGATGTCTGCTATTTGATTAGCAGAATCCACCTTACAAGTCTTAACAACACCACTTAAAATTTTCTCCCTTACAAAGTGTAAGTCAATCTCTAAGTGCTTAGTTCTCTCATGAAAGACTGGATTAGCAGCTATCTTAATAGCTGAGTTGCTGTCACAGTACAAAGTAACAGGCAAAAGATTTTCACATTTTAAGTCTTTTAAAATCTTTAAAATCCAGATGACTTCACTGGTGACTGAAGCAAGAGCTCTATACTCTGCTTCAGTAGAAGATTTGGAGAGAGTGTTTTGTTTTTTACTCTTCCAAGAAACAAGGTTGTTATTAACAAAAACACAATAACCAGTAACAGATCTCCTAGTAACAACACACTTAGCCCAATCAGCATCTGAATAAGCATTTAGAAACATACCAGAAGTCTTCTTAATGTGAATGCCCAAACCTGGAGAACCTTTAAGATATCTTAATATCTTGAAGGCAGTTTTGAGATGAGATCTCAAAGGAGAGTGCATAAATTGACTCAAGCAGTGAACTGCATAGGATATATCAGGTCTGGTATTGGTTAAGTAAATAAGCTTACCCATCAGCTTTTGAAAATCAACAATATTATCAAGTAAAGGGTCATCAATGGTGGCCTCATTAGAAATAACAAGTTTAGTAACCAAGGGAGTGCTAGCAGGTTTGCAAGCCAACATACCATACTCAAAAAGAAGATCCAAAATATACTTCCTTTGATTCAAGCAAATGCCACCATTAGTATCAATGACTTCAATACCCAAGAAGTATTTCAACTTGCCTAAGTCTTTAATCATAAACTTAGTTTTAAGAAATATCTTGAACTTTTCAATTTCACCAACATTGTTCCCAGTAATAATGATATCATCAACATACACAAGCAAGGCAAGGAAAATATTACCAAAAGACTTAGTGTACAAAGAATAATCAGATTTACTTTGGACAAAACCATTTTCACTTAACACAGCTGTAAGCTTAGCATTCCATTGCCTGGGAGCTTGTTTAAGCCCATACAATGACTTCTTAAGTCTACAAACCATGTTGTCACCACCACAAAGATATCCTTGTGATGGTTTCATGTAAACGGTTTCATCAAGATCACCATAAAGGAAAGCATTATTAATGTCAAGTTGGAACACAGGCCAGGAATTCACAATAGCAATATTAAGCAAACATCTAATAGTAACCATCTTGACAACAGGGGCAAAGGTTTCATCAAAGTCAATACCTTCCTTTTGACCAAAGCCTTGAGCAACAACCCTAGCCTTGTATCTTTCTACTTCACCACTAGACTTAAACTTAAGTTTCCAAACCCACTTACTACCTAAGGCCTTCCTACCATTTGGCAATTCAACAATATCCCAGGTGTCATTCTCAAGAAGGGCAGCAAGCTCAGAGTTCATAGCATCAACCCAATAAGGGTTCTGAGAGGCTTCAAAAAAATTCTTAGGTTCACTGTTTTTGTTAAGTTGGGTGACAAAACAGAAGTTTTCATGACTAAGTCTAGAATACCCTACAAACTTTTCAAGACCATATTTAACCTTAGAGTTAACAACAAAATCATTGTAATTTTTAGGAAAGACAGAAGGTCTGGTAGACCTTCTAACACCCTGAGTAGGAGCACTTGGAATATGATTCAAGTGACCTTCAGACTCATTGTTTTCATCAAGTGTTGCTGCCTCCTCTTCCAACCTAGCTTCAATATCCTCACTGTTATGAGCATCATCTCCAATATTTGGAGAATCAATAGTGTCCATATTGTTCCCAAGGTTGGGAGAGTGGCTACCCTCACTTTGTGACTCATTGTCACTATTATGGCTACTTGTTACTCTCTCATCATCATTAGGTAGCTCAGGGTTATCTAAATCAAAAAAGTTTAGCAAATTTTTATCTTGACCAGGACTAGGGACATTAGACTCATTATGCTTGTTTTTTGAGAAAGAGTCCTTAAAAGGAAATATAGACTCAAAAAAACTTACATCTCTAGAGACAATAAACTGATTCCTATCAAGACTAAAAAGCCTATAACCCTTCTGAGAATTAGAATAACCCATCATAACACATTTTTCAGACCTATTAGACAGTTTATCATGACTATTCAAGATAGTAGCAAAACATAAACAGCCAAACATTCTGATAAGAGAGAGATTAGGACAAGTATTATAAATCATTTCATAAGGGGACTTTCCATTTAACACAGAAGAGGGTAATCTGTTAATGAGAAAAGTAGCAGTTAGAATGCATTCAGACCAAAATTTCAAAGGAATTCCCCCCTGAAACATAAGACACCTAGCAACATTCAATAGGTGTCTATGTTTCCTTTCAGCCACCCCATTTTGCTGTGGGGTATAAGCACATGAAGTCTGATGAAGGATGCCATTGTTGTTACAAAACTTATTAAAAGTTTGATTAACAAATTCTGTCCCATTGTCACTTCTAAAGACTTTAATGTTTCTTTTAAACTGATTTTTAATCATTTTATGAAAAACATCTAAAAAAGTAACAACTTCATCCTTGGACTTAATGAGATATACCCAAACAGCTCTGGTAAAATCATCCACAATGGTTAAGAAATATCTATGGCCAGTGTGACATGTCACCTTATAAGGACCCCATAAATCAAGATGAACAATGTCCCCCAAGCACTTAGTCTTATGGTCACTTAAAGGAAAAGGCTTTCTAGATTTTTTAGCCCTTTGACAAACTTCACAATAGTCATACTTATCATTTTTATCAAGTTTCAAAGTGGCTTTTAAGATATCTAAAGCAGGGTCACCAGGATGGCCAAGTCTACAATGCCAATCATAATAAGATAAAGAGCAAATAGGGACAGTTTGACTAGCATTACACTTAGTACCTTTAGTATCTAAGTAGTATAAACCACCACATTGATTACCAATCCCTAGAATGTTTTTCAGATTCAAATCCTGATTCAAAAAAAGGCATTTATTCTCATCAAAAACCACAAAAATCTTGTTATCCTTGGCTAATTTATGCACAGATATCAAGGTAACACAATACTCAGGAATAACCAACACATCAAACAAGACAAGGCCATTGGCCAGTTTCAGATTTCCAATCTTAGATATGAAAGCTTCAGTCCCATTTGGATGACTGACTTTAATTTTTAAATGAGAAATATCAAAAACATTGTCCAGTTCTTTTTCATCATTAGTCATATGTTGGTTAGCCCCAGAGTCAACCACTTTCCCATGTTGAGTAACTTTAGAATGAATATTAGAACAAAAAAAGTTACTAAAGTTATCATTGAAGGCTTTACTGGAATTAAGGTAAGTACCTGCCATATTGGCCTGCACACCCTTCTCACTTCCATTGTTCTCTTTGATAAGAGAAAGTAAAGCAGAAAGTTGTTCATCAGAAAAGACAGAATTGGGATTAGTCCCCACAGAATTGTTAGAAACATTTTTTCCTTTAGGGTTTTGCCCAGGTCTCTTTTTACCAAAATCAGCAGGGTACCCAATGAGTCTAAAACATCTATCAATAGTATGCCCATTGTACCCACAATTTTCACAAATCACTTCAGAGTTCACATTAGGTCTGTAGGTGTTCCCATTGGGTCTATAGGTAGTCCCATTGGGCACATTAGGTCTAGGGTTACTATTGTAGTTGGGGTTAGTATTGAAATTAGGTCTAAAGCCACCAGAGTTATTACTCTGATTTCTTTGAACCACATTTCTGGTGGGCCCATTAGCAAAGAAGGCAGATGTCTGATTCCTTTGGGAGGAACTAGACACATTGCCAGAGGCAACTCTATGAGACTCCTCACTAGAGATAATAGCATAAGCCCCTTTGACATCAGGTAAAGACTCCCTAGAAAGAATAGAACTTCTAATAGTCATGTAAGAGTCATCAAGACCCATTAAGAATTGCATTAATTTCAACAGACTATTATGGTTTTTAAACTCATTAGTAGCAGAACACACACAATTAGGAAGCTCAACCATAGCATCATACTGTTTCCACAAAGCATTCAAGGTATGATAATAATCAGACAAATTTGAGCCATTTTGTTTCAAGGTATTTATCTTATGATGCAAGTTAAATATCACAGACCCATCAACTTTATGATAGGTTTCTTTCAAATCATTCCAAACATGCTCAGCTTTCTTAGAAAAGATTTGACCAAGAAACAATTCATCAGAAATAAAATTAAGAATCCATCCTAACACAACAGCATTGACTCTGTCCCATTGTCTTCCCAACACTTCATTAGTTAAAGACCTTCTACAAGATCCATTTATAAAACCAGTTTTATTTTTTCCTTCCAGTGCCAAAAGCATAGCATTAGACCATATTTGATAGTTCTCAGTTCCCTTGAGTTTAATAGAAATGACAGTCAATGTGGCAGAGTCATTTGGGTGAAGATGCAAAGGGTCACTAATATCAAGCTTACTTATCAAGGTGACAACAGATTCTTCCCCAATCTGGTCATCTTGATGTTCAGTGTCTGTGTCACCCTGAACACTAGTCATAGTGAAGGGACACAGAAACTAAACTCCCAAAGAAATGAACTTAATCAAAGTCAACAAAGTTCCCAGGCTTCCAAACCACTCAAGGGTGGCAGGTCAAGGGCAAGACAGTGATTAAGGGTCCAAATAAGCAAAAAACCCCAACAATAAAAAATAAGATCAGCCAAAAAGCAAGTATCAAAACAGGAGAGAGTATAAACACAAATAGCACCAAAGGAACAAGTATGAACAAGTAAATAAGCAGATAACAGAATAAACAAATAAGGAGAGAGAGCAGAGGTGTTACAAAGCATAAACCAAAAGCACAATCGAACTGTTTCTTCTAGATTCACTTAGTCTAGAGGAAACAGAACCTCCTCACCAAACCCTAATTTAAGAAAAATTAGGGAAAAGTGCAACCAGCAACAGATCTATGAAATAGATCTATTAAGTAACGTCCCTGCACCACGAACAAAGTTAAGAACAAGTATAATATAAAAAACCCCAAAATATTTTGAAACCCTAAAATTAAAAAATCGATTTTAGGATGAATAAGAAACAATAAGAACAAAATCTTTTTAAATCTGACTATCTCAATAGCAGATCTATCCAAAAAACGTTTCAATTTAAAAAACCCCCAAAAATATTTTAAAACCCTAAAATATATTTCCAACGATTTCAGAGAACCAGGGCTCTGATACCATGAAGAAATAATGAATAAGGGTAAATAAGAAGATTTGAACACTGAATCAAACGCTTCTATTAATCAAAACGAGTACGAAACAAAAGATTAAAAGGTTACCACAGCTACACTGGTGTAACCCTATTATCTAAATGATAATAGTCTTACAAGAACAAGAACAAAAATGAATAAACATTGATCTGGGTTACATTTTAGAGAGAGTATTTCTTAACCAGAAAACACACACAAAAACACCCAGATAAGATGCAAGAAATGGGAGCGTCCCAATATATCTCCAAAAAGCCAAGACTGGTCAAAGCTTCCAAGAGACGTTAGTCTCTATATACATCCAAGCCATCCAACTTTCCAATGTGCCAGCTTAAGCCCTCCACCTCATCAATATCTTTCATGGCTTGACCAAAGTAACCTGAAAGATACAAAGTAAACAGAATTAGTCCCTCTAGTTTAGATATGGTATCTGATTAGGCCCAAGAATTTTAACACTTTATGTGTTTTAGTTTATATTTATCGATCTACTTTTAATATGTTATTGTCCTTATAGCGTTGTAACGATGAAAATTTGCTTTAATACTTATGATTAGGATTGGAATGAAACCTGCTAGACACTTTAAAATGTATTGTGTTCACATTATTGGATATGTAGAATGTAGATGGTGTTGGGTCCAAAAAGCCAACCAGGATCTTAACTGTATATAGGTTGATTTGGCTATTGTATCTCAAACGGGTCAAACAGGTAAAGTTACACAGTTTAGCTACAATGGAGAACGGGTTAAAAGATGATCAAGGTGTATGTAAATGCATATTAGTACATTACCAATCTAACAAATGTGCAATGATCTTACACTCGGGAAACCACGAAACTAATACCAGAAGAGGAACAAAGACATGACTAAAAACAAGTATGAGCTTTCTCAAATCAGTTAGAATCACAAAGAATATGGATCAAACTGCCGAGGGTAAGTGAATCAAGACTGTAACCACACAATCGAGCAAACCTTAGCTGCAGTAACATAAGTATAATATTAGAGGTGTTCCGGTTAGCTTTTTGTGGGAGCTTATTGGT
The DNA here is from genome assembly GCA_025667525.1 of Glebionis coronaria. Taxonomy (NCBI): domain Eukaryota; kingdom Viridiplantae; phylum Streptophyta; class Magnoliopsida; order Asterales; family Asteraceae; genus Glebionis; species Glebionis coronaria. The sequence goes on from CM046879.1 coordinate 36,884,127, forward strand.
TTATTTCATTTTCAAACACAAAAGCTTATAAATAGAGCTTATATTAAGCCTCATTGACTTATTAAAGAACAAAACAATCTTAAAGTTCATTTACTAGCTTTTTCAAATAAGCTAATCCAAACACCCCCTAAATAATCAAATGTAGTACTAGTAATTAGTCAGCGTGCATATCAAACGTCCTAATGCCAGCTCTACTTGATCTAGTTTAGCGGGTTAACTGGTCGTACTTAACGGGATTAATGGTTGTGCATAAGTTAGGAAAATTACAGGTCTGCGTAATTTAGAATGCGTCACTTTTTAGCTGGTATTGTACAAAGTTGCATCTGTAGTATCTATAACATTAACATTTAAGAAGAAATGAACCCGTTAGTCATTTTCAATACTCACATGACAATATCACATGAACCCAATGTTTGAAAACCCGATTCTATCCGTCCAGGTCAACCGGTCGAACTGGTTCTGGCCTAAAAAACGGGTCAAACTAGCCGCTTTCCTGACTAGCTGAAAGTTTGAAACCCAGTTCCGGCCTAAGAAATATGGTTCTTTGCTGTTTTTCAACAGCAAAAGTAGTTTTTACTCTGTAGAAAATGGGTGTTTGGAGATGTGCATAAAACAGGGTTGACCCGGTAACTCAGCGGGGTCGATCGAATACCCGGTTTTCAAAAACATTGACCTGAAACACAACCAGAAAACGATAAGTCAACATCGACTTAAGGTAAGGTTCAAACACACCGTATACTGTCCACTTATGCATAAAGAATTACACACATCCGTAAAATCTAAAATGTTTGCATTCAAGTATTCAACCTTTTTAATTGAGCTGCAAAGTTGATGAGATATGCAATAACCGGTAGTTGTTCTGAGATCAGCAAAGCTGTTAATAATGGTTGTGTATCATAGACTCAACGTGTCCAAACTTAAAGAAGTTGGTAGAAGTTTAGGATTACCGGATGATTATCTGATAAGGATCATACCAAAGTATCTTGATATGTTCCGAGTGATTAATTATAGTGGAAGAAAAAGCACGAATGCACGATGGAAATAGAGCTCATTAAGTGGGACCAAGACTTGGCAGTTTCCGCCATTGAGAAAATAGCTGAAAGAAGGATTTTAATCCATCATTCCCATATTGGTTACCCTTAACTTGGGTAAAATCATGGGAGAAGTTTTGTGTATTTGATTCATTTCCTTACATTTCATCTTATACAGATCCTGCTCGTTCAGTAGACGGGTCACGGGATGTGGAGAAGAGAGCCATTGGTTTACCACAAGAGTTTCTTTCACTTACCTTATGGAAGAAAGCATTAATAATGAAACTTGGTCACTTCAAGAGGGAGTTTGGGTTACCCGATAAGCTAAATGTTTTGCTTTTATCAAACTGCAGTTACTGTGGGATATATAAACCCTGCTGTCAAATTCTAAAATCATATAATTGCGAAAGTCAGGCTGCATATGTTGGGTCATGTTTGACCACAAAATCAATCCGTGAATCGTGATTGTCAACTAGGCCGGTTGGGTAGTTCAGGTAATGTTTAGTTTTTACCCCCACTTCAGTTTTAACCCATTTAACCTGTTGCTATGTTTACCATTTTAAATATCATCCTATGTTATCTATTTACAGAAGGCAACAAACAAAAAATGAAAAGTTGATATTGCAAAGTCGTAGATCCTGATTGTCAACTTATTGCATAGATGCAGTAATGATTTGCTTCCTTGCAGCAGCTACTGATTCAGAACCCATGATGTCCAGATTCATTCCGGCTAGCCGGAGGCTTAAAGCATGCTCGAGTCATGTGGAGGGACTGTTTGTATGAAAATTAAGACTAGTTGCGCCAAAAGATTCAGATGACTGTCACCAATGAATTGCTGCATACTTTGTTCATATTTCCCAGTGTTTTTCTCATATATGGAGTATTGATTAGCTAAGAATTCGCTTATTATGTAGCTTGATATTTACAAAGTTCGGTAATTCAATGATCAAGTAATCATATCTGGTTTAAGTAGTTAATTCAGAATAACTCATCTGCAGATTAAACTACGGCACAAGGTTAAGCACTAAAACTTGATAATTCCATTTGGTTTGCAGTCAGATCAGTAGTTGTAACATAACCAGAAACAACCCAAGTCAATGTGTTTAATCCCTAATTTTAAGCTACTCTTATCAACTAAACAATGATACAAAGAATCAACTAGTTCTAAATCAAACCTTTCATCCAAACACCACCATAGTCCCACTTCCGCCAATTTAAAGTTGAGACAAGCTAATGGCTTTTGACTTATTATATTGATGTGACTTATTAAATTTTCAATAATCAAAGAACAACAATAACTTGATTATAATGTTCAATAAGCTCAGTTAAAAGACTACCACATACTATCACAAAATCATAAGCACTTGCTGAAGTGGTCCGGCCAATAAGCAGAAACACTTTTTTTGCTTTTTCAGTTTGTTTTTATTGATGAAATAATAAGCCCAAAAACTTTCTTTAAACATAAGCAACATTTAAACACAAAAGCTAATTTCATTTCATTAAAGCCCTAATAAGCACTTCTTAAAAACATAGCATAAACGGTAAACCAATTACAAATCCCTTAAAGAAAACCTAAGCCCTTTCACCCCTAATCCTCCTAGCCAACTGCATATCTTTCGGCATAATCGTAACCCTCTTAGCATGAATAGCACACAAATTAGTATCCTCAAAAAGCCCCACCAAATACGCCTCACTCGCCTCCTGAAGAGCAGCAACAGCAGCACTCTGAAACCTCAAATCCGTCTTGAAATCCTGAGCAATCTCTCTGACAAGCCTCTGAAACGGCAACTTCCTGATTAGCAATTCAGTGCTCTTCTGGTACTTACGGATCTCTCGTAACGCAACGGTTCCAGGCCTGAATCTGTGAGGCTTCTTGACTCCTCCAGTTGCTGGTGCTGATTTACGAGCGGCTTTTGTTGCGAGCTGTTTCCTTGGTGCCTTTCCTCCTGTCGATTTACGCGCTGTTTGCTTAGTTCTAGCCATTTCTTTTCTTTTCTTCTTTTGAATTGAATTGATTGTTTGTTTTGTGTGTGAGTGATCTGAGAGTGAAATGAGAGCGTGTATATAAAGGGGTTTGAAATGATTTGAAATTTGGGTGAAAAGATGGAGGGATTTAATATGAAGCGTTGGATTGATGAATGAAATAATGGACGGTCGAGATTGTTTGGAGTGGGAAAGTGAGGATCCTGATCCGTGTGTGTATTTTAAGGAGTTTAAATATGGGGCGTTGGATGAGTGTGATTTGTGTTTTTTTTGTGTGGACGGTGCAGATTGCTTTGTGTAGGAGAGTGCGGATCGTGATCCGTGTGCTTTATCAAGAGTGTGTAGTTGTTTTTGTTTTTCTATGTGCCATTATTTTTCTATCGTAATTAGTCAGCGTGCATATCAAACGTCTTAATGCCAGCTCTACTTGATCTAGTTTAGCAGGTTAACTGGTCGTACTTAACGGGATTAATGGTTGCGCATAAGTCAGGAAAATTACGGGTCTGCGTAATTTAGAATGCGTCACTTTTTAGCTGGTATTGTACAAAGTTGCATCTGTAGTATCTATAACATTAACATTTAAGAAGAACTGAACCTGTTAGTCATTTTCAATACTCACATGACAATATCACATGAACCCAATGTTTGAAAACCCGATTCGACCCGTCCAGGTCAACCGGTCGAACTGGTTCTGGCCTAAAAAACGGGTCAAAACTAACCGCTTTCCTGGCTAGCTGAAAGTTTGAAACCCAGTTCCGGCCTAAGAAATATGGTTCTTTGCTGTTTTTCAACAGTAAAAGTAGTTTTTACACTGTAGAAAATGGGTGTTTGGAGATGTGCATAAAACCAGGTTGACCCGGTGACTCGCGGGGTCGATCGAATACCCGGTTTTCAAAACATTGACCTGAAACACAACCAGAAAATGATAGGTCGATATTGACTTAATGTAAGGTTAGTTGACACGCATTCTAGTAAACTGTTTTAAGCAATCACAAACACCGTATACTGGGCACTTATGCATAAAGAATTACACACATCTGTTAGCAAAGCTGTTAAAAATGGTTGTGTATCATAGACTCAATGTGTCCAAACTTAATGAAGTTGGTAGAAGTTTAGGATTACCAGATGATTATCTGATAAGGATCATACCAAAGTATCTTGATATGTTCCGAGTGATTAATTATAGTGGAAGTTAAAGCACGATGAAAATAGAGCTCAATAAGTGGGACCAAGACTTGGCAGTTTCCGCCATTGAGAAAATAACTCAAAGAAGGATTTTAATCCATCATTCCCATATTTGTTACCCTTAACTTGGGTAAAATCATGGGAGAAGTTTTGTGCATTTGATTCATTTCCTTACATTTCATCTTATATAGATCCTGATCGTTTAGTAGACGGGTCACGGGATGTGGAGAAGAGAGCCATTGGTTTACCACAAGAGTTTCTTTCACTTACCTTACGGAAGAAAGCATCAATAATGAAACTTGGTCACTTCAAGAGGGAGTTTGGGTTACCCGATAAGCTAAATGTTTTGCTTTTATCAAACTGCAGTTACTGTGGGATATATAAACCCTGCTGTCAAATTCTAAAATCATATAATTGCGAAAGTCGGGCTGCATATGTTGGGTCATGTTTGACCACAAAATCTATCCGTGAATCGTGATTGTCAACTAGGCCGGTTGGGTAGTTCAGGTAATGTTTAGTTTTTACCCACTTCAGTTTTAACCCATTTAACCTGTTGCTATGTTTACCATTTTAAATACCATCCTATGTTATCTATTTACAGAAGGCAACAAACAAAAAATGAAAAGTTGTTAGAATTCATATAGTGCAAAGTCGTAGATCCTGATTGTCAACTTATTGCATAGATGCAGTAATGATTTGCTTCCTTGCAGACAGCTACTGATTCAGAACCCATGGTGTCCAGATTCATTCCGGCTAGCCGGAGGCTTAAAGCATGCTCGAGTCATGTGGAAGGACTGTATGTATGAAAATTAAGACTAGTTGCGCCAAAAGATTCAGATGACTGTCACCAATGAATTGCTGCAGACTTGGTTCATATTTCCCAGTGTTTTCTCATATATGGGAGTATTGATTAGCTGAGAATTCGCTTATTATGTAGTTTGATACCAAAACACAGGTTTACAAAGCTCAGTAATTCAATGATCGAGTAATCATATCTGGTTTAAGTAGTTAATTCAGAATAACTCATCTGCAGATTAAACTACGGCACAAGGTTAAGCACTAAAACATGATAATTCCATAACATATTAACATAAGATCCAACTAACAGCTCTTACATTCTAAATCCAGAACATTAACATTTGGTTTGCAGTCAGATCAGTAGTTGTAACATACCTAGAAACAACCCAAGTCAATGTGCTTATCAACTAAACAATGACGCAAACAATCAACTCATTCTAAGTGGGACCTTTCATCCAAACACCACTTTACTCCCACTTATCGCCATTTTAAAGTTGAGACAAGCAATTGGCTAGTGACTTATAGTGATGCAATACCACAGATTACACAAAATCATAAGCACTTGAAGAAGTGTGGGCAATAAGCTTTTTGCTTTTTCAATTTGTTATTATTGATGTTCAAATCATAATAATTAGTAGATGTAATGATTGAAATAATAAGCCCAAAAACTTTACTTAAACAAACAATTAAACACAAAAGCTAATTTCATTTCATTAAAAACATAACATAAACACGAAACCATCCACCAATTACAAATTCATCAAACAAAGCAGCCCCTAAGCCCTTTCACCCCTAATCCTCCTAGCCAACTGCATATCTTTCGGCATAATCGTAACCCTCTTAGCATGAATAGCACACAAATTAGTATCCTCAAAAAGCCCCACCAAATACGCCTCACTCGCCTCCTGAAGCGCAGCAACAGCCGAACTCTGAAACCTCAGATCCGTCTTGAAATCCTGAGCAATCTCTCTCACAAGCCTCTGAAACGGCAACTTCCTGATTAGCAATTCAGTGCTCTTCTGGTACTTACGGATCTCTCGTAACGCAACGGTTCCAGGCCTGAATCTGTGAGGCTTCTTGACTCCTCCAGTTGCTGGTGCTGATTTACGAGCGGCTTTTGTTGCGAGTTGCTTCCTTGGTGCCTTTCCTCCTGTCGATTTACGCGCAGTTTGCTTTGTTCTCGCCATTTCTTATTCTTTTCTTTTTTTGAAATGAATTTGAATGTTGTTTTGTGTGTGAGTGATTTTGAAAGTGAAATGAGAGTGTGTATTTAAAGGGGTTTGAAATGATTTGAAATTTGGGTGAAAAGATGGAGGGATTGAATATGGAGCGTTGGATTGATGAATGAAATAATGGACGGTCAAGATTGTTTGGAGTTTGAAATAATTTGAAATTTGGGTGAAAGGAAGGAGGGAATGAATATGGGGCGTTGGATGAGTTTATTTTGTGTGGACGGTGGAGATTGATTTGTGTGGGAGAGTGCGGATTGTGATCCGTGTGCTTTCTCAATGGATGAATGTTATTTGTGTTTGTCAAACACCAAAGTTTTGTTATGGTGCTTTGGTTAAAAATTCTATCCAATTTTTTTTTGTTTTTTTTTCATTTTGTGATAAATTTTTATGTTTAAGAAAATAGAAAATGTAGTATTCTTTTTTTAATTTTTTTTAGAACGGTAATTTTTTACAACTTAAACAACTACCTCACAAATTTTATCTCACATGTCTTCACTGAGACTCAAACCCAAAACTTTTAGGTTAGAGAATCACTCACATACATCAAAAAACCTTTAGTAAAAATGTAGTAATTTATTTGACTAGGCAAGTACCCGCGCACAGCAGCGGACATGTTTAATGGTAGATAATTAACGATTTAGGAAATGCTTAGCGATAGATAATTAACGACATGCCATATTATTGTAAGTGTTTTGTATACTGTTCAAAATAAAATATAAAAATATTAAAATGAAATTAAAAACGCGCGTAATATTCGACGAATTATTAACATGTATGAGACTACATATATAAAAACATTTTAGCAAAAATGAAAGCGAAATATTACAGTCCATAAACTTTTGAGATCAAAAATGATGTTAATTATGTTGCATAAAAATTAAACATTAATAAAATATCTTAATCCATGAAACTTAGTTTACATATCATCATACTGGAACGACTTAATGCCATGCTTAACTTTTTGCTTCAACAAAGCAAATTACATTTGTTATATCTCTACTACAAATAGAGCAACACATTTTTACTTTCAGGGGCCGTTTGGTATGGGGGGCTCACCCCAAAGATCTGAATTTTTATTTATTTGAGTCGTTTGGTTGGCGCTTTAGATTTCTGTGGCCCCACATAACCCCAAGTTAGTGCGTTTTCAGCAAAGGAGGTCAAGAGACCAGGATTAAGAAAAGGACATACCCACCTTTTCATAAAAATGACGTGGACCTATATGTTACCATATGTTTACAATTCTTTTTTGCTTTTTTGTGTTTTTAAAAAATACATTTACTTATTTAATATTTAATAATATTATATTTATATAATTTCTTTTTCTATAATAAACCTAACCCTAAACCTAAACCCGATTTTAAAACCAAATCAAAACTTTGAGCCTAAACCCATCTACGAACCAAACGGGCCCTAAGTTGAAGACAGAAGTCTAAAAATTGTGCATATTGTAAGGCCCAAATCTATGAAACAACCAATAAGAATAAAGGTCGAGCACAAGATAAGATTGTTCATATTGCAAGGCCCAAATGGTTTTGATAAAAATACTTAAATATTGTTCTATCTGGAAGTTTGCTTAGCTAGTTAAAACCGATTCACTAAAATAAGAGCTCAGGGTGTGGTTAACACCATAAGTCTGGTGTTATAGAAAAAGTGGATGCCACGTCAGCATCTCATTCCATAACATCAGAATCTCTATAAAAATCCATAACGGGAGCAAGGATATAGTCTCGCGCCATAGTCCCGTGTTATAGCTATCATTTTGGGCTGGTGGGTACGGCGTCAAGGGTTATAACACGAGCTGGGTGTCGTCTTTGGCGCCGTCGTTCTCGCGTGAAGGCTATGGCTTGAGCCATAGTTTGTTGTATCCTTGCCACTAAGAGTTCTTAGATTATGTTAGTGTCATTATTTTATGACTTGTTAAAACCACTTTTTATAAAATTTATTTAAAAACTCATGGGAAGCGAGTATAATACTACAACGCATCATTCCACTCTCTAATCTCTTTTGCTATAGTCGTATTTTCCTCTGTTTTTCTTCTATCTTTAAGATCCTCGCAATGACCAAAGAGGAAAAGTCGGTCATTAGTGTTCACAGTTGAATAAGATACTATGTATAATGCTTTACAATAAGGTAGTGAAGTGGGGCACTATAAATCCATTTAAGCTTAACGATTGATTTAAACCTCTTCAATTGCAGACACTACATAGTACATCGCATCATTCCACTCTCTAATCTCTTTTGCTATAGTCGTATTTTCCTCTGTTTTTCTTCTATCTTTAAGATCCTCGCAATGACCAAAGAGGAAAAGTCGGTCATTAGTGTTCACAGTTGAATAAGATACTATGTATAATGCTTTACAATAAGGTAGTGAAGTGGGGCACTATAAATCCATTTAAGCTTAACGATTGATTTAAACCTCTTCAATTGCAGATACTACATAGTACATCACTATTAATCTTTTGTAACAAACACTCCATGTAACACTTATATAAATAGCGTCAAGTATTTAACTAAAAAATAAGGGTTAGATTAATTGAGCTTTCTTTATCATTTTATAAGATAAAATTAAGTTACTATCGTAATTATGACAACATAATAGTTATCTGAAAAGTTGATAAAAAGTGTTTCTGAAGCAAACTGAAACCCAACCAGATCTGCTAATCAAACAGTTAGCAACTATGGGCCATTATCCAACCCGCTTAGAAAGAACTTATACTGTCACACATAAAAAAAACATAGATTGACGTATGATAAATGAACTTCAAGCAGAGAAGAACAAGTGGAACCCCTCAAGAACAAGAGAAAGACTTTTGAGTTAGAGTTGATGTCTTGATGAATAAGAGCTGTCAGAATCTAGCGCATCATGGAACACCCTCAAAGTCCGACACCGACTATTCAAAATAACTAAACACAGTAATAAAATTGTTAAAAAATCTTGAATAGAGAAGTTAAATGTTTGTATTAAGTGGTTAGATTTATATTAGTATCTTTTATCTCTAGCAGGTTAAAGAGATAGCTTGTGAGAAAACTGGCCGAATCAGGAAAGTCACACGATTTTGTATTATGATGCAGAAAACTTCAAACGCTTTCAACAATTATTTATATCACTATCAAATAATCATGTTTGACATACTACCTAGTGAAAGAATAACATTGACAAAAGAGTGTTTCAGGTCGTTCAACTTGCCCCATTTAAACGTGTTACCAACCCCCCCTCTCACGGTTAAGCTCAAAAGCAAATCCTAAAACCCTACTGTGAACAATATCCAGATCGACGTTATTGGACATCCATTCAGTGCAAGAAGAATCCTCGCACAAAGAGAAATAAGTATAAAACTCCTAACTATGTCTATGTATCTGATGTGTCAAACAAACAGAACCTTTATGCATTTTGTATACGTACAGTATTAACATTGAGAACCTATTTACTCGCTTAGCCTTTAGTAAAGTGGTTATCATGTCATACTATGTTTTCCATGGTGATTCTATGTTATTTAACCACAACAAAGATAGTATGATACATTGATGCATATAGGCTCAAGTGTAAAAAACCATGACAAGATGCATATAACATAACGAATATGTTTGAATAGAGGAAGAGATCTAACCAAATGTTAAGTACGTCTAATTACTATCTCCAAATTAGCATCTTTATTCCAAACCTGTAATACATATGTAAAAGCTTCAATCAATGTCCTACATGATGAATTAGAAAGAGTTACAATAATTACAAAAGAAAACCTCAAAAATTACGAATGTCCAATGATCACTTGAGATGACAATAACCATCACAAAATATACCTATCGTTAATGAAACCTCACTCGTCATTGTCCACTTTTATGGTATTGTCCAACTTTTTACAAGCGTACAATATCACACTCGTAAGTTCCGGCTAGATCTCAACGAAAAACCTGTTGTGACAAACATGAAAATCGAGAAAAGCACCACCACGTAAACCAATAACCAGAAACCGGTTAGATCTCAAGATAACACAAACTAACACAAACACCGAACAAAGATATGAACGAAAAGAACAAACACATTGAACTCGACAACAAGACCACCAACCAAAACCACCTAGCGCACATAACAACCAAGATGATTGTTAGCTATGGTGGCGGCAAAGAAAAACACTTACTCGAAGATGTGATATGAGGATGATGGCATGCTTATTTCTTTTTGAATGAATAGGTGTAACTTGTATACTTTCTTTGAATAAATATACGTGAATATATTCCATTTATATCTTCTTTAATTACAATAAATTCAAAATCGTTTCCATTTGTTTATTTGTTTTCATTCGATACCTGCTTGGAATAGAATTCAAGCACAGACAATTTCTTCAACTTGTCATATTTGTTTGGTTTTTCAACTTTCAACTTTTAATTTTCAACAATTGGGATAAACCCTTTATAGGGTACTAGACGAGTACCCGCGCATAGCGGCGGAAATTGTCTAGCAACAGATAATTAACACGATGCGATATTGTGGTAAATGTTTCGGCGACGTTAACAATATAACGTCAAAAGATTAAACTTTTATTGCAAAGCGTTGTAACATGTTATAATTCAAAATATCTTATAAATATGTTTCAATTGGATGAAAGGGTGTCATTTGTTTAATCAACCAAAGTTTATATCTTTTTTAATGAATAAGATTTGCATGTAGTAGTTTTTAGTGGGACCCACATTTTTCAAGCATTCAACATTTTCAACTTTCAACCAAAGGGATACACCCTTTATAATGTAATATAAATATACATTAGTGGGACCCACATTTTTCCAGCATTCAACATTTTCAACTTTCAACCAAAGGATACACCCTTTATAATGTAGTATAGATATAGATTAGTGGGACCCACATTTTTCAACCATTCAACATTTTCAACTTTCAACCAAAGGGATACACCCTTTATAATGTAGTATAGATATAGATTAGTGGGACCCATATTTTTCAACTATTCAACATTTTCAACTTTCAACCAAAGGGGTACACCCTTTATAATGTAGTATAGATATAGATATAGATATAGATTAGTGGGACCCCAATTTTTCAACCATTCAACATTTTCAACTTTCAACCAAAGGGATACACCCTTTATAATGTAGTATAGATATAGATTAGTGGGACCCACATTTTTCAACCATTCAACATTTTCAACTTTCAACCAAAGTGATACACCCTTTATAATGTAGTATAGATATACATAATATAAATTCATATGTAACAGTTATCGAAGTTATTTTCTCATCTTAACGCTAACTCAATTTTTTTCCTTTAAAACCTTTTGTATGATCGAATCACTATAATAATAACCACGGTTATTAAATTCAAATATCATAGTTTTTTTCCTTTTTTTAAAACTAAAATTCCAGTTTCATTAATCACAACTCAAATTAAATAAAACAAAACTTAACATCACGATAAAATTACTATTCACTTGTTTGACACCAAGGAAGCGTTTTGTTTAAGGTTATTGCACAGTTGGATTGATATAAAAATCAAAAACATTAATTTGGTTGAATGTTTTAGTATCTGGTAATCGGGCAAGGCTACAAAACCCATTCGGCTCTAAATGGTAAATTTTGATCTTAGATTTAGTTTTTGTCAAACATCATTTGTCCTTTTAGCTTTCTAGCCAAAAGAAATTTAATTCTTATTTTTATCATATTAGAGTAAGTGTACCCTCTTAAAAAACAATTGATACCTCTTCTTTTTTCCAATTTTTTAAATTTTTTTTTATTTTCTCTTTATTTATATTATAAAACTGAAATCCTGAAAATACGAAATAAAAATTATAAAGTATAATAGGTTAAAAGTAATAAAAAGACAATAATATGAAACCGAAACTGATCAAAAATTGTGCTGAACTGTAAACTAAAGAGATAAAGAGACAAAAAGTAAAAAAAGATCTTGTAATTCTATGTATTTTTTAAAAGAGTAGGGAAGTATTAATGGTAGGACTCATCATATCATTATACTATATTATATTTTGCCAATAATATCTCTCTTTTAATACACTATTAATTTATAAATAAAATTTGAATGTCTCAATGATTAACTTTAAGGTAAAAATCATTAGTCGAGTTCTAATGATTTCTTTTCATCGTGTATCACTTGTTTTCTTTGTAACTTGGTCTTAGCTTCTTTTTCTTTCTAGTTCCCTAAAAATCGCTCTTTAGTTTCTTAAAAATCTCTTTCTAGTTTTCTAGAAATCTCCTTCTAGTTTTCTAAAAATATTATTCTTCAGTTCTTCAACTTTATCTTCCAGATCTTCAATATTCTCGGGGGAGAAGTTCTTTCAAATGGGGTAGGATATATTTGTTGTGCATAGGTATTTTTAAGTGAATTTCAAGTATAGGGTAAGGTAATTGATAAAAATGATGCTGAGGTGTAAAATCTATTTCTTCATTATATGCTCGTCTAACTTGCATATAGGGGTCGTCATCAAAAGGTAAAACGAATTTTGGGTTTTTCTGATCTTTAGATGGGTTTTTTTTAATGTATCATAAGGTTTATTTATTGGAGGATTTGGAATTATACTTTAGGAAGTCATCCGGAATACTTGCAGAACGCGAATCTTTTAAATCCGATAAGATGATAATAGGAGGAAGATAAGGATACATATTTCTAGAGACGTCGATAAATAACATAACTTATATATATCATATTTAATACTATATTACTTACACGTAAACATGGTATCATTTACACATTGTTCTAAAGGGTAGCACTACTAGTATTGGTATAATCTTACCTTATTCTTGTAGCAGCACTGGCACTGGCACGGAGGACTTTCTTGAAATTATTAGGAAAAGTAGTTATAGTCAAGATTTTAGTTCTTTTTCTCTATAACTATGGCTCTGAGTACCAATTTGTAACACCCCCATTCTTACCTTATAGCAGCGGAAGCTAATTTAGGTATTATTTCATAGAACACAAGTCGTGATGATAGAAAACAACTCAAAAGTGTGATTAAATCAACTTTCTTTATATATCATTAAAAATTAGAGTTTTACGACATGAGGTTCCCAAAATCTATATCAATAATTTCAAGTTTGTGCTTCTTCATGTCATCCTTATGCTGCTCCATGCTAACAGTCACAATTTTCTGAAATATATGCTTACAAGTCAACACAAAGGTTGAGTGAATTCATAGGTTTGTAATAACAGTTTTGAATACATATTTACCAATTTGAGCTACGTTACCATTTGCTCACATAAAACAGTCGATTCTTATTGTTAAGCTCACGACTTCAAAACTAACGGAATTCACCGAAGTGATCGTCATGACAAGATCTCATGACAAGTAACCTACATGTCTTAGGTTACCCATTAGTTCTAATAAAGTATGTTCGATTACCCACACGCACATGTAACACAAACTGGATTCGTTAAACCTAATAGATCTGTTTACCCCATTAGCGGAGAAAGCTAAAGATAATTCACCGAAGTGATCATCATGACAGATTGTCATGACAAGTAATCTGCAGGTACATATTACCCATTAGTTCTAATAAAGTATGCTCGATTACCCACACGAACAAGAACACAAACAGGATTCGTTACTTCCAATAGATCTATACACCTTATTAGCACACACGTAAGTGTTTAATGATTCATGAAATTTGGGTAGCAAGTAATAGTTTGGCCAATCATGCAATAACCCATTTCAATAAAAGCATACAATTCATATACACATGTTTTCTAGTTTTAGCATATATCCCCCTCACGAATTTTCAAATTATTTGTAAAGCATTATGAGGCTATGAACTCACGATATTTTTGAAATCAATTAGTCAAAACAATTCATATTTCTTTATTAAGTAGCATATATCCCCTCCCACATAGTTTAGAAAACATTATAAAACAATAAAAGTGGGACTATGAACTCACGGGTTTTCGAATAATTTAATTATCATAAAAAGTGAGGCTATGAACTCACCTGGCATCAATAGAGTATGAGCTACATCAGATATATTTCATTCACAAACAAACAGCTTGGTCTCATAAACATAAACCTAGATTAACACATTTTGTATAGTATCAAGTCTTTGATCTTTAGTTCAATACTTTTAAGTATTACTTAGGTATTCTTTGATTAATATGTTGTTGTAATTCTAGCATCATTGTTCGGGCCATCATACTCAGAAGCCATTCTATAAACGTTTGAGGAGTAAGGGCACTTTAAATCGTAAACCCAACCACTCAGTCAGAACGTAATATCGAGATGGAACACCTTTGTACAAAGCTCCCTACTAACATGATACCTTCATTACTTTCTCGTATTTATAATTTATCTTTTTTAGTTTCAAAATTGTCAAAAATAGCCCTTTTAATTATACTTTAGCTTAATTACACTTTTAACCCCTAAGGTATATATTTTTAGTATTTACATTTTAAACCCTCAAATATTAACCTTAGGTCTCAAACTTTCCAATATTTATTATTATTGTTTTAACTTTCATAAAATGACATTTTTGGCCCAAAATGTTGATAGTTTCAAAATGACAGTTTTAGTCCCTATACTTGTTTAAAATTACATAACAACCTCAAAATTATACCAAATGATTTAGAAACTTAGAACAAAGTTTATGAACACTTTTATAATTGATGACGTATAGTCCCTAGTCGGGCTGGATAGTCCGAATCACGGGTACTACCCGTATCCATCAGGAATGGATTAATACTTATGTGATGTGCGCACAGCCCAGGAGGCCCGGTAAGTCGCTATCGCACATACGGTTCATTGCTTAACCGTGTCCTCATCGCGTTGCGACAAGATCGTACAAAAGTATAATCTATCTTATGATTATATTCGCCTAAGGAGAAGAGGATATACACTTACCTCATTTATGCAATAAGGATCAATATATTTTGAATCATTATCTCTCCCTTAGGCCGCAAGAATAGGGAGCCCAGCCTGGACTCTCTCGAGTATAAAAGGAACCCCTATGGTTCCACAAAGGTACGACACACACAATACCCTCAACCCTAATATACTCAACCGATTACTTACTCTCAAGCTGGAGTCTAATCGTGGGTCACAAACCTACGGTAAGCATAACTGTGTCTGTTTTAGTGCGCAGGGTCTTTAAACAAGTTTCACTTGGTGCAAGAGCCGGAGTCCACAAGACCCCAAATTAAGCTTAATTCGGGTCAAGCTCGATCCATCCAACTTTTGTATCAACAAGTTGGCGCCATCCGTGGGACCCTACACTAAAGCTCTAAGCAATGACAAAAAACAATATGAACGAATGCCATCAAAGATCCTCGACGGTAGATGGTCACATTGAATCCGCGAATGTTATTCTTGGATTTGCCAGCGAGGCAAACACTTGGGATGTAACAAATACACCTTTCAGAGGAACAGGTGTACTCTTCTCAACTCCCCTACCTATTGTTGAGGAAAGAAACATAGAACATGAGTCAACTCAGCCTCCACCTAATAAACAAAAAAGAAGGATACTCCCTGAAGAAAGCGAGGAAGTAATCACTACGGAGGCGCGCACGATGGAGGAATTGTTGGAAATACGTTTTTCCCAATAAAGTCTCGGTCACATCTTAGTTAGCATAGATCACGAGATATAAAATATTTAGAACTTTGTCTCTTGGAGCGACCTCCCTTAGGGGGAGATTGTTGGAAATACGTTTTTACGTATTTATGAAGGATCGGTCGCTCCAACGATATATTAATGTAGTGGGCTCGAGATCTAGTTAGTAAACATATAGCCCATCAAGCCCACATGTAGGGTGGGCTATATAACCCTTCCTAGCATGTTAGGAAGGGGAAGCTTTTCATTATTCATCAATCTAACATTCTACTTTCTCTCTCTACTCCTTCCTTCTCTCCTTTCTCTCTCTAGTTCATCTTCCATTTCCATCCATCTCAATAGGTAAATCAAACATTGGACAATCATAACAAACTATGGACCTACAATTGGTATCAAGAGCCATGGTTGAATCTTAAGGTTTGCATATTTTTTATCTATTGATTTGGTGGTTAAATTCTTTTAAAAAGTGACAATCTGGTTTTGGTGTTACGTGTTCAATCTTTAATCAATCTTGGTCTCAATCTGTTTTTTATTTATCAATTTTTTCACATCAATTTGATATTTTTGTCCATCATATTCTGATTATCAAGATTTTTATTTTTTTTATAACTTTTTTTTATAAATTTTTTTTCCATTAATTCTTGTCCAAACAAGTTATTTTTTTCTTTTTAAATTTTTATATTTTTTCTTCTTCTTTTTCTCTCTCATATCTGTCAACATTTTGTCTTTTTAATTTTGTCTCATCCGTATATGTATTTTCGAAAAAGGGTTATTTTTTCCGAAGAAATTTCTGAAAACCCATTTTTTTCCGAAGAAATTTCTGAAAACCTATTTTTTCCGAAGATTTATCTGAAAAGATCATTTTTCCGAAGAAATTACTGAAAAACCACTTATTCCGAAGAAATTTCTGAAAACACACTTATTCCGAAGAAATTTCATAAAATCCTCTTATTCCGAAGATTTATCCGAAGAATTTTCTGAAAACCCACTTTTTCCGAAGAAATTTCTGAAAACACACTTATTGCGAAGAATTCTATGAAAAGTTCAATTTTTCTGAAAATTGGTTCTTTTCTGAAAAGATAGCTTATTCCGAAGAATTTCTAACAATCAGAAGGAGACTCGACTCCACTCAAAACTGATTCAAACATAACGGGAACCAACACCTTGCACCAGTCTCTCGGTCAAACGACTCATCGAGACCACACTCGACAAAACTTCGCCAGCATCAACACCCTCTCGAATCAAGACCCTCGACACCATTCACTAAAACCCAACAAGGACTCGAATCAATCACATCAGACTCAGACTAACCTCCCTGGACTCGAACACACCAAACCCACTCTCGACTCTCGACCAACACCCTCGTTTATAAACTCACGACTCATTACACCCATCACACCCTCGACACTAACTTCGACCCCATTACACCCCAACACCTCTCGACAATCTCAGATTCATTTCGTGATTGACATGCATGCCAAGATCCATTAAGATCTATAATCACAAAATTAACTCATCACAGATTTGTCATTAATTTACGAAAGAAAAGAAGATTTTTAACAAATTTGTTAAAATCATTCTTTTATTTGTTTTATAGACTCACGAATTAAAACACCATCATAGCTCTTTGTTTGGTTTATCAAACCTTTTATATACGAAAACAAAAAGGTTTAGAACATAAACAATTTTGTATTTGTCCTTCCTTAATTCGTTAACAAGACCACATGCAATCACAAATTCACCTACCTGAGATCCCAACTGATCTTGATGTGACCGTCCTTTCTTGATTTGGGTATCATTTGTTGATCGGTTCTTTTTGGTGATGGATTTGTTGTATAGTGGAGTGGTTAGATGATATGAGTTGCTTATTGTTGTGTTGATTTTAAGATTCGACGAGCGATTGTGTTTGAGTTTGATCAGAGATGAGATTGATTGTTTTGGTTGACTGAGATGAAGGAAAGAGAATGGGGGCGGATTAAACGGGTTAAGTTGAGAGAGTAGTGTGGAGAAAAGGCCAGATTGAAAAGTGTGATTAGGGTTGCTAATCTTTAGGGTTGGTGGCTTTTATATGTGAGTGTGTTTGTGTTAAGTAAGAAGAGAGAGAGATATTGGGTCAAAGATATTGAGACAGAGAAACCAAAGCTGTGTGTGGTGCCAGCCACGTGTATGTGATTGGGACACGTTTTATTTAAAGTAGACATTTACTTTTTTGATATATCAGACTTTATTTTTTTTTGAATTTTAGTGAAGTAAAATTTTTAAGTTAAGTTTACTTTTTATCTTTTTATATTTTTAAAGTTAATTTTTTAGTTAAATTAATTTTGAATATTTTGTCAATTGATATATTTGGATTTGGTACACCGTGTTAAGGCGGGTATGTAGAAAGAAAGAATCAAAGTGGTAAAATATTTGACGGGCTAAAAGTTTTTGTGGCCAGATTTGAAGACAAAAGTGACGAGTCAAAGTGACGGGATTTATTTTTAGTGGCTAAGAATTTTTGATCGGGTTTGTTTTATCAACGTTTGAGCCGACAAGAAACTCTTCAGCCGAGAAAAGAGATATATTATCAAACGAGGATTTTTAAGAGTTTCTTACGGATTTTTCGTTGGTTTTGTCATATTCCGTGAATTTTTGTTTCCAAATTGCTTCACGAACGGCAAAATCACGAACACAACCACAAAATTCAATGGATTTTTTGAATTCGACATCGAACGAGGGAGAATCGCATAATTTGCAAGACAAAGTTAAGAAAATGGTATCACTTCATTTCGAATGCTTCAGTCTCATCTTGTGAACATTTCATGGCTTCAAGGTGGGAGCAAATTTGTGACACTATAATAAGTGTGTAAACACTTATCCTTTTGCCACTAAAATCAAGGAAAAAGAAGACCTAATCATGTGTTTTATATCGTAAAAAGTCGGAATTACGCGTGGTTTTGTGTTTTTGTGTTAAAATAGGTACAAATGATCAAAAGGAAATAAAACACGGGATTTCACGGTCAAAAGTTGAAGAGAAGTCCAAGAAAGAGACGAAGACAAAGTCAAAAGACCAAAAGTGTGCCGAAGTTCACAAAAAACCCAGCAAATTCGACAAAAGATTGAAGAAAAAAAATCAAGAAAGCCAAAAACGAGCTCGTCTTTAGCGGGTTTAATCTTATATGGAGTTTAACGGGCTTGTGGGTCCCACATTCGGGTTAATGGGCTCAAAAGCCCATTTGAAAGTTATATTGTGCTTGTTAAAAAAAGTTACAAATCCCAAAAGGCCCAAAATAAAATGTTAAACTGATGAGTTATTTACAATATGGGCCAAGCCCAATTGCTAACTCAATATGGGACGGATAAGCGTTTTGTTGGTCAAAATCTTGGTCAACATCAAGAACAACTCACACGTAACACCATTTTACCCACCCAACTCACACGTTTATATTAAAAACAATATTTTTACCCACCCCCTTTATTCATTCGATACTACCAAGAAATCCATCCACTCACTTCATCTCCTTCTCTCTCAAACACAGTCACTTTTTATTTACCCAAATGTCCAAAACCCTAATAACCCTAATAAAAAAAACTACCCATGAAAAAATAGGGCTTTTGTTTAAATCGTATGATTCACACGATTTGGAATAAAACCCCCAAGATTTCGGAGTTGTAGAAGATGGTGGTCCAAATCATGCGTGGCTAAATCCCCTCTTTTGATTGGATCACCCACATCACCACCACTACCTCATCCAATAAACATCCCCCACCTAGGCATCAAACTAGCACAACAAACACAAAAGTGCCATGCTGGCGATCCATGTGCCCCTTAGTGTATTTTCAACCGCAAGATCAAGAAGATAAGAGAGAGAAAGAAGAAATGATGCATTTGACGGCTGGGATTTAATTCTTGCTCAAGAAGATTCATGAAGAAGCCTTGGGGGTTGGCTATAAAAACCCCCAATCATTCTGTATTTGGTGCCTTCTTTTTACTTTTAATTTTTATTTTCTGAAAAATAGATTTTAGGTTTAATGTAATTTCTTTTTTTTCAAGTATTGTAATCAGTTTTAAATATTAATGAAATTTCAATTTTCGGTTAAATTTTTGTCTCTTTAATTATTATTGCAATAGATCTTTAATTTTGTTTTGACTAAATAATTATTGAGGTAAAAAAAAGGTAGAAATAATTTCCCCTACTGGGAAATTATATAAAAAAAATATTGGTTCGAGAGTTACTGTTTGTTGGTTCGAGGAAGATGATTTGTTGATGGTGTTTGGGTAATAAGGAGATATTTGTTCGGTTTCGGTTTTGTTCATAGGGGGTTCAGCGCCACCCTACTGCCCAACGGAAATCGACACAAGGTTCTACTTTTTTGTTTAATTTTTTCTTAAGTTTTAGTTTTGGTTATATATAATCTGCTATTGTTATTTTATTTAGTAATCTATTTGCTTATTTTGTTTATGTGATTTTAGTTTCTATCTGCTTGTTTAAAGATAAGTTTGGATATGCTTTATTTTATTGGTTTAATATATCTGCTTTACTAGTTTGTTTATTTGGGTTGCTGATTGATATTATTGTTTAAGCTCTTTGTCAGTTTTTATTTGTTTTATTTTATATAGTATTTAGCTTATCAGCTTAATTGCTTTTCAGTTTTTTTATGCTTATCTGATTTTGATTATAAGCCTTTCATCTGCTTATTTGTTTCGGCTTCTATGCTTATTTGGTTTACTTATTAGTTGCTAATATATATTATTGTGCAAAGCAACAGGTCCTTTTGACCTGTATGTTTAAAATTTCAAAAAAAATAAAAATAAAATAATAATAAATAGAAAAATATTCGTCTGAGTTGGGTTTCGAACCCTGGACCTCTTGGATAACCGTCCAGCAACCTTACCATCTTGGCTAGACACTTATTTGTGTTTATTTTCTTCATTTGTCATTTATATAGGTTATTTAGATATGGCAGTTTTATTAATTTAGTTTTATACAAGTTTTTAGTTTATTTAATTTTAATTAAAAGTATTTAAATAGTTTTCTTATATTCAGTTTAAATAAAAAATAAAAAGATAAAAAATATTTTACTTTAATTACTTTTATAATTTTAAATTAATTTTCAATTTAGTTTTATTTTAAAAAAATAGATTTCATTAAAAAGTTTTAGTTTCATAATTAATTAGTTAATTAGAGTAAAGTTTTAATTAAATTTAAAATAGCTTTTTTCACATTTGTTTAAAAAGTTTTAAAATAGTTAAATTAGTTTTAATCAAGTATTATTTCTTTAATTTAGATTAATTAGTCTTAATTAATATTAAATAGTTTTTAGTTTTAAAAATACCAAAAAGAGTTATTTTACCAAGAACAATTAATCCACGTTAATTTGAGATCAATTCGAGTGAGTCGAGGAAACGAACATTAATTGCTAAAAGCCTTTAAAAATTTGCTATATTAAATTGGCGTCGCTGCCGCTTCGCTCGTTACGATTGAAGATTTCGTGAGACGTTTGGATTTTGGGATCCGTTCATTTTGAACGTTAATTTTCTTGTAAAAAATCAAAAATATAAAAAATCAAAAACTTAAAAATACAAAAAAAATTAAAAAACTCACAAAAGCAAACTCTTTCCTAAGATTTGCACTAAAAAAATTAAAAAATCCAAAAGTAATACTTTTTCCTGAAAGTATTACACCAAAAATATTACGTATTAGTGTTATTTTTTAGTTCGATTTCTTTCGTTTTTTATTGTAAATATATATTTTTCTTAAAAAAATACAAAAAGATTTTTCATTTACTATATTATATTACGTAGAACATTAATTTACCTACTTTTCAAATAAGGCCTTAGTTGGGATTTCATCACCTAACTATTGTATTCGCATCCTAAACAAAATAAAAGGGCAAAATAGATAAATACTAGTAAGACGTTTGAACTCGATATATACAAACTATAAGGTGGGTATAAGGCGACGCGCTATAAAAGGCCGTCTAAGGAAAAAGTTTTTTAAGTGCTTTGTGCCACATCGTTTCCCCGCTTGCTTGTGCGTATATTGAGAGGGACGACCGATTATTGGTTTGCCAACTCAATTAGTATTAAGTATATATTTTTGTAGCTTTTTAATATTGCACCCCGAGAGGGATAATCCTTTTCCTCTCAAAGTCGACCGAGGTCTCCTACCTCATTCCTAAAGTTTTAATTGTATGCGCACTCGCGCGCGTACATACATACCGATTGGTGTACCAAATTCTTCCAATTCTTCCAAAAAAGAAGAAGAAGAAAAACAAAAAGACCGTCATTTAAGCCGATCCCAAGAATCGAGCTTTCGACAATACGATGGCAACGGATAATCCACCAATGATTGAGATTCTACAATCTCACGTTGAAGGAAACGATGACGCGATTGTGGTGCCGGATATTGGAGCAAATCATTTTGAACTTAAAACGGGTTTTATTCAAATGGTTTCCGCTACACCATTTTTAGGCCGTACTAATGATGACCCACACGCTCATATCAAACGTTTCATACAATTGGCAAACACCGTCAAATACAATAGGGTGCCACAAGAGGCCATTCGTTTACAACTCTTTCCTTTTTCCCTTGAGGGACAAGCCCGGATTTGGCTTGATAAGGAACCACCCCAAAGTATTACAACATGGATTGATTTAGAGACCAAGTTCATTAACTACTTTTTCCCACCATCACAGACCACCTCTTTAAGGAATGAAATCATTACTTTTGAACAACAATATGGGGAAACGTTTAGTGAGTCTCTGGATCGATTTAAAGAGCTTTTAAGAAAATGTCCACAACACGGTTTCACTAAAGTGCATCAAATTAATACGTTTTACAATGGTTTAACTCTTAATGACCAAGACTCACTTAATAGTGCCGCGGGGGGCAATATTCTTGTGAAATCCATGAACGAGGCTTGGGCCATAATTGAAAACAAGGCTAAAGTGCAAACCAAGAGTGTTAGGGCTACTATTGGAAGTGCTAGTTCTAGTGAGAGTGATAAGAGAATTGATAAGCTTACGTCGCTTGTTGAATCAATTGCTCTAAAAACCCAAGCCCTTAATGGTCAAGTTAATGCCTTAAAAGAAACTTGTGAAACGTGTGAGACTTGTGGTGGACCACATTCATATTTCAATTGTGACAAGGTTTATAATCAACAAAAACAAGTTTGTGCTTTTAACACCAATGCTAATGAACGGGTTCAATTCAAACCAAATGTTGATGTTAACCATTTGTCTTATAAGAGTACTAATTATTTGGTTCCCCCGGGTTTTGTAGCTCCACAAAGACCACCCCCACCCGCCCAAAATACCCAAAACCAAAATAGGAACCAAGGTCCTCAAATGGGTAATTTTCAAGGGAATGCAAATCAAGGGAATTTTAATGGTCAAAATCAAGGGTTTCAAAATAATAACCAAGGTTTTCATAATAACAACGGTTTTCAACCTCAATATCAAAACCAAGGTTTTCCTAATCAAGGGTATAATAAAATGAATATGCATAATCCTCAAATGGACTTGGTTCTACAAAAATTGACCGACCATGAGCGAATTATGAGAGAGATGCAAGAATCGACTGATAAGAAATTTTTGACAATGTTGCAAGCCCTTAGACCCCAAGGAGCCTGTTGGGACATACAGATTTGATGATTACAAAACCTATAGGCAGAGATGAAGACAGAAGAAACAATAAGGACCTAATATGTAATATTAGGTTAGCTTAGTTAGTAAGCTAGGGTTTGGCTTGTAAACCCTAGTCCCTCTATTATATAAAGAGGGTTAGACACATATGTTGGGCATCCATTCATATACAATGTAAACTAAAGGTGTGTGTGTGTTCCTCCTGGTGTCAAGCCTATAAGGCACCAGGAGCTAGTAGTAGTAGCTTATTAGTATTTTATGAATAAGAAAGCCTTGTTCATAACTTTGATTGTGTTCTTTATTATATTCCGCTGTGCTTACAATCATTGTTATCATATCCTAGATGAGTCTAGATCCTAAGACTCAACAAGTGGCTGATTTTTAGGGATACACGTAGTACTATATATCTCTGATATTCTATTTGACATAATCCACAAGGTGTATATTAGGAAGAGATATTATGGTAATCGTATGGTCAGACGTAAGAAAATAGGTTATGTCATGCGCAATATATGGAAAACAATTCATTGACTGGTGATATGTTATTTCCCTATTTTCGTGGGATTATATTTAACGATCAACAGGTAGACAAAACGTGTGTGATTGCTATTTTCATGGGAAAGATGTGTCTCATTAATTCCGTATTCTTAGGGATATTAAATGATTGGCTGAAGTTATTACGTGATTTATGATGGCTTTGTCAAAGACGTGTGTATGGAATGGGATATATTCTTGTCCTACGTGAATTAAGGAATAAATATGGGCTGATATGGGATGAAAGAGTATGGGCTTATATTTATCATCAGTTTATTGGTCATCTTTTGTGCGATAGGCTAAACTTGATTAAAGTCAGGTTCTAAATATGTGTACTCATTTAGTACCGCATATACTATTGTACAGCCAGGCAGTGACAGCTCAGCAACAGTATAATGACAGATTGTATGTCATTAAAAGTATGGAGGGAATATTGTTTGATATTAGCAACAACTCAGCGACAGTGTGGTGACAGCATTTAAAAAAAAAAAGAAAAAAAAATTATAGAACGGGGTTCGAGATGCTACTGGTAGGTTTTCGTTACTGCTGGTCATTCCTACTGGTGAGCTATGGTTCCTTCTGGTCATTGAAGTTGATGCTTGATTATTTATTTGATGTTGTAGTTGAGTTTCACAAATTTGTTTCTTATTATATCAGCATTTGGGTGAGCAATACACCTTGTCTTTTGACTAAATATATTGTTATAGCTAACAACTGGCTCATAGTTGTGAAGGTTAGCAGTTCCCATGTACCAAAAACTGTTGGTGAGCAATACACCTTGTCATTTTGATAAAAAATATATCATTTTGACTAACTATATTGTTATAGCTAACAGCTGGCTCATAGTTGGGAAGGTTATCAGTTCTCGTGTACCAAAAACTGGATAAAATGCATGATATAAGACACAAGTTTGGGAGGTTCCACTTCTTCATCAAATTCGTTATACTTGATTTTCTTCATCAGTGATCACTCCAAGGAACCTATCGGGTTAGACATGCACTTCTTCAGGGGAAGCATACATGGATCGAGGGGAAGCTTAGCCTTCATGGTGGATTCCTACTAGTCGGTTCCTACTGGTCGTTCCTACTGGTCGTTCCTACTGGTCGTTCCTACTGGTCGTTCCTACTGGTACGTTATGTTTTCTTCTGGTGGTTTTGCTGGTTCCTGTTGTTCGTTTATATAAAAAAAAGGTTGAGTTCATCTTGACGGGGGGTATAGATCGTTTTGGAGATTCAGTTTATGCTATAATTCTTAACTGGAACAGTTACACGCTCTTTTACATATATTTGGGGGGCATATGATACCATACAGTTCCTGATATGATCATTAAAAAATTAGCATGATCATAAGCATCGAGTGGTTTCTGGTTGATCCGTCAGAGCTCACTGAGACTATCGGCCATTGCATGTGATCGCCATGCATATATTGACTACAAGAATTATTCAAAGACACTTTATTACATGATATTGTAATAAGCATGTCTTTTTCATACTGAAGGAAGAAATGATCTAGTCCACTGAGTTCAAGATTCAAGAGATGGTTAGTATGATTGTTTATATACTTAACCATCTACATGCATCACTTAAGGGGAAGCGTCTACGAGTTGCACAAGACCCTATTTGCTGATTACAAAAAGGGGAAGAATAGTTAGATGTGCAGCTTATTATCGTGATGACATGTTCGAGCATTGTTTCTTCATGCACATTGTTTTGTAATATGAAATAGGGGAAGATTGTTGGGACATACAAATTTGATGATTACAAAACCTATAGGCAGAGATGAAGACAGAAGAAACAATAAGTACCTAATATGTAATATTAGGTTAGCTTAGTTAGTAAGCTAGGGTTTGGCTTGTAAACCCTAGTCCCTCTATTATATAAAGAGGGTTAGACACACATGTTGGGCATCTATTCATATACAATGTAAACTAAAGGTGTGTGTGCGTTCCTCCTGGTGTCAAGCCTATAAGGCACCAGGAGCTAGTAGTAGTAGCTTATTAGTATTTTATGAATAAGAAAGCCTTGTTCATAACTTTGATTGTGTTCTTTATTATATTCCGCTGTGCTTACAATCATTGTTATCATATCCCAGATGAGTCTAGATCCTAAGACTCAACAGAGCCTTACCTTCTAATACCGAGATTAACCCTCGTGCTAATGTGAGTGCTATCAATACTCGAAGTGGAGCCACTTTAGTGGGACCTTCCATCTCTTCGCCCATAAAGGAGAGACAAGGCCTGGAGGTCATAATGAGTAATCCTACTCCCCCTTCGGTGATTCCTCCCACTACCACTCCTAGTACTAGTCTCCATTGCCCAAAGAGCCCAACCCAAAGGTTGTTCAAGAAGCGAGTCCTTCTCCTTCTCACCTTCACCTCTAAACCCAATATCCCTTATCCCTCTAGATTGAACAAGGCTAAAGTGCTCACCAAAGATGACGTTCATGTTTCCAACTTTTTGAAAATGATTTCCAACGTCAATGTTAACATTAGCCTTATTGAAGCACTTGCTCAAATGCCAAAATTTGTGAAGATGTTCAAAGATTTGCTTAATAAGAAAGAAAAAAATGGTTGAGCTCGTGAATACTCGTTTATAATGAGAATTGTTCGCGATTCTTCTCAAAGAGCTTCCCGAAAAGCTAGGAGATCCCGGACGATTCGTGTTACCTTGCTCGTTTCCTCAAATTGATGATGTATGGCTTTAGCGGATCTCAGCGCTAGCATCAATCTTATGCCACTCTCGCTATGTAAACGATTATCATTACCCGAACTTGTACCGACTCGCATGACTCCCGAGTTAGCTAATAGAACTCTCGCATACCCCGTTGGTATTGCCGAACATTTTTGTTCGAGTTGGTACATTCACTTTTCCCGTGGACTTTGTTGTAGTCGACTATGAGATGGGTCATCGTATTCCATTAATACTTGATAGACCGTTTTTAAGAACCGGAAAAGCTTTAGTTGATGTAGCCGAAGGGGAATTAATTCGTAGGGTTGGGAATGATCAACAAGTGTTTAAAATGGGGAAAATGCTAAATAAATCAAACGAAAAAGAATCGGTCAGTATGATTTATGTGCTTAATTTTGATAATGAAGAAAGTTTTATCAATCCTTTTGAAACTAAAAAGTTTAATCTTAATGATTTTGTGGTACATTCAAACCCACTTTTTGAAATTTCAAATGATAATCCACTTTTTGAAGAAAATGAAGAAGCTAATTTTAGTGACGACACTTCTATAAGTGATCTCATTTCTTTGGGTTTTGACGAGACACCTAGTGAGCCTATTGATCCTATTATCTCTATGAGTGATTCTCCCATTCTTGAGTCTCCCTTTGACTCTTATATTCCAATATTAGAGGTTACGACTTTTGAAAAAGATCCTCCACCTTTAGAGGTTACCCCTATTTTAGAGGATATTCCATTTGAGGAGGATTTAGATAACTTTATAAACTCCTATTTTCCTCACGAGGATGAGTTTTCCTGTGACTACGATGATACTTATGTTTTCACATCGAGTTTGGAAGAGGACGACTCCCCCACTTTGGATCAAAATGACATTTTGGGCTTTAACGTCAATACCTCTTGCTATTTTCCCGTTAAGGAACCGGTGTTTGATCCCGGAATAGAAACTTTTGTGCTATCATTACCATTTCACCATACCACCCTTTCATTTAAAAGATCGTTGCCTAAGGATACCCCACTTTTCTTTGCCTTGTGTGATTTTACCACCTCGGGGTTTATTTCCTTTTGTGATGAAAATTATGTGTTTGACCCGGGTGGATTTTCATGGGGTATTCCTTATATGACTTTGTTTCACCTCTTTATCATGGAGAGATTTTCCTCCCTTTGAAATCTCGGTTTTTCCATGATTTTCCCATTTGAATGATGACATTCGGGAAATCGAGTCGAGCTAGAGACTCGTGATAAATAAATCAAGCATCGTATAACTAGGTTAGATTTTTACCTTTACCATCCTTTCCACCCTTTTTCACCTTCACCCATTTCCACCAATAAGTGTAGGGGGGAGCCAAGTAGGTTGTTTGTGTGTTGTGATGTTGTGCAGGGACATGTGCTTTGATGATCCACTTTTGGTATTTTTGATGCGACCCGTGATCCCGTGTACCCGGTTCCTTCGATAAGTTTTTGCTATTGTGATTCAGTCTTGTGTATAAATAAAACAAATAAATGTAATCACTTTAGTTGTCTCTTCCTTAGCTCGATTTTAAACAACGTACTCAATGTCCTAAGTGTAGGAGAGTTTATTCTCCCACATACCTAAACATTGAGGACAATGTTTATATTAAGTGTAGGGGGGGATTTCTATCGAAATTTTAGTGGACTTTTCCATGAATTTGACCCCATTTAACCGGAAAATTTAAAAAAATTTCAACGTTTTTCAAATTGTTGATCTATTTTAGCCTAGTAGTATTTTCTTTTATTTTCTTTCCTTTTGTCATCACATCGTATTTATATTTTCCGTTTCAAGAATAAAGTCAAATAAATAAATAAATAAATGAATAAAATGTTTTTAGCAAGTTTAGATATCTTTGATATATTAGGCCCATCGTGAATATTTTGACTCAACCCGAGTTTACTTATCCAAGTTTACTCTAGCTAGTATCCTTAACCATATGGACCTTAATTGGTTTATTAGGCTAAGCATCCACGAGTCTCGTTCCTTGATATTTTAAATTGTGGAGAACGAGAGATGATAGAGTTGATAATAAGTTTAAGGGTTAATTCTTCCTTATATGAGTTTTTGTGGCTCTTTCTTTCCGCTTGTATATTTAATTGCTGAATAAATGAGGATTTTTGTGGTGTAGATTTGATATCTTAACTCTTAGCCAAATCTTTATTCTCCATGTAATTAAAGCATGAACACATTGAGGGTGCCAGCGTTGTGGACTTCCGACTAAGGTGGCTCATTACCACTAAGTAGGAGGTATTCAGACCATGGGACCATGGAATTTGGTCTGCTATATATATCATAAATAAATAAAGAATAAGATTAAAACATGACCTCAAGGAGCCTTAGGGTGTGGGCATGTAGCACGAACCTTGTCATTAGAGCCTTAGGGTGTATGGCATGGTAAGTATTGAATAAAAATTGATCAAAAAAAAATCAATTCCCTCGTTTATCGTTCAAGGAGCCTTAGGGTGTGGACAATAGATGAGAAGCATTTTTACATCTTAAAGAGCCTAAGGGTATATGATGTGAACTTTCTAAACTCCACATAAAGTCTACATGACTTTGGAGGAATAATTAATAAGTAGTACTATTGGCCAAATTTTGGGTCCGGGAATTTATTCCCCAAATCGTGTTAAATCATCCTTGATGTGGGCTTACTTTAGTGACAACGTTTTTGAGGACGAGGTTAGGTTTTGAGTGTCGGGTTTGCACCGTTTGGCCTTCATTTTTGGACTAATAATTATCAAATAAGTCAAATGAGCCTACGGGTGAATGACAATCAATAAAATCTAGAGATACAACGTAGGAATTGGAGAAAGAGTTTTACACAATTGTCTTATATAAGTGGTTTTAACTTAAGGACTTATGGTAAACAATGATCTCGTTTTTAAGCTTGGTATGGGGAACGTGAAACTTGAGGGTGATTAATATTCATGACACCAAAGCCCTAATTAAAGTCTTAGATTTCTTTACGAGTTTCTTCCATCAAATAATTTCCATGTTAATAAATTGTTATAACTTTTGTCTCCTTTTAAATTTTATCTTTTCATCGTAGTAGTATTAATGTATCTTAATAAAGGCCGAGATGGATTAATTATGAGAAAAATGTAACTTTATGCTTTTAAATAATGCATTGCATGGGGTCATTGCAATGGTCAAGTGTAGGGGATTTAATAAGTGTGTAAACACTTATCCTTTTGCCACTAAAATCAAGGAAAAACAAGACCTAATCATGTGTTTTATATCGTAAAAGTCGGAATTATGCGTGTTTTGTGTTAAAATAGGTATAAATGATCAAAAGGAAAGAAAACACGGGATTTCACGGTCAAAAGTTGAAGAAAAGTCCAAGAAAGAGACGAAGACAAAGTCAAAAGACCAAAAGTGTGCCGAAGTTCACAAAAAACCTGGCAAATTCGACAAAAGATTGAAGAAAAAAATCAAGAAAGCCAAAAACGAGCTCGTCTTTAGCGGATTTAATCTTATATGGAGTTTAACGGGCTTGTGGGTCCCACATTCGGGTTAATGGGCTCAAAAGCCCATTTGAAAGTTATATTGTGCTTGTTAAAAAAAGTTACAAAGCCCAAAAGGCCCAAAATAAAATGTTAAACTGATGAGTTATTTAAAATATGGGCCAAGCCCAATTGCTAACTCAATATGGGATGGATAAGCATTTTGCTGGTCAAAATCTTGGTCAACATCAAGAACAACTCACACGTAACACCATTTTACCCACCCAACTCACACGTTTATATTAAAAACAATATTTTTACCCACCACCTTTATTCATTCGATACTACCAAAAAATCCATCCACTCACTTCATCTCCTTCTCTCTCAAACACAGTCACTTTTTATTTACCCAAATCTCCAAAACCCTAATAACCCTAATCAAAAAAATTACCCATGAAAAAATAGGGCTTTTGTTTAAATCGTGTGATTCATACGATTTGGAATAAAACCCCCAAGATTTCGGAGTTGTAGAAGATGGTGGTCCAAATCATACGTGGCTAAATCCCCTCTTTTGATTGGATCACCCACATCACCACCACTACCTCATCCAATAAAAATCCTCCACCTAGGCATCAAACTAGCACAACAAACACAAAAGTGCCATGCTGGCGATCCATGTGCCCCTTAGTGTGTTTTCAACCGCAAGATCAAGAAGAGAAGAGAGATAAAGAAGAAATGATGCATTTGACGACTGGGATTTAATTCTTTCTCAATAAGATTCATGAAGAAGCCTTGGGGGTTGGCTATAAAAACCCCCAATCATTTTGTATTTGGTGCCTTCTTTTTACTTTTAATTTTTATTTTCTGAAAAATAGATTTTAGGTTTAATGTAATTTCTTTTTTTTTCAAGTATTGTAATCAGTTTTAAGTATTAATGAAATTTCAATTTTCGGTTAAATTTTTGTCTCTTTAATTATTATTGCAATAGATCTTTAATTTTGTTTTGATTAAGTAATTATTGAGGTAAAAAAAAGGTAGAAATAATTTCCCCTACTGGGAAATTATATAAAAAAATATTGGTTCGAGAGTTACTGTTTGTTGGTTCGAGGAAGATGATTTTTTGATGGTGTTTGGGTAATAAGGAGATATTTGTTCGGTTTCGGTTTTGTTCATAGGGGGTTCATCGCCACCCTACTGCCCAACGGAAATCGACACAAGGTTCTACTCTTTTTTTTTTAATTTTTTTTGTTAAGTTTTAGTTTTGGTTATATATAATCTGCTATTGTTATTTTATTTAGTAATCTATTTGCTTATTTTGTTTATGTGATTTTAGTTTCTATCTGCTTGTTAAAGATAAGTTTGGATCTGCTTTATTTTATTCGGTTTAATATATCTGCTTTACTAGTTTGTTTATTTGGGTTGCTGATTGATATTATTGTTTAAGCTCTTTGTCAGTTTTTATTTGTTTTATTTTATATAGTATTTAGCTTATCAGCTTAATTGCTTTTCAGTTTTTTTATGCTTATCTGATTTTGATTATAAGCCTTTCATCTGCTTATTTGTTTCGGCTTCTATGCTTATTTGGTTTACTTATTAGTTGTTGATATATATTACTGTGCAAAGCAACAGGTCCTTTTGACTTGTATGTTTAAAATTTCAAAAATAAAATAAAAAATATTAATAATAATAAATAACAAAATATTCGTCTGAGCTGGGTTTCGAACCCTGGACCTCTTGGATAACCGTCCAGCAACCTTACCATCTTGGCTAGACACTTATTTGTGTTTATTTTCTTCATTTGTAATTTATATAGGTTATCTAGATATGGCGGTTTTATTAATTTAGTTTTATACAAGTTTTTTGTTTATTTAATTTTAATTAAAAGTATTTAAATAGTTTTCTTATATTCAGTTAAAATAAAAATAATAAAAAGATAAAAAATATTTATTTTAATTACTTTTATAATTTTAAATTAGTTTTCAATTTAGTTTTATTTTAAAAAAATAGATTTCATTAAAAAGTTTTAGTTTAATAATTAATTAGTTAATTAGAGTAAAGTTTTAATTAAATTTAAAATAGTTTTTTTCACATTTGTTTAAAAAGTTTTAAAATAGTTAAATTAGTTTTAATCAAGTATTATTTCTTTTAATTAGATTAATTAGTCTTAATTAATATTAAATAGTTTTTAGTTTTAAAAATACCAAAAAGAGTAATTTTACCAAGAACAATTAATCCACGTTAATTTGAGATCAATTCGAGTGAGTCAAGGAAACGAACATTAATTGCTAAAAGCCTTTAAAAAATTGATATATTACACTATTTGGTCAAGATCGTCATATATTCATGGAATCGATGTTCATCATCTTGAACCAACTAGCAGAGCAACTCCACAATGAAGACTTTAATAACTCTACATCAGAAACAGCATATCAGACTCTTATGACACAACTCACACCTTTCCTCCAATTCAATATCATCAAGTCTGACAATTCAGGGATATGCCGGTCATTTTTTGAGACACACAAACCGAACTTCAAGTTTTCCGTGGTACACTATTGAAACTTTTGTCATCGGTCTCGTCTTCGATTTATGAAAAATACCGACTTCAGCAAGCGTGTGATAATGGAGTGCGAGATTCTATTATGCAAGAGGAAAATGATCATATAATTGACGCATTGGAGGCTGCTAAAAATTGTAAGGACATGGAATCAACAGTTAAGCATGACATCAGCAACACATCAGGGAATGTTACATATATCTCTTATGATGACATCATACCCGTTTATGATGAAGAGCCTACACATATGGTACAATGTAATGTTGTATATGATGACTATGCGGATGAACTAACGCATGTTGAGCATTCCGAACCTATTTATGACAAACATGGGATGGAAAACGATGATAGTTTTATCACTTTAGATTCATCCGATGTGCGTCATAATGGGGGAGAGATTGTTCAGAATGCTATAGTACATCATGATAAATGCTTTATGACTGCTTCGTTAACTGATTCTGATTCCAAGATTAAAGAGCTCGAAACGATCGTAGCTTAGCAATCGAAAGAGCTTGAGGATGCCAAAATTAAATTTTCAAAGAAAACGGATAAATTTGAAAAGTATTTTGAAAAACTTGAAAAGTCAAACGTTGTTCTTGAACGAAAATTAGATCAAACAGTTCTAGATTCTAAAGCTTAAAAGGATAATCTTTTGAAAAAAATTAAGTTGCTAGAATCTAAATTGGCATCCCAAGATAAATTGGTCAAAGAGAATGAGACTTTAAAGGCTCAGGTTCAAGAAAAGGTATTTGCTATAACTGCATTGAAAAATGAATTAAGGAAAACTAAAGGAACTAGTGTGGACACTAAGCTTGAAAAACCATCAATATTAGGGAAACCGCCTACAAATCAGGTTATTCGACAACCGACTGCATTTAGATCCGAGCGATCGCAATCCTCGAGACCGCGGTTTGCCTCCCAAGTTGATATGGTTCATCTTTCTAGACCAGTCACTCCACCTACTAGGGCCAATGTGACTAAAATATCTTTTTAAAGACCTAATCACATGATTGCCTCTAGTTTCCCTAAAAATACCAAGACCTCGTCTAGAACTAGTTTAAATGATGTTTGCCATAAATATGGTCTAAGGGAAGCTAAGCAAAAGACACATGTAAGAGATAGCAATGTCAAATCTAGTCAGATGCCTTCTAGTTTACCCAACACTGCTAACCGTATCATGTCATCTCCTAGGAGCATCGATCAATCTTCTAGGAATTACTCGGACATTAAATATGCTACCTGTAAAACATGTAGGAAATGTGTCTTTAAAGCCAATCATGATTCTTGTATCAAGAAATTACTTAATGAGGTGAACTCCCATGCTAGACTTAAATCCTAGTGGGTCACTAAAATCAAACCCATTGGTAAAATGTGGCGCCCCACTGGTAGAACTTTCACTATTGTAGGAAACGAGTGCCCTTTAACTAGGATAGTCTCTGACTCTACTAAGACTACTAGGGAGGAAATTGAAAAGGAGGATACATCACTTAAGCCTGAACTTAAGGTTTTCTATAAAAGGAAACGTTTACCAGCTAAGACAAGTGAATCATCTCCTCCGGTCACCTCTAGCACAAGAAAAGAAAACTATGAACCCCCACTTGCTTCTAAGTTAGATATCGCTAACCCATGTCAAAGCATGCAAACTCCTAATGAGATTGCAGGTACCAAAGTCCACGTTCAACAAGAACACAGCGGTCCGATCTTTACATATCGTTCAACTAAGGACACTCTTAGAGTGTGGTTACTGAAGAAGCTGATATCAAAGAAACAAGTGTCTAAGGGGATTCACAGTTAAACATCATGTGTACAAGGACTTATAGTCACATCACAGACTATAACTCGTTCATCAAAGAAAGGAAAGTTTATCACCGATGATAAACTTATCCTTACAATGAGAAATTAATTTTTCTCGGGCATGAGCTTATATAAAAAACATTCCAAGTTTTTAAGCTCATGCACTATGGTTCACAGTCAAATTACAGTCTGTGACCCAATCTTCAGAGAAAGGAAAGTTTATCTACGCAACGATAACTTACCCTCAAAACGAGAAATTAATTTTTCTCGGACACGAGCTTACATTAAAACTATTCAACGGTTTTAAGCTGGTGTATATGGCTCCTCATTAAATGACAGACGATGACCCGCACTTCAGAGACAGGGAAGTTTATCTACGCAACGATAACTTACCCTCTTAACGAGAAATTAAGTTTTCTTGGACACGAGCTTATCCTAAAACCATTCAAAGGTTTTAAGATCGTGTGTAAGGCTCATCATTAAATATCAGATGATGACCCGATCTTCAAATAAAGGAAAGCTTATCGCCGATAATAAACTTATCCTCATGAACGAGAAATTAAATTTTCTCGGACGTGAGCTTACATTAAAACTATTCAAAGGTTTTAAGCTCGTGTAAATGGTGTATAATTATATTTCAGATTATGCCCCGGACTTCAATTAAATGAAAGCTTATCTTTAAAGATAGCTTATCCTTGTAACGAGATATTAATTTTTCTCGGTCATGAGCTTGTATTAAAACATTCCAAGTTTTAAGCTCATAAAGAAAAGTGTATCTTTTAAATAAGAGAACTTTTCTTCTTAACGAGAAATTCATCTTTCTCGGTCATGAGCTTTACGTCAAAACATTCAAAGTTTTTCAAGCTCATGAAAACGACTTCTAAGTAAATGTCAACTTAGAACTCGTTCTTCAATTAAAAGGAAAGTTATCGCCGATGATAAACTTATCCTTACAACGAGAAATTAATTTTTCTCGGGCATGAGCTAATATTAAAAACATTCGAAGTTTTTAAGCTCATGCACAATGACTTACAGTTAAAATATCAGACTGTAACTCAGATATTAATTTTAGGAAAGCTTATCTTTCATGATAACTTTTCCTCGTAACGAGAAATTAATTTTTATCGGTCATGAGCTTGTCTTAAAACATTCCAAGTTTTAAGCTCATGAAATCGACTTCTAAGTAAATGTCAACTTAGGACTCGTTCTTCAGTTAAAAGGAAAGTTTATCGCCGATGATAAACTTATCCTTAACAACGAGAAGTTTACAACTTCTCGGACTTGAGCTCGTTTTGTAAGATATTCAACATCTTAAGCTCAATTAATTGGTTTTCAAAACTTTGAACACAATTTTTCGAGAATTTCTCAAAAGGTTTTTCTAAATCTTTCAAAATTGTGTGTTCCAAAACGTTTTGATAAAAAGAGCATGTCTTCTGGAATCGATAATATTTATGATACTAGAAATGTCATTCAATAATGACACGGGGTTGTAGATAAAGTTCGAGCAGAAGTTCAAATGTTTTAAAACATGCTCAAAATGGTTTGCTATTATTTCAGACAGTAACCTGATTTTCTTATTCAAGTCAATCATTTCACCGGAAAGCTTTGACTCAACAACGGGAATTAATTTTCTCGGGCATGGTTTACTTTATAACCATGTAAGGGATTGTGTTTACATTATAACACAATCTAACACAAGTTTATGTACGTGTCAGTGCATTTATTTGTTAAAACAAGAGAAATCTTGTTTTTATGAAGTAATCATCTCCACCAACCGTAGCAATTTACAATTGATATCTACATACTCGACGATGCGACTACTCAAACGGCGACTACAACTCTTTTAATAGAACACGGGTCAACAATTGAGGGGGAGTAATTGTCCAGCATTCAGAATCTTTGACGCCGAAAGTGCCAAGTTCACATGTTGGTGTCAAGACAACGATATCAATCGTACACATGGAGTCAAGAGATAACTTCAGACGTGATGAGGCGACCAACATTCGTGAACAAGAACCATGTGCTTCTTTCATATGATGTTCTCCATCATTCATGTCCAACCTCATAAATTGCTAATCTTGTGAATACATTATCATATATGATCTTTGTACATGATAAATACCTTACACTTGTGTTTAAAAGGTTTTAAGTTACGTTTCAAGTACACCCTCATTAATTTGAGGGGGAGCTTGTGTAATTCATTAAGATAATTGGATTTGCATTTTTCTTCCCAAATTTTCTTAAAATGCTATTAAATCAATTGATATTAAAAACATCGATTGGGTTAATATTTTTAATATGGGGAAGAAAATGTGATTTAATATGGGAAATGATCAATCACAAATGGTTTGACTTAACGTGCTAGCTCATCCCGACATGTGCGAAATGTTTTCGGATATCGTGGCATATGTTAAGGGGGAGCAAAATGGATTTGCACTTCAAAATGGATTTCATGATGACATACACTTACCCAAAACATCTCTATTCACGACGGTGAAGATTGTGGTGACATAAGGATGGTAGGATAGGTTAAAGTCCAATGATTCCTCTAGAACCGGAGGAATCTTCCCAAGGATTTTCCATAGCTAGAAATAGTAGTCCTTAGGAAAGATGGAGAAAGATTGTGAACGTAGCTGAATGCCGACCAAGTACTTAAGTTAGCACTGGAACAATCACAACAAGGTGGTAGTTATGACATATTGGTAAGCATTGAAGGGGTTAAAGAATGAAAAAGAATTGTAAAGATAAAGGGTCTAAAGAAAGAAGCCCTCCTTACAACCTTAGGTAGAAACCGGGTCACTACATATGCTATTAAGATCATTGTTTAATGATTCTTGATATTGAAGACAGACATCATGGACCTAGTGATGCAAGGCACAACCCATCCCAGCTAACTCAGATATCTCATAAAATATATTTGTTTTAATCACATGGAGACAACACATTATCTATTGATTTATTCACTCCGAATAAATTGGTATTGAAATGGTGGCACTCCTCTCCAGCCTACGATCACTAAAAATCCAAAATGCATGATTGTGTCTAGAGCCATTTGAGATCATCAAATATCTCATTAGGACACACTTTCATATTTCCTTGCTTCTTCACACACTGTGAAAAGTAAGAAAGATCTTAAGAGTCCTACGCAAAATCTTCATGATCTTGCCTGAACATCCGAGTAATGCGAAAGTATTTACAATGAAGATGGAAATCCTTCTTGAGCTAATATCAAAAAGCTCATGGTAGGTGACTTATGCGATTCTTTATGAATCAAACTTGTGATAACTGGAAAGCAACAGTGGTTTAATTCTTAAATGAACTTAAACACGTTCCAGGCCTCTACGCAATATCTTAGTGATTTTGCCAGAACACTCAGAGTGATACCTTAGTGTTCACAGCGATGAGTGGAAATCCTTCTAGTGTTAACCTCAAACAGCACTTAGTAGGTAACTTGCAAGATTCTATACGAATCAAGCTCGTGAAAACTGGAAAGCAACGATGGTGCGGTTCTTAATTGAATTTCACTTGTTCCAGGAACATGAATTGACGACTTCAAATCATGCGGATATTGTTATCCAAATGATTCACTCTGTACGTTCGCAGTCCGCTTTGGACGGTCGAGTAAAGAGAACGGGTTTACCCGCGAAATCTTGTCAAGGAGGTTCTTTATTGAAACTATCTGCCACAAGTACGATATTTAATATCGTCCAACGGTCTTCACCGACCGGAGGTAAAATGCTACCGAATTAGAATGAAATGTTCAAGGCCATTTCGTCCGTGTATATGGTTTGTTGCTAACTGTCTTATGCAGCGTAACAAGAAGGTGGCATTGCGGTGTACAATCCAGAAGAAGTCGTCACCACATGCTTATACTGCATACACTTAGTACTTTAACGAATTCAAGAAAGTCTGAAGGTCAAGTCTTCCGCTGTATCAAACTCTGAAGCTTTCAAGAATTATAACGGTATAAGTATGTGGAACATGAAGTCACGAAGAGGCGAATATCACAAGTGATGAATGCACAAGGTCAAGGCAAGGAAACATGCTCAAGGCTAAAGTCAAAGATCACATCAAGCATATTCTCAAGAACAAGATCAAAGACTCAAGCATAGATGCTAGGCTTAAGATTTTGTAAAAAGATGTGACCTCCTTTAGGGGGATATTTTTGGAAATACGGTTTTCCCAATAAAGTCTCGGTCACATCTTAGTTAGCATAGATCACGAGATATAGAATATTTAGAACTTTGTCTCTTGGAGCGACCTCCCTTAGGGGGAGATTGTTGGAAATACGTTTTTACGTATTTTTGAAGGATCGGTCGCTCCAACGATATATTAATGTATTGGGCTCGTGATCTAGTTAGTAAACATATAGCCCATCAAGCCCACATGTAGGGTGGGCTATATAACCCTTCCTAGCATGTTAGGAAGGGGAATCTTTTCATTATTCATCAATCTAACATTCTACTTTCTCTCTCTACTCCTTCCTTCTCTCCTTTCTCTCTCTAGTTCATCTTCCATTTCCATCCATCTCAATAGGTAAATCAAACATTGGACAATCATAACAAACTATGGACCTACAGGAATATGTAGCTAAAAATCTACAAGCCCTCATCCCGCTGGTTTCCAGACACAGGAAAAATCAGAAGGGAACGAAGGGAAATGAGCGCGCAGAACACGGTGAATCCTCTGAAAGCAATCTATCCAGATCAAGTGATAAACACCCTGCAAAGCGCAAGCGCGAATGCTACTCCTCAGATGACCAAGGCTTCTCACAACCTTGGAGAAGAGCCAGGAAAAATTCTTTCACGAGACGCATACAGTATTACTCGAATACAAGAAAGCGCCACATGCCAGCAAACGTAAAAACGTATGATGGCACCTCAGATCCGGAAGACCACTTAAAGGTCTTTGAATCCCAAGAAGGCATTGAGCAATGGCCAGAACATGTATGGTGCAATATGTTCAACTCTACACTCAT
Organism: Glebionis coronaria; assembly: GCA_025667525.1. Lineage (NCBI taxonomy): Eukaryota > Viridiplantae > Streptophyta > Magnoliopsida > Asterales > Asteraceae > Glebionis > Glebionis coronaria. The sequence continues at coordinate 36,923,537 of CM046879.1, forward strand.
AGGAAACGCGCGGATCTGGTTTGACAGACTTCCGTCACGAACAACTAATGGGTATGAAGTGTTGCGGAAAGCATTCAAAAGAAATTATGTGCAACAGAAAAGACATGATAGGAGCGCTGTATCGCTCGCCAGAATTAAGCAGAAACAGGGTGAATACCTAGAGGACTTTTTAGAACGTTTCAAGAGCGAGTGTCTTCAAATAAAAGAATGCCCAGAGATCTTGAAAGTATCTTGCTTCATGGCAGGTATACGCAACAACGATCTAATAAAAAAGCTTAATGAAAGAACACCAGAAACCTTTGATGGAGTACTACGGCGAGTAATATCCTTCATACAGGGGGAATCAACTGCCTTAGAAGTCATACAAAATGCCCATGGTTATAGATCTCGCGAAGCGCCTAATAAAGGGTCTATCAGGCAAAGCAGGCCTGGAGGCCTTGATTACCAAGGAAATAAAAGAGAGGGGCAAGCCAGTAACTGCAGGTTTACTCCTCTTAAGTTAACTCCAAGGGAAATCCTTATATCAAAAGGTGCGAACTTCCCAAGACCGTTGACAATGATTACACCGGTAGAAAGGCGCATTGGCAACAGATATTGTGAATATCATGATGAGAAGGGGCAACTACGAATGAATGTATTCAGCTGTAAAAACATATCGAGAATATGGTAAAAGAAGGAAAGCTAAAACACCTTGTCAAAGGAACCACAAAGGACGAGGAACCAAAAACCGCTAACGCAAATGTTTACATGGTAGAAGCATGGCAGCGAAGGAGAAAACAAAAGGTGAGCCAAAAATTCTCGAAAGGAAGAGACATCTCCTCCCCCCCTCAGCACGAGGAATGTGGCAGAAGGCATGTTAGTGATAGAAATAAACATCGGTGAACAAAATATACATCGTATGTATGTCGATGGAGGCTCATCAGCAAAAATAATGTATGAACACTGTTTCCTGAAACTCAACGCAGAAGTAAGGAGCCAAATGGTACCTGCAACCTCCCCGCTCATTGGATTCAGTGGGGAAGTGGTGTGGCCTTTGGGACAACTAAAGCTAGTAGTAAAAGTGGGAAACGATGAACATTCGACAAAAGTCTCGATGAACTTCTTGATCATACGGTCGCCATCATAGTATAACAGAATTATTGGGTGACCTGCCATACTAACAATGCGAGCAGTACCTTCTACGGCCCATGGCATGATGAAGTTCCCAGTGGAGGGAGGAATCGTAACGATATTCAACATAGCGATATCACTCCCAGAGTGTAACACGATCACGGAACCCCCTCGGGTTACAATGGAACCCAAGATAAACTCGCCGCCGAACCTAAAAGTGGCAGTCCATCCGCAATATCCATACCAAGAGATAACGATCGGGGGGACATTGTTCGACGAAGGAAGGCTGACATGTGCCGCCTCTTAAAGGATAACCTAGACATCTTCGCGTGGGAACCAAAGGACATGACGAGGGTACCAAGGTCAATAGCTGAACACAAGCTTCAAATTCGCGAAGGATACCCCCCAGTTAGGCAAAAGAAAAGAGGAGAGACCCAGAGCGCAAAAAGGTGATACTTGAGGAAGTGAAGAAGCTGGTAGACGCAAGAGTCATGAGGGAGGTTTAATACCATGATTGGCTCGCTAACCCAGTAATGGTTAAAAAACATGACGACAGTTGGCGTATGTGTTTGGACTTTACAGATCTCAATAAGGCTTGCCCCCAAGACTGCTATCCACTCCCAGAGATAGATTGGAAAGTAGAATCATTGTGTGGATATCCTTTTAAATGCTTCCTGGACACGTACAAGAGATACCACCAGATACAAATGGCAGAGCAAGATGAAGAAAAAACAGCATTCCATACCAACCAAGGGGTGTATTGCTACACAAAATGCCATTCGAAATTAAGAACGCAAGGGCCATGTACCAGCGGTTTCGAAAGACTTCCTTTAGGCCAGGCGACTTCGTGTATCGTTCAAACGCGACCAGCAACGCTGAAAATACAGGAAAACTTGGGCCTAAGTGGGAGGGACCTTACATGGTGACTGATGCATTGGGGAACGACGCATATCGACTACGCGGCATGGATGGTCGCGACCTACAGTGGCCTTGGAACATATGCCACCTAAAGAAGTGCTACCTTTAGCAGCAAACTTCTAAAACCAATGTATTATTTTTCTTTTATTTCATGTATTTAAAATTTTGCGAGTATTAATAAAACTGTCGTGGTTCCTAGCTAGTTCCACGACGCATTCTGAAAACATTTATTTTTATCCTACATCTATGTTATATATTGCACACTGGCGCACGCGTGCACAACGTTTCCAGGAGAAATAAGAGGAATGGGTCTACCCTACTAATTAGACTCGTCGAGTAAGAGGGATGCAACCCCATCGACCGCGGATCATGTATCCTTGTTAGGCCCCTTGCTATTAATGACGTCGTAGCAAGTTATACAGCCAGTACACTCTGAGACTGATAAGACACAATGGTGCACACCTAACAATTGGTCAGCCTCACCTGGCCGTCCTTATAGTAGTAGTGGTATACCGCACGTAATGAGCTTGCCTCACCCATAAGGACCATTTATGAGTTTACATTAACTCATAATATGAATCTGCTCTATAAACATTAAACATATTTCTCGTAACAAAAAAGTAGCAAGTGTTCATTACAAACAAAGGGCAAACATTCACACATAGAAAGTACACAAACATATTTACAAATCAGCTAACTTGTTGGAAAGTAAAATGGTGTCAGACGAGGATCTCTTTAACTTTAGCAGGGGGCAATAAGCTGTGGCGCGGTGCTCTTTCATGCCCTTCTCCATTAGATCCAGCACGCGCGCGTCGCTTTCTAGTAGTAGCAAAGGCAGGACAGGGATGGAGGAAGAAAGGTGGGTCGCACCAACATAAGGTGCAACCTCTATGTTCAGCACCGCCTTCTTGGCAGCAACACAACTTCCGTGCCGCAAGCACCTCGGACAACGGCACTTCCTTCTCAACCCTAAAAGGGTCAAGCACATCCCTGGGCTGAGCAAAAATTGGTACTGTTAGCTGCTCCGTGGAAGGCTTCAAGTGAAAGTTCGGCTGTGCTTCTGCACCCTCTGCCTTATGACGCGCCAAAGTGAGGCCTTACATCACAATCTCAATGGGCAGCTCATGGTCCTTGTCGCCAAGACCGAAAGATGGCAACGGACAAACACTCATATCCTTCAGGGTGGCTGTGATCTTAGACTCGGCCGTAGGGTAATAGTAGGGTACCTCTGTCAAATCTTTCTTCAATAAATCAGCTTTGTGTGCCTTCACTAAACCCTTGGAAGTACCCTCATTCACCGCAGCTATAATAGATTGGACAAAGGCGACCCGCAAAGTAGGGTCTTCCAAAGCACCCATGGCGGCTAGGCGCAAACCATAGCGCACCAGCCATCGCTTCTCGGCTACCTCCTTCATAAAACGCGGATACAGGTCTTCATCCAACTCAATACTCAACCTCTTCAGTTGGCTGCTGAGATCACCCACATCTCCTTTAACCATCTACATCCGCCACAAATTTATTCTTTCCCTTCTCAAAGGCCCCCATTGCTTCTTGATTGAAGGCCTTTAGCTGCTTGAGCTGGGTGTGCTCATCTTCAAGTGCGGAGGCCAGCTTATCCTTCTCTTCTGTTAGGGAGTGAATGACGGAAGAATCTTGTCGCCCTCTATCGACTTCTTGGTTGATATTTTCTTGCATTTCCCCAAGGGCAAGAGACTTCTCCTCAATAATCTGCCCAAGTCTCTCTTCAGTGGTCTGAACTTGGGCGGATAACTCCAAAACCTCTGCTTGATGCGCGACATCAATGTCACGTTCTGCGACGAAAAATAACGAACTTCGTCTGCCAGAACCACATCGCTCACCCCCTCTAGTATCGCAGCTTGGCCAGGGGCACGATGTTGTCCAAGAAGCTGGAACAGTCAAACGCACCGGTCAACTATGAAGACACGGGCAATTCCCAATCAGGAGCGAACACGGGGTCTTAAGGGAACGCGCTTCCCCCCGCTGTTGAAGTATCCTTTTAGGGGGAAGGCGTAACATCAGCCTTCGTGGAGGACTTTTCCTGGTCATCACTGATACACAAAAGAAGCGGTCAGAGAGATATAAGGAGGAATATGGACAATAGCCATAATACAAAAACAAGTGTTTACCTTAAGTTGATGGTGGCAGGAGGAGTACGTGGAGGAGTCCTTGCGAGATTCTCCTCACTCTCTTCCTCAGTCACGCGCACCTCTGTCCATGAGGGCCCAGCCCCCGTGCGAGCGGCTTTGTGCGAAGATGCTGGGGGCTCAATTGCCTCTTACCCAAAGCAGAGTTCTCCTCTTCTTCAAATTGTTGCGCAACGTTCTTAGCATCGTCAGTAAGATTATCCGATGATAGCGGGGATCTAAGAAACAGCGGTGGTTGCTATTGTGCTGGTGGTTGTTGTTATACGGGTGGTTGTTGTTGTACTGGTGGTGGTGATGGCTGGTCTGCGCCGGTTTCCTCATGCTCTTGCGCTGCGGAAGCCTCCCCAAATCTTTAGGGAAGGCACCAAGAACAAGGTCAAGAATATCCATGCCTGCGTGACAAACACACAGACAAGCAAGAGAAACATATTTTAGTTTTTGGCAGATGATGGTAGGACAGGGATGGAGGAAGAAAGGTGGGTCGCACCAACAGAAGGTGCAACCTCTATGTTCAGCACCGCCTTCTTGGCAGCAACACAACTTCCGTGCCGCAAGCAACTCGGACAACGGCACTTCCTTCTCAACCCTAAAAGGGTCAAGCACATCCCTTGGCTGAGCAAAAATTGGTACTGTTAGCTGCTCCGTGGAAGGCTTCAAGTGAAAGTTCGGCTGTGCTTCTGCACCCTCTGCCTTATGACGCGCCAAAGTGAGGCCTTACATCACAATCTCAATGGGCAGCTCATGGTCCTTGTCGCCAAGACCGAAAGATGGCAACGGACAAACACTCATATCCTTCAGGGTGGCTGTGATCTTAGACTCGGCCGTAGGGTCATAGTAGGGCACCTCTGTCAAATCTTTCTTCAACAAATCAGCTTTGTGTGCCTTCACTAAACCCTTGGAAGTACCCTCATTCACCGCAGCTATAATAGATTGGACAAAGGCGACCCGCAAAGTAGGGTCTTCCAAAGCACCCATGGCGGCTAGGCGCAAACCATAGCGCACCAGCCATCGCTTCTCGGCTACCTCCTTCATAAAACGCGGATACAGGTCTTCATCCAACTCAATACTCAACCTCTTCAGTTGGCTGCTGAGATCACCCACATCTCCTTTAACCATCTACATCCGCCACAAATTTATTCTTTCCCTTCTCAAAGGCCTCCATTACTTCTTGATTGAAGGCCTTTAGCTGCTTGAGCTGGGTGTGCTCATCTTCAAGTGCGGAGGCTAGCTTATCCTTCTCTTCTGTTAGGGAGTGAATGACGGAAGCATCTTGTCGCCCTCTATCGACTTCTTGATTGATATTTTCTTGCATTTCCCCAAGGGCAAGAGACTTCTCCTCAATAATTTGCCCAAGTCTCTCTTCAGTGGTCTGAACTTGGGCGGATAACTCCAAAACCTCTGCTTGATGCGCGACATCAATGTCACGTTCTGCGACGAAAAATAACGAACTTCGTCTGCCAGAACCACATCGCTCACCCCCTCTAGTATCGCAGCTCGGCCAGGGGGCACGATGTTGTCCAAGAAGCTAGAACAGTCAAATGCACCGATCAACTCTGAAGACACAGGCAATTCCCAATCAGGAGCGAACACGGGGTCTTAAGGGAACGCGCTTCCCCCCGCTGTTGAAGTGTCCCTTTAGGGGGAAGGCGTAACATCAGCCTTCGTGGAGGACTTTTCCTGGTCATCACTGATACACAAAAGAAGCGGCCAGAGAGATATAAGGAGGAATATGGACAATAGCCATAATACAAAAACAAGTGTTTACCTTAAGTTGATGGTGGCAGGAGGAGTACGTGGAGGAGTCCTCACGAGATTCTCCTCACTATCTTCCTCAGTCACGCGCACCTCTGTCCATGAGGGCCCAGCCCCCATGCGAGCGGCTTTGTGCGAAGCTGCTGGGGGCTCAATTGCCTCTTACCCAAAGCAGAGTTCTACTCTTCTTCAAATTGCTGCGCAGCGTTCTTAGCATCGTCAGTAAGATTATCCGATGATAGCGGGGATCTAAGAAACAGCGGTGGTTGCTATTGTGCTGGTGGTTGTTGTTGTACGGGTGGTTGTTGTTGTACTGGTGGTGGTGATGGCTGGTCTGCGCCGGTTTCCTCATGCTCTTGAGCTGTGGAAGCCTCCCCAAATCTTTAGGGAAGGCACCATGAACAAGTTCAAGAATATCCATGCCTGCGTGACAAACAAACAGACAAGCAAGAGAAACATATTTTAGATTTTGGCACAAGATGGTACTTACAAAATGCTACAAATAACGCGGGAAGAACCACTAACCATGGCCACTCTGGGTGCGGAAGAAAGGTATCTGATGTGCGCCATAGATGACTGGGCGGCTCAAACCAAGGATTACCAACAACGTCTCAGGGTAGGGTTGCACAGGGATGCGGTTGTTGTTCAAGGTCTCCGCGTCCTTAGAGTTGTAGGAGTTAGGGCCAGGCATTGGGTCCTTCCTTACCATTCCAGGGGTCAAAAAGGGTAAGGGAAAGGAAAGGCGGCTTCGTCAACCCAAAAGAACCTATCATTCCAGTCCCTTAAGGAGTCTATTTTCCCATCATAGCATTGCATCCCGCTCTTTCGCTTAGCGAAGGAAACCCAACCATTGGATAGTTGCCGTTGGTAGAAGACACGAAATAAGTCTACAGTGGGCTCTATATCTAGTGTACGGCAATTAATTTCGAAGTTAGAAATTTTGGCCGCCCCTACACAATGAAACTGGGATACGTGGGTCTCGTAATGCATCAGCACACTGACTAGAAAGCGCGACATGGGTATACGCTTATTTACGTAGTCAAAAAGCCGGGTATACACTCCTATTTTACCCACTGGAGCCTGACTGATATTATTCCAGGGGTTGGGAAATTTTTAGTGTAAATAATTTGGTATGTAGTAGTCTGTCGTGAATTGGTCAAGCTCCCCTATGGTCAGGATCGAAGTGACATCGGATAACTGTCTAACCATGGTTGCACGTATAAAGTAAGGTGGTCACAAAGGTTACCTTGGGAGGAATTTGGCGACGATAGAGTTTTTTAGCAAACGTTAATGGAGGATTGAGAGTTTTTGAAGTGATTAAACCAGTCAAGGGGGGTGTCATGGGTATATTTATAACCTTCTTAAGTTATTGTTCAAAGCTTAGATCTTTGCCACGTGTTACCCACTTGCTAGATCCAACGGTGGAAGATGAAGGGGTAACTATGACGTGGCAGACGCTTTTCCTGAGTTCCGAGGAGGTTAGGTAAAAGGGGGGGATGAATGTCCTCTTGGCGGGAATGTTTGAATTAATTGCTCATGTGTGGTCTATGCGCGTACTGGTTTTTTTAGCACTTGGAAGATTGTAGTCTAGTAGCCGCGGTTAGAACCTGCGACCACTAGACGAGGGGGACATGATGACGTATAGTCCCTAGTCGGGCTGGATATTCCGACTCACGGGTACTACCTGTATCCATTAGGAATGGATTAATACTTATGTGATGTGTGCACAACCCAGGAGGCCCGGTGATTCGCTGTCGCACATAAGGTTCATTGGTTAACCGTGTCCTCGTCGCGCTGCGATAGGATCATAAAAAAGTATAATCTATCTTATGATTATATTCGCCTAAGGAGAAGAGGATATACACTTATCTCATTTATGTAATAAGGATCAATCTATTTTGAATCATTATCTCTCCCTTAGGCCGCAAGAATAGGGAGCCCATCTTGGACTCTCTCGAGTATAAAAGGAGTTCCACAAAGGTACGATACACACAATACCCTAAACCCCAATATACTCAAACCGATTACTTACTCTCACGCCGAAGTCTAATCGTGGGTCACAAACCTACGGTAAGCCTAACGGTGTCTGTTTTAGTGCGTAGGGTCTTTAAACAATTTTCACTTGGTGCAAGAGGCGGAGTCCACAAGACCCCGAATTAAGCCTAATTCGGGTCAAGCTCGGTCCATCCAACTTTTGTATCAACAATAATCATAATAACAACATTTCTCCAGAATTATAGCCTTTGAAATGGGTTTTTGCTTATTATTTCATGTAAATTATAAAACTAGGGTTTTAAGACATCTATAGCTTATAACTTTCATTATAAGTGATCATATAAGCTAATTTATTTTGGATTATCTTAATAACATCCTATAAACATTATAACAAGTCTAAGAAAGTATTATAAAAATATCAAAGCTTAGCTAACGAAGTGATTACCTAGGTAGCTCCAAAATGACTCCTAATGGGACATATGACTATATATTCTTCACAACTCTTTCAAGAACTCTTAGAACTTCTTCTAAAGCTTGCTACTGATGTTAGGGACTTCTTACGGATTCAATGGAGTCTCTAGAGCAGAATGTGTAGGTGTAGAAGATTGAAAGTGAAGGATGATATGAAAATGAAGCTAAAGGCTCCTATTTATACTATTTTCAACACTTAGGCTCCAACATGAAACGTGTAAGAACAGTAGAGAAGTGACAAAGGTAAGCTAGGAAATATCTATGCAAGTTTGTAGAGCCTAGGAACAAAATATATAAGACTTGTGGTTCATATTAAGTCACGACATGAATTAGATAGGAATGGTGATGTGTAAGCTACAAGTAGGTGCATCACCTACTTATAAATATCTCAAAATATCTACTAGTACTGATCCTAAGTTTGAATTTGGGAGGGAAAGGTTTTAAATGGGTTATTGGAGAAAAAACCTAGTTGGATGTAAATCTAGGGCTTGTAACTTTTTAACTTTGTAATTCTTGTAATTAAGGGTTTAGGAATGTGATTAGTGATGGATTATTGTGTAATTAGGGTTTAGAAATTGTAATTAAGAAGTTTGGGTTTTTGGTTTGAAGTTTAACAAAGGTTTGGGGTGAAATTGGGAAGAAAACCTAGCTGAGTTAGGGTTTCTAATGATCTAGGGCTAAATCCTTGTTAAATCCATTATCCTTGATTTAGCTAGTGATGTAAACTCAATTTATACCTCCTACATTGCCCTCAATGTATTCATGAAGTCTCTACATTTGTTTTACTAATTTATTCTAAGTAAACATGTCCAAAGAGTGAAATTACCTATTTTAACCTAATTTATAACCCATGCATTGAAATGTTGTACCTTGTGCTTTAACGTACTTGTAAATTGTATTAATATAATGTTATAACCTAAATGTAATGCTATGACTTGTGCAAAAAGACTAGGTATTGATTCTAAGTGAAATGATAATTTAAGGGTTTTTTAGTTCATTAAGCCTAATGACTTTTTATCTTGAGTAATTATTATTTATATCATAATTACTTATTCATATGTGTTGTCCATTCATAGTTTATCATTATTGAGTTTACAACTCGTTTATAGGGATTCTAGAGTTTCTAAGGGAATTTAAGGTATCATAGTTACATTTGAGATGTTCTTATTCATAATGTACTTATTCGATTACTTTTAGAACTTAGACTTGATATATACATTGTGTTTACAACATACAGGATTATGTTGAAGTGATAGTTTAGGTTATAAGAACACATTCATCTTATCAAGTAAGGTACAAAAGCAAAAATTTCCAGCCAAATTTTCATATTCATTCAATTATAACACATAACACATAAGTGAAATTTGAGGATTGTCACATCAAAACTCATGAGAGATTGTTTTTTTCTTTTTTCTTTTATAATGATATTGTGTAATAAGTGTGTAAACACTTACCCTTTTGCCACTAAAATCAAGGAAAAACAAGACCTAATAATGTGTTTACTATCATAAAAGTCGGAATTACGCGTGGTTTTGTGTTTTTGTGTTAAATAGGTACAAATAATCAAAAGAAGAGAAAACACGGGATTTCACGGTCAAATGTTGAAGAAAAGTCCAAAAAGAGACGAAGACAAAGTCAAAGACCCAAAGTGAACTCAAGATCACGAAAACCGACAAAATCGACACGGTTTTGAAGAAAAGATCGAAAAGCCAAAAATCAAGTCGTTCTATTCGGGGAATTAATTCATCAAAGTTATTGGGCTTTGTGGGTCCCACTTTTGGTTAATGGGCCTTTAAAAGCTCAATGTGGAATATAGCTTTGAAGCATATGGAGTAAATTTGGGCCCAATCCCAAATTGCAAATTATAATGACGAATTAGAAATTATGGGCAGATTGGGCCAAACCCAAATATAAAACTCTTGCCTGGGACGGTTAAAAATAACAAAAGCCCATTTGGTTAAAGTGTTGAACGGTGATGCTTGGTCAAAGCCTCACACACGTCTTTCCCTGGTCAACTCCTATCCTCACCCCAACACACGTTTTAAATAAATGTTTATTATCCCTCACCCACTTCTTTCGATACAACCAAGGAAACACTCACCTCCTCCTTTTTTCTCTCCCAACACACGCAGCTTCTATCATTATTCTCCCATCACCCAAACCCTAAAAAATTGGGGGTTTTTCACCATTTGATGTTTAAGACGCGTGTTCTTCACATTACCCAATTAAATCCCCCCTCAAACCGGAACTAGTAACTGGTGGTCCTCTCGCCTCATCCTTTTTTGTGATTGGTTGTGACAACTCATCACACACAAATCCTCCAATCATATTATTCTAGCGTGGCGATCTGTGGGAAGTGAGAGAAAAGCTAAAAAGATCAAACGGCCACAATTGTTGCTGAATTTACAAGCTAGATCCAACGGACCTCAATTAAACCCTTAAAGAAAGAGAAAGAAGACCCCAAGCTCCTTGTTCATCTATAAATAGTGAAGGATAATCAGTTATAATATATTCCATGTTTCTTTATTTTACTGTTTTTATTTAGGAGTAGGATTTAGTTTTAAATAAATTTAGATTAAATTGTAATTTTTATTTTCAAAAGTATTGTAATCACAGTTTCGATTATTAATAAAGTTTTTATTTAAATCTCGTCTACATCTCTTTAAGTTTCTTGCAAATTTAATGTTAATCTGTTTTATTTATTTATTTATTATTATTATTAGTTTTTTTAATAATCATTAAAAAGTAAGAAAAGTGGATGGTATTAATCTTCCCTACTGGAAGATTTTATAAAAAAATCTGTTCGAAGATGGGTTACTGTTTGGTTCGGTGGTGTTGAATACCTGGTGATGTTTCGGTTTCGATCATAAGGGGGTTCATCGCCCACCTTCGACCCAACGGTTTTCATCAATCAGGTTTTATTTCTTTTTTATTGTTCTTGTTATTTTATGGATTAATCTGTTTTAGTTATTGAGTATTTATTTCGTTGATTGGATCTGCGTATTATGTTACTATGTTTTATCTGCTTGAGTTCTAGTTTCTGTTTGGGTTTCGAATCTGTTTAGATCTGCTTGTTTGATTTATTTAGCTGATTTTTAGCTATTTATTTGGTATTCAGTTTAGATTGGTTCTGCTTATTTTTGATGTTATTTTGGATCTGCTTATTTATTTTGTTTTTGTTTAAGTTTGCTTTAATCTGCTTAGTAATATTTAGTCTCTGTTATAAATCTGTTTTTTTTAGTTTTGATATCTGCTTGAATTATTTTATAACTGCTAGTGTTTGGATTTGAGTTTTGTTGGAATTGCTTATTGATTTTCAGTTTTAGATATATCTATTTTATCTGCTTATTTTTGTTTAAGTCTGCTTATTTGGTTTATTAATTATCTGTTTCGTTTAGGTTTAATGTGCTTGTTTTATTTACTCGTTTAGTTTTTCAGCTTATTTCGTTATAGCGTATCTGTTTATGTTGAGCTTATTTGGCGTATATTGTTTGCTTATTTCTTGCTTTCTATGTTAGTATATGTTTTGTCTGAATCTGCTTACTTATGGTGTAATGAGTCTGCTTATTAGATTTGTTAGAAAATGCTTATTTGATTTAGTTGGTTATTTAGTTTGTTTGCTTATCTTTTTGCTTATCTGATTTTTGCTGTTGTGCTTATTTGTTTTCTTAGTTTGATTGTTTTTACTGCTAAAAAGAACTCAGACTCTTTCTGGTCTGAGTGATCAACATAATCAAAATAAAATTGTCGTCTATGGGTTTCGAACCCTTGACCTCTAGCTCAGAGGTCCTAGAACTTTTCCATCTGCTCTAGGTCTTTATTTATGTTTGATTACACATAATTAAATTAATATAGGTTCAATTCGTAGTTGGCAGTTTAATTAATTGTTTTATTACAAGTTTTAGATAAATTAATTTTTAAATTAAATAGTTTTCTTTTATTATAATTTTTCTTTTATAAAGTTTTAAAATTTGTTTAAATTCAAAATAGTTTTTAATATTTTAAAATTAGTTTAAAAAAATTTAAAATATATTTGTCTTTAAATATTTTAATTAGATTTTTCATAATTTTAAAGTATTTACTTTTTCTTAAAATAGATTAAATTAATTTTAGTTTCATTTTTAAATAGTTTTCACAAATTGTTTTAATAATTTTAATTAAATAGTTTTTAGTCCTTAAAAATACCAAAAAGTTTTATTTACCAAAAACAAATAAGTCTTACGTTTAGTCCGATTTCAATTCGAGTCGAGTCGAGGAAACGAACATTAATTGCTTGATAGGACTAAAATTCCTAATATTATTGTGTAATATGATGTATGCGTACATCATATTCGCAATTTTCTTAGGATCGATCAATTGTGCGAGTGTTTTATATATTATAACCCACTTCTCGTTAGGACACCAAAACTCCTCATCCGCATATTTCCTTTTTATATTGTGCATGTTCCTCATCCGTATATGTGAAGCCCATGGTGAAATGAACTAAATAAGAATAAAGCGTTTTGAATATATCTCATCAATAAGATAATACCTCTATTTACATATCATGTCGTTGGCCACATACGAAACCTATGGTGCTTTCCTATTTTAAGTCACTGAAAATACGCCATTGACATAAAATGTTCATCGTCGTTCACCTTGGAAACACCAAACAATTCAATGCATGTCAAATCCATCTTGTGAGGCAACCACATAAAATAAAATGACAGATAGTGGCTCGTGATTATCCTTACAAGTTTGAACACGATATGCATCTGGCAATTATCTCACAGTCAACCTGTATAATCAATGCTACATAACGTCTTAGGGGACCTAAAAGCATAGAGTTCTTCGACATCGGTACTAGTAGGCATTCGCAAAAATTCGTCTCCATATAAGTCTATAGCACCCTTATAGAAAGCTTGGAGATCATCACGAGAAGATTTTTTCACCAATTTACATATATTCATCTAGAACATTTGGGTGAACGTGTATGTTAATTGATGAATTGCATATGTATACGTTATCAACAGATAAGTGCCAACTTATATTTTACAGTTAGTATCTTTTTGAAAAATAGGGGTGCAATTGAGTAAAGTCGAGCTCAAGTTTTATAGGGATTGAGCTTGGCTTGATAAAACAATTGTAGGCTTGAGCTTCGCTTGATAGCTTGTCAAGCTTTAACAATCCAGGCTTGAGCTTGGTTTGATAAGGCTTGATTAAAGCTTGAATGTGTATAAAATTATTTTTTTTTATAATAAAACTCATAAAAAAAACTTATGTATAAAGTAAAACAAACAAAAACCATAACTCAAAATCATATTCGATTCATTTAGCATTAATAAATCCAAAAACAACGTAATCGTACAGTCTTGGTTTCAAAGTACATTTTACGATCCAATGCAATTAAGGTCCCAAAGGTCATTGCATGATGTGATTGCTAACACAATTATGACACATTCGTATTAAAAAGGGTACAAAAAAATATTTATACATATTACATTTCACCAAGTACCAAGTAAATGTAATAAATCTATAAAAATAAAAAAATTATTTAAAATACGATGAGCTAAATTATAAATTTAATCAAAGTTAAAATCCTTTGAGAATATGTTGTTTATTTATGAAATAAGTCTTTATAAGTAAGTTAATACTCAAATTAACCATAAGTTGCTTATATGAATTCATCATAAAAATACATTTTAATAAAGCTTGAAAAAGCTTGATAAGAGTTCGAGCCGAGCTATCAAAAGCTTGAGATTGATGTATGTTTCAAGCTATATTTTGGGATTGAGCTTGATAAAAGCTTGGCTTGATTGAGCCAAGCTCGAGCTTGATTTGCTTGATAAAAGTTTGGCTTGATTGCAGCCCTAATTGAAAATTTGCTGAATTACCAACTAATTCCTAAACAACATGCATGAGTAGTGTTTGGCTTGTTCAAAACCACTTACAGAATAATATTCCATCGTACATTCAGTGTTTAGATAACACTACAAAGTTAGACCCTTTCCCGTCTATTTTTTGGACATTTCCCCGGTGACATGCCACTAGAGAAATGTTTCCCCAACGACATGTCGTCGGGGATTATTCGAAGGGAAAAGCCTGAAGGGGATTGTTTTTCCAACAATAATCCTAAGCGACACGTGGTTCCCACATCGTTTTCAATCAACAAAATAAGTGCCACGTTGGCTAATGTTTCCCCAGAGACATGTCGTTGGGATAATAGCGGCGTATTAACAAAAACTTGATTAGTTTAACCTTAACAGTCACACGCGTCCAACTTTGCCCCGGCGACATGTCACCGGAGAATATCTTCAAAAAATGTTGACTTATCAACGCTCCGAGGTAGTATTCGTCGTTTATGTGACACCTTTCCCCGACGACATGTCGCCGGGGATAACTCTTGACCATTCAAAAAGTCAAACGAGTCATTATTGACTATTCAAAAAAATCAAATTATTTCCCTGACAACATGTCACTGGGGAAAAGTCTGCAATTTTTTATTGCAACCTGCACAACAGGCATTGGCATTTTCCAGATTTTTTCGGATTTTTTGGAAAATCTACGAAAACATGAAACCTGTATACACCAATATGAAATCTACCCAAATACACCACAACTCGTTCCAAAACAAAATACAATATAACGTATCAACGCATTTGATATATTACACATAGAATCGTCCAAAATCATACTAAACAAATATATAGTCTCAAAACGAGTGACCAATGTTTTTTTTTTTGAACGGCAATATATTAAACTAGCAAGGAGCTAGAGAAAAATTACAAAGAAAATAAATTAGGGTTTTTCAACCAATCTATCCAAGAAAAACGCCTATTATATCGATTAAAACACCATTGATAAGCAAGTAAAACAATATCGTCGTAAATAGTGGAATAAGTTGGAGGGGATTCGTCATGGATAACCTTATTCCTGAAGCGCCAAATGAACCACCATGTCACGTAAAATACGCCTTCCAGCATAACTTTAATCTTGGCCGGAAGACGACTAGAGGATAACCAGATCTGCCAATCATCAAACGAAGACCAAGAATGATAATCCAATTCCCACCATAGCAAAATACGCCTGTAAAGCTGAACCGTAATATTGCAGTTAAACAAGAGATGCTGAATATCTTCGACCGACTCATGACACAACGGGCAATCAACTGTATCAACTTCCACCCCACGAAGAACCAGATTAGACCTAGTAGGCAAACTATCCTTGCGAGCCCTCCAAACAAAAACGTTTACCTTTATTGGAACATATCTAACCCAGCGAGTCGATTCACTATGAAAAGGTAAATATAAAGTATCAATAAAGTTGCGAACATCCTTAACTTTGAACTCACCGTCTCCGTTTAAATCGCAAATCCATCGATCACTAGACGAGGAGAGGACAACCGAATTTAAGAGAGTACATGTTCTAATTAAAAAATCGGAAATATATTATTCATGTTAGGAACGCCTAAATAAAATACAAGACACAAATACCATATGCTTACCCCATATCGATCACCTAATCCTCATCCTACTCCTCGTCATCATCATCATCAAATAGGTCCTGGTTGTCTACCCCCCCCCCCCCCCCTTGCTGCTGCTAGTACCTCACATTGGAGTCGAGTTTTCTTGTGTAAGCATCGAAGAAAATCTACCGTCTTGCCTAAAAATCTTCGTGATCACATTTAGCTTTCGCATTATCTTCTTGGTCTTTTTCTTTAGCTTATCGATCTCAAAGCTGTGGCTGCACTCAGGCTGGGGAAAAGAGGAGCGTTGAGACACGACCCTGCCAATACCCGAGAACTGTCCCCGACCCTTGCCCGGGCGAGTAATCTGAATGATCTCCTGCTCTGTGTACGGGACACCGATGGGGGTATTGGACCCTAAATCCTGTAACCTAATCATCTCCTTCTACGTAGTAAAAAAACATAAGTTAGTTAATATATTAGTCAGGTTTCCCGAGAATTGTTTCTAGACAAATAATTAAAGTGCCACTATCTGAAACAAAACTTACATATATCGCTTGGTCCCCGAGATCCTGGAAGGCGCCACCTACTGTATGATGACGGAAGAATGTGTCAGTAAGAGATGGGTACTCTTGTGTTTATTAGCTACTCAATAAGAGACGGATATCCTGCCAATCCCCGGATTCCCGATGGGGACGGAGGTCAAACAACGACTGCAACCATATACAACAAAAACAGAGTTAAAGATATAATTTACATATTTATCTAAATTTGCTTATTTATTTATATGATATAAATAAATAAACGAATTTAGATAAATAATTTATCTAAATTTGTTTATATATCTATATGATATAAATAAATAAATGAATTTAGATAAATAATAAATCGAAATATGTTTTGTTATTTATATGATATAAATAAATAAACGAATTCATATAAATAATTTATTTATATTTATTTTTTTATTTTATTTATATCATATAAATAAATAAACGAATTTAGATAATTGTGCACAATTAAATAAATAAACATGGTAATGAAATCTTTACACATATATATAGGAGCAAGTATATGAGTTGGATAATGTGACATGACACATTTAATGTGACATGGCACAATATAATCCTCTGTGTCACCCCTCTAATCCTACATGACACATATAAACGATGACATGACACCCTTAAAAGATGACATTACACTATTCAGATTTTCGGAAATGTAAAAATTATGTCAATGGTCAGATTCAAACTTTTGACGTGGGGATTAAAACCCATGCACACAACCACTTTGCTATCAATGCTTTGTTGATCATATTTGAAAAACCAAATTACCATCCTTTAAAAAATTATTTAACAAACTCATTAAATTTATGATCTAATTAATCTGATTCCATAAATATTTGATTTGCTGTTACAATTAAAGGATTTCCAATATATTTCATTCAAAATTTAAAATTGATTTTTTATTCCTAACTGTTCGGCAAGAAACATATATTGGTTCAAAATCACGAAATTCATTTAGTTTTTTTTCCTAAGATCAATCATTTGTTTTTTTTCTCAGTTTTTTAAAACCATAATAGCATTCGTGTATCTTTTATAGGTAACCCTAACTATTGTCATCTTTTTTGCAGGTAGGTTTATCTTTGATCATGCATGTTATTCACAGAGGTACAACCTTAAAATCAGGTTTTAATGTCAGTTTGCGTAGTTTTATCATGAATCCGGTTTTAAAATCATGAGTTCTATCTGTTATAATATGATCTTTTAGTTTGTACAATTTACGGGGTAGTTTGCTATTGGAAGTGATTCCAAAAATAATATTTTGGAATCAAAACATAAGTTAGTGTTGTTTGGCATTGTCTTTAGTCGATGCTTGTGATCCAATATTTGCTCTATATAACTGATATTAAGGCGGACACAACTCAAAGGTAAATTGCACATAATCCGTAAAGTGAGTTTTATTCTAATCAAGTTTCGATCGGTTTTGATTAAAGGTAATAATTTCTTTTTTATTTTTAGGTTTCTAATGAATTAATTTTGCTTATCTGTTAGTAATTATTGCTTTGGGCAATAAGTGTTAAGGTAACTATTTAATGGAAAATTGATTTACCTTTTTATTCCAGTTTTTGGCCACACTTGATATTGATTATAATAAAAAAAATGTTTGTTTTGTTTTTTTTGTTCTACTTCTGTGTTACGAATTTGATCACAACCTCCATGTTTAATGTTAATGGGATATCTTCTATAATGAAAAAAGGTATGTTAGATCTAATTAAATGTTTGTTGACCCTCCATGTTTTTAAACACGAAATTCACTTATGATCAAATATGTTGTTTTTTTTGTTTCTGTATGCATATATTGGTTGTTTTTGCACGCTGGTCATCTTCATTGCTTTGTTTAAAGGTATATGTGCCTCTATTCTTAAATCCTTAATGATGAACTATGTTGATCTTTTTAGATTTTTTCTCCATATAATGGTTTGTTTTTTTGCAGCTTGGTCATCTTTTGTGTTTAAAGGTATGTCTCCTTCTCAAACCCTAATGAAACAGTGTGGTAAAATATGTTGTATTTTTTAGTTTATGTAAGTATATACTGGTTGTTTTTGCAGGTTGGTCATCTTCTTTGTTTTGTTTAAAGCTATGTGTGCCTCTTTTCTTAAAACCCTAATGATGAACAATGTTGATTTTTTTAGATTTTGTCTCCATATATTGGTTTGTTTTTTTGCAGGTTGGTCATCTTTTTAGTTTAAAGGCGTGTCTCCTTCTCAACACTAATGAAACGGTGTGGTATTTTTAAAGATATTGTGTTGATTTGTTGTCTCTTGAATGCACAAACTCGATATGCAGTTGAACACGTTTAAATAGGCCAATTATCTGATTTCGAACACAACTCATTAGGAAAAGGATACATGTTATCTTTATTTACTTATCAATATATCTTATCAATGAGCTTGAAGGCCACAAGGGCATGCTAATTTTTTATACCTCATATATAGGTTACACATAGGGTGAGCGATTGAGCAAGACTGTGAAGGCACTACACAAGATATGTGCGACCACAACTGAACCTGCTAGGTACCTATAAATGGTTAAAACTTATAGTATTGTCATGTAAATGTACCTTTGATCAAATTACATTAATAAATATATTTACTATTTTTCAAGATTTATAAGATTTAGATATAATTTTGTTACATAGGGACTGGTCAGCGAGTGCAGAATTACAAAAAGAAGAAAACCATTACCATGGTGGCATGGAAGAGGTTAATTTTACAGTTGTCCACAAGTTGTATTTTTTCAAATCTGCTATTATAGGTTCCTTCCTTTTCAAATTAAAAAATCCTTCTATATCTGATGAGTGGGAATAGGAGTTATTATTGGAGAGATGATAGTGAACATCGAATGGAGAACCTGACAATAAACCAATAAGTATAACTTGCCAGTTGTTAGTGTCGATAAGTACCTTTAGGGCAGGATTCATTCTTTATTCATGTAATATATGTAAAAGCACGAAACACTATACAAATAAAATTACAAAGTAATCGGATCTAGCTGGACAATGTCATTCGCTATATTGAAGCTGTGAAGGCAGTTGTACCTCTCCCTATTTCACTTGGAATAGCTTATCAATATTGTTACAAATATATATTTCATTTTAAGTGATTTCTGCATTTTGAAAATTGCAATTTTGTCACGAGTTTGAGTCTTTAAGTAAGAGTATTGTAAAAACACAACCTTTGTGTATTTAAATTATAGAATGGCGAACTAAGTGCATCTAATCTCGTGTTTTTTCACCACTGAAATTTTCTGTCTATTTCATGAAAGTTTCATCAAGTTGCAAGGTCCTGTTTTAGTACCTAACTCAAATATTTGGTTTTGGATTCGTCTACAAGGTAATTTTGTAAAATTTTCGTCTTCTTCTATGGCATATTATTACTTCAGATTATGTAACCTTTAAAATTTAGGTGTATAACTTGTGCCAATGTAAAAGATAACAAATAAAGTTTAAAAAACGAACATGTTTAGTTCTCATATGAACATGTTTAGTTAATAAGAGGATGTTTGGAATTGTTTACTTATCTGCATTTGAAGAAGATGATATGATATATTCAAAAGCAAAATTTTACCAAAATCAGATACGTAGCTATATTGTACCTAGAGTGTTACTCGATACTGTTTATGCCGAACAATGTCTTGATTTATTTTTAGCTTGGATTTCTCAACAAACGGTGCAACAAGTTGCTTTAAAACATAAAAGCGTTTTATTTGTCAATTGTGTTTTCAATTAATCTGTTTTAGAGGTATAATTCCTAATTGTTTGGAAAGAAACAACTATCGGTTTTAAAACACGAAATTCATTCATGATCAAATATATTGTATTTTTTAGTTTTTGTATGCATATTTTGGTTATTTTTGTAGGCTGGTCATCTTCATTGTTTTGTTTAAAGGTATGTGTACCTCTTTTCTTATAGCCCTAATGATATAATATGTATGAAAATAAGAAAGTCACAGGTTTTAAATTTTAATGCTTCAACTACATTCATGTATCTGGTTTAACTAGGCGAGTACCCGCGCATAGCGGCGGAAATTGCGTAGCAGACAATAATTAACAATATGTTATATTTTCGTAAGCGTTTCATGTAACGTCGTTCAAAATATAATGTAAAAATATCAAAATGAGTTACAAACGGTTTTAAGATAACATTGACAAAGACTACACAATTGGGAATACTGAAAAAACCACGCATATACATTATGTTATCACATTTTCACTCCTCTATGTAAAGACATGTAATTCTCAAGTCTTCCATCCCGGAACCCACGCTATTTACAGATACTTGTAATAGACGTTGTTGGAAATGAAACGAATTAAAACGTGAACATAATTCGTTATGTTTTTCAAGCTAAATAAATGTTCTTGTATTGGACTAACACTTAACATAATATAGTTTGGTTCATATGTAACAACACATAAGAAATATGGAAACGTTTACTTTTCTTGGTGCCTTGCAATTAACACCTTCGTTCTTAGTTGTGTCATCGATGACTGCGCCATTGCTTCCAATAGCTCGTGGTAATGGTGATTAAACACCACCAAATGTATTTATAGATGCCCAAACTTTGTTGGTTAACCTGAGAGGAATGGTCATCAATTATGAATAGGCTCGGTGCTTTAGAACCATACAAAAGACACAATCTATATCATATAGTGGAACTACGGGTCTGTTATATGAGATCCTTAAAGTTTGAGATGGGAAGGCATGCTTACGAAATTAGAAATAGAGTGTAGTACCAAAATGAAGCAGCTTCCCAACTATTAAAGTATGCATCAAACTCCCAAGAAGATCCAATATGCTAGTTATCTATTTGTTTTAGATAAAAGGAGGCTAACATGGCAAGTTCAATTTCAAATAAATAATCACTTTTCCAAAATACATGTAATTTTGCACCTTGTTCAGACAGGTAATAGAATTATACTTTATTCCATGGTTTCAAAAACATAAAAAATATAGAAGTGGTGGTGGCTTGCCAATTCAATGCAAACAAATATTTAATACTAATCAACATTTGCACATGACATGTTTTGTAAATGGACCGATTCTCCTTGGGCTAAACCGGAGGTAAAAGTTATTATCGGGTTAATTCCAATCACCCTGTTATAACTTGTAGTTACTTTAGCTAACACAAAATACATAAACAGAAAATAGAAGATATACGTACTCCTAAACACCCCTATTGATTGTAGTCACTATAACTAAGAAGTAAGTACATATGCTGAAAAGTAAACAAAATTAATCCTATATACACGTTTTAAGTTGTAGAGACTATAGCTAAACACCTAAACTAATAAGTACATGAATAAGAAACATATGTAATTTGAAACACACCTTATTACTTGGTATTATCATTTATATATATTCATTTATAAAAAGTTATGTTAAGACAAAATATGATGCAATCAAACCTAATTGCAACATTAAATCATACACTATATCATGGTCAAAAAATCTAGAACCATTAGGACGAATATAAAGGAAGTAGAACACCTTCATTATTGGTACATTAAAAAAGATGTAGAGATTTGATGTAATTTATATGGACGTAAAGAAGTTGCTTATATTCTTAGGTTGATTGTAAGTTACTATCCAATTTTTTTTTATATCTTCACATCATGTATATGTGTTGTAAAAAAGATAGTATAGTCATTAGGGTACATATAACAACATAGTTAATATTGAATCACCTGCAGACCTTCTGCGTCACTTATGAGAGAGTATTCCATATGTGAAATGTTCATGAAATTAAAATTTTGTGGTAATGTAAGTAGGGGTGTCGAAAAAGTCGACCGACCAGACCCTGAATAAGCCTATTCGGGTCGGGTCAGTCGGGTGCAAAAACGAATTCGGCTCAATTCGGATTGACTCGAATTGACCCGAGTTCTTATTACGCTTGTTTTAGGGTTTATATTTTTTAGCCTTGACCCGAATTGACCCGAACCCGACCAACCCGACTCGAATAACACATTTTACATTGTATTATTACTTAAATAAGCCAATTTTTAGACTTATCCTTATACTCGGGTTGACCCGACCCGAATTGACCCGAACTCGAGTGACTCGAGTTCTAATTAGGATCAGGTTCGGGTATGATTTTTTAAGTCTTGACCCGACTCGAATTGACCCGAAACCGATTGAACTGACACGATTCCCACCCCTAAGTATAAGTGTGATCCATTTAAATGCATAAAAGTGTAGACTCACCTCCAAATATTGAGTGCAAACAATCAGAGTGGACATTAGGTGATTTAATAAGTCATGATAATCCAACTAAAATTAAGCCTAATAGTTCGTAAATATATCTTAAAATGGTAAATAGAGCATCAAATAAGCTTACGAATTTGCTTACTTTTGTTGTGAGCTTAAGATGTTGCCATAGCTCTTCATCATATTCTTTCAAAAGTTGTCACAACATTGAAATTGTTGAACGAATGCCAACAACAGTATTACCAATTTGCTTTTAGGAATTATTTGGAATACCAAAGGGGCGTCAGGTTAGATAATTTGTCACATGTTCGATATGTTATGTTATGCTCTTGCATTCACTTTAAGTTGGTTTTGGCGTGAAAAAGGCACAAACCAAGGGATAACGTGACAAACCTTGAGCAGACACCAAATAGATACGAATAAAAGAGAAGAAGAGCAAGGTTCGTCAAGGATAGATCATCATCAGAAGCTTGTTTTGCAATCCTGCATTTGAAACTTCAGCAAAACCAAAAACATAATCACAAAAGATAAGTACATACCCAAAATGTATTGCATAACTAAAATCAACAGAATGCAACAAAATTTGTATGAAAGAAAAAAAGGGTGTATAGCAGCATTTTGTGTCTCAAAGGCAACATATATGTTTGCTTGAAAAAGACACGACTTGCTTATCATGTAAGTTATTAAGTTCGTTTTTCCCTTTCATATTTGAATGTATAGGAAAACAAACAATAGAAACACCAATAGCGGAGAAAACATAGACTATTAACGTTTGAAATCTAACCAGAGCGAGCAGTAAAATCATTTTCAAACACCTATTGACAAGTTTAGATATTGTTAGAATCTGGTATTTCAAGCTTACTTTTAATGTCAATAACTTGAATAATGTAACAAAGTTACTTACACATCTATGTTATGAGTAAAGCTTATGTAGGAAGGTTAAAGTATACAAAGTTCCATTACCATTCTTCGCTTTTAGTAACAGCTCATCACCCTTTTATCAATCTAAAAAGTAAGAGTTCATATAGGTTAGCAAACGCTATTTGCAGGTTACATATTAGCTTCTTATTAAATCAATAACGTATTTTAGATGTGAAAAAATCAATTGCTGACATATATAGGTCTGGCCCTAAGAGGTTCATGGATAATTACCTTGAAGGCTTGAACTCAACCACGTTAAATATGACTGCATATGTAAAAAAGATTTCAAAATCAATCAAAGTCAAAAACCGGTTTTTAAGAAATAATGAGAAAATAACTCGAAAAAAATCCATATGATACATGATTTATAAAGACAGGTACCTTCATATTGTTCACATCTTCCAAACAAGTTAATATTACATGAATCCTAACCAAATAAGAAAGAAGACACAGTTACTGGCCACTGAAATAAAAATCAACATCACAACTGAAATCGAAATACAAATCATCAAGAAAAAAGTACTTACTTTTAAAAATCAATGTGAATGGATCGAAACTGTTAAATGAAAAGAACAACTTGTTTAATGGTAGTAGCTCGGTAACGTTTTGGTATGTGACTCATTTCAAAGTGGGTGGTTCGACTACTCTATACCACCGAAACCAACAAAAATCAACCACCAATACCACTAACGAATATCACCAATCGAAACTACCTTGAAGCCACCTAAACCATCAAGAGATGGGGCGGATTCGGCAGATTCGGTGGTAATAAAGTTATGGTGGCGGTGGTTTTGATAAAATGAGTAGTGGCGGCTGAGTTTTTTTTTGTGTGTGTGAATTAGGGTTGAGCTAGAGAAGGAGAATGCGATTTGTGTGTGTGAGGAATGAATTAACGCCGGGTGAAGTTCAAATCTCTGTGATTGTCAAAGCATAAAAATGGAATTGTCAAATGATAAATTTGGAAACAGAAAAAGATTTTTATAGTTGCCTTAAATTGTTTTCTTAGTGCTACGTATTTCTATGTTTTCAAAAGTAGTGATTTTTGTAAATATCGTAACATTAAATTGTATGGAGGAAGATATTCACAATTAAAACACGCCAGCAACAT
This sequence comes from Glebionis coronaria, assembly GCA_025667525.1. NCBI lineage: Eukaryota > Viridiplantae > Streptophyta > Magnoliopsida > Asterales > Asteraceae > Glebionis > Glebionis coronaria. Next base: position 36,948,187 of record CM046879.1, read on the forward strand.
TATTAACATTTCAAAATTTCCTTATTTACATAATTGTGTTATACTACTTGCCTAATTTATTGATTATAGAAATTGATTATGTCAACTACAGAGTTTTTGTTTTCTTACTTGCCTAATTTAGTGAGTTTTCAACTTTTCAACATTCAAGTTTCAACATTTGCTATAAACCCTTTATAGGGTATATATATTAAACCATGCAAACATTAATATTACTGACTCCTCATTTGTCACTTTATCTCTTTATAAGCGTGTAAATATGATGCAGAGGTAAAACTAAAATTTGAAATCTTATTCCAACACTGATACTTATTACAATACAAAAAAATGAATCCAGGGTACAAAGAAGCCTTTTGGATGCTGATATTCAAGATTCGATGCAAAACAAGTAAATTTTAGAAGTATTTGTTTTGGATAGTTTATTTAATCATTAATGTGTTTGTATTAACTAACTAATATGAGTAAATCATTTCAGGAAGCAACATGAGGAACCTATGGCAAAAGATTTGTTGGTAACCAATAGTCCAACAAAAAATTCAGCTAATAAGGCCAAGCTGGAAGACGATATTCCTGACGAATGGGATTACCCGCTGGAAGCTGAAGACCAGAAAAGGTGGAAGCTTGGAATTGAACAAGAGAAAATGTTAGAAGAAAGTAAAAAACGTATGGAAGAGCACTCGAAAAAAGTTGTTGCTGTACCAAGTATTAAAGAAGAGTATCCATCTGAACCAGATACTGAGTATTATGATGAAATGAGCAAGTAGAATGTTATGATTAAGAGGAGCAAGTAGAATGCTGGGATTATGACGAGTTGCATTTAGCCTTTGATCAAGAGAAGTCACCAAAATTGTAATCCATATAATTTAAATGTCAAATTTTGATTATGAAACATCCTTATTTTTTGTTTCTAATGAAAAATTAGTATCAATATTATGTATTCACTGAAGTAAAAACTATTTAAGCTTCAATATCAATGATTTTTTGTGTTTATTTTGCATTTTTAAGTCTTATTTAACTTATATAATTTATGAATTGTACCTAAAGTTACCAGATTTAAATTGTATACATGAAAAACGTTTTTTCCCAAGATTATTTGTCGTGTCATATTGTTTGTTTAAACATTAAAAACCAATAACTCCTCATATATTTTGTACCGACCACCAAATTAGGCAAGAATAAAATAAGATGTATTGGGCTTTTATATCCATTTGATTTTATAAAAATGTAAGAAAATAAAATTATATTAATAATTTAAATATCAAACATACTTAAACACATACTTGATAAAGATGTTTTACAAATAAACAATTAAAAAGGATATCCTACATACAAGATAATAAGTTCGTAACCAAAACATACAGTTCATTGTCTTGGCATCTATACGTATGTATAATCAAGTTCATACTCTTGATGTACGAAGTCTTGAAGAAGACTATCCAATCGAACCAGAGCCAAAGTATGATGGTGAACACGACGAAAAAAGAATGTTGGGATTATGATGAGTTGCATTTTAGCGTTTGATAATGAAAATCACAAAAAATGTAATCTATATATTTACTATCAAATGTATATTATGAACATCCTAATTTTTTAGCTCAGATAATTTTTGATTCATTCAAGAGTATGTATATTTATATTCCGCTAATTTGAAGCTTTATGTCGTAACTGAATTTGCATTTTATATATGTAATTTTATTCATTCTATATTGTTATAAAATGTATAACTTTTGTATTCTAATTATTTTCTTTAATATGTTTTTACAAATATTTAATTATATCTTTTTATCAATTATACTTATTCATATAATTATCATGAAGCATACCCGCCCGTTGGGCGGGTTATGAAGCTAGTATAAACATAAAATGATAATGAAATCACTTACCCCCATCTTCGTGATGACCCCTACCTATTATGCTCTGGCATATCGCGCCAAGAAGGGTAGTGTTTGGGCAACCTCCTAGTGATTTGCCTAAGGTAGTTGCACTATTTGGCGTCATTCGGACCAGTAGGCATCTGAGTGCTCTGGTCCTCCATATCAAACTGAATCGGAAAGGGCCATGTGTCTTAGTGGCGAGGTGAGTTGCTAAGTTACGAGTGTCTACGCGGGTATTCAACCTACCCCCGACCTTTCCACCCAAGTTGGGTTTTTGCCTGCCCGTGCCTACAAAATCAAGTGAGTGATAAAATCAATAAAATTAAAGGCAAGAAAATTCAATGTATCAAGTTTATGCTTGTATTACAATAATCAAGAAATTATTACCTTGGTTATTGAAGCAACCCCCGGTGAGATTCTGAGACGGCGGCGACGATCCTCACCGCCACTGTCACCGCCGTAACCCCGTGCAACATCCGCTGACATCTGTACAAGTAGCATTAGGATAACATATAACAAATAATAAAAGCATGCACACATCCAAATACATACACATCAAAATAAACATACACATTTAAACAATCTACAACAGTTTCCTTCATTCATTCATTTAAATAAGTGTCTTTTACAAGTTGCAACTAAAAATCAATTTTCTTCTTCACTAGAATTAACCTTATCTTGACCATCATCAAGATCAAGGTTGACACCTTCATCGTCAGGCGAATCTGTTAAATAATGAGGAATGGGGTCTTCCTCGTCAATAATATCGTCTTCGTCATCAATATCAATAATAAGCTGTCTAAAAACAACTTATTATAATAAGTTTTTTTAAACAGCTTATCAGACAACTTATTGAAATAAGTTGTCTAAAAAGAGTTTATCAAAATAAGCTGCTTATTATAATAGGCGGACAAGGGAGTGTTTGGATTTACGTTTAACACAAACAAACAACCTTTTTACATTCCTCACGTAAAATGGAAAAAAATTATAAAACATACCTTCGCCGCTCCCTACCACTAAATGTCGTCCAGGACCGCCAACTGCCGTTGTCAACTCCTACTAAAACATGAAACAAACAAACACACATCAGTTTATATAAAAACGAATATTAATTAATATAAAAAAGTCAATAAATATACTAAAAACCTTGAATTAAAAAAACAAATCCACCACCACCAAACTTGTTTAGAGAATTATCATTTAGAGGGTTAAGGAAAGAAATACATTTTAGAGGGTTTAGAGGAGTAGTGGTTGTGCTGTTGTGGTGGTGGTGGTGATGACGGAGGTGGTGATGGTGATGACGGAGTTGGTGGTGATGAATCGGTGGTGATGGTGATGAATATGTGGTGATGTTATGGTTTTTCGTCAGGTCTTTTTTTTGGATAAGAGTATTATGTTTTGGGAAGATAGCAGATGTGGTAAAAAAGTTAACTTTTGTCAAACTTTTCCCCGGTGACATGTCACCGGGGATTATTCTAAGATTTTTCGACTAGCGAAAATGACACAACGTTGAAAATTTTCGTGGGAACCTGACGATGTTTCTCATGCGACACCCCGTTCGGGGATTCCTTGGACATAGTTCAACTTGTCATGATCTGTACCAAACTTTGTCGTGTTTGGTCCAATCTTTCCCGTCGACATGTCGCCGGAAAAAATGTCTGCTAGAAATTGATATATTTTCATTATTGGTTTCTTATTGTTTTTAAAATATTATTATTATTATTTATAAAATAATAGTTATAAAATGTCATCCGGCTGGAGGACCAATAAATGGGTAGATAGATGTATTAAGTTTTTATAATCAAATCAAAATTGGAGCAACATAAAAAATATCACTTTTTAAACATCAATGTGTCAAATATTTAGTTATTAACTGCAAAAGGTAAAAGGACGATACACATACGTTTTAGAGTTAATTAAGCAATGCACATTCAATAGGATTGATGGAAAACATCTAACTCATAAGCATTGTACTAACTTTTCCAACCATAACATGCCGACTCATCCATTTAATATCAAACGTACAACCATAACATACGACTCATCCATTGAACATCTAACATACAACCATAACATACCGACTCATCCATTAAACATGTAAGGTACAACCATAACATATCGACTCATCTATTGAACATCTAACGTACAACCATAACATACCAACTCGTCCATTGAACATCAAACGTACAACCACAACATACCGACTCATCCATTGAAGATCTAACATATAACCATAACATACCGACTCATCCATTGAACATCAAACATACAACCACAACATACCGACTCATCCATTGAACATCAAACATACCACCATAACACACTGACTCATCCATTGGACATCTAACATACAACCATAACATACCGACTCATCAATTGAACATCAAACGTACAACAATAACATAGTGACTCAACCATTAAACATCTAAGGTACAACCATAACATACTGACTCATCCATTGAACATTAAACATGCCACCATAACATATCGACTCATCCATTAAACATCAAACGTACAAGTACAACCGTAACATACCGAATCATCCATTGAACATCAAACGTACCAGCATAACATACCAATCATCCATTAAACATCAAACGTATAACCATTGTAAAACCCGAATTTTGAAAATATGAAATTTGGCATTTCATTTCATTTTGAAAATATGGATTTTTATTTTAATTTCATATAATATAAAGTATGGGTTTTAAAATAAATAAATAGGTTTGAATATTAAACCTTTTGTTATATTATTTTGAAAATTATGGAAATATAACATAAAGTAAAAAAAATAAAAATTTCTCACTTTTATTAAAAATCTGAAAATTAGAGTATAATACAAAAAATCTTTTGTATTTTATGCATTGTGTTATATTAAGTAATTGTGTAAAGTTTTAAAGACATGTTTCCTTTAATTTTAGTAACATGTTATATATAGTCCAGATCCCCTAGGAAATAGCGCGCACCGGAAGAACGGGCCGACGTTCCCTCTATTTCCGATTCCTCCAGTAAAATATTGATCTCGAAGGAATCCTCCTTCCAGGAGGGAGAGTGCGATGGTCCTCCGGAACCATAATCAACCGTGTTTTATCATTCTCATTCCTAAGTCCTCCATTGTTAAGTTTGGAAGCTTTTCTCTCTGATTCCTACATTGATGAACCTTAGAGCTTTATTTTTTCTTGTGCAATCCTTCCTCCATTCTGTCTTGGTGTTTTGGTGTTGTGGTGATCCTCTCATCATTTTCATCATCGATTCATGTAAGTATATTCAGCCCCTAAATCCATGTGTCATCATGATAATCTCTTTATTTTATGCTTTTTAGGATTAGGGTATTTATAAACCATAAAAATGTGTTATGGTGATTTAATATGTTAAAAACCTTTTCATATATTAGATCTTGATAAATCAGCTTAAAAAGGGTTTTAATTAAGTTATTACATCATAAAACCAAAGATCTAGACACTCTATGATGATCTAGATGGCTTTACCATGATTTTTGAAACTAGGGTTTTAGGCAGTTTGGAAAAAAAGTCAGCTTTTTTTTGGTAAAGGGTTACCCCGGTAAATATATTAACTAAAAAACCATTGAAGTACAAAGGAATGTGGCTGAGATACCACATTAACCGCATACTACAGGCAGCATGTTAACACATGGTTATGCAATGACATAAACACTAACTAAACTCAAACTATAATACAAGTAAACTAGATAGAAACCAAGATGCAAACATGAAGACACGCATTCTCTTCAGCTTCCAACAACACCACGATAGGAGCAAAAGAAAACCAAATGAGCCTGCCTCCTTAAAAAACCTTGTCATAGAAAACCCAGTGGGAAAAACCTTGGACAAGGAAAAAAGAGTACAACCCTCACCCGATACTCCCATTGTGAAACACTCTAAAGCTCGACACCCTCCATTTGTCAAGCAACAAACTCGACCTGGTAGACAACTTCTTAAAACGAAATGAAATCAACTTCAATCGAATAGTATCACAAATAATCTTAACAAGCTGATCAACCGTCATCTGCTTTTTCTTGAAATTTATTGAATTACGTTCCATCCATATAAAGTACGCAGTAGCAGCCAACACAAGACGTGCAAGGATGCTAGGGCAAGACTTTCCCTTAGAAATTGGAATAACATAAGCTAATATATCATCAATTTGAGGGGGGATGCTATCCATATCACATAGGACCCGAACCTTAGACCAAACATGCACAGAATAAGAACATTCAAAGTAAAGATGGTCATGAGAATCCGGCACCAATTTACAAAGAGGACATCGAAGAAGGCTTAAATCCACCAAAGGGCCAACATCCCATTGCCTAAGCCGAAAAAATGAGTTTTATAAAAGCAACATATATGATTCTTGTGCCTAATATCATCTACTGAGTCTAGTTTTCATAATGTATTTTTATTAATATTTAAGATATCAGTAAAGACGTTTTTCTAATTTTACAAGTTAAGTGGTTAGAACCTGATTTTTAAGATTGAAAATGTTATGTTCACTATAAAAACTCTAAATACTTAACCATGACGAGTTATGCTAAGCCACTTCAGAGGGGTGTTGTTCATATGTTGGGACATCCATTAGATATTTTATGAAAAACAAAAAATGTGTTTAGATGGGTCAAAACCGTCACAACATTCTATATGTTCTGACCATAATTGTTTTTGGGTAGTCTTAGGTTATTGGGTCATATCTTGGGCTGGGTAACCTTTGGACTTAAACCCTTTTATAGAGGTCTTATTGACCCATAATATAACCTCTATATTTTTATGAGAATTTATGAGAAGTTTATTAGGGGTAGTTAAGTAGTGAATCTTACCTTAATTATCGACAAAATCTTTTAAATAAGAAAACTATTATTTTTGGAAAGTCAATCACCTATTTATGAAACTTATAATATATGATATATGATCAGTATGTATGATGTTGCTATATATTTATATGTATATTGTATCCTTGGTGACACGGGATTAGGACTCGTTACGTTGTGTGCGGACCTTTGTTTTGTTTTGCGATAAGGTACGAATATTCGGTTCTTTTAGTAAGAACCCTTCTTATGCCCTTTTGTAATTATTTCTTTTGATTATTACCTAAGCCATTGCTATGTTACCTAGAAGATTAGACGCTGTTTTGATATGATCCATGATTCCTTTGTATGGTTATGATCTCTTTGATTGTTATGCCTTTATATGCTTCCTTTTGATCTATTATGATTTATGCTTTCATATGACTTATGATTATGAAACCCTAAGCCCGAGCCATATTTTGTAACTAGTCATGAAGGTACCATGACCATGTCGATTGATGCACCAACGACATGACACCATCTGCGGCGGTGTGATTAGACCCCGACGTCCCCTTTTGATGGCCATTTTGCTATATATTTTGTTAGTGCGTATGCTAGTCACAAGCTAGTGTACGTGCTATTCTGTTTTGCAAGGGGCTTATTGTGACAATCCGTCAATTTCAGGTCGATATTTTAATCTCGACTATTAAGTATTATATGTTTACTTTAATGAGAATTTTAAATTATCGGCTAACCGAGAAGGTTATAGCTTGAAACTTAGCGTAAGAATGCCGTTTAGAGTATAACCGACAAGGAATACGTTAAGTACCGATATTATATTCTCTTTATAACATAAAACATTTTCTACTATTGTCGTTTAATTTTTATTTAATTTTATTTTTATTATTTTCTTGTAAAAAAAAGTATTTTTCGTAATTTACGTTAAACTTTTAAATGTCGTTCGTTCATTCGACATATTAACGTATTCTAAGTCATTTAACTATCAAAATATAAATGTCCTCCGAATGTCGATGTTTTTATTTTATATTGAGCGTTTATTTTTCGTGTCTTACGAGTATTTTTCAAATCGCGTAACTTTTAAAATATCGGGTCTTGATAATACCCGCATCAAATTGTAGTATAATATTTAATTAATCATATGTTGGCACAAACGAACAACATTTTCAATATATATATCAAAATTATGACAACATACTATAATAAGATTAATATATGTGTTAGACAATTTAAAACTCATATTTTGCCTAAAACAATTTTTAACATAGTATCATACGGACTATACTACATACTTATAAGTTATAAATTATTTAAACAAACAAGATGAGCTATAAGAAGATTACTATGCACTGTCATACTAATGTGGCATCCTATTTATATTAGACTTATGAGTAAGATTGAGTAAATTCACAATATGATGACATCTGTACATATGGATTCATTGCTTAGTTTATTATTTTACTTTAAGTAGTGACTAAGGAAATGATTTAATATAAAAGCTAAAAGGAAACTAGCGTTGCATTACTTTCCTCATCATATAATAACCTTAAAGAACACAGGCAAGCGTTACCGAGAATCGTCAATCAAAATAAGCCGAGACATATGAAATTGAGTTAATTCTAATAACGTTTATGTTCGAGAGTTATTTTAGTGCTCGCTTCGCATACTTACCCGTTACTAATTAAGGTGAGTTTATAGCCTCCCTTTTACTACTTTAATTGTTTTATTAAACTTGCGAGGGGGACAACATGCTTATTTATTAAAAATAAAAAGTAAAACTATAAGTTGCTGTAAACCAATTGAATGGTGCAACTAATAGTTGTGGAAGCTCTATTTACTTGAAAAGTATTTATTGAAAATGAGGGGTACAACAAGAGTTGCTGTAAACCCATGAATGGGTGCAACCAGAAGTTGTGGTAAACCCTATTTATTTTAAAATAGAACACAAAGGACCCGATTGTATGCTTAGATGAATGTTATTACATAAGTTCACTTATAGCCTTAAAAAGACCCATTTCCCATGAATTGATAATTACTCGTGTGGGTGAACGCTAATACTATGGATACATCTATCGGGGTGACGCCCAGTCCGATTGCGATTAGCTATCGCATGGTGTAATGAAACACTAGTAATGAAACATCGGATGCATATGTATAAGAGAAATATACGCACTTGGCTAGGTGTGTTGGTGGGCTGAAATAAATATATGTTAACGTTTAATGTCATGAAGCTTATGTAATAACAACGATAATTATGTCCGTACAACATAATTGTCTTTCGATGAAGGTTTATCCAGATACTTGTGTTCGATTTACATATTTTAAACTCTATGGATTCACTCAACAATTTTTGTTGATTTTATAACATGTTTTATCCCAGGTCCATAAAGAAGGTACTCAAGGAAGGTGGTTTTATGAAGCTTGCTTAATTTTGGTGACATTGGCCCACTTTTATAAAATATATCCATTCGAAACCACTTTTATCTTTTGATGTGTACAGTAAATATTTTAAAATTATCTGGGACCATGTATGGATTATTATCTTTTGAATGAATGGATGGATGTTATATTAAAAACGACTCGTTTTGAGCCGTTTTATATAATTGTGTGATTGTATCATGTAAGTAACACTGAAGGACCCTTCCGCTAATGTGACCCGGTTTTGAGAGTGTTACAGATTGGTATCAAGAGCTCAAGTTATAGAGAACGAAAAGATTTTACAAAAAATGAATTTTTGAAATCTTTTAACTATAACAGTTGCAAGCGAAACCTCTGAGTTGCCAATGGACAAGAATGAGAGTATTTATATATATATGGGATTATATATATGTTGTAATCCTTATCGATTATTTGAACTTGTTAATTACAAGGTATGTTTTCATTTATTTAATTATAAATGATAATTTTATGCTTATACGAGATGTTTATACGATGTAGATTGTCACGAAGCCACCCTAGTCATTTTAATGCTAGCGCTGAAGCTATTCCTGAAATGAATCCTGTTATTCTTGAGACTAACTAAGTTGTGGATATACACGATTCCAACGAAATGGTTAATATTCTCGATAATATTCTTTTGGTTACAAGGATTTTGATTCCCTTGATTCTTATTATTGATTCCGCAATCCGTTTATTTTGTTTAACAAATTTAATTTGCATTTTCATTAATCTTCGACATTATACTGTTTTTATAGAAACAAGTTTGTATGAGATGGTACTTAATTGTTAGGAATTGAGATTGATTGGTATGCTATTCACATGCCAACCAGGATTCCATATCATATCATTGATCAGTTTCTGTTAATTCAGTTTCTCGTTTGTTTCGATCCTAATCTTTTGCGTTGAGCTGACGATGTTTAAATGAGGTGATTTATAATCATCTTGTTGAAATGAATTGGCCATTTATTTGAACAAGGAAATAATAAATTGTTGAACCACAAATTTATAAATCTTATTTTGATGCATTTGATCAATCCATGGAAATAATGATTTATAAACGTGTGAGCTTAAGCATATAGCATCCGCGCATTTGAACTCCCATTGACTCATAATTCGTTTTCTCGATTCATTCTTTCATTTTGTTCTTCTAATTCTATGATCGTGGGATGGTTGTATTTGGGCTGTTCCAAAACCGCCAATTGAGGAGGATATTAAGCGTCTATGAAAGATACTATAGAAATCTTCTTCTAGTGGGACCGAGGAGCCTTTTTAGCCATGTGAATTACCTAGTAACTCTTGTGGATTAGTTTATCACTGGTAGTATCTTTTAATAAATCACTAACTAAACTGTGACATCAGTTAGTAGGATTTTAAGTTGTATAGCATTAGACGATAACAATCAATAATGCTTAACAATACAACTTGTACTAGTTTGTGATCAATGGAATGACTATCTTTTGATTCCTAATTTTACATCATTCTATTATTATCTTTCTTTGTTTTTCTCCTTTAATTCATGTAGTATAACGCAACCATTGAATGAATACTCATTATGATTTGATTTGCGTTGCACTAGAATCATGCAGTTAACTAAAGCTATGAATAAGGAACCAACGCGCCAAGTTATTAGTGAATAAGTTGCTATATCTTTAAGTGAATACATGGACAACATGAATGGTGGAACCTGAACTGTCAAGGTCAAGTAGTATATTCACGGGCTGACCAAGAATATATGTGGTGATGTGACTTCTTCTAAATCATTTGCTATTTGTGAAGCTGTCTGCATGGCTTATTAGCGCACGAGACATATAATTCAAGGCAAGGCTGATGAGGCCACTAAAAGGAAAAATAATTCCCAACTAAAAATCGTTTCGTGCATTAGAGCTCGTAAGTATATCGAAAAAGGTTGTGAGTTATTCCTAGCTCTAGTATCAGCGAAGAAATCATAAGAAAAGTGAGTAGAAATACTCTAGTCATTTGTGACTATCCCGAAGTGTTTCTGGAAGATTTACCAGGGCTTCCGCCTGCAAGGCAAATAGAATTCCTAATTGATCTAATTCCTGGTGCTGCAACTGTGGCACGTTCGCCATATCTATTAGCACCATCTGAGCTGAAGTAATTATTTGTGCAGTTGCAAGAACTATTTGATAAATGTTCTATTCAACCGAGCTCGTCACTTTGGGGAGCACCTATTCTAATCGTTAAGAAGACATATGGTTCGTTCCGTATGTGCATCTTTTACCGGGAGCTGAATAAGCTAACGATTGAGAATCGTTACCCACTTCCAAGAATTGATAATCTATTTAATCAACTTCAAAATTCTCGTGTTTTCTCCAAGATTAACCTTCGTTCTATTTACCATCAACTTCGCATACGCGAGGAGGATATTTCTATTGCGGCATTTAGAACTCGTTGTGATCATTATGAGTTTCGGGTCATGCCTTTTTGGTTGACCAATGCACCTGCTGTATTCATTGATTTAATGAGTCATATGCGTAAGCCGTATCTTGATAATTTCGTGATCGTTTTCTTTTATGATATTCTAATCTGCTCTAAGAACGAGGAAGAGCATGCCGAACACTTAAGAATTATCTTGAACTTGTTAAAGAACGAAAAGTTGTACGCAAAATTCTCAAAGTGTGATCTTTGGCTTAGTTTCGTACAATTTCTCTAACATGTCATTGATAAAAGTGGGGTACATGTTGATCATGCGAAAGTCGAAGCTATTCAAAATTCGAGTGCTCCAACTACTCAAACTGAAGTACGACAATTTCTAGGGTTGGCTGGTTACTACTGAAGGTTTATTGAAGGATTCTCTTTCATATCAAAACCATTAACTAAGCTAACTCAGAAAAATGAGCTGTATGTGTGGGGCGATGATGAAGATAAATCTTTTCAAACCATGAAAAGGAAACTATGTAGCACGCTAATCTTATCGTTACCCGAAAGAGGTGAAGATTTGTTGTTTATTGTGATGCATCTCTTGAAGGAATTAGAGCTGTTTGATTTGTACACGCTTGTAGGAAACTTAGAAAGAATGAGGAAACTATACAACTCATGATTTGTAATTGGGTGTGGTGATTTTTACTCTTTTCCTATGGAGACCTAAATTGTGGGCACTAAATGTATGGTATCCACCGTTAGTAAGAGCCTACAATGTATTATGGATTAAAAAGAGGTAAATAAGCTTTTAAGTGATTACGTTTGTCTTATTCGTTATCATTTGGGAGGTAAGAGCGAATTACAATGGATTTCATTGTTAAACTCTTGAAAACTCAGTCTGGATTTAATTCAATTTGTGTCAATGTTGACCAATTGACTCTGTCCATTTCATTCCGATCAATAAATCGATCGCGCTAACTATGAATTGTGGAACCTTGGTTTCCTCGAATCTTTTAGCTACTACGCATAGCTATTGTTCATATGATTATACAATCAAAGCGGAAAAGAACAATAACTATGTAACAAGGTGTTTAGGCACAAAACACATGAATTAAACTAATGAATTGTTCATTATATTAATAACAAACAATCACTAGGTGTGTATACATTGAACCCCACACCTAGTCGACACACGCTTTAAGTTTACATTGTATATGAAAGTTATATGAATACACCTAATACCTGTATGTTTTATATTTTCTGAAACAAACGCCAACTATTGCAACGCTTATATATGCAAAACAATTGTTAAGTAGGGCGACATTTGTTGTACGTTTGGTATCTCGTGAATTATCAAGGACTCATTAAGAAAATTAGTGAATGTCGTAGCAGGGTTAACGCTCATTAAGCACCTAGATATTTCATGTCTACGTTTTGCCCGCTGTGAACTATTTCATAAAGAAAAGGAATGGAGTTTAATTTTATTTGAAACCACACAGAATATGAAAAGTACATAAACAACTGAAAATAGGTTACAAATCATGTTGAAGACGTTTGCAACAACTCGATTACTTTGTCCAAATTAAGCATGGAAGAACCAGAAGGATCGGTACATGCCCCTTTAACCTTGTTCTTCCAATCTATAGCATTCTTTCTTATCTCGTTCCCTTTTTCCCCATTCATCAGATCAATCACTAGTTTTTGTATTTCATCCCTCTTTGCAGCACTGTCAGCCTCCATGGCTATGGCCCATTTGTTGCAACTCCACCAGCAGTTCGGTTGCTGGTCCGCAAACATTGGCCAGCAAATCATCGGGACTCCATTAGAAATGCTTTCAATTGTTGAATTCCATCCACAATGTGTTAAGAACCCTCCTATTGATGGGTGGCTTAGGACTTGTTCTTGTGGACACCAACTAGCCAACAACCCTCTATCACTTGTCTCGGCCAAGAACTCATTTGGAATCACTGCATTCTCACCAATTACAAGGTCGGGACGTATTATCCACAAAAACGAACAATTGCTCTTTGCAAGTCCCCAACAAAACTCAACTAGTTGTTGAGACGTCATCACTACAATACTACCAAAATTTACGTAAATAACTGATGCATCTTCTTTAGAGTCCAACCATTTTATACATTCATGATCCTCTTTCCAAAGGTTGGTTTTGATAGATGCAAGAGCTTCATCACCAATTTTGTTCTCGACAATATTCAAAGGGCCAATTGCATAGCAAGGAGGAAATATTGTAGAGAGTGTGTCCAATATGTCACCTTCGAGTTCTTTAAACGTGTTGAAAACAATGGCATCAGCTTTTTTACATCTTTCTAACAGTGATTGCATAAATTGAACCATGAACTCATCTCCCGGATAGACAATCCTTATGAAATGAGGGACATCTTTAAGACGCATGCCACCCATGGTAGGTATGAAATCAATGACTGTATCTAAATACCCATTTTCCAAATAACTTGAATCTGTACATTAAGAAAAAGATTCTAATTATACACCAATTTCAAAAATCAAAGCGCGCTTCGCATTAGTTTCCTTGAAAAATATAAACTAAAAAATAAAAGTAAAACTTGGGGTAACCAGATGCATGATACATAAATTATTTGTATTTACACATGAAACCATATTACATACGAACTTGTATTAACAATTTATCATACATATGTATATGTAGACACACTCACCCTCACGTACAAATATAGAGTTCCTTACCGTAAAATCAGTTACAGAGCTCTTCAAAAACTACTAATCAACACTATAAAGGAGTTAAGATATAGTACCCATATTACTTTCTTACATTAACTAGAATCTGTATTAACTACTGTAATACGTAGTAACTGATAAAAGTGTGAGCTTAACTGAATGGGTTTGTTCCCTTTAGTAAAATAAATTTCGGGCCAAAGACAGATTCACTTATCAAAATGGGAGAGTTTGGAAAATGATGGTTCGACGAGCTTAAAGCCTACTGGTGAACACTTTATGCTTCCCGGATACACATGACACTCAGGTTTACTAGAGTCAAAGCGATGACAAAGGTAACCGAGAAGGAAGCACTATATATGCTAGAATAGAAACATGGACACTTAATTGGATGTACTTATGTTCTATGCTTACAATGGGAATCAGTTGTATATTTAATCTTCGGTTTCTCTATCTTCTTGCTAGTGTTATTTTTTTTAAAGGTTTACGCAAGGCCTATAGAAAAAAATTACACATGTACTCCATCCAAATCAACAAAGTAAATGAGTAACAGTAGATGTCTCATTGTGTTTTAATTAGTATCATTAATCTATAACTTTTTATTTAGGTATAGAATGATGTAGTTAGAAGAGAAAAAGATACCTTTGAGGGGGAACAAACCCTTCTCCAATAGATTAGGATATTGATCAAAACAAATTAGAGAGCCAGCTCCACTTGTCCATAATAGTATCTCCGGAATATTGAACTCCTTTGCGGCTTCAACGGTGAAGACCGTAATAACATCAGCCACGATGCAAGTAACAGGAGAATCCGAAGCATTTATTTTGGTGAGGAGACTTTTGAATGGAACCAAGGCCGTTTCATCAACGGACTTGGCTATAGTTGGAACATCCTGGGTGACATCATAGTTTTGAGGCGACGAAAGGCCATCAGGAATGGCCTCGAAGCGAAAAGATGGCAAGCCACGTACTGCATCTGAACCTCGAGATCTAATGAGACGTTCGTGGTTGAACTCGGTATTGACAAAGGTAATAAGGAAGCCTTTGGAATGGAGGATTTTGGCAAGTTTTAGCATAGGGTTAATGTGGCCTTGCACAGGGGCTGGTACGCACACTGCATGTGGCATTATTTGTTCTGAACCCATGGTCTGCTTGATTGACTCTTTTTCTACCTTAAACATATGAAAATGTGGCAATTCTTTTATAGATAGAAGAACTAACGCTCATATGGAATCTTTCTGGGTGTTGTATTGTGTTTCTTTTTTAAAATAGAACGAACAAGACACATGTGGTTTGATTAGATAATGCATATATATGTCACGTTTTCCTCGTCTGGAATCAAAACATGCGGAGTAGGTAACAAACTAAGTAACAAGGTATGCAAGTCCAAAACACCTTTATTCCTTATTGGATGTGAAAGGGCAGATAAACTTTCATTACGGAGTACGAAAATTGTACGATAATGTCCGTTGGTCGACCCTTTTGTAGGATGGGGAGATGGGCAAATTAAACCAATCGTGTCATTTAAATATGAGAATTTTATGACCTTTTAGAAGTGAAGGACAAATACAACGTCACGGGTATTCGACTGCTAATTTTTTCACTGCATGCTTACAGTGGTTCCACGACGAAATGATAACAGTTGAGCCATTTAGCATACGTACTTTTGATCAAATGCCACACAATATGATCAATATATAGGTAAATAAAAAAACTAATTAACTATAACGAATTACTATACAAAACTATCCTCTTTAAGGACAAATACCTTTTACATATCCAACAAGTGTTTGATGGTCTAACACATGTTTGATTTTAGGGATGCTATGGTTTTGTCTACAATTGTATTCTGAGTAAATTTAGCGGGCCAATTGCATAGGTTGGAGGATATCTTGAGGAAACCGCATCCAAAACATCACCCATCTAGTTCATCACAAGTGTTGAAAATAATATCAGAAGCTGATTTTTCTCTTCACATATATAGTAATATTAAGAATTGGGTCATGTACTCGTCACGTGGATTGCTATCTAACAAAAGGGGCCGGGGGATATCTTTTAGGCGTATGCCGATCTGTATCCAAATAACCATTTACTATGAAACTTGGATCTGTAGAACAAAAAGAATGGAGATATTAGATTCAAATATTCATTAGTGAGGATACGCTCTGTTAGTCAGCTGGAAACAAATGCGTGTTCCACAAGAGTTACTGTTTGTGCGACTTGTTGCCTTCTACGGTTAATTTGTATGATAATTCGGTTTCAAAGCTCTTATTGTTTGATGAAATTGATAAGTAAGCATTACTATGAAAATTTTCTAATCGGTAAACATAATAACTTACCTAATCGGATGGATAATTTGTTGTTACTATGTATAGATAAAGACCTAAGTTTTTATCCCCATATGTTTTCTGTTCTTTCTACCTGGAACTAAAACTATTTTTGTCCATGTGTTCTTTATAAAGAGCTTCACTAAAGATACGCTCGACGCCAAAAGCATTCTTGTTCCAATAAACTTAAGATTTCCCCACAGAAGATAACGTCTTTAGTTAGTTACCCACTATATTGGTCTAGCTAGCTAGTGAACTAAAGTACACTAACCAGCTACTGAGATTTAACTGGTAATATACTTAATATTTTGGTAAGTAAATCTGGATGACTTCTATAAGCACAAAATGTTGCAAGTTCTAGTATGTATTGTAAAACAGTTGTTGAATAGGGCGAGATTAGTTGTAGGTTTGGTATCTCGTGAATTAGGTAATTAAGGACTCGTTAAGAAAATTAGCGAATCTCGTAGTAGGGCTAATGCTCATTAAGAACCAAGATATTTCATGTGTACTTTCGACCGCCTTGAACTATTTCATAAAGAAAAACGTTGTTGTTTTTTATTGAAATCACACAAAATATGAAAAGTACATAAAAATCTAAAATAGGTAACGAATTAAGTTGAAGATGTTTGCAACAACTTGATCACTTTCTCCAAATTAGCCATGGAAGAACCAAAAGGATCGGTACACGCCCCTTCAGCCTTGTTCTTCCAATCTATAGCGTTCTTTCTTATTTCATTCCCTTTCTCCCCATTCATCAGATCAGTCACTAGTTTTTGTATTTCACCCCTCTTTGCAGCACTGTCAGCCTCCATGGCAATGCCCCACTTGTTGCAACTCCACCAGCAATTTGGTTGCTGGTCCGAAAACATTGGCCAGCAAATCATCGGGACTCCATTAGAAATGCTTTCAATTGTTGAATTCCATCCGCAATGTGTTAAGAACCCTCCTATTGATGGGTGACTTAGGACTTGTTCTTGTGGACACCAACTAGCCAACAACCCTCTATCACTTGTCTCGGCCAGGAACTCATTTGGAATCACTGCATTCTCACCTACTATAAGGTCGGGACGTATTATCCACAAAAATGAACAATTGCTCTTTGCAAGTCCCCAACAAAACTCGACTAGTTGTTGAGATGTCATCACTACAATACTACCAAAGTTCACGTAAATAACTGATGCATCTGCTTTAGAGTCCAACCATTTTATACATTCATGATCCTCTTTCCAAAGGTTGGTTTTGATAGATGCAAGGGCTTCGTCACCAACTTTGTTCTCGAGAACATTCAAAGGGCCAATTGCATAGCAAGGAGGAAATATAGTAGAGAGTGTGTCCAAAATGTCACCTTCGAGTTCATTAAACGTGTTAAAAACAATGGCATCAGCTTTTTTCGATCTTTCTACCAGTGATTGCATAAATTGAACCATGAAATCGTCTCCAGGATAGATCATCCGTATGAAATGAGGTACATCTTTTAGACGCATGCCACCCATGGTAGGTATAAAATCAATGACTGTATCTAAATACCCATTTTCCAAATAACTTGAATCTGTACATCAAGAAATGTAAAGTTCAGAACTTTTCAGAACAGAACTTTTCAAAAACTACTAATCGACAGCCACAATATAAAGTTCCTTTGTATGAAAAAGATATGAAGAATTATGGTTATATGTATAACTATTTTGTAAAAACCATACACTAGATCCTATTTCTTAGAGAAGGCATATTTTTTTACTACATAAGTACAAACTACAAATTAAAGGCAAAACAAGTACAGAGTACAAGACAAATACTAAAACTCATGTGATTGGGAACCAGACATATAGTGAGAGTGAGATATAAAAGAACAATAATACCCAAATAAAGTATGTCTGCAACAAAAATACATTAACTAGAATATGTACTATTATATACAGTAATAATTGATAAAAGTGTCAGCTTAATTGAAATGTACAGTATATATAGAAATATACGAAATTTTAATAGCTAAATGGTCTAAACTAAACTACTCCGTAATACATATACAAGGTTGACGAGCGAGTCCCTTGGATTATATATATATGGCCAAAGAGATTCACTTATTCGCTGCGCGAGTTGTAAAACTTACACCTATCACCATGCAACGGTATTGAGAGTTACTTTACTTTTTTTTTTGCCGAGCTGTAAAACTTACACTAATCAACAATATATGCTTCCAGGATACACATGACACTCAGGTTTGCTAGAGTCAATGCGATGACAAAGGTAACTGAGAATGAAGCACTATATATGCTTGAATATAAACATGGACACTTAATTGGATGTACTTAAGTTCTATAGTTAATCACTAGATGTTTCATTGTGTTTTAATTAGTACTTCTATAACTTTTTATTTAGGTATAGAATGATGTAATTAACGTAAGTTAATTTGTAGAAGAGGAAAAGATACGTACCTTTGAGGGGGAACAAACCCTTCTCCAATAGATTAGCATATTGATCATAACAAATTAGAGAGCCAGCTCCACTTGTCCAGAAAAGTATCTCCGGAATATTGAACTCCTTTGCGGCTTCAACGGTGAAGACCATAAAGACGTCAGCCACAATGCAAGTAACTGGAGAATACGAAGCATTTATTTTGGTGAGGAGACTTTTGAATGGAACCAAGGCCGTTTCATCAACAGACTTGGCCATAGTTGGAACATCTTGGGTGACATCATAGTTTTGAGGTGACGAAAGGCCATCAGGAATGGTCTCGAAGCGAAAAGATGGCAAGCCACGTACTGCATCAGGGCCGCGAGATCTGATGAGACGTTCGTGGTTGAACTCGGTATTGACGAAGGTAATAAGGAAGCCTTTGGAATGGAGGATTTTGGCAAGTTTTAGCATAGGGTTAATGTGGCCTTGTACAGGGGCTGGTACGCACACTGCATGTGGCATTATTTCTTTTGAACCCATGGTCTGTTTGATTTGCTCTTTTTCTACCTTTAATATATGAAAATGCATCAATTCTTTTATAGATAGAATTAACCCTCACATGGAATCTTTCTGGGTGTTGTTGTATAGTGTTTGTTTTTTTTTTTAAATAAAACGAGCCAGACACATGTGGTTTCATTATATTTAAGACCACATATGTAATACTTGGTCGTGGACTCGTTCGTCATCCCACTAGGTAAAGATAGCACACGTCCTTCCTTGCTGCCCAACCCATGCATTACGCAGGAGGACTTTGTCGATTTTAGACGATCGAGTTTTGAGTGTATGTATTTTGTGCTTTTGTGTATTCTGATGGATACTAGAATTAGTTTTGCAATTCAAAAAGGGCTTGCGGCGCAGCTTGTTGTTCGCTTGCCTTCTACAGTTATGTAATTAAACGTTTTAATGACTAAATATAATCTTTAATAAATATATGTGTTTAAGGGAAGTATAACTTGTGTATGTATAGCTTGGTTGCGAATAAGGTTCGTTATCCCACTAGGTAAAGATAGCACACGTCAACCCATGCATTACGCATCCTTAACACTAAAACTGGAGGACTTTGTCGATTGGACGATCGAGTTTTGAGTGTATGTATTTTGTGCTTTGTGTATTTTGATGGATACATATATGTGTTTAAGGGAAGTATAACTTGTGTATGTATAGCTTGGTTGCGAATAAGATTGTAAAGAGATCGAGACATGAATTGACGCTAAGATGACAGTGGTGGCCGCAGTTATGTTGTTCCCTTATATATTACACTTAAAGATCACTTCTAAAAAGGTATAACACATATTTTATAAAATATTAAGTAAAAAGGTTGATGCAATTCATGTGTTCTTATGGCTAAAAGAAGAACGAATTAGCTACGAGTAAATAGAACGACCATCATTTTGTTTTTTTGAATATGTCACGTTTTCATGGAATCAAAACATGCGGAGAAGGTAACAAACTACTCCGTAACAAGCAAGGTATGTAAGTCCAAAACACCTTTATTCATAAACAAAAGTTAAAGCTATTGGATGTAAAAAGGGCACATGTTAAAGTTTCAAAATTAGTGTACGCCAGTTTTGTCGCCTTATCGTACTGTATGACAATTGTGTGTACCAAATAATAATAGCCGATGATTGACCCTTTTGTCGGACAGGCAACTACTAATCGTGTCATTTAAATATGACAAATTTATGACCCGTGTACTATAAAGATTGCCTAAATTTATGGCCGTTTAGAAGTGAAGGACAATTATAACATCACCGGTGCTTTTCGACTGTTAATTTTTTCATTGCATACTTATACTGGCTCCATGACAAAATGATAACAGTTGAGCCATTAAACAGAATAATAATGAATGTAAAGTGAAATGTGGAGTGTTACTGGAATGCCAAGTACGTAGTAGAATATAGAAACACCACATGGATGCATCAATCTGAAAAATAATATGAATCATATCGAAGATGATGCCTTCATGAGATGAATTATTTTCTCCAAGTTAACCATGGATGAACCCAAAGGAGAGGTACATGCCTCCTCGGCCTTCTTCTTCAAGTCTGCGATATTCTTCCTCATCTCATTCCCTTTTTCTCCGTTCATCAATTCAACTACTACCTTCTGTACTTCGTCGCTCTTTACATCATTGTCAATCTCCATGGCAACACCCCACTTATTACAACAGACCCAACAATTTGGTTGTTGGTCACCACAAAAGGGCCAAGAAATCATTGGCACTCCACTAGAAATGCTTTCAATTGTGGAATTCCATCCGTTATGCGTTAAAAATCCTCCTATTGATGGGTGTTTTAGAACTTCTTCTTGGGGGCACCAACTAACCAACAAGCCTCTATCCTTTGTTTCTTTTAACAACTCGGCTGGAAGAACGGTCGAAGACTCACCAATAACAAGGTCGGGACGTATTATCCACAAGAATGAATAATTACTTTTTGCGATTCCCCAGCCAAACTCAACTAGTTGCTGATGTGTCATCACCGTGACACTACCAAAGTTAACATAAATAACTGATGAGGGTGCTTTTGTGTCAAGCCAACTCAAACATTCAGCGTCTTCGTTCCAAAGGTTTGATTTCAGGGATGCGGAAGTTTTGTCTGCAATTGTGTTCTCGAGTAAATTTAAAGGGCCAATTCCATAGCATGGAGGATATATTGAGGAAACCATATCGAAAACATCAGCATCTAGTTCATCACAGGTGTTGAACATAATGGCAGAAGCTGATTTTGCTCTTTCATGTTGCAACATAATCCACTGGGTCATGTACTCGTCACCTGGATTGCTATATCTAACATAAGGCGGGATATCTTTTAGGCGTATGCCAGTCATGGTAGGTACGAAATCTAGAACAGTATCCAAATAACCATTTGCTATGAAACTTGGATCTGCAGAACAAAGACAAATGAAGATATTAGCTATGAATTAGAAACGAAATTAAATGTCACTTTGTATAATACAAACTAAATTGTAGTTTCCGTTTATGTGAGATATGGATCTCCGCAATTCGCAAATTTAAGAAGTTTTTAGTTACATAAGAAAGGATAATCTCAATCTGAACTAGAAAGAACATTAACTAACTTATCTAAAATTGTATTTGTATAACATATAATGAAGTAACAAAATTCATTAACCATTTATTCACATTCTTAATAATACTGGTTACCTTTTGTTCTAGGTAAAGAAACTATATAAGTGTATGAAATCGTCAATATTATATGGAGGGGTGGTGTTATCTGTATAACGTGGTAGTATTTGCGTATTTTTTTGTTAAAACCCTTGATTTAATCTGATATTCATAGTGTAAGGACTTATTGTGTGCTTTCTATTTTCTCAGGGACCAAAGATGGACAATGTGTTTGAAGTTTGCTAAAAGGCTAGCCGTTGGACGCTTTTGGGCTTGGGGAATGAAGGCCCAAGGTTGTTTGGGTTGAACGTTGCGATGTTTAGCTATATACCCTAACTCATATTGAGTTAGGGTTAAGTTTGGTGTGTGTGTGTTTTCCTTGTGCAGCCATCAATGGCGACACACATATCTTTCTTCATTTCTGGGTTCTTCATCTAGTATTTTTGTTTTATTGTTTTGTAAAACTATTATCAGGTTAAATAATAGATCCACACCAGTTAAGACTGTGGTGGATTTGATTTGTTTAAACTCTCTCTTGTTCCTTTGATTGTTTGAAGTGAATGAAAGTGTTGTTGAATCGTTTAACCATATTTTTCTACATGGTATCAGAGCCTGGTTATCTAATCTGACTCTGTTATTGTGAAAAGTTTTTTATAAAAAGTTTTTTATACTTCTCGTTGTTCATACAAAGTTATAAAGTGGTTTTACTAGTTTATCTGCTATTGGAATAGCATTATACTCTCTCGATTTACAAAACCCCTAATTTTTTGAAAAAATTAGGGTTTGACTTTTTTTGGGGATTTGTTGATTCATTGGTTCCGGTGACTAATTGGTGGTGTTATTGTGACTCTGGTGGTATTATCTATCTCATAAGTGGTAAACCCCTAATTTTTTGTAAAAATTAGGGTTTACTGTTTGTGTCTAGATCTTGTGGTGCTTGTTTCTTGTGTCTCACAGGTTGCTGATTGGTGTTATTCTCTTGCTGGAATAGACTTTCCCTATTTTCCCTTGAAGGAAATTAGGGTTTGTCTTTTGGAGGTTCTGATATCATCTAGACTAAGTGAATCAAGATATATCAGTTCGATTGTGCTTTGGTTGGCATCACTGTAACACCTCTATACTCTCTCCCTTACTTGCTATTTGTCTTTTGTTTGTTTATTGCTTCTTTTGCTTTTGGGTTGGTTGTCTTTTTATTCTGACCCATTATTCTTGGATCCTCACTCATTGCTTGCCCTTGACCTGCCACCCTTGAGTGGTTTGGAAGCCTGGGAACTTAGTTGGCAGTGTTGTGAGTTTATTTACACCTTTTTTGACCCCTCACCATGACTGATCATGAGAATGAGTCAGTCCATGGTGATGATGAGACCTTGAGTGTGACAGATCCTGTCACACTCATTAGCAAGTTGGACTTGAGTGACCCTTTGCATTTGCACCCCAATGATACTGCTGTCTTAACTGTTGTGAGTGTTAAACTTAAAGGGACTGAAAACTATCAGATTTGAGCTAATGCTATGTTGTTAGCTTTGGAAGGAAAAAACAAAATTGGTTTTATAGATGGGTCTTGTGAAAGATCTATAACTAATGAAATTTTGGGTAAACAATGGGATAGAGTTAATGCTGTAGTCCTTGGGCGGATTTTAAACTCAATTTCTGAGGAACTTTTCCTTGGTCAAATTTTTTCAAAAAGGGCTAAGCATGTTTGGAATGAGTTAAAAGAGACTTATCATAAAGTTGATGGTTCTGTCATCTTCAATTTGCATCACAAGATTAACACTCTCAAACAAAATGGATCTAATTTGTCTGATTATTACCACAAGTTAAATGCTTATTGGAAACAATATGATGCTATGATTGAGTTGCCTAATTGTGTGTGTTCTGCTTCTGGTGAATTTAAAAAACATAATCAGTTGTTAAAACTTATGCAATTCTTGATGGGTTTGGATGATTCTTACATGAGCATTAGAAGCTCTATTCTCTCTAGAGAGACCTTGCCTGATGTGAAAGGTGCCTATGCCATAATTTCCAGTGAGGAGTCTCATAGGTTGGCATCTGGTACCCTTGCTAGTTCTTCTCAAAGGACTCAGACTTTTGCTTTCTTTTCTAATGGGCCTGCTAGAAATAATAATACTCAAAGAAATCAGTCCAATAACCAAGGAAATTATAATGGTGGTAACTTCAGACCCAATTTTAATTTTGGCAACAATGGGGGTTTTAGACCTAACACTCCCACCACTGGATTTAGACCTAATGTTCCTAGTAATTCTGGTCCTAGACCTTTTGGTAATAGTAACTCTGAGTTGATTTGTGAAAATTGTGGGTACAATGGCCACACTATTGATATGTGCTTCAAGATCATTGGGCACCCTCCTGATTTTGGTAAGAAAAAGGGAGGGCAAGGTAACAAGGGAAAAAATGTCTCTAACAATTCTGTTGGAACATCCTCTTCATCTGGTTTCAGTGATGAGCAACATGCTACCTTACTCTCTATGTTTAAAGAAAACAAGGGAACCACTAGTGACTCTGGAAATGTTCATGCCAATATGGCAGATACTTACTTTAACAATAGTAAGATTTTTAATGATAACTTTGAGAAGTTTTTTTGTTCTAACACAAACATCAAGTCCAAAATTGGGAACAATGGGAAGGTTGTTGATTCTGGGGCTAATCAACATATGACCAATAATGATTCTGAATTAGAAAATGTTTTTGATATATCACACCTTAACATTAAAGTAGCTCATCCCAATGGGACTGAAGCTATCATCTCCAAAATTGGAAATCTTAAACTTTCTAATGGACTTGTGTTGTTTGATGTGCTTGTTATTCCTGATTATTGTGTGACTTTGGTGTCTGTTCATAAATTAGCTAAGGATAACAAAATCTTAGTGGTTTTTGATGAAAATAAATGTTTCTTTGTTAATCAGGATTTCAATCTCAAAAAAATCTTGGGGACTGGTAGACAGTGTGGTGGTTTGTACTATTTAGATGTAGAAGGTAACAAATGTGTTAATGATTCTCATGTGATTACTTGCTCATTGTCCAAACATGACTGGCATTGTAGATTGGGTCACCCTGCTGACCCAGCCCTAAATGTACTAAAAGATTCTTTAAAAATTAGTTGCATTGATCAACATGAGTTTTGTGAAATATGTCAAAGGGCTAAACAAGTTAGAGAACCATTTCCTCTAAGTGAACATAAAACTAGAGCTCTTGGTGAATTAGTACATTTGGATGTTTGGGGACCTTATAGGGTGACTAGTCATACTGGCCATAGATTTTTCTTGACCATTGTGGATGATTACACAAGAGCTGTTTGGGTTTATTTGTTAAAAACCAAAGATGAAGTTGGTAAATCTATTGAGATTTTTTACAACTTGTTAAAAAACCAATTTGAAAAAGATGTTAAAATTTTCAGAAGTGACAATGGGACTGAGTTTGTTAACCATACTTTTCAGACATTCTGTAATAACAAAGGTATTATACATCAAACCTCTTGTGCTTATACTCCACAACAAAATGGGGTTGTTGAAAGGAAACATAGGCATCTCCTTAATGTGACCAGATACCTTATGTTTCAGGGGGGAATACCCTTAAGATTTTGGACTGAATGCATTCTAACTGCTACTTATCTTATCAACAGATTGCCCTCTTCTGTTCTAAATGGTAGATCTCCTTATGAGATGATGTATAACACATCTCCTAATCTCTCTCATATTAGGACCTTTGGTTGTCTTTGTTTTGCTACTATCTTGAATAGTCATGATAAACTTACCAGTAGATCTGAAAAATGTGTTATGATGGGTTTTTCTAATTTGCAAAAGGGTTATAAACTTTATAGTCTTGATAGACATCAGTTCTTTGTTTCTAGAGATGTCAAGTTTTTTGAGTCTATTTTTCCTTTTAAGGATACTGTTTTGAATAAAAAGAATAAGGACCAAGATGTTGATGTTTCTCAAAATGACAAAGTTTTAACCTTTTTTGATTTGGAAAACCCTGAGCTTCCTAATGATGATGAGAGAGTTACTAATGTTCATAATGGTGACAGTAAGTCACCAAGTGCTGGTAACCCAGACTTGGGTCTAGGTGACAATGGATACATTGCTTCTAGCAATGATACCATTGATGCCAGTCCAAGTGTTGAGGCTGCTACACTTGATGAAACACATATATCTGAAGGAAACTTAGAATTTCACCCAAGCCTTCCTTTGCATGGACATGACTTGGGTGGTATTTCTAATACTAATGCTCAGGGTAATCAGGGTGTGAGAAGGTCTTCTAGACCTTCTGTTTTTCCAAAAAATTACAATGATTTTGTTGTGGATTCCAAGGTCAAGTATGGGATTGACAAATTTGTTGGTTATTCCAAAATTAAAGGAGATGTGTTATGTTTTGTTACTCAGTTAAATAAGAGTAGTGAACCTAGGAGTTTTTTTGAGGCTTGTCAAAGTCCTGAATGGGTAGATGCTATGAATGTTGAGTTTGCTGCTTTGCTTGAAAATGACACTTGGGACTTAGTTGAATTGGCTGCTGATAGGACTGCCTTAAATTCTAAGTGGGTTTGGAAACTTAAGTTTAAATCCAGTGGTGAGAATGAGAGGTATAAGGCCAGACTGGTTGCCATGGGTTGTGGTCAAAAAGAGGGAATTGATTATGAGGAAACTTTCTCTCCTGTTGTTAAAATGGTTACCATTAGATGCTTGATTAACCTTGCTGTTAACCAATGTTGGCCTATTTACCAATTAGATATAAACAATGCTTTCTTGTATGGTAAATTGGATGAGACTGTCTACATGAAACCCCCACAAGGGTTTTACTCTGATAATCCAAAGCTTGTTTGTAGGCTTAAAAAGTCTATTTATGGTCTGAAACAGTCTCCTAGACAATGGAATGCTAAGCTCACTTCTGTCTTAATTGAGAATGGGTTTGTGCAAAGCAAGTCTGATTACTCCTTGTACACTAAGGATTGCCATAAGTGTTTTATTGCTGTACTTGTTTATGTTGATGATATTATTGTTACTGGGAACAACAAAAAAAAGATTGACAACTTCAAACTTTTTTTGAAAAGTAATTTCAAAATAAAAGATTTGGGAAAACTACAATATTTTTTGGGAATTGAAGTTGTTGATACTAAAGATGGAATATGTTTGAATCAAAGAAAGTATGTTCTTGATCTTTTGTCTGAATATGGTATGCTTGCTTTCAAACCCTCCAAGACACCTTTACTTTCTAAACTGACCATTTCTAATCAACCTTGTGATGTTGATCCCTTGTTGGAAAACATTGTGGATTACCAAAAGCTTATGGGCAAGCTGATATATCTGACCAATACCAGACCTGATATTTCCTATGCTGTTCATTGTCTTAGTCAGTTTATGCACTCACCCTTAAGGTCTCACTTGAAGACAGCTTTTAAGATTCTTAGATACTTAAAGGGTGCTCCAGGTTTGGGTATTCATGTTAAGAATCACACAGGTATGACTCTTAAGGCTTTTTCTGATGCTGATTGGGCTAAGTGTATTGTCACTAGGAAATCAGTTACTGGGTATTGTGTCTTTGTGAATGATAAACTTGTGTCTTGGAAAAGCAAAAAACAAATCACTCTCTCTAAGTCATCTGCTGAGGCTGAGTATAGAGCTCTAGCCTCAGTGACTAGTGAAGTCATTTGGATCCTTAAAATTCTAAAAGATTTGAAATGTAGCAATCTTTTGCCTGTGGATCTTTATTGTGACAGTAACTCAGCAATCAAAATTGCTGCTAATCCAGTGTTTCATGAGAGGACTAAACACCTAGAGATTGATCTTCACTTTGTGAGGGAAAAAATCTTGAATGGGGTTGTTAGGACTCAAAATGTGGAGTCTGCAAATCAAATTGCAGACATCCTTACCAAGGGATTGGATACACCTCAACATGCATTCCTGGTTGAAAAACTTGGGATGATTGATCTGTATAGAATATCAGATTAAGGGGGATGTTAAAACCCTTGATTTAATCTAATATTCATAGTGTAAGGACTTATTGTGTGCTTTCTATTTTCTCAGGGACCAAAGATCGACAATGTGTTTAAAGTTTGCTAAAAGGCTAGCCGTTGGACGCTTTTGGGCTTGGGGAATGAAGGCCCAAGGTTGTTTGGGTTGAACATTGCGATGTTTAGCTATATACCCTAACTCATATTGAGTTAGGGTTAAGTTTGGTGTGTGTGTGTTTTCCTTGTGCATCCATCAATGGCAACACATATATCTTTCTTCATTTCTGGGTTCTTCATCTAGTATTTTTGTTTTATTGTTTTGTAAAACTATTATCAGGTTAGATAATAGATCCACACCAGTTGAGACTGTGGTGGATTTGATTTGTTTAAACTCTCTCTTGTTCCTTTGATTGTTTGAAGTGAATGAAAGTGTTGTTGAATCGTCTAACCATATTTTTCTACATTTACCTTTGTCCTTTTACTGATCTTATTGCACCTCGTTCCCATATCCAATCAACTTTCATTTTTTTTTTCTAGTAATGTTACATAGTACGTACTACGTAGTACTATTTTGACATTTCTGCAAAGTTGATATCTGCTTAAAGTAAGAGCATATGCAATGTAAAAACTAAAAATGACTTGGTACTATTTCAATAAGCTTTTGAATATGGTTTTTTAGCATTGAATCAAAGACTTTGTGGAAAGCTTTTTAGAAAGACTTGGTGAACTCCAAGTCTTTGATACAAGTTTTAGCTATTAAATTACATTGGCATTTAAGTCAATAAATGTAAAAAGCTATTCAAAGCTTTTTGCATAAAAGATGCTCTAAAGATAGAGCTCACTGTGAACACTTTCTATAATAGAAGGATTTAGGGTGCGTTTGGTATGTAATCCGGAATCACTATAGGTATGATTTTGATTACAAAAATATGTCAAAAAAAATCATTGCCATTATTATTGTTTGGTATAAATCTTAAACTAAAGGTATCATTCCTTAATATAACATGTAATATGTTAAAAGTAAGATGAAAATATAAAAAAAACATAGATTTCAAAAAAATATTTGAAAAAAATCACATATCCATACTACTATGGATTGTTACTATCATATCTTGGTATCAAATTTTTAACCAAACATCTTATATTACTATGAAAGTGATTAACTGATTCCAATATGATCAAACCAAACGGTTCCTAAGTCAAAAGGACCTAAGTCAAACTTTAGCGTATGACTTGGGGGTTTCATATCTAGTGTGTGTAAGGTTGAGCATGAGACGGTTTGAATTATGTTAAAACTGAAAATCAAATCGTAAATTTTGGTTGCTGCATATCGTAAACTATTTTATTTTGGTTGTTTCGGTTTGGATTTTTTGATGTTTTTCATTTGTATTGGTTCGGTTTCGGTTTTTATTTCGGTTTTTTTTCTCTTTTCATTTTACGCATCGGTTTTCTTATTTACAAAATGGTTCCGCCAAATACCATTTTTTTCAAATCATAATAAAAATACTTATATAGCAATAAAAAGTTTAACAAACTTAAGGGAAAAAATCATAAGCAATTATTTTAATCTTTTACAAATGTGTATATTTAAATAAAAAGAAAACAACTAAATATATTAGAAATATCACATATATAACTATTTAAATATATTAAATATAATAATTTTGTCGAACTAAGTAGGACGGGTTGATTTTTTCGGTTCAAATTTATACATGCAACAACATACAACCCCAAA
Source organism: Glebionis coronaria (assembly GCA_025667525.1). Lineage (NCBI taxonomy): Eukaryota > Viridiplantae > Streptophyta > Magnoliopsida > Asterales > Asteraceae > Glebionis > Glebionis coronaria. The sequence goes on from CM046879.1 coordinate 36,978,011, forward strand.
TATTCGGTTTTCAAAACTATTTTTTTGGTTTTTCACTTGAGGCTTTTTTTTCCGGTTTTTCGATTTTGTGCTCACCCTTAATGTTTTTTTATCGCATTTTCTCGTTTTCTCTCTGTTATCATCTTATTGATTTTAAGATTTCAATATCATATTTATCTCAAAGATTTCAGTCTGTAAGAATCAAGATTAATCTTTGATTCAATATTAATTTATTTACGATTTTAAGAATATTAAAAATTAATTTATTTCAGATTTGACTAAAAATAAAAAAAATTGTGAAAAATTTGATGGAAAAATATGATGGAAAATATATAGATGTTAAATTTGTAAAAAACAAAAACTAAAAAAAAATTAATAAAAATTTAGTGATTATTTTTTAAATAAATTAGATTGACTTAAGTGAAACCGATAATTTTCCATCTTTTAAAAATTTTAAAAATAAGCAAATACCCTTCAGCACGTATACCTCAATACTTTATATCTTAAAGATACACTATATAAAACTAAAATATTAAAATAAACTTGATTTATATGTAAGCCCCATATATGCACGAGACTTATAATTAATAAATATTACAACATACTGTACAAAACTGGTACGCAAGATTTTCGTTTAAAACATGCCACACAATCAAAAGTGATTTTCTTCTAAGGCTGCATTTAGCAGTTTGTGGACTTATAATTAATGAATATTGCAACATATTGTACACAACTAGTAAGCAAAATTTTCGTTTAAAACATGCCTGACAATCAAAAGTGATTTTCTTCTTAGGCTGCATTTACCAGTTCGAGGCATCGTGAGGCCTCATGAGGCATTGCCTCGCATTGATGCTGTTAATTAAAGAAAACGTCGCACGTTGAGGCTGTTAAATAAATACAACTTCAAATCACAAAATATCTAAGTCACGTACTCCCTGAAACACAAATCGCCAACAATCAAGAACAATCCGAAGCATACCCCGACCCCGACCGAAACCTTTCATCTCCGCAATACTCCCCAGGCAATGCATGAACAATAAGGAATCAACTTCGCACCACCCCAATTGGTTTACCCAAACCAAAGATACTACAACCAACCATACAATAACATGGCTTCGGACCACCACAAATAGTTTACCCGAACATCTATGGCCAATACGGAAATAATAAGGCGTCGGTGGTTCTTCATCTCAACCTAATTTTGGCGTTGACGGGTCTGTCCTCATCACAACATAACGTTGGCGGTTCTTCATCTCAACCTAACGTCGGTGCTTCTTCATGGCTGATCAACCGTTTTAATTTATTTGACGAGGAAAGTTACTCCCCACTGTTTTCAGAAACGTATCCTCGTGAACAATCATGAAATGTCGAAGATGAAATCAACGAGATAACAGAGCCAGCAGCGAAGCCGAAGAAGGAACCCAGCACAAGATGCCAACCAACCTCTAAGAAGACGCAACTCGATAACGAACGTTGTATTCCATGGACCATTGAAGAACATGTTGCATTGTGTCGATCTTGGGTGCGTATTTCTGAGGACAACAACGTCAGCAACGCGAATAAGGAGGCCGGTTTTTGTTGTGAAATCTTGAAACACGTGCACAAGACTTGTCCAATCACCCAGCATCGGACTTACGACATGATTACCGGAAAATCGACGACATAATTAACGGAAAATAGAAGACAGTGCGTCCGAAAGTATGTCAATTTTTTGGTGTTTACGATAACACTTTTCGGACATACTGCACGGGAGCCAGTGACGCTGATTATATTGAACGAGCATTGTCAGATTATAATGTTGAGTATGGCATCTCGTTTGCACTAATTTATTGTTGGAAGCAGCTAAAAGAATCAGAAAAATGAAATATCAGAGAAGTTGTCCCGTTGATGCAGGAGGTGTAGGAGAAAAAGAACAAGAGGTATAAGTATGCCGGATCGAGTTCTTTTTTCATGAGAGAATCCGGAGAAGGAGGTTTCAATTTGAATACTACGCTGTAGAAGAGGAATTGGAGGAAGTTCGACGCCGTCGTCCAATGGGTAGGGACATGGCAAAAAGGAAAGGGAAATCAGGGTCGTCTGGGTCAGCTCCTAACTTTGATGTGGAAGCGTTGGCGAAAATGATGACCAACGAGTATGCAATGGCTACCAACCCGATGTACGCCGAAAGGAGTCACGAAATGTCCAAGATGTCGCGGATCAAACAGGAGGTGAAAATCAAGCGTGCCGAGCTGGAATTCCGGAGATTGGAGACACCCTAAAGAGACGAACAAAATATTTGACGACTATCGATGAATAATTGAAGGCCGTGCTCCGAAAGAAGCTATTCGATTAAGTTAAATGTTCTATTTAATAATGTATGTTTTAATTTTCGTAACGTTTTTAATTCCGTAAGTATACGTTTTTAATTTATGTAATATTTTTATTTTAAGAATAAATAAAAATATTATTTTACTTTCAGGGTGCTTTTTGATATAACTGATAAACGTAAATTGTGAAAAGAAAATGATAGTGAAAAAACTAATATACCGCTGACGAGTTTATTGTCAAAGTGGTTTTTTTTAATGTGAATGATAAAAATAGCCTTACAAGAAAGCACGAAGACATAAAAAGTTAGCCACACGGCCTCTACATAATGTTTCTGGTTGCAAGTTCATTATTTTTGTGGTTGATATCTTGATTGTATTTTAAGATATCTTATTATCCCGAACATATCATATACGTCAGTGATAGCTAGTTTGATGTGTAACACATCGAAGATGCCAATAAGTCTTACTCTAATTTAAGATGTAGGGTATACGTGTCCATTATACTCTAATCATGGAAATGTAAAAGAAAGAGTAAATAACTAGCTTATTACCTTTAATGGGCATCAAACCCTTCTCCAAAAGAATTGGGTATTGATCGAAACATATCATTGAACCAGCTCCACACGTCCACAAGAGAAACACCGGGATATTAAATTCTTTAGCAGCAGCATGGGTGAAGCCCATATGAAAGTCGGACACTACGCAAGTCACTGGTGGTTTAGTATCATTCACTTTGGCAATAACCGATTTAAATGAATCAAAACACTCTTCGTCCATGGTCTTTGCTAGAGACGGTATATCTTGGGTAGCATCAAGGTTTTTTGGCGTTGAAAGGCCATCAGGAATGGTCTCAAACCGAAAGGAAGGCAAGCCATGTAGGAAGTCGGATCCTCGTGACTTGAGGAGGCGTTGGTGGTTATATTCAGTGTTGACGAAAGTGATATCGAAGCCTTTAGAATGAAGGATTTTGGCAAGCTTTAGCATGGGGTTTATGTGGCCTTGTACTGGTGCTGGCATGCATACTGCATGTGGCTTATCTTCTTGGTTTGGAGCCATGAAGAAAGTCTATGAATCTCTCATCAGTAGATTGATATGTACTCTACCAACTTACGTAAACATCTTGTTTTATAGGCTAAGGCCAAACGTATGGTCCCAATCAGTTTCCCCTAGTAATTTAGTGTTTTTAATTTAAAGCAATAATTGTTGGATAAGATGCATGATTTTCAAGGCACAAGAAGAAGCCAAAATATAATAAGCAACTAAGTCGGTGTTATCCAATATTCACCGACGCTTTATTAGGTTGGGCTAATTATTTAAAAATACATCTAATTTGACACTTTTTATCGTTTTATGTAGCCATCTTTTTTTTCCTATATTATCATTAAACTTTGTGATTTCGTACTTTGTGTGTACCGGTGACTTGTTTGACTTGCTCTAGCAGGTTAACTTAACGACAGTTTAAATTTTATTACAATGTTAGTCCTTATATTAACGGTTGTTCGTATAAACACTTGAACTTTGATTTTCGAAAAAAAATAATATTTTTCAAAAAACGTATAACTTCAAAAAAAAAATTTACAGCAAATTTTTATAATAGTGTTCTTACACTTTTTTTTACAAAAACGTATAGCTTAAAAAAATGTTTGTACGGTTTTTTTGCATTTACAAAAATAGTACTTTTTTACATAAATTTACATTTTATATTAGTATTCGTTTGATTTTATATTTTCACCCTTTTTTTACGTTTTCATTAGTACTTTTACATTTTCATTAGGACTTTTACGTTTTCATCAATAATTTTATGTTTCATTAATAATTTTACGTTTTCATCAGTATTTTTACGTTTTCATCATTTACATTTTCGTCAGTAACTTTATACTCGCATCAGTATCTTTACGTCCGCATAAGTATTTTTACGTTTTCCTCAGTTTTTTACGTTTTCATTAGTATTTTTACGTTTTCATCAACAATTTTACGTTTTCGTCAGTATTTTTACATTTTCGTCAGTAACTTTACGCTCGCATCAGTATTTTTATGTTCGCATAAGTATTTTATGTTTTCCTCAGTTTTTTACGTTTTCATCAGTATTTTTACGTTTTCATCAACAATTTTACATTTTCGTCAGTATTTTTACATTTTCGTCAGTATTTTCACGTTTTCGTCTTCGACTGTAAATTTACCTTTTCGTCAAAATTTTTACCTTTTCGTCAGTAAATTTACGTCTTCGTCAATATTTTAATGTTTTTGTCAATATTTTACGTTTTCGTCAGTAAATTTATGTTTTCGTCGGTAAATTTACGTTTTCGTCAGTAAATTTACGTTTTCGTCAGTTTCTTTACGTTTTCGTCTGCAAATTTACATTTTCGCCAGTAAATTTACCTTTTCGTCAATACTTTTACGTTTTCGTTAGTATCTTTACGTTTTCGCCTGTAAATTTACGTTTTCCTCAGTAAATATACATTTTCGTCAGTAAAGTTACTTACAAAAACGTAAAATACTGACGAAAACATAATAATACTGACAGAAACATGAATTCACAAACAAAATTTACAGACGTAAATGTAATTTTTTGGTCGAAACATAAATTTTTGACGAAAATGAAAAACTAATGACGAGAACGTAATATATCTGACGAGAACGTAAATTTACAGTCGAAAACGTAAGTTTACTGATGAAAAGGTAATTTTAATGACGAAAAGGTAAATTTATAGACGAAGGCGTAAATTTACTGACGAAAACATAAATTTACTGACCGAAATGTGATGTTATTGACGAAAACGTAAATTTAGAGACGGAAACGTAAAAATATTGACGAAAACGTAAATTTACAGACGAAAACGTAAAAATTCATATCGAAAACGTAAATTTACAAACGGAAACGTAAATTTACAGACAAAAACATAAATTTACAGACAAAAAATAAAATTTTCTGACGAGAAACGTAAAAATACCGACGAAAACGTAAATTTACAGTCAAGAACCTAAATTTACTGACGAAAACGTAAATTTACTGACGAGAAGGTAAATTTATAGACGAAAACGTAATTTACTGACGAAAATGTGATGTTCTTGGCGAAAACTTAAATTTAGAGACGAAAACGTAAAAATATTGACGAAAACGTAAACTTAGAGACGAAAACGTAAATTTACAAACGAAAACGTAAAAATACATACGAAAACATGAATTTTCAGACAAAAACATAAATTTACAGACGAAAACGTAAATTTCTGAAGAAAACGCAAAAATACTGACGAAAACGTAAATTTACAGACAAAAACGTAAATTTACTGACGAAAACCTAAATCTACAGGCGAAAACGTAAAATTACTAAGGAAAACATAAAATATCTGACGAAAACGTAAATATTTGGAGTTACATACTTTTTTCTTAAAGTTTTACATTTTATTTAAAAAATAATTGATGTTTGTATTAATAGTAGTTAATATAAATGACTAACGTTGTAATAAAAAAGTAAACTGTCGTTAAGGTAACCTGTTAACCACTTAAGCAGGTCACCGGATACATACAATGTACGAAATCACAAAGTTTAATGATAATATAGGAAAAAAAAAGATAGCTACACAAAACGGTAAAAAGTGACAAGTTAAATACATTTTTAAGTTATTAGCCCTATCAGGTTCGAGCTAGTTCACCCATATCTATAAAGCGAAGTTCTCGCTAGTTCACCCTTATTAATATATATATTATTTTTAGAAGGAAACGACGTCGTATTGTTTTGTGGTATGTCGTTTTGTGTTTCAGGTGATGTCGTATTGCAACTAGCCGAAAACAAAAGCATTCATTATTTGTTTGTCGTTTCCACTTGCCAAAACTTGCCCATACATTTGTTTTTTTAATAACTAAAGAATTCTTTTTTACTTAGCTAAAAATAAAAAATAATACCTGATCTCCTAAGGCTATCTACAACGCAAATGAGTCACGACCTAATTTTTTCAGCTTTCTCTCTCTTGCGACTTAGTGTGACTTTTTTGCCACAACAAGGCGACCTAGTGCGACCCAATTCAAATTATTTTTATTTTTATATTCAATAAAAATAACATTTTATATTCAATAAAAATAACATTTTATTCCACAAAAAATACATTACATAAATTAAAAAACATTATGAAACATTAGAAGTAAAGAGGATAAAATGAATTAGCTAAAACTAACTCCCAAAATTGTCAAATTAATATATGTTGTGAGGAATTAAACAAAGCTCAATACATTAAAATTTAGAATTTTTTTTATAAAGTTTATATAATTAAAACACGATTAAAACATGTTAAATTTTAAAAAAATATATAAACACACAAACACAACCCCCACTTTAATTTTTACAAAAGGTCGTGGGTAAGACCTATTTGAGCCCGATCGACTAGCTACAACGGCGCGACTCGATCGCGACCGTGTGCGATCGACCGAATTGGGCAACCGTTGTGGGTAGCCTAAGGTTACCCACAACACCAACAACATGTGATCATGATTGTTCTTATCACATCAACTTTTACTCTCCGACAACTTACAGTTGATTTGTTTTCACAATAAATGACCAAATTTAAAAAAATGTATAAAATACAAACATTACATAAATAAAATAAAAAACATTACATTAAAATAAAAATATTAAAAAACATAATAATAATATTTATTTATTATTAACATAAATAATAATATATTTATTATTAAAAAAAGATAATAATAATAATAATAATAATAATAGAAAAAACATAAAACTTAAACTCTCCGATTAAAAAACTAAGTCATTTCAACATCGTTTCATTTGCGATATTGTTTCAAAACTTTTCAACATTCGTAGTTTGCAAAATTCGAATGATAAAAAGTGTGATATTCGATTGTGGTTTCTTGATAGACAATATTTTCAAAAGTTCCACTTGGATGCCTTAAGTAAGACACTATTGTAAACTGAAGAAAATTGACCAACTTTAAGACGAATCGTCTTTTTCCATTTGCAGTTAACAAAGTCATAACTTCTTTTTTATCACCCATTTTGTTATGAAAGTGCTCAATTACATCCGACCAAAATAGCTTTTCACAAATCTACCTCCTCATCGGGAGTCCACATTTGGTTTGAAACCATTTTTTAGATGATACAGAAGTAGTTTGATGTAAAATAAAGTTTGAAAAGTGTGAGAGAAATGGTTTAAAGGGTTGGTTAGTTACATGGGTAAATTGTTTAAATTTTTATTTATTTTAATTTGCAACGGTAAAAAAGAGAGAAAAGACGAAAAGTTTTTTTTAAAGGTTCGAGGGGTGGATCAATTCGCAGCCGACAACTGAATTCAGTCGGTCGTCGTAACAGGGCTGACCGGGTGCGAAATCGTTCAACCGACTAACAACCGATCCCGTTGCGACTAGCTTAACATTCACAGACTCTTTCATAACTAACACTTGCCTCCCTTTTCATCAACTCTCCATCTAAACACAACGAAATCATTGTCATTCACTCGTCCAAGACTTGATCTCAACACCTTAGAAGCCTAATTAATTGTGGTAAAAACATTATGCATTCAACCTTCTCTAACAATATACTTTAGGATCTATCGGATTTACTTATCGACAACCTTCCTGTGTAGATTTATAGGCGTGTGAAAACCCTTTGCTTTTTTCAAACATAGAATAAAATACGTTGATACATTTTGAATACATACCCTTTAAAAGAATCAATGGCAATTTATAAGTCCATACCCACAGCGAACGGGGTGGACATGGGGTATGATTTATTTGGTTGATGATGATAAAGACTTTGAGTCATTTTCACCTAAACCCCTGCACGTTTTATTTTGTACACTTTTGTCACATTATTTAGTTTTAACTATATGAACGTGCAACATGTTTATAAAATTGGTACTTACAATCCTTATATGAAAAAGGCTTTTTTTATGTTTGGTCATATAAGTATTTACATTGTATGCAATATAAGTAATTATATATTTTTAGATAATTTCATGTTTATAAATGTTTCAATTATCCAAAACACAAACTTATCTTTTTAACTTGAATCTCGAACTACTTTATTCAACAATATGAATTAATAGCCAACTACTCTCAAATATTGCTTTACGTTATGTTGATTAAAAAATACAAATATACAACGTAAATTTGAAACAATGTAATGTCAATTTTTGTGTAAATATAATCATATTCAATATCTAACGCGTAATAGGTCTACGCTTGCATGTCTGTTGCTTTGCAATTTAGGCAAAACAAATACAATAAACCGTCACGGCTTAAGACTATCATTAAAAACCGCCGCAACGTCCGGGTGCCTCACCTCGTTTAATTTATGTATAGACAAAACTAGTAGCGGTAAGAGTTTAACATATACTTCGTATATATTTATTTTAAAATACACCCAACCAACTAATTACACTAAACTCATACGTTTCTTTCATTTAATAAAAAAATTCATAATTTTTTTTTAAAATTAAATATTTCATAAACCGTTAATTATTCCGCAAAACAAAACATACTATCACAAAAATAATTAAATCATTTTTCTATCGAGGATCACATGTATGCATTCGCCGAACTTTTTTATTATTATTTTTCAGTCACGTCTTAAAAAATCATATATTATCCTTATCGTGAATCGTATATGATTTTCAGAAAGCATATATGATTCGTATCACAAATCATATATGATTATATGATTTTAGAATATCATATATGATTCGTGATACGAGTTATACGAATCATATATAATTAGCAAGTCGCTACGGGTGTACCAGTTGGCCTTAAGGTGGAATTTAAACCGGTTACTCAGGGATATAGAATGATAGGCAAAAAGAATACTACTTCAAGTGGTAGGAAAAAGAAAGCTGTTGCAAGACCTAGTAAAGAGGTTAGTCCAAGTAAAGAGTTTAACAACTGATGGAGGCCCAAGTATTGAAGAATGAACTGACATATTTCTGGAGGCTTAGGATCGTGTGAAGAAAATGAGTTTAGTAAAATGGGCATAACTTAGGCTCTGGGAGGAGTTAGAAGGCCTACGACCTGTTAAAATGTCCGGAAAAACAAGAGGAACGAAGCTGTAACCACCTTAGTTGGTTACAGATTTTTCGAGGTCTGAAAGGCCTTTTTACTATGAGTTATTTTCATTTTTATGTTTTTTTTTTCATTTTCTATTCAACTTTGTCTTTGGGCTACGGTCCAGTCCGTTGGTATTTTAGGGTTTTTCTTTGTTTACTGTCTTTATTTAATCAATATGTTGTATCCTTAGCAAGACAGTTATCAGTTTAATAAAAGTTGAACCATTGGCCACTATTTTCCATGTTTTTAGCCTAATAAAGGTATTCTTCATAATTGATGATTCTTGGAGGAATTGTTTTTTATATTCATTGGAATCAACAAACCCAACTTATTTATCTTGTTTTTATTTTACATCAATAACTCGAATTCTTTTATGCGCTTAATTTTGTTAAAATGATGATGTTCTGGGTACGATTGGTGGGACTTCTAAGTCGGTTGGTTTGGATGATTTTTCAGGTGGGTTTATGTCTAAGGATGGTACTCATCATCCGGAAGTTTGCTATACCCCGCTTGTTGAGAATATTGAAAAGATTGAAAAGAAAAATTTTAAAGGAAAATTTATTCTGGTGGATGATCAAGGGAATCCGGTTCCTAGGAAAATGGGTGATATTCTAGGTAAGCTTAATAACAAGGATGTAAATGAACCTGTGGATAATGATATGACAAAATTTCTAGTTGCTAAAACGTCTGATATGAGAAATGGGACTCATAGTTTGTGGGAACATTTGAGAGAATCTTATAAGAATCCTAATGATGACTACGACTCATATGATTATGATATGTATGATGATCATGATATTTCGGGCAATATCCGGTCTATTCTTGATAATCTTGAAATCAGAGTCTGTGAGCGTAAGAAATTTAGTATTCAGTATGTTCTATGTGACTTTGTAGTTGTTTTATGTGTTTTTCCTGATAGGAAGTTGCTTGCCAATGCAACGACGAAAGATGTAGAATTCATCTACATCCATTATACTTAATTTTTTTTTGCAATAATTAAACTTACCGAAAAAACCTTTTACCTAAAAAATGATGAAAGATAACATCAAGGCATTTGTTTGTTTTTTGTTCTTTCATAACAAGATTAACAACCATGTATTAAGTCGCTAGGAGGTTACACAAAGTTAGTAAAAGACACATAGTATATTATGTAGAAACCAAGAATACAGTGCAAGACTTTATTGAATTGATTATCAACTAAAAGGAGTACAAGAGTATTTATAAGACAAAACAAACATAAAACCCTAGAAACAAAGTAGGCCTAAACAAGTGGCTAGGCCAACGTACCTTATTAGATAACATCCCCCCTCAAACACACAATGCCGCAACAGTGAACATTGGGAGTTTTCTAAACAAAAGGTAAACTAAAAAAAATAACGAAACAAAAAACATAGTGGCCCAAAATACAAACTAGGTGCTAGAAAGAGTCTTATTCCGATACAATCCAAACCAGGTGCGAGCACATAGTCACAAATTTACGGAGTAAACGAGAGTAGATGCCAATTCCAATGCCAATGCTAATTCAAACTAAGTGTTGAGCACAAAGTCACAAATTTACGGAGATGAACGAGATCATATGCCAATTTCAATGCCAATGCCAATGCCGATGCTAAACCATAACAATGTTAATGCATATCTAGACCAGTCGATGCAAATACCAAATATATGTTGATGTCGAGATGTTACACATAACTACTAGTCGGATCAAATAAGACTATAACATCACTATCACCAACACAAACCAATAACCAAAACCAAACTAACCAACAACATTCCATTACAACCCAGTACGAATATCAAATATCAATAGCAGTACAATGCTAACATATACGAACCAATTGATAATATGGCGAACTGTCAACCAACGAAACTTATGAAAATCCAATGTCGTTTTTTTAAACGAATCAAGATAAGAACTCTCCTTTATAATACTAACCAAAATTTAATTTCTTAAACCTAAAAAGCTACCGATCTTGAATATGTGATATATCAAACGCATGAAACATATACCTTTCCATTCACCACATTTCAAATAACCCATCCAATTTCGTATTAATTTTCACCGACCTACTATAGGTTATCACCAATGAAATTTGAGATTAAGACATACACACGAAAAATATATACATAATCGATTATTCAACCTATCGTAATAACAAAAAGAAACTTACATAACTTTTCAAAGAAACTTCTTTTATTTTATTCAAGCAAACGGCGACTAATCCATCAAATCAAATAATCGATCCAACAACTAAAACCAGATCCCTCCGGTTCACCAACAGGTTTCCGATGATCGAACGATAATGATATTTCGTGGACTTGTATCTAGAGCTCTGATACCATGTAGAAACCAAGAATACAATGCAAAACTTTATTGAATTGATTATCAACTAAAAGGAGTACAAGAGTATTTATAAGACAAAACAAACAGAAAACCTTAAAAACAAAATGGGCCTAAACAAGTGGTCGGGCCAATGGGCCTTATTAGCTAACATATTACAAGCGATTGGTAGATTTATTGCGATAAGTTGTCTTATGAGTTATTTTACATTATCTTTATCTTTATTTATATATAAAGGGTGTATCCTAAATGTTGCAAATATTGAAATTTTAATATTTCTATATTTAAATTAAACAAAATGATGAAATATGAAACAAGTGTATTAGTCACCAGGTCACGGGTTCGACCATTTGGTCATTCGATCGAACCAAATGGTCACAGGTCTACCATCGGGTCAACCATGTCGAGTCACCGGGTCACGAGTTTGACCACTGGGTCAACCCGGTCGAGTCACCGGGTCATGTGTTAGACAACTGGGTCGACCCACTCGAGTTGTTGGGTTACTAGTCGATCACATAATCAATTAATATATCATTAACTATTTGCAAGTAAACAATTTTACCCCTATATGCGAATATACGTCTACTACTAATTATAAGCATTAAATAATGTAGATGCTAAACAAAATTATAACTTTGAAATTACGTATACCTGCATGTATGCATAACCCGAACTTTGAATTTAATTAAGAGTAGTTACATTATAGTGAAACATAAACTAGGTAAATGAAGTAAGGTTGGGGGAGTGGTAAAGAAAAAACTCACCGTCATCTCAGCGCCATCTCAGTTTTTTCACTCCTCTCGCTAACTCATCCAAAACTCACATTTCAAGGTTAAGAAGGAAAAAAACTCACCTCCACCCCACCTCCACCTCACATTTCCACTATCACTTTTAATTAATTTATTCATAAATTCAATACTTTTGTTCCATCAAAATAAAAACGATACACGCGGGTAAATAAAAACGATACACGAATGAATTAGAAACGATACAAGTATATAAAAAACAACACATGGATAAATAAAAATGATACACGAACAATTTAAAAACGAAAAAATCGCGGATAATTTTTCAAAACATCCCTACAATGAAGATGCTTAAACCGCATCCCTTGTTGAGCTTTATAGTCAAGAAGGGTGTTATAGATTACATCCTCGTCAGTTGCTCCAGTTACTCGTGTATGATTTGTGTTGTGGTAACATTCAACAAGCATACCCACGGTGATCATTAGGTACTTCCATTTCTCGTGTATGCTATCGTACGATCATTTCCTCGACTCATCTAATTTGTCCTCCATTATTTGCACAACCTCATCTCAAAAACTACGAGAATCTCTTGTGTTACCTGCCACGTTTTTTTTGGTAACAAAGTTTCAAGCGCGACACAACGTTATTTTTCCTCGAGTGTCCATAGTAGCGGCGCCATTGGAGATGATAGAAGTTGTCTGTGTGAAATTTATAAAGTTAGAAGAAGATATAAAAAATGTATATGTGAAATGTGGGTTTTATAGGAAAAAAGGTATACATTTGGGATAGTTAAAACACATTGGGCACACATTTTGTTTATAAGATGAGTAAGAAACTCACCGATAGTGAGCTTGAAGGAGCCTCGAGCACCCAACCCACACACGGCGTTCAGGTTGGTTTTTGTGAGGTTTATGGCTACCCCACGCGTGGGTTTTGCCACATATACCCCACGAGTGGGTTTTTTACTCCGCTCCCCCAGCCTAAGAGCATGTCCAATGGAGTTAAATAGACAACAGCTTTATACTATTTCAAAAAAAAAATTAAAAGTGATTTTTTATGGAATCCAAAATTCATGGATCGATTAAGCATACTAGGAATGCATCTAGTTCATATGATAAACATAGCGGAATTGAACAAGATACATAAACAAGGTGTTTAACCCACGATGAATTACATCCCAAAAATTGCTTGTATTATTCAATAACAAACAACCTTTAGGCGTGTATACATTAAATCCTACGCCTAGACATGACACGTACTTTAGGTTTACATTGTAAGACTGATATCTAAAACTATACGTCTAGCATTCTTCATATACTAGAATGTCCAAACTTTACAAAGGAAACTATATATTGATTAAATCTTTTGTTCTTCTGATGTGATCTTCTACAAAGTTTGTCCACCAACTTGTAGAATTGTCTTTTGTCAGATATAGTCCTTGTCTTTTGGTTTTGATACATCAACTCATAATTCTAACCCAACAAGCTTCGCCTAGTTGATGATGTCAAAACACTTCCCCTTAAGCGTGAATCCTTTGTATGTGGCACATGATCTCTAAGCAGCTTCCCCTTAAGTTTAACACATCTTCCCCTTTTCGCCACATCAATTGGGGACGCGAGAAAGTATGCAATCTTGAAGACTCTCCATATGTAGGCTATTTGTAACAATCTTGAAGAAAAATAAATATAACAACTTTGATGTAGAAGTAGAATAACCCAAATAAGTGTTTCATGTCTTATACTAACCACATAACTCCAAAACTCATACCCTTGATTCTGAGTAGACCTATATCTCTTTATTAAATAATAACAAATGTGAGCATTGAGTATATTTTTACATAAATCTCACACCTTTTCTAGTCTTTGACAAGTTGTAATCATCCGCCGTATAAGAACACACAAGTTATCTTAAAATTCAATGTCCAACCAAAACACGACTTAACGATATGATAAAACACACACCCGCGAAAATATACTTCAAACGTCAATATCATCACAAAAACTCTTCCCCTCAATCATATACTTCTATACAGAAAATATCCAAGCCATTAATATCATAATGATATTCTATATAAATTCAGAATTCCATGTAACTGTGTGTGTATAAAACTCGATCCGTGAGCAAAAAAACGAAAAACAAAATACAAACAGTAGCCAAAACAATGTCGTCCGAAATCATGTGTTGTCCAATATATACTGCTATGTGTTGTAGAATATCGTATAACATTAACAGCGGTAATATGAGATCCCGGACAAAACTAACAGTGGGAATGGTTTCCACTGTTGGCTAAGAGTGACAACGTTTATGCATAACAGTTGCTAGTGATAGGTGTGTAAACACCCATCCTTTTACCACTTATTTCTTACTAAAACAAGACCAAAACACGTATTTAATATCATTTGTTTGGAATTATGCGTGGTTTTTGTGTTTATTGTGTTTTCAGAGTCAACCGGATGAATATTGAAGAAAACATGGGATTGCACGGGTTTTATCGAGGAAAAAGACTCAAGACGAAGTCTATTGTCCAAAAGATGCAAAAGATTTGAAGTCAATGGGCCTATTTGAAGATTTATCGAAGAAAAGGACCAAAGATGGAAGATTTACATATGTCGAAGAAACTCAAGTCTATTAAACGAAGAAATTAAAAGACGAGTTGAATTTAATCGTCGACAAATCCCGAATCAGAATCGAAAACGTCAACTTTTCTAAAAAGACGAGAAGACAAGAAGAAAGGGAGAAAGCCCACTCACCAACCAAATGGAAGACCTATATAAAGAGATCCCCTCACACAACTTAGGCAGTTTTTAGTTTTTTTTCTCCTTTCTTTCTCTTTGTTTTGTAGGGAAGAACCAACACCACTAAGGTGTTGGTGATTTTTATTTCTTGTTTTCACAAATCTTGTAGTTTTAATCTTTTCTTATGATTGTTTAAACCTTAATCATCAATATAATCTTTCCATTTCATCTTGTTCATCTAGTTCTTGATTCAAATTTTAAAGTTCTTATTTGGTTGATTTTGATCTTCAAAAGTAAGTGGGTTTTGTGTTTTTAATGTTTTGATTTGTTGTTTATGGTTAGTAAATGATTAGTGATTAGTTTTGTTTAAGCTTTGGTTAAAAACTTGGTTGATTTTGGCTTAAAAACGTATCCCCTGTTTTTCCTGTTTACTGTTCTTCATTCCCCAGATATTCCGAACCGAGCACTGTTCAAAACCTTTCATCCGGAATATTTTATATATTCCGGATCAGTGCCTTTCATTCGAAACATTTATTATTCCGGATCAAGTCCTTCGTTCGGAATATTCAAACATTCCGGATCAAGTCCTTCGTTCGGACATTCAAACATTCCGGATCAAGTCCTTCGTTCGGAATATCTTTTATTCCAGACCAGTCACATTATTCCGCATGAACCTAACATCCCGCATGAAGGATATTTATTCCGCATCAAGCTCTTATTCCGGATCAAGCTTACATTCCGAATGAAGCATTTTTGTTAGATATTCCGAATCAAGCAATTTTGAGGGTATTTACTGTTACTGTTTTATTTAAATTTTAATTCAAGTTTTATTTTTATTGATTAACTGCTTCTAGTTTACTTTTAGTTACTTCATGCATTTACCTTTTAGTAGAATAGAAAACCAAACCTCCTATTTGTCACCAAGAACAACTATTCCACTTTGAGCTGTGATCAATTCGAGAAGATTCCGAGAGACATAATTCTGAACCCCATAACAAACCTAGTCTATCAAATGGCGCCGCTGACGGCTCTTCTCGTTAAGATCAACAGTTTTTTGTGAGAACTTGGATTTTGGGATCCGTTCACCGGGAACTTTACTTATTCATAAAAATTTTCAAAAACCCTAAAAAAATATAAAATTTTCAAAAATACAAAAAAAAAAAAAATTTTAAAAACATAAAATCCAAAAATATTTCTTGTTTGCTTTGTTAGTTCTTTTGCAGGTGCATGCGTACACGTTCAACGTCTTATCAAGAGCCCGAGCCTCTCGAAGACTTAGACATGGCCGGTGTACACAACAACAACAATAACCCACCTCAAAACAATAATAACAACAACAATGAGCCTCTACCGGACAATCGCCCGATGATTGAACTTCTGCAAGCACATGTAGACGACAACAATGATCCAATTGTCATACCCGCGATTGCAGCCAACAACTTTGAGCTCAAATCCGGCTTTATTCAAATGGTCTCTGCTCAACCATTCTTGGGGCGTACCATTGATGATCCACATGATCACATCAAGAGATTCCTGCAAATCACGAATACGGTCAAATTCAATGGTGTTCCACAAGAGGTAATCCGTTTACAACTTTTTCCTTTCTCCTTAGAGGGACAAGCCCGACATTGGCTTGCAAAGGAACCGCCACAAAGTATTCTGACGTGGACGGATTTGGAGACCAAGTTTATAAACTACTTTTTCCCACCCTCTCGTACTACCGCTTTGCGGAATGAAATTATCAATTTTGAACAAAAGTACGATGAGTCTTTAGTGAATATTGGGACCGTTTTAAAGACCTTTTAAGAAAGTGCCCACAACATGGTTTTACCAAAGTGCACCAAATTAATACTTTTTATAATGGTTTAAGCATGAATGACCAAGATTCAATAAATAGTGCCTCGGGGGGTAATATTTTGGTTAAGACTTCTAATGCCGCTTGGGATATCATTGAGAATAAGTCTCGTGTGTAAACCAAAAGTGTTCGGACCAATGCCGCTAGTGCTAGTACTAGTGACAACGACAAGCGACATGACAAAATTACTACGCTTCTTGAATCGCTTGCCGCCCAAACCGCCAGCAACACCAACAGCATCAACACTAAAAACGCTCAAGTCAATGCTGTCAGCCAACCATGTGAAATATACGGTGGTCCTCACTCTTACACCACTTGTACCACCACCCAAGACTATCCTAGTGAGAATGTTAATGCAGCATACGGTACCTATCCTCCGGCCGCTTATCAAGCTCGTCCTCAAGGAGACCGCAACTTGCTTAGCTACCGCTCAAACAACTTTCTCTCACCACCCGGTTTTCCTCCTAACAACCCAAACCAACAACAAAACCTCAACCGCCCCCCTCAACAACAACCTCGTGCACCATACCAACCACCTCAAAGACAACCATATCCACCTCAAAGAAACAACCAAGTTTACCAACAACCTGCTTATCAACCACCCGCCTACCACGCTCCCCCTCCCAACCAACCCACCGCATTACACCAAGATGTTGAAACCTACATGAGGACCAATGATGTGATTGTGGAAAATCTCTAGCGGGAAGTGCTCAACTTGAAAGCAGACATGGTGAAACAAGGGAACGATCTGAGAGCTGATATGCGAAACACTTTGGCAAGTCAAACGAATGACTAAAGGAACATGATGGCTGGTTTCTTCCAAGGTAATCAAACCTCTTCTTCGGGTACTCTTCCGAGTAACACCGTTGCGAATCCAAGAGGGGAGATGAAAGCAATCACCACTCGCAGTGGCAAAGGTACCAAGGAACCCGAGCTTCCTATACCTCCACCGGTGATTGTGACTAAGGAAAACGAGTCACCTGCTCCTATTCCTCATCCTTCTATTTCCCCAATTCCTCCACCTCTTACTTCTACCCCTTCTCCACCAAAGGATGTGAGTGATCCTACTATTCCTAAGCCTTCCTCTTCTTCCGATATACCTTATCCCTCAAGGTTGAGGAAAGAGAAGCTTAAAAGCAAGGATGATATTCAAGTTTCGAACTTTCTTAAAATGTTTAAACAATTGAATTTCAACATCTCCTTCGCTGAGGCTCTCGCTCACATGCCTAAATATGCGAAAATGTTCAAAGATCTTCTTAGCGACAAGGAGAAGCTTCTTGGTATTGCTAATACCCAACTTAATGAGAATTGCTCTGCAGTGCTCTTAAGGAAATTGCCAACCAAGCTTGGTGATCCGGGTTGCTTCTTAATCCCTTGCAACTTCCCGGGAGTAGAGAATTGCATGGCCCTAGCCGATCTAGGTGCCAGTATTAACTTAATGCCTTTAAGTGTTTGGAAGAAATTATCTCTCCCTGAGCTTGTCCCCACCAAAATGACTTTGGAATTAGCTAACCGTACGGTTGCTTATCCAGTGGGGATAGCCGAAGACGTCTTTGTAGGAGTCGACAAATTCACTTTTCCTGCCGATTTCGTCGTCGTTGACTACGATATGGACCCTCATGTGCCATTGATCGTTGGTCGTCCATTCTTGAGGACCGGTCGCACTCTCATCGATGTTGAAGCGGGTGAGCTTATCATGAGAGTGGGTGGCGACAAAATTGTCTTCAACATGGGAAAGCTTTCTAAACAGCCTTATTCATACGAGAGTGTTAATTGTATTGACGTTCTTGATGAGGCTTGTGAAGAACACTTCAAAGATGCTTGTAAAAGTATTCATACCTCTCTTCCCAATGTTGAGACCGTTTCCTCTATTGATTCATCACTATCTCTATTTGGAGAAAGTGATTTCCTTTGGAAAGATTTGGAAGCCACCATGGGAGATGTGAACTTAGAAAATGACGATTCTCCCACCGATTGGGATGAAGACATGCGTCTCATTGCGAACCTTCTCAAAGAGGACAATATTTCTCCACCATCTCCCAAGGCTATTGCTATCGATGAACCGACTCTGAATACGCCTACCATCGAAAATCCTCCGGATTTAGAACTTAAGGAGTTGCCACCCCATCTTGAGTACGTGTTCCTTGAAGAAAGAAGAAGTCGCCCGTTATCATCGCTAAGGACTTGAAAGAAGAAGATAAATCTCGCCGTGCTTAAAGATCATAAGAAGGCAATTGCTTGGAAAATTTCCGATATCCGCGGAATTGATCCAAACTTTTGTACTCACAAGATTCTCAAGGAAGATGACTTTAAACCCGCGATCCAAAGCCAAAGAAGGGTTAATACTCGTATTCATGACGACATCAAACAAGAGGTTATCAAACTTCTAGATGCCGGCTTGATTTACCCTATTTCGGATTCGCCATGGGTAAGTCCCGTCCATTGTGTGCCCAAGAAGGGCGGAATAACCGTTGTTCCCAATGAACACAACGAGTTGATCGTCTCGTTACTGGGTGGAGAGTTTGTATCGACTATCGCAAGCTCAATGATGCCACGAGAAAAGATCATTTTCCTCTTCCTTTCATGGATCAAATGCTCGAGCGTCTAGCGGGTAATGACTATTACTGCTTCTTAGACGGTTTCTCCGTGTATTTTCAAATTCCCATCGATCCCAAAGACCAAGAAAAGACCACATTCACTTGTCCCTACGGAACATTTGCTTACAAACGTATGCCTTTCGGTTTATGCAATGCTCCTGGGACGTTCCAACGGTGTATGATGGCTATCTTACATGACATGGTTGAAGAAACTATGGAAGTATTCATGGATGATTTCTCGGTTTATGGCGATTCTTTCTCTGCTTGCCATGCCAATTTAGAACGTATGCTTAAGCGGTGTGAAGACACTCGCCTTGTTCTTAATTGGGAAAAATGCCATTTCATGGTAAAAGAGGGCATCGTGCTAGGACACAAAATCTCCAAAGCCGGTCTTGAAGTGGACCGCGCTAAAGTCGATGTTATTGCTAAGTTGCCTCCACCTTCAACCATGAAGGGTGTGAGAAGTTTCCTGGGTTATGCGGGCTTCTACCGTCGATTCATCAAAGATTTTTCTAAAATCGCTCGCCCGATGACCCACCTCTTGGAAAAAGATACTCCTTTTATCTTTTCCAATGAGTGTATTGAAGCCTTCAACTTGCTTAAGGATAAGCTCACTAAGGCACCCGTCTTGGTTACCCCTAATTGGGAGCTGCCTTTCGAGTTGATGTGCGATGCTAGCGACTATGCTATTGGAGCGGTTTTGGGCCAAAGAGTGAATAAACACTTCCAACCAATCCATTACGCTAGCAAGACAATGACAGGGGCTCATTTGCATTACACGACAACCGAAAAAGAGCTTTTAGTTGTTGTGTATGCTTTTGAAAAGTTCCACCCCTATCTTGTCCTTTCCACCACAATCGTGTATACGGACCATTCCGCGTTGAAGTACTTGTTAACTAAACAAGATTCCAAACCAAGACTTCTTCGCTGGGTTTTGCTACTTCAAGAATTTAAAATCGAAATTCGTGATAAGAAGGGAGCTGAAAACCTAGCCGCGGATCATCTCAGTAGACTTGAGGATCCTTACCAAGGGGAACATCCGAACAAAGAGATCAATGACTCTTTTCCCCTGGAGACCTTAATGTCTATCAACTCGACTTCTGATGAAACCCCGTGGTTTGTAGACATTGCAAACTACTTGGCGGGTGGAATTATTGTTGACGGGTTAACATCCCAACAAAAGAAGAAGTTCTACAAAGATATTAAGACTTACTTTTGGGATGACCCGTATCTATTCAAACAATGTGCTGATTTGATTATTCGCCGATGTGTTGATGGACCGGCAGCTTTAGAAATCCTTGACGCTTGCCATAAAGGACCCACCGGTGGTCACTTTGGTCCCAACTACACCGCCAAAAAAGTGTTTGACTCGGGATTTTATTGGCCCACCATTTACCGTGATGCTCACGAGATGGTTAAACGATGTGATCCTTGCCAAAACAAGGCAAGATCACACATAAAGATGAGATGCCTCAAAATTTCATACAAGAATGTGAAATCTTTGATGTATGGGGTATCGACTTTATGGGGCCATTCCCTTCATCTAAAGGAAACAAATACATCCTTGTAGCCGTTTACTACGTTTCAAAGTGGGTTGAAGCCAAAGCTTTACCTACTAATGACGCAAGGGTGGTTTGTAACTTTTTGAAATCGATGTTCGCTAGATTCGGTGTGCCTCGTGTCATTATTAGTGATCGCGGGACTCATTTTTGCAATGACCAATTCGCAAGATTCATGGCTAAGTATGGTGTCAATCATCGTCTTTCCACCGCATACCACCCACAAACTAATGGCCAGGCTGAAATCTCTAACCGAGGATTAAAGCGAATTCTTGAAAGAACCGTGGGAGAGCATCGTGCCTCATGGGCCGATAAACTTGATGATGCTTTGTGGGCTTTTCGTACCGCATACAAGACTCCGATTGGTTGTACACCATATCGTCTCGTGTACGGAAAGGCATGCCACCTCCCCATTGAGTTGGAGCACAAGGCTTACTGGGCCTTGAAGTGGGCTAATTTCGATATCAACAAAGCCGGTGACCTACGCAAGATCCAACTCAATGAGCTGAATGAACTCCGGAATGAGGCTTATGAAAATTCTTTGATCTATAAGGAAAAGACTAAGCTCATTCACGACTCTAAGATTAAAAACCGAGAGTTCCAAGTTGGAGACAAAGTTTTACTCTTTAACTCTCGGTTGAAAATCTTTTCGGGCAAGCTGAAATCTCGTTGGTCCGGCCCATTCACCATTGCCCAAATTTTTCCATATGGTAGTCTCGAGCTCGCTCAACCTAATGGACCTAATTTTAAGGTGAATGGCCAACGAGTGAAGTTGTACTTTGGTGAGGACATCTCTCATGAGATGATTCCATCCCTCACCACGTTTCCCATGAACTAGTTTTGGGTCGAGTCAGGCTCGTGACTCGGTCACAAAAAACAAGCGCTCCTCGGGAGGCAACCCGAGTATCTATCCTTTTTCGTTTAACCTCCTAAGTGTAGGGGGACCTCTATAGGTGTTTGTGTTTGTGTGGTGATGTGATTACAGGGATGAATACACTTTTGGAACCTTTAAAGAACCGTGCTTCCGTGTTATCCGATATCCGGTTCTATCTCTCAACTATCGTGATTCAATTTTCTTCATATTCACATTTGAAATTGATCACGTTAGTCGTCTCTTCCTTAACTTGATTTAACCAACGTGCACAATGTCATATGTGTAGGGGAAACTGTTGGGAATAAATTAAGGCCAGATCACTTGAACGCTGACAAGAACAACTCAAGCGTTGACAAGAGCAAAGTGAGCGCTGACAGCTTAAGCGTTGACAAGTTAAAGTCAAGCGTTGACAGATTGAAGACAAGCACTGATGGAAGATATAAGCTACACGTTTATTATGTTCTAGACTACTTCTAGTAAGGATAGAAACGACAATGTATTTTATATGTTTATCTTTACCTAGAATAGTTGATACGTAGCTTATTGTACAAGGCTTCTTAGTCTATAAAAGAAAGCCTTTAGGTTAATGTTTAGTATCAAGTTTTATATAAGTTTTCATTCGTAAACATCTTTCATTGTAAGCAAGTTCGACATTGATAATCAAAGTGAAAGTTTTGTTTACATCTTGTGTTCTTGTTTAAGTATTAAATTCCGCATAATACTTAGATTCACAAAGCATATAACAAAGGTTTCTCTACGTGTTATACTTGATCTAATCTCGTATACACAAAGCTAATCGATCTAAGTTTGGGATCAACAAGTGGTATCAGAGCTTGTTGAGGAACTTTTGATCTTTGAAGAACACCAGAACGATATACGAACACCAAAACCCTAATTTTCTCAAAACCCTAAAAACATCATGTCTGAAGCGATAACCTCCTCCTCCTCACCCTTACCAAACATCAAGATTCCCATGCTTGATGCTACCAACTTTGACTTATGGAGGTTCAACTTTGAACAATATCTGGGGATCTTTGACTACACACTCTGGGAGATTATTGAATATGGAAACTCATTCAATAAGGCTCAAAAGATTCAGGATGCCATTACGGCAAGATCAGTTGTTGAAGGATGTCCTGATGAAGATAAGAAAGAAAAACCTGGAGATGGTAGAGATGTAAGTGCTGAAGATATTGCAAAGAAAAGGGCTGACATGAAAGCCCTAAATATTCTGAAAGTCTCTTTGGGACAAGAAAATCAGCACAAATATAGAAGCTATGAATCTGCTAAGGATCTTTGGGAAGCAATTGAAGTTGCATATGGTGGTAATGCAGACACTAAGGAAGAAAAGAAAAAGCAACTTCTGCATGATTATGCTGTCTTCAAAGCTCAGCCCAATGAGAAACTGAGTAGTGTGAGAAGCAGATTGCTTGACATCACAAGCAAGTTGTCCTTCATGGGGACACAAGTTGGTGATATTGACACCAATGCTACTTTTCTGAAAAGTCTTGGTGAGGCATGGAAGATTGAGGCAAGATCTATTCTTGCCAATAATACTTACAAGAGCTCCTCGTTTGATGACATCTACAACAAACTAAGACTGTTGGAAGATGAAACTCTTTCAGCACATGGAAGCAAAGCTAGCACCAGCAACATGGCCTTCTTCTCTCATAGTGAAGGTCAATTCAATCAGAAAGACTCTTTTATGCATCCAGTTACTGGATCATCATTTGTCAGCGCTGGAACAAGTCCTGTCAACGTCTCCTTTTCAGACGCTGACACATTCATGAATGACTCCCCAAGAGTTAAACCTGCTGGTTTGGATTTGGATACTGTGTGTGCTTACATTGCTTCTTTGCCCAATGGTTCAGTGATTACATATGAGGACCTTGAGCAGATAAGTGATGAACACTTGGAAGAGATGGACATCAAGTGGAACATGGCTCTTGCTAGTATAAGAGCAAATAGGTGGAATAGAAGGTTCAAGAAGAAGATGACCTTCAATGCTAAAGACACTGCTGGATTTGATAAATCCAAAGTTGAGTGCTACAACTGTCATCGCATGGGGCACTTCATGAGGGAATGCAGATCTCCTAGAAGGTCTGATGCTGGTAAACCCTCAAGTCAGGTTGTTAAAGCTCAAAACTCCAAAGCCATGGTTGCAGTTCAAGGAATTGATGGTACTGGATGGGATTGGAGCTATCTGGCTAAGGATGCTGAAGAGGACAAAGCCTTGATTGCTGATATTGAAGAAGAGCATGTTGAATATGCTCTCATGGCACACTCCTCCTCTTCATCTGATAATGAGGTATATGATGATGCTTTTTGTAGCAAAGGTTGTAGGTTAAACACTGACAGACTTAATAAAGAGGTGTTAAAACTAAAAGAGGATATGAGCACTGAAAGGTGTAAATTATCCAATTACCAACTAGCTCTTTCTGAAACTGAGAAAACCGTTTCTGAATACAAGAAAATGGAATTTGATTTAAAAGATAAGATAAATATCTTAAAACATGAGCTAGAGGGTAGTATGGATATTAGAAATATCATGTCAAAGGTCAATAAAGACCTACAGGCTAAGTTAGATGAGGCCATTAAGAATAAAGATAATGTTGACCTCAAGATTCAATGATTTGATAGAGCCACCCAATCCCTAGGAGACTGTGTAGCTAAACAAAGGGATCCCAAGGATATGACTGGGATTGGGATGAATGATTACTCTCTGGTTCCACCACCAGCTGGTGACTTCTATGGTGTCCTTAGAAAGGATTTATCTTGGACTGGTATACCAGAATGCCAAGAAGAGGAATTCTCTCCACCACCAAGAGTTGTCACTCCAGTAGAAGAGTATCAACAAAAACTGACTGACCTAAATGAGTGGAAGAAAGCTAACCCTACTTTATTTGTTAAGGGAGGTTTGCTATGTGAAAGTCCCAATGAATCACCACCCATTAAGGTTACTCACCCAGTTACTGGTGAAGCTGTTGACCTAGGCTCAAACACTGTTAGAAGACCTACCATTAAATATGCAGAGATGTATAGAAATAATAGGTCACCCAAGAGCCAAGTTAACAATCATGGAACAGGTTTCTTTGCTTCTAGACCTAAGAGTGTGTCTAAGAAAGCCTGTTATACTTGTGGTAGCTTTTCACATTTGGCATACAAGTGTGTCAACGCTCCCAAAGCCAGCGCTGATAGGAACAATTTCAGCGCTGATAGGAAGAAAGTCAACGTTGTTAGGAAGTCAAACGTTGTCAGACCCAAACCTTGTGTGCAGCAAAGTCCACAAGTGATTAGACCTGCCCCATTCTTCTCTAGAAGGTCTAACACTCATGGACAAAGACCTTTTCAAAAGACAAACACCTGGTCAAATAGGCAATGGGTTCCTGTAGCAAACCCTAGGTTCAACGCTGACAAGGGTAATTTCAGCGTTGACAGGACAAAATCCAACGCTGACAGAAACGTGACCAGACCTAAGTATTTGCAGCCACAAGGTAAGGGGTCTAAAGCTTCTTCAAGCTTAACATGGAGACCCAAGAAAGATCAAAACCCTAATAATAATGGAATTTCAATGACTTGCAATAGGTTTAATTACATTTCAAAAGTCATTACAAAACCAATTGGAGTTAACTGGGTTTTTCATCCTAAAAGGGATGAGAATGGGGTTGTTGTGAGAACTAAGTCTGTTCTTATTGAACAACCAGATGAATCCAAGTATTCTGAGACTTGGGTTCCCAAAGAAAACTAATTTGTTTTCTTTATGTGCAGGGCATTCAAAAGCAGATCAATGATTATGGATATTGGTATAGTGGATGCTCAAGGCACATGACAGGAAAGGAAGACTATCTGACGAACTTCTCTCCTATTAAAGATGGTGATAAGGTATACTTTGGAGGGGGCTACGGCACCATCACAGGCAAAGGAACCCTTCTCACCAATAATCTACGTTTTGAGAACGTCTTCCTGGTAAAAGAACTGGACTATAATCTGTTTAGTGTATCACAAGTGTGTGATAACGAAAATAAGGTTCTTTTCACTGATACTGAGTGTTTGGTGTTAAGCAAGGATTTTAAGATCCCCGATGAGAAGTACATTGAGTATAGAACACCTAGGCATAAGGACATATATAATGTGAATTTAAATGGAATTAAAGTGAATACAAATATGTCTTGTTTTTATGCTAAGGCCTTAGTAGATGAAAGTAATTTGTGGCACAGGAGACTAGGGCACATAAATTTTAAAAATATAAATAGACTTGTGAGGCTTGGTTTAGTTGATGGTTTGCCTGAGAAGGCCTTCCACAATGACCACTCTTGTGTTGCATGTCTTAAAGGCAAGCAGCACAAGGTCTCATTCAAGTCCAAGCAGGTACATACTAGTTCCAGACCTCTTCATATGCTTCACATGGACCTCTTTGGTCCAACTAATATCGAAAGTTTGAATGGCAAGTCATATTGTTTTGTTGTCACTGATGACTTTTCTAGGTTTACTTGGACATTCTTTCTAGCTATGAAGAGTGACACAGCTGATGTTCTTATTGAATTTATCACTCAAATTGAGAAAAGGTCTGGCAATGAGGTTAAGATGCTTAGGAGTGATAATGGTGGAGAATTTAGGAACAAGAAGCTAGATGATTTTTGTGCCAGGAAGGGAATTACTAGGCAGTTTAGTATTGCTAGAACTCCACAACAAAATGGAGTTGCTGAAAGGAAAAATAGAACCCTAATTGAAGCAGCCAGAACAATGTTGGCTGATGCTCACTTTCCCATAGCCTTTTGGGCTGAGGCTGTTAATACAGCCTGCTATGTGCAAAATAGAGCATTGGTTAACAAAATTCAGAACAAGACACCTTATGAGTTACTTTGGGGAAGAAAACCTAATATTGGTTTTCTCAGACCTTTTGGATGTCATGTAGTAGTCTTAGACACTAGTGATGCCTTAGGGAAATTTAGTGCAAAAGGTGATGAAGGTTACTTCATGGGGTATTCAGTGCAGAGCAAGGGTTATAGGGTTTATCTTAAGGAGGACAAACGTATTGTTGAGAGAGTACATGTTAGGTTCTTAGAGAATAAACCTAGTGATCCTGAAAGTGGTCCTAATTGGTTGTTTGATTTGGAACCCTTATCTAGAACTTTAAATTATATGCCTGTCACTAATCCAGACATTGTGAAGGTAACTTCAAATGTTGTGGAGGAACAACTTGTTGATGTTTCAGGTACACAGGTTGATGAGAGGGTTGGATCACAAGCAGAAAAGGCATCTCCTACATTTGAATATGTTACAATTCCCATTTGGACTGATGCTTTTGCTGCTGCTGCTGCTGCTGGACAAGATAATGGTGGTTTCCAAATACCACCAAATACAAACATGCATGGTTCTTCAGGCGCTGACAAAGGCAAATCCAGCGCTGACAAGACCAATTCAGACGTTGACAACAACATTTCAGGCGCTGTCAGTCCTGACGCTGACAACCAAGATTCAAACGTTGACAACACTTATGGGCATCTTTTCTCTTCCAATTTTGAACAAGGTGGACCTTCCAATGTCCATGAAGAGATTCCTGTTGCTCAAAGAGAGTCTGATGAAGAAGATATTGGCAACATGGAGCGTGAACTTGAGGACACCAGACTTTTTGAAGGAGGAGTTCTCACTTCCACAATGAAGAATCACCCCCCCATCTCAGATCATTGGTGATGTTATGACTCCAGTTCAGACAAGAAGATCCCATCAAGGTCTTGGTGGATTTATTGCCAATATACACAAGAAGGTTGATACCCCTCTTGTGCAAGCATGTTTGTTTGCATGTTTTCTGTCACAAGAAGAACCCAAGAAGATATTTGATGCTCTCAAAGAACCAAGTTGGGTGGAAGCAATGCAAGATGAGCTTCACCAATTTGCTATTCAGGATGTTTGGGAGCTGGTTGATTGTCCTAGATATGTCAGACCTATAGGGACAAGATGGGTTCTTAGGAACAAAAGAGATGAAAGAGGTATTGTGGTCAGAAACAAGGCAAGGTTAGTGGCTCAAGGTTATACACAAGAGGAGGGGATAGATTATGAAGAAGTCTTTGCACCAGTTGCAAGGATTGAAGCTATTAGGATTTTTCTAGCCTATGCATCTTGCATGGGCTTCACAGTCTATCAAATGGATGTGAAGAGTGCATTCTTGTATGGCACCATTGTTGAGGAAGTTTATGTCATGCAACCTCCTGGTTTTGAGGATCCAGAGTATCCAGATAAAGTGTATAGAGTCAAAAAGGCTATGTATGGCCTTCATCAAGCCCCTAGAGCATGGTATGGTACTTTGTCCACTTATTTGGTGGACAATGGATTCAAGAGGGGCACCATAGATCAGACACTATTTACAAAGAAGAAAGGCAAAGATGTGTTGCTTGTGCAGGTCTATGTTGATGATATCATTTTTGGGTTTACTGATCCAAAGATGAGTGAGGATTTCTCCAAGCTTATGACAGACAAATTCAAGATGAGTGCTATGGGGGAGATGAACTTCTTTCTTGGTTTACAAGTTCAGCAGAAAGAAGATGGTATCTTCATCTCCCAGGACAAATATGTTGCTGAAATCTTGAAGAAGTTTGGCTTTTCTCCACATGAAAAGAGGGCTTCTACTCCTATGGATAGAGAACACCCCTGGGAAAGATTGGAGATGGGAAAGATGTTGATGTCAGGCATTATAGATCCATGATTGGATCCTTGATGTATCTTACTGCTTCCAGACCTGATATCATGTTTGCTGTGTGTGCATGTGCACGCCATCAAGTGACTCCCAAAGAATGTCACCTTTATGCTGTGAAGAGGATCTTTAGGTACCTAAGATGTTTCCCTAATCTTGGTTTGTGGTACCCAAAGGATTCACCATTGGAGCTGATTGCATATTCAGATAGTGATTATGGAGGTGACAAGTTTGATAGGAAATCCACAACTGGTGGATGTCAATTTCTTGGGAGCAGATTAATATCTTGGCAATGCAAGAAACAAACAGTGGTGGCTAACTCTACAACTGAAGCAGAGTATGTGGCTGCAGCAACATGTTGTGGTCAAGTGTTGTGGATTCAGACCCAGCTGTTGGATTATGGGTATAATTTCATGCATACTAAGATATTTGTTGACAATAATAGTACTTTATGCATCATTAAGAATCCTGTGCATCATTCTAAAACTAAACACATAGAAATTAGACACCATTTTATAAGAGATTGCTTTGAGAAAGGTTTAATACAACCAGATAGGGTTGACACTGAGGAAAATGTGTCAGATTTATTAACTAAACCTTTTGATACTGGAAGATTTCAGTACTTGGTAACAAGTATTGGAATGGTTAATCTCACTTAATATGTGTTTTGGATTCTTTTTGTAAAAGTATGTACAGGATGATGCATTACTATTATTGGTCTTATTGATGATTTAGATTTTCCACTATATTTTTCTAACACTGAAAAATGTTGTTTGAACACTGATAAGTGCTTTTGCAACATTGTCAGCAATATAATTGTCTAACGCTGACAAAGCTTCTTTCAACGCTGTTATGTGTTATCGGGGCGTTGTCAGCAACAATGTTAGTTTTGTGGTTTTCAATCTAAATGTGCAGATGGTGTTAGAAGTATACCATTGGATACAGAGTTACTTATGGATCAAAGGAGAAGCATTTGGACAAGTTTTTATTTATGAATGATGGTTGGAATGTTTCATTCCTATCTTGACATAAATTTTTTATGTTCATGCATGTTTTTAGCAAACTCTTTGTATCTTTGTTTAAGGGGAGGTTTTAGGAACCTTTAGGATTTTTGGGTATCTATATGATACTCTTATCACAATTCTAGATTGTGTCCACAGGTGAGTATGGGTTAGTTTTACTAAACCATGAGGCACTGTAGCATGCATAGTATATCAACTTTGCATGCTGCCAAGACATTTTTGGCCTAGAATTGGTTGTGGTCTTTTGGGAGACTTGGGAATCATTTTCATATGGAATTTACCTGGGAGTAACAAGGATTTTATAAGGTAACTTGGTTGTTAAAAATTTTGGTTAGCAAGGGACACTAGAGGACTGTTATGTCTATCTTGCTTATGCAAGTGTGCATAACTGGACAGTGCTTGCCGCCCTATAATAATTATCAGCTTTTGGTTATTTTCTCTAGGATAAATTACTTGTTAAGGTCATTTTTCACTTTTTAAAACAATTTTATTTTTAGACGCTGACAAGATTTTTCCAAGCGTTGTTGTGACCAAATTGGACGCTGACATGGCTTTAGGCGAACGTTGACAATATTATAGCCGTTGGGCGTTGATGGGTTATATTTGACCGTTGACACTCAGTGGGACCTACCCAGTTGTTACTTTTTGACATATTTTCAAGCCGTAATTTTAGGAGTTGTTACTTTCATTAAATGCATGAGATAACTTATAACTTTTTCAATATTTTCATGATTAGTTTTTGAAAATCTTTGCCTATTTTTGGGCCAATCACATGCATTCTTTATCTCCTATAAATTTGGCTCCTATTTTTAAACAGGGTATCTATAATTCTTGTCTACCACTTTTCTCTTATCAACCTTCATCTTCTACACTTCAAATTAACAGCTTTCATCAATGGCACCAAGATTTAACTCAGCAGAATTGGATTTGGGGTTCAAGTCTCAACACAACATGATTGCTTATCTTGTTGCTGATAATGATTTTTTCCCCAATACACACAAATGGTGGCGTATTTGAACGCATCCCCATTAAGGTATGCTCTTTCTCATGCACCACTCATTCCAGTCACACACATTAAGCAGTTTTGGAACACTGTTAGTTCCTCAACAGTTAATGGAGTGACCACATTAACTTCTATTGTTCATGGGAGATCTTGGGTGGTTACTGAGGCCTTGGTACGCCAGGCCTTGCATCTTCATGATGCTGATGGTGTAACCATTCTTCCCATAACTAAAATAGAACAAGGGCTTAGGGCTTTGGGATACCCTATTCCTGATGAAGGTACTCTTAATAAGTACCATAAGCAGGAATTTCCCCCAGCCTGGAAGTACCTCATTCACATTCTCCTTCAATGTTTGAGTCCCAAATGTACTGCACATAATGAGATTAACAGATCTATTGCTAGTGCTATTGTGTGCATTGCAACAGGGCAAAAATATAACTATTCTAAAATGATTTTTGAAGGGATGTGTAAAAACAAGGGGACAAAAATGACTTTGGCTTATCCCCGTTTTCTGCAAATGATTTTTGATGATCAAAGATATTGTTCAAGGGATCAAAATGATTTTTATAAAATCCCTGAACAAAAGAAAGCTATTTTTACCAAGATGGATTCACCACCTCATAGAGACTTACCTTTAACCCCAGCCATGCTTGCTGTTATTGCAGCAGCACAACCCCAACCAGACCCCCAACCTTAAATTGACCCTCACCCACAACTTGAACCTATTCCTGAACCCTTACCCTCACCTGAACAAAGGCAAATAGACCAAGAACCCTTTGACGCTGACACATCCAATGTTGGCGTTGATGTGCCTATTTCCAACGCTGACACCCAACCATCACAATCCCAAACACCCCTTAACCAACCCAAATCTACCCATTCTTCCACACCATCTTCCACACCACCTGAATATAGGTTGATTAAGCGCCAACGGACTACTGGAGTGTTCTCCTCTGGTGGTCCTAGCCATGAAGCAGAGAGAACCACCACCACAAGTGTGGCTGGTGACTTGGATGAGGCTGGGACTATTGGTTCTGGCTTAGAAGCTGGCCAAGGTAGTCCCACCATAATTAAGTCCTCATCCATGTCCAATGAACCTGACTTGGGAGGTCAAATCCCCATTTCAGAAGAGGGCAGACTGGAACCAATGACTCTTTTGGAATTGACGGCTGTCTGCATTAGCTTGCAAAAGCAAAATGCAGACTTAGTACACATTGTCAGCTCAAAAGGCCTTGAACTCAAGGAATTGAGGGAGAGGATTGTTGTTTTGGAGAGTGATCATGCTAGGAGAGGTATGGAGGAGTCTTCCAAAGGGGAGGAAGTTCAAAGAAATCTGAGTGATAAGAGCAGTCAAGATGGTCAATCAATGGATGTTGCTGAAGCTCTTACTACTTTGAAGGAACAAACAGGTTTTGATACGTCCTTAATCTCTCCAACCAATCTAAATTTATCATTTACAGCAATGTTGAGAGAGGTTACACAAGGCGCTGAGGGAAAATATTTGAGCGTTGACAAGACAAATTTGGACGCTGATAGAAGTATTTTGGGCGCTGATAGAGGAAATTTGGGCGTTGACAGATCTGCATATGGAGGTGATGTATTCCAGTCATCATCTATCATCAAGGATGTTCCTACTCAGGTATTACCATCTACCTTACCAACTATTGCACCATCAGATAAGGGTAAGGGTATATTGGTAGAAGAGATTGTTCCAAAGAATGCAGCCCAGGTTGAATTTGATAAAAGATTGGCTGAGCAAATGATGGAACAAGGTGAAAAGGAAAAGTCACCATTTGTTGTGACTTCTGAAGAAGAAAGTGATGGAGCTAGCTCAGATTCAAGTATGATGATTATTGAACCAGAAAGACTTGAGTATGGTGATGAGCTTGCTAGGGAAAAGTTGAGAGATTTAAAGTTGCAGATTGATTTTGACATGCCAGAGGTGGTTCAGATGTACAATTCTTGGGAAGAAAGCTGTATGGATAATCCAGACTTGACCATTTCAGATCAAATATGGGGTTTGGAGCTTCTTCTTAGAGTTCAGAAGGATTGTAAGGTGATTTTGAAGCACAAGGCAAGCAACATTCTCTCTGAGTTGAAAAGGGATAGAAGGAAGCTCTACTTTATGTTGCTCAGATGTCACGGAGTTGGATGGACACATCAGAAGCTGAAGGCTTTGACATTTGATGAGTTGGAACATAGGGCTTATCCTATTTGGGTGAAAGTGCAGGAAGAAAACACTTTCAGACTTCTTTCAGATGAAAGAAAGGAGCAACTTGCAGAAGAGATGGAAATCAAGAAAGCTATGATAGTTCCCAGGCCAGTGAAGAAGGGATTTACACTTGAGTTTCCAAAAGATATGAATCAACTATATCCAAGTGAAGCAGTTATTAGAAAGAGCCTCAAGCTCTCCCCATTAGAAGCTTCAGATATGGTGCATGTGTTACCATTAGATTCCAGGAATCCAATTGTGAGTTATGATGAGGATGAATGTGGATTCTGGAAGATTGGAAGATATGGTAAAGAGGTACACACTTTTACCACTCTAATATCTTTATTTGCAAGTTGTGACAGAGAAGACTTGGTGGACCTTTGGAGGTTAC
Organism: Glebionis coronaria; assembly: GCA_025667525.1. Lineage (NCBI taxonomy): Eukaryota > Viridiplantae > Streptophyta > Magnoliopsida > Asterales > Asteraceae > Glebionis > Glebionis coronaria. The sequence goes on from CM046879.1 coordinate 37,011,376, forward strand.
TAGAGACCAAGTATGAGGCTGAAGCACCAACTTCAGCTAATGGAATAAAACTTTGGACCACATTCAAAAGAATGTGTGGGACAAATGAGGAAGATCCTGAAATATGGAAGGATCTTGAAGATGACCTCAGTGGTCTTCAATGGAGGTTATATTCAGCTGCTGGTGTATACCATTTGAGTTCTACAAAATTTGCTGAGTATCTACTTGTAGATGCTCAGTATTTCATATCCAAGGCTGTTTTGGAAAAGATGAAGGACACCCAGTTGGAGATAGATTATACAAGTGACGTGGCAAAGAATTTAATCAGATTTATTTATTACCAATATGATAAGGTTTGTCAGACTCCTCCAAGTTCTTAATGATTATTCAGAAACTTGATCATAAGAGTGGATATCAAGTTTAGGGGAGGATTGTTGGGAATAAATTAAGGCCAGATCACTTGAACGCTGACAAGAACAACTCAAGCGTTGACAAGAGCAAAGTGAGCGCTGACAGCTTAAGCGTTGACAAGTTAAAGTCAAGCGTTGACAGATTGAAGACAAGCACTGATGGAAGATATAAGCTACACGTTTATTATGTTCTAGAATACTTCTAGTAAGGATAGAAACGACAATGTATTTTATATGTTTATCTTTACCTAGAATAGTTGATACGTAGCTTATTGTACAAGGCTTCTTAGTCTATAAAAGAAAGCCTTTAGGTTAATGTTTAGTATCAAGTTTTATATAAGTTTTCATTCGTAAACATCTTTCATTGTAAGCAAGTTCGACATTGATAATCAAAGTGAAAGTTTTGTTTACATCTTGTGTTCTTGTTTAAGTATTAAATTCCGCATAATACTTAGATTCACAAAGCATATGACAAAGGTTTCTCTACGTGTTATACTTGATCTAATCTCGTATACACAAAGCTAATCGATCTAAGTTTGGGATCAACAGAAACTTGTCCCATATGCTTAAACATTAAGGACAATGTTTATCTTAAGTGTAGGGGGACTTCTATCGAAGTTTTAAGTGGACTTTTCCATTAAAATGCGTTCATTTAACCGGAAAATCATCTTTTTCAACATTTTTCAAATTTTTAATTAACTTTGGCCATATAGTTGTAATTTTTAAATTTTTATCGTTGCTTTCATATGTATATATCCCACAAATAAGTCAAAAATATTAATAAAGTGGTGTAGCTAGTTTTGAAATCTTTGACATATTAGGCCCGTTGCGATTATTTTGACTCAACCCGAATAGACTTATCCAAGTTTATTCTAGCTAGTATCCTTAAACATGTAGACCTTAATTGGTTTATTAGGCTAAGCATCCACGAGTCTCATTACTTGAGATTTTAAATTGTGGAGAACAAGAAATGATAGAGTCAATTATAAGTCGGTATTCTTGCACAAGCTAACTTGGTGTAATTATCTGCATATTCTCCCATCACTTGCTAATAAATTATCTGCAATAAGTAAGGTCGTACGATTTGAAAAGTTACATAGCTTCTATCCCAAGATCGTTTAAAAGTTGCTCGGTAATGATAAGAGTTCATAGCCAAGGCATAACTTATGAAGCGGGGCGCGAAGATTGGCGAGTCCGAAAAGGCCCTAACAAGGCATGAGGATTCCATTTTATTGCTGAAGATCCAAAGTGATGTGAAAAGCATTATTCCCAAAATCAATATGAAGGATCAAGACTCACGACGAAAAGCAATCAACTCCCATAAAGATCATGGAGAAGTCTATCCGAAAAGACCCTAACAAGGTATGAGGATAAATAGATCCAAGTTCGAAAAGGAGGCGGATCGTTGTATCTCAAAATCCCAATTAGAGATTGAAGAAATAATCATGAAGTCGTGGTCAACAAAGTTGGAGTACCCCTCAAAAGTCTCCAAGTGAAGAAACTCTATTAACGAAGAGAAAACCAGTATCTCAAGAACGTCTCTCGAAGATATGAAGTATGAAGTACATGCTAAATATCGGCCCGAGAAAGGTCTCAAATCGCGAAGCGAGTTATGCCAAGATATGAACTTTTTGATATCCCGAGAAGCAGTTTTAAGAGATTTTGTCCTTTAGCTAACTATTGATCAAATCATCCTACTTTGCTTTCGGCCTAAATAAACTATCGAAATAAGTCCAAAAATGCATCTTCATGATCATTCTAAGACAAAAATAAAATATAAGAGATACACCTAGGAATAAGGGAGTTAAGCATATAATTAAGCCATGTGTGTAAGTGTTTGTTTTGCTAACTTATAATAACAATGATCTCATTTTTAAGCTTAGTTTGGGGAACGTGAAACTTGAGGGTGATAAATCTTCACAGCACCAAAGCCATAATGTAAGTCCTTGATCTCTTTGCAAGTTATTTCCATATAGCTATTTTCAAGTGAAAATGGTTTTCTATCCTTTTGTTTACTTTAAAGTTTTAATTTATCTTAGTACTTTAAATTTTGTTTAGAAGTATTTTAATAAGGCCAAGGTTGATTGATTATGAGAAAAGTATAAAATTGCTTTATCACTAAGCATTGCATGAGGGCATGGCAATGGTTAAGTGTAGGGGATTTGATTGGTGTGTAAACACCCATCCTTTTACCACTTATTTCTTACTAAAACAAGACCAACACACGTATTTAATATCATTTGTTTGGAATTATGCGTGGTTTTTGTGTTTATTGTGTTTTCAGAGTCAGCCGGATGAATATTGAAGAAAACATGGGATTGCACGGGTTTTATCGAGGAAAAAGACTCAAGACGAAGTCTATTGTCCAAAAGATGCAAAAGATTTGAAGTCAACGGGCCTATTTGAAGATTTATCGAAGAAAAAGACCAAAGATGGAAGATTTACATATGTCGAAGAAACTCAAGTCTATTAAACGAAGAAATTAAAAGACGAGTTGAATTTAATCGTCGACAAATCCCGAATCAGAATCGAAAACGTCAACTTTTCTGAAAAGACGAGAAGACAAGAAGAAAGGGAGAAAGCCCACTCACCAACCAAATGGAAGACCTATATAAAGAGATCCCCTCACACAACTTAGGCAGTTTTTAGTTTTTTTTCTCCTTTCTTTCTCTTTCTTTCGTAGGGAAGAACCAACACCACTAAGGTGTTGGTGATTTTTATTTCTTGTTTTCACAAATCTTGTAGTTTTAATCTTTTCCTTTGATTGTTTAAACCTTAATCATCAATATAATCTTTCCATTTCATCTTGTTCATCTAGTTCTTGATTCAAAGTTTTAAAGTTCTTATTTGGTTGATTTTGATCTTCAAAAGTAAGTGGGTTTTGTGTTTTTAATGTTTTGATTTGTTGTTTATGGTTAGTAAATGATTAGTGATTAGTTTTGTTTAAGCTTTGGTTAAAAACTTGGTTGATTTTGGCTTAAAAACGTATCCCTGTTTTTCTTGTTTACTGTTCTTCATTCCCCAGATATTCCGAACCGAGCACTGTTCAAAACCTTTCATCCGAAATATTTTATATATTCCGGATCAGTGCCTTTCATTCGGAACATTTATTATTCCGGATCAAGTCCTTTGTTCGGAATATTCAAACATTCCGGATCAAGTCCTTCGTTTGGAATATTCAAACATTCCAGATCAAGTCCTTCGTTTGGAACATTCAAACATTCTGAATCAAGTCCTTCGTTCAGAATATCTTTTATTCCGGACCAGTCACATTATTCTGCATGAACCTAACATCCCGCATGAAGGATATTTATTCCGCATCAAGCTCTTATTCCGGATCAAGCTTACATTCCGAATGAAGCATTTTTGTTAGATATTTCGAATCAAGCAATTTTGAGGGTATTTACTGTTACTGTTTTATTTAAATTTTAATTCAAGTTTTATTTTTATTGATTAACTGCTTCTAGTTTACTTTTAGTTACTTCATTCATTTACCTTTTAGTAGAATAGAAAACCAAACCTCCTATTTGTCACCAAGAACAACTATTCCACTTTGAGCTGTGATCAATTCGAGAAGATTCCGAGAGACATAATTCTGAACCCCATAACAAACCTAGTCTATCAGCTAGATATTTGATAGTGGGTACCATATTCGTAACAGTGGCAACCTTAATACCACAGTGGCACGAAAAATACTTATTGTGACCACTTCTTTTCTCTACTTGAACCATCATATACTTTACATCCAATCCATTCAAGCATATATCACGTTAAAAATAATAGCAGACATGGAAATCAATTCCATACTTCACAAATAGAATCTACCATAATCTTTGGTCACTTCTCTTTGCCCACGTGAACAATAACATCAATCGAATCTTGCCCTATTTGAACAATCACACCAGTCGAATCTAGGGTTTGTTCCACAAAAACCCTAAACACAACTAGGGTTTATCACAACTACAACTTCGTCAACCCTAGGGTTTTAAAACGAACACAAACCTTAGATCTTCATATCAACATAAACATAACAGTTCTGGAACATGTTTTCCGTTTCACAATCGAGCTAGGGTTTGTGCAAACCCTAGTTTAAATAATACAACAAAAACTATTAATTTAATAATCTTCTTTCTCCAGTGAACTTAGACGGCCTATAACTCGATATTAAGAGTTCAAATCAAAGATCGCTCCGGTGAGATCGTAGACACACATGCCGAGAACCTCTAGTTCAAATTTCGCGACGACCCAACGGTTAACGAAGGCGTTATGCTCTTTTTACTGTTGCTACAGAAAACCCTATACGGGTTTTTCTTCTTTATTCGACACGAACACCTTGTTAGATCCTAGTATCGAGAGCCACTAGGCTCTGATACCAATTGAGGAATCTAAAATTTATGGATCGATTAAGCTTACTAGGAATGAATCTAGTTCATATGATAAACATAACGGAATTGAACAAGACACATAAACAAGGTGTTTAACACAAGATGAATTACTTCCCAAAGAATGCTTGTATTATCCATTAACAAACAACCTCTAGGCGTGTATACATTTAATCCCATGCCTAGAACACGACACACACTTTAGGTTTACATTGTAAGACCGGTATTTGAAACTATACGTATGACATTCTTTATATATTAGAACGTCCAAACTTTACAAAGGAAACTAAATATTGGCTAAATCTTTTATTCTTCTGATGTGATCTTCTAAAAAGTTTGTCCACCAGCTTGTAGAATTATTTTTTGTCAGATTTAGTCCTTATCTTTTGGTTTAGACACATCAACTCATAATTTTGACTCAACATTTTTCGCATTGCATCACATACTTTTTGAAAAGCTTTTAGAAAAAGCTTGTTATAATACAAGTCTTTTATAAAATTCTTATGCATTAATAAATTTTACATTGAATGCCATAAATGCATTAAGTTTTCAACGACTTGATGCATTGTGCATGCTCTAAGATACTCATATGTAATGTATAGCTTTTTTTGCTATCATGGAAAGTCTTTCAAAGAATATTTTGCATTACAAAGTTGGAGTTTTTCAAAAAAATTCTAAAATAGCTTGGTATACTTTGAGAGTTTGATGAATTGTACTATATACATAGTTTTATTAAAAAATTAATATAAACCTCTAGTTTGATGTTAATTTTTTCTATAAAAATCTTTTGAAAAAGATTTACCGTTGAATATAATAACTAGGCATAACTCTTTGATACTAAAAAAGCAATAAAATTAAATGATTAAAAGCTTTTCAATGCTTGACCATTGCAGATACCTACTTTTAGAAACAAAACAAGATACATATAAATGCATCTTCAATAGATGATTTATTTGAAGATATTTGCATTATGTGAATGAGTTTCTTTAAATTTTGCAACACATGCTGCCAAAGTTTTCTTCTTCCACATAATGGTGTTCTTCCTTAATGAATTCCTTTTTTCTCAATTTAGCAACTCAACTACTAGCTTCCCCACTTGATCACGTTATATATCATTATCAATCTCCATGGCAACACCCCATTTGTTGTACCGTAGCTAACAATTTACTTGTTGGTGTGCAAAAAAAGGTCAATAAATTATAGGCACCATGCTGGGAATTCTTTCAAGTGTTGAATTCCATCCGTTGTGCGTTGAAAACCCTTTATTTGATGGGTGATCTAGAACTTGTTTTGCGAGTACCATCCAATCAATAGACCTCTTTCACTTGTACTTGTTACACTATGTAGGAAACATAGCAGAGTCACCGACTACAAGGTCTGGTCTTATTATCCACAAGAACGGATAATTGCTATTTTCTAGTCACCAACAAAATTCCACTAGTTGATTTTTCATTACTATAATGCTACCAAAGTTTACATAAATAATTGACACGGATGCTTGGGAGTCTAGCCATGTTAAACATTCAGATTCTTCTTTCTAAAGAATTGACTTGATGGATGCAAGTGAATATTCCTCTATAGTTTTATCCAGTAAATGTAAAGGGTCAATCCCATAACAAGGAGGAAACATTGAAGAGAGTATGTCAAGCAAGTCTAGTTCTAGGTCATTAAGGATATTACGATGGCTAGTTTCGTATGTGAAATAAAACCCTAAATTTAAGTAATACTACTATGAGTATGGACAACATGAGTACTTGTATACTATGTCTAGATAACCCCTTCAACTTACGACATTTGCTTGTACTACTTTTTGAATGCTTATATGTTTAGTTGTTATGGAAAAAAATTGCTAGTGTTTTATTTTAATTTTCATTCACAAAAACATACGAGTCATTATATTATTATTATTTTTGGTACGATTTCAATTTAATTGCATGTCCTATGTTTGGAAAGACAACTGCGAATGTTTTTCATCAACTGATGTACCTTAAACCATTCGATGTGTACGCAACCAACGGGGCATCATGAGATCTCACTCAAACTGGAAGACGAGACAATTATTCTTTAACAAGGGTCGCATATGGTGACCATTTGTTAAGGAAAATAAGAATTCCACTAATCATCGACCTTCTCGTAGCACGGAATCAACATAGACTATATGTGAGAACGTAAAAGAATTCACCATTGTTACTTTCTTTAACCCATATTTTTCCCAATTTTTTGTGTACAAGCCATTTCCCAAAGATAAATACAATCCTTTTGCCAATAAGTTAACCATTAAGCGAATTCTTCATTCTATCCTTAACCTCATGAACTGAAGCCAGAGGTAACTAAACCTCATAATTGGCATCATTTTCATATCACTTTGAGTTTTTAAAGGTTCGTCTTAGCCAAAGACGCATGGCTAAGCTTATTAGCATAGTATGGGAAAACTTTGTTCATAACAATTTCATTACTAACCACGTTCATGCACAGAGCCATCCTATGGATTTAGGTGGCCTAGTGTGAACCTACAAATAAGGCCCCCTAAATTATGAAAATCATAACTATCATCCAAAATAAAAAATTTATTAATATTATGCAAATTTGTTTTAGGTATCTTACAATAACAAAAGTCCAATACTACGCCAGAATAAACAATTGAGTAGTTGACAATGAATTTAGAGTCAACTCTTTAACATGATCTTTCAAAATCTTCCATCTTTTAGAATAATTGGAAAATATAGTGTAAATGCCTTGTATGATTCCAAAGAACTTTCTAGCTTTATCACGGGTATTAGCCATGTCACACAATGTAAGATTCAGACTATGAAAACCATATGGAATATAAAACGCTCCAGGGTTAATATCTATAATCTTTCATTTGATCCACGAAATGCTAAATTATGTTTAGCAAGAAATTTCACAATGCCAATAATTCTTAAAAGAACTTTTATCGAATGGTCTCTTTCTTTTTCGAATTTCTCTACATCCACTTTATCAGTTGTTTCATTTTCTTGCATTCTTTGACGCATGTCATACCAGCTAGCCATATTAGTAAGATGTACTAATCCTAATTCATGCTCTTTAAGTCTAGTGCTAGGATGTTGCCAATTGGAAAAAACCCTCATTAGCTAACTGACTTTTCACAATCCCTTTGTAAATATTTTATAACAAAAACAAACAAATGTATCAATCTCTGTCGAATATACTAGCCATTTCTTATCATGCTTCTCATTATTGGGTAGTATTCTAGTATATAAAGCGAAAGAAAATCGTCTAAAAAACTTAAATTTAGGATACTATTTAGTAGACTTATCTCTTTTCAGACCTTGTGTTGCTAAAGTTTTTATCATATATGAACTAAGTCTATCCCATTTCCTTAGATCAAATATATCAACATTTTCAACATTAGCATTATCATCTTCAACATGATCATCAACACTAACATAATTATGTACTTTTTCTTGTTTTTACTTTTTTTTTATGGAGAACCGAACATAAGGGGTGTTTGACTTTGCGTTATAGAACAAATTATCAGATTATTTCATTTTTGAAACACAAAAAAGCTATTTTGAGTGTTTGGCAGAGAATATTCCAAAAGTGATTATTTTATGAAAACAGTAGCTTGTGGCAGCAGGTGCAATGTCAGTTTTCAAAACGTGGCTATGTTATTTTTTTGAGATTACCTAATTGCCATTGATTTTATTCCTATTAATTGTTACTTGTCATTAATGTATTCCTTATTTGAGTCATTTCACATAGATAATTAAATTTTTGCAAACATTTAAAATATTGATTATTTGATTATTAAAATATTAAATAACATAATCAAATTCAAATATTACATTTCAAAACCACGTTTTATAAAAGCTAATAATTTGATTATCTGTTTTCAAAACAATAATCTATTTTATATAAGCAATCACTAACATTTTTTTAGTGTTTTTTCAAATGTGCCAATAACGTCATTTACAAGTTGTGAGCTTTTAATGGTTGAAGTTGGTGGTATTCTTATAAAGGGTTTTAAAAATTTACAAACTTAATATAATAAATACAAATGAACATTTAATAATTTGAAGGCCCTTTATCATTGGAGGCCCTGTGAAAAAGTAATGCACTTATTTGAACATCTTGTTTTGAAAAACATACTTTCTTGTGTGCAACTATGAGTATCAATATATGAGGAGTTTTGCAAATGATTTTGATTGTGAATCATCTACGGGCTGAAACTTTTCAGTAACTTGCGGTCCAACTGCTTGTGAGATTTTCAATGTAAAAGTTACCTGATTCTAACATTTCTCGTTAATAACTAAAGGATTACACCCATAGATCAAAATATCATAACGTGCTAGCTTATCTATGAAGGGAACACATTGAACAAGGTTTGTATCACACAATGCAAACATCTAAAGAAATTATATAATTCTGGAGCTTTAGAAGGCCACATCTCACTTTTTGCAGTTTTAATAATGACTGTCATGTGAACTTCGGATGTTCTTTTATTAGGAGTACATTCAAATAATCATATAGAAGACGATGCCTTCATGAGATGAATTATTTTGTCCAAGTTAACCATGGATGAACCCAAAGGAGAGGTACATGCCTCTCCGGCCTTCTTCTTCAAGTCTGCGATATTCTTCCTCATCTCATTCCTTTTTTCTCCGCTCATCAATTCAATCACTAGCATCCGGACTTCGTCGCTCTTTACATCATTGTCAATCTCCATGGCAACACCCCACTTGTTACAACACACCCAACAATTTGTTTGTTGGTCACCAAAAAAGGGCCAAGAAATCATTGGCACTCCACTCGAAATGCTTTCAATTGTGGAATTCCATCCGCTATGCGTCAAAAACCCTCCTATTGATGGGTGTTTTAGAACTTCTTCTTGGGGGCACCAACTAACCAACAACCCTCTATCCTTTGTTTCTTTAATCAGCTCAGCTGGTAGAACAGAAGACTCACCAACAACAAGGTCGGGACGTATTATCCACAAAAATGAATAATTGCTTTTCGCGAGTCCCCAGCCAAACTCAACTAGTTGTTGAGGTGTCATCACCGTGATACTCCCAAAGTTAACGTAGATAACTGATGAGGGTGCCTTTGTGTCAAGCCAACTCAAACATTCAGAGTCTTCTTTCCAAAGGTTTAATTTTAGGGATGCTAAGGTTTTTTCTACAATTGTGTTCTCGAGTATATTTAAAGGGCCAATTCCATAGCATGGAGGATATCTTGAGGAAACCACATCCAAAACATCAGCATCTAGTTCATCACAAGTGTTGAAAATAATAGCAGAAGCTGATTTTGCTCTTTTACATTGTAATATAAAGAATTGGGTCATGTACTCGTCACCTGGATTGCTATATCTAACGAAAGGGGGGATATCTTTTAGGCGTATGCCAGTCATGGTAGGTACACAATCTAGAACTGTGTCCAAATAACCATTTACTATGAAACTTGGATCTGTAGAACAAAAAGAAATGGTGATATTAGATTCAAAACATGGTGTGCTCCACAAAAGTCACCGTTTGTCCGACTTGTTGTCGTCTTGTCGTCTATGTATAAATAATATAAAATTATATAAAATCGTTGCCTAATGCGACAATGACATTTACACGCGCAAGCCTTACCCACAATCTTGGTCAGAAATTTATACGCTTAATGTAACAGAATAGTTATTAAACTGACACATAAAAAGATCCCTTTAAGAAAAAAATAATAATAGAAAAAATGATTTAGATAATCATGGATAGGAAGAAAAAGTAATAATCTTATTACCTTTAATGGGCATCAAACCCTTCTCTAGAAGAATTTGATATTGATCGAAACATATCATTGAACCAGCTCCACACGTCCACAAGAGAAACTCCGGGATATTAAATTCCTTGGCAGCGGCGAGGGTGAAGCCCATTAGAAAGTCGGACACTATGCAAGTCACTGGTGAATAAATAACATTCACTTTGGCAATTACAGATTTAAATGAATCCAAACATTCTTCATCCATGGTCTTTGCTAGAGATGGTATATCTTGGGTAGCATCAAGATTTTCTGGCGTAGAAAGGCCATCAGGGATGGTCTCAAAGCGAAAAGAAGGCAAGCCACGTAGGGAGTCGGCCCCTCTTGACCTAAGGAGGCGTTGGTGGTTAAATTCAGTGTTGACGAAAGTGATATCGAAGCCTTTAGAATGAAGGATTTTAGCAAGCTTTAGCATGGGGTTTATGTGGCCTTGTACAGGTGCCGGCATGCATACTGCATGTGGCTTATTTTCATGCTGTAGATCCATGAAGATAAAGTCTATCAATCTCTTATCACTAGATTGAATAATAGTACGGAGTAGTAAATTAGCAAACATCCAACCATTGTTTTATAGGCTAAGGCCTAAGGCCAAACTTATGGTCCCAAACTCCAAATCAGTGTCCCCTAGCAGTTTGTTGTTTTGCTTTTAAGCAATAATTGTTGGATATGAATCATATCATGCATGATTTCAATGCACGAGGAAGAAGCCAAAATATATAATAAGCAAATAAGTAAGAGAGGGAGTTGCAAAAATCGTCCTTGTGGTTTGGTTAATTTGTATGTTTCGTCCATTGAATTTCGAAATTGTAAAAACTGTCCGTGTAAGAAACTTCAAGGTTCATGTAAATCTCTCCAATTTGGCAACTATTTTTGCAATTCTATTTCTCTCTAAGTGAGAGTTCACCAAATTCTATATGTGAGGTTCTAGTTCATCATTATTTATCTATAGACAAAATAAGCAAAGTTGTAAAACTCTTGAATACCATATATATATATATATATATATATATATATATATATATATATATATATATATATATATATATATATATATATATATATATATATATATATATATATATAGATATATATATATAATATCCTATCATACTCATTGGTGTGTATACTCACTCTATAGTAGTAATACTTAAAGGTAACATCAAGGCACATATTGGGATTTTAGTCTTTCATAACAGCCATGTTTTAAGTTGCTAGAAGATTACACAAAGTTAGTACAAGACACATAGTTTATTACAAGCGGTCAATTTCTATATATAGGTGGTAGATTTATTAGGGTAAGTTGGGTTTGTTTAAGTTTACTAAATTACTCTTAATATAAATTGATATTTACAGAAAAAACGCTAATTAATTATCAAATTGTAAAACTGTCTTTTGTATGCTTTCGTAGAAGACGAATCATTAATTAATACATTTTTTTATCTTATGTATTTTTTGTTCGCGGACTATAATTTTAAGACGGGAAGATGCAAGATAAAATCAATTAAACATCACAGGTATAATTTTGAAGTTACGTATACCGGATGCATGGGTGCATAATTGGAACTTTGGATCTGATTAGAGTAGTCACATTATAGGAAACCATAAATGAACTACCATACTCAGTTTGAGAAACAAAATGAAATACACTTGAATGCATCTTTAATATATACTGTAGATTATAAACTTGAAGATGTTTGAATAATATGAATGAGTTTCTCTAAATTCGCTAGTGATAAGCCATCGTTTGCAACACATGCCACTTCAGCCTTCTTCTTCCACTTTGTAGCGTTCTCCCTTAGCTTAGCGCATTCCCTTTTTCTCCATCCATCAACTCAACCACTAGCTTTTCCTTTTCTTCACGTTTTACATCATTATCAATCTCCATTGCAACGCCCCACTTGTTGCAACTTATCCAACAATTCACCTGTTGGTCTGCAAAGAACGGCCAGCAAATCATAGCTAGGCACCCCACTAGACATGCTTTCGAGTGTTGAATTCCATCCACTATGCGTTAAAAACCCTCCTGTCGATGGGTGATCTAGAACTTGTTATTGCGGGCACCATCCAATCAGTAAACCTCTCCCACTTGTCCTGGTTACGAATTCTGGAGGAAGCATAGCAGAGTCACCAACTACAAGGTCTGGTCTTATTATCCACAAGAACGGATAATTGCTATTTGCTAGTCCCCAACAAAATTCGACTAGTTGTTGATTTTACATTACTGCAATGCTATCAAAGCTCACATAAATAATTGACAATAATGCTTGGGAGTCTAGCGATGTTAAACATTCAGATTCTTGTTTCTACAGATTTGACTTGATGGATTCAAGTGACTTTTCCTCTATAGTTTCTTGAGTTAATGTATATGTAAAGGGTCAATCCCATAACATGGAGGAAACATTGAAGATAGTGTGTCAAGCAGGCCCGGTTCTAAAGGTATGTGAAATAAAACCCTAAATTTATGTAATACTACTATGACTATGGACATTAGGGGTACTTGTATACTATGTCTAGATGAACCCTTCAACTTACGACGTTTGTTTGTACTACTTGTTGAATGCTTATATGTTTAGTCGTTTTGGAAACAAATTGCTAGTGTTTTATTTCAATTGTCATTCACAAAAAAAATGTGCCTACATGGTCATTATATTATTAATTGTTTAGTACGATTTCAATTCAGTTACATGTCTTATGTTTGGAAAAATAACTATGCACACTTTCCATCAACTGATGTAAACCATCTGATGTGTATGCAACCAACGGGGCATCATGAAATTTCACTCAAACAAGAACACGACAATTATCCTTTAACAAGGGTCACAGACGGTGACCATTTGTTTAAGAAAATAAGAATTCAACGCCACTACAAGAAATATGGCTTTTTCTGAAAGACAAAATGTGTTAGCACTACAACAAATTAGGCGATTGTTCACGCTTTTTTCTTCGCACTTTATAAATTGTGAACTTTTTTTTTATAATGTTCACACTTATAAGTGTGCAAATAATATTAACACTAATAAGTGTGATAAACATTAAGTGCTACAAAAAACTTCACACTTTTTGTTGTGAAAATAAAAGCTCACATTTAAAAGTGTGAAGTATACAAATTTTTTCATGTTCACATTTTTTAATATGGAAAAATAAAATAAACTTCACACTTTAGAATGTGAAAAAAAGTCATAGTTTAAAATGTAAAAATTAGTGTTACTTAGACGTGGTCAAAAAAATCGGTTTATGATCGATTTGAGAAAAAAACCGAAACCGATTTTAGAAAAGCCATTTTTTTAAAACCGATTTTTCTCAATTTGATTCAGCGGTTTATAACTTGTTTAATAACATAGTTGAGATCTGTTTAAAAACGATTAAAACAATTTTAAATTGATTTGATTAATTAACTGATTGACTTAAATCGAACTGGTTTAATAAGATCCAATTTTTAAAAAATATCCGATTTGTTTACTATATTGATGTTACTTAAAAAAAAGAAACACATTTTATATCATGTTTTCTTTTTTCTTTTTAATAAATTTATCACTATAAATCTTTAAAAAAACTCATACAATTCATTTATTGCCTAATGCCTAATGAATCGCACACAGTACAATTCATTTTTTTTTTATCATTTTTTATCTGCTCACACTACAATTATGTTGATCCCAAACTTAGATCGATTTAGCTTTATGTATACGAGATTAGATCAAGTAATACACATAGAGAAACCTTTGTATATGTTTATGAATCTAAGTGTTATGCGGAATTTAACACTTAAACAAGAACACACAAGATATAAACAAACTTTCACTTTGATTATCAATATCAAACTTGCTTACAATGAAAGTAGTTTACGAATGAAAACTTATTATCAAACATTAACCTAAAGGTCTTCTTTTATAGACATAAGAAGCCTTGTACAATAATCTACGTATCAACTATTCTAGGTAAAGATAAATATAGAAAATACATTGTCGTTCCTATCTTTACTAGAAGTATTCTAGAATATAATAAACGCGTAGAGAATATCTTCCATCAGTGCTTATCTTCAATGTGTCAACGCTTGACTTTATCTTGTCAACGCTTGAGCTGTCAGCGCTTGTTTTGTTCTTGTCAACGCTTGTTTTACTCTTGTCAGCACTCAAGTGATCTGGCCTTAATTTATTCCCAACAATCCTCCCCTAAACTTGATATCCACTCTTATGATCAAGTTTCTGAATAAGCATTAAAGACTAGGAGGAATCTTACAAACCTTCTCATATTGGTAATGAATAAATCTGATCAAATCTTTTGCCACGTCACTTGAATAATCTATTTCCAGCTGAGTGTCCTTCATCTTCTCCAAAATGGCTTTGGATATGAAATACTGACCATCCACAAGTAGATACTCAGCAAACTTTGTAGAACTCAAATGGTAAACACCAGCAGCTGAATATAACCTCCATTGAAGACCACTGAGGTCATCTTCAAGATCCTTCCAAATTGCAGGATCCTCATCTTTTGGTCCACACATTCTTTTGAATGTGGTCCAAAGTTTTATTCCATTAGCTGAAGTTGGTGCTTCAGCCTCATACTTGGTCTCCAGCAACCTCCAAAGGTCCACCAAGTTTTCTCTATCACAACTTGCAAACAAAGATATGAGAGTGGTAAAAGTGTGTACTTCTTTACCATATCTGCCAATCTTCCAGAATCCACATTCATCTTCTTCATAGCTCACAATTGGATTCCTGGAATCTAATGGTAACACTTGCACCATATCAGAAGCTTCTAATGGTGAGAGCTTGAGGCTCTTTCTTATGACTGCTTCACTTGGATATAGTGGATCCATATCTTTGGGAAACTCAAATGAAATTCCATTCTTCACTGGCCTGGGAACAAACATAGCTTTCTTGAGTTCCATTTCTTCTGCAAGTTCTTCCTTTCTTTCATCAGAAAGAAGTCTGAGAGTGTTTGCTTCCTGCACTCTCACCCAAATGGGATAAGCCTTGCTTTCTAATTCATTAAATGTCAATGCCTTCAACTTCTGATAAGTCCATCCAACTCCATGACATCTGAGCAACATGAAGTATAGCTCCCTTCTATCCCTTTTCAAC
This sequence comes from Glebionis coronaria, assembly GCA_025667525.1. Classification (NCBI taxonomy): domain Eukaryota; kingdom Viridiplantae; phylum Streptophyta; class Magnoliopsida; order Asterales; family Asteraceae; genus Glebionis; species Glebionis coronaria. Next base: position 37,027,009 of record CM046879.1, read on the forward strand.
TCTGAGAGAATATTACTTGCCTTATGTTTCAAAATTACCTGGCAATCTTTCTGAACTCTAAGAAGAATCTCCAAACCCCATATTTGATCTGAAATGGTCAAGTCTGGATTCTCCATGCATCTGTCTTCCCAAGCATGATACATTTGAACCACCTCTGGCATGTCAAAGTCAACCTACAATTTCAGTTCTCTCAACTTTTCCCTAGCAAACTCGTCACCATACTCAATCCTTTCTGGTTCTATAATCACCACACTTGAGTCTGAGCTAGCTCCATCACTTCCTTCTTCTGAAGTCACAACAAATGGTGACTCTTCCTTTTTATCCTGTTCCATGATTTGTGCAGCTAATCTTCTATCAAACTCAACTTGAGCTGCATCCTTTGGAACAATCTCTTCTACCATTATACCCTTACCCTTATCTGATGGTACAATGGTTGGTAAGGTAGATGGTGATACCTGAGTAGAAACCTCCTTGATGATAGATGATGACTGGGATACATCACCTTCATGTGCAGGTCTATCAACGCCCAATTTTGTTCTATCAGTGCCCAAAATATTTCTGTCAACGTCCAAATTCTCCTTTTCAACGCCCAAATATCCTCCCTCAGCGCCTTTTGTAACCTCTCTCAACATAGCTGTAAATGATAAATTTAAGTTGGTAGGAGAGACTAAGGACGTATCAAAACCTGTTTGTTTATTCAAAGTTGTAAGGGCCTCAGCAATATCCAAAGATTGACCATCATGGCTGCCCTTATCACTCAGATTTATTGGATCTTCCTCCCATTTGGAAGATTCCTCCATACCCCTCCTTGCACTAGCACTCTCCAAAACAACAATCCTCTCCCTCAATTGCTTGAGTTCAAGGCCTTGAGAGCTGACAACTTGTACTAAGTCTGCATTTTGCTTTTGCAAGCTCATACAGACTGCCGTTAATTCCATAAGAGTCATTGGTTCCAGTCTGCCCTCTTCTAAAATGGGGATTTGACCTCCCAAGTCAGATTCATTGGGCAAGGATGAGGACTTAATGATGGTGGGACTGCCTTGGCCAGCATCTAAGCCAGAACCAATAGTCCCAGCCTCATCCAGGTCACCAGCCACACTTGTGGTGGTAGTTCTCTCTGCTACATGGCTAGGACCACCAGAGGAGAACACTCCAGTAGTCCTTTGGCGTTTCATTAACCTATATTCAGTGGGTGTGGAAGATGGTGTGGAAGGATGGGTAGATGTGGGTTGGTTAAGGGGTGTTTGGGTTTGTGAAGGTTGTGTGTCAGCGTTGGAAATAGGCACATCAACGCCTACATTTAGTGTGTCAGCGTTGAAGGATTCTGAGTCAATTTGCATATGTTCAGGTGAAGGTAAAGGTTCAGGGATTGGTTCAAGTTGTGGTTGGGGGTCAATTTGTGGTTGGGGGTCTGGTTGGGGTTGTGCTGCTGCAATAACAACAAGCATAGGTTGGGTTAAAGGTAGGTCACGATGGGGTGGTGAATTCATCTTCATAAAAATCGCTTTCTTTTGCTCAAGGATCTTATAAAAATCATTGTGATCCCTTGAGCAGTAACCTTGAACATCAAAAACCATTTGTAGAAAACGGGGATAAGCTAAAGTCATTTTGTTCCCCTTGTTTTTACACATGCCCTCAAAAATCATTTTAGAATAATTAAATTTTTGCCCTGTTTCAATACACACAATAGCACTTGCAATGGATCTATTGATCTCATTGTGTGCAGTGCATTTGGGACTCAAACATTGAAGGAGGACATGTATGAGGTACTTCCAGGCTGGGGGAAATTCCTGCTTATGATACTTGTTTAAGGTACCTTCATCATGAAAAGGATATCCCAAAGCCCTAAGCCCTTGTTCTATTTCATTTATGGGAAGGGTGGCTATACCATCAGCATCATCAAGATGCAAGGCTTGGCGTACCAAAGCCTCAGTAACCACCCAAGGTCTCCCATGAACAATAGAAGTCAATGTGGTCACTCTATTAACTGTTGAGGAACTGACTGTGTTCCAAAACTGTTTAATATGTGTGACTGAAATGAGTGGTGCATGAGAAAGAGCATACCTTAAAGGGGATGCGTTCAAATACGCCACCATTTGTGTGTATTGGGGAAACAGAGTATCATCAGCTTCAAGATACGCAATCATCTTGTGTTGAGATCTGAACCCCAATTCCAAGTCTGATGGTCTAAACTTTGGTGCCATTGATGAAAGCTGTTAAATTTAAGTGGAGAAGATGAAGTTGATAAGAGAAAATTGTGTTAGACAAGAATTATAGATACCTTGTTTAAAACAGGAGCCAAATTTATTGGAGAATAAAATGCATGTGATAGCCCAAAAAGAGGCAAGTATTTTCAAAAATCAATCATGAAAATATTGAAAAATTATAAGTTTATCTCATGCATTAAATGAAAAGTAACAACTCCCAAAATTACGGCCTAAAAATATGTCAAAAAGTAACAACTGGGTAGGTCCCATTGAGTGTCAACGGTAAAAAATAACCTATCAACGCCCAACGGCTATAATCTTGTCAACGTTTGCCTATAGCCATGTCAGCATTCAATTTGGTCACAACAACGCTTGGAAAAATACTTGTCAGCGTCCAAAAATAAAAATGTTTAAAAATGAAAAATGACCTTAACAAAGTAATTTATCCTAGAGAAGATAACCAAAAAGCTGATAATTATCATAGGACGGCAAGCACTGTCCAGTTATGCACACTTGCATAAGCAAGATAGACATAACAGTCCTCTAGTGTCCCTTGCTAACCAAAACTCTTAACAACCAAGTTATCTTATAAAATTCTTTGTTACTCCCAGGTAATTCCCATAACAAAATTATTCCCAAGTCTCCCAACAGACCACAACCAATTCTAGGCCAAAAATGTCTTGGTAGCATGCACAGTATATCAACTTTGCATGCTACAGTGCCTCATGATTTAGTAAAACTAACTCATACTCACCTGTGGACACAATCTAGAATTATGATAAGAGTATCATATGGATACCCAAACATCCTAAAGGTTCCTAAAACCTCCCCTTAAACTATGATACAAAAGTCTGCTAAAATCATGCATGGACATAAAAAATTTATGTCAAGATAGGAATGAAACATTCCAACCATCATCCATAAATAAAAACTTGTCCAAATGCTTCTCCATTGATCCATAAGCAACTCTGTATCCAATGGTATACTGCTAACACCATCTGCACATTTAGATTGAAAACCACAAAACTAACATTGTTGCTGACAACTCCCCGATAACACATGACAACGTTGAGGGAAGCTTTGTTAGCGTTAGACAATTATATTGCTGACAACGTTACAAAAACACTTATCAGTGTTCAAGCAACCTTTGTCAGTGTTAGAAAAATATAGTGGAAAATCTAAATCATCAATAAGACCAATAATAATAATGCATCATCATGTACATACTTTTACAAAAAGACTCCAAAACACATATTATGTGAGATTGACCATTCCAATACTTGTTACCAAGTATTGAAATCTCCCAGCATCAAAAGGTTTAGTTAATAAATCTGACACATTTTCCTTAGTGTCAACCCTATCTGGTTGTATTAAACCTTTTTCAAAGCAATCTCTTATAAAATGGTGTCTAATTTCTATGTGTTTAGTTTTAGAATGATGTACAGGATTCTTAATGATGCATAAAGTACTATTATTGTCAACAAATATCTTAGTATGCATGAAATTGTACCCATAGTCCAACAGCTGGTTCTGAATCCACAAAACTTGGCCACAACATGCAGCTGCAGCCACATACTCTGCTTCAGTTGTAGAATTAGCCACCACTGTTTGTTTCTTGCATTGCCAAGATATCAACCTGCTCCCAAGAAACTGAAATCCACCAGTTGTGGATTTCCTATCAAATTTATCACCTCCATAATCACTATCTGAATATGCAATCAGCTCCAATGGTGAATCCTTTGGGTACCACAAACCAAGACTAGGATAGCATCTTAGGTACCTAAAGATCCTCTTCACAGCATAAAGGTGACATTCTTTGGGAGTCACTTGATGGCGTGCACAAGCACACACAACAAACATGATGTCAGGTCTGGAGGCAGTAAGATACATCAAGGATCCAATCATGGATCTATAATGCTTGACATCAACATATTTCCCATCTCCAATCTTTCCCCAAGGGTGTTCTCTATCCATAGGAGTAGTAGCCCTCTTTTCATGTGGAGAAAAGCCAAACTTCTTCAAGATCTCAGCCACATATTTGTCCTGGGAGATGAAGATACCATCCTCTTTCTGCTGAACTTGTAAACCAAGAAAGAAGTTCATCTCCCCCATAGCACTCATCTTGAATTTGTCTGTCATAAGCTTGGAGAAATCCTCACTCATCTTTGGATCAGTAAACCCAAAAATGATATCATCAACATAGACCTGGACAAGCAACACATCCTTGCCTTTCTTCTTTGTAAATAGTGTCTGATCTATGGTGCCCCTCTTGAATCCATTGTCCACCAAATAGGTAGACAAAGTACCATACCATGCTCTAGGGGCTTGATGAAGGCCATACATAGCCTTTTTGAATCTATACACTTTATCTGGATTCTCTGGATCCTCAAAACCAGGAGGTTGCATCACATAAACTTCCTCAATAATAGTTCCATAGAGAAAGGCACTCTTGACATCCATTTGATAGATTGTGAAGCCCATGCAGGATGCATAGGCTAGAAAAATCCTAATAGCTTCAATCCTTGCAACTGGTGCAAAGACCTCCTCATAGTCTATCCCCTCCTCTTGTGTATATCCTTGAGCCACTAACCTTGCCTTGTTTCTGACCACAATGCCTCTTTCATCTCTCTTGTTCCTGAGAACCCATCTTGTCCCTATAGGTCTGACATATCTAGGACAATCAACCAGCTCCCAAACATCCTGAATTGCAAATTGGTGAAGCTCATCCTGCATTGCTTCCACCCAACTTGGTTCTTTGAGAGCATCAAATATTTTCTTGGGTTCCTCTTGTGACAGAAAACAGGCAAACAAACATGCTTACACAAGAGGGGTATCAACCTTCTTGTATATATTGGCAATAAACCCACCAAGACCTTGATGAGATCTTCTAGTCTGAACTGGAGTCATAATATCACCAATGATCTGGGAAGGGGGTGACTCTTCATTGTGGAAGTGAGAACTCCTCCTTCAAAAAGTCTGGTGTCCTCAACTTCATTCTCCATGTTGCCAATATCTTCTTCATCAGACTCTCTTATGTCAACATAGGGATGACCTTCTTCATATGAATTGGAAGGTTCACCTTGTTCAAAAGTGGAAGAGAAAAGATGTGCAAAGGTGTTGTCAACGTCTGAACCTTGTTTGTCAGCGCTTGGGCTAACAACGTTTGAACTGTTGTTGTCAACGTCCAAACCATCAACGTCTGAATTGGTCTTGTCAGCGCTAGATTTGCCTTTGTCAGCGCCTGAAGGACCATGCATGTTTGTATCTGGTGGTACTTGGAAACCACCATTATCTTGTCCAGCAGCAGCAAAAGCATCTGTCCAAATGGGAATTGTAACAAATTCTTAAATAGGAGATGTCTTTTCTGCTTGTGATCCAATCTTTTCATGAACCTGTGTACCTGAAACATCAACAACTTGTTCCTCCACAACATTTGAAGTTACCTTCACAATGTCTGGATTAGTGACAGGCATATAATTTAAAGTTCTAGATAAGGGTTCCAAGTCAAACAACCAATTAGGAACACTTTCAGGATCACTAGGTTTATTTTCTAAAAACCTAACATGTACTCTTTCAAGTATACGTTTTTCCTCTTTAAGATAAACCCCATAACCCTTGCTCTGCACTGAATACCCCATGAAGTAACCCTCATCACCTTTTGCACTAAATTTCCCTAAGGCATCACTAGTATCCAACACTACTACATGACAACCAAAAGGTCTGAGAAAACCAATATTAGGTTTTCTACCCCAAAGTAACTCATAAGGTGTTTTGTTCTGAATTTTGTTAACCAATGCTCTATTTTGAACATAACAAGCTGTATTAACAGCTTCAGCCCAAAAGGCTATAGGAAAATGAGCATCAGCCAACATTGTTCTGGCTGCTTCAATTAGGGTTCTATTTTTCCTCTCAGCAACCCCATTTTGTTGTGCGGTTCTAGCAATACTAAATTGCCTAGTAATTCCTTTCCTGGCACAAAAATCATCTATTCTTATTCCTAAATTCTCCACCATTATCACTCCTAAGCATTTTAACCTCATTGCCAGACCTTTTCTCAATCTGAGTGATAAAATCAATTAGAATATCAGATGTGTCACTCTTCATAGCTAGAAAGAATGTCCAAGTAAACCTAGAAAAGTCATCTGTGATAACAGAGCAATATGACTTACCATTCAAACTTTCTATATTTTTTGGACCAAAGAGGTCCATGTGAAGCATATGAAGAGGTCTGGAACTAGTATGCACCTGTTTGGACTTGAATGAGACCTTGTGCTGCTTGCCTTTAAGACATGCAACACAAGAGTGGTCATTGTGGAAGGCCTTCTCAGGCAAACCATCAACTAAACCAAGTCTCATAAGCCTATTTATATTTTTAAAATTTATGTGCCCTAGTCTCCTGTGCCACAAATTACTCTCATCTACTGAGGCTTTAGCATAAAAACAAGACATATTATTATTAATTTTAATCCCATTTAGATTCACATTGTATATGTCCTTATGCCTAGGTGTTCTATACTCAATATATTTCTCATCAGGGATCTTAAAATCCTTGCTTAGCACCAAACACTCAGTATCAGTAAACAGAACTTTATTTTTGTTATCACACACTTGTGATACACTAAAAAGGTTGTAATCAAGTTCATTTACCAGAAAGACGTTTTCAAAACGCAAATTCTTGGTGAGAAGGGTTCCTTTGCCTGTGATAGTACCATATCCGTCTCCAAAGTAAACCTTATCACCATCCTTAATGGGAGTGAAGTTCGTGAGGTAGTCTTCCTTCCCTGTCATGTGCCTTGAGCATCCACTATCCCAATATCCATAATCATTGACCTGTCGTTGAATGCCCTGCACATAAAGAAAACAAATTAGTTTTCTTTGGGAACCCAAGTCTCAAAAGACTTGGATTCGTCTGGTTGTTCAATAAGAACAGACTTAGTTCTCACAACAACCCCATTCTCATCCTTCTTAGGATGAATACCCAGTTAACCCCAATAGGTTTTGTAATGACCTTTGAAATGTAATTAAATCTGTTGCAGGTCATTGAAATCCCATTATCATTAGGGTTTTGATCTTTCTTGGGTCTCCATGTTAAGCTTGAAGAAGCTCTAGACCTCTTACCCTATGGTTGCAAATATTTAGGTCTGTCACGTTTCTGTCAGCGTTAGAATTTGTCTTGTCAACGCTGAATTTACCCTTGTCAGCATTGAACCTAGGGTTTGCTACAGAAACCCACTGCCTATTAGACCAGGTGTTTGTCTTTTAAAATGGTCTTTGTCCATGAGTGTTAGACCTTCTAGTAAAGAATGGGGCAGGTCTAATCACTTGTGGACTTTGCTGCACACAAGGTTTGGGTCTGACAACGTTTGACTTCCTAACAACGTTGACTTTGTTCTTGTCAGCGCTGAAATTGTTCCTGTCAGCGCTGGCTTTGTGAACGTTGACACACTTGTATGCCAAATGTGAAAAGCTACCACAAGTGTAACAAGCTTTTCTAGACACAACCTTAGGTCTAGAAGAGAAGAAGCATGTTCCATTATTGCTAACTTGGCTCTTGGGTGACCTAGTATTCCTATACATCTCTGCATATTTAATGCTAGGTCTTCTAACAGTGCTTGAGCCTAGGTCAACAACTTTACCAGTGATTGGGTTAGTAACCTTAATGGGTGTAGACTCATTTGGACTTTCACATAGCAAGCCACCCTTAACAAATAAAGTAGGGTTAGCTTTCTTCCACTCATTCAGGTCAGTCAACTTTTGTTGATACTCTTCAACTGGAGTGACAACTCTTGGTGGAGGAATGAATTCCTCCTCTTGGAGCTCTGTCAAACCAGTCCAAGATAGGTCCTTTTGTAGGACACCATAGAAGTCACCAGCTGGTGGTGGAACCAAAGAGTAATCATTCATCCCAATCCCAGTCATGTCCTTAGGATCCCTTTGTTTAGCCACACAGTCTCCTAGGGTTTGGGTGGCTCTATCAAATCTTTGAATTTTAAGGCCAACATTATCTTTATTCTTAATGGCCTCATTTAATTTAGCCTATAATTCACCATTAACCCTTTCCATGATGTTTCTAATATCCATACTAGCTTCTAACTCATGTTTTAAGATATTAATTTTATCTTTTAAGTCAAATTCCATTTTCTTATATTCAGAAACGATTTTCTCAGTTTCAGCGAGAGCTAGTTGGTAATTAGACAAGTTACTTCTTTTAGTACTCATATCACCTAATAATCTTAACACCTCTTTGTTAAGTCTTTCTGTATTTAACCTACAACCTTTGCTACAAAAAGCATCATCATATACCTCATTATCAGATGAAGAGGAGGAGTGTGCCATGAGAGCATATTCAACATGCTCTTCTTCTTCAATTTCAGCAACCAAAGCTTGATCCTCTTTAACATTCTTAGCCAGATAGCTCCAATCCCATCCAATACCATCAATTCCTTGAACTACAACCATAGCTTTGGAATCCTGAGCTTTAACAACCTGACTTGAGGGTTTACCAGCATCAGATCTTCTAGGAGATCTGCATTCCCTCATGAAGTGCCCCATACGATGACAGTTGTAGCATTCAACTTTGGATTTATCAAATCCAGCTGTGTCTTTAGCATTGAAGGTCATCTTCTTTTTAAATCTTCTGTTCCACCTATTTGCTCTTATACTAGCAAGAGCCATGTTCCACTTGATGTCCATCTCTTCCAAGTGCTCATCACTTATCTGCTCAAGGTCCTCATATGTAATCACTGAACCATTGGGCAAAGAAGTAATGTAAGCACAAACAGTATCCAAATCTAAACCAGCAGGTTTAACTCTTGGGGAGTCACTTTTAAATGTGTCAGCGTCTGAATAGGAGGCGTTGACAGGACTTGTTCCAGCGCTGACATATGATGATCCAGTAACTGGATGTATGTAAGAGTCCTTCTGATTGACTTGACCTTCACTATGAGAAAAGAAGGCTATGTTACTGGTGGTAGACTTGCTTCCATGCTCTAAAAGAGTTTTATCTTCCAACAGCCTTAGTTTGTTGTAGATGTCATCAAACGAGGAGCTCTTATAAGTATTGTTGGCAAGAATAGATCTTGCCTCAATCTTCCATGCCTCACCAAGACTTTTAAGAAAGGTAGCATTAATGTTAACTTCAACAACTTGTGTCCCCATGAAGGACAACTTGCTTGTAATGTCAAGCAATATGCTTCTCATACTACTCAGTTTCTCAGTGGGTTGAGCTTTGAAGACAGCATAATCATGCATGAGTTGCTTTTTCTTTTCTTCCCTAGTGTCTGCATTGCCACCATGTGCAACTTCAAGAGCTGCCCAAAGATCCTTAGCAGATTCATAGCCTCTATATTTATGCTGGTTTTCTTGTCCCAAAGAGATTTTCAGAATATTTAGGGCTTTCATGTCAACCCTTCTCTTTGCGATGTCATCAGCAGCCACAGCTCTACCATCTCCAGGTTTTTCTTTCTTATCCTCTTCAGAACATCCAGCAACAGCTGTTCTTCCAGCAATGGCATTAGCAATCTTTTGGGCTTTATTGAATGTGTTTCCATATTCAATAATCTCCTAGAGTGTGTAGTCATAGATCCCCAGATATTGTTCAAAGTTGAACTTCCACAAGTCAAAGTTGGTTGCATCAAGCATGGGAATCTTGATGTTTGGTAAAGGTGAGGAGGAGGAAGTTATTGCTTCAGACATGATGTTGTTAGGGTTTTTAAGAAAATTAGGATTTTGGTGGTTTTTAGGGTTCTTGTGTTCTTTAAGCTCAAAAGTTCCTCAACAAGCTCTGATACCACTTGTTGATCCCAAACTTAGATCGATTAGCTTTATGTATACGAGATTAGATCAAGTAATACACTTAGAGAAACCTTTGTATATGTTTATGAATCTAAGTGTTATGCGGAATTTAACACTTAAACAAGAACACACAAGATATAAACAAACTTTCACTTTGATTATCAATATCAAACTTGCTTACAATGAAAGTAGTTTACGAATGAAAACTTATTATCAAACATTAACCTAAAGGTCTTCTTTTATAGACATAAGAAGCCTTGTACAATAATCTACGTATCAACTATTCTAGGTAAAGATAAATATAGAAAATACATTGTCGTTCCTATCTTTACTAGAAGTATTCTAGAATATAATAAACGCGTAGAGAATATCTTCCATCAGTGCTTGTCTTCAATGTGTCAACGCTTGACTTTATCTTGTCAACGCTTGAGCTGTCAGCGCTTGTTTTGTTCTTGTCAACGCTTGTTTTACTCTTGTCAGCGCTCAAGTGATCTGGCCTTAATTTATTCCCAACAAATTAATTTTAAAAAACTCTTTAAATTCATTAGGCAACATAGAAAAGTCAAGGGGTACATCATCCCCATTTTCTTATAACCTGTACAATTCATTTATTCGGATATGAAACAAGCACATCAAAAGTCCAATTCATTTATTCTCGATCCATAAATTCACAGTCATAAACACATCAAATCCAATTCATTTATTCTCGATCCATAAATAATTCGATCATGTAGGTGCGGTTGTTTTGCGGTACGTTGTGGTTGTTAGGTGCGGTTGTATTACGGCACGTTGCGGTTGTTAGCTTTACTGTAGGTGCGGTTGTTTTGCGGTAGGTGTGTTTTTTACGGTAGTTAGGTGCGGTTATTTGACGGAAGTTGCGGTTGTTTTACGGCAGTTTCGGTTGTTTTGATCATCACACACGCTCACAGGTAAATTAGTTTGAGCTTTCTGATTCTTATGTGAGTTGGTTATGTGATTTTAGTTGCGATGAATGGATTTGTGATTAGATAATAGTCAGCGATTATCTAGTAAATAGATTTCCATAATTTGATTAGATAATAGTCAGCCATGGTTGCCGGATAAGATTGATTATAGATGTTTATTTTGTGCTTAATATTTACTTAGTGTTGTAATGTTATTGATTTAAACGGATTGTGTAATGAAAAGTAGAGATTCTAATTGAGTGTATAGTTTATACTTATTGAAGTTGTGATCATTAGATAACTAGCGTGTTTTTGTATACAATTTCAAGTGAAAGATAGTTTATACTTATTTTTCGTGAAAGTAATAGTAGTTGTATTGTTTTGCTTGTTTGAGTTGATTAGGTATTATATAGAAATGATGGACAAAAGTTGGATGAAAGCTAATATAAGAACTAAGACTTTTAAAGATGGAGTGAAGTATTTTATCGAATTTGCTAGTATTGGAGCTAATAGAGGGGAAATTTCATGTCCGTGTAATAAATGTACTCATTGTGAGTGGTTTCTTGTGGATGTTGTTCATGGCCATCTATTACGACATGGTTTTTTATCGGGTTACACACATTGGACATTCCATGGAGAGCTTGATACACCACCACCGATATCTCAACCGGCTAGTGTTTCGGGAAATTCTCCGGCTATAGATGACATTAGAGGCTTAGTTCGGGATGCCTTGGGTGTAAAATCTTTAGATTCGAATAGCGAAGAATCTACTGAATCGAGGCTTGAAATGGATATTGAAGGAGATATCGAAAAAGAAGGTGAAGAAGATATTGGGGAAGAAAGTGAAGAATATATTGAGGAAGAAAACGAAGAAGATATTGAGGAAGAAAGTGAAGAAGACAGTGAAGAAGATGTTGGTGACAAGAACATTCGATATAGGAAGTTATTAGAAGAGTGTGAGAAAGAGCTTAAGAACCCTTCGTGGTGTTAAGGAATCTTCACTGGTGGACACTATTATGACAACAACCAAGGTGATCTATCACCACTTCTTCACCTATATCTTGTAGCAACTAGGACTGTAAACTGTTCTCTGTTAGCAAGTATGTTAGCTTTTTTCCATCCATCGCTCTTTGGTTATATATAAATATAGTACTTTGGTATGATTGTAGCATTTATTGGTCTTTTGTGGCTACTTACAGATACTCATTGTCCTCGTGGTTATTCTTGTCGGTGCTTTTGAGATTGATAGTTCAAACTGGACACCGTTCGCTCCAAATGGTTATAAATCTATGTTAACAGGAGCAACTGTAGCGTTTTTCGCATATGTGGGATTTGATGCAGTTGCTAATTCAGCTGAAGAATCTAAACGACCTCAGGTATGGTAGAGATAAATTGCTACTTTGTGCTTCTATTGTGAGATATTAAGTTGAGCTCTCACACATGATCATATCGAATAAGTATTCTGATTTCTGTTTTTCACGAATTATTTCAGCGGGATTTACCAATAGGCATCATTGGAAGCCTTCTTGTTTGTATAGCACTGTACATTGGTGTTTGCTTAGTTATTACCGGAATGGTACCTTACAAGTTTCTTGGAGAAGATGCTCCTTTGGCTGAGGCTTTTAAATCAAAGGGATTAAAATTTGTATCAATCTTAATCAGTGTTGGGGAAGTTGCTGGTCTTACAACCACCCTACTGGTTGGTCTATATGTTCAGGTAGACATGTCTTAACTTTTTTAGCAGTATTATTGTTTCTTGGTTGTTTTATTAACTGAATTTCTCATCATCAGTCTCGTTTATATCTTGGGCTTGGAAGGGTTTGCTTGCTACCTGCTATATTTGCTCGTGTTCATCCAACACGCCACACTCCTATTCAGTCTCAGATATGGGTAGGATTTATAGCATGTGTCTTAGCTGGGGTGCTAAACGTGCACTTGTTCTCACATGTTCTCTCAGTTGGGTCACTGGTATGTTGTGTTACTCCATAAACCCCTTAAGCTGACCATAAAACAATGGCAAACCATTTAACTTTCATCATCCCAGTTGTTTAAGATTTAAACTTTTTTCGCAATGGTTTACTCCTGGAACCTGCTTTCTGTCACTTTCTCACAATATTCTGTCAGTACAAAGGAATTCTAGCAGTTACATCCCTGGAATAAACAAAGTTAAGGATTTAATACGTCAACTAACTACAGGTGGTTGGTTATATCTAAAATAAATAAATAAAAAGTTAGCGGGATGAACTCGTATACATAAGGTTTAAGGGTTAAATCGCCAAAATGTTGAAAGTTGATGGTTTTACCATTATCAAGTATTAACCCGTCTTTTGTAGTTTTAGTTAATAATATTTATATGTATTCCATGACTACGGGCAACAAGATTTATTTGTTTCGTCTAAAGATGTTGAATTTAAATTTTATCTTAGTATTGCCATTCATCTACTAGATGTGAACATCTCAGAACATTTTGTTTGCGCAGGCAGGCTACTCTGTTGTGGCAGCATGTGTGATTACTCTTAGATGGAAGAACAATATTGGTAGTCAAGTCTCAACCTCTTCGATGTGTAATAGGATGGAAGGCATCATATGTATTTCTGTGATTGCTACTTGTGGTTTTGCTGCTGGAATCCTTTTCCGTTATGTTGTTTCAGCTCTTGCGTATTTATTTCTGATTGTACCTGTAACTATTGCAGTTCTTGCTGTTTCTGCTCTCCGATTTCGACAGGTAACTTGAAATGGTCATTGAAATAAACACGATAAAGTGGCAAAATGAAGAGTATTGTTTAATTAGTTTGTTTCTTTAATGCAGATTTTGTGTTATGATCTTGTAGGTACAGATGGATCCACCAGGTTTCTCTTGCCCATGGGTACCAATAATGCCTGCTCTATGCATCTTCGTGAACATATTTATTTTTGCTCAAGTTTGCTTCTGAAACTGTTACAACTACTAGATCCATAAGTCATAAAAAGTTGCTTTGTCTGCAAATCTTGCAGTACTTTTTCTTAATGCAAATATGAATCAATATTGTTTGCATACTGCATCATTGCTATCAATTCAATTGATGCTAATCCAAACGATTTCCCATATATTGTCACCATATCCTTGTCGTAGGACATTTACGAACTACCTAAAAGCAGGCTTTATTTATCATATGAATGTTCGGTATCCCCCAAAGAGTCTGATTGTTGTAATATTTGACAACGTGCTTAAGTTCCATTGATCGTTTTGTATGGAATTTCTTTTCAAACTGATATAAACTTCTATTTGCAGCTTCACTATGAAGCCTGGGTGAGATTTATCTGCAGCTCAGAAGAGCTCAACGCCCCAACGAGTTCTTAAGCTATTCAAGGCGAAAGCTTGTGGTAAATCCAATCACGAATGCATGGTAAAAAAGACCAGGCAGTATGTTCAGTAGATTATTAGGTGAAGATTGAAGATATTGTACGGCGTGCTCTCCCTTTTGCTAAGGCTGTACGAAAGATGGTTTAATTCGTGAATGCTAATTGAAAATGAAGTGAATTCATATATTAAGACGACTTTTTTAGAGTGTTCAGTCATCTGACTTTACACATCTATCTCAACACCTTAAAATATGACTGGGTTATGGGTTGATTTAGGTAAATGGGTTATGATTATCTCAAACGGGTCAAATTTTAAAAAGTTTAGCTGAGAACTAGTAAAAATGGTTGAAAGTCGTCTATAGTCTTTTTATGCAGACCACCTCTATGATTCTGTATAAGTACCTCAACTGTTGTTTCTGTAAACAAAATTAGCGTAGCGTAGTTGTTTTCTTTAGTGTGCGATTATTGTTTTCTAATACTTCTACAGTTTTTTTGCAGGTCGAGATTGGTTCACAGAACACTCCTGAGCTTTGGATTCCCAAGCCAAAAAAATAATTGTTCTTTGTTAATATGAACTAGAAGTATGTGAAAACACGAATAGTGTCATAAGCTGCACAGAATTATTTATCGTGTGGATTAAATGTAACTTTAAATTTGAATGTTATCACTTTCTGTTAATCAAATTTAAACATGTATGCATAATTCATTTTACTGATTTGCCTTGTGTATTCATGGGGTGACATTTGGGTTGTTAGCGACGAGCCTGGTCGTCACTAACACAATTTTTTTTTACTATTGGTTCAAAAACTTCACGCTTAAAAGCGTGAAGAAATAAAAGTTCACACTTAAAAGTGTGAAGATTTTCTTTTAAATTATAAAGAATTGTTTCAAAATCTTCGCACTTAAAAGTGCGAAGATTTAAAACCTCACATTTAAGAGTGTGAAGAAATGTATTAAAATTATCACACTTTAAAGTGCGAAGAATTCTTATAAAAATCTTCACATTCTAAAGTGTGAAGTTTTTTATAAATCTTCACATTTAAATGTGTGAAATTATTTGTTACATCAATATTGTTCACACATAGGTAAGTGTGAACTTTTAAATTGTTCACATTTTAATATGTGAAAACAAGCTAAAATAAGTGTGAACAATCACATATTCTGTTGTAGTGTAGGATAGGTATGAAAAAGTGTCAGGATTGGTAAATTAGTTTCTTCACTTATATTAAGTGTCAGCAGAAGTTCAGACGGTAAAAATATATGAAAAATATATGGTGACACACCTCTCCTGACACTTAATATGTTAATGTGTCTATACAGGTCTAAATCTTTGTCTACGCATAGTTTGTGTCACGAATACACAAAACATGCTTTTACAAACACAATACATGATATGTATTATCTCCTTCCCAGATCATACCATAGCCATATCATACAGAACTAATCAAGAACCACTATTATATGATTCCAAAACCAGAACTTCCGGTATACGATTTCAAAATGTGTGTCCCAATCATATTACAATGCAATTCAAAGTTATGTCTAACACAGTATCACACATTAATCATTATCCACTACCACGAGCGTTACATGTACTTAATACCAAATTCTGCCCAGTAAAATGAAATGGTCAATCTATATAGCCTATAACTCCTGAATACTCCATCATCATTTCCTGCGGTCGTAATAAACCAAGCAGAACTGATTATGAGAATCTGAATAGGGCAAATGGGTCGGGTTGGGTTGACCTTAACATTTTTTTGCTTATACATGGTTAAATTAGGTTCAAATAGAGAATATGATAGCATCAAAAGACAAGGTGATACATTAAGTTTAGACATTGCCATCATCAAATCCAAATGTTCCTGGCTAATGGAGTATGGATCCATAAGCTCCAAAACATTTTCAACAGCTTCATCCTGCCAATCATGGCAAAGAATCTCAATTCGGAAATTTGGACTCAAGTTGGACTCATTTGACCATATGCAATTTTAGTCTTTGCTGCCATTTCACCCACATAAACACACGCCATGGTTTAGTAAGATTTTCAATTCTTAATTTGTAAACAAGTTTAAGGGATACATACATGTCAGCATGACATGGGGGAAGGATTAATGACAGATGTGTATGTAAACACTCACCTTCTCAGTCAAGACGTGATTTTTTTTCATATGTGCTGTATTTAAGTCATCTTCACTCTGTCCAATTTTTACATGAAGAAAGGGTGATACTTGAACTTCGTATATATAATAAACCAAAGCTCTTAGATTTTGGAACCCTTACCTTCAACACCGACTCTGATCAAGTCAACCATATATTCTCTGAAGCCACTTTTCAGCACAAAACCGTGGTTCTTTGAGAATAGGTCGAAGGTGTTGGTTTATAGAGTTCATAACAATTATTTAAAACCCTAATATGGATCAAAGAGCGCATAGCGGAAGCGATTAACAAGATCATTAATTTAACACAATTATATTAATCAAGATTAGGGTTACATACCTTTATCCTAGCAAGATCCACAAGACGACGGAGCAAACGGCAACTAGGGTTTATCACGAACACCACCAAGAATATAGTCTAAAGTAAGACTATATCACGTTCTTGTACACACGTGATACGGCGAGTTAACCGTGAGTCTAGCACGAACAAACCGAGCTTCCAAGTCTATGGAAGATCTACCCAACAACCCTAGAGAGGGGCTAGGACTAGATCTAGAATAGCTTATTGAAAATCAAAGAAGAACCCTAATAGGGTGTTTGTTTGGCCGGCGGTTAGAGCAAGAGAAAGAGAGATGTGAGGTGAAAAATTATGAGGCTTTAGGTTTGTTTATATACACCTTGGAAAACTTCTCTTCCAAGGTTAAACAAGATAAAGCCACAAAATCTTTTCTCCTTATCTTTGTCTCCTCTATTTAGTCCGGATATATACATGCTCCAAAAGAGGTTTCCGGAACTTTTCCGACTCCTTCTTTTAGCTTCTTTAACCTTCTATAACGATCGTTTAATACTTAACTTTTAATTACTTAACGATCGTTAGCTACGGTTTGATTTAATAAATATAATAAATACATTTAATAAGCAAATTAACCCTTCACGTAATATGTGCAATCCCGTGATCTCGAGTTCGATCCTATCACACGACAATCGATTTTTAAGTCCATAAACTTTCAGCTCCCACTTGGACAAAATTCGAATATCGTGATCACATTGATTAGCGTCTAGTTACACTAACAATGTCACTAGTACAACTCGAGTAAGGTTTCTTGGACAAAACCTTTTAATGATTAAATCATTATTATTATTATCCTTTCATTTCAAATACAACGTTAATAAGGATATGGATCCTAGTCATTCCTTTCATTAACCATTCTGTTTCTCGTTTACGGATATAGCAAGATCACCAAAACAAATTTGGCTGCGGCCGCACAAATATCTTACTACTCCCCCGAGGGGCCCAGCTGTATTATACTTCAAAATAAATTTTGAAGGAAACGAATCCCATTTTGACTACAAGCAAAACTTATGAACTTTGCAACACTTCCGGAAATAATCCTTATAACTACCAGTTACGTTTAGCGTTAGATTATTCCACAGAAATGCACTAGATCCACGACAGTTTCCTGGTATCTCAGGTCTAAGGATAACTATTTATGATTTACTTGATGACAAAGATCCATAAAGTAAAATCATATAGTTGGGATAAGTCCAATATTTGATCCATCAAATATCATCCAAAATTGACCAATATACTTTCAAGTATACTCTGTCACTATTTTGAATTGTCTTAGTTTAATAATATTCCCATATTATTAATCGACAACGGACATTTAGAAACATCATAATGCTCATGGATTTAAAACATGTAAAATAGGATACAAAATCAAATAACAGAAAATAAACGAAATCCAATCTTTATTTCATCAATTCAATAATGTCTTACATCCTTTATCCAAATACTAAAATAGATCAATGCATAAAACTGGTACATGCATCATGCCTCTAGTAATGACATTCATACTTGTTTGGCAAAGCATAAAATAACCAATCTTGACCTATTGAAATTTTGAGAATACTTTCTTTAAGAATTCAAATCATTGAAACTCTTGTACATGTGCATCCAAACAATTTGATATTGCCACATAGTATCAAAATTGTGAAACATCCTTGATCACCAATTTCCTAAACTTCCAAAACACATTTGAAGTTCAAAGTATTCTAATTCTTTAATGTATAATGCAACTTTAATCAACATGTCATCTCCAAAGATCCCATGACTAATATTGAGTGTTACCTTAATTATATCTTTTCAAGTTTTACAACTTGTCATAAAAGATACAAAATACGTTACCATTAATATCTATTATGTAATGTTTGATTCCAACCAAAACCTTCAAGTTTGTTGGCTATGATAATTTGCACAACGATTGACAAATTATCCATCTATAGAATATGGAAGCCGATCCAAGATTTAGGATGTTATTCTATTTCCAAACATATTCCTTCAGAATATTCATTACACAAGTTATTCAATAACTTCTTAAATAGATTAATATATTCAAATCATCATGTATTTTAAGCATGATATAAATACAACACGACACACATGAAAATTTCTCAAACCAGATTTAGATTTCTTCATGTCCTAAATATCCATTTAAACATACTACATGGCATATTACGTTGTATTTCCACCGCATAAATAAATAAATTTATTTGTCCCAAGGTTATGTATATCTTATTTTCTAAATCTCCAAAGTAAAGTTTCATCTCAAATCTAAACCAAATCAACATTTAATTTGAATGAAATCTCACTTTCTTATATGTCTATTTGACACATATAATTTAAGAAAATAACCATAATACTCCCACTAGCTTTTAGGAATACTCAGAAACCATCTTATTTAAATTTAAATCCAAACTTGGATTTCAAAATAAACATAAGAATAATCTCCTAGATGCATGCTTTTATCTATTCATGGATAATTGCATTTTGTACTTTTCCAAAGATTTATATTTTGAAGTAATAAACTCATTTCGATTACTTAAGTGCTTTCTCAAGTAGTCATTCAAGAAATAGTTCATTCATATCCAAATTTGTCAATTAAAATATGACCATCAAAATCTTTATATATTTAATGTATTTAGGAAAGAATACTCAATCACAATTAATTACCTAAATGTGACTAATAATCTATTCACAATACATACATTAAATATGTGTACAATTTTGTCCATATAGTTTCGACACAAAGATTAAACCACTACAATTGGCATTTTTCTTCCTTTGACGAAACTTATCTTCAATTTCTAGTCAAACTATTTAAGATAAACCAAAACCGAAATTTGATTATCTTGTTGGACAACATCTATAACAATCATAGTATGAGTAGTTTACCCAAAACAATATTTGGTAATAAATCATAACAATTATTTGTAACTCATAATTCTCAGCATATAAATCGCATATCCGAGATATCCTTACGGACCTATGACATAAATTCCTTTATCTTAAGGTTTAGCATTTACACGCCTACCTCATGATGATTACTAGTATACTTTAGAAGATCATGTATCTTGTAATTTTATCTTTTAAGATCAAAACTCCCACTTGCTGTTAGTAACTTAAAATTACTCTTTAAATACATAGCAAATAGATCAACACTCCAACGTTATCTATATGGGACATTACAAAACATAATGACAGTTCCATACTCTTTATTTTCTAAACAATCCACTTCATAAGTAGTTTAGCAAAATCCGAACTTCATTTAAGATATAATGTGATTCATCACATTCCATATATAATGGTATCTTATTAATCTTCTTAGCTCAAGTCATACCCAACTTTCTAACCTTGATATCTTTTGGAATAAAGGAAGATATAGTTATCTTTGAATCAAACATCACCATCATATTGAGAATTTTGATTCTCCTAATGAACATACCATAACAATGATGTATTTCATTTAGGGAAATATTGTAAGTCAATCTTAACAATATTAAGATAAATATATATCTTTCGGTTTACCTATATACCAACTAAATCATCTTAATGGTATTATAGATTTTCTAACCATTTTGCATGCTTTATAACTCAAGTACTTTTAATACAAAGTCACTTCATAAAAGTTATAAGTCCATTACACGTTACATGTATATGTCTTTAGTGAAATAGAGACAATACATTAACGTCTTACTTTATATTATACGTCTTCCAAGACTTTATGTTTGTGACTTTATACAATAAATCATAAACATGTATAACTAAAGTAAATCATGAACACCACTTGGTTTCATTCATCTTTTCAAGTTAATTTACTCCTATACTATTATATGAACACCACTAGGTTTCATTAGTAGTATAAGATTACTCTATGTATCTTATGTCATTCAAGGAATTTGTCCTATTTTAAGAAACTTCAAAACATTCCACGCCCGATCTTACAACATGTGGATATTTTACACTTGTGTGTACAATTTAGTCCAAGCTCTTACATGACTAAATCAAAACAACAAGTGTTTCTTAATGTGAATGATATATATACTTTTAAGTAGTCTTTTAATCATATTGACACATGATCTAAACATTAATTAGATTGTTAGTCTCTTATCTTAAAGATAAGAGAATCATATCTTTATGAGTTGTTTCTTGCACACAATGTTCATTTCTCCCACTTGTGCATGGAACAACCTCATATATAAGATAAACATCACGTCTAACGTTCGTCTATACAAATATGATTGTGCCACATATATTAGCTTTTACAAGTAGACGTAGAACCACTTAATCAACAAGAATCAATACATAACTATCTTTGAAGA
This sequence comes from Glebionis coronaria, assembly GCA_025667525.1. Taxonomy (NCBI): domain Eukaryota; kingdom Viridiplantae; phylum Streptophyta; class Magnoliopsida; order Asterales; family Asteraceae; genus Glebionis; species Glebionis coronaria. The sequence continues at coordinate 37,048,096 of CM046879.1, forward strand.
TATTAGTGTCAACAATTCGAAAGTAATTATCTTAGGACATACTAAAGATAACATGGGTTATTACCAAGACAACAAGGCTAACTCCCACTGAATTAGAGAATGTTTTAATAGACTCAAAATCAGTAATACAACACAATTCTCCCACTGAACTTGACAACATTGAAAATGTTTCATAATCGGTGAAAATAATTAGTGTTGTGTTTACTTTCTTACACTTTTGAAAAACACATTCGCAACAATTACTTATAGCGTTTAAGAGTGTATTCTACTTCGTAAATGATGACTTACCCATCAAATGCTTTTTAACTTGAAAGACTTGACATGCAATTTCTTCCTTAATAGGTCTACCAACCCCAAAATGGTATGTAGTGCCTATAAATGGTCAAAGCACAACTACTAGACAAATATGCTAGTTTGCCTTATAACCAATTAGCGGTAACTTTTAATAACTCAAAATATGCACTTTTCTTAACTATTAAAATTTGCTATGAGTTATGGATTTGAATTTGACATTTCTAAAATCCTTATTACTCCTTCTTTACTCATGAAAAAGAGTTTTAGGTTTATCATTCATTTGTAAATTGACTCTATCCTCAACCATACGGTTTGTAGATCAATAAATGAATAAACCATGTTTACGGTGTAACGTTGCATTAATACATTTGCAAAAGAATTTACAAAATTCAATTTTAGTATTTTCGATAATACCATTCAAGAAAATAAAATTACCCCGGTAATAATAACCATAGTATTTTCCTTGAAAAACTAGAATCCATATTGACATAGATTTATCACATCAGTTGATCTGCTAGTGACAAATGTATTCAACACAGTAACTTGTCGAACAATAATTTCCAAATCAAATTGCAATTTCTAGATATGTCAGGGATTTACATTGCCAAAATCATTTGCATTGTAAACATGTTTCATCCCTTCTTTATGCCTTAAGTTTCCAGATCTCACTGAGTAACTCAATTAAGTCGACTAATCTAAAGAACGTAAAACCTTCATGTGCAATCTTATTCAGTCATGAAGTTTTCTCTCCATTACAACATCGTCCAGAATCTCATATGACGAAAATTGTAACTTCAAGTGTTCGTCAATTAGATGGCATATGACTTAAATTTAGGGTATAGATTTTGGTGTCAAATCATGTATGGAGAAGCATGCATACATCTCCATAATATAAGTTTAATAAAAACGTTTAGTAAACTTTTGTTGAGACTAAAAGTTCATCATATACTTGCAAGTTGAGGTATTGGTTAAACCAATTAAAGATTTTACACACAACTAAATTCACACCGTACTTTTTCAGAACTTAGTTATAGCACAAAGCAATAACCTTATTCATTGTGTTTCGGGTGTGAATTAATGTAGTTAAATCAACCTTAAATAATTATACCAATAACAACCGTAGGTAATCCCAATTTTGACGCACAGGCGAGCCGGGAATTTGGTCAGCGCTGAAGCATAACACCTCCTTCCTTAACCGGGTACATGACCAGCGGTGCGTTATACCCACTTTATAGTTTGTCAAAATTGAGTAGGCCGTTAAGTTGCTATTGCAATTCTAATCAACGCAAATCATATGTAATTTAGATCTCAAAACAATTCATTTATTTTGATATGATTTAGTCCATATTAATTTTTCTTGTAAAAAATTACCCTTGTTTACAAAATACAATCAATATAAAACGTATGAAAACAAGTAGGTACAAAAAAAAACTAAATCATAAACACATAATAACAATTTATATGTGTAATAAATAAATCAAATAGCCACATGCATATGATTTATTCAATAAATAATATCAAATCTAGGTTTTTATATACATAAAAAAGTCTTCCCTAGTTTTAGATTTATTGAATCAAATAAAGCATGTAGCAAAAAACGTAACAATTACCACATAAAACATATGATCCATGAAAAACATGCATGTTTATCACGGATCTCCCTCATATCTTAACAATTAAATCTCTATGGATCGAAACATGAATTTACACAACATAACAATTAATCATGCAATTCATCAAAATTCCACCCAAATCACTTAACAATTAATGAAATCACTACGGATCGTAACCACGCATGACATAACAATTAATTCATGCATACATCTAAAGTTAATTACCATGTAATTTTAGGGTTTACAAAAAAAACTTTTTTTTTTATAAAAAAAATTCGGCATAGCCGATTTTAAAAATAATAATAAAAAAAAACAAAACCCTAATTTTTATAAAACCTAAAAAACAACATGTAATTTTTAACACAAATCAATATTAGTTAAAAAAACTTTAGATCTTGATAATTATAATCATGTTAAAACAGCTCTCGATGCCACTGTTGGTTTATAGAGTTCATAACAATTATTTAAAACCCTAATATGGATCAAAGAGCGCATAGCGGAAGCGATTAACAAGATCATTAATTTAACACAATTATATTAATCAAGATTAGGGTTACATACCTTTATCCTAGCAAGATCCACAAGACGACGGAGCAAACGGCAACTAGGGTTTATCACGAACACCACCAAGAATATAGTCTAAAGTAAGACTATATCACGTTCTTGTACACACGTGATACGGCGAGTTAACCGTGAGTCTAGCACGAACAAACCGAGCTTCCAAGTCTATGGAAGATCTACCCAACAACCCTAGAGAGGGGCTAGGACTAGATCTAGAATAGCTTATTGAAAATCAAAGAAGAACCCTAATAGGGTGTTTGTTTGGCCGGCGGTTAGAGCAAGAGAAAGAGAGATGTGAGGTGAAAAATTATGAGGCTTTAGGTTTGTTTATATACACCTTGGAAAACTTCTCTTCCAAGGTTAAACAAGATAAAGCCACAAAATCTTTTCTCCTTATCTTTGTCTCCTCTATTTAGGCCGGATATATACATGCTCCAAAAGAGGTTTCCGGAACTTTTCCGACTCCTTCTTTTAGCTTCTTTAACCTTCTATAACGATCGTTTAATACTTAACTTTTAATTACTTAACGATCGTTAGCTACGGTTTGATTTAATAAATATAATAAATACATTTAATAAGCAAATTAACCCTTCACGTAATATGTGCAATCCCGTGATCTCGAGTTCGATCCTATCACACGACAATCGATTTTTAAGTCCATAAACTTTCAGAAGGCAATGATGATTTTTTAAAGAATATGACGATATTTTACAAAAGAATATTTCTTATTTTCTCAAGCATATATACTCTGTCCCAATTTTGTATCGTCGCCTAAAGCAAGTGCGCTATTTTTGTGAAGAGTTTATTTAATTCATGTTTTGCTATTGATAACGATTTGCATAAAGAGCATATGAAAAACCAATTGCAAATTAATGCAACTAAACATAAAAACTTGCAAAATATAACACAAGAAATATCTTATTTGATATCTCGTGTCTTTGCAAAAGGGACTCGTGTGGGTACACATCATCATCTAAAGTCTGAATCAGCTCAAGCGTCTGAAAGTTTGTCTGATGTTAGGAGTAAACCAAAAGGACAGTGAGCACCGTTTCTTATTAAACCAAAATATTTACACGGATTTTCGTTGAAACAAGGAAATGTGAAAGTAACAGCAACAATGTCATTACCCTTTGACATTTCAAGAGGCCATTGCACATCAGCAGTTTATTGCCAAACTTTGATTTTTTCATCTATTCCATGACCAGAACAGGGAACGGAATATAGTCCTACAAAAAATTCTAAAATAAGTGAAAGAGCCATAACACAAACCTTATGCAAAAAAAGAGTTTATCATAATTATGCCGTATATAATCAGAGTGCAATCTTTTACAGTTCTCTGATATAGACAAAAGACGTAATGCGCCATACAGCATATATAGTATTCACAATGTGATCTCTCTTCAATTAGACGAAAAGGAATAGAAGCTTACATTTGTATCCGATGGGTACATAAAATTCCGCAGTGAACCATCGTATGCTGCATCCCCGTCATATGTTAGCACATCCTTCAATTAGACGAAAAGGAATAGAAGCTTACATTTGTGTCGTTCTTTAAGTTTAGCTTTTTTATTCGTTTAACGTTTGTGTATTGGTTACAATGTTTGAAGGCAAACACCTTCGGTTGTTAGCCATATATGTAACGATTTAATGTTTTGTTTGTTATATCTATTGCGTCTTAATTTATCGAATGAGTATTAGATTATGTTTATCACATGATGCCTGCTTATGTACTTAGCAGATAACTTGAGTTCTAGTGTCTTAGGATATTCGAAAGCTTTCCGCTTTTGTGGTGATTTATATAGGTGGAATAATAGGATTACTAATAACGACCTGCTTTATCCGAAGTTTAGCGAACTGGTTAGCCTCGCATGTGACCTTTTCTATTAATTAATAACCTATAACAACGCACATCAAGTTTTCGATGTCGACGAAAGTGATATCAAAGTTTTATAATGAAGGATTTTGGCAAGCTTTAGCATGGGGTTTATATGGCCTTGCGCTGGTGCTGGCATGCATACTGCATGAGGCTTATATTCTTGCTTTAGATCCATGAAGAAGGTCTATCAATTTGTTATCACTAACTCGAAATATACCAATTTAGCAAACAGCCAACCAATTGTTTTATAGGCTAAGGCCAAAAATATGCGGCCCAACTGGTTTGACTAAGCTGTTTATTTGTTTTAATCTAAAGCAATAATTGTTGGCTAATAGGTCAGTGTCATCTAATATTCCAATGCACGAGGAAGAAGCCAAAACATAATGCGAATAGGTCAGGGTTATCTAATATTCATCATCGATTGTATTATGTATATGAGTTCCTTATTCACCGCTATGTTTAGACAAAATAGGCAAAGTTCGTGTTGGGGACATGCAGGTCAGTGTCATCTAACATTATTGTGAAACAAAATAGGCATAACACGAACTTTGAATCTGATTAAGACTTAAGAGTAGTCACATTATTGTGAAACATGAATGAATTAAGATACTTAGTATTAAAAACAAAATGAAACACACTTGATGCATCTTTAATATATAGATTACATATTTGAAGATGTTTGCATAAGCTGAATGAGTTTCTCTAAATTCGCTACCGATGAACCATCGTTTGCAACACATGTCGCTTCATGAGCCTTCTTCTTCCACTTAGTAGCGTTCTCGTCAATAATTTAAGTTTTCATCAGTAAACTTACGTTTCCGTCAGTAATTTTACGTTTTTGTCAGTATTTTTACGTTTTCGTCATTAAATTTACGTTTTCATCAGTAAATTTAGGTTTTCGTCAGTAAATTTTCATTTTCGTTAGTAAATCTACATTTTCGTCAGTAAATATACGTTTTCATCGGTAAATTTTCATTTCCGTTAGTAAATTTACATTTTCGCCAATAAATTGACGTTTTCGTCAATAAATTTACTTTTTCCTCAACATTTTTACATATTCGTCAGTATTTTTACGTTTTCGTAAGTAAATATACGTTATTGTTAGTAAATTTACGTTTTCGTCAATAAATTTTCATACTCGACAATAAATTTACGTTTTCGTCAGTATATACGTTTTCGTCAGTAAATTTTTTGATTTCGTCAATAAATTTACTTTTTCCTCGGTATTTTTACATTTTCGTCAGTATTTTTATACTTTCGTCAGTAAATTTACGTTTTCGTCAGTGAACTTACGTTTTCGTCAGTAAATGAGTATTTTCATATGTTTACGTTTTCGTCAGTAAACTTACGATTTCATCAGTAAATTTACGTTTTCATTAGTATTTTTACGTTTTCGTCAGTATTTTACGTTGAAGAAAACGTAAAAATATTTATGAAAACGCAAGTTTACTGAAGGAAACGTAAAAATACTAAGGAAAACATAAAAGAACTGTCAAAAAAATAAATCTACTGATGAAAACGTAAAAATACTGTCAGAAACGTTAGATTACTGATAAAACGTAAATTTACTGACGAAAACGTAAATTTACTGACGAAAACGTAAAAATACCAAGGAAAACATAAAAATACTGACAAAAACGTAAATTTACTGACGAAAACGTAAAAATACTGACGGAAACGTAAGTTTACTGATGAAAACGCAAAATTATTGACGAAAACGTAAAAGTTCTGACGAAAACGTAAATTTACTGACGAAAACGTAAAAATACCGAGGAAAACATAAAAATACTGACAAAAACGTAAATTTATTGATGAAAAGGTAAAAATAATGACAAAAACGTAAAACTACTGACGAAAATGTAAGATTACCGATGAATACGTAAATTTACTGACAAAAACGTAAATTTACTGACGAAAACGTAAAAATACCGTGGAAAACATAAAAGTACTAACGAAAACGTAAATTTACTGACAAAAATGTAAAAATACTGACAGAAAAGTAAAATTACCGACAGAAACGTAAGTTTACTGATGAAAAAAACGTAAAATTATTGACGAAAACGTAAATTTACTGACGAAAATGTAAGTTTACAGACGAAAACATAAGTTTACTTGAGGAAAGCGTAAGTTTATTGACGAAAACGTAAATTTACTAACGAAATCGTAAAATATTGACGAAAACGTAAATTTACTGACTAAAACGTAAAATTACTGACGAAAACATTAAAGTACGAACGAAAAAGAAAAAAAACTGACCAAAACGTAAAGGGGTTAATATACACACAGGTTACTAAAGTTTGACCAAAGTAACGGTTTTGTTACTCAAGTATGGCAAAAAATAAGGTAACCGGTTGCTTAACCGGTAACCCATCTCATGAGTAACGGCGGAATAGTTTTTCTAAACGTTTAGTAACAAATAAATCAAACTTGTATACAATAGTAACCTAAGTGTAAGGTTTAAACTTTAGTAACAAAATTGTTATTCTAACCAAAATTTAGTAACCTGTGTGTATATTAATCCAGTATATAAAAGAGTTGAGATTAATATAAACATTTAATTTTATATATAGTCAATCAATAATATTCACTCACCTTTTTTAAAACTCACTTTCAACTTATTTTTAAAAAATTAAATATCTTACAAATAGTAAATCGTCAAATAATAAATATTACACCACTGCAACGAAAATTAAATTATTTTTCTATCATTAACACATGTATAAAATTTTGACGAACATTTTATTTGTCTGAGAAAATTAAAAACGATTTGTGATACGAATTATATATGATTTCAGAAAATCATATATGATTCGTGATACGAATCATATTTGATTTTCTCATACAAAAAAAATTCGTCTAAAGTTTATACGTGTGCTCTCAATAGAAAAATAATTTAATTCTTATCGCGACGATATGTTTTATTTTGCGTCACGATTAACCGTTTGTGACATATTTTTTTTTTAAATGATGAAAGTGTGGTTTTTAGTTAGATGAAAAAAATAAATTGTTAAGATTAGTTATATGCTATAAAAATGTGTACATTAAACTTTTACCATATAGAGAATTTGACCAAATCAAAATTTTTTTTACTAAAATAATTTTTATAATCTTTGAAATAAGTATTTGAAATGAAGGATTTTGGCAAGCTTTAGCATAGGATTAATGTGGCCTTGTACAGGTGTTGGCATGTATACTGCGTGTGGCTTATTTTCTTGGTTTGAATCTATGAAGAAAGTCTATCAAATCTGTTATCACTAGATTGAAATATACTAAAGGTGCGTTTGCTTAAGGGCTTAAGGGTGGGGTTCAGGGATTAGTAGCATATATATTGTTGTTTAGTTATAAAATATGGGTCAAAAGGTTGGGGTTTAAAGTAGCAAATATAGCATTTATAAAACCCACTTAATTTCTCTCTTTAGGTTTTTTTTTTCAACATGTGGGTTCACAAACTGTTTTCACCACATAATTTTAAATATTTTATTGTTTTACATTATTTTATAATAATAAAATGCTAATTTTTATTTTTATATTCACTTATAATATAAATAATCTTTAAATCAAACCCAAATTCAAAATCAACCAAAATCCTAATCCTAAATCTACACTTTATAAACCCACACTTAAAAGTAAAACTCGAATTCAAACCAAACGGACTCTTACGTAGTAGCAAACATCCAACCATCGGTTTATACGCTAAGGGCCAAACGTATGGTCCCAATCAATTAATACATATAACTGTTTTAGGAAGCCTCGCTGATTATTATATTAATTTTAGGTTTTTTTGGCGGGAAAAAAATACGCGTGTCTAACTATTAGTATCTGTTTGACAAACACGTACCTTTATACGTGTTACACACACACGAAATACAAATAAAAAATCCAAGCATTTTAATCTTCTTTCTCACTCTCCCCACAGTCCTCCACCAAACACACAACCTCCTACATTCTTCTTATTCCCACCGACCGAAAAAAACATCCAAGCATCTATACCAATTGATTTTATTATTGCAAAAGATCGGCAAGAACTCTAATCTCCAAAATCTGTTTACGACTGCCTTATTCATTTGTTTGGGATCTGGGAAATGTGCTAAAGTGCACACATGGTGGCCGGAGTAGTAAGCGGTTTAAAGTCAGCAAGAAAGATAAACTCCCTTTTTAGGTGATTTTTTTTCTATCTTGATTGTCTCTTAATTTTTTGTTGGATATTTTGGGATGAGGATTATTTGGCATTAATAAACATTCTATACTTTGTAACGAGTCAAATAGCTTAATGTATGAATCTCAATTTTTTTATTTTATTTTAATCTTTGAGGATGTCAGGTGCATAGGGTCTTTTAGTAAGCGTTTTTATGGATTGTATAATTTTATTGTGTTGATTGTTTCGTATTTTATCATGCCAACTAATACCAATGTAGATGACTAATATCTATTCCCCATTTGATGTTGTTTTCCCAGAACCATCGACGTTAGCCGCTTGCAAAAAGTTGTGGGAACCGGTTTCGATGACGTCAGCAGGAGAATGTATAAACTTGAGGTTATCCACATCTTGGCCAAACAATTACTAAATTTGCGGCCATGGCGGGTATACCCTTTTCTTTGTGCTGATATTGATATTGTTGCTGTCCTTTTTGCTTAGAATTCAATACTTTAGTTTTTACTAGAAACCGTGCTAAACAATGTCATCCGCATACATTTACTGTGTTGAGTGTATAACTGGTCATGTAATAGTAATTGGGAGTATGTCAAAAGTGATTCATGGTTCCGATAGGAACTCATCATTTGATAATTATTAGTTTATTATTGACTAGAGTAATCTATAAAGTATAAACCATTAATTTGATAAGCTTACAGGCTAATGAAAGTTGCTTCTTTAAATTGCAGTACGACATCCTTTTGCAAAAAGGTGATAATTGCTGCACACAAGGAGTGTAAGGATTGTGCGACCCACGGATATCACCATCAACACAGGTATGTAAAAGTAAATATGTATTTGCGAACATATGTTACCATTAGCACAAATATCTGCCCATTTTTAAGCAAATAGGCAAGTAAGTTATATAATGACAATTTTGATACGTCGACTGTTATGAAAAAACGAATGCGTGAATTGGAAGTGGTTTGATATATTCGTTCGTGGAGAATGTTCTCAAGTTAATTGTAATATAGTTTCGTAATGTATATTTGAAGTTTTTGTGAAAAGAAATTAATTGTTGTAAAACAAAAGTTGTCAGCAAATGCATTATCTTTGTTGGTCGGTATTTAAGCTTTTAGATAAATGTTGTGGGATGCGTTGTCACGTGAAAATCCAAGATATAGTGGACAAAAATGGCAAACTGTTTTTGACCTGTCACAAATTTAGCATAACTAGATGAACTGTACATAATAGAAGCCCGTAGCTAAGATATGAGAACTTAGTTGGAAGGAAGTGACGGTATACCGACTATATGCGGCTCGAAAGTATGATCACTTTGATTATGCTATGCGAAATTGCTTATACTTTCTTATGTACAATGCACGTAAAGGGTTATTTAGGAATATTAGCTTATCTCTTTTTCAGATTTTAATACTATTTCTACTAATTTGCAGCCACACTTCTTACTTCCAGCATCATTTGAGAGAACATTAAATCATAATGTATTGTATCCTATCCTATTCATGTGGAGCGGATTTAAGGTAATGGAATCGTAATTATGTCGGAAACGGGCTTTGGATATATGTGTGCCACTTTCTGGTCATATGAGGCAACAATTTTCCTTTGTTTGACATGAATTTATTATAGGTAGACGAGGAGCTGAAGCGGGTCACAAGTTACATGCCCACAACAAAGCTAATGTGGTGGTAGAAAAAAAGATTCGTGATCTATGTGAAGAAGGGAATTCACTATGGCAGGCGGCATTCATACCATCTACATGAGAACTTGATACAAGTTACTTTATGATGCCTCATATTTGGAATCCAGAAAATGTGTAGTTCATAGAATATCAGTCCATTTTTAGTATTATGAAGGCTTTTCTTTTGTTAGACCTCTAAGTTACATATTTGTTTCATTTGTATATGTTAGCCTCAAAATATTGAGCCAAACAAGAATGCTCGGTCATATGTTTATTATGTATCGTATTTTAGAACGTTGTAATAGGTAGTATATTAGTCGTGTTATACGGGCTTAACTTTAGGCTAAAGTTCATTAATAAGTAACTAAAGCCCAAAAGGAAAGCCCGGCCCAAACCATATAGTCCATAAAGAAGCCCGCATGTGGGTGGACTATATAAACTACCCTCCTAGCATGTTAGGAGGGTTGGTGGTTCATTTTCTCATTCCTTAATCTAATATTCACAAGTTAATCCTCTCCTTCTCTCTCTTTTCTCTCTCTAGTTTCTCTCTCTAAAATTCATCTCATTTCTTCCTTTCTTTCTACCTTAATTCGTATTATATAATCATCACATATAAGGGACAACAATTGGTATCAATCGCCATGGGGTAGTTTTGTGATTGGTTGTTGTGTTTTTCATATGATCCGTTTGATTTGATCCATCTTTCATCCACGAATTCAAGATTTTTCTTGTTTTTTAGTGTTTTTCGATTCGTATACCTTCTTGATTCGTGCCATTGTGACTTGGGTATCTTGGTTTTTGGCTTAAACACAAGTTTTTTGGATCAAAAGTTGAAAATTTCTTGTTTTTCATCTTTCCGAAATTCTAGCTTGTACCACCATCGGAAAGTACAAAAGAGGGGTTTGATCGCAATAACCAACTGGTTCCACTTTGCGATCTAAGGATTCCGATACCTTATTCCGATCTGGACATTCCGATCGTACATTGCGATCTGGGATTCCGACGGTTTCAAGGGACTTTTGAGTCGTTACTCTGCAAAATTTGTTTTAGACACATTCCGATCTGAACATTCCGATCTGAACATATTCCGATCTGAACATATTCCGATCTAAACATTGCGATCTGGGATTACGACAGTACATTGCGATCTGGGATTCCGACAGTGCATTGCGATCTAAGCCACATTCCGATGAACATTCCGATGGACATTCCGATGGCACATTCCGATGGCACATTCCGATGACATGTTTAGCTAAATTTTGTTTGAGTTTTTTTTCGACTTAGCCACCATCTAGACTAGTTTCGTAATATCGTTTACACGAAGATTAAAAAAAAAAAAAAAAAAAAAAAAAGAGTTTTTTGGCGGGAAAACCATTTTAAAAATTTATTTTTTCCTAGACCATTTTTAGGCCATTTATGTTTCAATTTTAAATTTTGGCGATGCGAAAAATTTTTTGACCAAAAATTCAAATTTTCGGACCAAAATTCAAATTTTTAGGCCATTTTTTAGGTTTTATTTTTGTCAAAATTTTTCTATTTTCAAATTTTTTCCCTATTAGTTTTTGGCTATTTCGGACTTGATTTCAAAATTTGGTAAGACAAAATTTTTCAGTTTACCGTTTTGTCGGACTGAGGAATTTACTGTCGGACTGGGAAAAAATTGGAATTTTCGAAATTCAAACCACAAACCAATCACACCATATCTACTTAAGATCCATTTTCACTTCATCAACTGAGAAACCATCATCATGGAAACGAGCAATGCGTGTTCAGACAGAGAAGAACGAGAGATGCAACTACAAGAACAAGTCCTTAAACAACGTTGTATGCAAGCTTTCAGTGATCTAAAAACGAATCTAAAACGTCTGGAAAGAGAGACCTTCTCGTACAATCCTTTGTATATGCGTGCTTTTCATTCCTTTTTCGGAAATGATCATCGCACGTTCACTTATGACTTAAGAGACCACTTGAAGAATCTTGAGAATGAATTACTCAACAAAAACCTTCATGAGACAAATTCCAAGAATGCCTTCAAAACACTCAGAACACCGTTTCAACCATTCTTTGCTTCACAGCTATTCAAGAATCCCAATTTTGAGTCAGAAGTTCGAGATACAAATCAACACTTCAAAGACTACACTACAATGGAAGCAAAATCATTCAGAGATTTGATATTTGGAAACATGGAATCAATTGAAAGGCTTTTGGATGAACGCCTACTTCATGCAAAAGACATGATCAAGAAAATGAATGACACAAGGCTGAAAATGCAAGAGTGCACGGTGGCAAAGATTCATGTCGTGGATACGAGTCCAGTCTCAACTGTAAGTAACAAGACAATATCGAGTAATGCAACTGACAGCTGCAGAACAGGGAAAACAACGCATGGTGAGCAGAATGAACATAACAGCTCAGGGACAGACAACAGCAGCTCTGACAAACAACACATCGACTCTGAGAATGTCATCAGCAATACACCTTCCTATGATAATGGTCCTGTTTACGATTCTGAGCCATTGGAAGAGGTACATAATGCTGAATTTAATGTGTTTGCCAATGCCAATACGCATGAGCATAGTGATCAAACAACAAACCTTATTGACACATGTATGACGGAAAAGGTTGATAGCAATACCACACCCGATTCATCAAACATGTTCAATAATGAGTTTGAGGATGATCAACATGCAAATGAGTATGATGATGAGGAGCGTGTCGCGCTTGCTAATTTAATTGCTAGTTTACAAAAAGATGTCAATGAAACTAGAAAGAGTCAAAAGCAATTAAAGAAGGCAAACGCAGCGCTCACTCAAAACTTTGAAGAATGCAAAGCCGCTCTAATTAAATCTAATGAGACCCTTGAAAGTAATAGGGCTGAGCTTCTTCAAAAGACCAAAGAGCTTGAGAGGTACAAGGGCAGTACGTTAAAAAGTCAAAAGGACGATTTTGAAAACAAATATAATACAACTCTTGAGTTATTAGCCAAAGAGAAGCGGCAATATAATGTTTTCCTAATGGATGAACGTCAAAAAACGTACCTTGCCAATACCAAAGTTAATGAACTTGAACAAAAGCTCTCTATGACCACTACTGATTCTGCTAAAATTCTTGAGGATAAGAAACAAGAGGTAGATGCGTTAAAACAAGACTTCAAAAGTAGATACGAGAAAGAAACTGAAAAAGTAACAAAATTAGAAGAACAAGTCGAATTTTTGAAGAACGTTGTTTATAAAACGCATGATTCTATTCAATCTGTAAGAATGCTAGCACCTCCATCGATGTTTAAGGGTCAAGCTAGCTTTGCAAGTCCTGAGTACCTTGCCAAAGCTCAAGCTGCGAACCCGTGTCTTTATCTTGATGAGACTGAAAGGACAGATCTTGATTGCATGCCTGTTAGTGCCAATATTGAAGAGACTGCCCTTTGGGATGATGATAGTCAACCACTTGTCAATAAGGAGTTTGTGAAACCATATAATTATGCTTATGAGAATAGTCTTTATGGTCTTTTCAACAAACAAACTCAGAAAACTCGTGAGGAAGTGTTTCTAGAATGCAAACAAAAGAGAATTCAATGGAAGAAAGCATTTGCCCCTAAGAAATCTAATGTTTACAAATACATAAACTACCTTCCTCTAGATGAATCTAAAAGCAAGAGTAGGAAAACATTAGGTATTCTTAAACACCACATAGATAATGTTAAATCTATTGTTGAAAGAGACTGGGCAAAACGTGAAAATGTTGAGTGGACACGTCCGATTCCTCAAGATATTACCTTGCTTGTGAAAGAACTCTTAATTCCAAACACGGCATTGATTAAAGAAACTGTCCTTCAACTTGAGGAGTTCATTCGGACTGAAATGTTTGATGACTTAAAATATGTTGATTCTCTTGAGAAACGCATTGATGATCTTCAAATGGAGAAGTCTGATTTCTCAGATGAATATGATTTACTCTTGCAAGAATGCGTTTCTAAAGATGTTATGTGTGCTTATTTTACATCTTGTGCTGATATTGATGAATATTCTGAAGTTGCATGCCAATATCTTGATAAGAGCAAAGAATGTGAACGTCTTGAAATTGAGCTTTCGAAACGTAAAGAAAATGTTGACAAAAAGGCTTTTGAGTTACTTCAACACAAAACTGATTTCCTTCAAAAACATTGTCATTCTCTTGAACTTGCTTTACAAAAAGACGTTGGTAGTTTTCCACATGATAATAAATTGCAAGAAAAACTTTCCCAAACGTTTCGAGAAATGAATGAACAGAACTTGGAAATTAAAGGGTTGAAAGCTCAATTACAAGACAGGGACATAGCGATAGTAGAGTTGCAGAAACTCGTTGCTAAAATGGGTGGGAAAATCGTGGAACCTAAAGTTGTGAAACCTGTTGTTCGACAACCCAATGCCTACAAGGATCCAAAGCCGTCTATCTTAGGAAAACCGACTCCGTTCTCCAATTCTTGTCATATGAAATCTAGGCTACCCCCTAAGACTGATGTGCAACCAAGTGTTCCAAAACCATCCATATCACCCTATGTTCCTCCATTTAGAAAGCATACTGTTGCTAAACCCAACCATGTGAATGCACCTAGCACTTCTAGGACTCCTCCAAAACGTGTGACATTCACGTCCACAAAGGAATCTGTAGGTTCAAATGACCTCGTTCATACCCACAACCTAGAGGATGCGAAACAAAAAGGGAAGATTCAGAAAGACAAACCAGTTTATGAAAAACCTAGTTCACCAAATCCCGCTAGAGTTCCACACACTCCTAATGGTCGTCAACCAAATCCTAGGATCCCTCTTCAGCAATCTAGGAATTGGAAACCATCCATGAATAGTCGTGTTTCAAACACTACGCCTGAACGATTTGGAAAACAAAGGAATACAAGTACTTTCGTGAATCCAAAATTCCCTGTATGTCCCACTTGCAAAAAGGGCATTCACAATGGAAATCATGACCATTGCATTTTGCAATACCTCTATGAGGTCAAATCTCGTTCCTTTGAACGGAGATCGAATACAGAATCCCATAAGACAACAAGGAGATACAAACCCGTCGTAAAGAAAAGCAACAACACCAAATCTGAAACGTGGATTCAAAAAGGACATAGTTTCTCTCCAAAGAAGTCTTCCGCTGTGCAAGAGAAAGCTACTCCTAAATCTAGTCTTCAGTGGAAACCAACGGGTCGGATCTTCACAGAAGTTGGTCTTAAGTGGATTCCAATAGAGAAGAGTGATGACACCTGCACCAGCACTAATGCTACTGTTCTACACGCTGAAAAGGAATTTGTTACTCCTAATTCTAGTATTTGTGCAAATTCTTCTTCTGTGATTGCAGGTACAACAGCGGATTCTGAACCCACTTCTCCTTCTTCAAAGGGTTCCAATTATGTACATTCTATATCACCTTCTTCTGCTGTACAAAAGTCTATTTTGGATTTTTTCGAAAAACTTGAGAAAACACAAAAATATAATAAAATGTAAATATCCATAGAAAAAAAAAATAAAAAAAAAATGGAAAAACTTTCAAAAGACCAAAAATATTCTTTTCGACATGTCTTTCAGTATCGATAATATGGACGTACCTAGAAATGTCGCTCAATAACGACACGGGTGTGTACATAAAGCTCGAATGAAAGTTGTAAATAGTTTTCAAAACATGTCATTTCAATGATTTACAATTACCTCAGATTGTGACTCGTACTTCAAAGAAAGGAAAGTTGATCACGATGATTACTTATCCTCAACAACGGGAAAATAAAATTTCTCGGTCATGAGCTATCGATAAAAACATTCAAAGTTTTTAAGCTCATGTAAACGACTTACAGTTAAATGTCAGACTGTAACTCGAACTTCATATAAAGGAAAGTGTATCTTTAAAGATAACTTATCCTAACCAACGGGTAGAGCAATCTATCTTGGGTTGAGCTTGTCACAAAACATTCAACGTTTTGAGCTCAACACAATGGCTTGTAATTACTTTCAGATTGCAACCCGGAACTATATTCACGGGGGAGTGTACGATTTCGTGCTCTTACCCTTAGCAAAAGAAGTTAAATCTTCTTACACTTGAGTGGATTCGTCAAGACATTCAAAGTCTATGAACTCAAGTTTATGCTTTAGAAAAACCTCTTCGACAAAAAGAAATAGGATTTTTCAAAAAGCGTTGAACACAATTTTTTCAAGAATTTCTCAATGATTATTCAAAATCTTTCAAAAATTGTGTGTTCAACAACTCCCATCCTCAAAAAGCGAAATGTGGATCATAACCTCACAATGACAATTCAATTGGATCAATTTTTGAGGGGGAGCATTTTAACTTCATGCAAAAGATTAACACATCTTTCTCCCGGAGATTTCAAGACTATTTTTTCAAAATATATTTTAATCAAATTTGGTATCTCTAATATCAAAAGATTTTTTATATTAGAGATAGGGGGAGAAAATGTGATTAAAATGTGATCTAATATAAGACTCAAGCACTGTCACTCCTACCTACATGTGCGAAACACTTTCGATTATCGATGCACATGTGAAGGGGGGGCATTTCTAAAACGACAAAACTAGCAAGGTGTTAAATGTTTTTCAAACACTTTGTTAGAATTTAAAGTGGTTTTCATGGTTACGATCAAATACCCACAACATCTTTAATTCACGACGTTATTGGTGTCAAAAGGGTGGTTAGGTTTAAGTCCTATGATCCAACCAGAACCGGAGGGATCTTCCCAGGGACAATCCAATAGATTATTAGAAGTCCTTAGGAAAGATGGAGTAGAATGTGAACGTAGCTGAATGCCGACTAAGTACTGATGATAGCACTGGAACAATCACAACAAGGTGCTATTAATGATGTCTTGGTAAGCATTGAAGGGGTTGAAGAATGAAAAAGAAATGTAAGGATAAAGGGTCTAAAGAAAGAAGCCCTCCATACAACTTAGGCAGAAACCGGGTCAACTCATCATGAAGACAAACTCATCATGGACCCAGTGATGTGAAGCACAACCCTTTCCTAGCTACTCAGGCTTCTCTCAAAAGAAGTTTGTTTTATTGTCACGGAGATCAACACGACTTCTATTGACTTTCTCACTCCGAGATAGTTGATATTGAATAGGTGGCATCTGCTCCAGCCTCCGACCACTAAAAGTGCACAAATCGAGTCTAGAGCCAAGAGATCAATCAAATCTCGTTAGGACACACGGATGAAGATCAAGAGAGTCCTACGCTATATCCTTGTGATATTGCTAGAACACTCAGAGTGATACTACTTAGTATTCACAATGATGAGTGGAAATCCTTCCAGTGTTAACATCAAACAGCACTGCGGTAGGTCATATGCAAGATTCTTTATGAATTGAACATGTGCAAAACTGAAAAGCAACAGTGGTTTGATTCTGAATTGATTCAAACTCGTTTCAGGTTTCTACGCAATATCTTTATGGTCTTGCCAGAACATTCAAAGTGATATTCATTAAATATTCACAGTGACGAATGGAAATCCTTCTAGCGTCAACATCAAACAGCGCTACGGTAGGTAACTTGCGAGATTCTTATGAATCAAGCTTGTGTCAACTGGAAAGCAACAATGGTAAGATTCTTAATGAATCAAACTTGTTCCAGGAATTTGAATTGACGACTTTAATCAAGCGGATATTTATCCAATTGATTCACTCTTTATGTTCGCAGTCTTGCTTTGAGACGGTCGAGTAAAGAGAACGGCTAGTACAGCCGCGAAACCCTGTCAAGGAGATTCTTAATTGAATCTACCTGATCTCAGGTACGATATTTAATATCGTATAACGGTCTTCACCGACCGGAGGTAAAACGCTACCGATTTAGGACGAATGTCAAAGCCATTCAGTCCGTGTCTATGTTTTGTCTCGAGAAGGTGGCGTCACGGTGTACTCAGCAAAGTCAAT
Source organism: Glebionis coronaria (assembly GCA_025667525.1). NCBI lineage: Eukaryota > Viridiplantae > Streptophyta > Magnoliopsida > Asterales > Asteraceae > Glebionis > Glebionis coronaria. The sequence continues at coordinate 37,066,189 of CM046879.1, forward strand.
GATTCAGAAACCACATACTCATGCTTAAAGACATATTCAACAATTAATAGTGTGAGCATGTGGATGAAGACACAAGATCGCAAGATGGCAAAGACAAGTCAAGGATGATTTGAAGATCTCAAGCTTAAAGACAAAGTCGAAAGACAACGACAAAGGCTCAAAGATCACAGCATGAAGGAACAAGACTACGATTACACGTTCAAGACTCATTTATGGCGAGATTAGTAATCTCTACAAATTTCCTAAATGACTAAGGTTTATGACCTCTCATTGGGGGAGATTGTTAGCCTCAAAATATTGAGCCAAACAAGAATGCTCGGTCATATGTTTATTATGTATCGTATTTTAGAACGTTGTAATAGGTAGTATATTAGTCGTGTTATACGGGCTTAACTTTAGGCTAAAGTTCATTAATAAGTAACTAAAGCCCAAAAGGAAAGCCCGGCCCAAACCATATAGTCCATAAAGAAGCCCGCATGTGGGTGGACTATATAAACTACCCTCCTAGCATGTTAGGAGGGTTGGTGGTTCATTTTCTCATTCCTTAATCTAATATTCACAAGTTAATCCTCTCCTTCTCTCCCTTTTCCCTCTCTAGTTTCTCTCTCTAAAATTCATCTCATTTCTTCCTTTCTTTCTACCTTAATTCGTATTATATAATCATCACATATAAGGGACAACAGTATATTCATTCATACCAACTATACTTTTGTGGTTCTATTTTGTCATGTACAGATTAAATGTTGCAGTTCTTTTATATAAAAGGTGTATGATGTGGGATATTGCATAGGTACTTCTCATCTACTGGCTAAAACTCGCCACACCGCATCGAAGCACGGGTTTGACTACTTGTTATACCTAGCACGTGTGTACAAGGCCACATTATAATAAGTAAATAAGTCAGTGGTATGGTCTCAATCAGTGTATTGTTTTAATTTAAAGCAATAATGATTGGAAATGAAGCATGATTTTCAATGCACAAGGAAGAAGCCGAAATATATTTTTCCCTCCTATGTTAAATTTTTATTTTGATTTTTTATTTTTCTTTTTTAACTTTCATTTTAAATATTTTTTGTGTTATATATTACATGATGAAAAATATATTACTAGATTGAATTTTAAATATATTTTTATAGATATAATTTTCATCAAGTCTTATATAACACAAACAAAAATATTTACGTTTAGAAAAACAAAAAAAGTCAAATTGGACATTTAAAATGAGACGGAGGAGGTAGTAATAAGCAACTTGTTACGTTAATTTACCGTCTAATATTTTTACTTAAAAAATTGATAAGAAATAGCATAAATGTAAATATCTTTAAACATTAAAAGCTAACTAAGTTGATTGTCACTCATTAAATTGTGTTCAAGTTTTCAGCTGAGCCTAAAACAAATACTAGAGCATTCAGTAAAGCCGCGCTTAGTGAATGTGATGGGTTTAGTGAGTTATGCCAATAATAAACTGAGTCGCATACGATTTCCTCAATCATAATAAGGTTCTGAAGAGCTCTAAACACTGAAGAATGGGCGGGGTAAGTTTGAAGTAGATAAGATCAAAGAACAACATGTAATAGCAAGCATACCTTTTAGGGATAGACAAGGGTATTGACCTATGTAAAGGACATTGTTCTCACACATTATAATATGTATAGAGAAAATATACTTTAATATAAGAAAATTTGCACATGACAATCCCTTGTCCTATCCAAAACCTTATGTTTATAATAACGTGCATTATAAAGGATCAAAATAAGTTTTCAAATTTAAATATTTATATATTCACAAACATATTCTATCCTCTAAAAATGACAAGCACTTGAGTTATAAGCTTGATGAGATCAAATGAAGACATATTTACTGCATTATTTATTTCAATTATATTATACACTGGTTATTATAATTTTAAGATATTGATAATTAATTGTTTATATTTAGTTTCGCAGTAATTAGAGAGTGTATGGTGAATTCAGACGTCAGACAGAACTTAAATGAAGGGAGTTGAAGATTAATATACACATAATACATACTTTGTATGCATCAAAAGCATACAGCGTATATGCGCAAGATTTCATCATATTCACCACGTTGAGTCAAGAAACATACGAGTATATCTAAAGCCTCAATACGTCGTATTGAGATTTATACAAGAATATTGTAGAATATATCAAGACATGGAGCATACAGGCAAAATATTCAATACGTCATATCTAGAGGACGCATACGACGTATGAAGGATTGCTTATACACATTTGAGGATTCTTTTAAAAAAATTGTGTGGCCCACTCAAAAGTACATGCATACACCGTATGTAAGTCTCACATACGCCGTATGCATGTCGGCCCAGATAAACTATACAAAGAAATTCAGAAAGCATTATTAAGGTTGCTTACCGCCAATAGTCGAACTTATATCTCTAAAAGGTCAAATTTATAAAGCCAAGAAGTGGTAAGAAGATCAAAAATCCAAACCATTCAATAGAAAACACTTGTAGATTTATTTACCGTAATTTATTGTTTAATATTTTGTATCGTTCTTTAAGTTCACCTTTTTATTCAGTTGACGTTTGTGTATTGGTTACAATGTTTGAAGACAAACACTTTTGGATGTTAGCCATATATATGAAGATTTAATGTTTTGTTTGTTTATATCTATTGCATTTTAATTTATCGAATAAGTATTAGATTATGTTTATCACATGATGCCCACTAATTTACTTAACAAATAACCTTAGTTCTAGTGTCTTAGGATATTAGAAAACTCTCTACTTTTGTGATGATTTATATAGGTGGAATAATAGGAACTTTAATAACGGCCTACTTTATCACAAGTTTAGCCGACTGGTTAGCCTAAAAAATTAACCTTTTCTAACACTTGATTTTGATCCTTGTGCCTTAGATTGTAAAAGTGAGTCACCACCATATAATAGTCATAAGTAATAAGTGGGTAAAGTCTCTAAGAGCTAAGAGTATCAATAAGATTACCACTTCTAAGATAGATTAGAATCAATAGAACTGAAGCTTTATGTGGATGTGTATAGTTGTGATAGAATTAGCATGTCAAAGTTTAGGTTTTTGGAAGAACTACCACATTAGTCTGATATGCCCCCTCGATATAAGACAACCAGTTCACTAAATAAACAAACATGAGTTATATTGGATTAAATATGGTTAACATGGATCCCTTAGGATATGACTTGATCGGCCTTCTAGTTTCAAGTATTCGATTCGATAAGAACATGAAGAAGATAATAAGGATAAGTCACCAAAACACCATGTGCCAACCTCTCAGGTTGAACACCTCCTCTCTCTCCCCCCTGATAAACAACTTATAAATATTATACATAGTATTAACATAGTTAGAATTTATCATAAGTGTAATATATACTAACAATGTGATAGAATAAACATTATTAGAATTAGAATATTACCTCGATCTTAGTGATCGACACTTAACTTACTAAACTAGTCTACGATGGATCGAGAATACTGCTCGTTAAAATCGTTCTATTGGGTTTAAATGATTAAATTGGAAAAATATAAATGTAAAAATTGAATTAAATTAATAACATATCACAACGCACATCAAGTTTTCGATGTTGAAGAAAGCGATATCAAAGCCTTTAGAATGAAGAATTTTGGCAAGCTTTAGCATAGGGTTTATGTAGCCTTGTTCTGTTGCTGGCATGCATAATACATGTGGCTTATTTTCTTGCTTTGGATCCATGAAGAAAGTCAGACTATCAATATATTATCACTAACTTGAAATATACCAAATTACTAGCAAACAGTCAACCATTTGTTTTATAGGCTAAGGCAAAAAAATATACGGCCCAACCAGTTTCACTAAGCGGTTTCATGGTCTCCAATGCACGAGGAAGAAGCCAACACATAACAAGCGAGTAGGTCAGTCTTATCTATTATTCCGATAATGAGGTCCTTGTTCACAGACGAAATAGGCAAATTAATTAAGTTCTTGTGTGCAAAAATCTTGAATACCATATATCCTATCATGAGGCTAAACGGAGTGGCAGTGGGTTTGCTCGATGGGTGGCAAATCTACGCGCGAATTACCACCCCGCTCAAATAAGTCACGCGTGAGTTGGTTCCCTTTTAGTGGATACTTGACCATAGTTAGTTTACAAATTTATACAATATTTTCAAAAATCTTCTAACGGCTACTAAAGTTATATTTTTTTACTTTTTTTTTACTTTTAATTTTTAAAATATCCCTATAAATACTCAACCATCTATATCATTTCTGTCACACTATCAAACTTTTATTTTTACATCAAACTTCTTTTATACCATAACACAAATGGCTTCACACCAACCATGGACTCCCGATGAGGAGGTAGCTTTGTGTGAAGCTTAGGTACGTGTTTCAGAGACGTCCATAGAAAAGTCAAGTGATCGGACAAAATTGTTTTGGTCGGAGGTAGTTGATTACTTTCATAGCAAAATGGGTGTTCGAAGAAGAAGTTATGGCTCCATTAGACGTAAATGGAAAAGTAAGATTCGTTTTAAACTTTGTCAATTTTCTTCGTACGATAGTATCTTACTTAACATCCAAGTGGCACTTCTGAAGAAACAATCTATCAAGAAGCCGCAATCGAATATCACACTCTTTATCATTCGGATTTTGCATTCTCTGGATGTCGGAAAATTTTGAAACAATCTCCCGTATGGACCGATGTGGAAATGCCAAGGTTTCTTAATCGGAGAGTATATATTTTTAAGTTTTAGTGTTATTTAGTTATTGAATAAAAAGTGTTGTGTAATGTTTTTTAAGTTTCACTAATATTATGTAATGTCTTTAGTTATTGAATAAAAAGTGTTACACGTTTACGTTTTTTTATGTTTTAGTTTACGTTTTTAGTTTACAAATTAAAATAATTAAGAAGAAAAAAATTATTGTATGACGTGGTGGTAAGTTTCTCACCGCCAGTAAGGTTGTAAAGTGGGTCGGGTGAGTGAAGAGAGAAAGCTCATGTGACGCTGAGGTGACGGTGGGTTTTTGGCTCACCATTCCACTTATCCTGAGTGTAGTAGAATGTGAATATCTTTAGATAGGTAAAAGGCTTTTAACTTTGAAACTAGATTTATATAATAGCTAGTTTGCTATGTGAAATAAAACCCTATATATAAGTATTATGAAAAATCTGAAGTGGCCGTACGCAAAGGTAACATTAAGGCACTTGTTGGTTTTTGAGTCTTTCATAACAGCCACTGAGCCACATAGTGTGTTACAGCTTATAAGGATCGACCTTGGTTACTACAAGTGGTCGATGTCTAAATTTTTCCTAGTGCGGCAATTTCATTAAAAGGCTAGTAACGTGCTAGGAAATTATACGAAGTTAATATAAGACACATAGTTTATTACTTTATCACTGCGGTCCATGTTTATATATAGGTACTAGATTTAATTTGTTGACGTAAGTTGTATTATGAGTTATTCTATAGCAAAACGTGATAAAAGATAAAATCTGTTGGATATAAGTTACAAGACCTTTTCGTTTTACTTTTATGCATAGAAACATAGAACATAACCTTATATTTACTTATGTAATACTTAGAACAAAAACAGGCCCATGAACTGATACATGCTTGTTAGACTTATGGATATGTCTGGTAATCTTACCCGACATATAATGACAGTTGTGACCATTATCAGATGAAACGGTATGACTTTACAAAAGTCAACTCATACCTTTTCATCCCAGCGTTTCACAGTATATATATAGGATTCATGTACATACTTATTATTCATGCAATATATTTACGTTTCCAATATCTAATCTTGTTCTTTACAATTTCATATCATACATTTATACCTTACTATCTTTAAATCTATTATCCAAAGACCCTTGTACACAAAACTCTGCACATCTATTTTCTACATACAATGGGTAACACCAATTATCACTTGGAAAGAAAATGGGATACTTGGATAATAAACATCCTTCACAAACAGTGGTATCAGAGCACAAAGTCTAGGAGATCACCAAGGAGATTTGCAGACACATAATTTGCATACAGAAAAAACAAAAGAGGCATGGAGAATACTAGGATTGGGAGATGCATAGAAAAGATATCAAGGGAGTGCAAGCAGATGCTCAAACAAAAGATAGAGGAAATTGAAAACTTCAATTCCAAAATCACTTATGGCAAATATAAACAATACACCTATTTTAATTACAACCAACAGGGCCACATATTCAAAGTGTGCCCTGCAAAACCATCAAAGGAAGATCTCCAAGGGCAGACTATTGAAGAAAGTGAATAGAGTAAGGAGAATGAGAACATAAGAAAGAACAAAGACCAAGTCTTATGTTTCAAGTGCAGAAAATTAGGACACTTTGCCAACAGATGTCCAACCAAAGACCAAAATCATCAAACTGTAAGCTTAAAGTATCATGAATTCATAGATTTCACTATAGAGGGTATCATCAAGGGTTCTGATAAAGGAACTTTGGGTGATTATTGGTACATTAGCAAAACTTCTAACAAACATTTGACTTTCAACCTTAATTCCTTTTTAAACATTAAAGAGGATTTTCAAGTTTAACTTGAAAATAAGAGAAAAATCATTTTCTCATATGGAATTGGGTAAGTCATTGTTCCATATGAAAAGCAAGGATATCTAATTCAAGGGGTCCAATATGCCCCTAAAACAACGCTTAATATCCTTTCATATGATCTATTAAGAAAACAAGGCTTTGAAGTAAATTTGGAGGAAAACAGATACACCCTTGAATACATGTTCAAGGATGTACATGGAATAAGACTTGATTTGAACATATTAAGAACACGCCACAATGAATATCTGGAAGACTACTTTAAGTCTCTGGATCAAAGCAGAAAGGAAGAAAGGCAAAACCTACAAAGGATGGTAGAAAAATCAGATCAAGTGGAATTACACACTTTCATTGATCTTGTGGCTTTTCTAAAAATGATAAAGGATGATGATAGCATTAATAAGAGATGGGAGATATTTAGAGAAAGGTTTGATATTGTTTTACAATGGTTCTATAACCATTATCTGCACAAACATATCCCTCGCCATATGCCACCAAAAATTCAGGGAGTAACCATTTATCTCTTTACATTATATAAACTTGTTGAATGCATGGTGGATACTTAAGTGTCCACTTTGGAGATTAGTTTGGAGTCATTGCAGAAATACTAGGCCTGCAAAGAACCAATGGACAAGAGATCACACTGTGCTACACATAGTATTTGGAAGTGTTGGTTTCCTATTTCAAAATAGTAAGAGCACCCACTTCTATAAAGATGGAGTAAGATGTCAGGAGTATTGAGTCTTTTGATTGGACTTGTGCAACAAATGCTGGAAATAAAGGAAAGAACACAGTGGAGCACTTTGGGATATAACTAGAAGATGATGAGGGGAATGTATTCAAGAAGGACGAAGCAAACATTCAATGCTACAGATGCCAATCATATGGGCACTTTGCATATGAATGTCCAACAAATTAACCAAGGGTGAGCAGAAAGCAAGCACATCAAACATCAAACATCGCCTTAAATTCAAAACAACTAAAGATGGAGGATGATTATAGCATAACCAGTGATGACTTTTCTGTCATCACTTGAAGGACAGGAACAAAGAATGGAAGGCAAGATCAAGAACATTCAAACTTCAAGCCCTTGCAACTTATGGGGGAGTGTTGGATATAAGTTACAAGACCTTGTCGTTTTACTTTTATGCATAGAAACATAGAACATAACCTTATATTTACTTATGTAATACTTAGAACAAAAAGATGCAGGCTTGTTAGACTTATGGATATGTCTGGTAATCTTACCCAACATATAATGGCAGTTGTGACCGTTATCAGATGAAATGGTATGACTTTACAAAAGTCAACTCATACCTTTTCATCCCAACGTTTCACTGCATATATATAGGATTCATGTACAGACTTTTATTATACATGCAATATATTTACGTTTACAATATCTATACTTGTTCCTTACAATTCCATATCATACAATTATACCTTACTGTCTTTAAATCCATTATCCAAACACCCGTGCACACAAAAACTCTGCACATTTGTTTTCTGCATACAATGGTTAACACCAATTCTCACTTGGAAAGAAAATGGGATACTTGTGAAAGTTTATGGACTTAAAATTAATAGTCGTGAGATAGGATCAAACTCGGGATCACGGGATTGCACACATAACGTAAAGGGTTAATTTATTTATTAAATATATTTTATATATATTTATTAAATCAAACCAAAGCTTAACTAACGATCGTTGATAAATAAAAGTTAAGTTATAACGACTGATACTAGCATTTTGCTATGGGTTGAAAAAGTTCGATTCTCGGAATCCTCTCGAATTGATCTCAGTTTAAAGTGAAATGATTTGTTCCTGGTGACAAAAAGTGGGATTGGTTTTCTACTCTACTAAACAGGAAATGAATTAAGTAAATAAAGACTTAAACTTAAAACAATTAAAGAGTAAATATTGAATTGAAATTAGTAAATGAAAAATACCCTAACAGAAATTGCCCTATTCGGGAAACTCGTTCTATGCGGAATAAATTTTCAATTCGGAATGTTATACTATGCGGAATAATATCTCTAATCGGAATAATGGTCCTATTCGGAAAAACATACTATGCGGAAAAATGGCCTACTCGGAATATATTCTATGCGGAAAAGTATGCCCTATTCGGAAAATAAGTTCTATACGGAAAACATTGCCTATTCGGAATAAAATGCTCAATTCGGAAAAAATGGCTTATGCGGAAAAAGGGGGCAATTCGGAAAGCAGACCTTATGCGGAAAGCAAGGCCAATTCGGAAAAACTGGGCTATGCAAATAAGGGTAAAACAATTGAACTATTCGGAATATCTAAAATATTCCGAATAAAGGAACAAGAAAAGTGCAATGCGGAAAATTCCTGGGCGAAGAACAGTAACAGTAACAGCAAAAGCGTTTTTAAGATCAAATTACCAAAATACTCAAAAAGGTTTTACCAAATCAACCAATAAACATTTAAATACCATAAGTAACAAATCCCATCAATAAAAACACAAAATCAACAACTTTTTAAGATCAAACTCGAATCAAATAAAAAAACTTAAGAACTTGCAATAGAAGATAATGAAGAACAAGATGAATGAAAAGATGGAATTGAAAGATTAATGTAAAAGTAACAAGAGTAATGATTAAAACTTACAAGATTGAAGGAAAAATTAAAAATCACCAAACACCCTAATGGTGTTGGTGATGAACCGAACCTAAGAAACTGGGAAAAAGGAAAATGAAAGCTAACTTCCTAATTGTGTGAAGGGAGAAACTATATATAGTCCTAGTGGTTGGTTGGTGAGTGGGCTTTCTCCCTTTCTTCTTGTCTTCTCGTCTTTTCGGAAAAGTTGACGTTTTCGATTCTGATTCGGGATTTGTCGTCGATTAAATTCAACTCGTCTTTTAATTTCTTCGTTAAATAGACTTGAGTTTCTTCGACATATGTAAATCTTCCATCTTTGGTCCTTTTCTTCGATAAATCTTCAAATAGGCCCATTGACTTCAAATCTTTTGCATCTCTTGGACAATAGACTTCGTCTTTAGTCTTTTTCCTTGATAAATCCCGTGCAATCCCATGTTTTCTTTAATATGCATCCGGTTAGCTCTGAAAACACAATAAACACAAAAACCACGCATAATTCCAAACAAATGATATTAAATACGTGTTTTGGTCTTGTTTTAGCCAGAATTAAGTGGTAAAAGGATGGGTGTTTACACACCTATCAAATCCCCTACACTTAACCATTGCCATGCCCTCATGCAATGCTTAATGATAAAGCAAATTTACACTTTTCTTATAATCAATCAACCTTGGCCTTATTAACATACTACTAAACAAAAATTAAAGTACTAAGGGAAATTAAAACTTTAAAGTAAACAAAAAGATGGAAATAACTTGCAAAGAAATCAAGGACTTACATTAGGGCTTTGGTGCTGCGAAGATTTATCACCCTCAAGTTTCACGTTCCCCCAAACTAAGCTTAAAAACGAGATCATTGTTATTATAAGTTAGCAATTCAAACACTTGCACACATGGCTTAATTAAATGCTTAAACTCCCTTATTCCTAGGTGTATCTCTTATATTTTATCTTTGTCTTAGAATGATCATGAAGATGCATTTTTGGACTTATTTCGATAGTTTATTTAGGCTGAAAGCAAAGTAGGACGATTTGATCAATAGTTAGCTAAAGGACAAAATCTCTTAAAACTGCTTCTCGGGATATCAAAAAGTTCATATCTTGGCATAACTCGGTTCACGATTTGAGACCTTTCTCGGGGCGATATTTGGCATGTACTTCATACTTCATATCTTCGAGAGACGTTCTTGAGATAATGGTCTTCTCATCATAATAGAGTTTCTTCACTTGGAGACTTTTGAGGGGTACTCCAACTTTGTTGACCACGACTTCATGATTATTTCTTCAATCTCTAATTGGGATTTTGAGATACAACGATCCGCCTCCTTTTCGGACTTGGATCTATTTATCCTCATACCTTGTTAGGGTCTTTTCGGATAGACTTCTCCATGATCTTTACGGGAGTTGATTGCTTTTCGTCGTGAGTCTTGATCCTTCATATTGATTTTGGGAATAATGCTTTTCACATCACTTTGGATCTTCAGCAATAAAATTGAATCCTCATGCCTTGTTAGGGTCTTTTCGGACTCGCCAATCTTCGCGCCCCGCTTCATAAGTTATGCCTTGGCTATGAACTCTTATCATTACCGAGCAACTTTTAAACGATCTTGGGCTAGAATCTAAGTAACTTTTCAAATCGTACGACCTTACTTATTGCAGATAAATTATTAGCAAGCGATGGGAGAATAGGCAAATAATTACACCAAGTGAGCTTGCGCAAGAATACCGACTTATAATTGACTCTATCATTTCTCGTCCTCCACAGTTTAAAATCTCAAGTAATGAGACTCGTGTATACTTAGCCTAATAAACCAATTAAGGTCTACATGGTTAAGGATACTATCTAGAATAAACTTGGATAAGTCTATTCGGGTTGAGTCAAAATAAACGCAACGGGCCTAATATGTCAAAGATTTCTAAACTAGCTACACCACTTTATTAATATTTTTGACTTATTTGCGGGATATATACATATGGAAGCAACGATAAAAATTTTAAAAATTACGACTAAATGACCAAAGTTAATAAAAAATTTGAAAAATGTTGAAAAATAGGATTTTCCGGTTAAATGAAGGCATTTTCATGGAAAAGTCCACTTAAAACTTCGATAGAAGTCCCCCTACACTTAAGATAAACATTGTCCTCAATGTTTAAGTATGTGGGAAAAGTCTCCCCTACACTTATGACATTGTGCACGTTGGTTAACTCGAGTTAAGGAAGAGACGACTAAAGTGATCAATTTTAAATGTGAGTATGAAGAAATTTGAATCACGATAGTTGAGAGATAGAACCGGATTTCAGATAACACGGGAGCACGGTTCTTCAAAGTTTCCAAGAGTGCACTTATCCCTGTAATCACATCACCACACAAACACAAACACGTATAGAAGTCCCCCTACACTTAGGAGGTTAAAACATAAAAGGGTAGATACTCGGGCTGCCTCCCGAGGAGCGCTTGTTTTTGATAACCGAGTCACGAGCATGACTCGACCCAAAATTAGTTCATGGGGAACGTGGTGAGGGATGGAATCACCTCGTGAGAGGTGTCCTCACCAAAGTACAACTTCACTCGTTGGCCATTCACCTTAAAATTAGGTCCATTAGGTTGAGCGAGCTCGAGAGTACCATATGGAAAAATTTGGGCAATGGTGAATGGGCCGGACCAACGAGATTTGAGCTTGCCCGAAAAGATTTTCAACCGAGAGTTAAAAAGTAAGACTTTGTCTCCAACATGGAACTCTCGGTTTTTGATCTTGGAGTCGTGAATGAGCTTAGTTCTTTCCTTATAGATCAAAGAATTTTCATAAGCCTCATTCCGAAGTTCATTCAGCTCATTGAGTTGGATCTTGCGTAGGTCACCGGCTTTGTTAATATCAAAATTAGCCCACTTCAAGGCCCAATAAGCCTTGTGCTCCAACTCAATGGGGAGGTGGCACACTTTCCCGTACACAAGACGATAAGGCGTACAGCCGATCGGGGTCTTGTAAGCAGTACGGAAAGCCCACAAAGCATCTTCAAGTTTATCAGCTCATGCGGCACGATGCTCTCCCACGGTTCTTTCCAGAATTCGCTTAAGTCCTCGGTTGGATATTTCAGCCTGGCCATTAGTTTGTGGGTGATAGGTTGTGGAAAGACGATGATTTACACCGTACTTAGCCATGACTCTAGCGAATTGGTCATTGCAGAAATGAGTCCCACGATCACTAATAATGGCACGAGGCACACCGAATCTAGCGAAAAGAGCTTTCAAAAAGTTACAAACCACCCTTGCGTCATTAGTAGGTAAAGCTTTGGCTTCAACCCACTTTGAAACGTAGTCAACGGCTACAAGGATGTATTTGTTTCCTTTAGAAGAAGGGAATGGCCCCATAAAGTCGATACCCCAAACATCAAAGATTTCACACTCTTGAATGAAATTCTGAGGCATCTCGTCTTTATGTGTGATCTTGCCTTGTTTTTGGCAAGCATCACATCGTTTAACCATATCGTGAGCGTCACGATATATGGAGGGCCAATAAAATCCCGAATCAAACACTTTTTTGGCGGTGTAGTTGGGACCAAAGTGACCACCGGTGGGTCCTTTGTGGCAAGCATCAAGAATTTCTGACGCTGCCGGTCCATCAACACATCGGCGAATAATCAGGTCGGCACATTGTTTGAATAGGTAAGGGTCGTCCCAAAAGTAAGTCTTGATGTCGGTGAAGAACTTTTTCTTTTGTTGGGACGTCAACCCTTCCTTGAGAATTCCACCCGCCAAGTAGTTTACAAAGTCCGCAAACCATGGGGTTTCATTCGGCTTCGAGTTTATAGACATTAAGGTCTCCAAGGGAAAAGAATCATTGATTTCTTTGTTCGGATGATCCCCTTGGTAAGGATCCTCAAGTCGGCTAAGATGATCCGCGGCTAGGTTTTCAGCTCCTTTTTTATCGCGAATTTCGATTTTAAATTCCTGAAGCAGCAAAACCCAGCGAAGAAGTCTTGGTTTGGAATCTTGTTTTGTCAACAAGTACTTCAGCGCGGAATGATCGGTATATACGATGGTGGTGGAAAGGACAAGATAGGGGCGAAATTTTTCAAAGGCATAGACAACAGCTAAAAGCTCTTTGTCGGTTGTCGTATAATGCAATTGTGCCCCTGTCATTGTCTTGCTAGCGTAATGGATTGGTTGGAAGTGTTTATTCACTCTTTGTCCCAGAACCGCTCCAATAGCAAAATCACTAGCATCGCACATTAACTCAAAGGGAAGCTCCCAATTAGGGGTAACCAAGACGGGTGCCTTAGTTAGCTTATCCTTAAGCGAGTTGAAGGCTTCAAGACACTCTTTGGAAAAGATAAAAGGAGTATCTTTTTCCAAGAGGTGGGTCATCGGGCGAGCGATTTGAGAAAAATCTTTGATTAATCGACGGTAGAAGCCCGCATGACCCAGGAAACTTCTCACACCCTTCACGGTTGAAGGTGGAGGCAACTTTGCGATAACATCGACTTTAGCACGGTCTACTTCAAGACCGGCTTTGGAAATTTTATGTCCCAGCACGATGCCTTCTTTTACCATAAAATGGCATTTTTTCCAATTCAGAACTAGGCGAGTGTCTTCGCACCGCTTGAGCATACATTCCAAATTGGCAAGGCAAGAAGAGAAGGAATCCCCAAAGACCGAGAAATCATCCATGAAGACTTCCATGGTTTGTTCAACCATGTCATGGAAGATAGCTAACATGCACCTTTGGAATATCCCGGGGGCATTGCATAAGCCAAAAGGCATTCTTTTGTAAGCAAATGTGCCATAGGGACAAGTGAATGTTGTCTTCTCTTGATCTTGGGGATCGATGGGTATTTGGAAATAACCCGAGAAACCATCAAGAAAGCAGTAATATTCATTACCCGCTAAACGTTCAAGCATTTGGTCCATAAAAGGTAGAGGGAAATGATCCTTTCTCGTGGCATCATTGAGTTTGCGGTAGTCTATACAAACTCTCCACCCAGTAACGAGACGAGTGGAAATCAACTCGTTGTGTTCATTGGGAACAACGGTTATTCCGCCCTTCTTGGGCACACAATGGATTGGAATAACCCATGGTGAATCCGAAATAGGGTAAATCATACCCGCATCAAGAAGTTTGATAACCTCTGTTTTGATGACTTCATGGATTTTTGGATTCACCCTTCGTTGGCTTTAAATTGTGGGCTTAAAGTCGTCCTCCATGAGAATTTTGTGTGTGCAGAAGTGAGGATCAATTCCACGAATATCCGAGATTTTCCAAGCGATAGCCTTCTTATGATTCTTCAACACGGTGATAAGTCGGGCTTTTTCTTCTTCCTTTAGGTCCTTAGCAATGATGACTGGCGACTTCTTCTCTTCTTCAAGAAATACATACTCTAGATGGGGCGGCAACTCCTTAAGTTCTAGATCCGGAGGATTGTCGACGGGCGGCGTATTCGAAGTCGGAGTATCGATAGCAATAACCGTGGGAGATGGAGGAGAAGGATTGTCTTCGTTGAGAAGGCTTTCAAAGAAATGCATGTCTTCGTCCCTATCGGTGGGAGAATCATCAGTAGATAAGTTCACATCTCCCATGGTGTCTTCAAGATTGTTCCAAAATAAATCACTATCTCCAAATAGAGAAAACGATGAATCAATAGAGGACACGGTCTCAACATTGGGAAGAGAGGTAGGAATACTTTTGCAAGCATCATTAAAGTGTTCTTCACAAGCCTCATCGAGAACGTCGATACAATTAACACTCTCATATGAATAAGGCTGTTTAGACAACTTTCCCATGTTGAAGACTACTTTATCGTCACCCACTCTCATGATAAGCTCACCGGCTTCAACATCAATGAGAGTGCGACCGGTCCTCAAGAATGGACGACCAACAATTAGTGGCACACGAGGGTCCATCTCATAGTCGACGACAACAAAATCAGCAGGAAAGGTGAATTTGTCGACTCCTACAATGACGTCTTCGGCTATCCCCACTGGATAAGCAACCGTACGGTTAGCTAATTCCAAAGTCATTTTGGTGGGGACTAGCTCTGGGAGAGATAATTGCTTCCAAACACTTAGAGGCATGAGATTAATACTGGCACCTAGATCGGCTAGGGCCATGCAATTCTCTACTCCCGGGAAATTGCAAGGGATAAGAAAACGACCCGGATCACCAAGCTTGGTTGGCAATTTCCTTAAGAGCACTGTAGAGCAATTCTCATTAAGTTTGGTGTTGGCAATATCGAGGAGCTTTTCCTTGTCGCTCAGAAGATCTTTAAACATTTTTGCGTATTTAGGCATGTGAGCGAGAGCCTCAGCGAAGGAGATATTGAAATTCAGTTGTTTGAACATTTTAAGGAAGTTCAAAACCTAAATATCATCCTTGCTCTTTTGCTTCTCTTTCCTCAACCTAGATGGATAAGGTATATTGGAAGTAGAGGAAGGCTTCGGGAGAATAGGATCACTCACAACCACGGGTGGAGGAGGGGTAGAAGGAAGAGGTGGATAAATTGGGGAAGGAGAAGGATGAGGAATAGGAGCAGGTGACTCGTTCTCCTTAGTCACAACCACCGGTGGAGGTATAGGAAGCTCGGGTTCCTTGGTACCTTTACCACTTCGAGTGGTGATTTCTTTCATCTCCCCTCTTGGGTTCGCAACGGTGTTACTCGGAAGAGTACCCGAAGAAGAGGGTTGATTACTATTGAAGAAACTAGCCATCATGTTCCTCAGATCATTAGTTTGGGCATCCAACGTGTTTCTCATTTCGGCTCTCAAATCATTTCCTTGCTTGACCAAGTCTGCTTTTAAATTGATCACTTCACGCTGAAGATTTTCCACGATCACATCGTTTGTCCTCATGTAGGTCTGCACTTCTTGGTGTAGAGCGGTGGATTGGTTGGGAGGAGCATTGTATGCGGGTGGTTGATAAGCAGGTTGTTGGTAAACTTGGTTGTTACGTTGAGGTGGTTGTTGTTGCTTGTGAGGAGGGATGTATGGTTGTCGTGGTTGTTGTTGTTGTTGAGGAGGGCGGTTTAGGTTTTGTTGTTGGTTTGGGTTGGTAGGAGGAAAACCAGGTGGTGAAAGATAGTTGTTGCTACGGTAGCTAAGCAAATTACGGTCACCTTGAGGTCTAGCTTGATAAGCAGGTTGTTGGTAGGTGCCATATGCCGCATTCACATTCTCAGCAGGGTAGTCTTGGGTGGCGGTACAAGTGTTGTAAGAGTGAGGACCACCGCATATCTCACAAGGTTGGCTGACAGCGTTAACTTGTGCGTTCTTAACGTTGTTGCTGTTGTTGTTGCTGACGGTGTGGGTGACAAGCGATTCAAGAAGCGTAGTGATTTTGTCCAATCGCTTGTCGCTGTCACTAGTGCTAGCACTAGCGACATTGGTCCGAACACTCTTGGTTTGCACACGAGATTTATTCTCAATGATGTCCCAAGCAGCATTGGAAGTCTTAGCCAATAGATTACCCCCCGAGGCACTGTTCAGTGAATCTTGGTCACTCATGCTTAAACCATTGTAAAAAGTATTAATTTGATGTACTTTGGTAAAACCATGTTGTGGGCATTTTCTTAAAAGATCTTTAAAACGATCCCAAGATTCACTGAACGACTCATCGTACTTTTGTTCAAAATTTATGATTTCATTCCGCAAAGCGGTAGTACGAGAGGGTGGGAAAAAGTAATTGATGAACTTTGTTTCCAAATCCGTCCACGAGAGAATACTCTGTGGCGGTTCCTTAGCAAGCCAATGCCGGGCTTGTCCCTCTAAAGAAAAGGGAAAAAGTTGTAACCTTATAACCTCTTGTGGAACACCATTGAACTTGACCGTGTTGGTGAGTTGCAAGAATCTCTTGATGTGGTCGTGTGGATCATCAATGGTACGTCCCAAGAATGGTTGAGCGGAGACCATCTGGATAAAGCCTGATTTTAGCTCAAAGTTGTTGGCGGCAATTGGAGGTATGACAATTGGATCCGTGTTACCATCGACATGAGCTTGCAGTAGTTTAATCATCGGGCGATTATCCGGAAGGGGCTCATTGTTGTTGTTATTGTTCATGTTGTTGAAAGGCGGGTTGTTGTTGTTATTATTGTTTGGAGGTGGTACACCGGCCATGTCTAAGTGATCGAGAGGCTCGGGCTCTTGATATGACGTGGATCGAGTGCGCATACACCTGCAAAAGAACGAACAAAGAGAAGCAAAGCAAAAATAATTTTGGTTTTTATGTTTTTTAATTTTTTTTTTTTGTATTTTTGAAAATTTTATATTTTTTAGGATTTTTTTTTTTTTTTTTTTTGAGAATTTTTGATGAAAAAGTAACGTTCACGGGGAACGGATCCCAAAATCCAAGTTCTCACAAAAAACTTTTGATCTTAACGAGAAGAGCCGGCAGCGGCGCCATTTGATACTAGGAATTTTGTATGGGTTCAAAACAATTCTCAGAATCCTCTCGAATTGATCTCAGTTTAAAGTGAAATGATTTGTTCCTGGTGACAAAAAGTGGGATTGGTTTTCTACTCTACTAAACAGGAAATGAATTAAGTAAATAAAGACTTAAACTTAAAACAATTAAAGAGTAAAGATTGAATTGAAATTAGTAAATGAAAAATACCCTAACAGAAATTGCCCTATTCGGGAAACTCGTTCTATGCGGAATAAATTTTCAATTCGGAATGTTATACTATGTGGAATAATATCTCTAATCGGAATAATGGTCCTATTCGTAAAAACATACTATGCGGAAAAATGGCCTACTCGGAATATATTCTATGCGGAAAAGTATGCCCTATTCGG
Source organism: Glebionis coronaria (assembly GCA_025667525.1). Lineage (NCBI taxonomy): Eukaryota > Viridiplantae > Streptophyta > Magnoliopsida > Asterales > Asteraceae > Glebionis > Glebionis coronaria. Next base: position 37,084,173 of record CM046879.1, read on the forward strand.
AAAATAAGTTCTATACGGAAAACATTGCCTATTCGGAATAAAATGCTCAATTCGGAAAAAATGGCTTATGCGGAAAAAGGGGGCAATTCGGAAAGCAGACCTTATGCGGAAAGCAAGGCCAATTCGGAAAAACTGGGCTATGCGGAAAAATTGTACTATTCGGAATGTGAGAGAAATTCCGAATAAGGGTAAAACAATTGAACTATTCGGAATATCTAAAATATTCCGAATAAAGGAACAAGAAAAGTGCAATGCGGAAAATTCCTGGGCGAAGAACAGTAACAGTAACAGCAAAAGCGTTTTTAAGATCAAATCACCAAAATACTCAAAAAGGTTTTACCAAATCAACCAATAAACATTTAAATACCATAAGTAACAAATCACATCAATAAAAACACAAAATCAACAACTTTTTAAGATCAAACTCGAATCAAATATAAAAACTTAAGAAATTGCAATAGAAGATAATGAAGAACAAGATGAATGAAAAGATGGAATTGAAAGATTAATGTAAAAGTAACAAGAGTAATGATTAAAACTTACAAGATTGAAGGAAAAATTAAAAATCACCAAACACCCTAATGGTGTTGGTGATGAACCGAACCTAAGAAACTGGGAAAAAGGAAAATGAAAGCTAACTTCCTAATTGTGTGAAGGGAGAAACTATATATAGTCCTAGTGGTTGGTTGGTGAGTGGGCTTTCTCCCTTTCTTCTTGTCTTCTCGTCTTTTCAGAAAAGTTGACGTTTTCGATTCTGATTCGGGATTTGTCGTCGATTAAATTCAACTCGTCTTTTAATTTCTTCGTTAAATAGACTTGAGTTTCTTCGACATATGTAAATCTTCCATCTTTGGTCCTTTTCTTCGATAAATCTTCAAATAGGCCCATTGACTTCAAATCTTTTGCATCTCTTGGACAATAGACTTCGTCTTTAGTCTTTTTCCTTGATAAATCCCGTGCAATCCCATGTTTTCTTTAATATGAATCCGGTTAGCTCTGAAAACACAATAAACACAAAAACCACGCATAATTCCAAACAAATGATATTAAATACGTGTTTTGGTCTTGTTTTAGCCAGAATTAAGTGGTAAAAGGATGGGTGTTTACACACCTATCAACGACCGTTATGGAATTAAATAGAGGCTAAAAGAAGAAGGAAAAATTAAACAAACACCCCTTATGGAGGGTGTTGATCGGCGGTTTATAGAGGGGGGCAAAGGGAAACTTTTGTTTCCTAATTTGTTTATGACTTGGAGCCCAAGGTTTGTCAAGCCTATATAAACAAACCCCTAGCCTCATAATGTTTCACTCCCTCTTTCTTTTGTCTCTCTTAATCGCCGACCAAACACCCCTATACTTAGGGTTTTGGTTTTCGACTTTTCTATTTAAACTATATCTAGTCCTAGTCCCTCTCTAGGGTTATTGGGTAGATATTCCATAAGCATTTAAGCCGGTTTGTTCGTGCTAGACTCACGGTTAACTCGCCGTATTACGTGTGTACAAGAACGTGATATAATCTTCCTTTAGATTATATTCTTGGTAGTGTTCGTGACAAACCCTAGTTGCCGTTCGTTCCGTCGTCTTGTGGATATTGCTAGGATAAAGGTATGTAACCATAATCTTGATTAATATGATTGTGTTAAATTAATGATCTTGTTAATCGCTTCCGCTATGCGTTCTTTGATCCATATTAGGGTTTTAAATAATTGTTATGAACTATATAAACCAACAGTGGCATCGAGAGCCGTTTTAACATGATTATAATTATCAAGATCTAAAGTTTTTTTTAACTAATATTGATTTGTGTTAAAAATTACATGTTGTTTTTTAGGTTTTATATAAATTAGGGTTTTGTTTTTTATTGTTTTTTTTTAAAATCGACTATTGTCAAATTTTTTATAAAAAAAATAAATTTGTAAACCCTAAAATTACATGGTAATTGACTTTAGATGTTTTGCATGAATTAATTGTTATGTCATGTGTGGTTACGATCCGTAGTGATTTAATTAAATTGATAAGTGATTTGGGTGGAATTTTGATGAATTGCATGATTAATTGTTATGTTGTGTGAATTCATGTTTCGATCCATAGAGATTTAATTGTTCAGATATGTGGGAGATCCGTGATGAACATACATGTTTTTCATGGATCATATGTTTTATGTGGTAATTGTTACGTGTTTTTCTACATGCTTATTTGATTCAATAAATTTAAAATTAGGGAAGACTTTTATATGACTATATAAAAACCTAGATTGGATATTATTTATTGAATAAATCGTATGCATGTGGCTATTTGATTTATTTATTGCACATATAAATTGTTATTATGTGTTTATGATTTAGTTTTTTTTGTACCTACTTGTTTTCATACGTTTTGTTTTAATTGTATGTTGTAAACAAGGGTAATTTTACAAGAAAAATTAATATGGATTAAATCATATTAAAATAAATGAATTGTTTTGAGATCTAAATTACATATGATTTGCGTTGATTAGAATTGCAATAGCAACTTAACGGCCTACTCCATTTTGGCAAACTATAAAGTGGGTATAACGCACCGCTGGTCAAGTACCCGGTTAAGGAAGGAGGTGCTATGCTTCAGCGCTGACCAAATTCCCGGCTCGCCTGTGCGTCAAAATTGGAATTACCTATGGTTGTTATTGGTACAATTCTTTAAGGTTGATTTAACTACATTAATTCACATCCGAAACACAATGAATAAGGTTATTGCTTTGTGCTATAACTAAGTTCTAGAAAAAGTACGGTGTGAATTTAGTTGTGCGTAAAATCTTTAATTGGTTTAACCAATACCTCAACTTGCAAGTATATGATGAACTTTTAGTCTCACCAAAAAGTTTACTAAACGTTTTTATTAAACTTATGTTATGGAGATGTATGCATGCTTCTCCATACATGATTTTGACACCAAAATCTATACCCTAAAATTTAAGTCATATGCCCTCTAATTGACGAACACTTGAAGTTACAATTGTCGTCATATAAGATATCGGACGATGTTGTAATGGAGAGAAAACTTCATGACTGAATAAGATTGCACATGAAGGTTTTACGTTCTTTAGATTAGTCAACTTAATTGAGTTTTAAGATCTGGAAACTTAAGGCATAAAGAAGGGATGAAACATGTTTACAATGCAAAATGACTTTTGGCAATGTAAATCCCTTAAAAATCTAGAAATTGCAAATTTGTTTGTCAATCATTGTTCGACAAGTTACCATCTTGAATACTTTCATTGCTAGCAGATCAACTGATGTGATGAAATTATGTCAATTTAGATTCTAGTTTTCAAGGAAAATACTATGGCTATTATTACCGGGGTAATTTTATTTTCTTGAATGGTATTATCGAAAATACTAAAATTGAATTTTGTAAATTCTTTTGCAAATGTATTAATGCAACGTTACACCGTAAACATGGTTTATTCATTTATTGATCTACAAACCGTATGGTTGAGGATAGAGTCAATTTAAAAATGAAAGATAAACCTAAAACTCTTTTTCATGAGTAAAGAAGGAGTAATAAGGATTTTAGAAATGTCAAATTCAAATCCGTAACTCATAGCAAACTTTAATAGTTAAGAAAAATGCATATTTTGAGTTATTAAAAGTTACCGCAAATTGGTTATAAGGCAAACTAGCATATTTGTCTAGTAGTTGTGCTTTGACCATTTATAGGCACTACATACCATTGTAGGGTTGGTATACCTATTAAGGAAGAAATTGCATGTCAAGTCTTTCAAGTTAAAAAGCAATTGATGGATAAGTCATCATTTACGAAGTAGAGTACACTCTTAAACACTATAAGTAATTGTTGCGAATGTGTTTTTCAAAAGTGTAAGAAAGTAAACACAACACTAATTATTTTCACCGATTATGAAACATTTTCAATGTTGCCAAGTTCAGTGGGAGAATTGTGTTACTGATTTTGAGTCTATTAAAACATTCTCTAAGTCAGTGGGAGTTACAAGCTTTGTTGTCTTGGTAATAACCCATGTTATCTTTAGTATGTCCTAAGATAATTACTTTCAAATTGTTGACACTAATATCTTCAAAGATAGTTATGTACTGATTCTTATTGATTAAGTGGTTCTACATCTACTTGTAAAAGCTAATATATGTGGCACAATCATATTTTGTATAGACGAACGTTAGACGTGATGTTTATCTTATATATGAGGTTGTTCCATGCACAAGTGGGAGAAATGAACATTGTGTGCAAGAAACAACTCATAAAGATATGATTCTCTTGTCTTTAAGATAAGAGACTAACAATCTAATTAATATTTAGATCATGTGTCAATATGATTAAAAGACCACTTAAAAGTGTATATATCATTCACATTAAGAAACACTTGTTGTTTTGATTTAGTCATGTAAGAGCTTGGACTAAATTGTAAACACAAGGGTAAAATATCCACATGTCGTAAGATCGGGCGTGGAATGTTTTGGAGTTTTTTTAAATGGACAAATTCCTGGAATGACATAAGATACATAGAGTAATCTTATACTACTAATGAAACCTAGTGGTGTTCATATAATAGTATATGAGTGAATTAACTTGAAAAGATGAATGAAACCTAGTGGTGTTCATGATTTACTTTAGTTATATATGTTTATGATTTATTGAATAAAGTCACAAACATAAAGTCTTGGAAGACGTATAATATAAAGTAAGACGTTAATGTATTGTCTCTATTTCACTAAAGACATATACATGAAACGTGTAATGGACTTATAACTTTTATGAAGTGACTTTGTATTAAAAGTACTTGAGTTATAAAGCATGCAAAATGGTTAGGAAATCTATTATACCATTAAGATGATTTAGTTGGTATATAGGTAAGCCTAAAGATATATATTTATCTTAAATATTGTTAAGATTGACTTACAATATTTCCCTAAATGAAAATACATCATTGTTATGGTATGTTCATTAGGAGAATCAAAATTCTCAATTTGATGGTGATGATTGATTCAAGATAACTATATCTTCCTTTTCTTCCAAAAGATATCAAGGTTAGAAAGTAGAGTATGACTTGAGCTAAGAAGATTGATAAGATACCATTATATATGGAATGTGATGAATCACGTTCTATCTTAAATGGAGTTCGGATTTTGCTAAACTACTTATGAAGTGGATTGTTTAGGAAATAAAGAGTATGGAACGGCCATTGTGTTTTGTAATGTCCCATATAGATAACGTTGGAGTGTTGATCTATTTGCTATTTATTTAAAGAGTAATTTTAAGTTACTAAAAGCAAGTGGGAGTTTTGATCTTGAAAGATAAAATTACAAGATACATAATCTTCTAAAATACACTAGTAATTATCATGAGGTAGGCGTGTAAATGCTAAACCTCGAGATAAAGAAATTTATGTCATAGGTCCGTAAGGTTATCTCGGCTATGCGATTTATATGCTGAGAATTATGAGTTACAAATAATTGTTATGATTTGTTACCAAATATTGTATTGGGTAAATTACGCATACTATGAACGTTGTAGATGTTGTCCAATAAGATAATCAAGTTTCGGTTTTGGTTTATCTTAAATAGTTTGACTAGAAATTGGAGATAAGTTTCGTCAAAGGAAGAAAAACGCCAATTGTGGTGGTTTAATCTTTGTGTCGAAATTATATGGACAAAATTGTACACATATTTAATGTATGTATTATGAATAGATTATTAATCATACTTAAGTAATTGATTGTGATTGAGTATTCTTTCCTAAACACATTAAATGTATAAAGATTTTAATGGTCATATTTTAAATTTTCATGTGTGTCGTGTTGTATTTATATCATGCTTAAAATACATGATGATTTGAATATATTAATCTATTTAAGAAGTTATTAAATAACTTGTGTAATGAATATTATGAAGGAATATGTTTAGAAATAGAATAACATCCTAAATCTTGGATCGGCTTCCATATTCTATAGATGAATAATTTGTCAATCGTTGTGAAAATTATCATAGCCAACAAACTTGAAGGTTTTGGTTGGAATCAAACATTACATAATAGATATTAAAGGTAACGCATTTATATCTTTTATGACAAGTTGTAAAACTTGGAAAGATATAATTGAGGTAACACTCAATATTAGTCATGGGATCTTTAGAGATGACATGTTGATTAAAGTTGCATTATACATTAAAGAATTAGAATACTTTGAACTTCAAATGTGTTTTGGAAGTTTAAGAAATTGGTGATCAAGGATGTTTCAAAATTTTGATAATATGTGGCAATATCAAATTATTTGAATGCACATGTACAAGAGTTTCAATGAATTGAATTCTTGAAGAAAGTATTCTCAAAATTTCAATAGGTCAAGATTGGTTATTTTATGCTTTGCCAAACAAGTATGAATGTCATTACTAGAGGCATGATGCATGTACCAGTTTTATGCATTGATCTACTTTTAGTATTTAAATAAAGGATGTAAGGCATTATTGAATTGATGAAATAAAGATTGGAATTCGTTTATTTTTCTGTTATTTGATTTTGTATCCTATTTTACATGTTTTAATCCATGAGCATTATGATGTTTCTAAATGTCTGTTGTCGATTAATAATATGGGAGTATTATTAAACTAAGACAATTCAAAATAGTGACAGAGTATACTTGAAAGTATATTGGTCAAATTTGGATGATATTTGATGGATCAAATATTGGACTTATCCCAACTATATGATTTTACTTTATGGATTTTTGTCATCAAGTAAATCATAAATAGTTATCCTTAGACCTGAGATACCAGGAAACTGTCGTGGATCTAGTGCATTTCTGTGGAATAATCTAACGCTAAACGTAACTGGTAGCTATAAGGATTAATCTAGAAATGTTGCAAAGTACATAAGTTTTGCTTGTAGTCAAAATAGGATTCGTTTCCTTCAAAATTTATTTTGAAGTATAATACAGCTGGGCCCCTCGGGGGAGTAGTAAGATATTTGTGCGGCCGCACCCAAATTTGTTTTGGTGATCTTAATATATCCATAAACGAGAAACTGAATAGTTAATGAAAGGAATGACTGAGATCCATATCCTTATTAACGATGTATTTGAAATGAAAGGATAATAATAATGATTTAATCATTAAAAGGTTCTTGTCCAGGAGACCTTACCCGGTTTGTACTAGTGACATTGCTAGTGTAACTAGACGCTAGTCAATGTGATCACGATATTAGAATTTTGTCCAAGTGGGAGCTGAAAGTTTATGGACTTAAAATTAATAGTCGTGAGATAGGATCGAACTCGGGATCACGGGATTGCACACATAACGTAAAAGGTTAATTTATTTATTAAATATATTTTATATATATTTATTAAATCAAACCAAAGCTTAACTAACGATCGTTGATAAATAAAAGTTAAGTTATAACGACCGTTATGGAATTAAAAAGAAGCTAAAAGAAGAAGGAAAAATTACACAAACACCCCTTATGGAGGGTGTTGATCGGCGGTTTATAGAGGGGGGCAAAGGGAAACTTTTGTTTCCTAACTTGTTTATGACTTGGAGCCCAAGGTTTGTCAAGCCTATATAAACAAACCCCTAGCCTCATAATTTTTCACTCCCTCTTTCTTTTGTCTCTCTTAATCGCCGGCCAAACACCCCTATACTTAGGGTTTTGGTTTTCGACTTTTCTATTTAAACTATATCTAGTCCTAGTCCCTCTCTAGGGTTATTGGGTAGATATTCCATAAGCGTTGAAGCTCGGTTTGTTCGTGCTAGACTCACGGTTAACTCGCCGTATTACGTGTGTACAAGAACGTGATATAATCTTCCTTTAGATTATATTCTTGGTAGTGTTCGTGATAAACCCTAGTTGCCGTTTGTTCCGTCGTCTTGTGGATCTTGCTAGGATAAAGGTATGTAACCCTAATCTTGATTAATATGATTGTGTTAAATTAATGATCTTGTTAATCGCTTCCGCTATGCGTTCTTTGATCCATATTAGGGTTTTAAATAATTGTTATGAACTATATAAACCAACAACTTGGATAAGCAATACTCTTGGCAAACAAAATCTATTGTTACGTATACCTTCATGTGTGCATAAAACGAACTTTGAATCTGATTAAGACTTAAGAGTAGTCACATTATTGTGAAACATGAATGAATTAACATACTTAGTTTTAAAAACAAAATGAAATACACTTGAATGCATCTTTAATATATAGATTATATACTTGAAGACGTTTGCATTAGATGAATGAGTTTCTCTAAATTTGAAACCGAAACGCCATTGTTTGCAACACATGCCGCTTCAGCCTTCTTCTTCCACTTAGCAACGTTTTCCCTTAGCGCATTCCCTTTTTCTCCATTCATCAACTCAACCACTAGCTTTTCCACTTCTTCACGTTTTACATCATTATCAATCTCCATTGCAATGCCCCACTTGTTGCAGCTTAGCCAACAATTCACCTGTTGGTCTGCAAAGAACGGCCAGCAAATCATAGGCACCCCGCTAGACATGCTTTCGAGTGTTGAATTCCATCCACTATGCGTTAAAAACCCTCCTATAGATGGGTGATCTAGAACTTGTTCTTGCGGGCACCATCCAATTAGTAAACCTCTCCCACTTGTCCTTGTTACGAACTCTGGAGGAAGCATTGCAGAGTCACCAACTACAAGGTCTGGTCTTATTATCCACAAGAACGGATAATTGCTATTTGCCAGTCCCCAACAAAATTCGACTAGTTGTTGATTTGTCATTACTGCAATGCTACCAAAGTTCACATAAATAACTGAGGCTCGTGCTTGGGAATCTAGCCATGCTAGACATTCGGATTCTTCTTTCCAGAGATTTGATTTGATGGATGCAAGAGAGTTGTCCGTTATAGATTTCTCGAGTAAATGTAGAGGGCCAATCCCATAACAAGGAGGAAACATTGAAGAGAGCGTCTCAAGAATGTCCGGTTCTAGGTCATCGAAGGTATTGAAAATGATAGCAGAAGTTCTTTTTGCTCTGCTTACTTGTGAGATGAAATATTTAACCATGTATTCTTCACCAGGATAGATCATTCTAATGAAAGGAGGGATCTCTTTTAGACGTATACCGCTCATGCCTGGTATACAATCTATCACAGTATCCAAATAACCGTTTACTAATAAACTTGGATCTGTAAAAAAAAAAGTATTAGCGCTTCAAAATGGTCAGCAAGTATGTTAGTTCATATAAAACAGGTTTAGGAACATGATCATCTCTACCTAGTTAACTTAAGCATGTTGTTCTTGATTCATATTTATCTGGTTAATATACTAGAGTACAAGCCTCACAGGATAGCAAATATATGATCTACTTATTTTGGTATCTATCTATGATCGTGTTATATTTCAGAAAAAGGTCCCTTTTCCTTTCGAACCACAAAATCCTTATCTCATATGACCCACTGGCAGTGGTAGTGAAAGCTAAAAAAAAACTAAAAACCATGTGCTATTATTGCATGTTGCACCATAATTGTTTGTCAGTCTAAAGAGTGTAATAGATCTTATTTTAACAAAAAAAACAAAAAGCATATTACGTACCTTTGAGGGGCATCAAACCTTTTTCCAAAAGGTTCGGATATTGGTCGTAGCATAGTAGAGAACCAGTTCCGCTGGTCCATAAGAGAAACTCGGGGATATCCAATTCCTTGGCAACATCGACGGTGAAGCCCATAACCAAGTCAGACACTATGCAAGTCACCGGTGAATAAGAAGCACCAACTTTGTTTACAAGGCTTTTAAATGGACCAGAACAAGTTTCCTCAACAGATTTAGCTAAAGGTGGGAGATCTTGGGTGGCATCTTTGTTCTTGGGTGGTGGAAGACCGTCCGGAATGGTCTCAAAGCGGAAAGAAGAGAGGCCATTTAGGGTTTGAAGGCCTTGAGATTTAAGGAGACGTTGGTGGTTGAATTCGGTGTTGACAAAAGTGATATCAAAGCCTTTGGAATGGAGAATTTTGGCTAGTTTTAGCATCGGGTTAATATGCCCTTGCATAGGGGCTGGTAAGCACACTGCATGCAGTTTTTTCTCATGTCGCGAAGCCATGAATCAAACCCTCTTTTTGTCACTCGCGAGAAAAAAACTTCACCTAGTTGTTGCATCGGCTTAATGTGGCCATGTATCGTTTTATAGGCACACAATAAAAGATGCATCGTGCTAATTATGGTGAGTTTGTGGCCATATATGAATGCAGTATCCTCTTTTAGCCCTACAGGATGAAACAATAATAGTATAATACTCTTGAATTTTGTTTATTGTTAGGTATTGATTGATAGACAGCTATGATATAGACAGGTAGGTAATCAAGGTTGCTAAATGCAATAATGTAAATTATTTATGGCACATCTAATTCAATGAGTTTGTAACTAATCTTTTTTTTTTTGGTACTAGCAGGGTCGTGATTAACATTTAAATTATGAAAAATTAACAACAAACTAACATCATATACAAATCTTGGCCATCATGCATTTTCTAGTAATAAAACCGTTATATAAGGAAATAAGGTATATAAATTTATAATTTTTTATAAATAAGGTGCTTTCGTCAATGTAAACTTAACATCTCAAATGCATTGAACTTTTTTAAGTATAGTACGTCGACGCATCATCGTCATATTACACTGTTTAACAACTTCACATTTCACTATTTTTAATATATAAGAAAATGGCTTCACATTACATGTTATAGCAAAGTGACATTTTCTTGCTATTGTTATATGTAGAGGCTCACGTAGTACAAAATATGAGGTTAATCGTAGTTCAAGATTGTATAACTGAATATTCAATGTATTACTTACGTGGAATTCTCTATAGGATGGTTGAATCATTTAACATATCAAATCATCATCTTCTCTGACATTAAATGTGGCCGCCATGGTGCGTTGTAGATGCTTTAACTTACGGTTACTTTATATGTAACATTCGCAATGCATTAAACCTAGGCTTGTTTATTGAATTTCTATATTATCATATTATATTATTTATCAATAATTTAATTCATACCTAGGGCATCATTAGGTGATGCTCGAGAACCGCCTTAACCATTAAATTTGTTTAGAAGTGATATAATGGAGAATTTTGGGAGTTGCCTTAGAAACTAAAAGGGAACCATCTTAGGTCTTTTTCGAAGAAGCAACAAAGAAAACTGAAGTATTAAACTGCATAGTAGACGAATTAGACGAGAATTGGTGCAAGAGCTTGTTCAAGAACATGAAGGGTAACTTTTTTTTAGTGCGTATTTACATTATTACATATAGTAAAAGTTTATTTTGTTTATTTTATTATTTCTTTAGTGTTATATCTTTTTATAAGTAGAACTTTTTTCATGGGGACTTTGTTATTTTCTAGTATCATGTTTATATTAACATGCTTATACAATTAAAACATTTAAATTGTCGCAAAAAAAAAACTATTTTAAACTTTTATATGCAAAGACCATCAATAAACTTCCACCATTTACAATATATGCATCAACTTTTTAACTAGCGAAATTATACTCCAAACATTTTAATTTAACTTGCAAGCTTTAAGGGGAAAATATTTAATTTTTTTTGAGTAATAATAAATAGACCTACTATAAGGATCTACAAATAAGCTTACTCTATTCATTATTTGACAAGTGTAATACACTAATTCTCTCTCATTATTAACCACCAATCAACTTTTTATTTCCACCAATCACATTTGTAGGTCTATCGTTAGGTTTAGTAGTTAAGTCTACTAATCATTTTTCATCTTTTTTTATACATATCAAGATTTTCTTGTTATAATTATCGGTATTAATTATACCGACCCAACTTGGCTTATTTATTGAAGAAAAAGACTCTCATACACCCTTAGTTAAGCATAAACTCAACCAACCAATCACAACCATTCATTTTTATCATGTAACAAAAAAAATCATTTTTTAAAAATTAAATATTTCACAAACCGTTCATCGTTACGTAAAACAAAACATAGCATCGCGACGAGAATAAAATCATATATCTATCGAGGGGCACATGTATATACTTTCGACTTTTTTTCGACTTTTTTTCTTAAGTCACGTCTGGAGAGAATTATATATGATTTATTACGAAACATATATGATTCTCAGAAAATCATATATGATTCGTATCACGAATCATATCATATATGATTTTCTGAAAATCATATATGATTCGTGACGAATCATATATGATCTGTGACGACTCATATATATTTCTCTCCAGACGTGACTTAAGAAAAAAAAGTCGAAAAAAAAGTTCGTCGAAAGTATATAAATGTGCCCCTCGATAGATAGATGACTTAATTCTCGTCACAATTGTGTATTTTTTTTCGTTTGACGATTTACCGTTTGTGAGGTATTTAATTTTTTTTTAAATGGTGGGAAGTGGATTTTTTAAAAAATGGATAATTATGATTGGTTGAATAGGTCTATGCTAATTTAAGTGTTTATATAAATCTTAACTCAATTTATTGATAAGTTCTACCGGCATGATTTAACGTCTTAACTAAATAAAGGAAACTACTTTGAATTTGTTTATACTGCATATACCACACAAATTTAAGTACGTAAATTTTTTTATTTACCAAATCAACACATCAAAACACAGGAAAAAGATCCCCATAGATCATTAGTGTAGCATAAACTGAACCAACCAATAACAACCATCCATTTTTATCATGTAACAAAAAAACTCATTTTTTAAAAATTAAATATCTCACAAACCGTTCATCGTTACGTAAAACAAAACATATCATCGCGACGAGAATTAAATCATCTATCTATCGAGGGGCACATGTATATACTTTCGACGAACTTTTTTTCGACTTTTTTTCTTAAGTCACGTCTGGAGAGAATCATATATGATTCGTCACGAAACATATATGATTCTCAGAAAATCATATATATATGATTTTCTGAAAATCATATGATTCGTGACGAATCATATATGATTCGTGACGAATCATATATGATTCGTGACGAATCATATATGATTCTCTTCAGACGTGACTTAAGAAAAAAAGTCGAAAAAAAAGTTCGTCGAAAGTATATACATGTGCCCCTCGATAGATAGATGGTTTAATTCTCGTCACAATTGTGTATTTTTTTTCGTTTGATGATTTACCGGGTTTGTGAGATATTTATTTTTAAAAAAAGTGGTGGGAAGTGTGTTTTTTTAAATGGGTGATTATGATTGGTTGGATAGGTTTATGCTAATTTAATTGTCTATATAGATCTTAACTCTCAAAACACATACTAATACTGTATTAAATTGCATACAAAAATAACGTTAAATCGTGCCCGTTAAAGTTATACATGTTCTAATACTTTTTATTTGATCGGTCTATTTATAGTTGAAGTCAAGGTGTTTGGGGTAGATTAGTATAAAAATGAGGTGCTATTTATAGTTGAAGTCAAGGTGTTTGGGGTACATAGTATAAAATTTACCATATTATAAAATTTGATTAGACTCATAAAAAAACTCTATAACGACTATATTGTAAATTTGTTTCTTGTGGGGTGCAAATCATACGATCTTTTATCAAGCAACTTGAGCTCAAGTTCAAGCTCGACTCAATCGAGCCGAGCTTTTATCGAGCTCAAGCCCGAACACAAGCCCAATAGCATGGATCGAAATATATAATGAGTCGAGCTCGAGTTTTTGATAGCTCAGCTCGAGCCCTTATCGAGTTTTTCAAGTTTTAGCATAAATATATTTTTATATAAGTAAATAAATGTTGACTTGAATATTAGTTTAATTATAAAGAATAACTTTATAAAAAATTAAAAAATTTATTTATCATAATTTGCAACAAACATAGAATTTATGATGGTATGTAAGCTTAGTGATACATATGTTTCATATATATAATTTCGAGCTTTTCAAGATAAGCTCGAGTTATGTTCGAATCCTAATCGAGTCGAGCTCAAGCCTTAAAGGGTAAAGCTCGACGAGCTATCGAGTCGAGCTTAACCCCACCTTTTATGTTTCGAGCCAAGCTCGAGCCTTCTTGAGATCGAGCTTGACTCGGCTCTATTAAACCCCTACTTGTGCCTATGAAATATAATAAATATAAATACATCATCTACATTCAGGGCTAGTTTGATTAAAGGGCATCTCTTTAGGATTTGATTGTTGTCATTAAAAACCATGTTTGGTTATTAAACGTGAGTTCTGAAGGTTTATATTACTCATAAAAATTACGTAAAACCCTAATTAAGATCAAAGCACACATAGCGGAAGCGTTTAACAAGATCAAATTAATAACACATTCATAATTAATCGAGTTAGGGTTACATACCTTTTAGCTAGAGCAAATCTTCAAGAACACCGGCGAATCACGAATTAGGGTTTATATGAAGAACACCAAGATATAGTTTATAATGAAACTATATTACGCTCTTGTACACACGTAATGCAACGGATCAATCGTGAGGCTAGCACTAATAAACCGGAGCTTCAATACTTGTGAATTATAGCTAAATCAAAAATCAAACCAAAACCTTATGTGGGTTAGGGTTTGCGATCACAAGAAAGAAAAGGAGGGGAGAGACAAAAATTATGAAGGCTTGATGGGGTATTTATAGGATAACAATACTTGTTCTCCAAGCCCAAATCAAGATTAGAAAACTAATCCTCCTTCCCTTTTTTTCCCTTATAGCCGCCGGCTATATTAAACCCCAAGGGGTTTCCGGAACATTCCGTTCTTGTTCCCTTTTCTATATAATTCTATAACACTCATTTACACTTAACTTTTAATTATTAACGATCGTTAAATAAGCTCGATTTATATTTTAATAAATAAATATATTTATTAAAAATAATTAATCATTTATGTATTGTGTGCAATACCGTAATCCCGAGTTCGATCCTATCACACGACTATTTAATTTTATGTCCATAAACTTTAAGCTCCCACTTGGACAAAATTCGAATATCGTGATCACATTGATTAGCGTCTAGTTACACTAACAATGTCACTAGTACAACTCGAGTAAGGTCTCCTGGACAAAACATTTTAATGATACATCATCATTATTATTATCCTTTCATTTCAAATACAACGTTAATAGGATATGGATCTCAGTCATTACTTCATTAACCATTCTGTTTCTCGTTTACGGATATAGCAAGATTATCAAAACACATTTGGGTGTGGCCACACAAACATCTTACTACTCCCCCGAGGGGCCCAGCTGTATTATACTTCAAAATAATTTTGAAGGAAACAAATCCCATTTTGACTATAAGCGAAACTTACGAACTTTGCAACACTTCTGAAAATAACCCTTATAGCTACCAGTTACGTTTAGCGTTAGGTTATCTCACAGAAATACACTACATTCATGACAGTTTCCTGGTATCTCAGGTCTAAGGATAACTATTTATGATTTAATTAATGACAAAGATCCATAAAGTAAAATCATATAGTTGGGATAAGTCCAATATTTAATCCATCAAATATCATCCAAAATTGACCAATATACTTTCAAGTATACTCTGTCACTATTTTGAATTGTCTTAGTTTAATAATACTCCCATATTATTAATCGACAACGGACATTTAGAACATAACAATTTATTCATGGATATAAAACATGTAAAATAGGATACAAAATCAAATAACAGAAAATAAACGAAACTCAATCTTTATTTCATCAATTCAATAATGTCTTTAACATCATTTATCCAAATACTAATCAACAGATTTATTGCATGAATTCGCTAGCTAGTTGCAGCCCAATAGCCTTGGCATGCTTAACTACCTTGGTCTAGGCAAAGCCTTAGTAAAAAGATCAGCTACGTTATCATCTGTGTGAACTTTTATTAATTTTATTTCACGAGCTTCCACTTGTTCTCGTACGTAGTGATATCTACATTTAAAGTGTCTGGCGCCTTTCATGACTCCAGGATCATTGGCAAATATAATTGCAGCAGAATTGTCGCAATACATATCAATAGATTCTTTAATTGAAGGCATCACTCCAAGATCTCCAATAAACTTCCTAATCCAAATAGCTTCCATTGCGGCTTCTGAAGCGGCCATGTACTCCGATTGAGTTGCATGCATAGCAATGGTTGTCTGCTTCTTGCTCTTCTAGTCAACTGCTCCTCCATTGATGACAAACACGTAACCCGTCTGAGACTTTGTATCGTCTTTATCACATTGCAAGGACGCATCACAGAAACATGTAACATTCAGTTCTGTGTCTAGTTTACCCCCAAATACCAAAAACATATCTTTCGTACTCCTAAAATATTTTAGTATATGTTTAACAGCAGTCCAGTGGAGCTTCCCTGGATTCTGTTGGTATCTACTGACCAAGTTTTGAGCAAACGCCACATAAGGCCTTGTGCATCTTACAACATACATAATAGATCCTACAGCCGAAGCATAAGGCACCTTCTGTATGTAAGCCACCTCTTCGGGTGTTGATGCATCTAACTCATGACTTAATTCATGCTTAACTTCCATAGGTTGAAAACCTTTCTTGGAATTATGCATGTTATACTTCTTCAATATCTTTATCAATATAAGCATCTTGACTAAGACCAATTAACCGCCTTTTCCTATCTCGATATATTTTAATTCCCAGAATATATGCACCATCTCCTAAATCCTTCATAGAAAAATATTTACAAAGATAATCCTTAACTTCCTTAAGTCTTGGAATGTTACTTCCCATGATCAGTATGTCATCGACATATAAAATTAGGAATACTACATCACTCCCACTAGCTTTGCGATATACACTTGGCTCATCACGATTTTGAATAAATCCGAACTTTTTGATTTCTTCATCAAATCACTTATTCCATTGACGTGATGCTTGCTTCAAACCATAAATAGATCTTTGAAGTTTGCACACGCGTTTTGGATATTTAGGATCAACATACCCTTCCGGTTGTTGCATATAGATTTCTTCGTCTAAGCGACCGTTCAAGAAGGCAGTTTTAACATCCATTTGCCATATCTCATAGTCATAGTATGCTGCTATAGCTAAGAGAATCCTAATAGCTCGTAAGTCTGCTACCGGAGAAAATCTCTCCTCGTAGTCTGCGCCCAAAGTTTAAGTAAAACCTTTAGCCACTAAACGTACTTTTTAAGATTGTACTTCACCATCCATGTCGGTTTTCTTCTTGAAAATCCACCTATTTTTCACTACTTTAGCATTTTTAGGTGCATCTACAAGAATCCAAACATCGTTGATTTTCATGGATTTCATTTCCTCATTCATCGCAATTATCCATTTTAGCTTTTCTGGATCAAGCATTGTGGATCGATAGTTAGCAGGTTCACCAAGATCCCCTACTTCCTCCTCATCATCCCCTATGTTAAGACATAGTTTGCTTGGCTCACGTATAGTCCTTGCAGACCTACGTAGAGGAATTAATTTCGGTGGAGCTCCCAGACTTTCTGGCTCTATTGGAATCTCTTCGCTAGTATTTTCAGAAGGCAATGTATCTTTTTGAATTTCTTCAAGATCATAGTTTCTCCCAATGAATTCTTGATTTACAAGATCACTTTCAAGGAAGTTTGCATACCGAGCCACAACAACTTTGTTCTCAACCGGATAACAAAAGTAGTAACCCATAGTTTTCTTAGGGTAACCTACAAAGATACATTTTACTGAGCGTTGTTGGGGTTTATCTCCAGAGTCACGTTTCACATACGCCTCACAACCCCATATTTTCAAATAAGACAAATATGACTTCTTGCCATGCCATAGTTCATATGGTGTCTTATCAACCTTCTTTGTGGGAACCATATTCAGAATACGAACAGCAGATTCTAAAGCATAATCCCAAAAGGAGAAAGGTAAAGTTGTAAGATTAAACCTAGATCTCACCATATCTAATAATGTATGATTTCTCCATTCGGATACACCATTTTGTTGTGGAGTATATGGAGAAGTAAGTTTCTAAACAATTCCGTTCTCACTTAAATAATCTTTAAACTCTTGACTTAAATATTCACCACCTCGATCAGAACGAAGAGCTTTAATCTTCTTTCCTAGTTGTAATTCTACTTTCGCTTTAAACACTTTGAATGTTTCAAATACCTCATGTTTATGCTTAATTAAATAAACATAACCATAACGGCTATAATCATCCGTAAATGTTAAGAAGTAGCTAGCACCTCTCCTTGACACATGTCTAAGTGGTCCACACACATCAGTGTGTATAAGTCCAAGTAGATTAGTAGCCCTTTCAATATTGCTATTAAAAGGTTTGTTGGTCATCTTTCCAGAGATACAAGACTCACATTTATCAAATGATTCATCATTGATATTTTCCAAAAGACCATTACATTGAAGTTTTTGTATGCGAGTCTTCCCAATATGGGAAAGTCTACAATGCCAAAGATAAGAAGAGTTCTTGTCTAAATTTCTCTTCTTATTCATGCTAAATACATAATCAATCTTTCTCTTGGAATTATTATCATGCATGTTAATTTCAAAAACACCATTCACGGAAATTGCATCAAAATAGAATAAACCATCTTTGAAAACAGAAATTTTGTTATTATCAATAGTGTGAATAATTCAAGATCCAACATACAAGAAAACGAAATAACACCCCTAACAATTTTAGGTGCAAAATGACAATTATTCAATCTCAGTACTAGACCCGAAGGTAAAACTAGATTAAATGTTCCTATAGCTTCAACCGCTACTTGTGCGCCATTGCCCACATGCAGAAATTATTCCCCATAGGTAAGCTTCCTCTCCAACTCAAATCCCTGCATAGTATTACAAATGTTAATACCACATCCTGTATCATATACCCAGGAATTTGATTTATATGTAAGATTAAATAACTCTATCAAATATAAGTTACCTGAAGACGCTGCAGCACCAAACTCAGCCTTCTTCTTTATTTCTCGCAACTCCTCGAGATAAAGAGGGCAGTTCCTCTTCTAGTGACCACTTGCTTTGCAATGGTGACAAGTCTCATCCTTCTGATATTTCTTCTTGACAAAGTTCTGCTTGGGTTTAGGATAAGTCGCAACTTGTTTGCCCTTATCACCCTTGCCTTTGCCCTTCTTGTTGTTCTTGTGCGGTTTTGGCTTATTCACTCCACCATTTTGTACATAAAGCACAGGAGGGGTAGGAGCAGATGTACTTGCCTTGTCCTTTATACCCTTTTCGTAGTCAATGAGCATTGCGTGCAAGTCATTCACTGTCTTCCCCGCGCAATGCATATTAATGTTCCTAACGAAATCATTAAAGTCCTGATTAAGAGACCTGTTGATTAGGTTAATTTCCATATCATTGTCGTAGGATTTCCCTAGTGCGATGAGCTGTTCCATGTAACCCTTCATCTCTTGATAATGTGCACTAACGGATTTCCCAGGGGCTTGCTTACAACTGTGCAAAGCATCTACCAAGTCGTAGATCTCCACAGCCTGAGGCTTCTCGTACATTGCCTTGAGCTCTTCAAGCATTTGATTTGGAGCATATAGCTCAAATTTCCTTTGCAAGAAAGGAGCCATTTTTTCGAGCATTGAACAAGCCACGTCATTGTGCTTTTTAACCTCTTCCTCATAATTCAGTCTTTCAACAGGAGTAGCATTAGGGCCAAGGGGCGCAGGTAGCGCCCTGGTCAAGTAATCAGAAGTACCCGCTACTCTCAGAACTATTCTTAGTGAGCGGTACCAATTGTTGAAGTTTCGGCCAGTTAATTCCTACCGTTCAAGATAAGTCTTGAATGCAGTACTTAACGCATTGTTATCGGGTTGAGCCATTTCTACAGAAATAAGTTCAAAATATTAGTATTTTTGATAATACCATTCAAGAAAATAAAATTACCCCGGTAATTAAAACCATAGTCTTTTCCTTGAAAACTAGAATTCACATTGACATAAACTTATCACATCAGTTGATCTGATAGTGAAATGTATTCAACACGGTAACTTGTCGAACAATAATTGACAAACAAATTTGCAATTTCTAGATATTTTAGGGATTTACGTTGCCAAAAGTCTCTTTGCATCGTAAACATGTTTCATGCCTACTTTATGCTTTAAGTTTCTAGATCTTACTGAGTAACTCAATCAAGTCGACTAATCTAAAGAACGCAAAACCTTCATGTGCAATCTTATTCAGTCATGAAGTTTTCTTTCCATTACAACATCGTCCAAAATCTCATATGACGACAATTGTAACTTCAAGTGTTCGTCAATTAGATGGCATAAGACTTAAATTTTAAGGGTATTGATTTTGGTGTCAAAATCATGTATGGAGAAGCATGCATACATCTCCATAGCATAAGTTTAATAAAAAAACTTTTAGTAAACTTTTTGGTGAGACTAAAATTTCATCATATATTTGCAAGTTGAGGTATTGGTTAAACCAATTAAAAATTTTACCCACAACTAAATTTACACCGTACTTTTTCTAGAACTTAGCTAAAGCACAAAGCAATAACCTTATTCATTGTGTTTCAGATGTGAATTTTTGCGGTTAAATCAACCTTAAGGAATTATGTAAATAATAACCGTAGGTAATTTCAACTTTGACGCACAGGCAAGCCGGGAATTTGGTCAGCGCTGAACCATAACACCTCCTTCCTTAAGTGGGTTCATGACCAGCGGTGCGTTATGCCCACTTTATAGTTTTTCAAAGTTGAGTAGGCCGTTAAGTTATTATTGCAATTCCAATCAACACAAATCATATGTCAATTAGATCTCAAAAACAATTCATTAATTTTTATATGATTTAGTCCATATTAATTTTCTTGTAAAAAATTACCCTTGTTTACAACATACAATCAATAATAAAACGTATGAAAACAAGTAGCTACAAAAAAACCTAAATCAAATAGCCACATGCATAACAATTTATTCAAAACATAAAATATAGGGTTTTTATAAACATAAAAAGTTTTCCCTAATTTTAAAACTTTGAATCAAATAAAGCAAATAGCATATAAAATCCCATGATCCGTGAAAAAACATGCATTTTCACCACGGAGCTCCCACATAATCTTAACAATTAAATCTCTCCACGGATCGTAACAATACATGACATAACAATTACTTCATGCAAACATCTAAAGATAATCACCATGTAAATTTTTAGTGTTTCAAAAAAAACATTTTTTTTAAAAAAATTCAGCTAAACCGACCTAATTTAAAAAACAAAACCCTAATTTTAATGAAAAAACCTAAAAAACATCATGTGTTTAACTCAAACCAATTTTTAGTTAAAACTTTAGATATCGATAATTAAAACTTGTTAAAACGGCTCTCGCCACTAAAGGTTTATATTACTCATAACAATCACGTAAAACCCTAATTAAGATCAAAGCACACATAGCGGAAGCGTTTAACAAGATCATAATTAATGACACATTCATAATTAGTCGAGTTAGGGTTACATACCTTTTAGCTAGAGCAAATCTTCAAGAACACCGACGAATCACGAATTAGGGTTTATATGAAGAACACCAAGATATAGTTTATAATGAAACTATATTACGCTCTTGTACACACGTAATGCAACGGATCAATCGTGAGGCTAGCACTAATAAACCGGAGCTTCAATACTTGTGAATTATAGCTAAATCGAAAATCAAACCGAAACCTTGTGTGGGTTAGGGTTTGCGATCGCAAGAAAGAAAAGGAGGGGAGAGATAAAAATTATGAAGGCTTGATGGGGTATTTATAGGATAACAATACTTGTTCTCCAAGACCAAATCAAGATTAGGAAACTAATCCTCCTTCCCTTTTTTCCCTTATAGCCGTTGGCTATATTAAACCCCAAGGGGTTTCCAGAACATTCCGTTCTAGTTCCCTTTTCTATATAATTCTATAACGCTCGTTTACACTTAACTTTTAATTATTAACGATCGTTAAATAAGCTCGATTTATATTTTAATAAATAAATATATTTATTAAAATTAATTAATACTTTACATATTGTGTGCAATCCCGTAATTCCGAGTTCGATCCTATCACACGACTATTTAATTTTATGTCCATAAACTTTCAAGTTCAAGATTAGGATTTAACCCCAATGACTCTATATGTTTTTAAAGTAGATGAGTAACTCAGGTTTTCAATTTGTGTGGGTCATATGACACATTGTTTTCAATATAAATGATATATTAAATTATGTAAAAATGATTATTTATTTAGTTTGATATATATTTTATTTATATCATTTTTAACCTTTTCTTTTTTACGTCATTTAATAAATTATACATCAAATCAAATCTTATTCAATTTTAAACCTCCTACTTTATAAACTCACACTTAAAGTAATATTCGATTTTGAATCAAACGAACCCTTAATGAAATCAAAGGATCTTATGTTTGGGGGTAATAAAATAATAATACTATCGTTTTATAGGCAAAGAATAAAAAAATACACGCATCGGGTTAAATAATGTGACCACATGTGCAATATCCTTTTTTGCCCCTAAAGTAACGAAACAGTACTCTTTAATTTGTTTATTGTTTGGTATATGATTGCTAGACTTGGTTGGAGTCATGTCGGGTCTTTTTTGTTAGGTATATGAAACACTCATGTCAGAATTGAATGAAGAGAAGCTGGTTATGGTATCGGGTCCTTGAGATCTGACTAGACGTTGGTGACTCAATTCATTATTGACGAAGGTGATTAGAAAGCATTTAGCATGGAGGATTTTTGCAAGTTTTTCCATCAGATTAATATGTGCATTGTTAATCGACTACAATTTGGTTAACTAGAGCAGAATATTTGATCGAAGATCAACACACTACCACAATTAATCACTAAAAAGTAATCACAAGGTAAATATCTTAATCGTTATTAGATTAGTAAGAAAGAATGACGTGATTTTCCTTTCCCCCTCACTTCCTTTTATAGAGAGGAAGGAGAACCGACTATTACAATGACTACGGGTCAAGTTGGGCTTGGACACAACCAACCGACCTTTATTGTTATAAGCTATTTAGGAAACTTGATAGTTATGCCGTAGACACGACTTAGGATAATAAAGACTAATACATAACAATTTCAACCTTAGTCTTATAGTTAGCCTATCCCAACACTTAACAACTCCAAGAAGTGTTGTAACTTGCGTCTAGGTACCACCTTCGTCAAGGCATCCGCAACATTGTGTTCAGTACCCACCTTCAGAACTTCAACTGTCTTCGATTCCAAGACTTCTCTGATAAAGTGATAACGCACATTAATGTGCTTACTCCTTTCATGAAAAACATGATTCCGTGAAAATAAATCACGTCCTGATTATCACAATTAACTACAACAGTGTTAAGCTTCACGCCCAATTCTTTCAAGAGTCCCCTTAGTCAAATAGCTTCCTTCACAGCCTCCATAAGAGTTATATACTCTGCCTCTGTAGTTGAAAGAGCCACCACATGTTGTAGCATTGCTTTCCAGCTTACAACACATCCTTGTATTAGAAAATGTGTAACTAGTGAGAGACCTATCTTTATAAGGATCCTTAGCGTAGTCTAAATTAACAAAACGTGTTACGTATACATGGTTTATGATTTGTCCCAAACACTAAACCCTCATTTACTATGCCCTGTAAATATTTCATAATCGACTTTACTGATTCCTAGTGAAGTTTACCCGTATTCGCCAAATATCTGCTAACTACACTTACTGCATACGCTATGTTTGGTCAAGTGCACACCATCAAGTACATTAAGATCACAACCACATTTGAATATGGCACCCTACTCATCATTTCAACATCACGACCCCTAACCAGGAAATCCTTCAATGACAGCTTGAAGTGCCCACCTAATGGCATTTTAGCCGATTTCCCATTGTCTATTCAAAACTTGTATACAACTTTAGAAACGTATCTGGATTGTGATACCCTCAGAGTCTTGCGACTCAGATCCCCGGCGATCTCCATACCAAGAATCTTCTTGCTTCCCCGAGCTCCTTCATGTCAAACTCCTTTTTAAGCAAAGACTTGAAAGACCCTATCTCAGCCTTGCTTTTATAAGTATTCAGCATATCATCTACATATAACAATATATATATATATACTTCCTTGGTGCATAACTCATGTAATATACGCAGTTGTCGTAACTGCTATGCTTAAACTTGTTGCTCAACATATACTCATCAAACCTCTTGTACCATTTCCTAGGTGATTGCATCAAACTATAAAGAGATTTATTTTACAAACATACCTTTTTACCTTGTTCGAATCCAGGTGGTTGCCTCAAGTAGATCACTTCTTTAAGATTTCCATGTAAAAATGTCGTCTTTACATCAAGCCGCTCTAACTCATAATCGTTACACACGGTCAATTCAAGTATAACCCGAATCGATGTGCGTCGAACTACCAGCGAAAATACTTTATTGTAATCAATACCTGCCCTTTGTGTGAATCGACAAGCCACCAACCTTGCCCTATGCCTAGGCTTTTAAACAACTTCAATCCCTTCCTTTATTTTGTTCAACCATTTGCAGCTCATCAGATTTTTCCCAACTGGATTATCTACTAACACCCATGTCTTGTCTTTCCTTAGAGAATCCATCTCTTCTTCCATAAAACCTTTCCACTTAGAACTGTCTTCACAAGCAACTGCCTCCTAGTATGTCAATGGTTGATGAGTATCTTCTTCCCCTGGTGCAGCAAACACGTAAGCAACCATATTACTCTTATCTCGAAATCTTGTTGGTTTTATTCGTGTCCTTGTCTCTCTACCTGAACCAGTTGATAATTTCTGATATCCGATGGCTGATCAATTTCTAGATACCCTACATCTTCATCTTCCTGATCTGTCTGGTCTACCTTATCTGTCTAATCTCGTTGACATGTATGATCTTCCTCAAGCGTATGATTATTTAACCTCTGCAGTTCTACCTCAACCTGTAATTCCTCAATAGATTTATCATTACCTGCACTAGAATCCTTCAACGTGTTTTTGTACATGACACTTTCATTGAAGACCATGTTCCTGTTGGTGACTATTTCAGGTGATTCATTATCAAGCCTATATAGACTGCACCCCTTCACACCTACAGAATACCCTAAAAACGCATTTACCGCTTTTGCCTCGAGCTTACCTTGTTTAACTTGTGAATATATGACACAACCGAAAACCCCTAACATCCCATAATCAGTAGGAAGTCCCGACCACATCTCCAATGATGTCTTCTTCTCAATCGCTGTCGATGATGACCTATTTATAAGATATGCGACCATACATGTCGCTTTCGCCCATAAGTTCTTAGGTAATCCAGACTGAATTAATAAACAACGTATCTTGTCCATGAGAGTTCTGTTCATCCGTTCGTTAACCCATTCTGCTGTGGCATCCTGGAAACTGTCAAATGTCTAGAAATCCCACTCTCAGTGCACAACTGATCAAATTCCTAGTTACTAAACTCAAGACCATTATCCATCCTCGGCTTCTTAACCATCCCCCAAGTATGGTTTTCTACTAACTGCTTCCACTATTTGAACTTTCCTAATGCTTCGTATTTGAAACTGAGAATATAAACCCACACCCTCCTGGAATAATCATCAACAATAGATAAGAAATAGCTCTTACCTTCCAATGATTCCACCCGAGACAAACCCCATAAGTCTGAATGAACATAGTCTATCACTCCCTTAGTAATGTGCCTTCCTACACTAAAACTAACTCGATGTGACTTTCCTAGAACACAATTCTCACAAAAGTCGAGCTTACCTAGACTCTTCTTGTCGAACAAACCCTGCTTTTCCAGCACCTATAGTCATGCCTCACTGATATGACCTAGTATTTTATGTCAAACCTGCACAAGACTGTCATTTTTCTCAACACTAGCAACAAGCTCACCGGCCACTGCATGGCCATCCAAAGAGTACACACATTTCTCCTTTAGGGTTCTAGATAAAATAACCCTATAACCATTCAACACCTTGAATTTACCCGACTGCAATTTTAGGGTATATCCCTCTTTTTCAAGAGTTCCCAACGATATCAAGTTTCTTCTCAATTTAGAATATACGTGACATTGTGTAACACAAAACTTGACCCATCTTTCAGTTAGACCATTACCTTGCTAATACCTCTAATCTTGCACTCCATGTTGTCACCCAACAATACACTGCCCCCTTCGCATTCCAGAAAATCAAATAATACATCTAACATGGGTGACATGTGATATGAATCTCCTGAATCCATGATCTAATCTAGAAAATCCTATGCACTCATCACCATCATCACAATAGAAACGTCATAAATTAAACCACTAGAGCTTGATTGATCATCTTTCTTGACGTAAGCTTTCTTACGGTTATTCTTGGGACGGTCTCTCTTCAAGTGCTCCTTAGATTGGTAAATAAAGTATTTGAGTCTTCCACCTCGAGAATTTGATCTTGACTTTCCCCTTGACTGGTGTGAATCCCTGCGATCAGTTCTTCCCTCACGTATAACCCTTCACCATTATCCCCATTCGCCTTAGATCTTTCTTTGATTTCCTTTTAATTTAGTGTGGTCATCACGTCCTCCAAAGTCAAATCTTCCCGTCCATAAAGTAATGTATCCACAAAGCCGTATGATTCGGGTAAAGAAGTGAGTAATAATAAAGCAAGATCTTCATCCTCAAATTTTACCTCAATATTTGCTAAATCAAGAATGATTTTGTTGAACTCATATATATGCTCGGAAAATCTTTCATCCAGTCGGCATGTAGAATGTATACAATTTCTTCGTCAGGTACAACTTGTTGGCCAATGACTTTGTCCTGTACAAAGTCCCGATCTTTGACCAAACCCCCGCTGCAGTCGACTCCCTAGTAACCTGTCTGAGAACCTTATTACCTAAACATAAAATCATGGCACTATGAGCTTTCTTCTTAAGCTTAGATTTCTCCCTAGCTTCCATATCCGTGGGTAAAGTCGCCAGAGCTGCTTTACATTCATGTTGAATGAACAAAGCACGCATCTTGATTCTTCATAACCTGAAATCACCAGTTTCATCGAATTTATCGATGTTAAATTTGGCTCCCGTCATTCTTTAGCCCTTTGTTAATTTGCTAAACCTTGTGATAAATCTCACAATCATAAATCGACAAAGTCCCTTGTCCTTAAAAACCATCCAAAATATATAACATGTTTGTTTAAAAAAACAAAAGTAATAATCCAATGCTCTGGCCCAAGCTTTAGCCTAACAAGTAAAGGATCGATCTATATAAAACCTCTGGAGTATTATATCTTCAAGGTTTTAGTTGACTTTTAATTGAAACAACAATATTGCACTACGTCTTCCTTGTTTCAATGGTGGTAAAAACAAATCAACTAATACCACGAATCCTTGTCGATTTTCAAACACAGAAAAACGACAACCTTTACTGTCTATCGCTCTGCTTCGTCCTTGATGTTCAAGAACCTTCGATTGATCCTAGATAACCAGTCGACTCGAGAACCGATCTCTGATACCACTTGTAGTGTTAATCGACTACAACCTGGTAACTAGAGCAGAATATTCGATCGAAGATCAACACACTACCACAGCTAATCGACTGAAAATCAAGGTAAATATCCTAATCGTTATTAGATTAATAACAAAGAATGTCGTGATTGTTCTTTCTCCCTTACCATCTTTTATAGAGATAAGGGGAACTAACTATTACAATGACTACGGGTCGGGTTAGGCTTGGACACAACCAACCGACCTTTATTGTTATAAGTTATTTAGGAAACTCGGCAATTATCTCTTAGACACGAGTTAGGCTAATAAAGAGTAATAACAATATGACTTGTATTGGATTTGGTATGCACACTTCATGTGGTTTCTTCGTATGTTCTGAACCCATAGAAACGTTTTTCGTTTGTTATCTCTTTTTATCTCTTTAATTAGTCATGAAAGATGTCACGTACTAATGGTGTTATAGAATAAGGGCCCGTTTGTTTTACCATAATTCAATCAAGTAATGAAATCGTTTAATGATCCACATGTTTGGTTCATGGAACCCTTTTTAAAAAATGAAAAATTAAATTGATTATGTTAGAATGATAGATGGCTAAAATGGTGTCTTCCAAAATTTTTCATGTTTTTATTATTATTTTAATTTGATCTCTCACATCACATTACACATTAAAATAATTTATATATTTTTTTTCTCATTTCATGTGGGTCTATTGTAATAAATAGACAAATCTAATGTTAATAAATTGAAATTTTATAAAATTTGTATATTATTTAAAAAGAAATAATAAATATATTTTATTTATTTTGATAACTCATATCATTTCATTTATCAATTAATAAACTCATATGATTTCAAGTAACAAATCAAACGGACCCTTAACTTTGGTAATCAAATGACTCAATAACTCAATTATGTGAGACTTTGTAGAAAAACACAACCAATTATTGCGTTAATATTAGAAAATCTGTCAGCACACCAATCATGACGACTAATAAGTCAATTATGTTGATTTTCTATGAATGTATTATTAAAAAAAAGAATGTTAATATATAGACCTAATAAAAAGGGTTTAGAAATCTTACGTGTCGTTTTGTGATTGGTAAAATAGAAGGGCTCACTAATTTATATTTTCTTTTTCTTCATCTTAGTTTTTTATTACGCCACTTGTCTCCTATGATTAAGCCTTTTTTAGACATACAAATTAGGCCTCTACTGTAAAATAAGCAGCTCGCGATGGTTTTAGTATTTGCTGAACATCTTGATAAGGCTAGACTCTAGAGCATCGAAAGAGACGTCTCGCTAAAGTTGAGCTGGTATTTATAAGATAACCAACATATTTAAAGACAGTAATTTGTTATTAGGGGACAAGCCAAGCTATTGATATTTTCTAGCAAGGATGTGTTTTTGGTCCAGATGACAGAATTTTTCATCACTCGTGACTAGAGGTGGTAAAATGGGCGGGTGGGCGGGTATGGGCGGCAGGCTAAACGGACAACGGGTTAAACGGGCGACGTGCCAAATGGGAGCGGGCTAAATGGGCACGAGCGAAACGGGCGGGTGAAATGGACTGGCTAAACGGGCGTAAGCTAAAAAGGGAAAAAAACATATAAAAACGTAGAACTAAAAAAAAATACTTGTTTGAAAGTTGGGGAGAAAAAATTAAATATAAAATATCCACCGAGTAGCCTAATTAGTATTTTATATGTGCGTCCATTAAGCTTATTTAATTTCTTACATGTGCGCCCGTTTAGCTCATCCATAATAAAGAAACGGGCAAAAAGTGTCCCCATCCTTTTTTAAAAAGTATCAAAAAATACCCATATATATCAAAATAGACAAAATTTGCCACCTCTACTCGTGAGTCATTGGGATTTCCTTTTACTAATTCATCACTACTGTATCGAAAATCTAGTGTCAGTAGTTTATCGATATGTTGACCTGTGATTAACTCAAAAATCTAGTGTCAGTAGTTTATCGATATGTTAACCTGTGATTAACTCAAATCATTTGGTTTCCTTATATAACTATCCTTTAAAGTACAACATAACAAAATTTAAAATAAGGTATTCTAAAAAGATTGAGAAAATTTTTGTTTTGGGTCATGTCCCCTATGCTGTAAACTTTTTTTGGCTAGACAATAAAAAGTTTCATGTTATGCCCATGTTCTACCCAAACGTGCTCTACTCTACTTAAAAGTGCTTTATTCATGCCACGTGTCTCGCTGGGATAGGTAGAGCCTGAAAAAGTTAGGTAGAGCATGCCACATGTCATTCGCTAGGATAGGTGAAACATTTTTCTGGTAAAGCATTGCTAAAACCGGAAAAAACATAAACGTTTGGCAATAAAAAGTATACAGCCATGAAGAGAGGCCCAAAACCGAAATTTTCTAAAAAAAGATATCCATTGTAGCTACCTTTTATGTCATTGATGAGAGCTCAAATATCCAATGCATTAATATGAATTTGTTAAGAGTAAGGGAAAGCTTCAATTCGCATCTTCAGTTCGCATTATACAGTAAAGGACATCCGAAAATAAAAGTTTTAATTATAAAATACTGGAAAGAAATTTTATAGGGGTTATAACTAGTCCCCATTACCAAAAGAAAAAAAAAATACAGGCGAGAATCAAATACGCTAAATTGAGACAAATATTGAATACATAACTAACTATTTTGAAGATTTTTTTAGCAAATGAATCAGTTTCTCGAGATTAGCCATAGATGAACCGGAGGGAGAAGAACAGGCATCATGGGCCTTGTTTTTCCAATCTATGGCCTTCTTCCTCATCTCCTTGCCCTTTTCTCCGCTCATCAACTCAATCACTAGCTTTGAAACTTCATCACTCTTTACATTGTTATCGATCTCCATGGCAATCCCCCACTTATTGCAACTCCACCAACAATTCGGTTGTTGGTCAGCAAAAAAGGGCCAACAAATCATTGGAACTCCACTGGAAATACTTTCAATTGTGGAATTCCATCCACTATGCGTTAAAAACCCTCCTATTGACGGGTGACTTAGAACTTGTTCTTGGGGGCACCAACTAGCCAACAATCCTCTTTCACTTGTCGCTGCCCTAAACTCTGGTGGGAGCACAGCTGACTCACCAATAACTAGGTCGGGTCGTATTATCCACAAGAAAGAATGATTACTCTTTGCAAGTCCCCAACAAAACTCAGTTAGTTGCTCATGTGTCATTACTGTAATGCTACCAAAATTCACATAAATTACAGACAACGGCTTTTGGGCATCTAACCAGGTTAAACATTCAGGATCCTCTTTCCAAAGATTTGATTTAATGGACGCAAGAGATTTAGTAACAATTCTGTCCTCGAGTAGATGCAAAGGGCCTATGGCGAGGCACATAGGAAACGTTAAGAACCACCTTACTTCAACAAGAAAAAGCTAACGTTGACAGATTGTTAAAACCGATCAAAGAAACATGGCGAGAGAGAGGGGTGACGATTATGACAGATGGATGGAGCGATCCACAAAGAAGACCAATCATTAATTTTATGGCAACTTGTGAAAATGGTCCTATGTTTATTAAAGCGGTGAATTGCATGGGGGAGTTCAAAGGCAAGGATTTCATTGCTAATTTGATGAAAGAAGTCATAGATGAGATTGGACATCAAAACGTGGTTCAAATCATTACTGATAATGCAGCGAATTGTAAAGGTGCCGGGAAAATAATTGAAGGTATTTACCCACAAATATATTGGACACCATGTGTGGTTCACACTCTCAATCTTGCTCTCAAAAATATTTGTGCGGCTAGAAATACCGAAAACAATTATGAAGTGTATTCAGAGTGTAAATGGATCACTGAAGTCTATGGAGATGCGATGGACATCAAGAATTACATTATGAATCATACCATGAGACTATCCATGTTTAATAAGTTCAGCACACTTAAGTTGCTTTCTGTGGCGGACACTCGCTTTGCTTCGACTATTGTCATGTTGAAGAGGTTTAAGCTCCTTAGACGTGCATTAGAGACTATGGTGATGAGTGAAGAGTGGTCATCTTATCGAGAAGATGACCAAGAAAAAGCTCGATCTGTCAGAGATAAGGTATTAAATGAAGAGTGGTGGGATCAAGTGATTTACATTCTTGATTTTACTGCACCTATATATGATATGGTACGCTCTTGTGATACCGATAAACCGTGCCTTCATTTGGTGTATGAAATGTGGGATTCCATGGTTGAGAAAGTAAAGGTTGCAATTTACAAGCATGAAGGCAAATCTGATCCTCAGATGTTTAGTCCATTTTATAATGTGGTCTATGATATTATTATAGCTCGATGGACAAAGAGTTCGACACCACTTCATTGTTTAGCTCATTCTTTGAACCCGAGGTATTTCATTTTTGATTTGACATTCATCCATAAAGTATAGTTTTTTACTTTGTTTTTCTGTTCATATAATATAATGCTTTCTTTATATATATATTTCTTATAGGTTTTATAGTGATGAATGGCTTAGTGAGAATACAGCTAGAATTGCTCCTCATACTGATGGAGAAATCTCTGATGAAGTATCAAAATGTTTTCGAAGACTTTTCCCGAATCATGATGATTATAATAAAGTTATGGACGAGTTTGCTGATTTCTCGCTTAAGGCGGGACCTTTTTCTGATATTGACTCCCTTTTAAGGAGGGGAACCGCAGATGCTAAACGTTGGTGGGCTAACTTTGGAGCAAAAACACCTTTGCTTCAATCACTGGCTTTTAAAGTTCTTGGTCAACCAACATCATCATCATGCTGTGAACGTAATTGGAGCACTTACTCTTTTATTCACTCATTGAGAAGAAACAAGTTGACTCCTAAGCGTGCTGAGGATTTGGTATATATCCACAACAACTTACGCCTTTTGTCACGAAACACCGATCAATATAATGATGAGAAAACCATGATGTGGGATGTTGGTGGTGATGACTTTGGTACATTGGAGGATACAGGGTTTTTAGAGTTTGCGAGCCTCTCACTTGATGAGCCAGAATTGGAGAGGGTCTTTTTCTCGGAGGATACCACAACTAGTTGATGTTTTTCTTTACTTATTTTCTTTTTGGGAAGACATTTGATGTTTAAGACTTTTTAATTTATGATTATGAGAAGCATTTGTTGGAGTTTTTGAATGTTTTGTAATATCTTTTTTATGACAATTTCCTATATACTAAAATATCATAAGACAAATAGACGTTTCCTCGCCGTACCCGTATCTTGAATTTTAGGATGTTGCCGTTTCCCGGTACCCGTACCCGTCCCCGTCCCCGTCCCCGTTTCCGTACCCGTGCAACTTAGGTGTTGAATATAACTCCGGAAGCTGATTTCGCTCTCTCTATTTCCTTATGTGCAAACTCGACCATAAATTCATCACCAGGGTGGATCATTCTAACGAAAGGTGGAATATCTTTTAGATGTATACCCGGCATAGTCGGTATAAAATCTACGATAGTATCCATGTACCCGTTTACTAAATAGCTAGGATCTGTATATATACAGAATATAAGGATAAAATTAGATATATATGGAGTATTGATCTGGACCAAGATAGAACAGTCTTGCATAAACAGTTTACATTTCGTGAAAACAAAATCTTATAAATATATACATTTGTAAATAAGAAACTATTATTTGATTAAACCTTCTAATCCTAAGTAATTTGGCAACTAACCCTAACTAATTAGCCTAATGAACATCCCATTTCTTTCTTGAGTCCGTTTCCTTCCTCATACAAGGCAACTTTCGACAATTTTCATATCAGCTAATTTGTATTATTTTACATTTACCCGAAACCACTACTTTTTGTAATCTTCGTTTATATATAAAGGAAACTGAAAGTAACTCATAATCTTTCATAGTATATGCATTTTCACACAATATATAGTTACAAACAACATATTTGGTCATTATATCGGATGAGGCATCAATGATCACCGGAGTAACCAAAAAAACCCCCAAAAAACGCGAAACCTAACCTACAGAAAACAAAACTCACAAAACAAGACAGGGCGCGTTGAAGCGCGGGTCTGTGATACTTGTTAGAGGTAGTTATAAATCATTAACAACTTTTTTGTGTATTACGGGTAACGTTTAAGACTGCTATTTTTTTCTCGAAAATGGCATATTTTTATGCTACAAATTAACGTTTGTCATCTGACCAAATACGATCCTCTAAGCATCATGTCTAGGTATATTTGTTTAACAATTACCAGCATATATGAAGTTCACAATTTCTATAAGAATTTTAAAAGATTTGGAGATAAGTTTCTCATGCAAAAGAATTCAATAAAGTTACAAATATGTACTTATAAATATCTATAATAGAATTAGAAAATATTACCTTTGAGCGGCATTAAACCCTTTTCTATAAGAT
Source organism: Glebionis coronaria (assembly GCA_025667525.1). Lineage (NCBI taxonomy): Eukaryota > Viridiplantae > Streptophyta > Magnoliopsida > Asterales > Asteraceae > Glebionis > Glebionis coronaria. The sequence continues at coordinate 37,117,946 of CM046879.1, forward strand.
TGGGGTACTGGTCATACAATATCAGAGAACCTGACCCAGAGGTCCACAATAAGACCCCGGGAATACCTAATTCCTCAGCGACAGGGAGAGTGAAACCCATAAGAAAGTCAGCCACTATGCAAGTCACCAGCGTATCAGAAGCATTAATTTTGGAAACAAGGCTTTTAAACGGGGTGTAGCCCGTTTCATCGAGGGATTTGAGTACAATAGGCACATCTTGGGAGACATCGTTGTTGTCTGGTGGTGGAAGGCCATCAGGGATGGCCACAAAGCGGAATGAAGGGAAGCTGCTTAGGGTATCGGGTCCTTGAGATCTCACGAGACGTTGGTGGTTAAAATCATTGTTGACGAAAGTGATTAGAAAGCCATTGGCATGGAGGAGTTTGGCATCTTTTAGCATCGGGTTAATATGACCTTGTAGTGGAGTTGGGATGCACACTGCATGCGGTTTCTTTTCTTGTTCCGACCTCATAGAAAAATAAATTCGCTATTTTTCCTAAGTATCCTAAATTATCATAGACATGCACAAAATTTGACTACATGGACGAATGCTCTTATACTTTTATAGCTCTTGTGAAGAGTTGAGCAAGAACGACTTACAAATATCAACTTAGATATCAAAGGGCCCAATAACTCAATTATTTAATATTTTTAGGAAGATTACAACCATGAAAAATCTGCCAGTTATGTTACAGTACGTGTCAAAACATATGCAGTATCATGTCGAGATGTGGATATTATAAATCTATGAAACAAGAACCGAAAGACAGTAAAACTATCGGGTAAAGAAGATAGAAACGTAATACTTAATATCAAAGAGTATATGAAAGTTGTCATAGAATCTTAAACATATAAATTATGGGAAAACTTTGGGTTGTTTTTTTAGTGAAAAAAGCGTGTAATGAAAACTTTTGAAGGGATTGCTGAAATGTATCCCAGCGACATGTCGCTGGAGAAACTTCGAAATATTTAACAGCACATTGATTACCACTAATCACTTGGCTTAGTGTACGAAACACGTATCCTCAGCGACATGTCGCTGGGAAAACGTTGGCGGGATAACCTTCCGCTTATATTTTTGTTGAAAAATTTGGTCAAATATTGGTCAAGTTTTCCCCAGCGACATGTCGCTGGGGAAATTTTTTGATAAAATATTCATCTACCAAAAGCGCCACGTCGGATTTGTTTTATCGTTTAGTGCATTTTCCCCAGCGACTTCTTGTCGCTGGGGAAAACCTCGATGAAGACTAGGTGGATTGTTGTAGTGTGTACAACGGCGAAGTTGTTGCTATTTGATAAATATCTTCAGCTAGCAAGGTATAGTTTTAAGCATAGAAGAAAGGTCTAGCTAAAACGATTATTTACTTATAATGGTTGCTGGCGTCGCGACTGATATTCTATAGCGAGCAAGTGTTAAAATAAAGGATCAATCTTGTTATATGCCTATAACTTTCCGGGATTTATTCTATTGCGTTTGTGTTTCAAGATTAGGCCTTTGGACTTGTGTTGTAAGGACTCTGGTGGATTCGACATCTTTTCCAAAGACTTGGTATAAACTGATAGTTGGATTGGGCGGAAGGCTTCTGTACAAAGCTGGAGGGGCTTAGTTGCAACTTAATAAGCTTCAGTCAACGTTATCTTTGATACAAAGCACACGCATTCTCTCTCTTGTTTCATATACTTTGTAAACCCATAGTTTGAAGATCATCTTGATCTTATATTATGTTTTGGTTGTAACATTACTAATATCATTTAGATATTAGAAGTACACCAAAATAATTGTGGTGCTATTTTGTTGTTTCAGTGATTGGTATGTTGGTTGATTCTTTCTTTTAGATTATCAAATATATATTTTCTGCATGGTATTGGAAAGACATGTTGCTTCGAAATTATTATTTTTAAATATTAGGATTTCGATTAAATTTAGGGTTTTCTAAAATTAAGTTGTTTTTACAATTAATTCGTGTTAATCGTTACATCTGATTTTGATATAGTTAGATCTACAAGTATTCTATAAACGTCTAATTTTTTTTTAATAAAATAAGGTTTGCTTTTTTAGGTCTTTGATCTCTAGTGTTGTTTAAGGTCGATTAAATTTATTCAATCGATAGATCTGGAGGTTTTTGAGGTACTTGATTACTTTTCGTAATTTTGAGACTTTAAGGTTTGATGGATCTCGATTCTTATGGGTTATTGGTGTTGATGCTGATATGCTATTTTCTTGAGTAAGTGAATCAAGAAATAATAGGTTGTGTTCCGTTGCGTTTATCTTCTTAAAGCTCTGTAACACCTCCTAACTAGCTCTTTATTGTTCTTGAATCTTAATTGATCTTTTGCCTCTGACCTGCCATCCTACGAGTAGTCAGGAAGTATAGGAACTTTGTTTGGCTTAACTAAGTTGTTTCTTGTTTTTTGGTTTCTTGTGTGTTTTGTTCTTTATTGTATCTAATGATGAGGAATATATGGCTGATCTTGTTACTTCAATTAGTAAATTAAATGTTAGTGACCCTTTATATTTACACTCTAATGACTCTACTGATCTTACTATCGTTTCTATATAATTAAAAAGGTCCAAGAGTTATCCAGTTTGGTCTTGTGCTACGTTACTTGCTTTAAAGGGTAAAAATAAGATTCATTTCATTGATGGTTCTTGTAAAAGGTCTAATATTGATAAGATTCTAGGAAGAAACTGGGACAGGGTTAATGCAGTGGTTTTTAGGTGGATTTTGAATTCTATATTTTAGGAACTCTTTCTTTGTCATTTTTTTTCAGATAGAGCTAAACATGTCTGGGAAGATTTAAAAGAAACTTATTGTAAAATGAATGATTAATTACTTTTAATTTGCATCATAAAATTCATACTCTAATATAGAATGGTTCTACTCTTGTTGATTATGATCATTGTGTGAATGTTATATGGAAACAATCTGATGCTTTCATTGAGGTACCTAAATGTACTTGTTACGTGAATGTCCTCTAGGTGGACGCACATGATTTTGGCCAACGCCGGTTAAAATATTTTAACTCGTGGCTTGATATATCTTCATTCGAAGTCATAGTTAAGATTGTGTGGTCCATTTTGCTCTTTGACCCTAGACCTGATGTGGTTTTTTGAAGTAAGCTGAAGGCTCTAAAACTATATATTAACTCATGGCGTACATTGAAAGATAAGAGAAACGACTCTACACTATGTAATTTATTTGATCAAATGGCCAATTTTGATAAGTTAGCCGAGGAAAGGAACTTACTCGTTGCAAAAGTAGTTGCGCTTTAGAGGTGCATAGGAAGGTGCTCGAATTTAATTGAATCAAATCCTTTTATCTAAAGGAAAATTCTAGAATCAAATGGGAGATAGAAGGTGATGAGAACTTTAGGTACCTTCACGGAATTATTAATAACAAGCTTTGAAACTCCATAAAAGGGATTTTGATAAACGGGTACTTGGGTCGACTCCCCTCTTGTGATAAAGTCTCACATTTTTTACTCCTATTCCCATAATTTCTCACTGGTAATTGTCGCCAAGGCCGAAATTCTTGAGCGCAAGGTTCAAAACCTTATCAACTGAGCCGCGAGATGTCTTAGGAAGGTCTTTCATGTATGATGAAATAAAAAGGCAGTTTGGTTATGTGGTGGAGACAAGGCTGTCGGGCCAGACGGTTTCACAATCGCCAAAATTCTCAAGGAGAGTATGAAGCTTGTCTTACCTTCTGTGATAAAAAAAGAGCAGTCCACTTACTTATATGTTCATCAAATCATTGATGGTCTGCTTATAGTTAATGAAATCATCAATTGGGTGTCTTGTCAAAGATCGAAGATAATGGTTTTCAAAGTAGATTTTGAAAAGGCGTTTGACAATCTTAATTGGAATTTCATTGATGATATTATGCGTCAATTTGGATTCAGTCATGTATTGAGAAAGTGGATTAAGGTCTGTCTAAATTCCTCTTACACATATGTTTTGTTAAACGGATCACCATCTCAAGAACTAAAAGCAGGAAAAGGTGTACGCCAAGGTGACTCACTTTCTCTTTTTCTTTTTCTTATCTGGCTGAGACACTTAGTGTTACCATCAAGGAAACTAATGGGGGGGGGGGGGTATTTTTACCGGTGTCTGTGTCGGCAATGATTCTCTTAGAGTCTTGCATTTTTAGTTTGTCGGCGATGCTATTTTTCATGGCGAATGGTCTTATATAAATTTAAAGAACTTACTTTGGATTCTTATGTGCTTTCATTTAGCATCTGGTTCAAAGTGAATCTTTCTAAATCGGCTTTATTTGGTGTGCCGTTGCAAAAAATGAAGTTGATTATATTTCAAGTATGCTTAAATGCACTCCGGGGTCTATTCTATTTAAATACCTTAGCCTTCCTGTTGGGGCCAATATGTCGTTAAGATTTCAATGGTCCCCTGTCATTAAGAAAATTAAGAAAATATTAACTACATGGAAATATCTATGTCATTGTGTAGGTGGTAGGCACTCTCTTGTTTAAAGTCTTCTTGGTAGCCTTCCACTTTATGATTTTTCCATCTTTTGTGACCATCTAAAGTTTTGAGCCTTTTGGAAAGCATAAGAGGCAGGTTTTTTATGGTGGTTCAGCCGAGGATCAGAAAATTTCATGGGTCGCTTAGAAATAAATTATGGCTGATCGTTCCATGGGTGGTCTTGGAGTTGGCACTCTCTCGGCTAGCAATCTGTGTCTTCTAGTGAAGTGGTCGTGGAGGTCTCACTCTGAACCAGATGCTTTATGGCGTCAAGTTATATCCTTCATTCATGGATCGTAGGGTTGTTTTAATGCTAATAGGATTTTTATCAATGGTTCTGTTGTATGGATTAACATCCTTAAGGTTGGTTCGAAGATTAACGATATCGTTGTTCCTTTTAGAAACTCTTTTAAACATAAGGTTATATCAGGCTCCTCGACTAGGATATAAAAAGATGTTAGGTTCGGATCACAAAGCCTTGAACAGATTTATCCAAGGCTATTTGTTTTAGATTTAGATAAAAATTGTTTGTGCAACAATGGGTTTTGGATAGTTCGGAGAATCTGGATCTTTGGAGGAGAGTTTTGTTCTTGGGCACATAATTGGAGGATCTAGAAAATTTTGACAATTGTGTGTTAGGCTTATATTTAAAAGATGGAGTCGATGGATAGACTGGTCTTTTGATGTTGGTGGGTAATTTTTAGTATCCATTTTAAGATCCTGTATTGACTCGTTAGTTATGTCACAATTTGATACTGCCACTCAATGGAACAAGTAGATTCCAAAAAAGGTAAATATATTCTTTTGGATATTGATTCGGGACCGATTATTAACTAAAATAAAGCTAGTTGAGAAATTTATTGACCTGTACACTATTTTATGCTCAATTTGTGATAATTATTTTGAGTGTTCAGACCATATTTTCATCGAGTGCGAGATGGTGAAACTGATATGGGACCTCGTATGTAGATGGTGCAACGTCAATGCTTCTTTGGCTAGAACTCATGACTTATTTGAATTATCAGGTTATGTTGGTCTAGCCTCGGTGTTCACTAATACCTTTGAAATTGTTATTCGTATTACGTCATGGGTGATTTGGAATCATCAAAACGAAAAGATTTTTAGAAATAAAGATGTGAGCACTAACGTTGTGGTAACGAAGATCAAATCTATTTCTCACATATGGATTCATAGCGTAAGTCACAACAATATTCCTAACTACGATGATTAGGTGTCTAACCTTTGGCGTAGGACTTCTATTTCATGAATTACTGGTTTCCTGGTTGGTGGTGTTCTATTTCTTTGGTGTTTGGATGGATTTATCTTGATGTTCTTTTTGTCTAGCTTCTTGCTAGTCATTTTGTGTTTTTAATAAAATTTGTTTTAAAAAATGTTACTAATGGTTTTAAGAAGCATATTATGTTCATACAACTTATGCAATTTTTAACGCGTCCTGATGATTCTTATATGAGGATTCGAAATTGTATTCTCTCTAGAGAAGTGTTACATGATGTTAGAAGTGCTTATGCTACTCTCTGTAGTGAGGAGTTTCATAGGGTTGCTTCTAGTAGTATTTTTAGATCATCTCAAAGGACTCAGGCTTTTGCTTTCGTTTTTAATGTATAGAAATAATTTTTAGAGGAATCAAACTTCTAATAATAATGTCAGACCTAATAATAATAATAATGATGATGGCTTGAGACCTAATATTGCTAATAATCCTATACTGAATAGTTCTAGACTTGATGTGGGTTTTGGACTGGTTTGTGAGAGTTGTGGTTTCAATAGTCATACTATTGACACATGTTTTAAACTCATTGGTTTTCTTGCTAATTTTTGGAAAAAGAGAAATGGGTAAAATTTTAATGAAAATAACGTTTCAAATAATTTTGTTTCATCTACTGGTTTTAGATGAACAATTGTCTACTCTTATCTCTCTTTCATAAAAGATAACACGGTTAATATGAAGAATGTAAAAGCCAATATGACATGTTCTTATTTTAATAACAACAAAGCTTTTAATGACAATTTTAACAAGTGTTTTTGCTCTAACAGTAATATTCAATCTAAATGTCATTAATGGAAAAATTGTAGGTTATGGTAAAAATTAGCATATGACTAATAATGATAAACTGTTAGATAATGTTTATGATATTTCACATCTAAAAATAAAGGTTTCTCATCCCAATGGGACAAAAGTCTCCATTTCTAAGATTAGATATCTCAGATCACCTAATTGTTTAGTATTGTTTGATGCGTTGGTTATACCAGAATATTGTGTCACCTTAATTTCTGTTCATAAGCTTGCTAGAGATAATAAGATATTTGTTGTTTTTGATGAATGTTTCTTTTTAGTCAAGATTTGAATCTAAAAAATATCCTAAAGATTGATAAACAATGTAGTGGTTTGTACTACTTAAGTAATCAATGTACTAAAAGTTATTGTAGTAGTACTACCTATGCTTGTTCTTTATCTCAACATGACTAGCATTGCAGACTTGGTCATCTTGCAGATCTAGTTCTTAGTATATTTGAGAAATCTTTGAAATATGATAATACTGATCAAGTCGAATTTTGTGAAATATGTTAATGAGCTCAGCAAACTAGAGAACTTTTTTACTTTTAAATGATCATACCTCTACTTGTCTTCGTGATCTTAGTCATTTGAATTTGTGAGGCCCTTACAAGGTTACTAGTTCTTACCGTTATAGATATTTCTTAATTGTTGTTGATGATTATACTAGAGCTGTGTACATTTGTCTTATTAAATCTAAAGATGAAGTTACTTATTACATAAATGTTTTAATAATTTGATTGAAAATTAATTTAGAAAAAGAATAAAAGTTTTTAGAAGTGATAATGAGATAGAGTTTTTTAATTAAACAATAAACAAATTTTGTAATCACAAAAGGATGATTTATTAGACTTCATGTGAATATACTCTACAATAGAATGTTATTGTTGAAAGGAATCTTTAAAATATTGCTAGATCCCTTTTATTTCAAAGGGAATTTCTTTGAGGTTAAAGACTGATTGTATTCTAACAGCTACATGTCTTATTAACTGATTGCCTTCCTATGTGTTTAATAGGAAATCTCCTTATGAGATGATATATAAAAAAGTCACAATCTCTCACATATTAAGGTTTTTGGGATCTTATGCTTTGCTACTCAACTTAATAATCATGATAAATTTAGTAGTAGGTCTGAAAAATGTGTGGTGATGGGTTATTCTATTTATAGAAAAGGATATAGGTTATATAGTCTTGATAGACATAAGTTTATGGTTTCTAGAGATGTGAAACTGTTTGAGTATGTTTTTCTTGTAAGGATTCTATTTCAAAAAAGAATGATGACCCTTCTAATGTTTTAAAGAGTTAAACAATTTGAACATTTTTTCATCTTGAATACCATGAGTTACCGAATGATGATGAGAGACTAGAACTTATGATGAACAGTGAACTTAGTTACAGAGTCATAATAGCCACTCTTCATTACCTAGAGACAATGTTCACAGTCCTGATTTTCCTTCGAGTGAAGGGAATGATGCTCAGAGCAGTGGAGACTTAGATCCTGCACTGATGACTGGACGACTCGTTTCCATGTTGGAAGAAAACATTTTTTCTGAGGATAGTTTCGATCAAAACCCATGTACATCCACTTAGGGCGTATATGTAATATGTGTAAATTTATTTTTGGAACTCAATTAAGTGCGAGAATTGACAGAACTTCTTTTGAATACTGGAATGAGGAGATCAACCTAAAAGTGATGTGTACATATGATTGTAAGGAAAAAAGGACAAAAAATTTATTGAGGAGATTTGTACAATATGTTGTTTTGCTTGTAAATTGCGGTGATGAGGTGTTTTAATTGTATTATTAATTATGTTTTAAATAAGTATGGTTAAATGCTTGGTATATATTAATTAGAGATATAAATTTGTACATATGCATTAAAATCTTATATTATTTAAATATAATTTTCTTGGTTGTATTAATATGTTGTACATTATATTATTTAGATGTACTACTTAATTTTTATGGAAGAGAGAATGCATAAAATGCCTATAATATGTAGTTAAGATTATCTTTTTTTAACTAATTAGTTATCATAAAACGTGACATGTTTATTGTTAAATTAGGTTTTAGTTTATTGTAAAAGGTTTAGTTAGACTGAAATGTAAAATACTTTGTTTATTCAGAATGTGGTGATAACTTTTTAGTTAACGCCTAAATTCAATGTGTGATTTGATTAAACAAGTATTTTGGTTCTGCAATGTTTCGAATATGGTATTACTACGTAAATGTTTGCCAAATAATGAATGCACGATGCTCATGATGAATCAAATCTATAACAGGAGTTGTTGTCACAGGGCCGGCTATAAGGGTGTGCAACCGATGCAATGACACAGGGTCTCATCTTTTTTATGGCCTCCGATTTTTAGATCTAAAAGTTAGTATACACTCAGTTTTTGATGTTTCTATTTATGTAAACAATATTTTATAGAGAAAGTATGTTAAAAAATGTTAAAAGCTTATAAGCAGTCACAATAGCAAAATATAGGTTTGATTTTGGTTTTTAAGAAAGATAATGTGGAGTGTGATTTCCCGCCGGAGAAGATGACACAAATCTAAAAATCTTGTTTTTTTAATAAATTTCAAATATGGTCCTTATACTATATAATTTGACAAATAATATATGATTTTAAAGTACTTTTTTTATACTCTATGATTTTACAAATAATCTATGATTTTAGTGCTATGTTATTTTATTGAGAAGTAACAGTAACTCATTAAAATCAAACTTTGTAGCTTTGATCTCTACTGCATTATTTTGATACAAATGGATATTGCTTAGTTTCAAAATATCTTCACAAGATTTGAAGTGGCCACGCCAACCTCCTGAAAAGGGAAAGACTTTACCTGATTTGAGTCTGTGTGGCGGTGGGCTCAAACCTGATGGATTAGTCGGCTAATGTGTTGAAAATCACGGTTACCAAAAAAAAAATATAAAAAAAAAATAAAATAAAATATCTTCACAAGATTTATAGATATTTAATGCTATATCTTTTAAAAAAACATAAGTATATTTAAATCTAAATTAAAAAGGTTACGTAAATTACTATCGATTGAATTACATGATTTAGTAATGACTACTGATCTAATAGTGTAAATGAATAATCATTTTAAATTAAGCAAAATTTTAATATACGTTGTTCAAGGGCCTACAATGTAAAATCGAACAGGCCTCCAAAACTCATGAGACGGCCTTGTGTTGTCATGAAAGGTAATATGATTGTTGAATTTTAACTGTGAACAAAACTTGGTATACAAAAGTGATCGCTGATTACTTGTTCGTTTGTAGCAATCAAGCAACAACTGGAGAGTGATGATGAAGTTGGAATGATTGCTTGTAAGGCAACATCCATGCTCAAGATGGATAACTCGTTTTTTTATACCTATCATTCAATCATGTCTTCTTCTCGTGGATCTGGAAAACACCCACGGCTAATCCCGCCAACTCCTCCTAAGCGGGACGTTGCTAATGACACTGGTGTATATTGAGCGTTTGTGACGGGGAAGTAGTTCATTATGAGACTGCTACTCTAACTACATATGTTGTTCCTGTCAGGGACGGAACCAAGAGACAAAACGACCAGGTGTACTTATAATTAACTGTACAATGCTACGAACAACGTTTTTAGGGATTAGGTGCATTTAGCACAAATTTAACATAAATCAAATTTTTTTAACAAATTTAACACTACGCAACAAAAATCTACGGGTGTCCCAGGACTCTCGGGATCCACCCTGGTTCCGTCCCTGGTTGTGCTCTTTTACTATAGACAAAATAAGCAAAGTTCTCATGTGTAAAAATCTTGAATACTCATATCGTATCTTTGTGTAGTAATACAGTGATACGTGATAGCTCTAAGAAATGCACACCCCATATGAAATTTAACAAAAAATCCAAGTAAACTAAAATTTGATTCTGGTCGCCAACAGGTCGAATTGAGTTACTCCAAAAAGAAGATTATCCAAAAACTAAAAATATTATGCGAAGATCTTTGAATAGGTAAAATGCTTATAAGATTTGAAGCTAGTTTTATATGATAACAAGTTTGGTATCTGTCTGTGAAATAAAACCCTAAATTTAAATATGGACACTAAGGGTACTTGTATGACTCCTTCAACATATGACATTTGCTTGTACTTTGCTGTTGGAGATTAAATCTAATTAATCTTATAAGGCTGCAATTCGATGTATCAGGAAGGAAGAAGAAAACAAGGCTGGAAGCATACAGAAGAAATAAAGAACAGGCCAGAAACATTAAAGCCTGTACACTTTCTAGTTTGGGCCGCAGGGCAACAAACCCACTAGATAGAAACCGACAGTAATTACTTAGGGTTACAACGATTAGAATAGGTTATGTCTTTTACTTTTCATTGAAACGTTGTGTCTGTTAGATTGGCAACGTTTGAACATGTATATATAGATAGGAATTCTTCAATTGTAAACCATCCGATTCATAGCAATAAAACAAAAGCAGATTAGACACATATTTTTCTGTTCTTTATTACTCATCAGCAAGTTTGTATCCTACAAACTAACAATTGACATCAGAGCTACAACGATCTAAGGGCAAGAACAAAAGAAAAGACAGACAACGATTTAGGGAATCGTTCCAAGAACGGAAACCAACGATTCAGGGAATCGTTCAAGAAAAAAGAGGGAGAGCAGTGATTCAGGGAATCATTCCAGAAAGGAGAAAGAACAATTGATTCAGGTAATCAATTAAAAGAATAGATTTAGAAAAGATAGGAAATGATTCAGGGAATCTTTCAAAGAAAGAGAGAAAACCAATTGATTCAGGGAATCAATTAAAAAAAAGGAGATAGATTCAGAAGAAAAAAAACGACAAGAAAGATTTGAAAGAAGAAAGAAAGAGGAAGAACGCTAGAACAGATAAAAGAAGAAGGAAAAGGAAGACAGAAGCGTTTTTATTTGGGGTTAGAGAAAGGAAAGCAAACAAAAAGGATACCCAGGTTTTATACTTCCATATTACTATTAGACAGAGAGGTTTTAGTTTGATTGCGATTAGGATTATATTGGTTTTAGAAGACAACCAAATTGAAAGATATGACAAGTGACAAAAACGAAAAGGTTGTTTATACCTGATGGCAAATGGAGTATGGGATTTGATAGAAGGAACGAGCACATCGAAAGAAATTGATATAAAAAAGGATAGTTCGGCATCAGCATATCTATTTCAAGGGTTACCAGAAGATTTACTAATGCAAGTTGCGGGATGTGAAACGGCGAAACAAATTTGGGATTCTCTAAAATCCAGATTTATTGGGACAGAAGATGTACAACAAGCACACTCGCAACAACTTAAATCAGAATTTGAGAGACTTGTGATGAAGGAAGATGAATATATAAATACATTCGCCGGGAAGATGATGGGTATTATAACAAAGGCTGCTACATGTGGATTAACATTTGATGAACAAACAAAAGTAAGGAAGGTACTTAATGCAGTACCAGATAAGTTTCTCCCAATAGTAGCAACCATTGAAATGATTGTAGATTTTAAGACCGTAAAACTAGAGGAGATTATTGGAAAACTTAAGACCTATGAAGAAAGGATTAAGACCAGAAAAGGAAGCCAAGAAGATACTAGCGATAAGTTGCTACTCACACGCCAAGGGAACTACAGAAATCATGAACGCAACGACATGAACGATAGACGAAGGAATGATAATTCGACACAAGGAAGAGACCGAGGAAGATTCACTAGAGATAGTAAGAATGAAGATAACTATGACACGAGGAAAAGAAATTCTGGAGATCAAAACCACCATAGAATAGACATTAAAGGAGTGGAATGTTATAACTGTCATGAGTTTGGTCACTATGCAAGAGACTGCCCAAAACCAAACCGTAGACAAGAAATGTCAAATCTGGTGGAAGAAGATTTGGAACCAACATTACTGATGGCTACATGTTTAGAAGAAACCGATTGAAAGAAAGAAAAGATTAATTAGATTAAGGGGGAATGTTGGAGATTAAATCTAATTAATCTTATAAGGCTGCAATTCGATGTATCAGGAAGGAAGAAGAAAACAAGGCTGGAAGCATACAGAAGAAATAAAGAACACGCCAGAAACATTAAAGCCTGTACACTTTCTGGTTTGGGCCGCAGGCCAACAAACCCACTAGATAGAAACCGACAGTAATTACTTAGGGTTACAACGATTAGAATAGGTTATGTCTTTTACTTTTCATTGAAACGTTGTGTCTGTTAGATTGGCAACGTTTGAACATGTATATATATTCTTCAATTGTAAACCATTGGATTCATAGCAATAAAACAAAAGCAGATTAGACACATATTTTTCTGTTCATTATTATTCATCAGCAAGTTTGTATCCTACAAACTAACAATTTTTGCTGAATGTTTATATGTGTAGTCATTTGGAAACAGATTGCTAGTGTTATATTTCAATTTTCGTTCACAAAAAAATATGTCCCTATGTGTGGTCATTATCCTATTAATTTTTTTGGTACCATTTCAATTCAATTGCATGTCTGATGTTTGGACAGACAACTGCGCATGCTTTCCATTAACTGATGTACATGTGCCTATCTTAACTTTTGTTACAGCCTAGATGATGTTCTGGTGTGGTTTTTGAGTCTTAATCGGATAGACTGATATAAATCAGATTGTGTGTTGGACTGTTTACTCCAAGGTTTTTACAGCCTAGATGATGTTCTGGTGTGGTTTTTGTGTGTGAGGTTGTGTGTTCGTCGTGGATGGTTTCAACTCATATCATAATAATAGAGGTTGAAAGTAGAAAATAAGCAGCTAGCGAATGTGTTACAATTTGCTAAACATTCATAAGGTTAGTGCACCAAAAGATGCATCTCGCTAAAGTTTTGCTTGTATTTATATGTTGCCCGACATATTTAACGACAGAAATTTGTTATCAAGTGATCTAGAACCAATAAAACGATTATTTAACAATGAAAGAACTACTAGGGACAACCCAAACTACTGATATTTTCTAGCAAGCATGTGTTTTTGGCCCAGAAGACAGACTTTTTCATTACTCGCGAGTCCTAGATGGGTCCCTATTTCATTTAAGTTTCCATTTACTAAATCATCACTACTGTTTTGTAAATCTAGTGTCACTTGTTTCTCGATATGTTGACCTGTGATTAACTCAAATTATTTGGTTTCCTTATAGATTATCCCTTAAAGTTCAACATAACAAAATTCGAAATAACGTATTATAGAAAGCTATCTATTGCGGCTACCATTTATCACATTGATGTGAGCTCAAACATCCAATGCATTAATAAGAATTTGTTGATAGTAAGAGAAAGCTTCAAGTCGCATTATACAGTAAAGAACATGCAAAAATAAAAGTTTAAATTATAAAATACTGGCGAGAATCAAATACGCTAAACTGAGACACATATTGAATACATAACGAATTACTTTGTAGATGTTTTTAGCAAATGCATCAGTTTCTCGAGATTAGCCATAGATGAACCGGAGGGAGAAGAACAGGCATCATGGGCCTTGTTTTTCCAATCGATGGCATTCTTCCTCATCTCCTTTCCCTTTTCTCCGCTCATCAACTCAATCACTAGCTTTGAAACTTCATCACTCTTTACATTATTATCGATCTCCATGGCAATCCCCCACTTATTGCAACTCCACCAACAATTCGGTTGTTGGTCAGCGAAAAACGGCCAACAAATCATTGGGACTCCATTAGAAATGCTTTCTATTGTTGAATTCCATCCGCTATGCGTTAAAAAGCCTCCTATTGATGGATGACTTAGAACTTGTTCTTGGGGACACCAACTAGCCAACAACCCTCTGTCACTTGTCTCTGCCAGAAACTCTGGTGGAAGAATAGCAGACTCGCCAATTACAAGGTCTGGTCGTATTATCCACAAGAATGATTGATTGCTCTTTGCAAGTCCCCAACAAAACTCAACAAGTTGTTGATGTGTCATCACAGTGATGCTACCGAAATTCACATAAATAACAGACATTGGGTTTTTCTCATCCAACCATTTTAAACATTTAGGATCCTCAACCCATAGATTAGATTTGATGGATACTAAAGATTTATCGACAATATTGTTTTCAAGTAGATGCAAAGGACCTATGCCGTAGCAGAAAGGCAACTTCAACAAAAGTGTGTTCAAAATATCACACTCTAGTTCATCGAAGGTATTGAAAATAACAGCAGTAGCTGTTATCGCGCTCTCATACATTTTGTATACAACTTCAGTCATATATTCGTCACCAGGGTGTATCATTCTAACAAAAGGTGGGATATCTTTTAGACGAATTCCGGCCATTGTAGGTATAAAATCTACAACGGTATCTAAATACCCCTCTACAAAATGTCTTGGATCTGTATTAAAAAATATGAAAAATTAAGTTGGATTGAAATGATACGAAACTCACATCTTGGTATATATATTGCATTATGACTTCTTTATTTTCTTGAACGGCTTGCATAATGACTTAAAACTTGTTAGAATCATATAATAAACATATAAGTTGGTCGGGATCAATCAGGTGAAAAAAAAACTTATCGGGTAAATTTCACTCGAACTAGATAATTAATCCGATATTGTTATAGGGTGGAGTTAGGGTTAAGTTTTTTATGTTATCCGGTTAACCCGATAAGAACAAAAAATTAGTATATAATGCAACTCGTAAATGTTTAGAAACCCAAGAGTATGTACATGTGATTCCACAGTTCGTTACCGCTACTCTATAATTATTATTTTTTTGCTTAGTATAGTCTTCATAAATCTTAAATCTCTAAATCCTTACAGTAGCATGATATACGTTATGAGTTTTTATTCTTGCGAATTCACATAAAGATATTTTTGTTTTTAAGAGATAATATTAATATTATTATTTGTTTAACTCGACCCGACCTGTATAGAATAACGTGATTTTTTATCCAATCATGTTGCGAGTCATATATAAAAAAAAGTCAAAACCGCTTCAACTCGAGTACCCGATCAACCCTGCCCCAATAAACATCCTACATGTAAGTCTTGAGTTAATGAATTTAACTAGAAATTTGACTAAAGTTATTGTATTACTACACACAAGGTCACATATGGCTTTTAACTTTAGAACCTTCAATTTTAAAAATAAAAAAAATATAAGAAAAATAAAGATTGTACCTTTGAGCGGCATCAAACCCTTTTGAATAAGATTGCGATACTCATCAAAACATATTAAAGAGCCACCTCCAGACGTCCAGAAAAGGACTCCCGGAATTCCCAAATCCTTGGAGGCTGTTAGAGCGAAATACATAAAGAAGTCAGCCACCATGCAAGTAACCGGTGAATAAGAAGCACTCACTTTTTCAAGCACGCTTTTCAAAGGACCCAAAGCCGTTTCATAGAGCGACTTGAGCGTGGTTGCGCTATCTTGACTTGCATCCTTGTTTTCTGGGGGTGGAAGGCCATCAGGAATTGTCTCAAAACGGAATGAAGGGAGGCCACGTAAAGTGTCAAAGCCTAGAGATCTAAGGAGGCGTTCGTGGGTGAACTCAGTGATGACAAAGGTTATATCAAAGCCTTTGGAATGAAGAATTTGTGCAAGTTTTAGCATCGGGTTAATGTGACCTTGTGCTGGAGCTGGTATGCACACCACATGTGGCTTGCTCACTTGTGTCGAGCCCATGGAACCCTTTTCTACCTATCAGGGGTAGCGAAGACACGAAATTTGAAAACATGTGACAGTGGTCTTATAGAACACTAGTAAAAGATCAAGTTTTAAAAAAGTATAAAGAAAACAATTAAAAAACCCAATTACCAATTGTGATTCGGACATCATAGAAAAATACAACCTATTGGTAGTTTGACACCTAATATTTTAATGTCCATATTACCATATGTTTTCTTTAGATCTTGATAGTGAACATGCAGAAATACGACATCTACATCACCGTTTTTTTAAATGGTTTTTTGGATAAATATATTACTTCAAAAAATGGATTCGATAAAATAGATGATGGGAATAAATCTTACACATCTCATTCCTTTACGTACGTTAACTAAATAACAAGCACAATTACTCCAAACAAGAGTACGATTATAATTAGATTAGAATTAACACAAACATCAAAATAAATCAATATCTTTATCGGATCACGGATCTATTAGCATTATTCTGTACACAGTCAGGACCATGTATACTTTCGGTTGTTATGGCCTGTGGCCCATTAGTTTTTTTACAAAACATAGTATTTATATTTGGTGTTTATTGAATATAAAAATGATGGAGATTTACGCAAAATAATATGGTATCACAACCTCTTTCTTACCCTACAACATAAACCCTAAATTCGACTATGTAGTCGATTTTTTTTTCTTTTTCTCTGCTGTAAATAATCGCACTGTCATAGCAACATGACAGGGGCAACACCACCAGCTACGCAACCAAAACAGTCCATTGATAAGGCTTACTCAATTGCCAGTATTAAGGCGTGTATCCCCACACCCCTTGATCATGATAAGTTAAACTAAAACCCTTGGAGTTCGTTGTTTCAACGCTTCTGCAAAACGTATGAGGAACACCACCATCTCAACGCCCCCACTCTACATCCACCTCTGCCACATATCCGCTCTATGAAACCAATGACTCGTTAGTTGTCATGTGGATGTATTCCACCATCTCTCCGAAACTTGTGGAGATGGTTGTCGACGTGGATTCTACAGCACATGGTGTTTGGACACACTTAAAGGACTTTTTTCACAACAACAAGGACGCTCGGATCACTCAACTCGACAACGAGATCCGAAACATGGTGATTGGAAATCTATCCGTCACTGATTTTTTTCAACAATTAAAATCTAAAGTCGATCGCCTTGTCAATCTTGAATCCCCGGTTAAAGATTCTAGTCTTGTAACCTATGCTATTAATGGGATTAGTAGCAAATACCCGGACGATGCCCGCATTATTCGGCTTCGAAAAAGCACCAACATTCGATGAGTTGCGCTCGATGATGCTACTGGAAGAAACCGACATGTCTCCTTCATCACACGGTAATTCGCTTTATCATCATACTACATCTTCTCATACAGTTCTCATTGCATCTACTTCCAATATTGATAAAATAAACAAGATGAGTACTTCGGGTTTTGATGTGTGCCAAAGTTTTCAACGTGGTTCGTGTACTTATGGAGCACGTTGTAAATTTGTGCATGGGGCAAATGATATGCGGCCTTGTTGGAAATTCACTTTATGTGACGACATTTAAGAATTTCCATTAGTTATCATAGTCACTCACGCAAAGACTAGACTAGGAAACTATGTATAGTGTAGGCGCGTGAGTGACTGTATACACCCCTCCAAGGCTTCCAAGGAGGGGTTGTTGATTGTGTTTTCTCTTTTCATTTATCACATTGCCTTTCTCTCTCTAGAACACCTTCAACCTTCTCTCTAACTCATCAATGGATGCCATCTATTACCACCATCCACCTAGACCACCAGATCATTAAAATAGCAAACCCACAATTGGTATCAGAGCTATGGTTCAATCTTTGGATCGAACGTGTTTCTTGTTATTGATTTGGTGGTCAAAATCTTTTTGGTCTCGGTCTATTGATTTTTTAGTCAGGATGGTCTAAATATCTAGATATGCGTCATTTATATTCATGTCTAAGTCTCGTTTTGTCACTTGGTTTCTCATTGGTTCAACACATCGTTTAGTGTTTCTCAAAATCTGTCACTTTTATGATACTGTTTTTTGAGTCACTTATGTCAGTTTTATTCATTGTTCCGTGTCTCTTGTCAATATCTTGGTATGACAAATCTCTTTGGTCTGACAAATCTCCTTGGTCCGAGAGCCATTTCTGGTCAAAAGATTTGTATTATTTTTCTCTTCTTTCATGATTCATGGGAAAGTCTTATATTCTGGATTTGAATAGTATCATTTTTTTATTTCTTGAAATGAAGGCGAAGATAAGATGTTCAGAAATACCCAGATCCACAAAATCGAAAAAAGTACATTTGGATAAGACATTCTATATTGCGATGATCATTCTGATGGGTCATTGCGATGGCTCATTGCGATGGCTCTTGCGATGGCACATTGCGATGCATCATTGCGATGACACATTGCGATGGCACATTGCGATAGCTCATTCTGATGCATCATTGTGATGGCATTGCGATGACATGTCACTAGTGACATTGCGATGGGTCGTATATTGTGATGGATTTATTCTTATTCCGATGGAGACTCTGAACATTGTGATGTCTCAAAAACATTGCGATACTGCGTACTCACCTTTTATCTCCACAACAAATCCATCATATCTAACCTAAGACCATCGTCTCTTAAACCCATCTAGACTCGAATGCAAAACAAATCATTCATAGATCTCAGTTTATCTCTTAATTTTGTGTTAAAACATATAATCTCAGATTTAATTCGTTTTAGACATGCATGCCAAGATCTATATAGATCTCACGAATTCTAATCATCATAGATCAGTGCAATGGTTTAAACCACCTTTAATATACGAAATCAATCAAGGATTTATAACAACAATCTGTTATAATCCATATCTTGGTTTCGAATTAACCAGACCAAAACCAACATGCAATCAGTTATACCTTACTCGAGATCTTTAATCAAGATCTTGAAGCTAAATTCATCATGTGTCGAAGAAGGATTGATCAAAAGCAGTGTTGATATTCGTTTTATTTGGATTGAAATATATTCGAATGATGTATGTAGGGGTTCAAGTCAATGAGATTCATATGTTTGGATGACATATGAGATTTATTTTTTGGTGGCTGAGTGTTGAGAGAGATGGATGAAAAAGGGGACGGAGGTTACTATGTGAGAGATAACGGGTTTTGATTAAATTAGGTTTAAGGAGTGGCTAAAGTTTAGGGTAACTAAGCGTTTATATATCCCTTCTAGGACTGGGTATATTTGATTCTCGTGTGCTGAAATAGATAGGAAACAATATTGGACGCTCGTTTGTCACTTTGGTATTCATCTAAATATGAGTTTGTTAGTTATTAATGACCAAATGTCCTTGTCATGAGCCAAGACACTCCAAAAGTTAATGGGTCGAATATTACGTAGTTAAATTGCGCTATGTTTTGTCAACTTTGGCAAGCTTTCATTGATTTGGCTTATTTGTATTTCATGGTTAGAATAACTTGGGATATAGCTTGGGCTGGCACAAAAATGTGTATGGGCTGGTAGAAATTTACTAGTTATGCTACTAGTAATTTTACTAAGTAAGTTTGTAACGTAAATTTTACTAGTAATTTTTAGCCATCGGCCGTATTGTTAGAATTTAAACGTGACATAGTGACGAGACAAAGTGACAAAAGTGATGAGACAATGTGACAAGATTTATTTTGACGAGACAGAGAAAAATGGCTATATTTAAATTTTAGTGGCTACGGATTTGATCGGGTGTTATTATTTGAAATTGAAGACGGATTTTTCGAAGGCGTGTACTTATTTTATCTTTGAAAGATAACTTGTTCGTGCTTAATCTTGGGATGAATACTTGCTTATCTAGTTTCCAGCTTCGGGGTGGTTGGTTGATGACTTGGATAACTATCACGTTAATGAGCTACATTGTTGTACTCAGTGTCACGCGCATAGTCGACGTAGATAATTTCAAGAGGTTATGTGCTTATATACTTTGTCATTAATGTATTAGGTACTTAGAAATTTCTCAGCAATGATATTTCTACATCGTTCCTCATTCAACAATAATGCAAGCTTAAGTCACAAGGTCGAGGAATTCATATTCAGTTTCACGTTTGGTATATCTGGTTCATTCCATCAGTGGTCACTTTAAATTGCCTACAAGGGGGTTGGAACAGATAACCATGGACATTTTATGAGTAGAAAATTTCGATCAGCAACTGATTTTCACCGAATATAATTAATCTTATTTATTATTCTCACGAGATTTTCAGGTACATGTGCGTACGATTTATTGCTGGTTCCGAGTTTTCGAAACCATCAAGGGGGAAGAAGAAGACATATTGAACGCACAACGAGTATACGTGATGAACTTTACACCTTCTTTTTATTTGAGGCATTCCGGGGAGACAATTGTCATAACCGCAGAGAAAATCAGTTTTTTAACTCGTGGCGTTATCAGTCTCTAAACGGTACACTATTGTTTGATGTTTAATTGTTTTGATGTTGCAATTATACATCATCATTATCCTATGTGGAGAGATATGCATTTCTGAGACTTAATTGACTCTAGTGCATCTCCGGAAGAAGATATGTGCGTTTCTGGGACTTAATTGACTCTGGTGTTACGATGTCAACTTCATAAATGGGATAAAGTGTCTACTTCAGTATTTAGGCTTCATACATGGGATTGGTTTCCTTTCTTCAACTATGTGGGGGAAGAAATGTCTTGATTCTTTCGAGTATGCATAACTTGAACTTTCTGGGGGAAGAAAAATTTAGAAGAATTAGTCAAGTGTGAGAAGAGAGTTGTTGATCTACTTGGTGTGCCTCAAATTTTCAATCTCTCATAGCAACATTATCATTTCATATGATGGGGTTTCCTTGTTGAATTCCGTTGTGCACTTAATCATTCTAAGATTTATTGAAAGCTTTGAAACTGCTTATGAGGATTTTCGGTTTAGGGGGGAGCTATTAAAAGCTTCTACATCAAGATTATATGGCATGAATTAGGGGGAAGTTAATTCAGAAGCTTCTCCTTAACACGAAGTATATGAGTTACTTAGCTCGTGCCGTTACAGTATTTCTTCTACAAGTTACTACAAAGATGAGTCGTTTTGAAGTGAAGACTTGAAGTCAAAGGCCTCAGTAGACTTCATCAGCATTCGACGCTTCATGGAAAATTTTGTTCTTAATCATTATGTACTTGTTAGGAAAAACATTGTAAGGAATTCTACACGTCGTCCCATGGGGGAAGATTTTTGGAAATTCACTTTATGTGACGTTTAAGAATTCCCATTATTTATCATAGTCACTCACGCAAAGATTAGACTAGGAAACTATCTGTAGTGTAGGCGCGTGAGTGACTATATATACCCCTCCAAGGCTTACAAGGAGGGGTTGTTGATTTTGTTTTCTCTTTTCATTTATCACATTTCCTTTCTCTCTCTATAACACCTTCAACCTTCTCTCTCTAACTCATCAATAGCTGCCATCTATTACCACCACCCACCTAGACCACCGGATCATTAAAATAGCAAACCCGCAGGCCTAAACCTGCTGCTACTACGCAGGCTGCTCATGCTAAAAATAATGATAACAGTGATACTCATTATACCAATCCAACTAGAGGAACTAGTACTGGTGTTTCAAAAATTAGTGGGCCAACTCCAAATAAAGGCCCTAATCAAGCGTGCACCCTGCTCCTATGGATAATTATATGGGCCAACCTACAAATATGGGCTATGTGTATTTTCACACTGGGCCCGGGGCCAACAATTATAACCCATAGCCACCTCAAGCCCACTTAACCGCTACTAGTATTGGTTCACCTAGTGTTTAGTTTCAACCGGCCCAACAGTTATCTCCGACCCAGCAGCTTCCCACGCCCTATCATATACAGTCGGCCCAACTTCCTACTGGCACACCAACTTTTGGAAGCCCATTTGCACCTCATCATGTTGCCGTGAAACCAACAGTACCATCTCCATATTTACCTCAGCCTACTATGCTTCCCCAAGCTTTCCAAACGATGTCTCTTCAGGAACCTACTTGGAATATGGACACTAGCGCTTCATCACATCTTTCTGACAACACATGTATGCTCACTTTTTTAGCAATCCAAGCTTATATAAGTCTGTATTTGTTGGCAATGGTCAATCTATAATCGTGATTCACACGAGCCATAGCCTCGTGCATACACCACACAAACCACTTCATCTTTACAATATACTTGTCACACCTAATATACTTAAAAATTGATCTTTGTTCGCCAGTTTACCTATGATAATGATGTATCTGTTGATTTTGATGCTTATGGTTTTTCTAGTGAAGGATTACCAGACACGACGGCTCCTTCTCCGTTGTGATAGCACCGGCGATCTTTACCCTGTCACTCACCAACCTTCAACAACTTCTACTTTTGCTTTGCTTACTTTGAGTCCTACAACGTGGCACATGCGCCTTAGACATCTAAGTGAAGATGTGCTTCGTCATTTAGAGTCTTTCCATTTTATTTCATGTAATAATTCAAAGTTTTCGGCGTTGTGTCATGCTTGTCAATTAGGAAAACATATTAAGCTTCCCTTTTATAGCTCTGAATCATATGTTGCATCTGCTTTTGACATTATTCACTCTGATTTATGGACATCACCAATATCTAGTGAAAGCGGTATTAAATATTATGTTATTTTTTGGATCATTTTTCTCATTATGTTTGGGTTTATCCTTTGCTTCGTAAATCTGATTTGTTTGACACCTTTGTACCTTTCGTGCATATGTGAATAAACAGTTTAACGTTGATATAAAGGCTTTGCAATGTGCCATGGAGGCGAGTTCGACAATACACTTTTCCATACTCTCTTCCGTTAAAATGGCATTCAGTTTCAATTTTAATGTCCCAAAACAACTCAACAAAATGGAAAATCGGAACGTATGTTACGTACCCTTAACAATATTACCCGCACCTTGTTGTTTCAAGCAGACATACCTCCCTCATATTGGGTGGAAGCTCTACATATGGCCGCTCATATTTAAAACATTCTTCCATCCACTGCCATCAATAATGAGATACCGTTCACCAAGCTTTACAACAAACAACCAGCTTACGATCACTTACGGGTTTTTGGATGTCTTTGCTATCCACACATCTTTTTTGATCATAAACTTCAACCCACTTCCACCGCGTGTGTATTTCTGGGTTTTCCGGCTCTACATCGTGGATACCGTTGCCTTGACCTTTCCACCAATAAAATAATCATTTCCCGGTACGTAATTTTTGATGACGACCAATTCCCATTTGGATCCATCACACCTGATACAGCTCCCTTCTATGATTTCTTGCTCCCTTTCCCCCACCACCTCTACTGCCATTCCACCATCCACGCTAAACACCCCATCCCAACCCACCAGCTCTACTTCAGCCCAATCTCATGTGTTATAGCCTATTCCCACCCCTCCGGTGGCCTAAAAATCCATCCCCACATCACCAGCGACCCAACCCCTATCCACTATCCAACAAGCTACACCTGCCACCCCAGTGGACTCGCCTCTCCAGCCCGCTTCACCTGGCCTACCAAACTCTCCATATGCTACGAGCCCATAATAAATAACCCCAACAGCCCTTGTCAATGCACCAGCAACTAATCTACACCCGATGGTCACACGTGCAAAATCCGAAATATCTAAACCTTTATCACGTATGAATTCTCATATCACCACTACTTCACCTCTTCCCCGCTCACATATACATGCCCTTCGTGACCCTAATTGGCATAAGGCTATGGTAGATGAATATAATGCTTTAATTTCTAACAAGATGTGGGCTCTTTTGCCTCGTACATATAATATTAATGTTGTTAGATCTATGTGGCTTTTTAGGCATAAATTTTATGCAGATGGTTCTTTAAGCAGATATAAGGCTAGGTTGGTTGTAAATGGTCGCAATCAATAGCAGAGGATTGATTGTGATGAGACTTTTATCCCGGTTGCTAAACCGGCCATGATACACACTGTCTTGAGCCTTGTAGTCTTTCGGGATTGGCCTATTCATCAGTTGGATGTGAAAAATGCTTTCCTTCATGGACAGTTATCTGAGACAGTTTACATGCATCAGCCACCAGGATTTGTTGATTCTACTCACCCTGATCATGTTTGTCTTTTGCAGCGTTTGTTATATGGGCTTAAAAAGCTCCTCGAGTCTGGTTTTAGCGGTTTTCTACTTTCATTACACGCGTTGGTTTTCAGCAACAAAACCGATCTGTCCTTATATGTATATAATCATGGTTCGAATATTGCTTACATTTTATTATATGTGGATGACATTGTACTCACAGTTTCATCCGCGGCTCTCGTACAACGCATTATTACCTTACTTCACAGTGAGTTTGCCATGACTGACCTTGGCTGTCTTAACTATTTCCTTGGTATCTCGGTGCAGCGTTCGTCCTCTGGTTTGTTCTTCTCTCAATCCAAATTTGCCGAGGAGATTCTAGAGCAGGCCCACATGCACCATTGTAACCCATGTCGGGCCCCCGTGGACACTGAGTCCAAGCTTTGTTCTGATGGTGACCCTGTCTGTGACCGTACGTTGTATTGAAGCCTTGCAGGAGCTCTTTAGTATTTGACTTTCACTCGTCCAGTTATATCTTACGTTGTACAACAAGTATATCTATATATGCATGACCCTGGTGAGCCACATTTTATAAAATTGAAGCGAATTTTGTGTTATGTTCATGGAACACTTGAGTATGGAATTTGGCTTCATGTCTCTACTACTACTCAACTTACTGCCTATACTGATGCTGATTGGGTTGGCTGCCTGGTTACCCGTCGTTCTACTTCTGGGTATTGTGTGTTTCTTGGTGATAATCTTTTGTCTATGTTTGCTAAGCGACAGGTCACACTGTCTCGATTTAGTGTCAAGGCAGAATATCGTGGAATTGAAAATGTTGTTGCTGAGATTGCGTGGATTTGCAATTTGCTGCTTGAGTTGCATGCTCCACTTACTACAGCTACCCTGATCTATTGTGATAATGTCAGTGTCGTGTATTTATCCACTAATCCAGTTCAGCATCAACGCACTAAACACATTGAGATCGATATTCATTTGGTTCACGATTATGTTGCTTCGGGTCAGGTTCGTGTGCTTCATGTTCTATCCCGTTTTTAGTATGCAGATATGTTCACAAAAGGCCTTCCAAGTGCATTTTTTTTAAGTTTCGCTTTAGTTTGAGCGTCCGAAGCCCTCTTTTTACAACTGTAGGGGAATATTAGCATTATTCTGTACACAGTTAGGCCCATGTATACTTTCAGTTGTTATGGCCTGTGGTCCATTAGGGTTTCGGTCCACTAGGGTTGTGGAAGAACATTGTATTTATATTTGGTGTTTATTGAATATATAGATGATGTGGATTTACAAAAAATAATAGGATCATGATATCAAGCTCATCACAAATATCCTGAAACGTATGAGACATTATATTATGACTTTCATACAGATCATCTACATCACCATCGACTTAACTTTCTTTCTTTGCAACATTCTTCATAATCAGGTAATAAGTTAAGCACGGTCACCATGAAAAAAAACTCAAGTTAAACGCAAATATATCTCACAAAAATCATTTAATAAAAACACACACACGAACCGACTCTCTCTTATTTTAGACCAACTTTTTGGTTGTTTGATCCATGATTGCGGTACTATAACAGGAAAGACGTGTCCATTTGCGAGGTCTTGCATGCCACAACCGAATCCACAACCATCTATCATGAATGGTCTTAAAATCTTAAATATTTAAAAACATGAGTATCTGATAAGTAGTAACTCATATAATATTTATATCTCTTTTAATTTGGTTAAGAGGATAACCAGTAAAATACATTTAAATTTACTATTATCAAACTTTTCATTGTGCAGTCTAATTTGATGACAACAATATAACACAAACACTCACTCACTCTTAAATGATAATAAGAATATTACAAGGATTAATGTTGTCATTTTGTATACTTGTGTTTATAGGTTGTTAAAGTTTGAGCTAAATATGAAAAGCTTAGGAAAGATGGAGGACTAAAGTTGGCAAGTTTCCAAAGTCTCAAGTCAAGCCTATATAAGGTTATTTAACTCGCCTCAAGCATACGATATATTCTCTATTGTTTATTTTGATCTTTTCTATCTTCTTTGGGGGTGTTTGGTTTGTCTTATATAATGTGAGCCTATTTCGGCTTATATAACATAAGCCCAAATTTTATGGCTTATTTGAAAGTTTATGGGATTATATAAGTTTTTTATATCATTATTAACTTATATAAGCCCCTAAATCTCCAAATAAGCCACAAAATTTGGGCTTACCTTATATAAGCCGAAAATAAGCCATATTTCGTCTTATATTTCATAAACCCTAATTTTTTAAGCTTATTGGTGACTTATGGGCTTATATAAGTTTATTATATCATAACAAACTTAGATAAGCCTGTAAGTCTCCAAATAAGCCACAAAATTGAGGCTTATGTTATATAAGCCGAAATACGCATATGTTATATAAGCTAAAACAAACAGCCCCTCTGTGATTGTTATGATAGAACTATGACCATTTTTGGGGTATCTTGATTGGTTGTTAAGTTGAGTTTATTTGAGATCAACTAATAGTGTTGATTCCTATCTTGTAAGATCCCGAATTAAGATTCAAGATCTCTTTTCATCTCGAATATAGAATTTTTTCAATGTACCAAAGTAAGATCTTCCTTCTTGCTATGGTTTTTTAGATTTTTTGAGTTTCAAAAGTTTTGAAGGTTTTTTGTTAAATTATCTCTGTTATCAATTAATTTTTATTATTTACCTTTTTTATCAATTGATAATTTCTTGATAGGATTAGATAAAACCCTAATTTTTGGAAAAAAAAATTAGGGTTTATTAATTGGGGGTTCTGTTCTTAAGAGCCTCTGGTTGATTGATTAACGATTATTAGTCGATTGGTTGATTGATTCTTGGAGGTTTTTGTCATTGATAATAATTTGAGAATTAGGGTTTGGTGATTTGGGTATATATGGTTCTAAGTTTCTTATTATTACTTTGACTAAGTGAATCAAACGGTAATAAGAAAAGTTTCTGCAGGTTCATGATTATGGATATTACTATAACACCGATCTTTTTTCTTGTTTATTTCATATTTTTTGTTTTTGTTGAGATATTTCTTGATTCTTGTGCTATTTTTTTATATTTGGATCCTTAGGCATGCCTTGCCCTTGATCTACCACCTCTATAGTGGTTTGAAATCTTGGGAACTTTGTTGGCTTGGTTAAGTTGTTTCTTTCTTTGTTTATTTTTGTTATTGTGTGATTTCTTTTCTGTTTGATTCATCATGATAAACCTTGATGAGTCTGATGTTGAATCTATTAATGATCGTGTTACTTTTATTAGCAAGCTTGAAGTTAGTAACGCTTTACATATTCATTCTAATGATTATGCAACTTTAACTATTATATATGTTAAACTAAAGGGTACTAAGAATATCAAATTTGGTCTAATGATATGTTTTTAGCTTTAGAAGGAAATAATGAATCTGGTGTCATTGATGGCTCTTATAGAAAATCTGATGTTGATGATGTTTTAGCAAAACAATGTGATCAAGTTAATGCAGTAGTGTTTGGACGGATTCTTAATTCTATATCTTAAAAAGGCTAGACATGTTTAGGATGAATTAAAAGAAACTTTTGATGAGGTAGATGGATCTATGACTTTTAATTTGCATCATAAAATTAACACTCTAAGTCAAAATGAGTCTTCTATTGTTATTTACTACCATAAGTTAAATTCTCCATGGACACAATTTGATGCATTAATTGCCTAGATGTACTTGTCATGTTGTTGATAGCTTTGAAAAGCATAGTCAGTTAATGATACCCATGAAGTTTCTGATGGGTCTTGATGACTGATATGCATATTAGAAGTTCCATTCTCTATAAAGAAAGTTTTATCTGATGTTAATACTACTTATGCTACCATCTCTAATGGGAAGTCCCAGAGAGTTGCTTTTGGTAGTACTATTGGTCCTCTCAGAGGACTCAGACCTCTGCTTTTATTTCTAATATGCCTAATAAGAATAACTTTTAGAGAAATCATACTTATAATAATGGGAATAATACTGTCAGGTTTAGTTCTAACTTCAAACCCATTAATAATAATAACAATGTTAGACAGAATGGGGGTTCTAGGTTAGTTTGTGAAAATTACGGTTTCAATGGACACACTATTGACAAATGTTTTAAACTAATTGGTTATCTTGATGATTTTGGGAAAAAGAAACTGGGTGTAATTTTAAAAGGAGAATGTTTCTAATAATGATGTTAGATCTCGTTCTTTTATTGGTTTTTTAGTGAACAATGGTCTACTCTTTCTTATCAAAGAAAATCATGTCAACGAAAAAGGTGTGTAGTCCTATATGGCAGGTAATTTTGTCAATGCCAGTAAGGTGTTTAATAGTAACTTCTAAAATTACTTATGTTCTAACAGTCTTATGCATCCTAAATTGGAAACTAGTGGTATTATCACTGATTTTGGAGCTAATTAGCATATTACATATACTGATAAAAACTTGGTTAATATTGTTGACATATCTAGGGGTGTAAACGAGTCGAGCCGGCTCGTGAGTTTCTCGAGATCGACTCATAAATTACTCGATTTTGAATCGATCTAAACGAGTCAAGCTCAATTTGGAGCTACTCGAGTATACATACGAGTCGAGTTCGAGCTCAATATACTCGGCTCGAGAAGCTCGTGAGCCTTATCGAGCTTATTTTGTTACCCTTTTATATAAATAAATCGAGTCGAGTCGAGCTTGATATACGAGTATTTATCGAGTTCGACCATGACATGTGAAAATAATCGAGCTTGAGCTCAAAATATAAAGCTCGGTCGAGCTCGAGCCGAGTTTTGAGCTCGAGTTTTTGTATTCGAGTCGAGCTCGATCTTGACAGTACTCGGCTCGACTCGGCTCGTTTATGTAAAATCCATGATTTTACCATGATTTTATATAATAGATTTCCACCCAATAATCCTTGAACACATATTCATATGTGATGTTTCCTTAAGATGTGAATAAACATGTCTATCATGTAACTATACTTCTACATTCATCTTTGTTGAAAATAACTTCATAACTTAAACCATGAACTCACAACTAAGTAAAACAAGTAATGAAGTGTGTTTTTAACTATAAACAACACTTAACAAATATGGAAACATACTACATAATGTACTTATAATGTATGTGTGCATGCATATTATAACATGCTTAAACTCTCATGGACTAGCCCAAGGTTGTGCTCTAGCCCAAGGTTGTGCTCTAGCCCAACATAGGCCCAACACAAGCCCACCTTCCCTTTTTGGTTAGCTTAACACAGCACCCCACCTTAGGTGGAAGGAGAAGAGTTGCCTTGGAAAGGCAAGAGGTGACACTTGGCATAATATGTCTTACCAAGGTGAATCATACATTTTGCCCTTCTCTCTCTCTTCTCTTTTTAGCCGAAACACACACATACACATTCTATCTTCATGCAAACTCACTTCTCTCATCATCTCTCTCTATTTCGGCTACAAACCACAAAAATCCAAAGTTGATTCATTAAATCAACTAAATATTTGTCCCACCTTGATTACAAATCATTTGGTAGCATCATTCCTCCTATAAACAAGCCCTAGCTAAGTCATCAAGGCCACGGCTTGGTTTGTTTTAGGGTTTTCTTCATCATCTTGAGTAGATCTCAAATCTCCTTGTTCATCTAGATCATTTGTGGTACTTTTAGGCAAGAGAGGTATACACATCATAATCTTTCATTTCTTCATGCATGCATCATCATACATCTATAAACACAAGTAAATAACATGTTAAAAATCAAGATTTGGTAAGGCTATGGCCGTTATGGGTCACGACATATTTATACAAACCATGTTCATGATTCAAAATCTTTTAATAAAAAAATTATGACTTATGTGTTATGTTTTAAACTTGATTTAAAAACCATATGAAACCTTTTATAAATCTAAACATTGCATGGGTTACAAATCTTGTTTATGAGACATTGGTTAACCAATAACCATAGATCTCATGAAATGAACTTGTGCAACTTAAAGATCATGAAAACCATGACCTTAAAGGTCACGGCTAAATTTAATGGTGACCATATGATTTATCAACTTAGTTTTAAAGATGGAATATGAAATGTAACATACTAAATGGAATGTTAAAAATCACAAATACAACTTATGTGTATAAATATAGCCGTGGGTTACACTAGACCTAAAATAGGTTAGATGTACATGCATGCTTATATAAACCTAGATCTAAGGATAAGTGTTAACTTAACATGGTATACATGAAATAAGCTAGTAGATCTTATGGGAATATTGGGAGAAAACAATATAGCCATAGGCTATACATTGTTTCTTGGAATAATAGTAGCCTTAAAAACATGCATGTAACCTAGATAATCATGATGTGTTTTTGTGAATATTTACAAGACTTAAAAACTAGTTAAAGTGACATCTTGGAAATACCATGATCTAAAAATATAGCCGTCAGCTATATATGAGGGTACATTGATCTATGTTTGATTTTAGGTCTAGACATAGTTTAGATCTTATTTTGGACTTATGATTTATTTTCTTGATGTGTACATAGTTAGATCTATTTTTGTAACACTTATAAACTACATGTAACCTTAAAATGAGGCTTGACTTATCTTAATAAGCTATGACTAATATTATCCGTGGGACATAAGCTCCTACTAGGGCTTATGACCTACTTGTAACCTTATAACACACCTAGATCTAATTTGGCATAACACATAAAACAAATTTTAAGTTCTATTCATCTATGGAGATTTAAAACTAAATATAAACAAGCTCATAATAAGCTTATAAGAATATCCTAAGTTAAAACTTACATAAAATGCAAGTAGTGTTAATGGACTATTTAAGCCCATGAAATGTTAATTCAAAACTTAATGGACCCAATAAGCCCATTTAATAAATCCTAGTAACTTAATGGAATTAAGATTACACTTAGGCCTATTTAACTAATTAAAGGACTTAAAAATATAGTTAAGCCCAATAAATGATTTAAAGGCCCATTTAAATAAATTAGTGGACT
Source organism: Glebionis coronaria (assembly GCA_025667525.1). Taxonomy (NCBI): domain Eukaryota; kingdom Viridiplantae; phylum Streptophyta; class Magnoliopsida; order Asterales; family Asteraceae; genus Glebionis; species Glebionis coronaria. The sequence goes on from CM046879.1 coordinate 37,149,314, forward strand.
TGAGATATAGTTAAGCCCACTAAAATAGCCCATTAAATGTTTAGCCCATTTAATGAGCCCATATACTATTTTGAATGTTAAATAAAAGTTTTTATAATAAAAATATAACTTATAAAAACCTTTTGGATGAAAATGACAATTTATAAAACTTAAGGACAAAAACCATAACTTATGAAACTTGTTTTAATAAACTAATAAGCACAAGGATTGAAAATGTAAATACCCAAAAGTATAGGGTTTAATAATTACTATCCGTGGCAAATTAAACCCTAGGGACCATTTTGGAAAGTTTCTAAAAGTTATTTTGTCATTTTAAAACCCTAAGAACTATTCTTGTAATTTACCGAAACTTAAAGAAGCCCTAGGGGTTGTTTTTGTAATTTTAGTAAAGTTACAAAACCTAGATAAAACTAGGGGGACCAAATATGCCATAAGCCGAAACTTTAACAAGCCCTAGGTACTATATATGTAAAATCCGAAAGTTACACTTGTTTAAAAATATAGAGGGACTAGTTTTACCATATCCCGAAACATTACCAAGCCCGAACCCTAAAATCTATCTTAATTATAATAAAACATAATTAAAATACTTAGACCATAAGAATTAAGGTATAAATTCTAAAGTTTAAATTATTTTATTAAAATAATTTATGGGAACTTTTAAGTTAAATAAAATATTATATTTGTTTTTCAAAATAAAATATTTATATTTACTTTAGGAAATAATTGTATAAACAATTATGAATATGTATTACTCATACATAAACTCATATACTTTTAGAAAATAAAATTTATATGAACGTTCGATAAATTGAATGTTAATATTTAGGTAGAACATATTACGTCCTACTTAAAATATGAAACTTAACTTTGAAGTTTAAATGAATGAGTATAATACATGAACTACAAACGTGAACTAATATTAAGTAGAATTTTTTTATGTTTACTTAATAATGAAACTTAATAGTAAATGAGTGATTATAATACTTGAACAGAAAAATGTAAATTAATATTTTAAGTAAGACCTTATATGTCCACTTAAATAAAGAAACTTAATTGTAAGTTGAATGATTACTATAAATACATGTATGCTAACTGATCTTAATAGTTAAACATTTTATGTTTACTTAGAAACGAAACTTATATAGATAAGTTAAATTAATATTTATGGTACTTGAACTACGGTTATTTAAATAAATACCGTAGCATAAATGAACTAACTAAAATCTGTATAAGCATACATATATGTTCTTTGTACTATCTATTAAAGACTGTACTATCTGATTAGGCATAACTTTGGTGTGAGCTTTAATTGGATATCCGTGTTAAACAAGCAATTGCCTACTCTCAGGTGAGTTTACAGTCCCATATAAACTTTTGGTAAAATTTTCCCTTTTGGGAAAAAAATATGCAAACATATAATGGACACAAATGGATTGTATAAACTTGATTATGATTGATTATTATTGAAACTATCAAATTGTTGTAAATCGCCCGAATGTTATAAATAGATCTATTAGGGACTGACCATCCCCGTCTGGGTGAGTCATGCTCACTGTGCCTTGGCCAGGACAACAGACGTATACCATGTTGGAACTGGAATGGGTGTCTTTTTGTAAGACACTACGTCCTCATCTGTTGAGGACTATGGAGGTTAAGCTTCAGTTTCTAATAATAAAAAAATGTTATCTACATTTTAGTAAGAATGCTTTGTGCATTATTACTTCTATGATTATTGTATGTCCAAACTAATTAAATGTTAAAATCTGTAAATTCACCAACTTTATGTTGACCCCGTTAGTATGTTTTGTACAAGAATATGAAGTTAGTACGTGGTGTGTGCATGGTCTCTAGCATCTTAGTAATCTGCATTGTAGGACTCGTCCGGGGTTCTATTTGGGAAACTCAAACAATTACTCTTCGCCATGTTTAAGATAATTTTTATTTATTTGTTTAAATAAACATGTAATCTAATTTGACTAACTCTTTATCTTATGCTCTATGGACTATATGTTATCGATCCACCCTTGTGATATCTCCGTGGATATTTCTGCATATTTTGACCCTACCCGGGGTGTCACAGTTTACACCCCTAGACATATCTCATCTTAAGATGAAGGTTACTCATCCAAATAGGACCAAAACTTGATGTGTGTTCGGTAGGCATTTATTTTAATTCAAGTTTTACATTTATATTTTGTTGATTTAACCAATTCAACCTAATAGAACGCTTCCAATGGGCAATGTATCCGGTGATTGTGGACTAGTGTGGTAAGTTAGGTGTCGATCACTAAGAGAGAGGTTAAATTCTAGTTTTAATAGTGTTTATTCTATCAAATTGTTAGTCTAAAGATAGAACCGCTTGTAAACATACGATACATGTAGATTTTTGGGGTTAGGTTAGAGCAACCATTTTCAATTGATTTTAGGGTTTCTTAACCCTAAAAAGCTCCATTCTTTCACCCATATCAACTGAAGAATAAGGTTTTATTTATTTTCATTAATTATGTCTATGTGTTTGATCATTATATAATCTATCTTTTCTTCTATTGCTATGTTATGCTAGATGTTGTGTTGTTTATCTATGATTGCGTGAAAACAATGATGTGATCTTCTTGTGTTTGTTGCTTCTTGGATTGATTGTGTACACGTTAGGCTCTAGAAAACCAGACTAGATCATCATATCTGAATTGTTGATATGTCTAGAGACAAGTTGGTGATAGATGATGCCTCGCTTCGTAGATCCATGTTCTTGGTTGTGAAATCCTTTGATCGACTTGTCAGTTGCATTGAAATAGGGTTGTTTCGATGTGGCATAAACATTTAAATGTCTGTTAATGCATGTATTATTGAGTAGATATTGGGTTTGTCTATAGCTCTAGGTTAGAGTTAGTATGTAGACGATTGTAAGGATGTATGCCCGATGGGTAAGAAAAAGTAAACGTCCTCATACCACTATACTAGGGCTACTTGTTTCGCATATAACTTGCAATTAATACAAACGAAAAGACTTACATATTTAGTCGCGAAGATGTGACGAGTAACAAACACATTAACAAAATATTATAGTAAGAATGCATGATTAGATAAACACATTTTATTTACTTGGTGAAATTCGACAACATTAGTTTAGGTTTAGTTAGAGCGTTAGTGAGCTTTGGTAGAATTGCGCTAATGACACAACAACAACTAGTTGAGGATTGTTGGGGTTTGCTTCCTGTTTTGCTAAATACAGTTGTTGGGTTTGCTTCCTGTTTTGCTAAAGCCATATCTAAATAGGAAGAAGGAGCATTAAATGACATTAAAGCAAGTATTTAACGATCGTTAATTAATGGCCGTACTTAACGATCGTTTAACTAACACCTTAAGCTTTTTTTAACTTTGAAATTAAATTAATTCTTATTACTACCACACGGTTTTTACGTAATTGGCCCTTAATGACTATAGGTCCGTTGCAAAGTTAATCCCTAATGACAAACTTAGCAACGCGACACTAACCTGATGACTATTTTTTTAAACAATTCCAAATCAGTTTACGAAAATAGTCCTAGAGGTTATATGTGCTTTACTATGTTAGTCCGCTTTTTACTTCGGCCTTGTTAGGATTAGTATGCATATTAGTCTAAGTAATAGGGGTCTTGGTGTAACTTTAGCTCTAATAAAGAATGTATAGGCCGGTTGTTTGATCTATATAAACCATCCTATGTAAACGATGGGGATATCCTAGATTGAGAGTCGACTGTGGTATCTCCTTTGTAGCAGCAACTTGGTTTCAACTCTTACACGAGTTGGTTTACTCCCCCTCATCTCTACAATAAGGAGGTGAGGGGGAGGGTCATTGAAAAAGCATTCTTTTTCAATAACTAATCAATTATACGATTAGGGATTCGTACCTTGTGTCACTTTTCTGTCGATTGCTTGCTTTGTGTGTTTAATGATCGATGTTTGTTCCGCATCTAGTATCTAGGTTGTAGTCGAATTACTACAAGTGGTATCAGAGCCAGGTTCACGGGTCTCGCTGGTTTACTAGGATCGATCGGGTGCAGCAGGTATCGACATAAAAGGGTTTTCTTCTTCTTAAAGATCGTCGAGGTGACAAAGGATCGGTGTTCGAATTTTTGCATCGATTGGATTTGGTGGTTGTTTTTCCTTTGTGGCGGTGAGTTACAGAGGAGTGGAGAAGAAGATAAAAAGAAAAGACGGTTGTTGGTTTTTGGTTTTAAAAGTCAACTGGACAACTAATAAGGGTTTATTGTTGGGCTTATATTACAAAGGGTTATTATCAATTTTAATAATTTGGGCTAAGGATTTATTGGGTTAAATTTTTAAAATTAGGTTGTTATGTTTTTGTTTTTATAAAACAAAATTTTACTTTGTAGTATTTTACACAAGGGGACTTCGTAATTTGTGATTGTGAGGTCTAAATATCACAAGGTTTAGTGAATTATCGAAGGGACTTTGTCGGTTTGTGATTGTGAGGTTTTTTCAAAAGGTTTAGCAAATCAATAAACGGGATAAAGAGCGTTCAAGTCTTGTCGAGGTTGCAAGATTTCTTAGGTTATTAGAGATCAGTTTTGCAAAAATAAAAGTACGACAAGGGTTACTTCAAAAGTCGTCGGGAACTTTCTTGATTCAAGGATTGTCGATTTATTGGATAGGTTAATTTCCAAGGTTCAGTCGATATTTGAGTAAGAAAGGGTTTTCTTTTGAAGGGTTACTTGGTTTGATCGATCTATAAGATTTTTATCTTAGGGTTATATCGATAAATTAAGGGTGTTTTACACACGTGATACTTTGCTAGATCGTGCTTTTTTGTAGGTCAATTCACAAAAGGTTAAACGGTTAGCAAAGGGTTAGAATAAGATGACGCTGAGCATATTTGACATCGAGAAATTCGATGGGAAGAATGACTTTGGGTTATGGCAGGTAAGGATGAAGGCTTAGTTGGAACATCTGGAATTAGATGCAGCATTGGAAGAATTACCCGCCACCATATTAGTGGATTAAGATAATGTCATTCAGAAAAAGGCTTACAGCGTATTGATCTCGTGTTTGGATGATCGGGTCCTACAGGAGATCACCAAGGAGACGACTGCAGCGGGGATTTGGAAAAAGTTAGAGACTTTATACATGACAAAGTCTTTAGCTAATCGTTTGTACTTGAAGAAAAAGTTATATACTTTTCAAATGCATCAAGGTAAGAGTCTGTCTGAACATATTGATGAGTTTCTCAAGCTCGTAGGTGACTTAGCGGCTATAGATACTGCTATATCGGATGAGGATCGGGCACTATTGTTACTCACATCTTTACCACCGTCTTACGATAATTTCGTGGAGACTTTGCCATATGGTCGGGATATTTTGAAGCTATAAGACGTGGTCGCGACACTTAATTCTAGGGAACTTCAGAAGATGACAGAAGCAAAGGGTGATTGTTGTGAAGGGTTGTATCTGAGGGAGAGATTCGGTCAAAGAGATATGGAGTAGGGTGCAAATAGTTCGTGGTCAAGGTCACAAGGAAGGAGCGACAAACTCAGGTGTTATATATGTCAGTCTGAGGATCATTTGAAGAGGGATTGTCCCAGGTATAATCACAAGAAATCTCAAGGTTTTGTCAAGAATAAAGATCAGGTATCCGGTTCTGGAGCTGATAGGTATGACAATGCTGATGTTATGATGGCTATGAGTGTTGATGAAATTTTGGACTGGATCATCGATTCAGGGGGGCTCATACCATATGACATACATGAGAGATTATTTGGTTGATTTTAAAGAGTATGACGGTGGTAATATACTGCTAGGTGATGGCAGGGAATGCCGTATACGTGGGACAAGTAAGGTTCGAGTACGAATGAGGGATGGGTTAAGTTTCTTGTTGGACAACGTCGGGTATGTTCTGGAATTAAGACGAAACTTGATATCGTTGGGCACTCTTGAAAAAGAGGGTTTTACCGTGAAGATGCAGTCAGGGAAGATCAAGGTTATTAAGGGTTCACTGGTGGTACTATCAGGAACTAGAAGGGCTAATTGCGTATATACCCTGAACGGTCAGACTATGACCAGGAAGACAATGAAGGGTATGAAGCAGTTAGGAAAATTTCAGACTTGGTGGAATATCAAGACAGGTGATATTCTTGATTCTTGTAATCAGAAGTCTACACAACAATGTATGAAGAGTGGGGTCGCCAAACATTTGGATGTTGCAGGGTTACAGCAGCAGAATGGGTTAGTTGAGAAGACAAACGTGACACTCTTGGATAAGGTACGTTGTTTTCTGATTAAGTCTGGTCTGTCCAAGGTTTTTTGGACAGGGGATACAACCATGTCTACATATCTAGATAATAGGTCACCATCAGCAGCGATTGGATTCAAGAAGACTATATATATGTTTGGGGTTTTTGGTTGGCTTGCTAGTATTGAGCAAGGGATGCTTGAACCGGTTAAGTTCAAGTGCATATTCCTGGGATACCGTAAAGGTATGAATGTTGATCAACTTTGGAGGTTAGATGACGTTACTTCAAAGGGAGTGCTTTACAGGAATATGGGTTTCAATGAAAGTGGGCAATACAAGAAAACTTTCATTGGTTCTGGTGTATGTACAAGTTCAGTGCAGGTGTTACAAGGAGTTGGGTTTGAGGTGGAATCTCGGGAGGATTATGCATTTGAGGTGGAACCTCGAGGGAATGTTGATCATGTAGATGTTCCAAAGGAAGTACAAAATCAAGATTTGATATACTATCATCTAGCACGTGATAGGGAGCAACACATAGCACGGGAACTATTCAAGTATAGAGAAGACATTAATGATGCTGCTTTTGAAGTTGCTGCAGTAGAGAAGATTTATGTACACGAGTCATTGACTTTCAATGATACAGTTGCTTTTGAGGTTCTTTCCAAGTGGATAGCTGGATTGAAAGAAGAAATGGATACTCGGTTAGATGTGCATGTGCTCAGCAACGGTTGCAGGAAAAGTAGTGACGACAGATACAATTATTACTAGGAGGATACACCAGGTATGTTCATACATCTATTTCTCTATATAGATTGTATGGTATTTTCTTGCGGATGCAAGGTTGAGATCTCGGTTACCAAGGGTTTGCTGGTTAAAGCAAAGGGAAATATACTTGGTATTAAGATCATCAGGAATCAGAGTGGTAATACTCTGAGGGTGTCACAGTCCATGTTTACAACGGAAAGTTGGTACAAACTTCGTTGAAGGGACACTTCATACTGTCGTTGAGTTAGTCTATCAGGAGGTCTGTGATGTGGAAAAGAATGGTAAGTGGTCATATATATATATATGCCGTTGGAAGCCAGGAGTATCAGATGGTCTACACGAGACCTGACATAGCATCTGCAGGTGTGGGTATGTTGGATAGGTTTTATCGTGGATTACAGACTTACGTACAGGTTTTTGTGGATTTTGACTACACCATGGGTAGATCGATCACTGTCATGGGTAGATCAATCACGGGGTACCGGTTCATGATACATGGATGTGCAGGAAGCTAAAAAGCAACGATGATGCACATGATGGCTTTGTTGACAACTGAAGCAGCATATAGGACACTTACGAAGGCTGCAAAGGAGGAGGCTATGTGACTACAAGGACTCGACATAGAGTTAAGATTTGAGCTAAAGATAGTAGCGGGTTTTGCTACATGTGCCTTGACGGTTGCGGTCTGAGGATTCAGCACAGGTTAATGTTGTGGTGTATCGGTATTGACTAATGATGATACTAAGGTGGAAATTGTTAGGATTAGTATGCATATTAGTCTAAGTAATAGGGGTCTTGGTGTAAATTTAACTCTAATAAGGAATGTATAGGTCGGTTGTTTGATCTATATAAACCATCCTATGTAAACGATGGGGATATCCTAGATTGAGAGTCGACTATGGTATCTCTTTTGTAGCAGCGACTTGGTTTCAACTCTTACACGAGTTGGTTGACTCCCCCTCATCTCTATAATAAGGAGGTGAGGGGGAGGGTCATTGTAAACGCATTCTTTTTCAATAACTAATCGATTATATGATTAGGGTTCGTACCTTGTGTCACTTTTCTGTCGATTGCTTGCTTTGTGTGTTTAACGATCGATGTCTGTTCCGCATCTAGTATCCAGGTTGTAGTTGAATTACTACAGGCCTCACACCCCGCAGCGAACAGCGAGTTGACATACATGTTAATGAACAAGTACGTGAATATACGTGATTCTTTAATGCCGCCAGAGAGAACGAGGGTGTTCCGTGGGCCTTGGGACAGTCGTGTATATTTTCGATATAGTGTTAATATTTTGAAAAATATCAATTTTTTTAACGTATTCGATCCATCAAAATTTGTTTTTAGTGTTATAGTTCGACAGTTTTGTGCATCCAATCATATGTGGTTCTAATTACGTCCGTTAATTTGGCATAATAATGACAAGCAGCATATATATAATTCATTGTTCAAGGACTAGCTAATATTTATAGATTACGTGCATGCATCTTAATCAATAGATAATAAGACGTTGGATCCTTGAGATCTGGCAAGACGTTGGTGGCTGAATTCGTTGTTGACGAAGGTGATTAGAAAGCCTTTGGCATGGAGGATTTTAGCAAGTTTTAGCATCGGATTGATATGAACTAGTGCTGGATTTGGTATGCACACTGCATATGGTTTCTTTTCTTGTTCTGATTTCATAGAAACGTTTTTCATCCGTTGTCTCACTACAAGAAAAAGTGGGTTTAGTGACAAGTCGTATTTCGTCACTAAAGGCAAAAAGTCATCACAGATCTTAATTTATTGACGAAAATAGAGTCGTCACTTGTCGTCACAAAAGGTCCGTCACTAAATTTTTTTAGAGACGAGATTGCAAAAGATCGTCACTAATAAGTGACAAAACTAGAGTTGTCACTAAATATTTTGACGACCTATTTCGTCACAAATTTTGTCACTGATGACGAAAAGTCGTCACAAATTTTGGTCTCATTGACAAAACAAAAAGTCGTCACAAATATGATATCACCAATGACAACAGGACCAATACTACAATGATCATAATGTAAAGATAGAATCTATTTGGCATAAATACAACAAGAGTTTTTGCACGCAATTATAATACTATTAAACATGGTATATATTTCAAACGACAAATATTAAATGCACAACAAGTTTAACATCAATGCGCATCATACAAGCTTAATAACATGTATACGTCATTAATCCTACAAAGTGGAACTCCATTACATGTATGTAAGTGTAATGAAAACATTCATAAAAGAGTATTTCATGCATTTTATGTTCAACTCAATGTCTCGAAACTATTTCCAGCAATGTTATGTTCAACTCACTGACTTGAAATCATAGTGTCCGTAAAATGAAATCATCACTGCAAAACAACACAATAAGATCAATAGTCAGATTTAATGCAAAACTTCCCAGTATGACATGTAAGTGTTCTAGCAAGGCAAAAGATACTAAACTTCATTGATTTCGTGCATAGGTAGAGATGATCAAGAAAATAGTACAATAGACTTAGCATATAGATCAAATTCTCGTGAAAGGTGGCAAATATCAGGCCTCACATATTATTAGCATTTGAATCATATAGTCTCTTGTCATTAAAGTACCTAAGATATACTTCAGCGAATCATGCTTCCAGCAGTACTTAGTAACATGTTTTTAAGTTATACTACTTATTAAGATAACTGGAGATTTATAATAATAACTTAACCAAATTAAACTTCTAGTTCAAATATAACAGTATAATATTTAATCCAATAGCAGTAACAATATCATCATGATGACCATATTTGGACCTACCCATAAACCAATAGGCCTACATATCTACCGAGTTAAAGGCGATATACCAACCAATTTGGACCAGCCGAAACCTACTTCCTAACTCGTCTGACCCGTCCACTAGCCACTTCTAGACAGTGTGCTACTATACATCTATTCATATTTTTACAAGGACCTAAGATGAAAACTTGAAGCTATAGAAAACCTATGAAAGCCACTTGGTCCCAAAACCTAATAACAGGCCCTAACCTGTTTCTTTTGTAGATGTTGATTGGGACCGTCCCAAAACCTATAACTATATCTTTCAGCGTATAAACATAAAAACATATATGTGGTCCAAGCCTGGGTGATTGATAATGGGTCAAATATAAAAGATCGGCTAGTGACTTTAGAATAAATGTAAACTTTGAATTATTCATTGGGTTCACTCGACTGCTGGCAGAAAGCGAAATGGCATGCAGAACCGATCAATTACATAAAAAAAGTGATGGTTGAGGCAAGTCATATATCAAAGTTTATTGATTTAATGCTGCTTCAACAACCATCTTTACAAGTAAAAAGGCAAGCATTACGAAGATAGAGGACTTACAAATTCTTGAGGAAGTTGCACGCTAGGGAGACGAGATAGTTGTTCCAGCACGTATCCCATTTTTGTTTTGAGGTCTTCATTCTCTGTCTGCAAAGTAGTACAGATTTCTGTGAGTTGCTCCACCTTTTCCTCACTAGCCTCTGCCCGCTTCCTTTCGTACTCCACTTGTTTACGTAAACTCTCATTAGCCAAAATTTGCTTCTTTGGAGCCGAACGCCCTTTCAAATGCCCAGGAATGCGCTTAAGCCATTTATAACAAATCTCTGTCGGTGTTGAAGATGATGCAGCTGCGTCGCTTTTTATATTACTCTACAAAACCAAACTCTATTTTATCATACAGATCCCAAATATATACTGGTATATGATTATATGTAAGTTTGAGTAATATATATAAACAGAAATTACCCAAAAAATTTTAGCTTTTTCGTTGACAAGTTCCTTCTTCTTCTTTATCTTATGAGCAATCCAAAACTGATCTATCTCTGTTACTACCTTACCCTTTCTTCTTTTCTGGTTTATAAAAAATGCAAAATAAAGAAAAAGTTAGTAACCGACATTCTTAGAATATGAACAAGTTAGTAAAAATGTACTTACAATGTCCATTCTTCTTGCGACTGATCTTGTGCCAACAGTTGTTAGAATATCATTCGCTGCTCTGTTTTTCTTATTCCTAGCGCCCATTGCCTGCAAAATCAAAAAGGTTTTAAAATTAGTATTTTGACAATTTAATTTTCCAGAAACTAACTAATAAATAAAAAAGAAACATGAAATGGGTCGAAACCTGAAACTTTTCACTTGCAAACTTTTGACATAATAGCACCCAGTCACGAGCTTTGATACCCACTGGGGGATGATTGATGGCCGCCTCTTGTGTAGGATATTTCTAATAATGCAGATGAAACAGATATTGCCTGCTCCTATGCTGGTTGCCCAACTGAGAGTCAATAGCATCAACCATGGTTTTGGACTTTGGATCAAAAGTGGAATTTTCCTACCAACACAATACCATGAAACTATTAAGATGATAAATGAGACAATTTAAGCAAGTAATACATGAAATTAGAATGCAGGACTTCATATATACTAAGCATACCGTGGTTTTTTTGATAATGTCTTTCTTCAACAGGTGTGGTTGTTTTCTCCAAGTAGTTCCATCGAACTTTGCATGTTCACGCATAACACAACCTCCCTTTGTAATTAAATACTGGCTATCTTCACCAATAAGACGCCCTGCACATTCATCAACCTCAAATAATAACTTTCCCTTATCCACCGACTTCTTTTTTGCTCCGGCCAGGGCTCTAGATTCTTTACGTGTATTTGATGTGCCTGGATACATATATATTCAACATAAATTATGATTGACTGCCTAAAAAAACATCCAGTGATTCAGAATTTTAACTTTGAACATACCATATGAAGTTGAGCCTACATTCTCGCCATGTTCAATCTCTTCTTCTTGTATAAAATCAACTTCTTGTTCCTCTTCTTGCTCACCTTCCTCGTCATATTCCTCATCATGTTCCTCATCATGTTCCTCGTCATATTCCTCGTCATCTTCCTCTTCATATTCCTCATCATATTCTTGGTCGTCCTCCTCAGTGTCCTCATCTTCAAGGTCTAATTGCCTATTACCATATCTCTGTGTTTGTCGGACATCATAGTTGTTGTTTGATTTATGTAAACTAGACCCTCGAGATACTTCTTTCCCACGACGAGCCATCTAAACATTACCAAATTATTGTAATTATTTATATTTACATTTTGAAAATATAAGATGGTTTGGATAGATACCAGTTTTAAGTAGTGTTTGTTATGTACCGAATGACCAGAAATAATCTGCCACAGAAAAATTATTGTAAGAAAATTAATTGTATAATAGAAAAACATTGCAAAAAATGTTGCCTGTTACCATATCTTTGCCTTTGTGGGACATCATTGTTGTTTCTCTATTTGCCTCTGCGCTACTGAGTAAACTTTGGCCACCTACAACACTCAAAACTTAATATAAGTATCCTAATACACGTTTATTTAAAAAAAGTTGAATTCTTGTACCTCTGGGAATATCAGGGATAAAATCATTTGATTTTTGAGACGGTTTAAAATGATTTTTTGATGAATTCTGAAATGTCTTAAACTTGTCATTTTTATCAAAAGAGTTCCTTGAAGGTCTCGAGTTCTGAAAAAATACAAAAAATGCTATTCAACACATGAATACCAATCAATAAGTTATCAATAACACGAAATGTACTATAGCTTATCAATCTAGACTGGGGCAAACAGTGGAGGTATGCCATATCAATTTGGAACAGGACCAAACAATGGAGGACCAAACTTAGATGCCTGTAAATGCATGTATCTGCTTTTAAAAGGTCATGTGATGTGGTGCTCATACAGATTACTATAATTTTGCGCATATTAAACCCAAGTGTTTCACCTACATAACCAAAGAGTAAGACAAGACTAGCTCAATGAAGTGCATTGCCGATAAAACTGGATTTCAGTTTCCCCTGGCTTCTCTAACTAAAATGACTAATGTCTCAAACCTGGTAAGGAAGTAGTTCCACCAAGTCCATCGATCAAATTTATTGCACATCAACAATTGATGTTATCAGATAATTGATTTCCAAAGTACTTCCAAATTTACACCTAAAACCAAACAAATTGTACTAATACCATATAGGTGAATACTTGATTGTTTTTTTTGTTTAGACTGAATTAATTTTATTGGTATTATATCGCCGGAAAACAATAAGGTCAAAGTTAAATAGTTCAGATAGAAAATGGTGAAATGTGCGTTTGCCGGGAGTCGAACCCAGGTCTATTGCTTGGTAGTGCACTTACTTTTTTAGGTCATCCAATTCAGGGCAATTATTTAAAATGTATGTATGAATCTTCTCGAGTTCTTTGTAACTTAAGGCACATTTTTGTGGACTACCAAATGGACGCCCTTTGCATGCAAAAACTGAAAGCTCACCACCACTATCCATCCTTTCATTATTTCGCTCAACCTTGTTGAAGACGGTATCAACCTCATTCATAAACCCGGAGCAAAAAGCTAGACACTCGCTATCTAGGTATCTCTCTGCAATACACCCTTCTGGAAGAGCTTTGTTATTCACATATCCCTTTAAAACACCCATTTTGTTGAAAATAAGAACTAGTTACTTATATGAAAATTAATAAGTGAATAAAAACATTAAGAATATATATTTACCTTTCAAATGGGAACATCCATCGATATTGAGGCGGGCCTCCTATCTTTGCTTCATATGGCAAATGAACCAAAAGATGTATCATGATGTCAAAAAATGAAGGAGGTAATAGCCTCTCCAACTTACACAGGATGAGAACAATCTTTTGTTCTTGTTTCTCAAGAACATCTAAATACATGGTTCGTCCGCATAATCTTTGAAAAAACTCACTTAGCTCATATAACACAACCCGAACTTCTTTTGTCAAGCAACCCCTAATTGATGAGGGTAAGAGTCGTTGGATGAAGACATGAAAATCATGACTTTTCATTCGAGACAACTGCAATTCCCCATCTTTTATGCATCTTGATATATTTGAACAAAACCCATCAGGAAACTTAAGTGACTCTAGAAAGTGTAACACTTTTTCTTTCTCGTCCTTCGTGAAGTGGTAGCAACCCATAGGCATTTTGTATGAATCCCCAGATTCTTGTAGATGTAAACTCTTCTTTAACCCAGCATCCATCAAATCTTTACGAGATTTCCATGTATCTTTAGTCTTTCCCTTAATGTTGAATAACGTGGCTGCAAAACTCTCAGATGCATTTTTTACAACATGCATGATATCTAGGTTGTGTCTAAGTTTCAGTTCTTTCCAATATTTAAGCTTAAAGAATATACTCTTTTTTTCCATCCTTTATTGTCCTCTGAATACTTACGCTTTCTTGTGTTCACAAATTGATACGGGTCACTTATAACACAATCGATATCATGCAAAATTTCACGTCCAGACTTAGGTTTGATTGGCTCTCGTGTTTCAGCAGCCCCATCAAAACTAGTTTTATCCTTTCTCCATCGATGTGAGGTAGGCAAAAATCTTCTATGGCCCATATAACATATTTTTCTACTATGATGCAAGTAATGAGATGATGTTTCACTCATACATATTGGGCAAGCATCGTAACCCTTCACACTCCAACCAGAAAGCATGCTATAAGCCGGGAAATCATTTATGGTCCACAAAAGAGCTGCACGAAGTGTAAAACGTTCTTTTCTATATGTGTCATAAGCATCAACACCTTTCCACAAGTCTCTAAGTTCTTCTATAAGTGGTTGTAAATACACATCAATATTGATGCTAGGAGTTTTGGGACCGGGAATTAGCAATGACATGAACATGTACGGGTCCTTCATACATTTCCACGGGGGCAAATTATATGGGACAATAAATACAGGCCATATGCTTCGAGAATTACTCAAGTTACCAAATGGATTAAATCCATCGGTTGCCAACCCTAAACGTATATTTCGTGGATCATTGGCAAATGAAGGATATTTCCTATCAAGGTGTTTCCAAGCCTCACTATCCGCGGGATGTCTAACTATATTATCATCATTAACCCGTTTCTCTTTATGCCACCTCATATCTAAGGCAGTCGTCTCATTTATAAACAACCTTTGAAGCCTAGGTTTAAGAGGAAAGTATCGAAGCACCTTTTGTGGTGCCTTCGAATTCTTTACATATCGAGTCTCTTTGCACTCGGGACAGTGAGTATGTAAAGCATACTTCTTTCGATAAAGAACACAGCCATTGACACAAGCATGTATCTTTTCTCCCCCGAACCCTAAATCACGTACATACTTTTTTGCTTCATAAAAGTTCTTTGGAACTAAGGATGGATTTGGCAAAGCTTTCCTAAATACACCAAGCAATAGATCAAAGGATCTGTTGGACCAACCACTCGTTGTCTTCAAATGTAAAATAGTAACAGCGAACGAAAATTTCGAGTAAGTTGGACATCCTTGATAAAGGGCTTGGTGTGAATCATCCAATAGTCTATGAAGAGTATCTAAATCTTTGTCAAACCTACGTTTACCACTAGTTTTCCAGTCATCACCCCATGTACTTTGACCTATATTATCTAACATAACACCAAGGTCATTATCACTCATATCATCATCACTCTCATCTATTAATGTATCATCTACATCATATTCACCGTTATCTTCACCCTCATCTACTTCATATTCACCGTTATCTTCACCCTCATCTACTTCATCTTCACTATCAGAAGTCTCACCATGTTCAGTCCACCTTATATAATCAAGAGAAATTCCCTTTTGCATCAAATGCGAATATACAATATCTTTCTTTTGCGAACGAAAATTATGGCAAATTTTACAAGGACATGGAATTTCTAAAGACTTGTCTTTGTCACGATATGCGAAATCAAGAAATTTCATTACACCCAATTCATATCTAGGGTCTTTCAGCCTATGAGCTATGTTCATCCAAGACTTGTCCATATGCTCTAGTTGAACACAATTTCCCTAATACATGAGAACATATGACGCTCAAAATGTGTAGAGACGATGATATATTTGTTATCAACCAAGTTTTATAACACTTGAAAAATAGACTAAACATAGCAAAAGTACAGTATCTATAGTTGACGAAAACTAGGTGAGCAAAATATGTGAACGGTAATGCATGAATAATTGCAAATATTAATGTGAATAAATTTAATGCAATAAACACATAAAAATTTGAAAAGTTGATCTACGAAAAACTCGTCACACCAACAACTTAACGAAAGTGAAGGTAGTGTTTCCATACTTTCTAATTTAGGACCTGTCAACATAAATCATTATAAGTACATTGTTACTTGACCTGTAACTTTTCATCTCCATTCAACAAGTTAACTTTTCATCACCAACTTTTCTTTTCCTAGTGACTAACACTATCCTCGTGCAAGTATTCTCGGGCAGGATTATTTACCTGAGGGCACAGTCGGTCAGGCCCGGGCAGCTGGTGCTCCTGTCCCAACAGATACGTCAGATGGGACCTCGTCTTACGGAAAAAACCCGGGAAGCAGAAGGAAAATGTATAAGGCCACAAGTGTTGCTGCTGAGTTAACTGAAGTCAATACTGAAGTTACTGCAGTCGCTGATCAAGTAGTGGAGGATGAAGGTTTGGATGAGAGATCGGAAGAATTGACAGATGAGTTTTCTGACTTCGTGGTATATGAGAAAGATACTGAGGCTGAGGAGTTAACTGGATATGATCTTGATAAAAAACTTGGACGGCCCTATCTGTTTATTGATCCGAAAGTTAGGAAGCCGATAAAGGAGCCTCTTACTAGTGAAGAATTATGGTTAGTGATCCCGCAACAGATCTCGTTACTCGTAAAGCTACTTCAACAGTCATAACTGAAATCATAGACAATAATCATCCACATAAAGTTATGGTTGAACATTTATATATACAAAAACACCTCAATTTTTTCAAAACTGAAAAAGCGAAAAGCGGAACGAAATGTGATTATAGTAAACCTAATAAAGTGTTGTAACGGGATAGATCAGCCTATATAATTTCGTAACTGCAATACTAATGTTATGCCTCTTTAACAATAGCATTATCACTTTAATATCTTTCTTCTTCCCACTTTTACATCTCTATACTCCATTGTTCCGACTAACATTACTGCCAGAAAAATGATTTGCACCTTTAAGAGCTCAGTTTTTGGCTGACCATGAGAGTGTTGAGGGCACTTTAACTATTTAACTGAGGGCACTAGTATAATTTCTTACAATTATTAATTTTTTTTCTATGTATTTTTGGTATCCACCAGAGCTTGGTTGGGCGCAACGCCCCCCAGTACCTAACATATGGCTCCGCCCCTGCCTAACAGGCACCTCAACTATAACTTTATCATACAGGGTAAGCAGATATATACTACTTAAAGTACACCACAATTGAAGAAATAACCAGTTTCAACTAAACCCCTCAGCTTATTATGGCTAACCAGATACCAAAACTTGTAAGGAACTTCGGTGGTAAGCCAAATGACAGCGCCAATCTTAGAAACCAATCAACTATTAAAGCTCTTTACAATAGGATTCAATGTTTATGCATACACGTCCACTAAAGCTTCACAGATCACAAATGTCTTGAGATCACTAATGCAAACAACCAAGCATACAACAGCACAACCACTGTATAACCTGTACAGCATAAAATGTTCTATCACTCTGACTCGATGCTAGAAGATACTAATACCGTATAAACAAGTGTAACAAAAAGAAACAGGAAACTCTCTTTGCTATGTATATGTTTCGTAGCAACCATTTAGGAGCGCTCGAAGCAACTAGCTGTTAGCGATTTGCACAAAATACTTGTTTAGAAGCAAGCAACTAGCGTTCCTAATTTTTCTAAACGCTACTTCGAGTAGAATTTAGAGCAACTAGCGTCTTCACTTACTAATTATGACTATACAACTACGTTACCAAACACTTCATCAAAACAAACACGCGTTGTGCTACTGCTAGTGTTTACCGCTACCTTGGCCAAATAATTCAATATAAATTCTAAACTTTGACCAAAAAACTGATCCTTACAGCATACATCAAGAAGAGGTAAAATTCATATCGATTCGGCGTTAACAATTCATAATATAACAACAAACAACAGATGTAAACACAATTACATATAACTTTTGAAAACTAATTAATCAATCAATCCGAATGCGAATCATCCTCATCCGACTCAGACGAAGAGGTCGAATAGAATTTTCTGTAATACACTAATAACATAACCAAAAATACACTAATAACATAACCAAAACCTCTGCTGTTTTGAACCGAAAAACAAGTTAACTCGCGTTTGGGAGATTAACATACACTAAGCTAGCTCAATGTATAAGCTATTAAGCAAAATCAAGCTGAACCATATCATGAACCCGAAAAGATCTTTGACATGATGCACTGGCTGAACCGAAATAGAGATACTAAATGCCAACTGATCCTTATCAGTTTTAATAAGCTAATAAGTTATAATAAGCCATCACGCCGCGCCTTTTAGATAAGTTATCCTAAACGCCAACTGATCCTTAAGCTATTTTATGTCGTTTAAACCACAAATGATATGTTATCCTAAACGCCAACTGATCCTTATCAGTTTTAATAAGCTTATAAGTTTTAATAAGCTACCTCTATAAAATAACTAATAAGTTTTAACAACTAATAAGCTAATTAAGTTCAGGAATAAGTTTTAATAAGCTACCTTTAAGCTGAGCGAATCGAACAACAAATCGATCACGAATCGAACACCAAATCGATCACGAATCGAACACCGACTAAGCACAAAACGAACACCAAATAAGCACAAATCGAACACCGAATAAGCACAAATCGAACACCGAATCGATCAGGAGCCGATTGAAGATCGACATCAGTGAACGATTTATTGATGGGTTTTATTGGTACGGTTAACTTCTTTGAAGATCGACATCACTGAACGATCTATTGGTGAGTTTTATTGGACTGTTTGGCCGTTTGGGCATCACGTTTTTTTTATGATGTTTGGTAATTTTTTTTATTAAATATTTTACAAGATAAAAATTTAACTGTAATTTTTTTTTGGTATTAAATATTTTAACTAGATAAATATTTATTTATAATTTTTTTTGGTCTTAAATATTTTACTTTACAATAAGTTTTTTTAACATGTTTATATAGGGATGAACATTTGGACTTGAATCCCGAAACCGGGCCGGAACCGTACCGATTTTTGGTTCCTGAATTATGGTTCCGGTCCCGTACCAAATTAGTGGTATCGATTTTTTTTTCACTTTATTTCGTGGTACCGGTACCATACCGAACGGGAATCAGGTACCAAAAATCGGTATGGTTCCGGTTCGGTTTCGGGATTCGGGTCCAAATGTTCATCCCTATATAAACATGTTAAAAAAACTTTTTTTATTGACGAACTTTTTGTCACTAATTGTGACGAACTTTTATCTCCTCATTTAGTTTCGTGACTGATTTGATTTAATAATATTTATTACGCAAGTTTGTGACAAGTTAATGACGAGTTATAAGTTTCATCACTAAGTTTTACTTAGTCACGAAATATTGGTGATGATAATTTATTTCGTCACTAATCACTACTACAAAAATGGGCTTTTAGACCGGTTCAACTGGTCTTTTAAACCGGTTACTCAACCGGTCTGTATTAGGGGAGGTCTAAAAGGTAAAAACCATATAAACCGGGTAAAGAACCGGTCTAAAATAGTGTTATAAAGACCGGTTGTGTACATTATAACCGGTCTAAATGTCAACAATTTTTATTAAAAAAATGCAATCCTAAAACAGCACTATTTGTAAGCAGTTTTTAAGCAATCCCATATCTCCCTCAATAAGCATTTTTCTAACTGAAAATTCTTATAAAGAGGACAATTTATGATTGCTTATTGCAACAACTTACAAAAAGGCTGTTTGGGTTGCGCTATATGCTCGACAATAGGCAAATAATAAGAAACATACATTAGTGTTACAAGAACTTCGGAACAAGAAGATAAAGTACTCTCTGTTTGGGCAGAGATCAGTTACATACTCGTTTTAATTACAAATACACACTATTAATACGAAGCTCAATGACACCACCATTTTCCATCAGCAATGTTCTCTTTAATAACAACCGTAAAGTCAGCCAAGGCCTTCACAGTCATATCTACAAATACAAATAGTTCCTGATAAATGAAAGTCTGCGCAAACACTGCAACGTCAAACAAAAATGAAATAAAATGTTACAAATAGCCAATTATTGAGTATACGCTAAAACAAAAAACGACATATTGACAACAACAAAAACATAGTTCTCGAAAAGGATGAGCAAGATAATTAGGTACTCTCCGATCAAAGCAGTTTATATTATATAAGATAGACCAAGCAGAGGCAGTCCTTTAAAATATAGTGCAACTACATATAGACAACAATCACATGTATTTGGACGTTCTTGGTTACATGTCAGCAAGTTAAAGAACTAATGCAGAAAATATACATAAATTTTAGAGATAGCTTATAAGATTATATGTCAGCAAGTTAAAGAACTAATTATTTTTCATGTGTACCAACTCACATGATGAAAATTAGTACTCCGTATTACATAAATTGGCAACACTTCTCTAGTAGTTCTCTAGTTGTCTAAGGACTTTTATCAAGCATGTGGTGGGCATTTCAATAGAAACTACAATTAAAGAAAAAGAGTACTCATTTAATTTAGCACATCTATTGTAAGATTAAGCAACCAAAAAGCATAAATAAGCATAAACCAAGAACTAATTTGATTAAATCAAAGTTCAGAATTCAGATTAAGAAGATCCTTAATTAGGATCTCAGATCTCTTTAGCAGTTGTGTTGCATACCTGAGGTTTGATAGGTTCAAGCAAAACTGTGGATTCAGACTATGGAAAGTAACAATTTTTATGTACGAAGTTATCAGGCGGTGTGTGAATTTTGTTGAAGTTTGGGAGGTTTTGAGTTTGGCGGTGTGTGAAAATATTTGAGATTTCATTTGGCCGCCTAAAACACAAAAGTTTTTTTGAAAAAGAAAGTTATTTGAGCCGGTGTTTTATCTAGCAGGTCTATTAGGCGGGGTCTGAATAATGATTTATTATTTGGACCGGTGTTAAGAATTTAACACTGTCTATATTAGTTTTGGCGGGCTTAATTGCCCAAATGAACCTGTTTGTTTCTGAAAAGGTCTAAATAAGGGGGTTTAAATGGTCTTTTTTGTAGTAGTGAATAGTGACAAAAATAAAAGTCGTCAAAAAAATGTTTGTCACTAAACCCACTTTTTCTTGTAGTGCTCTCTTCTTATCTTAAATTATCAAAAACGCCAACTTAAGTTGACAGCATGTTTTAGCAATGGTGTTATTCTCTTATAGGTTAATCAAAGGGTCCAATAACTCAATTATGTGAGACTTTGCAGGAAAATTACAACCTATATGAGTTAATCACACCAATCATGACCAACAGATCAGAATGTTGATTTTTTGTTTTTTTTATCATTACTGTTTGAGGATGGCCACTACTAGAAAATAGGGCGCAGCGAAGCTGTTGCTATTTGCTGAATTTGATATTAACATCGAACTTAAAAGAGCTACTAGTGACAGAATTTTTCATCACTCGTGATTCCTTGATGGGCCCCTATTTCATTAAGATTTCCTTTTACTAATTCATCACTACTGTTTTGAAAATCTAGTGTAACTTGTTTTTCGATGTGTTGACATGTGATTAACTCAAATCATTAGGTTTCCTGATATATTTATCCCTCAAAGTTCAACATATAAAATTCAAAATAAACGTATTATACTAAAAAGATATCCATTAGAGCTACCTTTTATGTCATTGATTTGAGCTTAAGGGAAATCTTCAGTTCGCATCTTCTATTCACATTATACAGTAAAAAGAACATGCCAATAAAAAAAAGTTTTAATTATAAAATACTGGTGAGAATCAAATACGCTAAACTGAGACACATATTGAACACATAACGAATTATTTTGTTGATGTTTTTAGCAAATGAATCAGTTTCTCGAGATAAGCTATAGATGAACCGGAGGGAGAAGAACAGGCATCGTGGGCTTTGTTTTTCCATTCAATGGCCTTCTTCCTCATCTCCTTGCCCTTTTCTCCGCTCATCAACTCAATCACTAGCTTTGAAACATCATCACTCTTTACATTGTTATCGATCTCCATGGCCATCCCCCACTTATTGCAACTACACCAACAATTCGGTTGTTGGTGTTGGTTTATAGAGTTCATAACAATTATTTAAAACCCTAATATGGATCAAAGAGCGCATAGCGGAAGCGATTAACAAGATCATTAATTTAACACAATTATATTAATCAAGATTAGGGTTACATACCTTTATCCTAGCAAGATCCACAAGACGACGGAGCAAACGGCAACTAGGGTTTATCACGAACACCACCAAGAATATAGTCTAAAGTAAGACTATATCACGTTCTTGTACACACGTGATACGGCGAGTTAACCGTGAGTCTAGCACGAACAAACCGAGCTTCCAAGTCTATGGAAGATCTACCCAACAACCCTAGAGAGGGGCTAGGACTAGATCTAGAATAGCTTATTGAAAATCAATGAAGAACCCTAATAGGGTGTTTGTTTGGCCGGCGGTTAGAGCAAGAGAAAGAGAGATGTGAGGTGAAAAATTATGAGGCTTTAGGTTTGTTTATATACACCTTGGAAAACTTCTCTTCCAAGGTTAAACAAGATAAAGCCACAAAATCTTTTCTCCTTATCTTTGTCTCCTCTATTTAGGCCGGATATATACATGCTCCAAAAGAGGTTTCCGGAACTTTTCCGACTCCTTCTTTTAGCTTCTTTAACCTTCTATAACGATCGTTTAATACTTAACTTTTAATTACTTAACGATCGTTAGCTACGGTTTGATTTAATAAATATAATAAATACATTTAATAAGCAAATTAACCCTTCACGTAATATGTGCAATCCCGTGATCTCGAGTTCGATCCTATCACACGACAATCGATTTTTAAGTCCATAAACTTTCAGCTCCCACTTGGACAAAATTCGAATATCGTGATCACATTGATTAGCGTCTAGTTACACTAACAATGTCACTAGTACAACTCGAGTAAGGTTTCTTGGACAAAACCTTTTAATGATTAAATCATTATTATTATTATCCTTTCATTTCAAATACAACGTTAATAAGGATATGGATCCTAGTCATTCCTTTCATTAACCATTCTGTTTCTCGTTTACGGATATAGCAAGATCACCAAAACAAATTTTGGGTGCGGCAGCACAAATATCTTACTACTCCCCCGAGGGGCCCAGCTGTATTATACTTCAAAATAAATTTTGAAGGAAACGAATCCCATTTTGACTACAAGCAAAACTTATGAACTTTGCAACACTTCCGGAAATAATCCTTATAACTACCAGTTACGTTTAGCGTTAGATTATTCCACAGAAATGCACTAGATCCACGACAGTTTCCTGGTATCTCAGGTCTAAGGATAACTATTTATGATTTACTTGATGACAAAGATCCATAAAGTAAAATCATATAGTTGGGATAGGTCCAATATTTGATCCATCAAATATCATCCAAAATTGACCAATATACTTTCAAGTATACTCTGTCACTATTTTGAATTGTCTTAGTTTAATAATATTCCCATATTATTAATCGACAACGGACATTTAGAAACATCATAATGCTCATGATTTTAAAACATGTAAAATAGGATACAAAATCAAATAACAGAAAATAAACGAAATCCAATCTTTATTTCATCAATTCAATAATGTCTTACATCCTTTATCCAAATACTAAAATAGATCAATGCATAAAACTGGTACATGCATCATGCCTCTAGTAATGACATTCATACTTGTTTGGCAAAGCATAAAATAACCAATCTTGACCTATTGAAATTTTGAGAATACTTTCTTTAAGAATTCAAATCATTGAAACTCTTGTACATGTGCATCCAAACAATTTGATATTGCCACATAGTATCAAAATTGTGAAACATCCTTGATCACCAATTTCCTAAACTTCCAAAACACATTTGAAGTTCAAAGTATTCTAATTCTTTAATGTATAATGCAACTTTAATCAACATTTCATCTCCAAAGATCCCATGACTAATATTGAGTGTTACCTCAATTATATCTTTTCAAGTTTTACAACTTGTCATAAAAGATACAAAATACGTTACCATTAATATCTATTATGTAATGTTTGATTCCAACCAAAACCTTCAAGTTTGTTGGCTATGATAATTTGCACAACGATTGACAAATTATCCATCTATAGAATATGGAAGCCGATCCAAGATTTAGGATGTTATTCTATTTCCAAACATATTCCTTCAGAATATTCATTACACAAGTTATTCAATAACTTCTTAAATAGATTAATATATTCAAATCATCATGTATTTAAAGCATGATATAAATACAACACGACACACATGAAAATTTCTCAAACCAGATTTAGATTTCTTCATGTCCTAAATATCCACGTAAACATACTACATGGCATATTACGTTGTATTTCCACCGCATAAATAAATAAATTTATTTGTCCCAAGGTTATGTATATCTTATTTTCTAAATCTCCAAAGTAAAGCTTCATCTCAAATCTAAACCAAATCAACATTTAATTTGAATGAAATCTCACTTTCTTACATGTCTATTTGACACATATAATTTAAGAAAATAACCATAATACTCCCACTAGCTTTTAGGAATACTTAGAAATCATCTTATTCAAATTTAAATCCAATCTTGGATTTCAAATTAAACATAAGAATAATCTCCTAGATGCATGCTCTTTATCCATTCATGGATAATTGCATTTTGTACTTTTCCAAAGATTTATATTTTGAAGTAATAAACTCATTTCGATTACTTAAGTCCTTTCTCAAGTAGTCATTCAAGAAATAGTTCATTCATATCCAAATTTGTCAATTAAAATATGACCATCAAAATCTTTATATATTTAATGTATTTAGGAAAGAATACTCAATCACAATTAATTACTTAAATGTGATTAATAATCTATTCACAATACATACATTAAATATGTGTACAATTTTGTCCATATAATTTCGACACAAAGATTAAACCACTACAATTGGCGTTTTTCTTCCTTTGACGAAACTTATCTCCAATTTCTAGTCAAACTATTTAAGATAAACCAAAACCGGAATTTGATTATCTTGTTGGACAACATCTATAACAATCATAGTATGAGTAATTTACCCAAGTCAATATTTGGTAACAAATCATAACAATTATTTGTAACTCATAATTATCAGCATATAAATCGCATATCCGAGATATCCTTACGGACCTATGACATAAATTCCTTTATCTTGAGGTTTAGCATTTACACGCCTACCTCATGATAATTACTAGTGTATTTTAGAAGATCATGTATCTTGTAATTTTATCTTTCAAGATCAAAACTCCCACTTGCTTTTAGTAACTTAAAATTACTCTTTAAATACATAGCAAATAGATCAACACTCCAACGTTATCTATATGGGACATTACAAAACACAATGACAGTTCCATACTCTTTATTTTCTAAACAATCCACTTCATAAGTAGTTTAGCAAAATCCGAACTTCATTTAAGATATAATGTGATTCATCACATTCCATATATAATGGTATCTTATTAATCTTCTTAGCTCAAGTCATACTCAACTTTCTAACCTTGATATCTTTTGGAAGAAAAGGAAGATATAGTTATCTTGAATCAAAACATCACCATCATATTGAGAATTTTGATTCTCCTAATGAACATACCATAACAATGATGTATTTCATTTAGGGAAATATTGTAAGTCAATCTTAACAACATTTAGGATAAATATATATCTTTAGGCTTACCTATATACCAACTAAATCATCTTAATGGTATAATAGATTTCCTAACCATTTTGCATGCTTTATAACTCAAGTACTTCTAATACAAAGTCACTTCATTTCCATGTTTTAAAACATAGAAGTTATAATTCTATCATACGTTTTAAGTCATTTGACCATGACTTCATGTATATGTCTTTAGTGAAATAGAGACAATACATTAACGTCTTACTTTATATTATACGTCTTCCAAGACTTTATGTTTGTGACTTTATTCAATAAATCATAAACATGTATAACTAAAGTAATCATGAACACCACTAGGTTTCATTAATCTTTTCAAGTTAATTCACTACTATACTATTATATGAACACCACTAGGTTTCATTAGTAGTATAAGATTACTCTATGTATCTTATGTCATTCCAGGAATTTGTCCATTTTAAGAAACTACAAAACATTCCACGCCCGATCTTACGACATGTGGATATTTTACCCTTGTGTTTACAATTTAGTCCAAGCTCTTACATGACTAAATCAAAACAACAAGTGTTTCTTAAAGTGAATGATATATATACTTTTAAGTAGTCTTTTAATCATATTGACACATGATCTAAATATTAATTAGATTGTTAGTCTCTTATCCTAAAGACAAGAGAATCATATCTTTATGAGTTGTTTCTTGCACACAATGTTCATTTCTCCCACTTGTGCATGGAACAACCTTATATATAAGATAAACATCACGTCTAACGTTCGTCTATACAAAATATGATTGTGCCACATATATTAGCTTTTACAAGTAGATATAGAACCACTTAATCAACACGAATCAGTACATAACTATCTTTGAAGATATTAGTGTCAACAATTCGAAAGTAATTATCTTAGGACATACTAAAGATAACATGGGTTATTACCAAGACAACAAAGCTTGTAACTCCCACTGACTTAGAGAATGTTTTAATAGACTCAAAATCAGTAATACAACACAATTCTCCCACTGAACTTGACAACATTGAAAATGTTTCATAATCGGTGAAAATAATTAGTGTTGTGTTTACTTTCTTACACTTTTGAAAAACACATTCGTAACAATTACTTATAGTGTTTAAGAGTGTACTCTACTTCGTAAATGATATCCATCAAATGCTTTTTAACTTGAAAGACTTGACATGCAATTTCTTCCTTAATAGGTCTACCAACCCTACAATGGTATGTAGTGCCTATAAATGGTCAAAGCACAACTACTAGACAAATATGCTAGTTTGCCTTATAACCAATTTGCGGTAACTTTAAATAACTCAAAATATGCATTTTTCTTAACTTTTAAAGTTTGCTATGAGTTATGGATTTGAATTTGACATTTCTAAAATCCTTATTACTCCTTCTTTACTCATGAAAAAGAGTTTTAGGTTTATCTTTCATTTGTAAATTGACTCTATCCTCAACCATACGGTTTGTAGATCAATAAATGAATAAACCACGTTTACGGTGTAACGTTGGATTAATACATTTGCAAAAGAATTTACAAAATTCAATTTTAGTATTTTCGATAATACCATTCAAGAAAATAAAATTACCCCGGTAATAATAACCATAGTATTTTCCTTGAAAACTAGAATCCAAATTGACATAATCTCATCACATCAGTTGATCTACTAGCAATGAAAGTAGTCAAGATGGTAACTTGTCGAACAATGATTGACAAACAAATTTGCAATTTCTAGATTTTTAAGGGATTTACATTGCCAAAAGTCATTTTGCATTGTAAACATGTTTCATCCCTTCTTTATGCCTTAAGTTTCCAGATCTCACTGAGTAACTCAATTAAGTCGACTAATCTAAAGAACATAAAACCTTCATGTGCAATCTTATTCAGTCATGAAGTTTTCTCTCCATTACAACATCGTCCGATATCTTATATGACGGCAATTGTAACTTCAAGTGTTCGTCAATTAGAGGGCATATGACTTAATTTTTAGGGTATAGATTTTGGTGTCAAAATCATGTATGGAGAAGCATGCATACATCTCCATAACATAAGTTTAATAAAACGTTTAGTAAACTTTTTGTTGAGACTAAAAGTTCATCATATACTTGCAAGTTGAGGTATTGGTTAAACCAATTAAAGATTTTACACACAACTAAATTCACACCGTACTTTTTCTAGAACTTAGCTAAAGCACAAAGCAATAACCTTATTCATTGTGTTTCGGATGTGAATTAATGTAGTTAAATCAACCTTAAAGAATTATACCAATAACAACCGTAGGTAATTCCAATTTTGACGCACAGGCGAGCCGAGAATTTGGTCAGCGCTGAAGCATAACACCTCCTTCCTTAACCGGGTACCGGACCAGCGGTGCGTTATACCCACTTTATAGTTTGTCAAAATTGAGTAGGCCGTTAAGTTGCTATTGCAATTCTAATCAACGCAAATCATATGTAATTTAGATCTCAAAATAATTCATTTATTTTAATATGATTTAGTCCATATTAATTTTTCTTGTAAAAATTACCCTTGTTTACAACATACAATTAAAACAAAACGTATGAAAACAAGTAGGTACAAAAAAAAATTAAATCATAAACACATAATAACATATGATCCATGAAAAACATGCATGTTCATCACGGATATCCCTCATATCTTAACAATTAAATCTCTATGGATCGAAACATGAATTTACACAACATAACAATTAATCATGCAATTCATCAAAATTCCACCCAAATCACTTAACAATTAATGAAATCACTACGGATCGTAACCACGCATGACATAGCAATTAATTCATGCATACATCTAAAGTTAATTACCATGTAATTTTAGGGTTTACAAAAAAACTCTTTTTTTTTAATAAAAAAAATTCGGCATAGCCGATTTTAAAAAATAATAAAAAACAAAACCCTAGTTTTTATAAAACCTAAAAAACAACATGTAATTTTTAACACAAATCAATATTAGTTAAAAAAAACTTTAGATCTTGATAATTATAATCATGTTAAAACGGCTCTCGATGCCACTGTTGGTTTATAGAGTTCATAACAATTATTTAAAACCCTAATATGGATCAAAGAGCGCATAGCGGAAGCGATTAACAAGATCATTAATTTAACACAATTATATTAATCAAGATTAGGGTTACATACCTTTATCCTAGCAAGATCCACAAGACGACGGAGCAAACGGCAACTAGGGTTTATCACGAACACCACCAAGAATATAGTCTAAAGTAAGACTATATCACGTTCTCGTACACACGTGATACGGCGAGTTAACCGTGAGTCTAGCACAAACAAACCGAGCTTCCAAGTCTATGGAAGATCTACCCAACAACCCTAGAGAGGGGCTAGGACTAGATCTAGAATAGCTTATTGAAAATCAAAGAAGAACCCTAATAGGGTGTTTGTTTGGCCGGCGGTTAGAGCAAGAGAAAGAGAGATGTGAGGTGAAAAATTATGAGGCTTTAGGTTTGTTTATATACACCTTGGAAAACTTCTCTTCCAAGGTTAAACAAGATAAAGCCACAAAATCTTTTCTCCTTATCTTTGTCTCCTCTATTTAGGCCGGATATATACATGCTCCAAAAGAGGTTTCCGGAACTTTTCTGACTCCTTCTTTTAGCTTCTTTAACCTTCTATAACGATCGTTTAATACTTAACTTTTAATTACTTAACGATCGTTAGCTACGGTTTGATTTAATAAATATAATAAATACATTTAATAAGCAAATTAACCCTTCACGTAATATGTGCAATCCCGTGATCTCGAGTTCGATCCTATCACACGACAATCGATTTTTAAGTCCATAAACTTTCAGTTGGTCAGCGAAAAACGGCCAACAAATCATTGGGACTCCATAAGAAATGCTTTCAATTGTTGAATTCCATCCACTATGCGTTAAAAAACCTCCTATTGACGGGTGACTTAGAACTTGTTCTTGGGGGCACCAACTAGCCAACAATCCTCTTTCACTTGTCTCTGCCAGAAATTCTGGTGGAAGAATAGCAATCTCGCCAATTACAAGGTCTGGTCGTATTATCCACAAGAATGACTGATTGCTCTTTGCAAGTCCCCAACAAAACTCGACTAGTTGCTCATGTGTCATTACTGTAATGCTACCAAAGTTCACATAAATTACAGACAACGGCTTTTGGGAATCTAACCAGGTTAAACATTCAGGATCCTCTTTCCAAAGATTTGATTTAATGGACGCTAGAGATTTAGTAACAATTCTGTCCTCAAGTAGATGCAAAGGGCCTATGCCGTAGCACATAGGAAACATTAAAGAGAGTGTATCCAATACATTGCAATCGAGCTCATTGAAAGTGTTAAATATAACCCCAGAAGCGGATTTCGCTCTCTCTATTTCCCTATGTGCAAACTCGACCATAAATTCATCACCAGGCTGGATCATTCTAACGAAAGGTGGAATATCTTTTAGATGTATACCCGGCATAGTAGGTATAAAGTCTACGATAGTATCCATGTACCCGTTTACTAAATAGGTAGGATCTGTATACATACACAATAAAATGATGAAATTAGATAGATACGGATAAAAGATATTACTAGCTCATAATTACTCTTGGAGGTAACATAAATAATTATGATCTTGTTTGCCATTCCAAAATATATAAAAGTGATGACCTTATTTCATGCTTCTTCTTTTTGTCTTTCTTTCCTTTTGTTTAAGAAAAGATTGCAGTATACATATATACTTAGCAATCTTTGCATAGACAGTTTACATTTCGTGGAAACGGAATCTTAGAAACAAAACCTATTAGTACTCGTTAGATTGTTAACAGTTTCTTTTTGTGTATTACGTGTAACTTATAAGACTATGTTAATTGTTTCCCGACTACAAATTAACGTTATAATTGTCATGTGACCAAATACGGTCCTTAAGCATCATGTCTAGGTATTTAGTTTTACAACTAATATATATGTACTTCTTAATTTCTATAAGAATTATAAAAATATTTGAGACAATTTTCACATGCAAAAGAATCCTAGTGACAAATATATCTGTACTTATAAATATTTACAAAAAGAACTAGTAAATATTACCTTTGAGAGGCATCAACCCCTTTTCTATAAGATTGGGGTACTGGTCATACAATATCAGAGAACCAGCCCCAGAGGTCCATAAGAGGACCTCGGGAATACCTAACTCCTCAGCGACAGGGAGAGTGAAACCCATAACAAAGTCAGCCACTATGCAAGTCACTGGTGTATCAGAAACATTGATTTTGGAAACAAGGTTTTTAAATGGAGTGAACCCCGTTTCATGGAGGGACTTGAGTACAATATTCACGTCTTGGGTGACATCTTTGTTATCCGGTGGTGGAAGGCCATCAGGAATTGTCTCAAAGCGGAATGAAGAGAAGCTGCTTAGGGTATCGGATCCTTGAGATCTTACAAGACGTTGATGGCTAAATTCGTTGTTAACGAAGGTGATTAGAAAGCCTTTTGCATGGAGGATTTTAGCAAGTTTTAGCATCGGATTAATATGACCTTGTGCTGGATTTGGTATGCACACTGCATGTGGTTTCTTCTCTTCTTCTGAATTCATAGAAACGTTTTTCATTCGTCTTCGTATCTTAATTTATCAAAGACGCTAACTTAATTTGACAGCATGTGGCAATGGTGTTAGTACTCTTATAGGCTACCAGTGAAGTCTTTAGTTAAAAAGGTAAATAGAATAAGCTAACTTCGTAATCAAAGGGCCCAATAACTCAATTATGTGAGACTTTGTAGAAAAAATACAACCTATTATTGAAATCTTGAAAAATCTGTCAGCATACCAATCATGACCAACAGATCATCAAAATGTTGATTTTCTATTAATGAATTATTAAGAAAATCAGGAACAGAAAGACTTTGTGCGTTCGGGGGATTTTTTGTTCGAATTATCATTACTGTTTGAGGATCGCCACTACTAGAAAATAGGGCAGCCAGTGAAGGTGTTGCTATTTGCTAAACATCTTCATAATGCTAGTGCAACGAAAGTGAACGAGAGGTCTCGCTAGTTTTTTGCTGGTATTATAAGCTAACAAACATATTTAGCATCAGTAATTTGTTACTAAGTGATTTAGAACCAATAAAACGATCGTCTAACGATGGACTTAAACGAGCTACTAGTGACAGCCCTAGCAATTGATATTTTCTAGCAAGCATGTGTTTTTGGCCTAGTTGACAGAATTCTCCATGACACGTGAGTCCTTGATGAGTCCCTATTTCTTTAAGATTTACTTTCCTTACTATGCACACTGCATGTTGTTTCAACTTTAGCAATCAAAGGGCGAGATACCTCAATTACTTGAGACTTTTTAGGAAGATTACAATCTTGAAATCATGGACCAGGTATGTTACGGTGTCAAAGCAAATACAGTAATTGCCAACATATCAAGATGTAGATATTCTATTATTACAAGACTAAGAAACATGAACTAAAAGACTGTGAAACTAGAGATGACAAAAAAAAACTCCGAACCTGACGGAGAATCCGATACCCGAATCCGATTTGACTGAGGATTCTCCGAGTTGACAGGGTATGGGATGGGTGGAGATTCCCCGATAATAAAAAGCGGGCATGGAGGCGGGGATGGTAATACCCTTGGTCCCCAAACCCGCCCCCGAATATCTATATTCTACATATACATTTATATATCTTGTATGTTTCTAATATCTATTAGATATTTGAAACAGTATTAATCGATGGTTAATATCTCTTTGACACAAACCTTCTAGGATGAACTATTGTGTGTTAATTTTGTTATTTTTAATTCTGAGCATGATCACATAAATGTTGATCTCGTTAATGTTGTTTGATATTACTGTATTGTGTTATTCGTAATGGTTGCGTCATTTGAAACATAGTTTAAAGGTTAATTATGTAACTGGGTAAAATCCTCGATTCCCCATTGGGGATCCCCGTTCCCCGTTGGGGATGGGATGGTATGTAGCTTGTAATCCCCGACGGGGATGGGGACGGAGATGGGGATAGATATTTAACTTTGGAGATGGGGATGATAACAACCATTTCCCGTAAACCCGACCCCATTGTCATCTCTAGGTGAAACTATGGTGTAGATAAAAACCTATTCCTTAATATCATAGATCGAGTTATATGAAAATTAATAATAAGGTAGGGGAGTTGTTGCAATTTGACAAATAAACACATCTTCAGCTATAGCAAGGGTTTGAGCCTCTAGGGAGGACAAAAAATATATAAGTCATGGATATCCGCACGTAAATGAACAGTTAATCTTGTTAATTTTCTCCCGCGGGTGGGTAGGGGGTGAAAATTTATACCCATCGGTGGGTGACGGACGGGTGACGGGTAATGTATTCCCATCACCCTTCAAAATACACATGAGTGTTCCCTAAACTCGTTTATGTTATTATACTAGTTAAATATTTGTGAGGAGGTACTTGGTACCTAAGTTTATAAAAAAAAGTAAACTACGAGTTTCTTTGAGTTCAAAGACTCTGAATGATTAAACAAATACCAACTAACGGACCGAACCCCTACCAATAACTAAGATTGCTCGGGGTTGGGAGCCAGGATGCATGCTAGTTCCGAGAACTTCCCCTGAATCGACAAAAAGATTCCGTGCAATCTTCCTTAAAGAAAGTCTACGGTAGTTGCATGTCCATTTTCCTTTTTCTATAATGTGCGGGATTCCAACTCCTCTTTTTATTCCTTGTTTTTACAAGGGTAAAGGCGAGTAAATATAATAAATAAGAAAAAAATCATAATGAAAGGTCCCATCAAGTGGAGTCACGGCAACAAAAAGGAGGGCAAGCAACTACGAAGCTACGTAGACTCGTCGAAGGAACTCGGCTAAATGACCCTGTAACTTCAGGAGAAGGGGTGCTCTCCTATCTTTTGATTGGAATTCCTCTTTCAAATCGTCCCAGGATGGGCGTTATGGCAAAGAACAAGAAGAAAAAAAAAAGAAATCAAACTTTCAAAGATACATGCATGATACATCTTAATTCCAGGGCCAGGCTATACAGGTGTGCGACCGGTGCATGGGCATAGACCGGTGCATGGGCATAGGGCCACAAGACAAGTAGGGCGACCAATTTTCAGAGAAGTACACTGTATATATATGTACCATATAACTATTTTACTACTTACCTTAATCAATGAGGTAAAGAATCTATATCGTATCTAATCTGACAATTTACTTTTTTGGGTCCAATGCCCAATTAATACCTAGGTAGTATCCCGTGATTAATAAAAAAACAACTCTACCATTAAAAGTATGGCAAAAGAATCTTTTGGCAACACTCTTTTAACAATCGATTGTATAACCAATTGATTGATCAGGTATTATTTTAAGCTTCTTGTTTTAACTTTTTTATAAACTTTGCTTTGCATCATGCCATGGTGTTTTAGGTTTCTATGTTGAAACTATAATTTAACTGTCACAGTCACATTGTTAATACAAAAAGTTTATTAGTTAGATCAGTTGTCCTTTCTAAATCTTGCACAAAATATATAATATTAGATGTTTCTTTTATTATTGTTATTTCAGCGGGTTTTTTTTAACTTTAGTAATATTTTTACCCATTATCAATGGATATATTTGTTTTCACGCTTACTTTTGGTAATTAGTAGGGCCTTTGTATAGTTGTTATACAGGGCCACCGAAATTCATGAGACGGACCTTCAAACATGTAATTTTGTGTAATGATGCTTAATATCCTAGTTTCTCAAATGCTTTTAAGTATTTTGGGAACTTTGTATTTAGAAGACTGATATGATGTTTTATTCTCCAGTTTCAGAGTTAGTTTTCATATCATGATTTTGTGATTTTGCTGCAATTTAACTTTTTTTTCTTTTTTTTTTGCTGCTAGTAATTCGGTGATATGTTAATACAATCCATTTTATGTCATTGGCCGGTGGGAGTTCAAATATTCAATGCATTATTATAAATTTCTTGTCAGTAAGGGAATAATTTGCTTCAATCATACAGTTAAAACTTAACATGTGAAAAAAAAATTAATATGAAATACTGGGAAGTATCAAGTACCCTAAACTGAGACACATATTGAATACATAACATATTATTTTGTAAATGCTTTCAGCAAATGAATTAGTTTCTCGAGATTAGCCATGGATGAACCAGAGCTAGAAATACATGCCTCGTGGGCCTTGTTTTTCCAATCGATTGCATTCTTCCTCATCTCCTTCCCCTTTTCTCCGTTCATTAACTCAATCACTAGCTCTGAAACTTCATCACTCTTCACATTGTTACCGATTTCCATGGCAATCTTCCACTTATTGCAACTCCACCAACAATTTGGTTGCTGGTCAGCGTAAAACGGCCAACAAATCATTGGGACTCCATTAGAAATGCTTTCGATTGTGGAATTCCATCCACTATGCGTTAAAAACCCTCCTATTGATGGGTGACTTAAAACTTTTTCTTGAGGACACCAGCTAGCCAACAACCCCCTATCACTCGTCTCTGCCAGAAACTCTTGTGGAAGAATAGCAGACTCGCCAATTACAAGGTCTGGTCGTATTATCCACAAGAATGACTGATTGCTCTTTGCAAGTCCCCAGCAAAACTCGACTAGATGCTGATGTGTCATCACAGTGACGCTACCAAAATTCACATAAATAACTGACAATGGCTCTTTTTCACCCAACCATTTTAAACATTTAGGATCCTCAACCCATAAATTTGTTTCGATGGATACTAGAGATTTATCAGCAATATTGTTTACAAGTAGCTGCAAAGGGCCTATGCCGTAGCAGAAAGGCAACTTCAACAAAAGTGTGTCCAAAATATCACACTCTAGTTCATCGAAGGTATTGAAAATAATAGCAGAAGCTGTAATCGCGTTCTCATACATTTTGTATGTAACTTGAACCATATATTCATCACCAGGGTACATCATTCTAACAAAAGGTGGGATATCTTTTAGACGAATTCCGGGCATTGTAGGTATAAAATCTACAATCGTATCTAAATACCCCTCTACAAAATGTCTTGGATCTGTGTTAAAAAAATGAAAACTTAAGTTGGATTGAAATGATACATACCAAACTTTGAACGGCTTGTGTTATGACTTATAACTTGTTAGAATCGTATAATAAACATAAAAGTAGGTGTGTTAGTACACCAGGTTGACTCGAACCCGATTAGGATTATTGGGCAATTAATAGATTAGATTGTAGATTTATTTTTTTAAGTCAATATTAATATTATTAGCTGCTTATCCCGAACCCGACCTGATATAAGCCGAACACCATAACACGATCTTTTATTGGGTTGTGTTGCAGGTCATATTTTGAAAAGTCGAAACGATTCAACTCAACCCGATAACACCTTACATATAAGTTTTGAGTTGATGAATGTAACTAGAAATTTGACTAAAGTTATTGTATAAGGCTTTTAATTTTAGAACCTTCAACTTTAAAATTAAAAACATACAACAAAAATAAAGATTGTACCTTTGAGCGGCATCAAACCTTTTTGAATAAGATTACGATACTCATCAAAACATATTAAAGAGCCACCAGAAGTCCAGAAAAGGACACCCGGAATTCCCATATCCTTGGAGGCTGTGAGAGCGAAATACATAAGGAAGTCAGCCACCATGCAAGTAACCGGTGAAATAAGAAGCACTCACTTTTGCAAGCACGCTTTTCAACGGATCCAAAGCCGTTTCATGGAGCGACTTGAGTGTGGTTGCGGTATCTTGACTTGCATCCTTGTTTTCTGGGGGTGGAAGGCCATCAGGAATGGTCTCAAAACGGAGTGAAGGGAGGCCAAGTAAAGTGTCAGAGCCTCGAGATCTAAGGAGGCGTTCGTGGGTGAACTCAGTGATGACAAAGGTGATATCAAAGCCTCTGGAATGAAGAATTTTTGCAAGTTTTAGCATCGGGTTAATGTGACCCTGTGCCGCTGCTGGTATGCACACAGCGTGTGGCTTGTTCACTTGTTTCGAGCCCATGACTATCTAGGACAAACGAAGACACAAAATTCGAAAACATGTGACAATGGTCTTATAGAATACTTGTAAAGGGTCAAGTTTTGAAAAAAAAAAGGAAGAAAACAAATAAAAAACCCAGTCACGAATTGTTTATTCAGAGATCATACGTATTTTTCTAGATCTTGATCCCATCTTAGGTTAAATGTAAGAAGAGAATCTTGCCGATACATTAGCACCGACAAATCTTTCTTTCTTTAAACCTTTTTCAAGTTCAACTAGCACGGTACCCGCGCGTTGCAGCGGCGGGTGCCCTGTAACATAATTTTCAGCGAACTGAATCTTATTTTTACATTTTTTTACAACGACATCTCGAAACCCGACAATTTGAGTTTTGGATAACTGTATGTATGTAACTCGCTAACCGAACCCATGTTGACTCCAGTTTCCCGGTTGAACCCGTTGACACGATTTGGTTTTTAAAACTATATGCACTATTATTTTAGGTAGACAACATATATATATTTGTGTAGACTGATGCTTTTAGTTGTTGTATAATATGAATATATATTTATTCTCTTAAATATTGAGGTGTTTTAATTATATATTGAGTAGTATTAATTATTTCAAGTTTTAATTTTTTTTAATTGTGTATTAATTATTATGTATTAATTAGTTTTAATATGAGTATTAAATTATGTTTGTATTAATGAGGTGTTAAGGTTTGTTATTTTAGTTTTTTAGGTTTATTTTGCTTGTACACAATGCATTAAAAGATGTATGTTGAAATTTCAAGTATTCTAAAAATAACATGTCAATATGCTTTATAAGGGAGTATGATAATGTACTTAGATACCGCACTAACTAATATACT
The DNA here is from genome assembly GCA_025667525.1 of Glebionis coronaria. Classification (NCBI taxonomy): domain Eukaryota; kingdom Viridiplantae; phylum Streptophyta; class Magnoliopsida; order Asterales; family Asteraceae; genus Glebionis; species Glebionis coronaria. The sequence goes on from CM046879.1 coordinate 37,186,936, forward strand.
TTACAAAAATCATTTAATAGACATACTCGCAAGTAAGCCAACGACTCTGTCATCTTATTTATGACCGGCTTCTTGTTTGTTTGATCCATGACTAGGGGGATGCGTTCATTTCTGAAATCTTGCATCAAATAAGTCATAAATATGTAAAAAGGTTAATAATTCATAATAAATTCGTATACAATTTACTACTTATAAGTATGATTTAAGTTTTTATGAATATCAAAGTTTTCTAAGCTACAAGGAGACTCATCCTCATCTTCTACCTCAATCTCATCCAAGAATTAGATTAGATCTCCACTTTATATTGCATAGGTATTTTAATGTTTTCATCTTGGGAGTATATATACGCTTTAACACACTTATTCCCTTCTCTATCTCTCTTTCGTCCCTAATCTTTCGTTGATAGTTTCACTCTCTATAACCGTCACCTTCATTGCATCCACCATCACTATATTCCAATCGGTTTATCAAATAACATTCATCTATTGGTTTTAATTTGATTATTTTAGCTTATTAATAAGTTTACGTTTATGCTACTTCTTTCGATCGATCTATCAATTCGCTTAATAATAAGCTTATGAATTATGAATTTAGTTGAATTTGATAGTATTTTTGTTGATTTTATGAATTATGAACTTAGAGGAGGGTTGATTTTTATAAAAATGTTGTTTTTTATGAGTTGCTCAGGTTTGATAATGGATTCGAGTGAGTCTAGTGATCGGAGTGGTGTTGTTCAATGTACTATGTCCGTTGATGCATCTAGTGATCAGGCTAGTGTCGATCAAGGTTCCGATGTTCCATCCGAAAGCGTTCTTTATAGTCTTGCGAATGAGATTTCTACGTATAAACAAGACAGTGACGAAGCGGAAGCTGTTAAGACTAAGTTTGCTAGTTTTTATTAAGCTGAATATATGTTACCCATGTATCATGTATGATACCCATGTATCATATATGATAGCCACGTATCATATATGATAGCCATATATCTTATCTTAATACCTTATAAAAGATTTAAGTCATTTTCTATTATTAGAAGTCTTAATTTTTTAAGCCTCCAATATTTCTTGTTATAGAAAGATTGTTGTTACTTTTTTATTTATTGCACAAATAAATTTTATTAAATTCAAAGTTATTAATAGGCTTAATTTTAAAACATCCGTTACACATAAAATAAAAACACATTTTAATGAGCTCATTTTAATAGGACCATTTTGTATGTTATTTTTTAATGAAATTAATAGTCAAAACTTTTCATCACACACATAATGAAAAAGTTAAATATTTTAGATTATGTAAACTCGAAATGGAATAACGTTAACACAAATTATTTAAAAAGCTTGTAACCGTCCATTTAAAATATTATAGTAAAATATATTAAATTCTGCGTTGTAACAGGCATAGAGGTTTATAAAGCCTAATCTATACTATTTATACTACTTTATATTATAAAGTATTTAGCACATTCTAAATAAGCAAGATTTAAAAAATTAAGCCAAAAACATCACTATAAAAAGAAATTAAAAAGTTAAAGTAATATTATTTATTTCGTAATTAAGTGTCTTTATGTTTAGTCCATTTCAAAACCGTCTTCATTAATTTTTGTAATGAGAGTTAAATATTATCGGTTACGTTTTAACCAAAATCGTAATTCTATTTTTAAAATAACTTTTGTAACGTTTACTTTATTTGAGTATAAAAGCATCATTTGGTTCATGCAAAAAAACACAACAATTTCTATTCCTCTATCGTACTTCTGAAAAATCTTATGACTTTTTTTTGGTTTCTTTTGAGCATCTCAGAAAATTTGTATACCTCATCAAATTCAAAAAGAATATTTCGCTTCAACTATTACTACGGTGAACTTATTGTTAGTGTACATGCAATTGCTTAACATGAAAATAAAGATCGAGTACGTGATTTTTATGTTATTTTTTGAATACTATGCAATGTGGCGTGATAATCTTTTCAATAATATACATCATATAGACAATATTGTAGATACGTTATCCTCATAATAAACGTACAAATAGAGAACATTGAATCGTAAGAAAATTTGTTACACGGGTACCCACCGCTGCAATGCGCGGGTACCCGGCTAGTCATATATGATGTTTCTATTTTTATGTTCTTATCATATACTGTATGATGTTTACATGATACCTATTTAGTTATGTGTTATCATATATGATACATGTTTCTTTCATATGTTTATCATTTTTTTGTTTGCTTGCTTATGTGTTCTTGTTTTAGAGATGTTTTTTAAAAAATGATGTTTGGATATGAGTTATCATATATGATGTTTTATATTTTTACATTTTCATATTTTATAATGATGTATTTATGTATTATCATATATGATACTTGTTTCTTTTTATGATGTGTGTGTATATATGTTTATCAAGTATGATGATTGTTCGTTGTTATTTTATATATTCTTTGCTGAGTTGAATGCTTTGCAGATTCTTGAGTCGTATATCACTCATTCCAATTTTGATACTCCTGGTGGTACCGCGTACTACATTCCAAAAGTGCATGCCGAAGTTTTACTTGTTAAAGGGAACGACTACCATTCAATTAATCATTGTACTACTGCTTACAAGAAGTATGCCGCAAAAGCTGGATTTTTTGTTAGAAAATCAGATCAAAAAAGATTGAGGAGCGGGCTTGTGAAGCAAAAGTATTTGGTTTAAAAAGGAATGGTTCCCCCAAGGATATACATGTAGACACCCTAGATTTCGAGAATGGTTACAACCAAAAGAGGCATTCAAACCTGCATATCACCGTTGTAAAGCTCGTGTTGTTTTTTATTTGATCCGTGGTTCCACGAAGTTCAAGTTGAGTGTGTTTGATACTATCCACAATCACGAGCTTGAACGCAAGGAGTAAAAGCATATGTCTAAGGATCAGAGGCAGTTAACATATGCGGAGCAAGTGTTCATTGTCAATGATGCGAGTGTGAATATCGGTGCTACAAGAGCTCATCACCTTCTAAACGAGATCAAGGGTTCTTATCTGCTTGTTCATGGTACTACCGTTGACTTCAAGAACTTCTTTCGTATCGTGAACTGTTACATCAATGACTATGACGCGCAGATGTTGATAAACAAGATGGAGAAGGGGAAGGAGTACGTGCCTGACTTTTCTTTTGATTATTTGGTTAACAAGGTTGAGCTTGTTGCCATATTCTAGGCTGATGAAGTGTCCAAGTATAACTACAAGGAGTTTTGTGATGTTTTCTCGTTTGATGCTACGTTTAAGACAAACAAGTACAAGATAGTTTTTGTTCCTTTTACGGCGATAGACAACCATATGAAGTGTATTACAGTTGTTGTTGGGTTGCTCAAGAACGAAACCACGAAATCTTATGTTTGGTTACTTAAAGCCTTTATCAAAGCCTATGGTAAAGCCCCTCGTATAGTAATCACTGACCAAGATAAGGCGACGAGGAATGTCATTAAGCCGAGTTTGTTGGTTCAAAACATAGGCTGTCCATGTGGTATGTCACGCAAAAGCTTCCAGCGAAGGTATTTTTTTAATCTTTTTTTTGTTAAAGTAGTATCATATATGATGTATGACTAGTATCATATATGATGTATTACTAGTATCATATATAAAAGTAGTATCATATATGATGTGTCACTAGTATATAATTTAACTTATTCTTTTGTGTTCGTGGTTAGATTAGCATACTTGATAGTTTGATTCAACTTACCTTTTTGTCCCCCTTTCTTGCAGATATGTGCTAAGAAATACGACGAGACGGATTTTTAAGAGAAGTTGAATAAGATTGTGTGGAACATGTACATTGGTCCCGATGAGTTTGATTTTAGATGGGGTGATTTGATGGCTGAGTTTGGGTTGCAGACCCATAAGTGGCTAACGAAGATGTATGATCTTCGTTCAACTTGGATCCCTGTTTATTTTTTGGACTCCCCTAAATGTGGACTTAAGAGGACTACTTCAAGATCAGAGAGCGAGAAATATTTCTTCTCCCACTTTACCAGTTCTAGCTCAACGCTTATGAACTTTATGAATTGCTTTGAGACAGCGACGGAGAAGTAAAGGAATGTTCAAGGGAGAACGGATTTTAAGAAAATGGATATTGTTTTGAAGCTCAAGATTGAGTGTTATGCTTCAATGGTTTACACTCGTAAGATGTTTGAGTTGGTTCATAAATAGATTTTTGTTGGATTGTGGCATTGCCAGATAGATGCTAAAAGTGTCACCGAGGGATCCGAGGTGTCTGTCATTAGAGTAATGAATTTTGTCTATAAAGTTCCTGGTAAAAAGAAGAGGAAGACGAAGGATAAGGTTAGTGATAAGGCTAAAGTTGACGAGCCTTCTGAGAATGTTAATGAGAAGGAGGAAAATGATAAAGGGAAGGAGAACGAAGATGATGAGGTAGACTTGTTACAGAGAAGATGGGTTGTGCAAGGTATGTGAATTTTTGGATATGCATTTATCATATATACTTTTTTACTCTTTTTTATATGCATTTATCAAATATGATAGTGACATGTTATCATATATGATATTGTTCTTATATATTTTATCATATATGATATTTACTCCTTTTTTGTCCATATTTATGGTGTTTGTGGTATCATATTTGATACTTTTTTGGTTTATTTTTTCCAGGTGTTACGGAACTTTGAGGATAGTTCAGTGATTTGTACATGTCAGTTGTTTGTGAGGGTTGGGATATTATGTAGGCATATTCTTTGCATGTTCAACAACGTGAATATTGAGATGATCACTCAGCAATACATTCTGAGGCGTTGGACCAAGAACCTTATCCTTGCTGCGTTGAGGAACAAGAGGAACATGTATGGGGAGAAGAATATTGTTGCGGAGAATTTTTCAAGCAAGGCGACATCGATTGTGGATCAATGTGTGCATTTGTTGAGCAAAGACGAGCCTAGGTTGGGTGCTTTTATAGAGAAGCTGAAGCTCCTTAAGATAGATGTTGAAGTCGATGCCCGAATCCTCCCTCTAAGAAGAAGGCTGACTGTTTGGAGGAGCTTGTTGGTGTTCCTAAGTCGCCGGTTGTTTTGGTTGATAATCTAGATGCTGCAAGCCCCAAAGGACGTCGAAAGCTGCACATTAAAGGAGCAATAGAAAAAGCTATTAAGAAAAGAAAGAGGAACAAGAATTCATGCTCGTTGTACGGAGGGACTGATTATAACAAGAGGACATGCACTGGTAACGCTGAGGAGGAAGTTGTTTTCACAGAGGGTAGTACAAGTGGGTGAAGTTTTCGTCGTTCTTTAAGAATAAGATTCATTACGGAGTTTTTCCATTTTTCTTGTTTTGCAGATTTAAACATGTTATTATGATGTATGATATCATGTCTTTTATCACATTTGGATTATTCCATTGTTTTTAATTCTCTTTTTGGATTACCATCTGTCATTAAATTTGTTTTAATCTCTTCTTTGTGTTTTTTCTTTTTTTTCAGAGCAAGTGTTTTTTGCTAGTGATAAAGGTGTATCATATATGATACTAATATATCATAGTTTATAAACTTTTGATACCCATGTATCATATATGATAGCCATATATATCATATACTATACTTTATACATATCATATTTGATACTCATGTATCATATATGATACCCATGTATCATATATGATAGTTTTGTGTCATGACATGTTTATCAATATAACCATACTATAAGACTACATAAAAAGAACACAAGCAGAAAACATTTCTATACTTTATGCGTATCATATATGATACCTATGTATTACATATGATAGTTTTTTGTCATGGACATGTTTTTTAATATAACCAAGTAACATTCTATAAGATTGCATAAAAAAGAACACAAGGACAATACATATTAAACAAAAGATTCATCTTAATTCCATTTCATAATAGAAAATTCGACGGGTAACAAATTAAGCAAGTTGAATCCCCAAAATGTCATACATCCTACATTACCGCCAACAACTTGTCTTCCCTACGATTCTATCTGAGTGTTCTAGTGGTACGTCAGGTGTAGGCGACATGACTCGGGGGTAGTCTGACTAATGGATGCCTATTAGTCGACCCATGATCTATGTTGATCCCTTTGATTGGATCTATATTCTTTTAAGAACTAGTATAGTAGTTTGTAATAAAACTAAAACACTTTGAGAACTCTTACTAAACTAAATAAGTTATGCGGAATCTAACTTATATAGCACAGAAGAACAGAATTACTTTTAACTATTCGATTATCTTATTAATCAACTTGAATGAGGCACATGAATATCATCGTACCTATGTTCCTTTTATAGAGTAAGGAACCCTAGAAACCTTAGAATATTCTATAAAGATAAGTATATCACAGACGATATATTATCAATATTCTAACTATTAAGTATATCACATAAGATATACTCTAACTATAAATATGACATATCTTATACAAAGATATATTCGTCTTAATCAATATAGCAGTACTTGTACTTAACACTAACAGTACTTGCTATGTACCGCGTAAACACTAACGGTACTTGCTAGCACTAACAATACTTATACTTACACTAACATTACTTGGTACTTTACAAATAATTTCCAACAATCCTCCCCTAAACAAGAATGGCAACTTGTTTTCTTCTTGTTTCTCTTTGTACTGAATGTATTTAGAATACTTGTCGTCAGTCTTCTCTTAAAACTTGGATTGAGCTTGGTAATTTGTACTTGTAACCAACTGAATGTAGCCAAACACTTTTAGGAAGATCTTCTTCTGATAAGATAACCTTCAAGTCTCATGAATATCATCTTTGTCTTCAAATTATGATCTTCTTGTGTCTTGTGAACGTTCATTTTGTTCTGCAGCAACAGTAGTTGTCTTCTTGAGTTAAATCTGTGAACTCTTGATCATGGACTTCTGTCTTGATTTGATGAGACAAAACCTTCCAAGTATTCTTTCCTTGAAACTAATACTCCTTTGCTTGCAGCTTCATACCTGAAATAGAATAGTTAACAACAAAAACCAATCTGTATTGGCTTCAGGATTTTTAGAAAATCATCAGCTATCAACGGATTTGATTTATTCTTCACCAGTTAGTCGTACACTCTGGAATAGCTAATACTTTATTCCTAAAGAATAAGGTGTACTGATAACCCTACAATTTTTGGTTAACTGTCAACCATCAACGGATTTGATAATGTCTTTACCTAGTACCCTTTGTCTAGGAATAGACAACTCTTTGTCTCGAAACATGGTGAGTTAGAACCATATAGTTTTTAGCAAACTACCAGCTTTCAACGGATTTTAGAAGTCTTTACCACAAACCGTTTGCTTATGGACTAGCCTGTTCTTATGTGTGTTAGACATGGTGAACTGAGAACCATTTGTGAAGTGTGATTGTAAATCAAACACTTAAGGCTCTTTCTTAGCTTCTTCCTCTTGCTCCAAATCCTTGATTTGTTGTTTAACCATTCTGATCAACTCCAAAGCACTGGCAGATTCTTCTGAAACTTCCAATTGTTGCTCTAACGTTCTTTCCAACAATTTTCTTCCAAAAGGATATCTCTTTTCTTGAATCATGTAATAGGTTATGTCATCTACATCTAATGTATGTAACCCACATGATTTATAATATCTCTAGTAACTAGGAACCTGATTTTCTAAGTCCTTCAATATTCTTTGATCCCAAGTATGTGGCTCATACATAAATTTCAGCTCATTCCTCAATAGTGTGACTTTTGCTTGACCTTCACTTCCACCTTCAACAAATCTGTTAAGGTCTTGAATGTCTTGTCTGTCAAGGATGTATAGAATCTCTTCAAGTAGTCTAATCATCCTGAATGTTCCATCTGACCTAGTGATTCCATGAATTTCCAATCCATCCTTCATAGCACTTGTCTATCTTATGATTTCTGAATTCTTTCCAAAGATCTCTGTGTCAATGCACTGATCTTTAAAGTTCACTATCTTTAAGTTCTTTTTGTAGCTTTCATCATCATCACTATTTTATTTAGTAGACTTCACCTTTTTCTTAGCTTTTTGCTTCTTCTTTGTTGATCTTTTCCTTTTAACACCCTTGAGGTTCCTTCAAACTCTATTGAACCCTCCTCCAAATCCGTATGTATTGTGTTCTTAAGTACTGTTGACTGTGTATGTACTGCTTGTACATTTTCAGTCTTCTTGTTAACATCTTGAGTTGTATCCCATTTATCCATTTCTTGATTGATCTCTACTTCTTTTGAAACTTCTATCACCCTTTTCTTCTTCCTAACATAGGTAGTCTTGATAGGTGGAGATGCTTCCTTTTGTCCAGCAGTACTTGCATCAAATCTGGGGGTACTTCCAAATTGTCTTTGCTGTTGAAGATGCTTCCTTACATCTTCAATGTCTTGCTTGTCCTTTTCAGAACCAATCTCAACAAAATTCAATTTGGTCCTCTTGTGTTGTTCATACAAAGCCTTGATTGCTTCAAAAGTCTTTCTAACTAATTGAGCATGGGTAAAATGCTTGACTTTCTTGAGGTAGGACATCATTTGGTTTCTGATTTGCATAGTGCTTGGAGGCTTAACCTTTCTTTTCTTCTCTTTTCTATAAAGAATCTCTGTTTCTCCCTCACTAAATCATCCATGAGTTTGTCTTTCTCCTCTTCATCATAAGCATCCCTTTCTTCATCTAGCAATGATTATGCAAGAAGCTCACTTGCTTTAACTTCAGCTTGAATTCTATCATACTCTTCAATATTCCACTCTTGCTGCACTCTTTGGGCTTCAAGCATCTGTTGCTTTGCTGCAAGATCTTCTTGTAGTTGTTCTTCATGCATTTGAGCTTGCAATCTGAAAGCTAACTCTTCATCATGCTCCAGTTGGTTGAATCTATTCATGACTTAGCTAATGTCATCATCTGAATCACTTTCTTCTTCAGATTCAGATTGTAACACTTTCTTACCCTTATCCTTTGGATTGATTTTAGGTAGTTTCTTCTTTAGCTTTGAAAATCTTCTCTCTTCATCTTCATTTGATTGCTGTTGAATGATAATACCTTTAGTGGTTTGTGAAACTTGAATCTTCTTGCCTTTAGCTTTTTCTTTCTTAGCAATAATTTTTGTTGTGCCTTTAATTCTGCTTCTGTTTGTCTTGCTTTTTATGATGAGCTCTTCTCCCTTAGATCAAGCAGTACTTGTGCTAAAGTCTCATCCTCTCCAAAAGGAGTTTGACTTTATGCAGAAGAATGTAGTGAAGGTTGTTCACCAGCGGTACTTGTAGTCGGCTTAGTTGGCTTAGCAGTACTTGGTTCTTCAACAATGTCAGCGGTACTTGTAGTTGGCTTAGTTGGCTTAGCAGTACTTGGCTCTTTAACAGTGTTTACTTCACCAGTGTAAGACACACTTGTTTCTTGAATCACCAAAGTATCTCCAAATACTTTTCCTCTTTTGAAGTTGTCTTCTCAATTTTTAGCTCCTCAGTCTTGTCTGATCCATAACTCACTCTTTATCTTGACAGTACTTGGAAAGACTGTTTCTTGTGAAACCAGAATTGCCTTTGAGGTGGAGTCGAAGACACAAGAAATTGAACATTGATTTCCTCCAGCTTCTCATAGAAACTACTCCAATTTACTTGAAGTTGTGGTGATTGAGGTTGTGGTTGTGGCTGAGTCACCAAAATTTCTTTAGTTTGTGGTTCCTCATGAGCAGGTTGTGGTTCTTCTTGTTGAAGCTCCATGTTTGTAGGCTCCAAGCTATCTTTTTCCACACTAGTCTTTATGCCATTGCCATCTTCCAAATTTCGAATGACATCATCAGCTTCAAAATTGATGTCATTCCCAGAGACCCTTATATGAATGTCAGAAGAAGGTAGTGGTTCTTCATAATTCCTCCCCTGTTTGGTTGCATTCAGTTGTCTTTTCTTAAGGTTCCTGAATCTTTGCTTCTTAAGACAGCTTTCTGAAGTGATATGTTGTGCCTCATCCAAGGAGATACCTTATTCCTTAGTCTGATTAAATTGGCCTCTAATTCCGCAATTTTCTTGTCTTAAACAAGCTTCCCCTTAAAGTATGATTTCTTGTAAAACATATCACCACATAAAAATAATTTGTATACCTTGATCTTTGAATCTTCTTCCCCTTTTTGTCTCATCCAATAGGCGTCTTCTAAAGATAAACAACTAATAAACGCTTCCCCTTAAGTGGTGCATGTAAATGAATCACGAACCATGTTGACTCTAATTGTAGTTTACGAATGAAGAAAAACGAATATAACCTATTTGTTGAAGAAGAGGAATCTCCCAAGCTTGTACCTTATATCTTGCACTATCCACGTAACGTTGAACTTATACCGAGTAAGAAAAATAATAAGCAAACCTCGATCTTTTTGTCAAAATCCTCATTTTTTTGTGAGACACTGAGCACGATAATGTAACTCCTTCAAGTGATAGAAAGCTGACAATTTGCTAGATTTGACAAGTCTTCGTCACCAACCGTTTAAGCACGAACAAGTTATCTTTAAAGGGTGAGTGTGACTGGAAACACCACGACTTTAAGATATGATAAGTCACAAACATGTGAAAAACAACTCCAACACCAAATAAGTAATAAATAAAACCTCTTCATCGAAACCTCTAATTTGCAATTACAATCATCTAAGTACATTATCATCCTCTTCTTTTATGCAACTGGTGCCTCTGTCGGTGTTCTGCTTCTAATCCAAGTTGGTACGTAACCGCAAGGTTAGCCTTGTCACATAATCAAATAAAACTTTATTGTATCAAACACAATCTTCAAAAACGAGCCATAAAATTTTAACAGGGAGTTCTGTCCGTGATCCTTTGTCATCTAACATATCATCTGTATATATTGTCCAATATCGGACGATACTTGTCAGCGCTTAAAAACCATATATCAGACAACACGTGAATTCATAACAAATGTTAATAAAACAAATACCTCACTTGTAGCTATGATCACTCCTCGTGTATTGTTTTGCAAACCAATACACACTTCCATCTTTTCTCATGTGATGCCCTGCATAACTCAATTGGTATGAACCATGCGTCCCTTTCACTTTCACACAGCAGACTTGACTGGACCACAAATATTTATGAACCGCAGCTCGCGTCCTTCTTAACTTCAAGCCACTTTCTTTTGACTATTGACCCACGTGAGAAAACATTCATCAATTCTCACTTGAAAAAAAAATGACATTGCACATAAAACAAAGTGAAAATTACACACAAGGCCTAAATCCTAAACACTTGTCTGGCAGAGGCCATTTTTTTCTTGGATTTCGAAAACAGCCACCATGCTCGGGAAGTATTCAAAACGAGCATCTTTTTGCCACGTGTCACGTTTTGAACCGTTTAAAAAAATAAACAAAACAATTAATGACGCAAGACAGGTTTTGTCAGCCTTTGACTGTCGGTGGTGGGCCCCACACTGACGCGCACAGTAAAAAGCATGTGATTGGACCCTAATTTTTCTGACAAAATGGTACTCGGTGGATCACTATCTCGAGTATCAATTTACAAAACCCCTACGCAGCTTCTTTTTAAACAAACACACAATCTCACAAAACCAAAAACCCGAGTTTTACAGAAAATTGAAGTTTTTAGCAGCTAGGTTATGCCAAATCCTCAATCTCTCAAAACCAAAAACCCGACTTTTATTAAAAATGGAAGTTTTTAGCAACTAGGTTATGTTTAAGTCATAATCTCTTATATATATTCCCGAGTATATTTAAATATAACGGAACAGCTAGAGTCAATTTGGTGGTTTTTTGTTCATTCTACTTTATGGCGGTATGTTATTTAATTAATTTTAAATTTCATTAATAAATTTTTATGTTTATTTGTTATACATTATTGATATGTTGTTATCGTAAAATTTTAGGATTATAGTGTTACGTTGACGTGTAGAAGCAAGTTATCCTTGTTACCGTTTTTCAGAGAAAGATTTAGAAACACACCAAAAGAACGTTTGTTTAGGCAATCATGTTTTGGTTGGTTGTGGAATTTGCCAGAATGCGTAGAGACTGGTCTTTTAATACATTTCCTTGCTTGTTGTCAAACGCATTTTGTAGAAGAAGAGACAGAAAAGTTCCGTTATGTTATGATGTTGGTGGTCATATTATAAATTTGGCAGGGAAGAATTTTGTTTAATGACCAGTTTAAAATTTGGTGTACAGTTTCATGGTAGTTATTTAAAGGGGCCAATGACGTTTAGGAGACGTGTTTTTTCATCAGCTTATGATACTCGTCATATAGTCGTTAGGGATTTATATAGATTTGTTAAAAGCGATTTATTTGAAAACCTAAATGACTATGATGCTGTACGGCTTGCGTTGATAGCTGTTTTGGAGTTGGTGCTACTTGGGCATGAGTCTAGTTACATTATTCCAGAATGGTTCTTTAGGTTAGTTGAAATTTAGATGCATGGAACTTGTATCCGTGGGGTTCGTATGTTTGGTCCAAATTGTATAAGTAGTTAAGGAAGGTCGTATACGTACGTGTCGAACACCACCACGCGAACGTAGACAGAGACCTAGATGAAGAACAACCCAAGTATCAATTAATGGGTTTTACATGGGCTTTCAAGGTATGTAATATGTTGTGTTTTGTCTAACTAAAATATAGTACGTGGATAATTTGAAAACAATTTATTTTCAAGCTTGGATGTTGGAGACTTATAGCGTTAATGCGGTGGATTATTTCACACGACTTGATGGTTATCCTCGATCAGTTTGGTGGTTCCGAGAAAAAAAGTTTTTTCGTAGACAAATTCCTACTTTAATTGATGTGAGTTCTACGACGCTTAGACATTCCTATTTGGCAATAATTTATTTAATAATTTGTATATGTGTTTAATTGATCTTATAATATTTTGTACATGAAATCGTCTAGCAAGTAAATCAAACGAGACAATTAAGTAAACTTTATCTGAAAAAATACCCTCAGGATTTAAAAATTCAGAGCCCACCCAAAATTTTTTACCCCCAACCACTGCTTGCCCTTTCCTTTTTATTCGAATGCTATCACGTGGTAAACGATCAATAGGAATACTGGTCCATCTGTTTGACCTTAGTGTAAACACATGAACGTACCATGGTCCCTGTGAGTATAGGAGGTAGTTTATTTTTAAAAGGGTTGCGTCTAACGTTCTTGAATGAACACCAAAACCAAATATCATTTTTGGTGAATTGGGTTGAGACACGAAGTTTGGTAGAATAATAGAAACACACTTTTGTATTGAAGGGTTCCACAATACAAGAGTCATATCATCAGCAAACGCGAAGCACCATATACCTTCTGAAGTCACTATTGGCTTAAGAGCGTTTAGATTTAATTGAGAATGATTACGTGTGCACAATCGATCATTATGCACCGCATACAAGTATCCATCATTACCTTGCTTATATGCCAAATATCAAAAAAATGATTTGTGGTGTGTGAACCGTAACTACGTATGAAGTCCCTACCTTGTATCTCATAACGCCATCTCCTACAAACGTTGCGAAAACAAACTAAATCGTCAACACCAGACTTGAGCATTATTTCTCTTTGAACTTCAAGCGGTATATAATCAGACATAGTTAAATTATAAAAATTTCAGATATCACAATTTGGAAATAATCAAAAATTTCTAAGAATTTATATTTTTGAAGTTGATTATTTAACTTAAAAACTGCATGAAAATATTATTGTTTATTCTGACATTGATTAGACTAGTCACTGGCAGTTTACAATGTCTCAGTAATTATTTCCCGAGCATGAAAATATCATTGTTTATTCTGACATTGATTAGACTAGTCACTGACAGTTTACAATGTCTCAGTAATTATTTCCCGAGCATGAAAATATCATTGTTTATTCTGACATTGATTAGACTAGTCACTGACAGTTTACAATGTCTCATTAATTATTTCCCGAGCATGAAAATATCATTGTTTATTCTGACATTGATTAGACTAGTCACTGACAGTTTACAATGTCTCGGTAATTATTTCCCGAGCATGAAAATATCATTGTTTATTCTGACATTGATTAGACTAGTCACTGATAGTTTACAATGTCTCATTAATTATTTCCCGAGCATGAAAATATCATTGTTTATTCTGACATTGATTAGACTAGTCACTGACAGTTTACAATGTCCCAGTAATTATTTCCTGAGCATGAAAATATCATTGTTTATTCTGACATTGATTAGACTAGTCATTGACAGTTTACAATGTCTCAGTAATTATTTCCCGAGCATGAAAATATCATTGTTTATTCTAATATTGATTAGACTAGTCACTGACAGTTTACAATGTTTCAGTAATTATTTCCCGAGCATGAAAATATCATTGTTTATTCTGACATTGATTAGATTAGTCACTGACAGTTTACAATGTCTCATTAATTATTTCCCGAGCATGAAAATATCATTGTTTATTCTGACATTGATTAGACTAGTCACTGACAGTTTACAATGTCTCATTTATATAACTAAATGGATCTATTTAAGTATCAACTTAAATTGTTTTTGGTAAACAAATCCACATAATCTTACTAGAAAAATAAAAAAAAGTCTGACTACATTCCCTTTGACATTAAAGAGAAATCATGGTTAGGTTGCCTGTAGAATCTTTGTGCAGGTTTCGTCTTGTGTCTAAGCGATGGAAATCTTGCATTGATCGCCGAGTTTTATTCGTCGGTTTGGCTCGCGTGAAGTTGTTTATTGTAGTTTCATTTTACAGTTTAAGGAAACAGATGAAAGTGAAATGTACACGGTTGATGCTGACTTAACATTTACACCAACAAATTCACCAGTTAATGATCCTGCTCTGAAGGCACTTGCAACGTCAGAGGGGATTTGGTGTTTTTAGTTACCGATGATGTTGCACTTCTGTTATGGAACCCGTGTATGTCAAAGTCGGTAACCATATTGACACCATTCCAACAACTTGAACCTCCTGCTACCAAAAGAATATTTGGGTTTTGGGTGTATCAACCAACTCAAGATCCAACTATTGTCAAAATTAATTATGCTATAAATGGTCAGGGTACATGGTCTGTATCAGTATTTAGAATGACTACCCGGTCATGGACCAATCTTGAATCTGTTGGTTTTCCTGATGCTACTATTAGAATTAAGAGGGGTAGTCAGGCAATTGTTGATGGTAAAATATTTTGGACAGCTTGTGAAAAATACGTTTGTGATCAAGGTTATCTTCACAGAAGGTACGTGATCGTGTCATTTGATTTGCTTACTAATCAAATCTTAGTCCAAGATGTTCCTCAAGAAATCATAAATCACATTCCACCACCATTCACGGTTATCCAATATGAAAACACTCTCGTCCTTGGTGGTAGTACAGCTTGGGAACACGGTCAGAGTGCTATGGCATGGGATTTATTGTTAAACGGTGGAATTGTTATTGTTGGTCCATTGCATTATTTTCTCCCTATGCAAATTGAACATAGGCCCAAAATTTTGGGATTCACAAACAATGATACCCCAATTTTCGAAACCAGCATTGGTCCCTACGGTGAACCCCACATACTAGAAACATGGAATCATGATATGGGGATCTTTAATAACAACGAAGCTATTGAAGGAATCCCGGGTTCGTTTATGGTTGGCCCGTACAAGGAATCTTTATTCCTTCTAAACCGTCCAGTTAGTGATATAATTGCATAATGTATTTTACCTTTATGTATTGTTTTAAAAATTGTATTTCTATGTAATAGGTTATGTTATTTCAATTCTGTTTTAATCAAAAAAAATATTTCATAGTAAATATTTATCTCGTTATGTAATGTTGTTAATGAAATATTTTATTTATTAATGTTTACATGCAAAAAATAAATGTTTATCCTGACATTGATTAGACAACTCACTGTCATTATTGATGCTCTCTTTAAAACTCTCTCGAGTATCTTTTTAAATGGAAAATAAATGTTTATCCTGACATTGATTAAATAACTCACTGCCATTATTGATGCTCTCTTTAAAACTTTCCCGATTATCTTTTTAGATGGGATATAATTGTTTGTCCTGACATTGATTAGATCACTCACTGCCATTATTGATACTCTCTTTCAAATTTTCCCGACTAGCTTTTTAAATGGGATATAAATGTTTATCCTGACAATGATTAAACCGTAACTTAAAAAATGTACTCAAAGAAAAAATCATTCAAATGTATAATTCACTTTCGCGATCAAGAACGTGGTGCTATGATGGGTGCAGATATGACGTACTCAATGTTACTTGAGATGATATACAAAAAGTTCAATTTGAATCCCGGTGAAAAAATACAATTTTTGGTCAAACTTTCTTCAATTAAAAGTATGCTAGATATTACTGACGACAATGAGGTATCTGTTTTTGTTGAATGCTCTTGTTCTTCTCCTAACGAAATACCCAACTGGTATGTTCGTTTACAAAAAATGTTCAATTTTTTCGATGATAATGATTTTCAAAACAAAGAATCACAAACTGATGAAGATTCAGCAAATGATATTGTAGATTCTGGATATAAACATGAGGCCGATTTTACAAAACCAGGATCTTCATTTGCATTTTTATCGGACGAAGAAAATGACAACAACGTAGATATTAATGAGGCCAATTTCACTAAACCAGGATGTTCAAGTGCGTTTTCATCATATGACGAAAAGGTTGATTCTGGATATAACGACTATGCAAATTTTACAAAACCACGTTCATCATGTGCGTTTTCTACACATGAAGAAAATGAATATGAGGATAATTCATCTACACATGATAATAATACTACTCAAACACCGTTTTCAAATAAATGGAAAAATTTCATGTCAAACTTACCTAACGTCTCGGAAACCCCCTTTTATAAGTCAAAACCTACGATAGCAAGAGATTACAATAAAGATACACAGGTTTACGTTGGAAAGGTGTTTTTAAGTTTGGAATCCCTAGATTTGGCCGTTAGGTTGAAAGTTATAGAATCCGGTTATCAATTTTGTTAATGCAATAATGACTAAAAACGTTACTTGCATTTTTCGGTCTCGCTTAGTTTTGATTACGACAATATGTAAAAACAAGCATTTACGAAAACAACGAAAAACGAATTCTTGAGTTCAAGTATTTTTCATTTTACCCTTTTTCACTTAAGGTATGGATAAACAAGTACTAACCTTAATCAAGTGATCAAGTGATTTAATATTTTCTTAAAACTCACTTTTTATTAAATGTGACAAGTTTTTATTAAACTTTATTTTTAAGAAAATGTTTTATTAAATTAATTATATGAAATTTGAAAATGACATATTCTTATTCTGTTAAGAATATCCTTTCAGGATATTTTTATACCCAGATAAGACCTCCACCACTAAAGGACAAAAAGGAGCGGAGTCTAGTCCGGCGGTACCTTAGCGCCTAGGCGGTACCTTATCGATAAGGTACCGCGGGCTGTGATAAGGTACCGCGGGCAGAACTAGCCGTTGGCTCCTTTGTCCTTTAAATAGTTGGCCATTCTCAGCTTTTCACCTCACCTCTTTTGCACATTCATTTCCAGATTCAAACCCCTTCTTTAATCACTCAAATCTTTGATCATTTGTTTGATTATTACTTGTTTAAGAAGTGAATCTTTTTCTTCCATCTCTTCCTCTCCAAGTGCAAAGAGAAGAACACTATCCTAGTGAAGTGTTGAGTCCACCACCAAAGATCCATTGAAGATCAACTTTTATATTCTTGTAGTTGTGTCATAGTTGTGAAGATCCAAGTAGTTGTGTCTATTTGGAAGTTGTGTATGTACTAAGTATAGTTGTGTAGATTGGTCCTAGCTACAATTAGGGCTCGACTTTTAGCTTAGAGTCAGAAATTGGTTAAGCGACGTGTACGGTTTTCTCCACCATAAGGAGCTTGTTGTGTAGTGAACTCTCGAGTAAGGAGTACTCGAGGAGTGGAGTAGGAACGAGGAGTGAGCTTCGTTGCCGAACCACTATAAATCCTTGGTGTTCGGTTTGATCTTTCTTTACCCTTAACTCTTTACATTCCTTATTACTTTTTGCATATACATGTGTTAATATTAGATTAGCTACACTATCATTCTTTATTCTTTGTGGATATATTTTTGTTAGTATTAGTTTAGCTACACTATCATTGTTCATATTTGTGCATAAGAAGATTTCACATATTTCCTCAAGCCTAAGTTTTTTGAAAAAGGATTTTTGGAAACCATATTTTTAACAAGTAAATTTTAAGAAACTATTCAACCCCCCCTTCTAGTTTCTACAATTGGTATCAGAGCGGGTTGCTCAAGAATTTTTAAAGTATATTGTATTTTAAAACTTGAATCGATCTATGGATTCCAACAAGTACCTAGAAGGGCAATCTATGCAAAGACCACCACTTTTTGAAACCGATAGTTTTATTTATTGGAAAATAGATTTGAAACCTATGTGAAATCAAAAGATTTAGATCTTTGGCATGTTATTACCAATGGTGATTTTTTACCCTTTCAATTTAATGAAGTTTCTAAAACAAAAGAATTAGTCACTTTTGACAAAGCTAATGATGATACTAAAAAGAAACTTTCAAAAAATAATGAGGCTAAAATGGTGATTGATAATGCTTTGCCTAAGAAAGAGTATGAAAGAATTTTTATGTGTAAAACCGCTAAAGATATTTGGAACACTCTTTTAGTAACCCACCAAGGTAATAGCCAAGTCAAAGAAAGTAAAATTGATCTTCTTGTCCAACAATATGAACAATTTGTCATCTTAGAAACTATTGATAGTGCATTTGCTAGGTTTAACACCATTATTACTAGTCTAAAAGCACTTGATGAAGGTTTTTCTAGCAAGAACAATGTTAGGAAGTTTCTAAGGGCCTTATATCCAAAGTGGAGAGCAAAAGTCACGGCTATTGAAGAGTCGTAAGATCTCTCAACTTTATCACTCGATGAACTCATAGGAAACTTGAAGGTTCATGAGATGATAATTTTGAAGGACTCGGAATTAGTAAAAACCAAGAGTGAAAGGAAATCTCTTGCACTTAAAGCCAAGAAGGCACAAAGTGACCATGATAGTTCCTCGGAAAGTGATGACGAGGAGTATGCATTGGCGGTGAGAGATTTCAAGAAGTTCTTCAAGAGACGAGGTCAACACGTTAGGCAACCAAACTATGACAAGAAACCATTGTCAAAGAATCGGTTTGTCAAGAACGAAAAAGGTGATAGGAGTTGCTTTAGATGTGGTGATCCAAATCACTTCATTGGTGATTGTCCAAAGCCCGCTCGTGATAAGAACCACACGGCATTCGTTAGTGGCGCTTGGAGCGATAGCGGTGAAGATGATGATGACAACCCCAAAGAGGAGAAATGTCTTATGGCTCACACTTCTAAAGAGGTACATTCCGAAACCGAATATTATAGCTATGATAGTTCCACTTTAGATGATATTGAATTTGAAGGCAAATATGATAGCTTACACAAACTTAGTCTTAAATTCATAGAAAAGAATAAAACCTTAAAATCAACCAAAACTAAGCTTGAAAATGAGATCAATGAACTTAGGGAGAAATTGGCTAAACTTGAGAAAAACAAAGAGGTTGATTTAGGTTGCTTAAGTTGTGAGAAACTTAGATTAGAGAATGATGATCTCAAGAGCACCTCCATTAAATTGGAAAAGTTCATGAAAGGTACTAGTGCTCTTGATGATATGTTAAACAAACAAGTTCATTCTAAGGAAAAACTTGATCTAGGTTTTAACTCAAATGAAGCCTCAACTAGTGAACCAAAACAAGTCAGGTTTTCACAGAAAGCACCTTCTGGACGCGGTTCCACATTGTATGGCGCGGTTCCTTATCACTATGGAACCGCGGCCAGAAGCTGATTTTTGTGAAAACTCTGTACTTTCTGAAAAATCTAATTTAAATGAAAAACCAAAGCATCTTACTGTTAATAAGGTTCAATTACCCATACTTGACAACAATGCTATTAGTAAGTTCTATAAGCCGTTAAGTAAACCTCTCATGGGAAATAGAAGTTTATCTAGACTATCTTCTACTCCACCTAGAGTACGGAATGAGTCTAAGCCTAGAAGTAGAACGACAACGCCTACAAGAGATAATCAAAAGAACTCATGAACTAGAAGTAAAACTCCAACACCTAGAAAGAATAATAATAACTCTAAACCTAGATCAAACACACCTAGGAGAAGTAATAACCAACAAAATGGTTACATGAATTACTACCCTCCTCCATTTTGTTCTTTATGGGGAATTCCCACTTCATTCATTCATCCCAATCAAATGCAAGGGATGTTTGGAACTAACAATTTTGGACCCATGAGATATTGGGGACCAAATGTTTGATTTTGTGTATTGGTACCTAGATATGCTTGGGAATTGATTTGGAGCCCGATGAGTGGATTAAGGATAGTGGATTTTCTAAACACATGACGGGTAATCGAAGTTTGTTCTCGCATTACAAAGCATATGATGGAGGTAACGTCACATTCGCTAGTAGTCTACGTGGTAATATCATTGGCAAAGGTACGGTTTCTCTTGACTTCATGACCATTGAAAATGTTGAGCACGTAGATAACTTAGGTTTTAACCTTTTAAGTATAGGTCAAATTTGTGATAATAAGTGTAAGATCATCTTTTCGGAACATGACAGTGAAATCGTAAAAGATGGAAAAGTCATTGGAAAAGGTGTTAGAAAGCATGGGCTTTATGTCATGAAGGTTAATAAGAAGTCAAAAGACAACATATGTCTTGCGACTATAGATGATAGTTCTACTCTTTGGCATAGGAGATTAGGTCACGCTAATATGCGTTTAATTCAATCTTTAGTCTCTAAGGAGTTGGTAAGACACCTCCCCAAGATTAAGTTTGATAGTCACTTTTGTGATGCTTGCAAAGTTAGAAAGCAAGTTCACTCAAGTCACAAAGCCAAGAATTTGGTTTCGACCTCTCGGTGCTTAGAGCTCCTACATATGGATCTCTTTGGACCTTCCGCCATACGGAGTTATGGAGGTAACCTTTATACCCTAGTTATAGTTGACGACTATTCTAGATTCACTTGGACTAGATTTTTGGCATCTAAGAATGAAGCTTTCGATCATTTCGAAATCTTTAGTCGAAGAATTCAAAATCAACTAGGATGTTCAATTGTTTCTATTAGGACGGATCATGGTAGGGAATTTGATAATGAAGTGCAATTTGGTGCCTTTTGTGAAGCTCATGGTATTACCCATAACTTCTTGGCTCCTCGCACTCCACAATCAAATGGGGTAGTTGAAAGGAAGAATAGGACTCTCCAAGAGATGAGTAGGACGATGTTAAACGAGCAATCATTGCCTCAAAAGTTTTGGTGCAATGCCGTAGATACATCGACTTATATTCTCAACCGAATTCTTATTCGACCTTTCCTAGGAAAGACCCCCTATGAGATTCTTAAAGGTAAGAAACCCTCATTAGAATACTTTAGGGTGTTTGGAAGCAAGTGCTTTATCCTCAACACCAAAGACTACCTTACCAAGTTTGACCCAAAGTCTTACGAAGGTATCCTTTTAGGTTATTCCCAAACTAGTAAGGCCTACATAGTCCTAAATAGAACCTCATGGGTTATTGAAGAATCACTCAACGTAACCTTTGATGAAACCCCTCCTTCACCCAATACACCATCATTGGTTGATGATGACTTGGATGAATTAGAAGTAGTTAAAGCCAAAGAGGTTAGAAAAATAGGAGTTGAAGACCTTAGTGTTGAAAAGGAAGTAAACATTAAGGAGTCTAGGGATCATACTCTCAATAATGTCATTGGTGACTTAAATCAAAGGACCCTAAGATCTCAAGTCCAAAACCAAAGCAACTTCTTTTCTTTTGTCTCCTTGATTGAACCTAAGAATGTTAAAGAAGCTTTGACGGATGAGAGTTGGGTCATTGCGATGCAAGAAGAATTGAATCAATTCGTTGCCAATGATGTTTGGGAACTTGTTCCTCCACCTAGAAGTTCTACCATTATAGGAACCAAATGGGTATTTAGGAATAAGCTAGATGAGAATGGTGTTGTGTCTCGTAACAAGGCTAGACTTGTAGCTCAAGGCTATAATCAACAAGAAGGGATTGATTATGACGAGACATATGCACCGGTAGCTAGATTAGAATCTATTAGAATCCTTTTAGCCTACGCTTATGCCTTAGATATTAAGCTTCAACAAATGGATGTAAAGAGTGCATTTCTTAACGGTTTGATCAATGAGGAGGTATATGTGGCTCAACCTCCCGGCTTCATTGATTTTGAGAAACTGGACCATGTTTACAAGCTTAAGAAAGCACTTTATGGACTCAAACAAGCACCCAAAGCTTGGTATGATAGACTTAAATCGTTTCTTGTTAAACATGAGTATACCATGGGTATGGTAGACAATACACTCTTTACAAAGAAGAAAGGTCCTCACCTCATAATCGTACAAATATATGTTGATGACATTATATTTGGCTCAACTTGTCAAGAATTGTGTGATGACTTTGCCAAAATCATGCATGATGAGTTTGAAATGAGTATGATGGGAGAACTTAACTTCTTTTTAGGACTCCAAATTAAACAAATGGACGATGGTATTTTCTTTAGTCAATCTAAGTACGCTAAAGAAATGCTAAAGAAATTTGGATTAGAAGAATCTAGACCAATGTAGACCCCTATGGCCTCGGATACTAAACTCACCGTAGATGATGATTGTGAGTCGGTAAACAACACCAAATATAGAGGTATGATTGGTAGTTTGTTGTACCTAACGGCAAGTCGACCGGATATCATGTTTAGTGTTTGCCTTTGTGCTCGCTTCCAAGAGGCTCCCAAAACCTCTCATCTTGAAGCGGTTAAGCGTATCTTCCGATACATTAAAGGAACTATACATTTAGGATTATGGTATCCTAAAGGGACCGGCGTAGAAACCATTGTCTACGCGGACTCGGATCATGCGGGAGACTATGTGGACCGGAAAAGCACTAGTGGAGTTTGTACCATCATGGGTTGTTGTTTAACTTCTTGGTTCTCCAAGAAACAAACCGCTCTTGCCATATCCACCACGGAAGCCGAGTATGTGAGTGCCGGTAAAGCATGCCAACAAGCTCTATGGATGAAGCAAGCGCTTGTTGATTACGGGATTTCTCTTGATGATGTTCCCATCATGTGCGATAATAAAGGCGCTATAGACCTAAGCAAGAATCCCGTGCAACATTCGCGAACCAAACACATAGAAATTAGACACCATTTCCTTAGGGATAATGTTCAAAAGGGGAACATTACTATTGAAAAGGTGCCCTCCAAGGACAACTTAGCCGATATCTTCACTAAGCCATTTAAGAGGGAACCTTTCAATTACTTGCGTCTAGGTCTAGGATTAATGGAACATCTTCCTTAAATTCCTTTCTTATTGTGTGTTTTCTATTACGACTTTGAAATCTTGAGTCTTCTAAAATTCTTTTGAAAAATCTTCTCATCTCCTTCTCAAAACTCTCAAAGTCTCTTTCGAAAATGGTTGAGAAATTCGTTTGACATTGTTAATTCAATCTAAAAACGATTTTTCATAGATTCTCGCTATTAATATAGAGCTTACATAATTCATATGTATAATTCTCTCAAACATAGCAAGAACAAGATTGAATGGAGGATCATTGTGTCATGACTTAAGGTCTTGTCTTACACACCTCCTACATTGATTTTTTAATCCATGTATTTTGGTCAAATCTCTATTTGGTAAGTTTGCATATGTTTTCTTTGTCTATCTTTGCTTTTAAGCATATCCCTATGATAAGTTAGACTAGAAAAATAAGATTTGCTGAAAATCTTCCTCCAAACACCAAACCCTGCTTCTGCAGGCGGTTCCTTATGTGAACCACGGTACCTTATTGATAAGGTACCGCCACCCTAGATAAGGAACCGCCTACAGTGGCCTTCCTTTTTCGGGTTTTTGTCTGAAACTCCAGATTTACTCCAACATTTTTGAGAATCTTTGTTTCAAACCCTTTGACCACCCCAAAAATACCCTAAGCCTTCCTTATTTAAATCATAAGCATTTTACATTACTTCACATCCAAAATGTCTTATTCCCCCAATGAAAGCCTTGAATCTCCTCCATTTTCTCCAATTGCTTTCAATCCAAACCCACCCAAGAACACTCTTAATCACATTTCTCCTACCAAGAATGTTGATTGTGGAACTTCTTTTCTTCCACCACCACCCTTTAGTGTTCTTCCTCCTTCTCATGATAATGTCATGCACCATGGAACATATTGTCATTGTTGTCAATATCAACATCTTGCTATGGCACACATCTATGAGGAGTTGAGCTACATCAAGAGTCTCTTAATCAAGCCTCCTCTTCACTTTGATTATGAGATCTCCAACAAGCCACCACCACCACCCTCCGCTATTACCTTGTCTTTCATATAAGCATTGATTGCTTATCCACAAGACACCACATTCAAGCAAATCTTAGAATTCTAGAATAACTAGGATTAGATTTATGCTTTTGGCTTGTTTCTTTTTCCATACTTCTTTGTATGATGTTCTTTTAGTAACCTATCTTGGATCTTGGTCTTTATGTTTTCTTCTCTTTTTATTTTATTTTATTTTTTATGTGACCTATTGCTATATATTGTTGGTTGTTTCTTTTTTTCAACTAACCCTTCTATGTAGCTTGTCACCATATCTCGATTCCTCGGTGCCCCAAGCTAGGGGGAGTAAGCACCAAGGGGGAGTCTTTGCAAAGTCCGTTTCTTCAACACCGGATTACGCAACCTTTTTGCTTCGACAAAGGGGGAGAAATGAATAAACTCGTCTTCGAAAATCTTGTTTTTGTGTGATTGAGTTTATGTATTGTCGGAATCAAAAAGGGGGAGATTGTTAATGCAATAATGACTAAAAACATTACTTGCATTTTTCGGTCTCGCTTAGTTTTGATTACGACAATATGTAAAAACAAGCATTTACGAAAACAACGAAAAACGAATTCTTGAGTTCAAGTATTTTTCATTTTACCCTTTTTCACTTAAGGTATGGATAAACAAGTACTAACCTTAATCAAGTGATCAAGTGATTTAATCTTTTCTTAAAACTCACTTTTTATTAAATGTGACAAGTTTTTATTAAACTTTATTTTTAAGAAAATGTTTTATTAAATTAATTATTTGAAATTTGAAAATGGCATATTCTTATTCTGTTAAGAATATCCTTTCAGGATATTTTTATACCCAGATAAGACCTCCACCACTAAAGGACAAAAAGGAGCGGAGTCTAGTCCGGCGGTACCTTAGCGCCTAGGCGGTACCTTATCGATAAGGTACCGCGGGCTGTGATAAGGTACCGCGGGCAGAACTAGCCGTTGGCTCCTTTGTCCTTTAAATAGTTGGCCATTCTCAGCTTTTCACCTCACCTCTTTTGCACATTCATTTCCAGATTCAAACCCCTTCTTTAATCACTCAAATCTTTGATCATTTGTTTGATTATTACTTGTTTAAGAAGTGAATCTTGTTCTTCCATCTCTTCCTCTCCAAGTGCAAAGAGAAGAACACTATCCTAGTGAAGTGTTGAGTCCACCACCAAAGATCCATTGAAGATCAACTTTTATATTCTTGTAGTTGTGTCATAGTTGTGAAGATCCAAGTAGTTGTGTCTATTTGGAAGTTGTGTATGTACTAAGTATAGTTGTGTAGATTGGTCCTAGCTACAATTAGGGCTCGACTTTTAGCTTAGAGTCGGAAATTGGTTAAGCGACGTGTACGGTTTTCTCCACCATAAGGAGCTTGTTGTGTAGTGAACTCTCGAGTAAGGAGTACTCGAGGAGTGGAGTACGAACGAGGAGTGAGCTTCGCTGCCGAACCACTATAAATCCTTGGTGTTCGGTTTGATCTTTCTTTACCCTTAACTCTTTACATTCCTTATTACTTTTTGCATATACATGTGTTAATATTAGATTAGCTACACTATCATTCTTTATTCTTTGTGGATATATTTTTGTTAGTATTAGTTTAGCTACACTATCATTGTTCATATTTGTGCATAAGAAGATTTCACATATTTCCTTAAGCCTAAGTTTTTTGAAAAAGGATTTTTGGAAACCATATTTTTAACAAGTAAATTTTAAGAAACTATTCAACCCCCCCCCCCCTTCTAGTTTCTACAAATTTAGATCTAAAAAATCAAACATCAATACTCGTGTTTATCATTGCTATAATTTTGAAGAATGCGACTGGATTATTCGGGCAAGACGTTGGCCAAAAATAGATGCGTTTGAGATTACAAGCATGATTGATATTCACACATGTCTAAAAACCCAAACTTTTCCAAACCATATAAAAGTTATTGGTCACATATTTAGAGAAGAGTTAAAAGATGATAAGCGTGATTTGAAAAGTAAAGATATACAAAAAGTCATCATGTCAAAATATAAAATAAGTATATCGTATCAACAAGCGTGGAGAGGTAAGGATTATGGGTTACACATGATTAGGGGATCGCCTTACGATTCCTTTAAAATGTTACCATATTATTGTTACAATTTATCAAAAAAAATCACGGAACTGTCACACGTATCAAGACAAATGACGAAGGAGTTTTTAAGATGCTGTTCATTGCCCTAGGTGCTCAGGTCCGTGTTTTATTTTTTATATTATTCATTCATAAGTATAATAGTGATGCATTATTTTTTATATGTTATATCTTTGATTTTTTAACTTTAGATCTGAACGTTTCTTAATCAACTACGCCCTTTGCTTATAATCGACGCTGCACATTTGAAGGGTTTGTATAAGGGTGCAAATTTGTTAGCTGTAGGGATGGATGGAAACAACCAAATTGTGCCTATCGCTTTTGGTATATGTCGAGGTGAAACTGGCCCAAACTGGTCGTGGTGGATGTCGGTACTTAAAGAATGTATTGGTGAAAACCCAAATTTGATTTTCATATCCGACAGACATGCAGCTATAGCTTTGGCAGTACGAAACGAGTTTCCATTAGCGTTTCATGGTATATGTTGTCGACATCTAATGATGAACCTATCGTTGAAAAAGAAGAAGACAAAAAAAAATTTACTGGAAGATTTGCAAGGCGTACACGATGGAGGATTTTACAACAAACATGAACATACTGCAAGCAGTTCAGCCTGATGCGTACCACAAGTTAATTGAAGTAGGTCCTCAAAGATGGTGAAGAGCGTATTCTCCCCGCCCCCTCTACAATTATTGTACTTCTAACAGCGTCCGTCGAGTCTGTTAATAATTGTACAAGAAAGACAAGAAGGCTACCTATAACAATGCTAACAGAGTCGTACCGGCAAATGGTGCAAAATTGGTACTACGATCAGCGTGAAGCTGCAGGTAGTTATGTTCATAATTATAAAAGTAAAACTCTAAAAAAATTATATATAATCAATAATCTGCCTTTTTCTACCAGCGAATATGAAGTACGAAATCACAAATTGGGCCGCGGATAAGGTAGAGAAAAGGAAGATTAAAAGTGCAACATGGATCGTTCACGGCATCAATCAATATCAGTACCAGGTTATGGATGGTCATTATACCCGATTGGTCGACTTTGGAAACCATACATGTGAATGTCATAAATGGCAGATTTCAGGCATACCTTGTGGGCACGTGATACCTGTAACTAGATTTTTGGATACAACAGATTGCGTACAATTTGTAGTATATTGGTTCAGAAAGGAAAAATACCAAGCCACGTACGCAGAATCCATCCACTTTGTTGGAGATGTGCATGAATGGGAGTTTCCTTCTCATATACGCCCCATTATACCTCCTGAAATGTATAGCCCACAACCTGGCCGTCTAAAAAACACCAAGCGAATATTGTCACAAGGTGATTTACCAAAGGGTATACATTGCACCAGATGCAATGAAGGGGGCCACAGGCGTGATTAGTGCAAAAATCATACGTCCCACAACCACCAGTAAAGACTCGCCGACAACAAGTTCCAACAACAAACAATAATTATGCTAGTCCCGTCGACGAATTTAACCAAAACACTTTTAACGATTTCGTACAAAACACTTTACAACCATTTCAACCTTACTTTCATAACTCATACCCAACAGATCATTTCCAAACGCATAACCCTGAAGTACCATAAACTGATAACGTTTATGGGGGACAAAGCTTTAATCACAACATACATCCCTCACAACAGTATGATCATACACAGGGAAATGACTATCAGAACACATCTTTTGCGAACGAACACTACAATTCACAACAATACACCTCTCAACACCTAGATGATATAAACCCAAACAACTCTAGTTGGTTCAACAACTTTGGTTTTTAAGAGACTAATTTGTTTTCCAAATTCTCAAATTGCATTTGTCCTTGTTAGGTGTATCTTGTAATATATTTCCTTTAACGAATAAATTTAGTTCATATAATCAAACACCCACAATGAATTATACACTGTCATAGCATTTATTATTGATTAAAAAGGTGACATGACAATACATTTAAACAGTTAAAGGACTAAATGCACACATCTATATAATGCACCTTCACACAAACAAATATCACAACGTCTAGTAACCCATTTTCATATTCCAAACATGAAATACACTATCCTCTTGCACCATTATGGAAGGTTCTCTTCACCCCCTGGAAGAAAATTTGTTGGTGGTCTCATTGCAACCATAGACCAAGTCGACCTTAGAACTTTTTTAACAAATAAAATAAAATTTATTTTGACCAACAATATAGGTTACGATCCTGCCTCCTAAACATTTCTATACATAAAAAAACCTAATTGTTCTCTAGATTCAGGCCTCCTCTCATTGGACGATGCTTTACAAGACTGTGAATTTATCCAAGCATATACGCATGTTCCTCGAACTGAACTACATGTATATGTGTCTCGTGTCAAATTATCACCTTTGGTTGTGGCGGAACAAAACATCAAAAAGGGTAACAAACAGAGAAAACAAGATAAGCCTTCATGTTCAAGAAAACTATTTGAGTAATATGTAACAAGTGGGGACATCTTCATTAGTGTATGCTATGAATTTGTAACCCACTACATTGTAATGCATGCCCAACTTGTTGCTTTCAAAGTGACTAGTCTTATCAATCCTGCAATAGAAATAAATGAACCACTGTTCCATTTCATCTTCTTGTTATATATATGTCCTTACATTTAGACTACAATCCATACTCATCTTTAATTCAATCTTCTCACATAAATAACATGTCAACCTCAAATCAAAATACATTTGAATTTCAAGTCAACCACAATGGCCAATTTAAACTTAACCCCCTAAAATATGAACACGGTTCAGTACTAGATGTTAGCGTTCCACCAACGTTGTATGCAGATATGGTTAGTTACATAAAATCAAAGCTAAATGTTCTATATTACACCCATATAACAATTGACAACATATATTACGCACTACCACAAATCAACAACTTACAAGGCCTGAAAAAATAAAGAGCGATTACGATATCGATGTTATGTACGACATTGCTAAAGTTGTTGGAAAACTCCAGATTTACGTTTCTCATCAACCGGTAGATTTAACCACGGCGTTGATTCCAAATGACGGTTCATTGGAGGAATCGTTAACAGGTATCATTTCTGAAGAAACAAACCTAAAACTACAAGAGTCACTCCGGTATCTACATCAAATGTAGAAACAGAAGAATAAAAGGTTAGATCACAATAGATCGTTCGAACTAGTTACAAAATCAAAACCAACTACACCATATACCCAAATCAACTACAATTTTGTTGTTCACAATAGTGGCCAATTGGTGATAGATGCAACAAATAACCCAACATATGTCAACGGTGGTACAATGATGATCAACATCCCAAGAATAAAACTTAAAGATATTGAACAATATCTTTTCAACATTCTTTCTTACAAAATCCATGCTCTTTATTACAAAATAAATTATTACGAGAAATCTCACACAGTCAAACTAAGAAACAACTATGACATGCATGTCATGTTCGACATCTCAGCAGCGCACGGCATGTTGGAGATGTACATCGACCATATAGGTGTGGATTTTATTATACCAAACTACATATGTTCAAATGCTGCCCTGGCAGAAATGATGGCCGATATTATAACAGGTTACGAAGGTGAAAAAGAAGATGAAAATAAGGAAGTAACACAAAATGATTTCACAAATGACCAAATGATTGAATGGGCAGAACAAGAACAACTGGAGAACGAGGAGATTAAGGAAATTGCCCGCCTCAGACCTAAAAGGTTCCTCTTATCTACTAACTATAATAAACATCATTTGTTAGTAGTACTCCATCATTTGTTAGTACTACTCAGAGTGTCTTATTAATATGCTAAATTTAATGTTTAATATATTATTTTATTTTTCTTTATGTATCACATGTCATGCCAATATTTAATTACTCATCACATGTACTATGACATTTGTTTGATTCGAATATCTAAATTAGCACATCAAATCACTGACAATGTCCTTCATCTCATATGATTTTTCCCGAGTATATCATTGCCTTAGCTGGATGCTCACATGCTTTCACTGTTTTAAATGTCAAGGAATCAGTGGACCATTTTTCTCATATTATTTGAATTCTTATATCATTATTATAACGCTGTGATAGCAACTACACATATTCGTATTCTCTATATATATCATAAAATTAATCTCCAACCCACACAATTCACAAACAATATTTCTCCCACACTAACATAATATGTATGCTTCTTCAAATCAACTTAGAACAGATGTTATTGAGAGCATACAAAGGGATCTACAGGATGAGATCACACTTGCACACAATTTGGTGACAGAATTGAATTGTTACTTCTGACGAATGCGTGCCCGTGAACCACGAATTAGGTTGGTGGAGTCTATGCAAATGACAACCGTTACCAGTTACGGGTTGCATACACTTCTTATGGCTCAAGAAGCAGATCAACGTATGTATGACAACTTGAATGAAGCAAGGAAAAATTTGATTATAACTATTGCTAAGAAGGAACGATTAATTCGTAACTATAGATCGATATAAATTATCCAATCCTGTAACAAAATTATCTTGTTACTTTCATCTTTTGTGTGTTCCGTTGTTTTTAGTAATTCTGATAATATTATGCTTTGAATACAACCCTGAATGTATCAAGTAATTAATGTTTGATCATTTTGCACATCATAGTATTAAAATACTAATTTGCAGTTCAAAATATATCTCAACCATGCATGTACAGGAAATTCGTATATATTATTTTTTACACATAATATATTTTTCCTTTCCACTATGTTTTTTATTAATTTTTTCTATTATAACGTTATACAAAATTTGCGCATACTACATACCTACTATACAATTTTTTTCATCAAAATCTTCATGAGTGCCATACTTTGCCCATTAATATATTATTCAACATGCCAATTAAATTTTTTTTGCTTTATCACTACACGAATAGCTCTTTAAAAACTACACAACATGCCAATAATTTTTTTTAAATAAAATCATAACGATAAACTAAACATGCACAAAGTAGGGGTTACACACTAATTTTACTAAGTTTTTAAACATTACCAAATTAATTTCTTTACAAAAAAAAATTAAAATAAACTGATACTCGGGATAGATCCACCGAGTACCGTTTTGTCAGAAAATTAGGGTCCAATCACATGCTTGTTACTGTGCGCGTCAGTGTGGGGCCCACCACCGACAGTCAAAGGCTGACAAAACCTGTCTTGCGACAGTAATTGTTTTGTTTTTTTTAAACGGTTCAAAACGTGACACGTGGCAAAAAGATGCCCGTTTTAAATAATTCCCGAGCATGGTGGCCGTTTTCGAAATCCAAGAAAAAAATGGCCTCTGCCAGACAAGTGTTTAGGATTTAGGCCCTGTGTGTAATTTTCACTATCATGTGAAGTCCTATCATATTGACACAACAATATAACCACTTTTTACTTTGCTGCTTTCGATGAACACATATCATACAAAACGATTATTAAATATAATAATCCTTTGTATCCATTCTTAGCATTACCAATCGTGGACCTCAACAGCTTCAAACCAATTGCATCCCATATTTATGAAAGCAATCAAACACATTACGCGATCTGCTTTTTCTTATTCATGTGATTATCACTTTTATATGATTGACATCTTGATGACTCACATGAATGAATATATCATAATACTCCTATTATTGTACTCGACATCAACTCAGTAGCATATACCGTAAAACAAGATCGAGCACTACGGAACACAACAACACTTCTTTTGCATCAAATTAGGGTTTTGAAAATCAAAGCTCAAATTCAAAAACGAAACCCTAACTATCTGCATCATAGCTGTAAAACGATCACAACTTCATACCGCAATCTTTTCTGTTTTCAAATCCGATCTAGGGTTTAGGGGAAGAAACCCTAAATCTTATTCAATAAAAAAACAAAAACAGAAAATTCATACCATTCTCTACAGCCAACTTCGATGATTAATAACTCTTTCATAACTGAGAAGATCGACGATCGCTCCGGTGAGATCCTAGACACATGTGTCGAGAACCTACAGCGAAAATTTCACGACAATCCAACGGTTAACGAACGATTTATTACTGTCTGAAAACGGATGCACAGTGAGATCTGAACATAAAATCATAGACGGATTTTATGATTTTTCTTCGTTCTTCGACTCAACACCTTGTTGGTTCCTAGTATCGAGAGCCACCCGCTCTGATACCAATTGTTGATCCCTTTGATTGGATCTATATTCTGTTAAGAACTAGTATAGTAGTTTGTAATCAAACTAAAACACTTTGAGAACTCTTACTAAACTAAATAAGTTATGCGGAATCTAACTTATAAAGCATAGAAGAACATAATTACTTTTAACTATTCGATTCTCTTATTAATCGACTTGAATGCGGTACATGAATGTCATCGTACCTATGTTCCTTTTATAGAGTAAGGAACCCTAGAAACCTTAGAATATTCTATAAAGATAAGTATATCACAGACGATATATTATCAATATTCTAACTATTAAGTATATCACATAAGATATACTCTAACTATAACTATGACATATCTTATACAAAGATATATTCGTCCTAATCAATATAGTAGCACTTGTACTTAAAACTAACAGTCTTTGCTATGTACCGCGTTAACACTAACGGTACTTGCTAACACTAACAGTATTTATACTTACACTAACAGTACTTGGTACTTTACAAGTAATTCCCAACAATCTACGACTAGTTGACCCCAAGCTTAGAGCAACCCATCATGGGTTCTCCTTAATCCCACATACTCATTTTCTTAGTGGATAGGCTATGTAACTTTTATCTAAATTAAATGAGTGCACTATTGTTTGCCTAGCCTAATGTTCCAGTGGGTTAAGCGTTAAAGCTTATAAGGTAGGCGACATGACTCGGGGATAGTCGGACTAATGGATGCCTATTAAGCGAACCATGATCTATGACTAGTTGACCCCACACTTAGAGAAACCCATCATGGGTTCTATTGCATGTCGCGTACCCCTTTCCCAGCTGATAGTACTAACGAAATTCAAAATATAAATTGTTTTTTCTTGACCTTCTAACTTGTTCAGATTTCGCTCCTGGTCACTTCTCCATCCTCTTTTTTCCTCTTGCTTATTGCTTCATTAACAAGATGGCGCTTCATCGGTTGTATTTGGTTCTTTGTTGAAAACTCATAAGCTTCCTCGTTTATTGCTTCCCTGCTAGCATTCATTTCGTGGGTCAATATCTTTGTTGCCAGCCTGAACTTAAGCTTCAACATCTCTTTCCATTGGCCTTCTTGCTCTGTCAGGAAGTCCACCAGCTAGTTCCTTGTAGTTTCTCCATTGTAGTGCTCCATATGCATCATCACAAAAACACCAAAGTCAATTTCCTTGGTCATTGAACCCTACTTTGGTTTTATGATAACTGGCTTTTTCATTTATTTTGCCTTTTTGTGTTGAACACTCTTCAGATACATTGAAAACATTTTATCTTCACAAGTCCAAGTTTATCATATTTAATGTGTCTGTTTTAAGTTTTTTAGGATGCACATGTACAAGTGTATCATATTTGATGTTATGGATTTTGTGACTTACTAGTAGCTCATAGAATTCCTTGTATTTGACTTCATAGCTCTTCATTACTTTTGAGTTGTTAATGATGACTGTAGTTCCATTTCGAGATTGAGCACAACAAGGTAATAGTGTTGGTGCGAGATGACAGGGGAGGAGGCCTGTATATTTTCATTTTAATTTGTAAGTTTTATTACTAATTCTATTCTATTTGATAACCAATATTAGGGAAGCAAGTGTTTACTAGATCAATATTTTTCAATTTCAACAATTCTGCACGTGTTCCTAATGAGTTGTTCATGTTTTCTTCAAAAGCATGAAACTGCTTGGAAGTGTCAGGTTTTCCAGTTTCCAGCTTCCAGTCAAACATGTTTGAAGTCTGTTTTACGTAATCAACGACATTATACAAAAAACTATAGTTTTTGGACGCAAATTAATCTTGTTATCATATATAATATTTTGTGTGATAGCATGTACTTACAATCATTGTTGACGTAAATAAATGTTTCTTCTTGTTCCCATTCATATAGGTGTTCTCTTTATAGTTTAAGATCTCTAAGAAAATGTTGATTACTGGTGCATCCACTTTCAGACGTGGCGCCAGCGTCTGCTCGCATACATGCATGCCTATCATCTTTTGAACAGAAGATGAAATCTCTGCAAGAGAAAAATATAGTTTAAGTACTTTTTATCATATATGATAACATTATAATAATGAATTTTTTTATAGGTTATTTGTTACTTACAAGCCTTCTCCATACATTGAGAATAAGCTCTCCCTATCATCAACTCATCTGTTGTTACCCCCCCTGTTGGTATTTTCTTGTTGATGTAGTGTGAAATCAATGAGCGTGATGGCTTTTTGTTTCATTTTTCCGCCTTATCTTCTTCGACAATTTTTGTTTTTGCTTCATGTGTCTTCTTAGGTGTCCTTGTTATTTGAGAGAATGACGGTTTCGTGAGTGATTTGCCTTGCCTCGTGATTCTTGTTTTTTTCCTCTTGTTTTTTCTTTTGGCTTTCAACGGTCTGACGCTCTAACTCTCTAACTCAGTACAATACAGCTCCACGTATCTGTCGAATTCTGGGTCTGGTTCAAACTGGTCTAAAAATGGTTCCACGTTGTTCAATTTTTTCTTTTCAACATCAACCAATGTATTTGCCTCTGCTGTCGACAACGTTTGTTTTTCCCTAGTTTTGACCACTTTCTCAGTTGGAGGTTTTGTTTGTTTATTGCTTTCATTTCGAGCAAGTTCTTCAACCTCTATTTGTATGTTCTCTTGGGTTACTAGCTTTTGTTCCTCATTAGTTGTTTCATTTTTGTTCTTGCCTTCACCCCAGAGGTGTCCTCCCATTCCATAAACTCTATGTTGAAATCGTCATCCTTCCTTCTCCTATGTCTAGTACTCTTTGCATAGTCCAACCAAAACCGCATCTTTACCAAACATCTTTGTTCCTTCTCTAAGTGTCTCAAAAATTACTCTTCTTGCTTCATATATTGTTGTAAATTTGTCTACACTTTTTTTATAAACTCTTGTAGAAGAAGCACGACAGTGTTAGTATAGTAGACAATATCATATATGATACTTCATAGTATCATATTTGGTACTTCATAGTATAATATTTGGTACATCATAGTATCATATTGTTTACTTCATAGTATCATATATGATACTCATGTTTTTTTATCTTTATATCATATATGAATACTTCCCTACCATTCAAATCAATTTTGTTTACCTCAAGGTGTTTTGGTTTTCTGTCTTGGATTGGTTCCAGATACACATACTTTCCTTTGTAGACATCAATCCCCATGTGGAAATCATCTTCATTGTACTCTTCGTGATGTCCCAACTTTCTCAAACAATGTTCTAGCATTTCTTCATGTATCCTAGATCTTATCAGTAGGGTGTTCCAGCTTCTGATTGCTGGTCTTCGACGTTTCACGGCAACCTTTGGAAAGTATGTAGAATCCAAGTACGACAGCTGGAAAAATGAAAAAATTATGTTGGTTAGAAAATGAAAATATACAAAGTAGTTTTTATATTTAAAAAAATTTAGTTTTACTTACACAT
Organism: Glebionis coronaria; assembly: GCA_025667525.1. Lineage (NCBI taxonomy): Eukaryota > Viridiplantae > Streptophyta > Magnoliopsida > Asterales > Asteraceae > Glebionis > Glebionis coronaria. The sequence goes on from CM046879.1 coordinate 37,223,042, forward strand.
AAAAAGGTAGTTGGGCCATAGTAGAAGTCCCCCCCTCCTTCACTTCACTCCAGTTGTTCTTGCTTTTTTTAGGCATTCAAGGATGTATGAAGACCAGTCTATCTCATTGAGGTTGTCCTCCTCTTTAATCCTTTTCAAAAGCTTCAGGAAAACCTTTCCGCCGTTGTCTGACGTGTCCATCGTGCATCCGACAACATAAGGAAGTTCATGATAAACATGAAGTCAGCTTCTGTAGTTAATTGAATCTTCTTTTCCATTGATGATGCGGTTGCTCTGCTCGTGTACTAACTCTGCCATTCCTTGATGAAAGGATCATCTTCTTTTCTTTCTTCCATTTCTTCCAGAACTCTAAGCATTTCATGTACCTTTTATCTTGTTATTTTTATCAATCCTTTTCCTAGTATAAGCTTCATGCTTTGTACATGGAACTTGTCAACCACGTGGTACAGCAAATATAAAGGGAGCTCTTGAATAAGGAACTCAATGTACCTCTCGAAGCCAAATTTTTAAGAATCTTTTTCATTTCGTTTGACAACCCTATCATTGCTTTAGACAAGGATTTTAGAAAGCATCTTCTTAATATAGTGGGGTATATCTTTTCCTGTTTCTTTTGTGTTGGCCCTCTTCCCTTCTTTTCCTTTATTACAAGCTTCTTATACTCCTCGTCCTCTTCTTTACAAACAATTTTTTTTTTACTTTTTACCTTTTGATGTTACTGGTTTTGCAAGTACCAACTGTTTTGTGCCACTTCCATGTTTAGACACCTATTTGTCTTCCTCCTCACTTTCACTTCCTTCATACAGCGCCATCTTCTTCAGGCTCGCTCTCTTCCATCATCTCTACATATTTTAACTTGGCATCTTATCTTGTGAATCGTTTAGGTGATTCTTCTACGGGAGGTGTTGTTTGTTTTCTAGTGGTCTTTTTCCCCTGATGTATGTTTGCTTTTGTCTTTTTGTCTTTTTTATTGGACGTTCTTCTAACTTGGTTTCTGGTAGTCTCCTCTTTTTTAGTCTCCCATCCTTCTTCTTTTTCGCCTCTTCTATGTCATGCTCTTCTATGTCATGCTCTTTTGCTTCTTTTTGTATCTTCTTCTTGTTTTCCTCACAAGACAAGCGTGTTGTGTGTCAAAAAAATTACAATGTGTTAAGAAACATATAACTGTTCTATATTTTATTCATTTTTTCATATTATACGCAATGTCGTATATGGTAACAAGATTATTATGTACCTTTTTCAGTGGTGAAGGGATGATGAACTTAATTTTTGCTACTTTTTCAACGCTTTTTGCACCTCCTCCTCTTTCTCTGATTATGTTTCCTCACTTTCTTCGTCTATCGTCGGATTTTCAGTTTCACTTCCTTTGTCTTCATCGTCCTCATCTTCTTCATTGCCGTCTTCCTCCTAATCTCCATCCTTGTTTTCCTTATCACTTTCCTATAGCTCTTCTTCGTCATCATTTCCTTCTTCTGACTCAACATTTTCTGTCTCGGGTTCTTCTTTATCACTCTCAGTTTCATTGTTTTTATACTTCTTTCGTGTTCATCTGTAGTGATTACTTCTTCCTCTGGTCCACTTTTTTCTACATTTTTACAAAGCACGAGTTGTTAGGAACATACGTTATTCATAATCGATAACGTAATTTTTTATCAAATCTGATATATAGTATATATTTATTTACCTTGAGGACTAGCGAATGCTTTTTCCACTTCTTTCTTGGATTTTCCAATCATTTTTACTTTATCCTTAGATACTCCCTCTTCTTTTTTCCCCTTAGCTTTAGCGGCTGCTTTTTCTCTATCAACAACAGCAGCTTTTTCCTTCATTACTTTTCTTGCCACTGCAAACGAAACATACTTATCAAATATGATACTTATTTTATTTTTTTATTTTTTGTCAATAGCAACAGTTTTACCTAAGTTTTGTTTCCTAGGTTCTTCTTTGTCTTTTTCCTTCATTATTCCAGATTGTTTATCTATAATAGAACCGTAAAATTAAACAAATTTACATGTGTTAATGTGATATATCACCTATCAAATATGATATATCATATATAATAAGGTTTTATCATATATGATGTATCATTTATCATCTATCAAATATGAGATATCATATATGATAAAGTTTTTTCATATATGTGTCAATGCTAAGACTCTTTTTTATTGTATGTCACCTATCATACATGATATATCACCTATCAAATATGATATATCATATATGATAAGGTTTTATCATATATGATGTATCATTTATCTTTTTTTAAAACCTTTGATATTTACCAAGTTTTACAAGTCATATTCTATGTTACATATCAAATATGATATTTCAATCATTTTTAAGCTTTTCTCATATATGATAAGCTTTTATCATTAATAACTAAGATTTTTTTTATTAAAGTTGAAATCGTCTCGACTTGATTCGAATTGATCACCGATAAAAGTTCGACTCAGTTGTTCTTGGTGTAAAAAGAAAATGTCGTTGAGCTATTTTAATCTAAAGATGAAAACTTTAAAGTTATAAACTAAAAATAAAGACTTTGAAAATTAAATGACAAAATATTAAAACTTAATGAAAAATAAAATTGAAATTAAACTAGGACAAAACACTTAGAAAATAAATCTTAAGAAAATTGGCGGGAAAATACAATTTAAAAACAATTCGGGAAAATAAAATAACACATAAGTTGGAATACAAAAATCGATAAGTAATTCGGAATCAATGATTATCAAGTAATTCGGAATGAGCTATGCACACAATTCGGAATACTAGGTTCTTGAACTAATACGGAATGTGACTTCTATAAGCAATCCGGAATCCGTGATTCCAAAGTAATCCGGAATCCGTGATTCCAAAGTAATCCGGAATCTTAGTTTTGTACACTATTCGGAATGAGAAATTCCAACACAATCCGGAATGCTATTACAATGCACAATCCGGAATACACTTCTTAACCTTATCTGGAATGTAGTCTAACTCGTAATTCGGAATAATACAATTCTGAGTTAATTCGGAATAATACAATTCTGAGCTAATCCGGAATAATTCTAAACTGCATACAATTCGGAATGAGAGGAAACTTAACACAAGTCGGAATAAAAGGTAAAGTGACAGTTCGGGAAAAGAGGGTTTTGTAATCCAGATAAAATAACAATAAGCAAAAACCAATAAGCACTTAACCAAACTAATTTTTAAGAAAAAGCTAATAAGCCACAAATTAAAAACTTTAAAAACACTAAATAATCAAAATATTTAACATCAACTTTTAAAAGATTAAAATATTAAAACAACTTAATTAAATATAAGACTAACACAAATCAATCAATAAGCACAATAAGCTAAAACAATCAAACACATGAAAAACAATAAGAACAATCAAATAAACACATCAATAAAACAAAGAACAAGAATAAACAAACTACATGATTAATCAAACCAAAACAAAATATTTAAAAACAAGAAAGGTAGAATGAGAATGAATATAAAAAACTTGAAATTAAAATGAAGATTAAAGATTCAAGATTAAAAGATTAAAGATGAAAGCTTAAGAGCATGAAATAAATCTAGAGAGAGAAAGTAATTAATCTACTCCTACTCCTACTCTAATCTATCTAATTCTAACTAATTAACTAATGATCCAAAATAAAGCATTAGGAGGCTATTTATAGGAGGGAGGAAAGTAGGAGTTGTTTCTTTCTTCTTTCACTTTGTCTTCTCGTCTTTTAATTTCTTCGTCTTTCTCGACGTTGTCTCGGGATTTGTCGATATAAAATGAACCTGTCTTCTAATTTTCTTCTTTTATTAGATTTGGTTCTTCGACTTCGTTAAACTTCCGTCTTTGGTCTTTTTCTTGGATAAATCTTCAGAATAGGACTTTGACTTCCGTTCTTTTTGCAGTCTTGATCTTTTGACATCGTCTTTTGTCTTTTTCTTTGATAAAAGCCCTTGAAACCCTGGGTTTTCTTCCTTTTTTATATTTTGGTCCTAAAACACAACAAAAACACAAACCACACATAATTCCGACTTTTACGACATTAAATACACGTTTGGTTTTTATTATAATTAAGTTGTAAAAGGATAAGTGTTTTCACACTTATTAAATCCCCTACACTTGACCATTGCAATGCCCACATGCAATGCATTGGTTACAAAGAAAGATTTACATTCTCCATCATAATTAACCCACCTTGACCTTTATTAATTACTAGACAATAAGGAAACCAAAAAGATTAGAAAATTACAAAATGTTTGAAGGAAGAAACAAGTAAAGAAATCAAAGACTTACATTAGAGCTTTGGTGTCACGAATATTAATCACCCTCAAGTTTCACGTTCCCCATACCAAGCTTAAAAACGAGATCATTGTTATTATAAGTTAGTAAAGCTAACACTCACTCATGTGGCCCAATTATTCACTTAGACTCCCTTATTCCTAGGTGTATCTTTTATATTTTATTGTTGTCTTGAATGATCACTAGGATGCATTGTTGACTTATTTCGATAGTTTATTTAGGCTGAAAATAAATTAAGACGATTTAATCAATAGTTAGCTAAAGGAAAAAATCTTTTAAACTGCTTCTCGAAACCTCATAAAGTTCATATCTTGGCATAACTCGTTTCACGATTTGAGACCTTTCTCGGATCGATATTTGGCATTGACTTCATACTTCGAATCTTGAGAGACGTTCTTGAAATAGTGGTCTTCTCTTAATAATAGGAATTTCTTCACTTGAAGTTTTTGAGAGATTCTTCAAACTTGGACCACGATTTCTTCATTTTTCTCCAATCTTTATTTGGGATTTTGATATACAACGATCCGCCTCCTTTTAGGACTTGGATCTATTTATCCTCATACCTTGTTAGGGTCTTTTCGAATAGACTTCTCCATGATCTTTAGGGGAGTATTTGCTTTTCGTCGTGTGTCTCGATCCTTCATATTGATTTTTGATAAATGATTCTTCACATCACTTTGGATCTTTAGCAACAAAATGTAGCCCTCATGCCTTGTTAGGGACTTTTCGGACTCGCCAATATTCGCATCCCGCTTCAATAAGTTATGCCTTGCCTATGAACTCTAATTAATCCCAAGCAACTTTTAAACGATCTTGGGCTAGAAGCTAAGTAATTTTTCAAATCGTACGACCTTATTTATTGCAATTATTTATTAACAAGCGATGGGAGAAAAAGCTCATAATTAACTCACATAAATTCATGAATGAATACACAACTTATAATTGACTCTATTATCTCTCGTTCTCTACAATTTAAAATCTCAAGGAATGAGACTCGTGGATGCTTAGCCTATTAAATCAAAGTTTTGGGTTTTTAAGTTATCTATAGGATCCTGCAACTTCTTAGACTTTTTCAAGTTTAGAATTTGCATTTTAAAGTTCCCTTGATAAACGACTTTCTAATATCAATTATAGGAACTTGCGAAAAGTTCTTGTTCTTAAACCCGTATGAGTTAAGACTTTCACGTTTTAAAGTTCCCTATATAAAAGTCTAGCAAAACTTGATTTAAACACGTTAAGGATACTAGCTAGAGTAAACTCAAATAAGTAAACTCGGGTTGAGTCAAAAGATTCAGGACAGGCCTAATATATCAAAGACATCTAAACTCATTAAAACCATTTTATTAAAATTTATTCTAGCAATGAAAGAAAATAACGATAACAAAGGAAAATACAACTAGGCCAAAACAGATCAAAAGTTTTGAAAAATGTCGAAAAAATAATTTTCCGGTTAAAATGAGGACATATTCATGGAAAAGTCCACTTAACATCGATAGAAGTTCCCCCTACACTTAATATAAACATTGTCCTCAATGTTTAAGCATGTGGAAGTAAACTCCCCTACACTTAGGATATTTTGCACGTTGTTTAAATCTTGCGAAGGAAGAGACAACTAAAGTGATTTCTATTTCAACATAAATGATAAAATAGTAAATCAAAAGAGTATAGGATAGAACCGGGAAGACGAAAACACGGAATCAAGGGTCATAAAAAGTCATCAAAAGTGGATCTTTGAGAGCTCCAATCTCTGCACATCATAAGAAAGAAAACAACAAACACATACGAGGGACTCCCCCTACACTTATTATGAAAACAGATAAAAGGATAGATAAGCGGGTTGCCTCCTGAGAAGCGCTTGTTTTTGTTAACCGAGTCACGAGCGTGACTCGACCCAGAATTAAATGGTCTATGGGGAAGCCTCTAATGTGATACCGGGATCAAAAATCTTGTCCTCGGTCCCGGAGGAACATATTTAATGAGAGACAGGAGGATAAGTCTTGAAGGGTAGAAAAGTCCTCTCAACATACGAAAAGTATGTGAAATCGTGATCCACGGGAGGTGGGGTGGGTAAAGAAAGCAAATTGTTATCCCCCCCCCCCCCCCCAAGACAGTTGATGGTCACTAAGCGGCAAAGCCGTAAAGGTGTAAATCATAGAATGGTCAATTTCACCTCCGGGTTAAAGCACTCATACTCATTTCCTGGTGTGAAATGGGGAGAGTAAAACCGATACATCACTCACTTGGGCGTGCACGCGGTAGGATGGGGTGGCAACATAGTATGAGAAGTATAAGAACAAATACCTTCCACCCGCGTCACCTTTCCATTAGTGTCAAATCTCTCCAACTCCGCGACAGAGGCGGCATGGCTAACAAAGTATGCGCATCAATAGCAAGAGAGTCAGGGCTATCAATGTCCTCAATCCCCTCTTCAACGAGAGGATTCACCTCACTAGAGATATAGGCGTCATCGAAATCAAATAAAGGGTTCGAATAAATCTTGAAATTTTCTTTCGGAACGTCTTCATCGGATAGTGACTCGTCATCACTAGAAGTAAAATCATCATCAAGATCAAAAAGAGGATTGGAGAAAGCCAAAGAATCATCTCCCAAAGTGTCGGTGGGAGGGACATCAACACAAGAAAGCACATCACACTCATCGTCACTGTCGGATGTCACCTCATATTCACTTGGGATCAGGACAAGGTTATCGGCACTAGACTTTATGAATTCGTCTAATTCCTTTGCATGAGTTTTGATGATATCCTCAGCTCCAAGGATGGGTGAATTCTCAGGCTCCACAGCCGGCAAGACAAGAGAAGGAAGTACGATTGCACTAGACGAAGTATGTTGAGCAATAAGATCTCGCAAAGAAATATTACTCTCCTCTTCATCATCATAATAAAAGGGACGCACAAGAGGAGGAGTATAATCACTAAGATTAGATACTTGCTCTTGTCGATGTCACTGTTCCTCCTCCCATGTTTCTTTTAGTCGAATTACACCGTCATGAAGTTTCAAAAGAAGTGCTTGTGTTACGTCATTCGGATCCAAAGAAGGTTGATGATCGAGGGTGTATTGTGGAGGCTCAAAATTATGAAAACCGAAATTATAGCGCGGATTTGGTTCATAATAATTCATCGGTTGACAATAAGAAGTATCGTGAGGGCCCCCACAATTGTTGCAACACGGGTATTGAGAAAAACCCGGTGCATATTGCGGATAAGGATCATCATTGGTTGAAGAGGGTGAAATAGTGTCGGTAGAGGTGAAGTATGAATTGATGAATTGCAAAATGAACAATGTCCAAATTCGTAATTAGGGATACCCATACCACACCGTTCGCATGAACACCATTGACAGGATTGACTACCAGAAGATGGTCTTCCACACCCTACACAATCAACAAACAAGTCCATTAAACATAATAGAGAAGTAATAGGAATATTTTTGGTGCAAAACTTTTGAAAAAGAAATGCTTTTTATGATTTTTTAAATGTTTTTGGATTTTTGAAAATTTTGATTTTTTAGGATATTTTTGAAAAATTTGACAAGAAAAATAACGTTCAAAAGTGAACGGATCCCAAAATCCAACGCGTCTCTCACAAAAAACCGTTAATCTTCACGAAAAGAGCCGGCAGCGGTGCCATTTTAATAACTAGATTTTGTTGAGTGAAATTATGCCTAATCGAATTGACAACGGTTCAACGTGTGACTCAGTTGTTCTTGGTAAAAAGAAAGAAAGGTAATTATTTATTTTAAACTAAAGATGAGAACTTTAAAAGTAAATGACAAAATATAAAAAGAAATAAAGCAAGTTTAAAATTTAATTAAAAGTAAATTTGAAAAATTAAACTTTAAAAATAAATGACAAAAGATTTAAACTTTATGAAAAGTAATTCGAAAATAAACTAAGAGAAAACAAATTAAAATTAGACTTAGTAAAAATGGCGGGAAAAATAAAGTTTGAAAATAAGTCGGAAAACAAGTACTAAACATAACTCAGAATGCAAAAACTTTAAACAGTCCGGAATGAGAGTCCTACACACAATTCGGAATGTGTGTTATGCACTTATGTCGGAATATCAGGTAAACAAGTAATCCGGAATACGAGTTTTGCTCACAATCCGGAATAATGCTCCCAAAAGTAATCCGGAATAGAACTTTCAAGTGTGATCCGGAATAACCTATACTAGAACCTAATCCGGATTGTGTAGTTGTGTACACAATCCGGAATGCTTAGAGAGAACAATGAAAGTATAATCATAAACTAAAAAAAAAATTCAAATACACGGGAATACATAACAAACCATAATCCGGAATCAGTGATTTGGATATTAATCCGGAATATAAATTTTTTGCACATACTTCGGATATTGAAGTATACACATAATTCGGAAAGAATAAACTAATTCGGGAAAATGAAATATTATGTCATTCGGGATAATGGTTTATGAACCCGAATTATAAAAATAAGCTAAATTCAAATAAGCACTTAACTAAAACTTAACCAAACTAATTTTTAAGAAAAAGCTAATAAGCCACAAATTAAAAACTTTAAAAACACTAAATAATCGAAATATTTAAAATCAACTTTTAAAAGATTAAACTATTAAAACAACTTAATTAAAAATAAGACAAACACAAATCAATCAATAAGCACAATAAGCTAAAACAATCAAACACATGAAAAACAATAAGAACAATCAAATAAGCACATCAATAAAACAAAGAACAAGATTAAACAAACTACATGATTAATCAAACCAAAACAAAAGATTTAAAACAAGAAAGGTAGAATGAGAATGATTATAAAAAGCTTGAAATTAAAATGAAGATTAAAGATTCAAATTACAAGATTAAAGATGAAAGTTTAAGAACATGAAATAAATCTAGAGAGAGAAAGTAATTAATCTACTCATGCTCCTACTCTAATCTATCTAATTCTAACTAATTAAATAATGATCCAAAATGAAGCATTAGGAGGCTATTTATAGGAGGGAGGAAAGTAGGAGTTGTTGCTTTCTTCTTTCACTTTGTCTTCTCGTCTTTTAATTTCTTCGTCTTTCTCGACGTTGTCTCAGGATTTGTCGATATAAAATGAACTCGTCTTCTAATTTTCTTCTTTTATTAGATTTGGTTCTTCGACTTCGTTAAACTTAAGTCTTTGGTCTTTTTCTTCGTTAAATCTTCATAATAGGACTTTGACTTCCGTTCTTTTTGCACTCTTGATCTTTTGACTTCGTCTTTTGTCTTTTTCTTCGATAAAAGCCCGTGAAAGCCTGTGTTTTCTTCCTTTTTCATATTTGGTCCTAAAACACAACAAAGACACAAACCACGCATAATTCCGACTTTTACGACATTAAATACACGTTTTGGCTTGGTTTTTATTATAATTAAATGGTAAAAGGATAAGTGTTTTCACACTTATTAATCATATATATGTACCATTCTACAAAACCTCTATTTTTTATGAAATCTTAGAAGTCGAAGTTTCTATATCACATATCAAGGATGATAAGCTTTCTTATCATATATGATGTTTTTCACCATTTTTCCTAAACCTTTTAAAAACTATTATGTTCATGTTTTTGATGAAATGAGTTGCTTATATTCGCATGCAAGCCATATTAAGACAACAAAACTCGGTAAAAATAATAAAATCACATTCCATATCTTAGATCTACTTTATTCATCAAAAATGATATCATAAATCTTACTCTATTCATCAAAAATGAAATTTAATTCAAAATAACCATAGAAAAAGGATTGAATATGTGACTTTATACCTTCTTGCCTTGTTTTCATCGTCGTTTTATCTGGTTTTTTGGAAAAAGCTTTGATTTTATCTTTGGATTTCATCATTGGTGTTGATTTTTGATCTTTATTGAGGTTATTAGATGATATCGATGATTGTTTGCGATGAAATATATGTGTGTGTGTGGAGTGTGTTTTTTAGATCTCGTTTAGTGTATGTTATTGGGTGAGAAATGACGGTTTATTAAATATAAGAGTATGCGATGTAGGTTTTTGGTGGGGTAGTAAAATTACGAAACTACCCCTCCGTCTTTTTATGTTTTAAATATGTGACTTTGATCAAAATAGAATCGATGGCCTGGATAATTCCCCCTGTATCCAAAAGATAAAAAGTATCCCAAACCCTCCACATAAACCAGATTTATTTTAATATATTCGTTAAATATATGAATTTATGAAGAAAAAAAAGAATTGTTCTTAATGCTTTGTAATTGTGATAGTACAACCAATAATTAAGTTTAATGTTTATATAAACATTAAATAGATTTTATTCATTTTGTATTTTCAATGTATAAAGTCGAGAGAGTATAAAATGTAAGGAATATTTGTTTATTTTTTTAAGTTATTTTGAAAAAATATAAAAAGTTATAAGTTTCGCTTATCTAACTTAATTAAAATGTAACCACTAAAGTTTTATTAAGGGTTTAAGGCATAAAATAGCTACGTACTTTTTAAAGTGTATCGATATGGTACGTATACTTTTTTTTATTATATATATGGTACGTCTACTTTATCAAATGTATTGGTGTGGCTACTTTTTAACCGGCAACCGGTAAAACCGGTTACCAATGCACTACTAGAATATTGGTCAATAGCGGCAGTCACTTCTATCGTAATTCCGTTAGTATTCATGGTTTCCGACAGATTTATGACAAAATATCTGTCGCAAAAAAGGAATTTGCAATTGGTAACAAAAAACGTAATTTCATAAAAAAATTGTAACTTCTTAAAAAAATTGTAAATTCATAAAACAAAATTAATTTCATAAAAAAATTGTAATTTCATAAAAATAAGTAATTTGATAAAAAAAATCGTAATATGATAAAAAAAATTGTAATTGTAAATTTTCTTCAGATTTATTTTCTTAATTTTTTTTTTCCAACATAAATTTTATTCAGAATTAAAATAATAGCTGGAAGAAAATTATAAACAAAAAATTCGGAAAAAAAAATATTTTGTTGGAAAAAAATGAATTTTTGTTTTGGACAAAAACTTTTCAAAAAAACCATAAAAAAAATTTTCTGGATTTTTTTATGATTTTTTATTTCAGATTTTTTTTCCAACCAAAAATCAATTTTTTTCCAAATTAAAATAGTAGCTAAAAAAAGATTATGAAAATAAAGTAGGAAAAAAATATATTTTGTTGGAAAAAAATTGAATTTTTTGCTTTGGACAAATACATTTAAAAAATCATAACTTTTTTTCGAATTTTTTCACAAAAAAAAATTTCAAACCTTTTTTTCGAAATTTTTTTCAACAAAAATTAATTTTTTTAACATAATATTTTTTTTCCGAATTAAACTAGTAGCTGAAAAAAAAGTATGAAAAAAAATTATTTTGTTGTATAAACAATTGAATTTTCGTTGTGGACAAATACTTTTCAAAAGAAAATCATAACTTTTTTTCAAATTTTTTTCATATATTTTTTTCCAACAAAAACTAAATTTTTTCTAACTTAAGATTTTTTCCCAAATTAAATTAGTAGCTGGAAAAAAATATGAAAAAAAAGTCAAAAAATAATTATTTTGTTGAAAAATAATTGAATTTTTGTTGTGGACAAAAACTTTTCAAAAAAAATCTATAACTTTTTTTTGATTTTTTTTTCATAATTTTATTTTTCAAATTTTTTTCGATTTTTTTCCAACAAAAATTCAATTTTTTTCTAGCATAAGAATTTTTTTTCCAAATTAAATTAGTAGCTGAAAAAAAATATGAAAAAGAATTCGAAAAAAAAATATTTTGTTGGTAAAGAAATTTAATTTTTGTTTTGGACAAAAAATTTTGAAAAAAAAGAAACTTTGATTCAAAAAAAAAGTCCATAGAAAAACAATTTGAAATGTTTAAAAACCAAAATACAAATGTTTGATATAAACGCTCGTTAATAATTTGCCACGTCGGCCAAATAGCAAGCTAAAAAGGTAGGAAAATGGTACACGTACCATATTATCCGGTTTGCTAAAGTAGACGTGCCATACAGATAATAAAAAAAGTATACGTACCATGTCGATACACTTTAAAAAGTACGTAGCTATTTTATGTTTTAAACCCTTTTATTAATTATCACCTTTTTTAAGTTTTTTATTTTTCACAAATTTTACACATACTTTCATTTATATTTTTATCTATCAGATTTCTTCACCAATTTTTCTAATAACAAAAATGAATTGATAAAAACTTTTGCCAAATAAAAAAATTTATATAGTTTTTTAGAAAAAAAGTATAAATAAAAAAGAATAAATTAAAAGAATATTTCTTATTAAAGAAACATTCTCAATTTTCAGAAATTCAAAAGTTTCATATCTCTCCTTGTTAATAGGATAACCAAGTAAATACATTTATATCAAACTTGTAATGTGGTTTGGTGACATTAACATAACACAAGCACCTATCATATAACCTTTCAAAATAATTCTTTCAGTTTATAATTCTTACATGCATTTTATATACTATGCGAGTACCTTTTGCATAAGGACGAATTTTTATGGCATCAAATACTTTTTTTAAACCGTATAAATTTATTAAAAATATAGCACTGAGCAATAAAAATAATTACATCATATTTGTATCCAAATCATACCACAACAATTTCATTTTCTTACATCGTCAAATACTTAAATTTTGGTTAAATGTTGTTGGGAATTATGATTTCCTGAGTTAGTACCGTCAGTTATAATAGTTAGTACCGCTAGTATAGTTACTATCGTTAGTAGAAAGTTTGTAATGGATAGTACTATTAGTTATAAAAGTTAGTACCGTTGGAGGATATGCATGAGTTATTCTTTGAAGAGATATGCATGATCACTCTAAGCATTTTGTAAAGCCCATTAGGGTTTTTCTTAGTCTATAAAGAAACCCTAAGGCTGAATAGTTAGATATTAGTTCACTATATCAATATTAATATGAGTATTAATTCATAGTTAGTAATTTTTTATTTTCATTGTTCTTCTTAGCATTATAAGTTAGATTTCACATACCTTATTGTGTTCTTAGTCTTTGTTTATGTTGTATTTAGTTTGGATTTATTCAAACTAGTTACCAACCCTAAAGGCTAGAAAGATCTATTCATTGGGATCAACAAATGGTGTCAGAGCTTGTTGAGAAACACTAAATAAGAAGAACCTTTAACAGATATCTCATAAATCTTTATTTCTTAGATCTTTTCAATGGCAGGAGATGATGATGTCAATAAAAATGTTGATGAAGAATAAAAAAACAACCAACCACCTACTCCAACACAACAAATCCTCACAAAGTATCTTCCTGAAACTTCTTTTTCTTGTAAAAGGTCAGTATGACATATGGGCCATGAAAATGGAGCATTACTTAAGTCATACAGACTACCCAATTTGGAAAGTTATTTAGAAAGGAAATGGTCCAGTGAATATTGTAACAGATGCATAATGGATTTATAAATGTCTTGTCTCCTAAATCTGTTGTAGAGATCCATGCAAGAGAGGGAGAAAGGAAAGCTAGGACTATTAAACTAATGGCTTTACTAGAAGATCATTTATCAAACTTCCATAAGATGATTAATGCTAAGTTGATGTAGGAAGCCATCAAATCCAGATTTAGTGGGAATGATGAATCCAAAAAGATGCAAAAGTACATATTGAAGCAACAATTTGTAAGTTTTTATGTATCTAACTTAGAAGGAATTCACATAGGTTATGAAAGGTTTCAAACCCTATTGAGTCAGTTAGAGATTCATGGTGTTAGAGTCTCTACTGAAGATGTCAATCTAAAGTTTCTTAGGGCTCTACCTGAGTCTTGGATACAAGTTTACATGATTATGAAGACTAGGCCAGGAGTTGACACTCTTAGTTTTGATGATCTTTATAATAATGTAAGAGTTTTTGAAGGTGGTGTAAAGTGGGCCACTGGATCATCCTCAAGTACACAAATTGTAGCATTTGTTTTTGTTAGAAGCACTAAGAGTACTAATAATTATAGTACCGCTCATACAACTTCTACTTTTTCTAACACTCACACAGAAGGGTCACCATCGTATACTTATGATCTTATGTACTCTATCTTTACAAATCAAACTAGAGGTCAACAATTGGACCATGATGATCTTGAGCAGATATATGATGTAGATTTGGAAGAAATGGACTTAAAATGATAGGTGGCTATGATTTTTATGAGGTTGAAGAAGCTATACTAAATGATTAACTTTAAAAAAAGGCCAAAAGTGTCACTAAAAATGAAATATTTGTCACTAAATACCTCAAGGGAAATCGGCGGCAGAAAAGAAAAGTGTCACAAATATCGCTGCCACTAAAAGGTAGTGGCACTTATATTTGTGTTGCTGCAAACATTATGTGTTTTAGTGGCATCTATATATTGTGTTTCTATTGACTATTCCACCTTTAGTGACACACAATTTTCTGTCACATGAAGCTTAAAAGATTTGTGACATTCACTGTGTGTTCATTATACTTTTGTTATGATCACAAAGTAGGTCGGCTTTAGTGACAAAACAACACTATAAGGTATGATGCCCTAAAATGCGTAAAGAAAAATTATTTTGCAATGATGTGATATTATATCCAACTAAGTTGATTCTCATGCATTGCAAATGCCCTAACATGCATAAGAAAAATTATTATAAAATACTGGTGAGAATTAAGTGCCCTAAACTAAGACACATATTGAATACATAAGGAATTCTATTGTATATGCTTTCAACAAATGAATCAGTTTCTCGAGATTAGCCATGGATGAACCAGAGCGAGACGTACAAGCCATGTGAGCCTTGTTTTTCCAATCGATTGCATTCTTCCTTAGCTACTTCAAAACACACTCTTTTGGTTTTGATTTTTAATAATGTTGTTTAATTGAGGATACCTGTACAATTGTGGCCATCTATAAAAACAATGAGACGGATCTGGTAACCGTAAACCACTAGAAAATGGGAACGAAAATGAGTGATGACTGATGGGATGGCTGCAACGATGATGAAGATTGTTGGCTAAAAAATGGGAACCGTTTCACCCATTTGTTTTGCTGTAATAGAAATTAAATTGATTGAAAATGGGGTATAATTGAACCAAAAGTTAGTTAGAGTTAGTTGTGATTAGGGTGGTATCTGTTTTGTTTAGTATTTTGGAGGGGTAAATATGAAACATTCGGAACGGTTATCAAGAGAAAAATATTAATCTTAATAGTATATTTGGTACAAATTCTAATAAAAAGTAGGGTAAAAGCTATAAAATAGAAACGTACTCTTCATTTTGTTCTAATATGGAAAATGTGCTATTTTATGTACTCATATTAGTTTGTCAAAATATCACCAATATGACCCGATCTATTTCCATGTCATTTTTTATAACGCGAAATGACTAATTTACCCTTATCCACTTCTCCCACTATCTTATGTGTGTGTAATTGTGTGTGGCCTTTTCTTATTTTTTTTTCTTTCATACTTTTACACATAATGCAAATCCCCTTTTGAGTTTCATCCCTCTTGTTTCACTACTTAACCCATTTTATTTCAGTACTGTCATCTTCAGCACTTTCAACACAAGATCTCACCACCATCATCATCTACAATACAGCTACACAACCAGATCCAACAAACCGACCACCGCATAACCAGTAGCGATGTCACGCCGCCAACAACTACCAAACCGGCCACCAACGCCGATCAAACTCATCCCACCTGTCGTTGCCGCTTCCCATCCAACTTGAACCACCACCACAACCAGATCGAGAAGCCAATAGCTTATCATCAGCACTCCTATATCGAGAAGCCAAACCAACCAGAGATGACTGACTGCTAATCTTAGTCGAGTCATCCATCACACCAAACCCTTCAACATTCAACACCCTCGAAGCATTAAAGCTCCCCTTAACCGACGGGACAACCTTTGACGAATCAGAAACCAAAGCATCATGATCCCTATTCTCCATCTCCAAAAACCCAACAAGACAATCCACCCAACAATTATCCCAGCTCTAATAAACTACCATCAGCAATACCGAACAGATACAACCCTATCCAAAGAACCCCAACCTGAGAAATCAATCCACCAGCAAAATGAAAAAAAAAACTAATCAAACCACCAAATCAAAACCCATCATAATTCAAAGAAATAATCAAAACCCAACACAAAATGATTAAATAAATCAGAGTTCGAATAAGGAATTGATTAGAAAGAACCAAGCGAAGGATTGATGATAGATTGAAAGTGAAGAAATTGATAAAAACAGATTGATGAACGAATAGATAGGACGAGATGGATTAGAGAAATAGGAATTGAATCTAGGTCTCGGAGCATTGATTTGTTAACATGTTAAAAATATTTCTACGCTTTCGTGGAAGTGGCCTTGCTTATTTGTTGATTACTAACATCTTCCATATATGATATTAAAAGTTTTATAACATTAGATCTGATAAGAAAAAAAAGTGTGTTGGATAAATTAGAATGAAGGGGATAAGGGTAAATTAGTCATTTCATAACTAATTTCGTGACTAATTTACCAATAATACAAAAAAACCGGTATAGCCGGTAACAAGTGACCCATATTGGTGATATTGTGACAAATTAACAAGTTCAATGGGTAAATGAGTATATAAAATAGTACATTTGCCATATTGGAACAAAATGAAGAGTACGTGTCTATTTTAAAGCTTTCACCCTAAAAAGTACTGAAAAGTTGATCACTTGGTGGTTGAGCGCCGTCATTTGATCATTTGACAATATAATAGGACAAATATTATTATTGTTAAGGGGGACATGTGTGGGACCAGCCATTGTTTAAAAAGTGTACTTGCATATGACACATGACAACCATGTAGTAAAGTTGAGCAGTTGTGTAGTTGTGTATTAGTAAATTTGTCAAATTCTTTCCACGTGACCAAGAAATTGATTAAGAGAGAGAATTTTGACCAAATTCGTCTTTTTCCCAAGCCATAAACCCCCCAAATCATAGTTTAGCTATATAATTTAGTGGTGGTGCTTAGTTTGAAAGTTGCTGGAGAAAGAAGAAAGTGAAAACAACTAAAGGCAAAGACGTAACGCTGGAAAATATCAATTCGTTGAACAAAAATGGTGGGGAACTATTAAAGGGTTGTGTTATTAGTACACCTCCTAAGGGGTAAAAAGTACAAAAAATATTTCCCACACCCCCTTTGTCCTTTTATTTTACAGTATTGTCCAGTTTTTTATTAGTTTTTGTTTCGTATTTTTTGACATTTTAATACTTTTGACCCGTTAAACTTAATATTTTTTTTTTGCAATTTCCTTTTCACAGTTTTATAACAAAAGTAAATTATAAAAATTTAGAGGGATACTGGAATCCTATTAGGGTTACCAATAACTTCCCCCATTCTAAACAATGTTTTTAGACCCGGGTCGACCCTGCCAGGTCAACCGGTTGAACCGGTTCCGGCCGAAAAAAAGGGTCATATTGACCCGGGTTTCATATTTTCGAAACCCGGCTTGACCCAGCGGGTTTGGGGTGACCCGGGTCAACCCGGTTCTCAAGACCCGGCCGGGTTTCGAATTTTTCGGGTTTTTTTAATTTTTTTTTTTATTTTACGTATTTGCGACGAAATTTTATTTTTACATATTATTTTCGTTGGTAAACAATTTATATTTTCAATATACGTAAGTTTTTGTAGTTTTTATAAGTATAATTTTGTTAATTATTAAAAATATAAAAAAAAAATTAGAAAACCGGGTTGACCCGAGTCGACCCGGGTTGACCCGGACCCGGCGACTCGACCGGGTCAATCTAAGACCCGGGTTTTAAAACATTGATTCTATATGCTTTTGTTCACATAGTTATACGAGCAATAAGAACATTGATTATTCCTATTGGAAAATTACTTTTGAAAAATATGGTTTTGGTACACATTTGAAAGGGCCAAGGTTGCCGCAAAGGCGGCCGTTAAGGCTCTCAATATTGCCTTAGGATTCTATCAAGAAGAAGAAAGTTCCAAATCCTCATAGATATTGAAAAGCACTGTTTATGAAGGTTTAAGGACGATCATACTAAGCTTATGTTCAGTAGTATTTTTAACTGCTTTTAACGCCCTTACTGTGGATAAACTACATTTCGTCTTTCAACTTTGCGAAAATGATAATTTTGTCACCGAGTGCAAATTTCAATTAATTTTGCTATAATACTTAAAAATATCGTACAATTTTGCCATCTACTTAAGTTTTTTTTACATTGGACTGTTTTCTTTCGTTAACTCATTCACGTGCCATGCACATGAGGGCATTTTCGTCATTTCTGATCCTCCTTTGTAATCCCAAACTTTCTTTTATGCAAAATTTGTCCCTAAAACTCTCTTCTTCCCCACTTCTTCTTCTTCCTCACTTTAATTTACCCATAACACCACCACCAACGCCGCCGTTAATTAAAACTTAACATAAAGTTTTATTAATTACTACCTTTTATTTTACAAATTTGACACGTATACTTGAATTTTTATTTTTCTCCAACAAATTCCTTCACCAATTTTTCTAAAAATAAAAACGAATTGATAAGAACTTTTGACAAATAAGAGAATCTTTAGGTTCTTTTTTAAGTAAAATTTAAAAAATAATTAAGAGAATGTTTCTTATTAACGAAACATTCATTTTCCAGAAATACGAAAGTCTCCGCTTTATATTTTGCTTTAGTGTAAAAAAGATATCTCTCTTTGTTAATAGAATAACCAAGTAAAATACATTTGAGTATGGTGTTTGGTGACAATAACATAATCAAACACCTACCATATTACTTTTCAAAAGAATTATTTGAATTTATAATTCTAACATGTGTTTTATATATAACCATGCAAGTATCCTTGCATAGGGACGGCTTTTATAGCATCAAATACTTTTTTAAAACCATAGAAATTTATTACGGAGTAAAAATCTAGCAATAAGCTAAAAAACAATTACATCATATTTGTACAAGCTTTTATTGGATCAAATGTCTAACCATACCATAACAATTTTATTTTCTTATAGCGTCAAATATTTATATTTTGGTTAAATGTTTCATGGGAAGTTTAAGCATATCCAGATGTGGATATTATTAAATTAAGAAACAGAACCATTGGGTAAGATAGAAACGTAATACTTATACACGCAATCTTACACATATAATTATTGGAGGGATATTTTTTGTTTAGGTAACAAAAATGTTGTCATTTTAGAACAGTATGAAGGTGGCCGGCCACTTGAAACTTATCTTTTTGTTAACCTAATCCTGGTCTTGCAATTTAAGGGGCTTAAAAGTATTTAGGGTAAAGTTGTTTTTACCTTAGAGCACAAGGAATCCTGGTGCCATGGCTTGGTGCCGTGGGACAAAAAGTGTTGTCACGTCAGCATTTTTCCCACGGCACTAGTTTTACCCACGGCACCAGTTTTTTCTACGACACCAGTTTTCACTGGTAACCCTGAGCCGTAGGAAAAGTGGTACCATAGGAGTAAAAAGTGGTATAAGGGCACACATATACCCACTTTAATAATTAAAAGAAAAAAAAAGGAAAAGTGACCACCGCGAGAGCTGGTGGCCATGCCGTCAGTTTTTCCTGCGTTGTGGCTTTGGCGCCTCGCCAATCTAATGGACTCCCCCTGCTACCATAGGAGTAAATGTTAGAATGTCAAACTCAATATGCTGAACTAGAGGGACGGCCCTTGCCATCTTCGATGTTTGAAGGACCTATTGTTCCTTTCTTGATGAATCCCATCTCATGGGCTTGTAGTGGACTGTTCTTTTATATCCGTTGGGCTCGTCCCCACTTGGGTGTCTGATAGATCCGTTACTATGCTCAGGTATAAGTAAGAGTTATCTACCTAAGGTCTCGAGTGAGCAGATATTATCAACACACACAGAGATAGCCAGTATCAACTCTTATCCTTTGACTTTGAGATTTCATTCTCTAAGTCTGAGTTTATCTTGCAATCATTTAGATCTCAAAGATGTTCCACTCAAAAGTTTCTTGAGATTGAATTGTGCTGCTGAGTGTTGTTCGATTCCTGTTATGAATCGTTCTGTTTGTATGAGTGTTGAGAGTATATTATAGTGAGTTGGATAAGATCCACCTGGTGGGGATTATCCTTTTGTTTTGTATTGCTAGCACTCGGTTGAGGACTAGCTAGTATTGTAATCGTATTCTATTAATAAAGAACTGAAGGGGAGGTTGGTTGAGTGCATCATATCATGTTTCTTGTTTGATCTGACTAATTTTTACTTGGTATCAGAGCTATGGCTCTTTGAAATCGTGGTTTGTTAGATCTAGTGGTTACAAGAATTGGAGGTTCTTGGTTTATCTGATACTATTGTCTAATTGGTGGTGAATTCTTGACAACCTTGTTGGGAATTACCGATTTGGATATCATATCAGCGATTTGGTGATTTAGGGTTTTTGGAACCCTAATTTGGTTTTTTGGGGATTTTGTTCCTCATTGATTCTAGGTGGTGCTCTTGTTCTTCCCGTTGCTCCTTGTGCTCTATAAGCCCTCTCTTTTCCTTTTTTTGTTGGTGTTCTATCGAGGTTTTGTGCTGCTGATTGTGGGTATCTTCTTGTTCTTTCTTATATGTTCTTCTTTATTGATTGTCTTGTTTTGTTATGTTCCTTGCTTAGTATGTTTGGCGTTTGCTGTAATTTTGTCCCTATTTGCTCTATCTGCTGTATTAGTGATATATTATGTCTTCTTTATGTCTTGGGTGTCTGTTTGACATGCTGGTAAGGCTCTGATTGCTTGCTGCCTTGCTCTGTTTTTTTCTCTTGTTTTGTGTGTCTTCTCGTTTTTCTCGCTCATGTCTACTTTCTATTGTTTGTGTTTTCTTTTCACAGTTTTTTTATATATCAGATTGTTATGATGATACTCTGTCTATGCTTGTGGTTGCTGATGTATCTTGGTTACCTTGATTGTCTCTGTTGTTGTTTGGTCTTTCCTTTGGGTTATGTAATCTTTGCCTTCTTCATGGTGATATAAATGTGCTTCCGTGTTTCTGCTGTCCTGTTTTGTTTGTTCTTTATTTTTCCTCTAACTGATTATAATTGATGATGTGGTCTAGGTTTTCTTTATGATTGTTTCGTATTTGGTTTGTCTTATTGTTGGTCTATTCATATCTTATTTTTCTGTGGTGTTTGTCTATTATGTCTAACTATTGGTTGAGGCTTGCCTCAGCTTATGCGTTATGTGGTTTTATGCCTTCTTCTTGTAAGTGGATGCTTGGTATTAAGTCTACCTTTCTTGGTCCCGCTATACCTTGGTCTCTAGGGCGTCTTAATGTTGGCTGTATTGGTTTATCTGGTTCTTTGGTGAATGTCTGCCTTGTTTATCTGATGTCTAGTGATTTTGTGTTGTCTTCTTACATGCCGATGTCCCTCTTTATGTCTTCCTTCTGTTGTGAGACTGTTATGTATTTTGTTTTGATAGTTTGGTATGAACATGTCCTTTGTTGTGCTCTGACCTTTTGCGCTAACTGTTATTGTTATTTTCTATGTGTCATATCTACTCCCTTTATCTACACTTGCCTTGTTCTGAGTGTTGATAGTATGCCATGTCTATCTGTGATTGAGTCTACCATACCTATTTGATTGACTGGTTTGCTTCCATTGTTGTTGGTTGTGGTTTCCTCATCATTGATATGTCTCCTTACTGGCTGATTCCGATCATTGCTTATCTGATATGCCGTATTCATGAGCTGTTTACCTTTAAGTGGTTATTGTACATTATGTCTACCTGCCCTGGCCTGTCTCCTGGTAATTGGCTCATTTTATGTGCTTCGAAGTGCATGATTCTCACATTGCTTATCCTTTATGTTCTCCTTATTTCTGCTAGTTACGTTCAATGTTTGGATGCTTCTTATAATGGTAGTGATGTTTGGAAACATAGACACCTCATGCATTCTGCTAGGTATCGTATGTTTCAGGGAGAGATCACTATTGTTATATGGAGTGTTTGCAGAGTTACTCCTTCTCATGTTCTCAGTGGTAATTCTTTTTCTAGAATACCTTATGGAATTAAACCTAAGTATTCTCACATTAGATGTTGTGGCTGTACTCTTTATTCAATTGTCTTAATCAACGGTGATGAGTTTTCCATCATGTTTTTTAAATATGAGTTTTCTCTCTTGTACTTCAGAACTGCTAGTTATTATGAAAACTCCTTTTCTTCTACAAACCCAAAAGAATATGTTTTTGCAATATCTAGAAGGGATTATCTAAGAAAAATAAACCTTTTTGATTATTTTGTCAGTCACACATCTAAAAGTCCCTATGATGTAGAGAATGCTACACCCAATGATGATGGTAATGCCCCGAATTCTCCCAGCATAGATGAGAGAGGCATTGCAACTTCTATGGGTTTTACAAGCATCTCTGAGGGCAACTCTCAGCTTCACACTCAAAGTGAGCTGTTGTATCCTGATTAAAATGATGCTAGGTATGAATTTACATCTATCCTTAACACCATTGAGAACAATATTGGTATACATGCTATTGGCTCCTTGTCATCTCCTAGTACCCCTCATACTTCTGTTAAGGTTATTGATCATGTTTACCTTTATAGTTTGTGTTCTATCATTTCTGGTGGTTTTCCTATGTGTGTTTGTGGCTCTTATTTGGTTTCTTCTCTCTCTATCTTTTGCTTGAAGCTCTTATCCTCTAGGTTTAAGGTTCCTAGTTATGTTCTTGCCTTTTCCTTGATATGTCCTAATCTTGAGCACCCTTTTATGTGACCTTGTTATCTGCTTGAAGCTCTTATCCTCTAGGTTTAAGGTTCTTAGTTATGTTCTTGCCTTTTCCTTGATATGTCCTAATCTTGAGCACCCTTTATGTGACCTTGGTATCTAGGATACGTATATGTTATGTCTTGCGCATATGGAATGCTTTGCAGTGACTGTCTCTCGTCTATGTGTTTTTTTTTCTTCTCTTTCTTTTTTTCCTTTTCTTTCTTTCTTATTCCTTGTTTTTTGTTTGCTTGTGATTTTGTGTGTTTTTTTTTCCTTTTGTCTTTATCTTGGACTCTTGTCCTTGTCTTATTTGTGTATGTGTTGGGTTTTATGCTTGGCTCTGTGTCTCTTTTCAGGTGTTCCCTTCTTATATATGTGTGTTGTCTTCGGGTATATATGTTGTTTTCTCTCTTATGCTCCTCTTCTGTCCTTGTGTGTATTCTGTTTTTTTGTTTTTGTTCTTTATCTTGTTCTGTCTTGTTCTTCGTGGCTATCAGCCATGGAAAACAACTTGTGTTATGTTTTCTGCGTATGTGTGGGTCTTTTCCTTTTTTTCTTGTTTTTTGTTTATGCATGCTTGTTTCTGGTGTATGTTCTTTGTTGTTCCCTTTGGTCTGCATGTCGTCTAGTCGTGTTGGTTTTGTTGTGTTGGTTTTGTTTTCTATCGATTGGTGTCTCTTTTGGTCCTCTGTTATGTCTTTTGTGTTGTGAGCCTTGTGGTTCCTTTCAGAGTGCTCCTTTTTTCTCTGTTGTCTTTCTTTCAGAATATGTATCTGATTATTGCATTCCTTGTGGATTGTTTTCTATTGTGTGTTTATCGTTGTTTTTCCTTGAGAGAGTTTATTTCCTGGTGATTGTCGTTGGCGTGTGCCTTTGTTAGAGAACCTTGTGGCTCTCGTCTTGTTCTGAGGTTATACTCTGGTGTATACCTCTCGGTTAGGCAATCTTGTGACTCTCTCTTCTCAGCATGTGTATTGTGCCTTTTATTGGAAGTTCCTTGTGTTTATGGGTTCTTTCTTGATTGGTACCTTTGTTACTGTTGTTTTGCTTGTATTTGATGGTTCTGGTCTCTTTATTCAAAATAAAGAACCATGAACCCCTTTATTTTATTATGGTCTCTATGTGCAACCTCGTTTGTTTAGTGTCTTATTGCTTAGGAGTGGTTGCTCCTTTTATCAAGTGTGATGCTCAGGGAAGTATTTTTCTCTCTCTTTTTTTGTCATCATTGTCTAAATCTGGGTGTTTCTTGGTTTCTTCTCATCTTGATCTTTTAAATAATAAAAATTATATTTGTTTATAAATAATAATAATAAAATTAAATTAGTTAATTAATATAAGTTGGTAATTAAACTCACCCAAATTTGACTTGGTGCATGTTTTTCTTACTCTCTATGTGTGTTATTTTCTACTTTATTAGTTCTGTGGTTTGGATTCTTTGGCAGGCTTGCTCTTTTTTGATATGGATCTTGTTGCTCTTTGTCTCCTTCTCGCTCAAACAGAATAGAGCCGTGCTTGGGTCCTTCTATTTATTTATGCATTCTTTTTGGCTTCTTGTTTCATCACATTCAGTTTGAAGGAGGGTGTGAGAATGTCAAACTCAATATGCTGAACTAGAGGGACTGCCCTTGCCATCTTCGATGTTTGAAGGACCTATTGTTCCTTTCTTGATGAATCCCATCTCATGGGCTTGTGGTGGACTGTTCTTTTATATCCGTTGTGCTCGTCCCCACTTGGGTGTCTGATAGATCCGTTACTATGCTCAGGTATAAGTGAGAGTTATCAACCTAAGGTCTCGAGTGAGCAGATATTATCAACACACACAGAGATAGCCGTTATCAACTCTTATCCTTTGACTTTGAGATTTCATTCTCTGAGTTTATCTTGCAATCATTTAGATCTCAAAGATGTTCCACTCAAAGGTTTCTTGAGATTGAATTATGCTGCTGAGTGTTGTTCGATTCCTGCTATGAATTGTTTAGTTTGTATGAGTGTTGAGAGTATATTGTAGTGAGTTGGATAAGATCCACGTGGTGGGGATTATCCTTTTGTTTTGTATTGCTAGCACTCGGTTGAGGACTAGCTAGTATTGTAATCGTATTCTATTAATAAAGCACTGAAGGGGAGGTTGGTTGAGTGCATCATATCATGTTTCTTGTTTGATCTGACTAATTTTTACATTAAAGTTGGCTTATGTTTTGCAGGACTTGTGTTGTCAAAATGCTAAAAGATGGAATTAGGGGTTATAAATACTTCATATCTTGCTCAACATTTATTGACATTGTTTCACTCTCTATGTTGTATTTTGATCTGTATTGTTCATTTTCTAAGTATGTAATGGCAGTTAGGGTTTATTGTTACTATTAGTTTTATTCAATGCATTCATTGACAATCCAAGCGACTGATATTCTATAGCGAGCAAGTAGTTGTTGCCAATCGTGAATTCCTGAAGTGTCCCTATTTCTTGGTGTAATTTTTCTTCACTAATTTATCATTACAGTCTTGTAAGTCAGCTGTCAGTCATCCGTGATATGTCGACCTGTAATTAACTTACATCATTTGGTTTCCTTTAATACATTTATCCCTTTTATGTCATTGGTGCGAGTTCAAATGTTCAATGCATTAATGTAAGTTTGTTGACAGTAAGGGAATAATTAGCTTCAATTCGAAATACACAGTAAAGAACAAGCAAAAGAAAAAGTTTTGATTACAAAATACTGGCGAGAATTGGATATGCTAAACTGACACACATATTGAACACATAACTAGTTATTTTGAAGGTGTTTTTAGCAAATGAATCAGTTTCTCGAGATTAACCATAGATGAACCGGAGGGAGAAGAACAGGCATCATGGGCCTTGTTTTTCCAATCAATGGCATTCTTCCTCATCTCCTTTCCCTTTTCTCCGCTCATCAACTCAATCACTAGCTTTGAAACTTCATCACTCTTTACATTGTTATCAATCTCCATGGCAATCTTCCACTTATTGCAACTCCACCAACAATTCGGTTGTTGGTCAGCGAAAAACGGCCAACAAATCATTGGGACTCCATTAGAAATGCTTTCTATCGTTGAATTCCATCCGCTATGCGTTAAAAAGCCTCCTATTGATGGATGACTTAGAACTTGTTCTTGGGGGCACCAACTAGCCAACAACCCTCTGTCACTTGTCTCTGCCAGAAACTCTGGTGGAAGAATAGCAGACTCGCCAATTACAAGGTCTGGTCGTATTATCCACAAGAATGATTGATTGCTCTTTGCAAGTCCCCAACAAAACTCAACTAGTTGCTGATGTGTCATCACAGTGATGCTACCGAAATTCACATAAATAACAGACATTGAGTTTTTCTCATCCAACCATTTTAAACATTTAGGATCCTCAACCCATAGATTAGATTTGATGGATACTAAAGATTTATCGACAATATTGTTTTCAAGTAGATGCAAAGGACCTATGCCGTAGCAGAAAGGCAACTTCAACAAAAGTGTGTTCAAAATATCACGCTCTAGTTCATCGAAGGTATTGAAAATAATAGCAGTAGCTATTATCGCGCTCTCATACATTTTGTATACAACTTCAGTCATATATTCGTCACCAGGGTATATCATTCTAACAAAAGGTGGGATGTCTTTTAGACGAATTCCGGCCATTGTAGGTATAAAATCTACAACCGTATCTAAATACCCCTCTACAAAATGTCTTGGATCTGTATTAAAAAATCTGAAAAATTAAGTTGGATTGAAATGATACGAAACTCACATCTTGGTATATATATTGCATTATGACTTCTTTATTTTCTTGAACGGCTTGCATAATGACTTAAGACTTGTTAGAATCATATAATAAACATATAAGTTGGTCGGGATCAATCAGGTGAAAAAAAAACTTATCGGGTAAATTTCATTCGAACTAGATAATTAATCCGATATCGTTATAGGGTGGGGTTAGGGTTAAGTTTTTTATGCTAAATTTCATTCGAACTAGATAATTAATCCGATATCGTTATAGGGTGGGGTTAGGGTTAAGTTTTTTATGCTATCTGGTTAACCCGATATGACCCAAAAATAGAATATAATGCAACTCTATAATTAATTATTGCTTAGTATAGTCTTCATAAATCTTAAATCCTAAACCTTTACAGTAACATGATATTCGTTATGAGTTTTTATTCTTGCGAATCCACATAAAAGTATTTTTGTTTTTAAGAGATAATATTAAAATTATTATTTGGTTAACTCGAACTCGACTCAACCCGACCCGTATAAAATAACACGATTTTTTTATCGAATTATGTTGCGAGTCATATTTTCAAAAGTCAAAACCGCTTCAACTCGAGTACCCGATCAACCCGCCCCAATAACACCATACATATAAGTCTTGAGTTGATGAATTTAACTAGAAATTTGACTAAAGTTATTGTATTACTACACACAAGGTCACATATACCAGCTCTATTGGCTTTTAATTTTAGAACCTTCAATTTTAAAAATACAAAAAATATAAGAGAAATAAAGATTGTACCTTTGAGCGGCATCAAACCCTTTTGAATAAGATTGCGATACTCATCAAAACATATTAAAGAGCCACCTCCAGACGTCCAGAAAAGGACTCCCGGAATTCCCAAATCCTTGGAGGCTGTTAGAGCGAAATACATAAAGAAGTCAGCCACCATGCAAGTAACTGGTGAGTAAGAAGCACTCACTTTTTCAAGCACGCTTTTCAACGGACCCAAAGCCGTTTCATAGAGCGACTTGAGCGTGGTTGCGCTATCTTGACTTGCATCCTTGTTTTCTGGGGGTGGAAGGCCATCAGGAATTGTCTCAAAACGGAATGAAGGGAGGCCACATAAAGTGTCAAATCCTAGAGATCTAAGGAGGCGTTCGTGGGTGAACTCAGTGATGACAAAGGTTATATCAAAGCCTTTGGAATGAAGAATTTGTGCAAGTTTTAGCATCGGGTTAATGTGACCTTGTGCTGGAGCTGGTATGCACACCACATGTGGCTTGTTCACTTGTGTCGAGCCCATGGAACCCTTTTCTATCTATCAGGGGTAGCAAAGACACGAAATTTGAAAACATGTGACATTGGTCTTATAGAACACTAGTAAAAGATCAAGTTTTAAAAAGTATAAAGAAAACAAATAAAAAAACCCAATTACCAATTGTGATTCGGACATCATAGAAAAATACAACCTATTGGTAGTTTGACACCTAATATTTTAATGTCCATTTGTTTTCTTTAGATCTTGATAGTGAACATGCAGAAATACGGCATCTACATCACCGTTTTTTTTAATGGTTTTCTGGATAAATATATGTTGGGTATTCTTTATTTGCAAACTTTTTCTTGGGGTTACTTTTGTAACTCTTCAACCTCTAATCATTTTTGTATGTTGTGATTGTGCAGGGATCAAACCTGTCAACCCTCCAAACTTGGTCTTGAATATATACTTTTCTCTCATTGCATTTGTTAGGGTTTTATGTTCTATCACTCGCCGTTTTTCTCTCTCGTTTTTTTTCTCACTAAAATAAAAGATATAAACGATAAACGTTTGATTCAGTTAGTAGATTAGATAGTTTAGGTTGTTTCTGATCTTGTATTCCTGGGTTGCATCCGATCGGGGACAACTCTTTTCTTTTGTATGTTGATAGCACCCGATTGGGGATTATCTGATTCGATTTTAAGTTATTATAGCACGTGGGGTGGTTGGTTGAGTGCAAATACTTTGTGGTGTTACTATTTTTTACATGGTATCAGAGATCCAGGTTGGATCTTTGATTAAAAAGTTTTTTATTTAGAAAATTATTTTTGGGGGTTTCAAAATTTGTGTGGTTAAATCGGTTGAATATCACTGGATTCTTATTCTTTCTTGAAAAGTTTTTCTTATTTTGGGGATTTTTAAAAGTTTTGGTTTATCTTGGCTGATTACTCAAGACCAGTTTGTTTTCAAGGTGTTTGCTTGTTACTAGGTATCTATTACTTCAAAATATATAACTTTTTTGAAAACCCTAATTTTTTGAAATTTGGGGCTTTTGTCTTTCGAAAGTTTTTTGCTTGATTTTAACCCTGCATGTACCTTATTGGAAGCTAATATTGTTTGATTGTTTGATTTGTTGATTATTTGGTCAAGGTTACTTCTAGACTTGAATCTAGATTAACCTTGTCTGTTGGCCTTTTTTGCTCTTGGTCACTTCTAGACTTGAATCTAGATTGATTTTGGGCTTCTCTTCCGCTGTTTTGCTGATTGGTTGAGTAACACCTCTCACACTCTTCTCTTTATTTTTTTGTACGTTCATCGTCCTACACTTGCTCTTGACCTACCACCTTGAGTGGTTTTGAATGCTGAGAAATAAGTGGTGTACGATCTTGAACTAGGGTTCTTGATTGAACACTTAAGGTTCTTTGTTTACTTATTTTTGTTCATTATTCTTGTCTTTGCTTTGTGGTTATGGCTTTTGAAGTTACTGAGACTAGTAGTGGTGGTAACAATGTTACTAATGTTATTAATGGTCTTGATGCTAGTGATCCTCTTCATTTACAAACCAACGATAGTAACAGTGGTTCTTTGATTAGCTTTAAATTTTCTGGCTATGAAAACTATAGGGTTTAGGCTAATGCTATGAAAATTGCTCTTCATGCTAGAAATAAAATGAGTTTTGTTGATGGTACTTGTTTGAGAGATTCTTATGAGTCTAGTGGTCCTCTCACTTCTCAGTGGGATAATGTAATGTTGTTGTGTTGTCTTGGCTTTTAAATACATATCTGAGGATCTTTATTTGAGTCTTGTTTATGCTGATAATGTTGCTGAAGTTTGGAATGAACTAAAAGAGACTTATGATTAGCTTGATGGGTCTATTTTGTTTAATTTTGTCCAAAAGATTAACAACTTCAAACAAAATGGTTTGTCTGTATCTGAGTATTATCATAAACTCAATTCCTTATGGATAGAGTTTGATATGTTAACTAAATTGACTCCATGTACTTGTCTTGCTAAATCTGAGTTAGGCAAACATAATCAACTGATGAAACTCATGCAATTTTTAATAGGCTTAGATGAAGTTTATCAACTTATGGAGAGAGTAAGCACTTTACTTACTCAATCAACTTTTGTGATTGTTTCTCGTAAGGAGTCTCATAGGGGTTTGGGTACTAATTATGTGGCTCCCAAACCACAAGTTAGTTCCTTTGCTGCCAAAGCTGTTGAATCTAGAGGTGCTACTCCTTGCATAAATTCCAGTTCTAATAACTTTAGTTATGGTAACCCTACCAATAACACAAGTTATGGAAGTAGCACTAATAGAAATAACAGTAGTTCTGGTAGTAATGCCTCTTTTAATGAGAATTCTTTTAACAAGCCCTCTTATGATTTTTTGAAATGTGATAACTGTGGTATGAAAGGTCATACCATAGATAGGTGTTTTGAGCTGATTGGTTGTCCTAATGGCTATAAAAAGAATTCTAAAAACAAGGGTTTTTCCAACAACAAAGGAAACAACAAGAGTTTTAACAGTAACAATGTTGATCTTCAAAATGTTAACAGTCCTAATGGGTCTGCTAACAATGTCTTTACTCCTTTTTCCAATGATCAAATTGTTAAACTTATGAACTTAATCGGTGAAAGGAGTCCTTCTGGTAGTTCTGGTGTGCAGTCCAATAAGGCAGGTATTAGTTATACCTTTTTTTAATGCCAATGTGTTTTTTAACAACAATTTCTACAAATGCTTTAATGCAAAAGTAAAAATTGGTGATTCTATGTAGGGGTGAGCATCGGTCCAGGACCGGACCGGACCGGCCAAGACCGGACCGGACCGAGGACCGAAATGGCCCGAAACCCCGGACCGAGACCGGATCGAAATGGTCCGGTCCGGTCCGGGTTGGTCCGGTCCAGTTCGGTCCTCGGTCCGGTCCGGTCCTATTAGGCATAATTGATGAGATTTTGGTAAGACCGAACCGGACCGGACCGGACCGACCGGACCGAGGACCGAATTGGTCAAAAACCCCGGACCGAGGACCGGACCGAATTTGTTCGGTCCGGTTCGGTTCGGTCCGGTCCGGTCCGGTTTTCCGGTCCGGGTCGGTTTTGGGTCTGCCGTGCTCAGCCCTAATTCTGTGTTTAAGTTTGGACGGATTATGATTCTGGTGCTAATCAACACATCAATTCTGATACTAAAAATATGACTGATTTGGTTGATATTTCTGACTTAAACATAAATGTTGGTCACCCTAATGGTACTATTGCTAAAATAAGATATGTTAGGACATTAAGATTAACCAGTAATATTGTTTTGTTTGATGTGTTAGTTATACCAGAATACACTGTTAGTCTCCTATCTGTTAACAAAATGATTAAAGATAGTAAATTACATGTTGGTTTTAATGAGTATGACTGTATCATTCAGGATTTGAAAAAAGAGAACATCATGGGGACTGGTAGAGAATGTGGTGGTTTGTACTTGTTTGACACTGAATGTAAGACTCCTAAGTCTAAGAGTAATTATTCTGTTATGTGTTGTCATGTGTCCAAGAGTGTTTGGAACAACAGACTTGGTCACCCATCTGACCAAGTTCTAAGTGTTCTAAAACACTCTTGGAAAATTACCAAACCTGACCATAATGAACCTTGTGATGTGTGTCATTTTTTTAAACAGACCAGGGAGCCTTTTCCTTTGAGTGATCATGTTTCCACAAGTCTAGGTGACCTCATTCACCTAGACATGTAGGGTTCTTACAAGGTCACTACAAGGGAAGGTTTCAGGTATTTTCTTACTATAGTTGATGATTACAGTAAAGCTGTGTGGATTTACATGATCAAAATCAAAGATGAAGTTTTTGATTTTGTGGTTGAATATTTTAATTTCATTTCTAATCAATTTCTTAAAAGAATTAAGGTCATAAGATTTGACAATGGGACTGAGTTCATTAATCAAAGAATGAATTTGTTTTTCAAGGAAAAGGGCATTATACATCAAACCTCTTGTGCTTACACTCCTCAGCAAAATGGGATTACTGAGAGAAAGCATAGGCATCTTCTTAATGTGGCTAGAAATTTACTTTTTCAAGGGGGTTTTCCCTTATGTTTTTGGTCTGATTGTTTGCTTACTGTTGCTTACCTCATTAACAGGCTCCCATCATCTGTTCTGGCTGGAAAATCTCCTTTTTATATGCTTTATAATAGAGAATCCTCCCTTTCCCATTTATGGTCTTTTGGTTGTATGTGTTTTTCTATAGTTTTAAATAATAGTGATAATTGTCTTCTAGGTCTGAAAAATGTATTTTAGTAGATTGTTCTTCTTCCAAGAAAGCTTATAAGCTTTTAAGTTTAATTAATAAAAGTTATTTTTTTCTAGAGATGTTAAGTTTTTTGAATCTATTTTTCCTTATAAAATAAAAGATGTTCAACTGCCTCTTTTTGTTTTTGATAAAAATGATTTTGAAAATAAAAACTTGTTTAATTTTTATGAGTCTGACAATCAAAATGACCAAAGTTCCTATGATGATAGAAGGGGGTCACCTGATGAAGCAGGGGAGGTGAATATGGTACACTCAAATGATACTGCAGAGGAGCAGCCATCTGATTGTATTCATATTGTTTCATCAATAGGTGAGACATCTAGCTCTAAGGGCAGCAACAACCTTTTCAAACTCAGGTTCCTATTCCTATTTTTAATACCAGCCATGAAACAGATAATGAGGATGCTGAACCCTCTATTAGAAGGTCTAATAGGACTTCTAAGTTACCTGCTAAGTTGAATGAGTTTGTGCTTGATAAAAATGTTAAATATGGCTTAAACAGATTTGCTAATCATACTAGGTTGTCTGCTTATAATGCTTGTTTTATTTCCAATTTGAACAAGACATATGAACCTAGTTGCTTTAGTGAGGCTGTTAAAGATATTAACTGGGTTCAAGCCATGAACAATGAAATGGAATCCCTTTATCTTAATGATATTTGGACTCTTACTTTCTTGCCCCCACATAGAAAAGCTATTGCTAGCAAGTGGGTCTATAAGATTAAGTATAAATCTGATGGTGAGATTGAGAGATACAAAGCCAGGCTTTTTGCCAAGGGTTGTGGTCAGAAAGAGGGCATTGACTATGATGAGATTTTTAGCCCAACTGTTAGAATGAGAACTGTTAGATGTCTTATTAATCTAGCTGTCCAAAAGGGTTGGACATTATTTCAGTTAGATGTTAACAATGCTTTCTTGTTTGGTGAACTTGATGAGCATATTTATATGATTCCTCCTCTAGGCTTCTTTGATAAAAATGAAAAAGGGGTTGCAAGTTAACCAAATCCCTTTATGGTTTGAAACAAGCTCCTAGACAGTGGAATAAGAAGCTTGTTGAAGTTCTTTGTGAGGCTGGTTTTTGACAAAGTCAAAATGACTATTCCTTGTTTGTTAAATATAAGGATAATGTTTTCATTGCCCTTCTTGTTTATGTTGATGACATTGTATTAACTGGTAACAATTTGTCTGAAATAGATAAAGTTAAAGACCTTCTCAATAATAAATTCAAAATCAAAGATCTTGGTGATCTTAAGTACTTTCTTGGTATTGAAGTGTTAAGAACTCAGAATGGTTTGAGTATTAATCAAAGAAAGTATTGTATTGAGTTATTACATGAGTATGGTCTTCTTGATTGTAGACCTGTTAACACCCCTATGCCTGAAAATGGGATTTTAAATCACAAAGAATCCTTTGATGACAAATATCTTAACAATATCATTGTCTATCAAAAGTTGGTGGGAAAACTGATTTATTTATGCAACACTAGTCCTGATATCTCATACTCTGTGCATTGTTTGAGTCAGCATATGCATGCTCCATTACAATCTCATATTGAGGCTACTTTTAGAGTACTTAGATACTTAAAAGGTGGCCCTGGTGCTGGTCTTGATTTCAATAAGACTAATAGTAGTTTTGTCAAAGCTTATGCTAACTCTGACTGGGCCAAGTGTAAACTTACCAGAAGATCTATTATAGGTTATTGTGTTTTTGTGGGTGGTAATCTTGTCTCATGGAAGAGTAAGAAGTAGAGCACTTTGTCTAGATCTTCTACTGAGCAGAATACAGAGCTATGGCCTTGGTTACTTGTGAAGTTATGTGGCTTGTAAAGATCCTTAAGGATCTGAATATTGAAAATGTTATTCCTGCTCTTGTTTTTTTGTGACAATAGCTCTGTTATTCAGATTGTTGCCAACCCTGTTATGCATGAGAAAACCAAAAACTTTGATCTTAATGTGCATCTTATCAGAGAAAAAGTGGCTTCAGGTTTGATTAAAACTGTTAAGATTGATTCTGATAATCAAATTGCTGACATCTTGACTAAAGGTTTAGGTTCCTATCACTATAACAAATTGTTTCATTTGTTGAACCGGAGTAACTGGTTTGGATAAAAAGCTTGAGGAGGGGTGTTGGATATTGGACTTTATTTGCAAACTTTTTCTAACCTGAGGGGTTACTTTTGTAACTCCTCAACCTCTAACCATTTTTGTCTGTTGTGATTGTGTAGGGATCAAACATGTCAACCCTCCAAACTTGGTCTTGGATATATACTTCTCTCATTGCATTTGCTAGGGTTTTTATGTTCTATCACTCGCCGTTTTTCTTCTCACTAAAATAAAAGATGTAAACGATAAACGTTTGATTCAGCTAGTAGATTAGATAGTTTAGGTTTTTTATGATCTTGTATTCCTGGTTTGCATTCGATTGGGGACAACTCTTTTCATTTGTATGTTGATAGCACCCGATTGGGGACTATCTGATTTCATTTTAAGTTAATATAGCACGTGGGGTGGTTGGTTGAGTGCAAATACTTTGTGGTGTTACTATTTTTTACAATATACTACTTCAAAAAATGGATTCGATACAATAGATGATGTGAATAAATCTTACATATCATTCCTTTACATACATTAACTAAAATAACAAGCACAATTACTCCAAACAAGAGTACGATTATAATTAGATTACAATTAACTCAAACATCAAAATAAATCAATATCTTTATCCGACCACGGATCATGATATCAAGCTCATCACAAATAGCCTAAAACGTAAGACATTATATTATTACTTTCATATAGATCGTCTACATCACCATCGACTTAACTTTCTTTCTTTGCTACCTTCTTCATAATCACGTAAAAAGTTAAGCGTGGTCATCATAAAAAATATACTCCAGTTAAACGCAAATATATCTCACATAAATCGTTTAATAAAAACACACACGAACCGACTCTCTCTTATTTTAGACCAAATTTTTGGTTGTTTGATCCATGACTACGGCACTATAACAGGAAAGACGTGTCCATTTGCGGGGTCTTGCATGCCACAGCCGAATCCACAACCATCTATCATGAATGGTCTTAAATATGTAAAAACATGAGTAATTGATAAGTAGTAATTCATATAATATTTATATATCTTTTTATTTGGTTAATAGGATCTATTATATCTAAAGATTCAGTCCTATCATTGAATGTGCAGTAATTATGCTTATTTTCTTTGAGTGTTATATGTTATTATCATCAAATAGGTAGATGGAAGATGAAAGGTTTATGATGCAGTATTACATAATAAGAAAATAAAAAGACTCTTATCATTAATGTTATTGATGAGACTTTTCATGTCTACATTATGATTTTCTATATAAACTTCAGTATTAAGATGTGCAAACATATCCTTTCCTCAGACCGGAAATAATAAAATAACCGGTTATTATTTTGTGTTTTTATTTAAATAGGTAGATGGAAGATGAAAGGTTTATGCTGCAGTTTTACATAATAAGAAAATAAAAAGACTCTTATCATCAATGTTATTTGATGAGACTTTTCATGTCTGCATTATGATTTTCTATATAAACTTCAGCATTAAGATGTGCAAACATATCCTTTCCTGATACCGGAAACAATAAACTAACCGGATATTATTTTGTGTTTTTACTTAAATGATAACAGATCCATAAACACAAAAGAACTTCATCATCGATCTATGTGAATGAAACTTTTTTTAATATTCGAATCTCCAAGATTAGAACATAAACAAGATTGTTTTGTTCTACTTTGATTCGTTAAAAAAAATACACGAGACAAACACACCAACAAGCCACCTACCCGAGACCTTTATTACAATGATCTTGAAGCTTAGACAGATTATATACTCCAATAGGGCTAAGGTTTATTCGTTTTATGTGATGAAAGATGATTTTCGGCTTGCGATCTATGGTAGAGAGAAAGGGTGCTGCTGTTGCGCTAATCAAGAACCTGTTTGGGACTCTTTAAAGGATCTTGAAGAAAAGATCAAGAAAAGGAAATATATTTAAGATCTTTAACAAATCCACGATAATCTTTAAAGAAAAGAAATATATCAACATCTACTATTACAAAGAATCAACATGTTTTTTTTGAATCGGTGTTTGGGACTATTACAAAGAAGCAATAGATTTGTTCTTGAAAAGATTGATTTAATCGGTTTGAGGATAAGTGTTGCTGGCAGTGTTGATGGTTGCATATAAATAAGAGGATTCAACTAAATTTAGGGTTGATCAATTATCTATCAGGCCCGGATATGATTCAGAGTGAGCTACGGAATAGGCCCAACAGTTTGTAGGAGCACCTAATTTTTTTCTATATGATACAATCTGTATTTACAGTGATCATTGGGCCAAGTTTAGTATGAAGAAAATTTTGTATTTTGCTTTCCGTGCATCAGTTTTAACGTTTTCTCCTATAAAAGTAGAAGTCAAATCTTTTTTATATTGTAAAATATCTATTCTATTTTTTTGAATCACTAGACGTGAGATCACCATCACCAATTTGGTAATGTTTTCTTTATCTATTGCTTTTTGTTTATCCCTTTATTAGTCAAATAGTTATGTTTTTATATTCATTATAAATAATAACCATAATCAAATAGTTATCCCTTTATTAGTATAGTTGATTTGTCGTTTAAATTTGACCTTTATTATATAGAAATTAGATATCTATGAGAGTATAAATCATAATCGTAGATTCGTAAATGTACTTCATATTCCGTCGAAAAGGCATTTAAAGTCCAGTATTTTAAATGCATCATAGATCAAGCACCTTTTCTCTTATAACACGTCGAAAAGGCATTTAAGGGGCCCAAATAGTTATAATGGAACATGGCACCCAAATTTACGGAACGTCCCTGAATTAGGGTATATCATTTTGTAAACTATTTTAGAGTTAGTTTGTGCCAACTTGGGCTTATTAGTTTTGGATCTAGAATTAAGTTAAGTCCAAAAATTGGACCTGTGGGGCAACGATACTAATATTCGTTAAATGTGTTGTTATAATTGAGTAACTTTGTAAAGAAAATGATATTGAAGGTAACCTTTAAACTATGGAAGAGTGGGATGTAGTAGGTTAGCAAAGGTTAATAATATAGTCATGTGACAGCAATAATGTCACATGACAACGTTACTAAGGTCCATCTCACCATCATATACCCATGTCTCATCCCATGGAGATGAGTTTGTACACAAGAAATTTATAGCCTCATGTTTATCCCAAAATGGTTTTTTGTCATTTTTACTTAAACAAAATAAGTTTAACTCAAATTCGTAGATGTACAACATATTGCATACTACTCCATATTATTAGATAAAAACAAATCAATTGTAT
Source organism: Glebionis coronaria (assembly GCA_025667525.1). NCBI lineage: Eukaryota > Viridiplantae > Streptophyta > Magnoliopsida > Asterales > Asteraceae > Glebionis > Glebionis coronaria. The sequence continues at coordinate 37,260,701 of CM046879.1, forward strand.
GTTTCTCTCTTTTCTTAAATAATGCTTATTTAAGCATTTTCTCATTACAATAACACTTTCAAAGTTACACGTATGCTTTCTATTTCATGAATAACATTTAAGGTAGTACCGTGTGAGATATACATCTTTTAATATCAATAGTTATAAATTTTATTATTTTTTTGTTCTTCATATTTACGTGCCACAAGATGGAAGTTTGAAAATTTCAACAATAACTCGAGTCAAGCTCATTTAAACTTGAAGTCATCTCAATAAAATGAACAACCAATAAACTCGCCATGTTAATTTAAAATTTAACGACAAATATCATGCCCCCAAGAGGAGCAACCCCATGCTCCCTTTGTGCAACGCACGGGTTCCGAAAGTCTCATAACCAGTAAAATAAATTTAAATTTACTATTATCAAAATTTTCATTTTGCGGTATGATTTTATGACAACAATATAACACAAACACTCGCTGACTCTTAAATGATAATAAGAATATTACAAGGATTAATGTTGTCATTTTGTATACTTGTGTTTATAGTTTGTTAAAGTTTGAGTTGAATATGAAAATCTTAGGAAAGATGAAGGACTAAAGTTGGCAAGTTTCCAAAGTCTCAAGTCAAGCCTATATAAGGTTGTTTGACTCGCCTCAAGCATACGATTTTTTTTCTGTTGTTTATTTTGATCTTTTCCATTTTATGATTCTTTGGGGATGTTTTGTTTGACTTATATAATGTAAGCACATTTTAGCTTATATAAAATAAGCCCTAATTTTATGGCTTATTTGAAGGTTTATGGGCTAATATAAGTTTATTATATCATGATTAACTCATATAAGCCCCTAAGTCTCCAAATAAGCCACAAAATTATGGCTTACGTTATATAAGCAAAAAATAAGTCATATTTCGTCTTATATTTCATTAACTCTAATTTTTTAAGCTTATTAGTGACTTATGGGCTTATATAAGTTTATTATATCATAATAAACTTAGATAAACCCGTAAGTCTCCAAATAAGGCACCAAATTGAGGCTTATGTTATATAAGCCGAAATAGACATACGTTATATAAGCTAAAACAAACAGCCCCTTTGTGATTGTTGTAATAGAACAATGACCATTTTCGGGGTATCTTGATTGGCTGTTGAGTTGAGTTGATTGAGATAAACTAATTATGTTGATTCGTATCTTGTAATATCCCTAATTAAGATTCAAGATCTCTTTTCATCTTGAACATAATAAACTTAGATAAACCCGTAAGTCTCCAAATAAGGCACCAAATTGAGGCTTATGTTATATAAGCCGAAATAGACATACGTTATATAAGCTAAAACAAACAGCCCCTTTGTGATTGTTGTAATAGAACAATGACCATTTTCGGGGTATCTTGATTGGCTGTTGAGTTGAGTTGATTGAGATAAACTAATTATGTTGATTCGTATCTTGTAATATCCCTAATTAAGATTCAAGATCTCTTTTCATCTTGAATATCGAATTTTTTTTCATTGTATCAAAGTAAGATCTTCCCTCTTGCTATGATTTTTTTAGCTTTTTAGGGTTTCAAAAGTTTTGAATGTTTTTTTGTTAAATCGTCTCTGTTATCAATTAATGTTTGATTAGTTGACCTTTTTTTATCAATTGGTAATTTCTTGATCGGATTAGATAAAACCCTAATTTTTAGAAAAAACTAGGGTTTATTAATTGGGAGTTCTATTCTTGAGAGGCTCTGGTTGATTGATTAACGATTGTTAGTCGATTGGTTGATTGATTCTTGGAGGTTTTTGTTATTGATCATAATTTGAGAATTAGGGTTTGGTGATTTTGGTATATAAGATTCTAAGTTTCTTATTATTACTTTGATAAGCGAATTAAATGGTAATAAAAAAGTTTTCACAGGTTCATGATTTTGGATATTACTATAACACCGATCTTTTTTGTTGTTTGTTTCATGTTTTTGTTCTTTGTTGAGATTGTTCTTGATTCTTATGCTATTTTTTTTATATATCTGGATCCTTAATTGTGCCTTGCCCTTGATCTACCACCTCTTGAGTGGTTTGGAGTCGTGGAAACTTTGTTGGCTTGGTTAATTTGTTTCTTTCTTTGTTTTTTTGTTATTGTGTGATTTCTTTTCTGTTTGATTCATCATGTCTAACCTTGAAGAGTCTGATATTGAATCTATTAATGATCGTGTTACTTTGATTAGCAAGATTGAACTTAGTAACGCTTTACATATTCATTCTAAAGATTATGCCACTTTAACTATTATATATGCTAAACAAAAAGGGTACTAAGAATATCAAATTTGGTCTAATGCTATGTTGTTAGCTTAAGAAGGAAATAATGAAACTAGTTTAATTGATGGTTCTTGTAGAAATCTGATGTAGATGATGTTTTAGCAAAACAACATGATCAAGTTAATGCAGTAGTGTTTGGACGGATTCTTAATTCTATATCTTAAAAAAGGCTAGACATGTTTAGGATGAATTAAAAGAAACTTTTGATAAGGTAGATGGATCTGTGACTTTTAATTTGCATCATAAAATTAACACTCTATGTCAAAATGGGTCTTCTATTGCTATTTACTATCATAAGTTAAATTATCCATGGACACAATTTGATGCATTAATTGCCTAGATGTAGTTGTCATGTTGTTAATGACTTTGAAAAGCATAGTCAGTTAATGAAACCCATGCAAATTTTGATGGGTCTTGGTGACTTATATGCATATTAGAAGTTCCATTCTTTATAAAGAAAGTTTTATCTTATGTTAAAAGTGCTTATGCTACCATCTCTAATGAGAGGTCCCATAGAGTTACTTTTGGTAGTACTATTGGTCCTCTTAGAGGACTCAGACCTCTGCTTTTATTTCTAATATGTCTAATAAGAGTAACTTTCAGAGAAATCAGACTTATAATAATGGGAATAATACTGTCAGGTTTAATTCTATCTTCAAACCCATTAATAATAAGAACAATGTTAGACAAAATGGGGGGTTTTGGGTTAGTTTGTGAGAATTACGGTTTCAATGGACACACTATTGACAAATGTTTTAAACTAATTGGTTATCCTGATGATTTTGGGAAAAAAATGGGTGTGATTTTAAAAGGAGAATGTTACAAATAATGATGTTAGATCACGTTCTTTTAATGGTTTTTTAGTGAACAATGGTCTAGTCTTTCTTATCAAAGAAAATTATGTCAATGAAAAAGGTGTGTAGTCCTATATTGCAGGTAATTTTGTCAATACCATTAAGGTGTTTAATAGTAACTTCTAAAAATACTTATGTTTTAACAGTCTTATGCATCCCAAATTGAAAACTAGTGGTATTATCACCGATTCTCGAGCTAATTAGCATATTACAGATACTGATAAAAGCTTGGTTAATGTTGCTGACATATCTCGTCTTAACATGGAAGCTACTCATCCAAGTGGGACCAAAACTTGATGTATGTTTGGAAGGCATTTATTTTTCAAGTTTTACATTTATATTTTGCTGATTTAACCAATTTAACCTAATAGAACGCTTCCAACGGGCAATGTACCCGGTGATCGTGGACTAGTGTGGTATGTTAGGTGTCGATCACTAAGAGAGAGGTTAATTTCTAGTTTTAATAGTGTTTATTCTAGCTAATTGTTAGTCTAAATATAGAACCGCTTATAAACATGCAATGTATGTAGATTTTCAGGGTTAGCTTGGAGCAGCCATTTTCAGCCGATTTTATGGTTTCTTAACCCTAAGAAACTCCATTCTTTCACTCATATCAATTGAAGAAAAAGGTTTTACTTATTTTCATTAATCATGTCTATGTGTTTGATAATTATATCATCTAGTTTTCTTTTATTGCTATGATAGGCTAGATCTTGTGTTGTTTATCTATGATTGCATGAAAACAATGATGTGATCTTCTTGTGTTTGTTGCTTCTTGGCTTGATTGTGAACATGTTAGGCTCTAGAAAACCAGACTAGATCATCATATCTGAACTGTTGATATGTCTAGGGAAACGTCGGTGATAGATGATGCCTCGCTTCGTAGATCCATGTTCTTGGTTGTGAAATCCTTTGATTGGCTTGTCAATCGGGTTGTTTCGATGTGGCGGATATATTTAATTGTTTGTTAATGCATGTATTATTAAGTAAATCTAGGATCTGTCTATAGCTCTAGGTAAGAGTTAGTATGTAGACGATTGTATGGATGTATGCCCGATGGGTAAGAACAAGTAAACGTCCTCATACCACTATACTAGGGACTACTTGTTTCGCATATGACTTGCAATTAATACAAACGAAAAGACTTACATATTTATTCGAGAAGATGTGACGGGTAACAAAAATATTAACAAAATATTGCGGTAATGACACAACTAGGGGTGCAAACGAGCCGAGTTGAGCCTGAGCTCAACAGGGCTCGGGCTCGGGCTCGAAACATAAAAGGTGGGCTCGAGCTCGGCTCGATAGCTCGTCGAGCTTTAACCGTTAATGCTTGAGCTCGGCTCGATAAGGACTCGAGTAAAGCTCGAGCTTAGCTAGAAAACCTCGAAATTTTATATATGAAACAAATACATCACTAATATTTACACACCACCACAAATTTTATGTTTTTATTAAACTATGATAACGACTATCGATAAATTATTCAATATTTTATAGAGTTATCATTTATAATAAGGTTAATATTCAAATCAACGTTGATTTACTTATATAAAAATATTTTTTTATTAAGGCTCGAAAAGCTCGATAAGAGCTCGAGCCGTGCTATCAAAAGCTCGAGCTCGGCTCATTATATGTTTCGAGCCCTATTATTGGGCTTGAGCTCGGGCTTGAGCTCGATAAAAGCTCAGCTCGATCGAGTCGAGCTTGAGCTCGAATAGCTTGATAAAAGCTCGGCTCGTTTGCACCTCTAGACACAACAACAACAACTAGTTGAGGTTTGTTGGGGTTTGCTTCCTATTTTGATAAATACAGTTGTTGGGTTTGCTTTACATCTAAATAGGAAGAAAGAGCATTAAATGGCATTAAATGCAAGTATTTAATGATCATTAATTAACGGCCGTTACTTAACGATCGTTAACTAACAACCTAAACTTTTTTTTAACTTTGAAATTAAATTACTCCCTTCGTCCCACTTTTATTGTCCTCATTACTATTTTAATCTGTCCCAAAACATTGTCCAGTTTTTTAAATAAAAAATCTAAATTAATCAATATTCCAGTTTTACCCATGTCAATAATTTTTATAAGGAAACAATTAATGTAGTTAAAGGACAAGTTTGTCTTTTTAAGCATAATGTGTCTACATTCATTGAACCTATCATAAATCACAAAAATTTTGTTTGGGGACAATTAAAATAGGACGGAGGGAGTAATTCTTTTTACTACCACACAGTTTTTACGTAATTAGCCCTTAATATCTATAGGCCTGTTGCAAAGTTAATCCCTAATGACAAACTTAGCAACACGACACTAACTTGATGACTACTATTTTTATTACATAATTCCAAACCAATTTACCAAAATAGTCATAGAGGTTATATGTGCTTTACTATGTTAGTCCGCCTTTAACTTCGGCCTCACACCCCGCCGCGAACAACGAGTTTACATCCTTGTTAATGAACAAGTACGTGCATATACGTGATTCTTTAATGCCGCCAGAGAGAACCAGGGTGTCCCGTGGGCCTTGGGACACTCGTGTAAATTTTCAATATAAGGTTAATATTTTGAAAAATATCAATTTTTTTAATATATTCGATCCATCAAAATATGTTTTTATATGGTCGTAATTCCGTCCGTTAATTTGGCATAACAATGACAAGCAGCATATATTATTCATTTGTTCAGGTACTAGCTAATATTTATAGATTAAGTGCATGCATCTTAATCAATAGATAATAAGACGTTGGATCCTTGAGATCTGACAAGACGTTGGTGGCTGAATTCGTTCTTGACGAAGGTGATTAGAAAGCCTTTGGCATGGAGAATTTTTTCAAGTTTTACGCATCGGATTAATATGAACTTGTGCTGGATTTGGTATACACACTGCATGTGGTTTCTTTTCTTGTTCTGAATTCATAGAAACGTTCTTCATTCGTTGTCTATTATTATCTTAAATTATCAAAGACGCCAACTTAAGTTGACAGCATGTATTAGCAATGGTGTTATACTTTTATAGGTTAATCAAAGGGCCCAATAACTCAATTATGTGAGACTTTGTAGGAAAATTACAACCTATATGGGTTAATCTTGAAAAATCTGTCAGCACACCAATCATGACCAACAGATCAGAATATTGATTTTCTACCCTTATCATTACTGTTTGAGGATGGCCACTACTAGAAAATAGGGCGCAGCTAGCGAAGCTGTTGCTATTTGCTAAACATATTAATAATACTAGAGCAACGAAAGAGAAAGAGATGTCTCGCTAGAGTTTTACTGGTATTTATAAGCTAAAAAACACATTTAGCGTCAGTAATTTGTTATTAAGTGATCTAGAACCAATAAAACGATCATTTAACAATGAACTTAAAAGAGCTACAAGTGACAGCCCAATCGATTGATATTTTCTAGCAAGCATTTGTAGATGTTTTTAGCAAATGAATCAGTTTCTCGAGATTAGCTATAGATGAACCGTGTTGGCCGGGTTTAATCGGGTTGTCGGGTTCACATATGCATGGCCGGAACACTTTTAGTTTAACAAGTCTGCATGTTTTATGTTTTAGCTAATAAGTTGGTCAATAGTTTGAGTTAGTAAAAGGTATGACCTGGTCTTGTGTATGTGCATTTGCACGTAGGATAGCTGTTGGGTCATAGTTACCTTTTATTTAGGTAGTAGTTTGCTAATTTGTTGCTTCCACTTTGTATTCACAAAGGCTATTTATAAAGCCATATGGGACATGAATAAATGTAGCAGTTTCATTACGTCTGCCATCTCAGAAACTTGTGCTATTCCAAATCAACAAACCCGAGGGAGAAGAACAGGCATCGTGGGCTTTGTTTTTCCATTCAATGGCCTTCTTCCTCATCTCCTTGCCCTTTTCTCCGCTCATCAACTCAATCACTATCTTTGAAACACCATCACTCTTTACATTGTTATCGATCTCCCTGGCAATCCCCCACTTATTGCAACTCCACCAACAATTCGGTTGTTGGTCAGCGAAAAACGGCCAACAAATCATTGGGACTCCATAAGAAATGCTTTCAATTGTTGAATTCCATCCACTATGCGTTAAAAAACCTCCTATTGACGGGTGACTTAGAACTTGTTCTTGGGGGCACCAACTAGCCAACAACCCTCTGTCACTCGTCTCTGCCAGAAATTCTGGTGGAAGATTAGCAGACTCGCCAATTACAAGGTTTGGTCATATTATCCACAAGAATGACTGATTGCTCTTTGCAAGTCCCCAACAAAACTCGACTAGTTCCTCATGTGTCATTACTGTAATGCTACCAAAGTTCACATAAATTACAGACAACGGCTTTTGGGAATCTAACCAGGTTAAACATTCAGGATCCTCTTTCCAAAGATTTGATTTAATGGACGCTAGAGATTTAGTAACAATTCTGTCCTCAAGTAGATGCAAAGGGCCTATGCCGTAGCACATGGGAAACGTTAAAGAGAGTGTATCCAATACATTGCAATCGAGCTCATTGAAAGTGTTAAATATAACCCCGGAAGCGGATTTCTCTCTCTCTATTTCCCTACGTGCAAACTCGACCATAAATTTATCACCAGGCTGGATCATTCTAACGAAAGATGTAATATCTTTTAGATGTATACCCGGCATATAAAGTCTACGATAGTATCCATGTACCCGTTTACTAAATAGCTAGGATCTGTTTATATAAACAATAAAATGATAAAATTAGATTGATACAGATTATAAATCTGGACCAAAGATATTACTCGTAACTATATATGAAACCAATTCCTCGCTCTTGCAGGTAACATATATAGTTATGATCTTGTTTGCCATTCCAAAATATATAAAATTGATGATCTTGCATAGACAGTTTATATTTCGTGGAAATGGAATATTAGAAACAAAACCTATTAGAATTAGTTATAGATTGTTAACAGTTTCTTTTTATGTATTACGGGTGACATATAAGAATCTGTTAATTGTTTCTGGAAAATGGATTATTTTTAAGCTACAGATTAACGTTATAATTATCATGTGACCAAATACGGTCATTTGTTTTTTTATAATTATTTCTATAAGAATTTTAAAAAATTTGGAGACAGTTTTCTCATGCAAAAGAATTCCAGTTACAGATATATATACTTGTAAATATTTATAAAATGAACTACGTAAATATTACCTTTGACAGGCATCAAACCCTTTTCTATAAGATTAGGGTACTGGTCATACAATATCAGAGAACCAGCCCCAGAGGTCCATAAGAGGACCTCGGGAATACCTAACTCTTCAGCGACAGGGAGAGTGAAACCCATAATGAAGTCAGCCACTATGCAAGTCACCGGTGTATCAGAAACATTTATTTTGGATACAAGGTTTTTAAGTGGAGTGAACCCGGTTTCATGGAGGGACTTGAGTACAATATTCACATCTTGGGTGACATCTTTGTTATCCGGTGGTGGAAGGCCATCAGGAATTGTCTCAAAGCGGAATGAAGAGAAGCTGCTTAGGGTATCGGATCCTTGAGATCTTACAAGACGTTGATGGCTGAATTCGTTGTTAACGAAGGTGATTAGAAAGCCTTTTGCATGGAGTATTTTAGCAAGTTTTAGCATCGGATTAATATGACCTTGTGCTGGATTTGGTATGCACACTGCATGTGGTTTCTTCTCTTCTTCTGAATTCATAGAAACGTTTTTCATTCGTCTTCGTATCTTAATTTATCAAAGACGCTAACTTAATTTGACAGCATGTGGCAATGGTGTTAGTACTCTTATAGGCTACCAGTGAAGTCTTTAGTTAAAAAGGTAAATAGAATAAGCTAACTTCGTAATCAAAGGGCCCAATAACTCAATTATGTGAGACTTTGTAGAAAAAATACAACCTATTATTGAAATCTTGAAAAATCTGTCAGCATACCAATCATGACCAACAGATCATCAAAATGTTGATTTTCTATTAATGAATTATTAAGAAAATCAGGAACCGAAAGACTTTGTGCGTTCGGGGGATTTTTTGTTCGAATTATCATTACTGTTTGAGGATCGCCACTACTAGAAAATAGGGCAGCCAGTGAAGGTGTTGCTATTTGCTAAACATCTTCATAATGCTAGTGCAACGAAAGTGAACGAGAGGTCTCGCTAGTTTTTTGCTGGTATTATAAGCTAACAAACATATTTAGCATCAGTAACTTGTTACTAAGTGATTTAGAACCAATAAAACGATCGTCTAACGATGGACTTAAACGAGCTACTAGTGACAGCCCTAGCAATTGATATTTTCTAGCAAGCATGTGTTTTTGGCCTGGTTGACAGAATTCTCCATGACACGTGAGTCCTTGATGAGTCCCTATTTCATTAAGATTTACTTTCCTTACTATGGTACACTGCATGTTGTTTCAACTTTAGCAATCAAAGGGCGAGATACCTCAATTACTTGAGACTTTTTAGGAAGATTACAATCTTGAAATCATGGACCAGGTATGTTACGGTGTCATAGCAAATACAGTAATTGCCAACATATCAAGATGTAGATATTCTATTATTACAAGACTAAGAAACATGAACTAAAAGACTGTGAAACTAGAGATGACAAAAAAAACTCGAACCTGACGGAGAATCCGATACCCGAATCCGATTTGACTGGGGATTCTCCGAGTTGACCGGGTATGGGGATGGGGTGGAGATTCCCCGATAATAAAAAGCGGGCATGGAGGCGGGGATGGTAATACCCTTGGTCCCCAAACCCGCCCCCGAATATCTATATTTTACATATACATTTATATATCTTGTATGTTTCTAATATCTATTAGATATTTGAAACAGTATCAATCGATGGTTAATATCTCTTTGACACAAACCTTCTAGGATGAACTATTGTGTGTTAATTTTGTTATTTTTAATTCTGAGCATGATCACATAAATGTTGATCTCGTTAATGTTGTTTGATATTACCGTATTGTGTTATTCGTAATGGTTGCGTCATTTGAAACATAGTTTAAAGGTTAATTATGTAACGGGGTAAAATCCTCGATTCCCCATTGGGGATCCCCGTTCCCCGTTGGGGATGGGATGGTATGTAGCTTGTAATCTCCGACGGGGATGGGGACGGAGATGGGGATAATTATTTAACTTTGGAGATGGGGATGATAACAACCATTTCCCGTAAACCCGACCCCATTGTCATCTCTAGGTGAAACTATGGTGTAGATAAAAACCTATTCCTTAATATCATAGATCGAGTTATATGAAAATTTATAATAAGGTAGCGGAGTTGTTGCAATTTGACAAATAAACACATCTTCAGCTATAGCAAGGGTTTGAGCCTCTAGGGATGACAAAAAATATATAAGTCATGGATATCCGCACGTAAATGAACAGTTAATCTTGTTAATTTTCTCCCACGGGTGGGTAGGGGTGAAAATTTATACCCATCGGTGGGTGACGGACGGGTGACGGGTAATGTATTCCCATCACCCTTCAAAATACACATGAGTGTTCCCTAAACTCGTTTATGTTATTATACTAGTTAAATATTTGTGAGGAGGTAGTTGGTACCTAAGTTTATAAAAAAAAAGTAAACTACGAGTTTCTTTGAGTTCAAAGACTCTGAATGATTAAACAAATACCAACTAACGGACCGAACCCCTACCAATAACTAAGATTGCTCGGGGTTGGGAGCCAGGATGCATGCTAGTTCCGAGAACTTCCCCTGAATCGACAAAAAGATTCCGAGCAATCTTCCTTAAAGAAAGTCTAAGGTAGTTGCATGTCCATTTTCCTTTTTCTATAATGTGCTGGATTCCAACTCCTCTTTTTATTCCTTGTTTTTACAAGGGTAAAGGCGAGTAAATAGAATAAATAAGAAAAAAATCATAATGAAAGGTCCCATCAAGTGGAGACACGGCAACAAAAAAGGGGGGCAAGCAACTACGAAGCTACGTAGACTCGTCGAAGGAACTCGGCTAAATGACCCCGTAACTTCAGGAGAAGGGGTGCTCTCCTATCTTTTGATTGGAATTCCTCTTTCAAATCGTCCCAGGATGGGCGTTATGGCAAAGAACAAGAAGAAAAAAAAAAAGAAATCAAACTTTCAAAGATACATGCATGATACATCTTAATTCCAGGGCCAAGCTATATAGGTGTGCGACCGGTGCATGGGCACAGGGCCACAAGACAAGTAGGGCGACCAATTTTCAGAGAAGTATACTGTATATATATGTACCATATAACTATTTTACTACTTACCTTAATCAATGAGGTAAAGAATCTATATCGTATCTAATCTGAAAATTTACTTTTTTGGGTCCAAGGCCCAATTAATACCTAGGTAGTATCCCGTGATTAATAAAAAAACAACTCTACCATTAAAAGTATGGCAAAAGAATCTTTTGGCAACACTCTTTTAACAATCGATTGTATAACCAATTGATTGATCAGGTATTATTTTAAGCTTCTTGTTTTAACTTTTTTATAAACTTTGCTTTGCATCATGCCATGGTGTTTTAGGTTTCTATGTTGAAACTATAATTTAACTGTCACAGTCACATTGTTAATACAAAAAGTTTATTAGTTAGATCAGTTGTCCTTTCTAAATCTTGCACAAAATATATAATATTAGATGTTTCTTTTATTATTGTTATTTCAGCGGTTTTTTTTTAACTTTAGTAATATTTTTACCCATTATCAATGGATATATTTGTTTTCACGCTTACTTTTGTTATTAAGTAGGGCCTCCCTATAGTTGTTATACAGGGTCACCGAAATTCATGAGACGGTCCTTCGTGTAATGATGCTTAATATCCTAGTTTCTCATATGCTTTTAAGTATTTTGGGAACTTTGTATTTAGAAGACTGACATGATGTTTTATTCTCCAGTTTCAGAGTTAGTTTTCATATCATGATTTTGTGATTTTGCTGCAATTTATCTTTCTTTTTTTTTTTCTTTTTTTTTTTGCTGCTATTAATTCCGTGATATGTTAATACAATCCATTTTATGTCATTGGCCGGTGGGAGTTCAAATATTCAATGCATTATTATAAATTTCTTGTCAGTAAGGGAATAATTTGCTTCAATCATACAGTTAAAACTTAACATGTAAAAAAAAAATTAAATATGAAATACTGGGGAGAATCAAGTACCCTAAACTGAGACGCATATTGAATACATAACATATTATTTTGTAAATGCTTTCAGCAAATGAATTAGTTTCTCGAGATTAGCCATGGATGAACCAGAGCTAGAAATACAAGCCTCGTGGGCCTTGTTTTTCAAATCGATTGCATTCTTCCTCATCTCCTTCCCCTTCTCTCCGTTCATCAACTCAATCACTAGCTCTGAAACTTCATCACTCTTCACATTGTTACCGATTTCCATGGCAATCTTCCACTTATTGCAACTCCACCAACAATTTGGTTGTTGGTCAGCATAAAACGGCCAACAAATCATTGGGAGTCCATTGGAAATGCTTTCGATTGTGGAATTCCATCCACTATGCGTTAAAAACCCTCCTATTGATGGGTGACTTAAAACTTTTTCTTGAGGACACCAACTAGCCAACAACCCCCTATCACTCGTATCTGCCAGAAACTCTGGTGGAAGAATAGCAGACTCGCCAATTACAAGGTCTGGTCGTATTATCCACAAGAATGACTGATTGCTCTTTGCAAGTCCCCAGCAAAACTCGACTAGCTGCTGATGTGTCATCACAGTGACGCTACCAAAATTCACATAAATAACCGACAATGGCTCTTTGTCATCCAACCATTTTAAACATTTAGGATCCTCAACCCATAAATTTGTTTCGATGGATACTAGAGATTTATCAGCAATATTGTTTACAAGTAGCTGCAAAGGGCCTATGCCGTAGCAGAAAGGCAACTTCAACAAAAGTGTGTCCAAAATATCACACTCTAGTTCATCGAAGGTATTGAAAATAATAGCAGAAGCTGTAATCGCGTTCTCATACATTTTGTATGCAACTTGAACCATATATTCATCACCAGGGTACATCATTCTAACAAAAGGTGGGATATCTTTTAGACGAATTCCGGGCATTGTAGGTATAAAATCTACAACCGTATCTAAATACCCCTCTACAAAATGTCTTGGATCTGTGTTAAAAAAAATGAAAACTTAAGTTGGATTGAAATGATACATACCAAACTTTGAACGGCTTGTGTTATGATGACTTATAACTTGTTAGAATCGTATAATAAACATAAAAGTAGGTGTGTTAGTACACCAGGTTGACTCGAACCCGATTAGGATTATTGGGCAATTAATAGATTAGATTGTAGATTTAAATTTTTAAGTCAATATTAATATTATTAGCTGCTTATCCTGAACCCGACCTGATATAAGCCGAACACCATAACACGATCTTTTATTGGGTTGCGTTGCAGGTCATATTTTGAAAAGTCGAAACGATTCAACTCAACCCGATAACACCTTACATATAAGTTTTGAGTTGATGAATGTAACTAGAAATTTGACTAAAGTTATTGTATAAGGCTTTTAATTTTAGAACCTTCAATTTTAAAATTAAAAACATACAACAAAAATAAAGATTGTACCTTTGAGCGGCATCAAACCTTTTTGAATAAGATTACGATACTCATCAAAACATATTAAAGAGCCACCTCCAGAAGTCCAGAAAAGGACACCCGGAATTCCCAAATCCTTGGAGGCTGTGAGAGCGAAATACATAAGGAAGTCAGCCACCATGCAAGTAACCGGTGAATAAGAAGCACTCACTTTTGCAAGCACGCTTTTCAACGGATCCAAAGCCGTTTCACTGAGCGACTTGAGTGTGGTTGCGGTATCTTGACTTGCATCCTTGTTTTCTGGGGGTGGAAGGCCATCAGGAATGGTCTCAAAACGGAGTGAAGGGAGGCCAAGTAAAGTGTCAGAGCCTCGAGATCTAAGGAGGCGTTCGTGGGTGAACTCAGTGATGACAAAGGTGATATCAAAGCCTCTGGAATGAAGAATTTTTGCAAGTTTTAGCATCGGGTTAATGTGACCCTGTGCCGCTGCTGGTATGCACACAGCGTGTGGCTTGTTCACTTGTTTCGAGCCCATGACTATCTAGGACAAACGAAGACACCAAATTCGAAAACATGTGACAATGGTCTTATAGAATACTTGTAAAGGGTCAAGTTTTGAAAAAAAAAAAGGAAGAAAACAAATAAAAAAACCCAGTCACCAATTATTTATTCAGAGATCATACGTATTTTTCTAGATCTTGATCCCATCTTAGGTTAAATGTAAGAAGAGAATCTTGCCGATACATTAGCACCGACAAATCTTTCTTTCTTTAAACCTTTTTCAAGTTCAACTAGCACGGTACCCGCGCGTTGCAGCGGCGGGTGCCCTGTAACATAATTTTCAGCGAACTGAATCTTATTTTTACATTTTTTTACAACGACATCTCGAAACCCGACAATTTGAGTTTTGGATAACTGTATGTATGTAACTCGCTAACCGAATCCATGTTGACTCTAGTTTCCCGGTTGAACCCGTTGACACGATTTGGTTTTTAAAAATATATGCACTATTATTTTAGGTAGACAACATATATATATTTGTGTAGACTGATGCTTTTAGTTGTTGTATAATATGAATATATATTTATACTCTTAAATATTGAGGTGTTTTAATTATATATTGAGTAGTACTAATTATTTCAAGTTTTAATTTTTTTAATTGTTTATTAATTATTATGTATTAATTAGTTTTAATATGAGTATTAAATTATGTTTGTATTAATGAGGTGTTAAGGTTTGTTATTTTAGTTTTTTAGGTTTATTTTGCTTGTACACAATGCATTAAAAGATGTATGTTGAAATTTCAAGTATTCTAAAAATAACATGTCAATATGTTTTATAAGGGAGTATGATAATGTACTTAGATACCGCACTAACTAATATACTTTGCAAAAATCATTTAATAGACATACTCGCAAGTAAGCCAACGACTCTGTCATCTTATTTATGACCGGCTTCTTGTTTGTTTGATCCATGACTACTGTCCTGTAATAGGGGGATGCGTTCATTTCTGAAATCTTGCATCAGATAAGTCATAAATTTGTAAAAGTGTTAATAATTCATAATAAATTCGTATACAATTTACTAGTTATAAGTATGATATAAGTTTTTTTTGGATATCAAAGTTTTCTAAGCTACAAAGAGACTCATCCTCATCTTCCACCTCAATCTCATCCAAGAATTAGATTAAATCTCCACTTTATATTGCATAGGTATTTTAATGTTTTCATCTTGGGAGTATATATACGCTTTAACACACTTATTCCCTTCTCTATCTCTCTTTCGTCCCTAATCATTCGTTGATAGTTTCACTCTCTATAACCGTCACCTTCATTGCATCCACCATCACTATATTCCAATCGATTTATCAAATAACATTCATCTATTGGTTTTAATTTGATTATTTTAGCTTATTAATAAGTTTACGTTTATGCTACTTCTTTCGATCGATCTATCAATTCGCTTAATAATAAGCTTATGAATAATGAATTTAGTTGAATTTGATAGTATTTTTGTTGATTTTATGAATTATGAACTTAGAGGGGGGTTGATTTTTATAAAAATGTTGTTTTTTATGAGTTGCTCAGGTTTGATAATGGATTCGAGTGAGTCTAGTGATCGGAGTGGTGTTGTTCAATGTACTATGTCCGTTGATGCATCTAGTGATCAGGCTAGTGTCGATCAAGGTTACGATGTTCCATCCGAAAGCGTTCTTTATAGTCTTGCGAATGAGATTTCTACGTATAAACAAGACAGTGACGAAGCGGAAGCTGTTAAGACTAAGTTTGCTAGTTTTTGTTAAGCTGAATATATGTTACCCATGTATCATGTATGATACCATGTATCATATATGATAGCCACGTATCATATATGATAGCCATATATCTTAATACCTTATAAAAGATTTAAGTCATTTTCTATTATTAGAAGTCTTAATTTTTTAAGCCTCCAACATTTCTTGTTATAGAAAGATTGTTGTTACTTTTTTATTTATTGCACAAATAAATTTTATTAAATTCAAAGTTATTAATAGGCTTAATTTTAAAACATCCGTTACACATAAAATAAAAACACATTTTAATGAGCTCATTTTAATAGGACCATTTTGTATGTTATTTTTTAATGAAATTAATAGTCAAAACTTTTCATCACACACATAATGAAAAAGTTAAATATTTTAGATTATGTAAACTTGAAATGGACTAACGTTAACACAAATTATTTAAAAAGCTTGTAACCGTCCATTTAAAATATTATAGTAAAATATATTAAATTCTGCGTTGTAACAGGCATAGAGGTTTATAAAGCCTAATCTATACTATTTATACTACTTTATATTATAAAGTATTTAGCACATTCTAAATAAGCAAGTCTTAAAAAATTAAGCCAAAAACATCACTATAAAAAGAAATTAAAAAGTTAAAGTAATATTATTTATTTCGTAATTAAGTGTCTTTATGTTTAGTCCATTTCAAAACCGTCTTCATTAATTTTTGTAATGAGAGTTAAATATTATCGGTTACGTTTTAACCAAAAACGTAATTCTATTTTTAAAATAACTTTTGTAACGTTTACTCTATTTGAGTATAAAAGTATCATTTGGTTCATGCAAAAAAACACAACAATTTCTATTCCTCTATCATACTTCTAAAAAATCTTATGACTTTTTTTTGGTTTCTTTTGAGCATCTCAGAAAATTTGTATACCTCATCAAATTCAAAAAGAATATTTCGCTTCAACTATTACTACGGTGAACTTATTGTTAGTGTACATGAAATTGCTTAACATGAAAATAAAGATCGAGTACGTGATTTTTGAAGGAATATGTACACGTATATAATATATGTCCGGAAGTCGTCCCGAGCCTAAGGAGACGCACGCGTTAATACGTAAAACAATTATAAGTTAATATATTATGCGTAATATATTAATTAGTGATAAGCTATTACAAACGTTAACTAATTAGTTAGTTAAACAGAATTTTACAAATGATAGTTAAATATTAACTATAAATATTTGTATGAAAAGAAAATAAAAGAAAAGTCAAGAATCCATCGTTGACTTTGAAAGGCCGACTATGATATCTTAATTGAGTTAAGATTGGAAAACTTCTTGTTTAAGTTATCTAACATATATAATGAATTCTTACTTCATTAATATAGTTATCCTTTAGATAACAAAATAACAGAAGTCGACTTTTCTTTTATGCGATTAACTTGTCTGTGTTTGTTTGGTCATGCGATCAACTTATACGGCAAAGTTTTGTTTGTATATACTTGTTTAAAGTAATCAAGTAATCGTTATCTTTATTGCTTTGGTACTAGCATACTTAATTGTTTGCTATAACGTATTGTGTGCGTATTCTTAGAGAGATCATTGTTTGATCTTTGGGTTTTCGTTTATATTGGTGGTTCGATAAAGGAGTTTAATCCATTGCTAAAAGGTACGCAATTCTTTATCGTTTATGTTAATTACTTGTTTATACGTGATCCTATATTCCGCTGCGTACTCGTGATTATTAATGTGTTAATATGATAAAAGGTTTTTATAAATTCCAACAGTGGCATCACGAGCCGTTCGTATAGCTTTTAATTACATTAAAAATAACGAAAGAGATAAAATTGTGTAAACTTACTATGATGGCGTTTGAATTATTTTATTTAATGATTAGGTTTTCATAAACCCTAATTAGGGTTAATAAAATTAATTAGACAAACCCTAAGTTGTATGCAATTTTTGTTGATAAATATATTGTTAATTGTTAATTAGTCGTTATTTATCACGTTGTTAATTGTTAAAGTATGGTTCGATCCATGGGAATCATGCAAGTTTACCATGGATCATGTGTTCTTGATTAATTGTTTTAATTGAAGTCATGATTGACGTGGTATGTACGAAGTATGTGATTAATTGTTAATTGGGTATATGTTTTAGGTTAATGTTTATTTGTTTTGATTTTGATTATAATTGTTATATATCATGGTTCAAGCAAAGGGTTTTTCGAAAAATAAAAATAAACCGGACTAAAACTATATGAAATTTGATTTATTATAATCTTGTTCTTGCACGATCATATGTGGCAACAAATGAGTCGCCCTTACATGGTTTTAAATCTAACTCACGCCGTGATTAGCAAGAATCAAGTATATAATTTGTTTTCTATTTTAAAGTTGTAAAATTTTATTAATGACGTAATTTGCAAAAGTACTATCTAGTTGCAAAAGTACTATCTAGTTGCAAGGCTAAGGTTCGGGAAGACTCATCAAGACTTCGGTCTTGTAGATACCATTGCCCTATAATACCTGACTACTTGTAGTCTCCTTATCTTGCATACTATTTAGGAAGCCGTGAATGGTCTAGGGTTTGAATGATTTTAATCATTCTTTAATCTTTTCCCGTGATAAAATTAAACTTCTTTAAATAGAATACATGTTGAATCGTCAATTTTTATGATATCACTATTTATACAATTGAATGGTGAGTTAAATAAGTGATATCTATAATTAACGAATTGAGTAAATTTGTTAAATTCTCTTGATACAAAGATGTTGCATGCTTCTTTGTACATGTTTTGAAATTGTCAAAATTTATACCCTTTGAAATAAGTTTATTTGCCATCCAACTCGTAAAATCACTTGCACTTTCTCTTTCACCATACGTGAGACTGGTGATTTTGTAACCCAAGGTGATATAATACACTTGATTGTGAGACGTCGGTGCTATATAATCACGGTTTTTGGTTGGACGACTTAAGCAAGTTAAGATAGGTGAGACCTTAACTCGTGGCAATAGATGGGATAAACATGCTCGCTTTTTCACTTTTGAGTTGTCACAAGTGATGTATATAAAGCTGAGTCCCATAATTCTAGAAGTTGTATTGGATGCAATTATTGAACGTCAATTACCCCTTGAATATCATTATCACTAGCAGATCAACTGATGCGGTGGTGGTATGTCTTGGTGGATTCTAGCTTTTAGAAAATTAATTGTTTATTATAAACATGGGTATTTAATTTTCCATAAAGATACTATTATCGAAAATACTAAAATTGAATTTTGTGATTCTTTTAAACGTATTATTGCAACAAAGTTCCATAAACTAATGCTTGTTTGACAAACAAAGTTCTCCTTTTCTTGTAAGAAAGAAATAGACATATACCTATCCTTTTTCGGTGCAAGGAAAAGCTATTAATAGGTGAGATTGGATTATTGTAATTATCAATCTTTAAGTGAACTTAAATGGTTAAGTAGATTTGCACAACTTATTGTTTCAAGTAGATCTCATTAATCTTTTTGAGTTTTGAGCATCTTTCAAACTAATAAGTCTCTTAGCAATCTCTAGGCAACAATACTTCTTTTGTTCTTTACATGTCGATCCCCTTAAGGCTATAATCGATAGAACAAAGCAAGTGTTTTGTTTGTTTATTGTGATTATAATAACTAGCTTTATTTATCCTAGTTATTATGTTTTAACCCAACGTAGGCACTAAATACCCTTATTGAACGGTAGGCCTAATATGGAGGAAATTGCATGTCAGTTTTCAAGTTAATAAAAGCATGATAGACAGTCTCTCATTTACATGGTAGAAATTCATACACTCTCTATAATACATAAGTAATTGTTACTTATGGGCATTTAAAGCGAGTAGGGAAGTAAATAAATCGCTATCTGTTATTTACTGGTGAAGTAACATTTGTAATGTTGTCAAATTCAGTGGGAGCGTTGTGAAATACATTAATGTAATGTTGTCTAATTCAGTGGGAGCTACAAGCTTGTTTACCTTCGTAGTAATCCATATTATTTCTAGTTTGACTTGAAATAATAATTTACTTCCAGAATATGAAGAACCATAGTTTTAAGGATAAATGCATCCTATTTTATATGATTATCACTTTTGAAGTATTTTTCATATAATAACTATGCAGAATTTCTTATAAAACTATATGGTTGACATTCTACTAGTTATTCAAATATACATGACATGATCATATTGTTCACATAAACTATTGCGTTTCATGGTTGTTTATATTCGTACGTGATGTTGTGTCGTGCACAAGTGGGAGAAATCTTTATTGTGTGCAAGGTACAACACATAACAATATGATAAATGGTTTCTTGACAGCGAGATAAGAATCTAATATTCTATTAAGGCTTATACATTTAATTGTCAATGTATGTTGTCTTGTTTAGAGGATGTCAAGATACAACACATAACAATATGACAAATGGTTGCTTGACCGCGAGATAAGAATCTAATATTCTATTAAGACTTATACATTTAATTGTCAATGTATGTTGTCTTGTTTAGAAAATGTCATGATATGAATAACAAGCTACTTAAACTAATTTGTTTATATTTATTGGAATGCTTCTTGGAATACTTCTTGGAATGCACAATAATATAAATGAAGTACGTAATTAACTTGAATTAATTATTGAAGTTGTTCATAGTTACTTTATGAATGTTTATGTCTTTTGTAAAGCATAAGCATATAGTCTTTAAATTGTTAAAAGACGTATAAACATAAAGTAAATAGTCTACTTGTTATATCTTCTTGTTAATGAACATGAAGTCTTTGAATTATTCAAAGGATAAACAATGTATATATAGTTATTAAACTATTTAAAGATGTATACATTAGAGCATGCACTAGGTTTTATATATTATATAATTTCAATTTTGTGTTGACATAATTGATAAGTATTTAACCTAAAGAGAATTAAGTTATTTAGAGATTGTCATATTGTATTACAATCTCAAATACTCATAAGAATGTCTTGAGTGATAAATCAAATTCTTTAGAATTATTTGATGTTGATAACTTGAAATACTTTACCTCTAAAAGTTGTCAAGGTTTAGAAATTGAGTATACAAAGTATATACTTAAATATTACTCTCACCTAGAAGGAAACTAAGACACCATCAAGCTATGGAATGTGATGAATCACATTGAATCTTTAAAATTGAAGTTCTGAATTTGTCAAGAACTATCAATGTATTGTGTGACGTGTTCCAAAAGATAACAATTTATTGTTTCCCTACATGCTAAGTATTTGAAGAATAGTCTATGATTACTAAAAGCAAGTGGGAGGACTCGTAGATCTTTAAGAGATAAATAACAAAATACGCAACCTTCTAAATATACTAGCGAATGTCATAATGATGGTGAACATTAAGTGTTGAAAATCATGATGATAGTACTCACATTCATAGATCCGCAAGGATGTCTTTAGTACTTGAATGATATATTGATATGACAATACTAAGGAATGTATGTTAGAGGATCATGGTGACCCTACTAACCATATAGATGTATTATTGAATCTTGAATGTCATTATTGAATAAAACTATGAATGAGTAGATGCAAGTCCATAGAAGATAATCAATTTTTGGAAACTTGATTAATCTTTAACCAATCGGTTAGACTGTAAAGTGAATATAAGTTTCTTTAGTGAAAGAATCACATGGACAATATTGTACACATGATTAATGCACAATATGTGATAGAAAAGTTCTACATGCATTATAAAGATGATTTATTGTCATGATAGTTTTATAATGATAAATATGACAATGTAATATTTAAACACTTTTGTATGGTTACACTAGCGAGGACGGTTTTGATCAAAGTGTTTATAAATTACAATAATCTTTATATAGTGTACATAATGCAAGAATCCATGTATGGATTAATACATGCATCTAAGGAATATATCTCAAGTCTAATTATTAAATTCATGTTTTGATTTTTAATTAGTTCTAAGATAACCTATGAGTACATGTAAAAGCTAGTGGGAGTATTATGTTTATTTCTTAAATCACATATGATGTATAACATATAGAAATCAATGTTCTATGTAAGCTAGATGTTAAACCTTAGCTTGGAATAAGGTTTCATATGAAAGGGTTTAGAATTTAAACGTATGACCTTGATATGTATATTTATTGTAATAAACATTTGTGGTTAATGAAATCCAACACAACATGAAATATCATTTAGAAAGTCTCAATGAATATATCTCATTTGATCAGAGTTGACATAAGATGAAAACTTAAGGGATTCATCATGTTGTGTGTATGGATAGTTGTAAAACTTGTATAAGTACAAGAAGATTTGACAACAACGATTGCTTAAAGTGAAATCATTTAGATGATTAGTACAAATGTTATGATAAGATTTGTTTGGGATAGAATGATTATTACTAACTTGAATTGTTCTAAGTAATGAATAATCTATATGATAATAAGATGTAATTATCATTGTCAACAAACTTAGAGTTTAGAAAGACACCAAATATTATCATAGTAATAATTTATAGTTTATGGATTATAATATATCATAGTGATGTTTTTAGACATGGATGATAGATTGATTGAGATAATACTCAATGCTAATCATGGTACGATTTCATTTTTGATGATGACCATGTGGACTAACTATGTTCAATTGAGCATAATGTTGCGATACATATTAAAAGAATAAAGAATACTTTATAGTTTAAGAAGCTATTAAAGATGATTGTTTTCAAAAAGGTGTTTAGTTAGACTCACACGCCTTATAGGATGTAGTACAACAATACTCCCATTTTGTTGTGTGTTCATATGTGGAAACGTACATAAAAACAATCATTATATATGTTCAGAGATTTTCACAATTGTGAGTTTGAAATAAGTATTCTCAAAATTCCAAAGATCAAACCTAGTAAAGTTTTATGAAATATATGCTTTGACAACAAGTATGATCGTCATATCTTGAGGCATCATTTTTTAACTAAGGTTATCATGCATTGATCTTTTAGTATTTGGATAAAGGATATTGTTAAACAATATTTATTTTATGAATTGAAGTATTGGATATATTCGTTTTCTTTAATATTTATTGGTCCTATTTTTGCATGTTTAAATCCTTGAATAATATGTTATTCTAAATTGTCTAGGTCGATTGATTATATGGGAATATAATTGAATTAAGACATATATGAGAAATGGTAATATTCGTAGAATATGTAAGAACGGTTCACCAACTCATACGATATCCAAAAGTTGTATATTGGACATCTCCTACTAACAAGTCAATCACTTTATGGATCGTTGTCATTAAGTGAAACTTGTAAATGATTTACATTACTAAATCCTTTGACTTGAGATGCAAGCAGGTCTTATATATGTGGATGGTACTTTTTGCTATAGTTCTAACGCTATCCTGAATAAGGTAGTAATAAAGACTATAATCATTTGTATCTTGAAACATGTAAGAGGCACGTGTAGTCAAGATATAATTTGTTCATTCAACTAGGATTGAAGAATAATGCTACTGGGCCCCTCGTTGATTAATTAGATGTTTGTATGGCCATACCCAATGGTAATCTAGATTTGTCTCGATTAGATTGGTAATCTATATTAATTATGTAATGCGAGAAACAGAATAATTAAAATGGAATGACATTGATCCATATCCATTATTAACATGGCATTTGAGAAACAAAGGGATTGTAAATGTTTAAGTCATTTAAAAGTACTTTATGGAAAACTACACTCGAGAGTTTCTGGGAGCATTGACGTGTTGCTAGACGCTAACCAATGCTATTATATTATATTATTGTACATGTTCAAGTGGGAGCTGAAGGAATATGTACACGTAAATAATATATGTCCAGAAGTCGTCCCGAGCCTAAGGAGACGCACGCGTTAATACGTAAAACAATTATAAGTTAATATATTATGCGTAATATATTAATTAGTGATAAGCTATTACAAACGTTAACTAATTAGTTAGTTAAACAGAATTTTACAAATGATAGTTAAATATTAACTATAAATATTTGTATGAAAAGAAAATAAAAGAAAAGTCAAGAATCCATCGTTGACTTTGAAAGGCCGACTATGATATCTTAATTGAGTTAAGATTGGAAAACTTCTTGTTTAAGTTATCTAACATATATAATGAATTCTTACTTCATTAATATAGTTATCCTTTAGATAACAAAATAACAGAAGTCGACTTTTCTTTTATGCGATTAACTTGTCTGTGTTTGTTTGGTCATGCGATCAACTTATACGGCAAAGTTTTGTTTGTATATACTTGTTTAAAGTAATCAAGTAATCGTTAGCTTTATTGCTTTGGTACTAGCATACTTAATTGTTTGCTATAACGTATTGTGTGCGTATTCTTAGAGAGATCATTGTTTGATCTTTGGGTTTTCGTTTATATTGGTGGTTCGATAAAGGAGTTTAATCCATTGCTAAAAGGTACGCAATTCTTTATCGTTTATGTTAATTACTTGTTTATACGTGATCCTATATTCCGCTGCGTACTCGTGATTATTAATGTGTTAATATGATAAAAGGTTTTTATAAATTCCAACAATTTTTATGTTATTTTTTGAATACTATGCAATGTGGCGTGATAATCTTTTCAATAATATACATCATATAGACAATATTGTAGATACGTTATCCTCATAATAAACGTACAAATAGAGAACATTGAATCGTAAGAAAATTTGTTACACGGGTACCCACCGCTGCAATGCGCGGGTACCCGGCTAGTCATATATGATGTTTCTATTTTTATGTTCTTATCATATACTGTATGATGTTTACATGATACCTATTTAGTTATGTGTTATCATATATGATACATGTTTCTTTCATATGTTTATCATTTTTTTGTTTGCTTGCTTATGTGTTCTTTTTTTAGAGATGTTTTTAAAAAAATGATGTTTGGATATGAGTTATCATCTATGATGTTTTATATTTTTACATTTTCATATTTTATAATGATGTATTTATGTATTATCATATATGATACTTGTTTCTTTTTATGATGTGTGTATATATGTTTATCAAGTATGATGATTGTTCTTTGTTATTTTATATATTCTTTGCTGAGTTGAATGCTTTGCAGATTCTTGAGTCGTATATCACTCATTCCAATTTTGATACTCCTGGTGGTACCGCGTACTACATTCCAAAAGTGCATGCCGAAGTTTTACTTGTTAAAGGGAACGACTACCATTCAATTAAGCATTGTACTACTGCTTACAAGAAGTATGCCGCAAAAGCTGGATTTTTTGTTAGAAAATCAGGTCAAAAAAGATTGAGGAGCGGGCTTGTGAAGCAAAAGTATTTGGTTTAAAAAGGAATGGTTCCCCCAAGGATATACATGTAGACACCCTAGATTTCGAGAATGGTTACAACCAAAAAAGGCATTCAAACCTGCATATCACTGTTGTAAAGCTCGTGTTGTTTTTGACTTGATCCCTGGTTCCACGAAGTTCAAGTTGAGTGTGTTTGATACTATCCACAATCACGAGCTTGAACGCAAGGAGTAAAAGCATATGTCCAAGGATCAGAGGCAGTTAACATATGCGGAGCAAGTGTTCATTGTCAATGATGCGAGTGTGAATATCGGTGCTACAAGAGCTCATCACCTTCTGAACGAGATCAAGGGTTCTTATCTGCTTGTTCATGGTACTACCGTTGACTTCAAGAACTTCTTCCGTATCGTGAACTGTTACATCAATGACTATGACGCGCAGATGTTGATAAACAAGATGGAGAAGGGGAAGGAGTACGTGCCTGACTTTTCTTTTGATTATTTGGTTAACAAGGCTGAGCTTGTTGCCATATTCTAGGCTGATGAAGTGTCCATGTATAACTACAAGGAGTTTTGTGATGTTTTCTCGTTTGATGCTACGTTTAAGATAAACAAGTACAAGATAGTTTTTGTTCCTTTTACGGCGATAGACAACCATATGAAGTGTGTTACAGTTGTTGTTGGGTTGCTCAAGAACGAAACCACGAAATCTTATGTTTGGTTACTTAAAGCCTTCATCAAAGCCTTTGGTAAAGCCCCTCGTATATTAATCACTGACCAAGATAAGGCGATGAGGAATGTCATTAAGCCGAATTTGTTGGTTCAAAACATAGGCTGTCCATGTGGTATGTCACGCAAAAGCTTCCAGCGAAGGTATTTTTTTAATCTTTTTTTTGTTAAAGTAGTATCATATATGATGTATGACTAGTATCATATATGATGTATTACTAGTATCATATATAAAAGTAGTATCATATATGATGTGTCACTAGTATTTAATTTAACTTATTCTTTTGTGTTCGTGGTTAGATTATCATACTGGATAGTTTGATTCAACTTACCTTTTTGTCCCCCTTTCTTGCAGATATGTGCTAAGAAATACGACGAGACGGATTTTTAAGAGAAGTTGAATAAGATTGTGTGGAACATGTACATTGGTCCCGATGAGTTTGATTTTAGATGGGGTGATTTGATGGCTGAGTTTGGGTTGCAGACCCATAAGTGGCTAACGAAGATGTATGATCTTCGTTCAACTTGGATCCCTGTTTATTTTTTGGACTCCCCTAAATGTGGACTTAAGAGGACTACTTCAAGATCAGAGAGCGAGAAATATTTCTTCTCCTACTTTACCAGTTCTAGCTCAACGCTTATGAACTTTATGAATTGCTTTGAGACAGCGACGGAGAAGTAAAGGAATGTTCAAGGGAGAATGGATTTTAAGAAAATGGATATTGTTATGAAGCTCAAGATTGAGCGTTATGCTTCAATGGTTTACACTCGTAAGATGTTTGAGTTGGTTCATAAATAGATTTTTGTTGGATTGTGGCATTGCCAGATAGATGCTAAAAGTGTCACCGAGGGATCCGAGGTGTCTGTCATTAGAGTAATGAATTTTTTCTATAAAGTTCCTGGTAAGAAGAAGAGGAAGACGAAGGATAAGGTTAGTGATAAGGCTAAAGTTGACGAGCCTTCTGAGAATGTTAATGAGAAGGAGGAAAATAATAAAGAGAAGGAGAACGAAGATGATGAGGTAGACTTGTTACAGAGAAGATGGGTTGTGCAAGGTATGTGAATTTTTGGATATGCATTTATCATATATACTTTTTTACTCTTTTTTATATGCATTTATCAAATATGATAGTGACATGTTATCATATATGATATTGTTCTTATATATTTTATCATATATGATATTTACTCCTTTTTTGTCCATATTTATGGTGTTTGTGGTATCATATTTGATACTTTTTTTGGTTTATTTTTTCCAAGTGTTACGGAACTTTGAGGATAGTTCAGTGATTTGTACATGTCAATTGTTTGTGAGGGTTGGGATATTATGTAGGCATATTCTTTGCATGTTCAACAACGTGAATATTAAGATGATCACTCAGCAATACATTCTGAGGCGTTGGACCAAGAACCTTATCCCTGTTGCGTTGAGGAACAAGAGGAACATGTATGGGGAGAAGAATATTGTTGCGGAGAATTTTGCAAGCAAGGCGACATCGATTGTGGATCAATGTGTGCATTTGTTGAGCAAAGACGAGCCTAGGTTGGGTGCTTTTATAGAGAAGCTGAAGCTCCTTAAGATAGATGTTGAAGTCGATTGCCCGAATCCTCCCTCTAAGAAGAAGGCTGACTGTTTGGAGGAGCTTGTTGGTGTTCCTAAGCCGCCTGTTGTTTTGGTTGATAATCTAGATGCTGCAAGCCCCAAAGGACGTCGAAAGCTGCACATTAAAGGAGCAATAGAAAAAGCTATTAAGAAAAGAAAGAGGAACAAGAATTCATGCTCATTGTACGGAGGGACTGATCATAACAAGAGGACATGCACTGGTAACGCTGAGGAGGAAGTTGTTTTCAAAGAGGGTAGTACAAGTGGGTGAAGTTTTCGTCGTTCTTTAAGAATAAGATTCATTACAGAGTTTTTCCATTTTTCTTGTTTTGCAGATTTAAACATGTTATTATGATGTATGATATCATGTCTTTTATCACATTTGGATTATTCCATTGTTTTTAATTCTCTTTTTGGATTACCATCTGTCATTAAATTTGTTTTAATCTCTTCTTTGTGTTTTTTCTTTTTTTTCAGAGCAAGTGTTTTTTGCTAGTGATAAAGGTGTATCAATATATGATACTAATATATCATAGTTTATAAACTTTTGATACCCGTGTATCATATATGATAGCCATATATCATATACTATACTTTATACATATCATATTTGATACTCATGTATCATATATGATACCCATGTATCATATATGATAGTTGTGTGTCATGACATGTTTTTCAATATAACCATACTATAAGATTACATAAAAAGAACACAAGCAGAAAACATTTCTATACTTTATGCGTATCATATATGATACCTATGTATTACATATGATAGTTTTTTGTCATGGACATGTTTTTTAATATAACCAAGTAACATTCTATAAGATTGCATAAAAAAGAACACAAGGACAATACATATTAAACAAAAGATTCATCTTAATTCCATTTCATAATAGAAAATTCGACAGGTAACAAACTAAGCAAGTTGAATCCCCAAAATGTCATACATCCTACATTACCGCCAACAACTTGTCTTTCCTACGATTCTATCTGAGTGTTCTAGTGGTACGTCAGGTGTAGGCGACATGACTCAGGGGTAGTCCGACTAATGGATGCCTATTAGTCGACCCATGATCTATGTTGATCCCTTTGATTGGATCTATATTCTTTTAAGAACTAGTATAGTAGTTTGTAATAAAACTAAAACACTTTGAGAACTCTTACTAAACTAAATAAGTTATGCGGAATCTAACTTATATAGCACAGAAGAACAGAATTACTTTTAACTATTCGATTCTCTTATTAATCAACTTGAATGAGGCACATGAATATCATCGTACCTATGTTCCTTTTATAGAGTAAGGAACCCTAGAAACCTTAGAATATTCTATAAAGATAAGTATATCACAGACGATATATTATCAATATTCTAACTATTAAGTATATCACATAAGATATACTCTAACTATAAATATGACATATCTTATACAAAGATATATTCGTCTTAATCAATATAGCAGTACTTGTACTTAACACTAACAGTACTTGCTATGTACCACGTAAACACTAACGGTACTTGCTAGCACTAACAATACTTATACTTACACTAACATTACTTGGTACTTTACAAATAATTTCCAACAATCCTCCCCTAAACAAGAATGGCAACTTGTTTTCTTCTTGTTTCTCTTTGTACTGAATGTATTTAGAATACTTTTCGTCAGTCTTCTCTTAAAACTTGGATTGAGCTTGGTAATTTGTACTTGTAACCAACTGAATGTAGCCAAACACTTTTATGAAGATCTTCTTCTGATAAGGTAACCTTCAAGTCTCATGAATATCATCTTTGTCTTCAGATTATGATCTTCTTGTGTCTTGTGAACGTTCATTTTGTTCTGCAGCAACAGTAGTTGTCTTCTTGAGTTAAATCTGTGAACTCTTGATCATGGACTTCTGTCTTGATTTGATGAGACAAAACCTTCCAAGTATTCTTTCCTTGAAACTAATACTCCTTTGCTTGTAGCTTCATACCTGAAATAGAATTGTTAACAAAAAAAACCAATCTGTATTGGCTTCACGATTTTTAGAAAATCATCAGCTATCAATGGATTTGATTTATTCTTCACCAGTTAGCCGTACACTCTGGAATAGCTAATACTTTATTCCTAAAGAATAAGGTGTACTGATAACCCTACAATTTTTGGTAAACTGTCAACCATCAACGGATTTGATAATGTCTTTACCTAGTACCCTTTGTCTAGGAATAGACAACTCTTTGTCTCGAAACATGGTGAGTTAGAACCATATAGTTTTTAGCAAACTACCAGCTTTCAACGGATTTTAGAAGTCTTTACCACAAACCGTTTGCTTATGCACTAGCCAGTTCTTATGTGTGTTAGACATGGTGAACTGAGAACCATTTGTGAAGTGTGATTGTAAATCAAACACTTAAGGCTCTTTCTCAGCTTCTTCCTCTTGCTCCAAATCCTTGATTTGTTGTTTAACCATTCTGATCAACTCCAAAGCACTGGCAGATTCTTCTGAAATTTCCAATTGTTGCTCTAACATTCTTTCCAACAATCTTCTTCCAAAAGGATATCTCTTTTCTTGAAGCATGTAATAGGTTATGTCATCTACATCTAATGTATGTAACCCACATGATTTATAATATCTCTAGTAACTAGGAACCTGATTTTCTAAGTCCTTCAATATTCTTTGATCCCAAGTATGTGGCTCATACATAAATTTCAGCTCATTCCTCAATAGTGTGACTTTTTCTTGACCTTCACTTCCACCTTCAACAAATCTGTTAAGGTCTTGAATGTCTTGTCTGTCAAGGATGTATAGAATCTCTTCAAGTAGTCTAAACATCCTGAATGTTCCATCTGACCTAGTGATTCCATGAATTTCCAATCCATCCTTCATAGCACTTGTCCATCTTATGATTTCTGAATTCTTTCCAAAGATCTCTGTGTCAATGCACTGATCTTTAAAGTTCACTATCTTTAAGTTCTTTTTGTAGCTTTCATCATCATCATTATTTTCTTTAGTAGACTTCACCTTTTTCTTAGCTTTCTGCTTCTTCTTTGTTGATCTTTTCCTTTTAACACCCTTGAGGTTCCTTCAAACTCTATTGAACCCTCCTCTAAATCCGTATGTATTGTGTTCTTAAGTACTGTTGATTGTGTATGTACTACTTGTACATTTTCATTCTTCTTGTTAACATCTTGAGTTGTATCCCATTTATCCATTTCTTGATTGATCTCTACTTCTTTTGAAACTTCTATCACCCTTTTATTCTTCCTAACATAGGTAGTCTTGATAGGTGGATATGCTTCCTTTTGTCCAGCAGTACTTGCATCAAATCTGGGTGTACTTCCAAATTGTCTTTGCTGTTGAAGATGCTTCCTTACATCTTCAATGTCTTGCTTGTCCTTTTCAGAACCAATCTCAACAAAATTTAATTTGGTCCTCTTGTGTTGTTCATACAAAGCCTTGATTGCTTCAAAAGTCTTTCTAACTAATTGAGCATGGGTAAAATGCTTGACTTTCTTGAGGTAGGACATCATTTGGTTTCTGATTTGCATAGTGCTTGGAGGCTTAACCTTTCTTTTCTTCTCTTTTCTGTAAAGAATCTCTGTTGCTCCCTCACTAAATCATCAATTAGTTTGTCTTTCTCCTCTTGATCATAAGCATCCCTTTCTTCATCTAGCAATGATTATGCAAGAAGCTCACTTGCTTTAACTTCAGCTTGAATTCTATCATACTCTTCAATATTCCACTCTTGCTGCACTCTTTGGGCTTCAAGCATTTGTTGCTTTGCTGCAAGATCTTCTTGTAGCTGTTCTTCATGCATTTGAGCTTGCAATCTGAAAGCTAACTCTTCATCATGCTCCAGTTGGTTGAATCTATTCATGACTTAGCTAATGTCATCATCTGAATCACTTTCTTCTTCAGATTCAGATTGTAACACTTTCTTACCCTTATCCTTTGGATTGATTTTAGGTAGTTTCTTCTTTAGCTTTGAAAATCTTCTCTCTTCATCTTCATTTGATTGTTGTTGAATGATAATACCTTTAGTGGTTTGTGAAACTTGAATCTTCTTGTCTTTAGCTTTTTCTTTCTTAGCAATAATTTTTGTTGTGCCTTTAATTCTGCTTCTGTTTGTCTTGCTTTTTATGATGAGCTCTTCTCCCTTAGATCAAGTAGTACTTGTGCTAAAGTCTCATCCTCTCCAAAAGGAGTTTGACTTTATGCAGAAGAATGTAGTGAAGGTTGTTCACCAGCGGTACTTATAGTCAGCTTAGTTGGCTTAGCAGTACTTGGTTCTTCAACAATGTCAGCGGTACTTGCAGTTGGCTTAGTTGGCTTAGCAGTACTTGGCTCTTCAACAGTGTTTACTTCACCAGTGTAAGACACACTTGTTTCTTGAATCACCAAAGTATCTCCAAATACTTTTCCTCTTTTGAAGTTGTCTTCTCAATTTTTAGCTCCTCAGTCTTGTCTGATCCATAACTCACTCTTGATCTTGATAGTACTTGGAAAGACTGTTTCTTGTGAAACCAGAATTGCCTTTGAGGTGGAGTTTAAGACACAAGAAATTGAACATTGATTTCCTCCAGCTTCTCATAGAAACTACTCTAGTTTACTTGAAGTTGTGGTGATTGAGGTTGTGGTTGTGGCTGAGTCACCAAAATTTCTTTAGTTTGTGGTTCCTCATGAGCAGGTTGTGGTTCTTCTTGTTGAAGCTCCATGTTTGTAGGCTCCAAGCTATCTTTTTCCACACTAGTCTCTATGCTATTGCCATCTTCCAAATTTCGAATGACATCATCAACTTCAAAATTGATGTCATTCCCAGAGACCCTTATATGAATGTCAGAAGAAGGTAGTGGTTCTTCATAATTCCTCCCCTGTTTGGTTGCATTCAGTTGTCTTTTCTTAAGGTTCCTGAATCTTTGCTTCTTAAGAGCAGCTTTCTAAAGTGATATGTTGTGCCTCATCCAAGGAGATACCTTATTCCTTAGTCTGATTAAATTGGCCTCTAATTCCGTAATTTTCTTGTCTTAAACAAGCTTCCCCTTAAAGTATGATTTCTTGTAAAACATATCACCACATAAAAATAATTTGTATACCTTGATCTTTGAATCTTCTTCCCCTTTTTGTCTCATCCAATAGGCGTCTTCTAAAGATAAACAACTAATAAACGCTTCCCCTTAAGGGGTGCATGTAAATGAATCACGAACCATGTTGACTCTAATTGTAGTTTACGAATGAAGAAAAACGAATATAACCTATTTGTTGAAGAAGAGGAATCTCCCAAGCTTGTACCTTATATCTTGCACTATCCACGTAACGTTGAACTTATACCGAGTAAGAAAAATAATAAGCAGACCTCGATCTTTTTGTCAAAATCCTCATTTTTTTGTGAGACACCGAGCACGATAATGTAACTCCTTCAAGTGATAGAAAGCTGACAATTTGCTAGATTTGACAAGTCTTCGTCACCAACCGTTTAAGCACGAACAAGTTATCTTTAAAGGGTGAGTGTGACTGGAAACACCACGACTTTAAGATATGATAAGTCACAAACATGTGAAAAACAACTCCAACACCAAATAAGTAATAAATCAAACCTCTTCATCGAAACCTCTAATTTGCAATTACAATCATCTAAGTACAATATCATCCTCTTCTTTTATGCAACTGGTGCCTCTGTCGGTGTTCTGCTTCTAATCCAAGTCGGTACGTAACCGCAAGGTTAGCCTTGTCACATATCAAATAAAACTTTATTGTATCAAACACAATCTTCAAAAACGAGCCATAAAATTTTAACAGGCAGTTCTGTCCGTGATCCTTTGTCATCTAACATATCATCTGTATATACTGTCCGATATCGGACAATACTTGTCAGCGCTTAAAAACCATATATCAGACAACACGTGAATTCATAACAAATGTTAATAAAACAAATACCTCACTTGTAGCTATGATCACTCCTCGTGTATTGTTTTGCAAACCAATACACACTTCCATCTTTTCTCATGCGATGCCATGCATAACTCAATTGGTATGAACCATGCGTCCCTTTCACTTTCACACAACAGACTTGAATGGACCACAAATATTTGTGAACTGCAGCTCACGTCCTTCTTAACTTCAAGCCACTTTCTTTTGACTATTGACCCACGTGAGAAAACATTCATCAATTCTCACTTGAAAAAAAAATTGACTTTGCACATAAAACAAAGTGAAAATTACACACAGGGCCTAAATCCTAAACACTTGTCTGGCAGAGGCCATTTTTTTCTTGGATTTCGAAAACAGCCACCATGCTCGGGAAGTATTCAAAACGAGCATCTTTTTGCCACGTGTCACGTTTTGAACCGTTTAAAACAAATAAACAAAACAATTAATGACGCAAGACAGGTTTTGTCAGCCTTTGACTGTCGGTGGTGGGCCCCACACTGACGCGCACAGTAAAAAGCATGTGATTGGACCCTAATTTTTCTGACAAAATGGTACTCGGTGGATCACTATCCCGAGTATCAATTTACAAAACCCCTACGCAGCTTCTTTTTAAACAAACACACAATCTCACAAAACCAAAAACCCGAGTTTTACAGAAAATTGAAGTTTTTAGCAGCTAGGTTATGCCAAATCCTCAATCTCTCAAAACCAAAAACCCGACTTTTATTAAAAATGGAAGTTTTTAGCAACTAGGTTATGTTTAAGTCATAATCTCTTATATATATTCCCGAGTATATTTAAATATAACGGAACAGCTAGAGTCAATTTGGTGGTTTTTTGTTCATTCTACTTTATGGCGGTATGTTATTTAATTAATTTTTAATTTCATTAATAAATTTTTATGTTTATTTGTTATACATTATTGATATGTTGTTATTGTAAAATTTTAGGATTATAGTGTTACGTTGACGTGTAGAAGCAAGTTATCCTTGTTACCATTTTTCAGAGAAAGATTTAGAAACACACCAAAAGAACGTTTGTTTAGGCAATCATGTTTTGGTTGGTTGTGGAATTTGCCAGAATGCGTAGAGACTGGTCTTTTAATACATTTCCTTGCTTGTTGTCAAACGGATTTTGTAGAAGAAGAGACAAAAAATGTTCCGTTATGTTATGATGTTGGTGTTCATATTATAAAATTGGCAGGGAAGAATTTTGTTTAATGACCAGTTTAAAATTTGGTGTACAGTTTCATGGTAGTTATTTAAAGGGGCCAATGCCGTTTAGGAGACGTGTTTTTTCATCAGCTTATGATACTCGTCATATAGTCGTTAGGGATTTATATAGATTTGTTAAAAACGATGCATTTGAAAACCTAAATGACTATGATGCTGTACGGCTTGCGTTGATAGCTGTTTTGGAGTTGGTGCTACTTGGGCATGAGTTTAGTTACATTATTCCAGAATGGTACTTTAGGTTAGTTGAAAATTTAGATGCATGGAACTTGTATCCGTGGGGTTCGTATGTTTGGTCCAAATTGTATAAGTAGTTAAGGAAGGTCGTATACGTACGTGTCGAACACCACCACGCGAACGTAGACAGAGACCTAGATGAAGAACAACCCAAGTATCAATTAATGGGTTTTACATGGGCTTTCAAGGTATGTAATATGTTGTGTTTTGTCTAACTAAAATATAGTACGTGTATAATTTGAAAACAATGTATTTTCAGGCTTGGATGTTGGAGACTTATAGCATAATGCGGTGGATTATTTCACACGACTTGATGGTTATCCTCGATCAGTTTGGTGGTTCCGAGAAAAAAAAGTTTTTTCGTAGACAAATTCCTACTTTAATTGATGTGAGTTCTACGACGCTTAGACATTCCTATTTGGCAATAATTTATTTAATAATTTGTATATGTGTTTAATTGATCTTATAATATTTTGTACATGGAATCGTCTAGCAAGTAAATCAAACGAGACAATTAAGTAAACTTTATCTGAAAAATACCCTCAGGATTTAAAAATTCAGAGCCCACCCAAAATTTTTTACCCCCAACCACTGCTTGCCCTTTCCTTTTTATTCGAATGCTATCACGTGGTAAACGATCAATAGGAATACTGGTCCATCTATTTGACCTTAGTGTAAACACATGAACGTACCATGGTCCCTGTGAGTATAGGAGGTAGTTTATTTTTAAAAGGGTTGCGTCTAACGTTCTTGAATGAACACCAAAACCAAATATCATTTTTGGTGAATTGGGTTGAGACACGAAGTTTGGTAGAATAATAGAAACACACTTTTGTATTGAAGGGTTCCACAATACAAGAGTCATATCATCAGCAAACGCGAAGCACCATATACCTTCTGAAGTCGTTATTGGCTTAAGAGCGTTTAGATTTAATTGAGAATGATTACGTGTGCACAATCGATCATTATGCACCGCATACAAGTATCCATCATTACCTTACTTATATGCCAAATATCAAAAAAAGGATTTATGGTGCGTGAACCGTAACTACGTATGAAGTCCCTACCTTGTATCTCATAACGCCATCTCCTACAAACGTTGCGAAAACGAACTAAATCGTCAACACCAGACTTGAGCATTATTTCTCTTTGAACTTCAAACGGTATATAATCAGACATAGTTAAATTATAAAAATTTCAGATATCACAATTTGGAAATAATCAAAAATTTCTAAGAATTTATATTTTTGAAGTTGATTATTTAACTTAAAAACTGTATGAAAATATCATTGTTTATTCTGACATTGATTAGACTAGTCACTGACAGTTTACAATGTCTCAGTAACTATTTCCCGAGCATGAAAATATCATTGTTTATTCTGACATTGATTAGACTAGTCACTGGCAGTTTACAATGTCTCAGTAATTATTTCCCGAGCATGAAAATATCATTGTTTATTCTGACATTGATTAGACTAGTCACTGACAGTTTACAATGTCTCAGTAATTATTTCCCGAGCATGAAAATATCATTGTTTATTCTGACATTGATTAGACTAGTCACTGACAGTTTACAATGTCTCAGTAATTATTTCCCGAGCATGAAATTATTATTGTTTATTCTGACATTGATTAGACTAGTCACTGACAGTTTACAATGTCTCATTAATTATTTCCCGAGCATGAAAATATCATTGTTTATTCTGACATTGATTAGACTAGTCACTGACAGTTTACAATGTCCTAGTAATTATTTCCCAAGCATGAAAATATCATTGTTTATTCTGACAATGATTAGACTAGTCATTGACAGTTTACAATGTCTCAGTAATTATTTCCCGAGCATGAAAATATCATTGTTTATTCTGACATTGATTAGACTAGTCACTGACAGTTTACAATGTTTCAGTAATTATTTCCCGAGCATGAAAATATCTAGTCACTGACAGTTTACAATGTCTCATTAATTATTTCCCGAGCATGAAAATATCATTGTTTATTCTGACATTGATTAGACTAGTCACTAACAGTTTACAATGTCTCATTTATATAACTAAATGGATCTATTTAAGTATCAACTTAAATTGTTTTTGGTAAAAATCCACATAATCTTACTAGAAAAATAGAAAAACGTCTGACTACATTCCCTTTGACATTCAAAGAGAAATCATGGTTAGGTTGCCTGTAGAATCTTTGTGCAGGTTTCGTCTTGTGTCTAAGCGATGGAAATCTTGCATTGATCGCTGAAGTTTTATTCGTCGGTTTGGCTCGCGTGAAGTTGTTTATTGTAGTTTCATTTTACAGTTTAAGGAAACAGATGAAAGTGAAATATACACGGTTGATGCTGACTTAACATTTACACCAACAAATTCACCAGTTAATGATCCTGCTCTGAAGGCACTTGCAACGTTAGAGGGGATTTGGTGTTTTTTAGTTACCGATGATGTTGCACTTCTGTTGAACCCGTGTATGTCAAAGTCGGTAACCATATTGACACCATTCCAACAACTTGAACCTCCTGCTACCAAGAGAATATTTGGGTTTTGGGTGTATCAACCAACTCAAGATCCAACTATTGTCAAAATTAATTATGCTATAAATGGTCAGGGTACATGGTCTGTATCAGTATTTAGAATGACTACCCGGTCATGGACCAATCTTGAATCTGTTGGTTTTCCTGATGCTACTATTAGAATTAAGAGGGGTAGTCAGGCAATTGTTGATGGTAAAATATTTTGGACAGCTTGTGAAAAATACGTTTGTGATCAAGGTTATCTTCACAGAAGGTACGTGATCGTGTCATTTGATTTGCTTACTAATCAAATCTTAGTCCAAGATGTTCCTCAAGAAATCATAAATCACATTCCATCACCATTCACGGTTATCCAATATGAAAACACTCTCGTCCTTGGTGGTAGTACAGCTTGGGAACACGGTCAGAGTACTATGGCATGGGATTTATTGTTGAACGGTGGAATTGTTAGTGTTGGTCCATTGCATTATTTTCTCCCTATGCAAATTGAACATAGGCCCAAAATTTTGGGATTCACAAACAATGATACCCCAATTTTTGAAACCAGCATTGGTCCCTACGGTGAACCCCACATACTAGAAACATGGAATCATGATATGGGGATCTTTAATAACAACGAAGCTATTGAAGGAATCTCGGGTCCGTTTATGGTTGGCCCGTACAAGGAATCTTTATTCCTTCTAAACCGTCCAGTTAGTGATATAATTGCATAATGTATTTTACCTTTATGTATTGTTTTAAAAGTTGTATTTCTATGTAATAGGTTATGTTATTTCAATTCTGTTTTAATCAAAAAAAATATTTCATAGTAAATATTTATCTCGTTATGTAATGTTTTTAATGAAATATTTTATTTATTAATGTTTACATGCAAAAAATAAATGTTTATCCTGACATTGATTAGACAACTCACTGCCATTATTGATGCTCTCTTTAAAACTCTCTCGAGTATCTTTTTAAATGGAAAATAAATGTTTATCCTGACACTGATTAGATAACTCACTGCCATTATTGATGCTCTCTTTAAAACTTTCCCGATTATCTTTTTAGATGGGATATAATTGTTTATCCTGACATTGATTAGATCACTCACTGCCATTATTGATACTCTCTTTCAAATTTTCCCGACTATCTTTTTAAATGGGATATAAATGTTTATCCTGACAATGATTAAACCGTAACCTAAAAAATGTACTCAAAGCAAAAATCATTCAAATGTATAATTCACTTTCGCGATCAAGAACGTGGTGCTATGATGCGTGCAGATATGACGTACTCAATTTTACTTGAGATGATATACAAAAAGTTCAATTTGAATCCCGGTGAAAAAATACAATTTTTGGTCAAACTTTCTTCAATTGAAAGTATGCTAGATATTACTGACGACAATGAGGTATCTTTTTTTGTTGAATGCTCTTGTTCTTCTCCTAACGAAATACCCAACTGGTATGTTCGTTTACAAAAAAATGTTCAATTTTTTCGATGATAACGATTTTCAAAACAAAGAATCACAAACTGATGAAGATTCAGAAAATGATATTGTAGATTCTGGATATAAACATGAGGCCGATTTTACAAAACCAGGATCTTCATTTTCTTTTTTATCGGACGAAGAAAATGACAACAACGTAGATATTAATGAGGCCAATTTCACTAAACCAGGATGTTCAAGTGCGTTTTCATCATATGCCGAAAAGGTTGATTCTGGATATAACAACTATGCAAATTTTACAAAACCAGGTTCATCATGTGCGTTTTCTACACATGAAGAAAATGAATATGAGGATAATTCATCTACACATGATAATAATACTACTCAAAAACCGTTTTCAAATAAATGGAAAAATTTCATGTCAAACTTACCTAACGTCTCGGAAACCCCCTTTTATAAGTCAAAACCTACGATAGCAAGAGATTACAATAAAGATACACAGGTTTACGTTGGAAAGGTGTTTTTAAGTTTGGAATCCCTAGATTTGGCCGTTAGGTTGAAAGTTATAGAATCCGGTTATCAATTTAGATCTAAAAAATCAAACATCAATACTCGTGTTTATCATTGCTATAATTTTGAAGAATGCGACTGGATTATTCGGGCAAGACGTTGGCCAAAAACAGATGCGTTTGAGATTACAAGCATGATTGATATTCACACATGTCAAAAAACACAAACTTTTCCAAACCATAGAAAAGTTATTGGTCACATATTTAGAGAAGAGTTAAAAGATGATAAGCGTGATTTGAAAAGTAAAGATATACAAAAAGTCATCATGTCAAAATATAAAATAAGTATATCGTATCAACAAGCGTGGAGAGGTAAGGATTATGGGTTACACATGATTAGGGGATCGCCTTATGATTCCTTTGAAATGTTACCATATTATTGTTACAATTTATCAAAAAAAATCACGGAACTGTCACACGTATCAAGACAAATGAAGAAGGAGTTTTTGAGATGCTGTTCATTGCCCTAGGTGCTCAGGTCCGTGTTTTATTTTTTATATTATTCATTCATAAGTATAATAGTGATGCATTATTTTTTATATGTTATATCTTTGATTTTTTAACTTTAAATCCGAACGTTTCTTAATCAACTACGCCCTTTGCTTATAATCGACGCTGCACATTTGAAGGGTTTGTATAAGGGTGCAAATTTGTTAGCTGTAGGGATGGATGGAAACAACCAAATTGTGCCTATCGCTTTTGGTATATGTCGAGGTGAAACTGGCCCAAACTGGTCGTGGTGGATGTCGGTACTTAAAGAATGTATTGGTGAAAACCCAAATTTGATTTTCATATCCGACAGACATGCAGCTATAGCTTTGGCAGTACTAAACGAGTTTCCATTAGCGTTTCATGGTATATGTTGTCGACATCTAATGATGAACCTATCGTTGAAAGAAGAAGACAAAAAAAATTTACTGGAAGATTTGCAAGGCGTACACGATGGAGGATTTTACAACAAACATGAACATACTGCAAGCAGTTCAGCCTGATGCGTACCACAAGTTAATTGAAGCAGGTCCTCAAAGATGGTGAAGAGCGTATTCTCCCCGCCCCCTCTACAATTATTGTACTTCTAACAGCGTCCGTCGAGTCTGTTAATAATTGTACAAGAAAGACAAGAAGGCTACCTATAACAATGCTAACAGAGTCGTACCGGCAAATGGTGCAAAATTGGTACTACGATCGGCGTGAAGCTGCAGGTAGTTATGTTCATAATTATAAAAGTAAAACTCTAAAAAAATTATATATAATCAATAATCTGCCTTTTTCTACCAGCGAATATGAAGTACGAAATCACAAATTGGGTCGCGGATAAGGTGGAGAAAAGGAAGATTAAAAGTGCAACATGGATCGTTCACGGCGTCAATCAATATCAGTACCAGGTTATCGATGGTCATTATACCCGATTGGTCGACTTTGGAAACCATACATGTGAATGTCATAAATGGCAGATTTCAGGCATACCTTGTGGGCACGTGATAGCTGTAACTAGATTTTTGCATACAACAGATTACGTACAATTTGTAGTAGATTGGTTTAGAAAGGAAAAATACCAAGCCACGTACGCAGAATCCATCCACTTTGTTGGAGATGTGCATGAATGGGAGTTTCCTTCTCATATACGCACCATTATACCTCCTGAAATGTATAGCCCACAACCTGGCCGTCCAAAAAACACCAACCGAATATTGTCACAAGGTGATTTACCAAAGGGTATACATTGCACCAGATGCAATGAAGGGGCCACAGGCGTGATCAGGGCAAAAATCATACGTCCCACAACCACCAATAAAGACTCGCCGACAACAAGTTCCAACAACAAACAATAATTATGCTAGTCCCGTCGACGAATTTAACCAAAACACTTTTAACGATTTCATACAAAACACTTCACAACCATTTCAACCTTACTTTCATAACTCATACCCAACAGATCATTTCCAAACGCATAACCCTGAAGTACCACAAACTGATAACGCTTATGGGGGAAAAAGCTTTAATCACAACATACATCCCTCACAACAGTATGATCATACACAGGGAAATGACTATCAGAACACATCTTTTGCGAACGAACACTACAATTCACAACAATACACCTCTCAACACCTAGATGATATAAACCCAAACAACTCTAGTTGGTTCAACAACTTTGGTTTTTAAGAGACTAATTTGTTTTCCAAATTCTCAAATTGCATTTGGCCTTGTTAGGTGTATCTTGTAATATATTTCCTTTAACGAATAAATTTAGTTCATATAATCAAACACCCACAATGAATTATACACTGTCATAGCATTTATTATTG
Organism: Glebionis coronaria; assembly: GCA_025667525.1. Classification (NCBI taxonomy): domain Eukaryota; kingdom Viridiplantae; phylum Streptophyta; class Magnoliopsida; order Asterales; family Asteraceae; genus Glebionis; species Glebionis coronaria. The sequence goes on from CM046879.1 coordinate 37,302,518, forward strand.
ATTAAAAAGGTGACATGACAATACATTTAAACAGTTAAAGGACTAAATGCATACATCTATATAATGCACCTTCACACAAACAAATATCACAACGTCTAGTAACCCATTTTCATATTCCAAACATGAAATACACTATCCTCTTGCACCATTATGGAAGGTTCTCTTCACCCCCTGGAAGAAAATTTGTTGGTGGTCTCATTGCAACCATAGACCAAGTCGACCTTGAAACGTTTTTAACAAATAAAATAAAATTTATTTTGACCAACAATATAGGTTACGATCCTACCTCCTAAACATTTCTATACATAAAAAAACCTAATTGTTCTCTAGATTCAGGCCTCCTCTCATTGGGCGATGCTTTACAAGACTGTGAATTTATCCAAGCATATACGCATGTTCCTCGAACTGAACTACATGTATATGTGTCTCGTGTCAAATTATCACCTTTGGTTGTGGCGGAACAAAACATCAAAAAGGGTAACAAACAGAGAAAACAAGATAAGCCTTCATGTTCAAGAAAACTATTTGAGTAATATGTAACAAGTGGGGACATCTTCATTAGTGTATGCTATGAATTTGTAACCCACTACATTGTAATGCATGCCCAACTTGTTGCTTTCAAAGTGACTAGTCTTATCAATCCTACAATAGAAATAAATGAACCACTGTTCCATTTCATCTTCTTGTTATATATATGTCCTTACATTTAGACTACAATCCATACTCATCTTTAATTCAATCTTCTCACATAAATAACATGTCAACCTCAAATCAAAATACATTCGAATTTCAAGTCAACCACAATGGCCAATTCAAACTTAACCCCCTAAGATATGAACACGGTTCAGTACTAGATGTTAGCGTTCCACCAATGTTGTATGCAGATATGGTTAGTTACATAAAATCAAAGCTAACTGTTCTATATTACACCCATATAACAACTGACAACATATATTACGCACTACCACAAATCAACAACTTACAAGGCCTGAAAAAATAAAGAGCGATTACGATATCGATGTTATGTACGACATTGCTAAAGTTGTTGGAAAACTCCAGATTTACGTTTCTCATCAACCGGTAGATTTAACCACGGCGTTGATTCCAAATGACAGTTCATTGGAGGAATCGTTAACAGGTATCATTTCTGAAGAAACAAACCTAAAACTACAAGAGTCACTCCGGTATCTACATCAAATGCAGAAACAGAAGAATAAAAGGTTAGATCACAATAGATCGTTCGAACTAGTTACAAAAGCAAAACCAACTACACAATATACCCAAATCAACTACAATTTTGTTGTTCACAATAGTGGCCAATTGGTGATAGATGCAACAAATAACCCAACATATGTCAACGGTGGTACAATGATGATCAACATTCCAAGAATGAAACTTAAAGATATTAAACAATATCTTTTCAACATTCTTTCTTACAAAATCCATGCTCTTTATTACAAAATAAATTATTACGAGAAATCTCACACAGTCAAACTAAGAAACAACTATGACATGCATGTCATGTTCGACATCTCAGCAGCGCACGGCATGTTGGAGATGTACATCGACCATATAGGTGTGGATTTTATTATACCAAACTACATATGTTCAAATGCTGCCCTGGCAGAAATGATGGTCGATGTAATAACAGGTTACGAAGGTGAAAATGAAGATGAAAATAAGGAAGTAACACAAAATGATTTCACGAATGACCAAATGATTGAATGGGCAGAACAAGAACACCTGGAGAACGAGGAGATTAAGGAAATTGCCCGCCTCAGACCTAAAAGGTTCCTCTTATCTACTAACTACAATAAACATCATTTGTTAGTAGTACTCCATCATTTGTTAGTAGTACTCAAAGTGTCTTATTAATATGCTAAATTTAATGTTTAATATATTCTTTTATTTTTCTTTATGTATCAAATGTCATGCCAATATTTAATTACTCATCACATGTACTATGACATTTGTTTTATTCAAATATCTAAATTAGCACATCAAATCACTGACAATGTCCTTCATCTCATATAATTTTTCCCGAGTATATCATTGCCTTAGCTGGATGCTCACATGCTTTCACTGTTTTAAATGTCAAGGAATCAGTGGACCATTTTTCTCATATTATTTGAATTCTTATATCATTATTATAACGCTGTGATAGCAACTACACATATTCGTATTCTCTATATATATCATAAAATTAATCTCCAACCCACAGAATTCACAAACAATATTTCTCCCACATTAACATAATATGGATGCTTCTTCAAATCAACTTAGAACAGATGTTATTGAGAGCATACAAAGGGATCTACAGGATGAGATCACACTTGCACACAATTTGGTGACAGAATTGAATTGTTACTTCCAACGAATGCGTGCCCGTGAACCACGAATTAGGTTGGTGGAGTCTATGCAAATGACAACCGTTACCAGTTATGGGTTGCATACACTTCTTATGGCTCAAGAAGCAGATCAACGTATGTATGACAACTTGAATGAAGCAAGGAAAAATTTGATTATAACTATTGCTAAGAAAGAACGATTAATTCGTAACTACAGATCGATATAAATTATCCAATCATGTAACAAAATAATCTTGTTACTTTCATCTTTTGTGTGTTCCGTTGTTTTTAGTAATTCTAATAATATTATGCTTTGAATACAACCCTGAATGTATCGAGTAATTAATGTTTGATCATTTTGCACATCATAGTATTAAAATACTAATTTGCAGTTCAAAATATATCTCAAAATATATCTCAACCATGCATGTACAGGAAATTCGTATATATTATTTTTTACACATAATATATTTTTCCTTTCCACTATGTTTTTTATTAATTTTTTCTATTATAACGTTATACAAAATTTGCGCATACTACATACCTACTATACAATTTTTTTCATCAAAATCTTCACGAGTGGCCATACTTTGCCCATTAATATATTATTCAACATGCCAATTAATTTTTTTTTTGCTTTATCACTACACGAATAGCTCTTTAAAAACTACTCAACATGCCAATAATTTTTTTTAAATAAAATCATAACGATAAACTAAACATGCGCAAAGTAGGGGTTACACACTAATTTTACTAAGTTTTTAAACATTACCAAATTAATTTCTTTACAAAAAAAAAATTAAAATAAACTGATACTCGGAGTGATCCACCGAGTACCGTTTTGTCAGAAAAATTAGGGTCCAATCACATGCTTGTTACTGTGCGCGTCAGTGTGGGGCCCACCACCGACAGTCAAAGGCTGACAAAACCTGTCTTGCGACAGTAATTGTTTTGTTTTTTTTAACGGTTCAAAACGTGACACGTGGCAAAAAGATGTCCGTTTTAAATAATTCCCGAGCATGGTGGCCGTTTTCGAAATCCAAGAAAAAATGGCCTCTGCCAGACAAGTGTTTAGGATTTAGGCCCTGTGTGTAATTTTCACTATCATGTGAAGTCCTATCATATTGACACAACAATATAACCACTTTTTACTTTGCTGCTTTCGATGAACACATATCATACAAAATGATTATTAAATATAATAATCCTTTGTATCCATTCTTAGCATTACCAATCGTGGACCTCAACAGCTTCAAACCAATTGCATCCCATATTTATGAAAGAAATCAAACACATTACGCGATCTGCTTTTTCTTTATTCATGTGATGATCACTTTTATATGATTGACATCTTGATGACTCACATGAATGAATATATCATAATACTCCTATTATTGTACTCGACATCAAATCAGTAGCATATACCCTAAAACAAGATCGAGCACTATGGAACACAACAACACTTCTTTTGCATCAAATTAGGGTTTTGAAAATCAAAGCTCAAATTCAAAAACGAAACCCTTACTATCTGCATCATAGCTGTAAAACGATCACAACTTCATACCGTAATCTTTTCTGTTTTCAAATTTGATCTAGGGTTTAGGGGAAGAAACCCTAAATCTTATTCAATAAAAAAACAAAAACAAAAAATTCATACCATTCTCTACAGCCAACTTTGATGATTAATAACTCTTTCATAACTGAGAAGATCGACGATCGCTCCGGTGAGATCCTAGACACATGTGTCGAGAACCTACAGCGAAAATTTCACGACAATCCAACGGTTAACGAACGATTTATTACTGTCTGAAAACGGATGCACAGTGAGATCTGAACATAAAATCATAGACGGATTTTATGATTTTTCTTCGTTCTTCGACTCAACACCTTGTTGGTTCCTAGTATCGAGAGCCACCCGCTCTGATACCAATTGTTGATCCCTTTGATTGGATCTATATTCTGTTAAGAACTACTATAGTAGTTTGTAATCAAACTAAAACACTTTGAGAACTCTTACTAAACTAAATAAGTTATGCGGAATCTAACTTATAAAGCATTGAAGAACATAATTACTTTTAACTATTCGATTCTCTTATTAATCGACTTGAATGCGGTACATGAATGTCATCGTACCTATGTTCCTTTTATAGAGTAAGGAACCCTAGAAACCTTAGAATATTCTATAAAGATAAGTATATCACAGACGATATATTATCAATATTCTAACTATTAAGTATATCACATAAGATATACTCTAACTATAACTATGACATATCTTATACAAAGATATATTCGTCCTAATCAAAATAGTAGCACTTGTACTTAAAACTAACAATCTTTGCTATGTACCGCGTTAACACTAACGGTACTTGCTAACACTAACAGTATTTATACTTACACTAACAGTACTTGGTACTTTACAAATAATTCCCAACAATCTACGACTAGTTGACCCCAAGCTTAGAGCAACCCATCATGGGTTCTCCTTAATCCCACATACTCATTTTCTTAGTGGATAGGCTATGTAACTTTTATCTAAATTAAATGAGTGCACTATTGTTTGCCTAGCCTAATGTTCTAGTGGGTTAAGCGTTAAAGCTTATAAGGTAGGCGACATGACTCGGGGATAGTCGGACTAATGGATGCCTATTAAGCATACCATGATCTACGACTAGTTGACCCCACGCTTAGAGAAATCCATCATGGGTTCTCTTGCATGTCGCGTACCCCTTTCCCAGCGGATAGTACTAACGAAATTCAAAATATAAATTGTTTTTTCTTGACCTTCTGACTTGTTCAGATTTCGCTCCTGGTCACTTCTCCATCCTCTTTTTTCCTCTTGCTTATTGCTTCATTAACAAGATGGCGCTTCATCGGTTGTATTTGGTTCTTTGCTGCAAACTCATAAGCTTCCTTGTTTATTGCTTCCCTGCTAGCATTCATTTCGTGGGTCAATATCTTTGTTGCCAGCCTGAACTTAAGCTTCAACATCTCTTTCCATTGGCCTTCTTGCTCTGTCAGGAAGTCCACCAGCTAGTTCCTTGTAGTTTCTCCATTGTAGTGCTCCATATGCATCATCACAAAAACACCAAAGTCAATTTCCTTGGTCATTGAACCCTACTTTGGTTTTATGATAACTGGCTTTTTCATTTATTTTGCCTTTTTGTGCTGAACACTCTTCAGATACATTGAAAACATTTTATCTTCACAAGTCCAAGTTTATCATATTTAATGTGTGTGTTTTAAGTTTTTTGGGATGCACATGTACAAGTGTATCATATTTGATGTTATGGATTTTGTGACTTACTAGTAGCTCATAGAATTCCTTGTATTTGACTTCATAGCTCTTCATTACTTTTGAGTTGTTAATGATGACTGTAGTTCCATTTTGAGATTGAGCACAACAAGGTAATAGTGTTGGTGCGAGATGAAAGGGAAGGAGGCCTGTATATTTTCATTTTAATTTGTAAGTTTTATTACTAATTCTATTCTATTTGATAACCAATATTAGGGAAGCAAGTGTTTACCAGATCAATATTTTTCAATTTCAACAATTCTGCACGTGTTCCTAATGAGTTGTTCATGTTTTCTTCAAAAGCACGAAACTGCTTGGAAGTGTCAGGTTTTCCAGTTTCCAGCTTCCAGTCAAACATGTTTGAAGTCTGTTTTACGTAATCAACGACATTATACAAAAACTATAGTTTTTGGACGCAAATTAATCTTGTTATCATATATAATATTTTGTGTGATAGCATGTACTTACAATCATTGTTGACGTAAATAAATGTTTCTTCTTGTTCCCATTCATATAGGTGTTCTCTTCATAGTTTAAGATCTCTAAGAAAATGTTGATTACTGATGCATCCACTTTCAGACGTGGCGCCAGCGTCTGCTCGCATACATGCATGTCTATCATCTTTTGAACAGAAGATGAAATCTCTGCAAGAGAAAAATATAGTTTAAGTACTTTTTATCATATATGATAACATTATAATAATGAATTTTTTATAGGTTATTTGTTACTTACAAGCCTTCTCCTTACATTGAGAATAAGCTCTCCCTATCATCAACTCATCTGTTGTTACCCCCCCCCCCTTGTTGGTATTTTCTTGTTGATGTAGTGTGAAATCAATGAGCGTGATGGCTTTTTGTTTTATTTTTCCGCCTTATCTTCTTCGACAATTTTTGTTTTTGCTTCATGTTTCTTCTTAGGTGTCCTTGTTATTTGAGAGAATGACGGTTTCGTGAGTGATTTGCCTTGCCTCGTGATTCTTGTTTTTTTCCTCTTGTTTATTCTTTTGGCTTTCAACGGTCTGACGCTCTAACTCTCTAACTCAGTACAATACAGCTCCAGGTATCTGTCGAATTCTGGGTCTGGTTCAAACTGGTCTAAAAATGGTTCCGCGTTGTTCAAATTTTTCTTTTCAACATCAACCAATGTATCTGCCTCTGCTGTCGACACTGTTTGTTTTTCCCTAGTTTTGACCACTTTCTCAGTTGGAGGTTTGGTTTGTTTATTGCTTTCATTTCGAGCAAGTTCTTCAACCTCTATTTCCATGTTCTCTTGGGTTACTAGCTTTTGTTCCTCATTAGTTGTTTCATTTTTGTTCTTGCCTTCACCCCAGAGGTGTCCTCCCATTCCATAAACTCTATGTTGAAATCGTCATCCTTCCTTCTCCTATGTCTAGTACTCTTTGCATAGTCCAACCAAAACCGCATCTTTACCAAACATCTTTGTTCCTTCTCTAAGTGTCTCAAAAATTACTCTTCTTGCTTCATATATTGTTGTAAATTTGTCTACACTTTTTTTATAAACTCTTGTAGAAGAAGCACGGCAGTGTTAGTATAGTAGACAATATCATATATGATACTTCATAGTATCATACTTCATAGTATAATATTTGGTACATCATAGTATCATATTGTTTACTTCATAGTATCATATATGATACTCATGTTTTTTTATCTTTACATCATATATGAATACTTCCCTACCATTCAAATCAATTTTGTTTACCTCAAGGTGTTTTGGTTTTCTGTCTTGGATTGGTTCCAGATACACATACTTTCCTTTGTAGACATCAATCCCCATGTGGAAATCTTCTTCATTGTACTCTTCGTGATGTCCCAACTTTCTCAAACAATGTTCTAGCATTTCTTCATGTATCCTGGATCTTATCAGTAGAGTGTTCCAGCTTCTGATTGCTGGTCTTCGACGTATCACGGCAACCTTTGGAAAGTATGTAGAATCTAAGTACGACAGCTGGAAAAATGAAAAAATTATGTTGGTTAGAAAATGAAAATATACAAAGTAGTTTTTATATTTAAAAAAATTTAGTTTTACTTACACATAAAAAGGTAGTTGGGCCATAGTAGAAGTCCCCCCCCCCTCCTTCACTTCACTCCAGTTGTTCTTGCTTTTTTTAGGCATTCAAGGATGTATGAGGACCAGTCTATCTCGTTGAGGTTGTCCTCCTCTTTAATCCTTTTCAAAAGCTTCAGGAAAACCTTTCTGCCGTTGTCTGACGTGTCCATCGTGCATCCGACAACATAAGGAAGTTTATGATAAACATGAAGTCAGCTTCTGTAGTTAATTGAATCTTATTTTCTATTGATGATGCGGTTGCTCTGCTCGTGTACTAACTCTGCCATTCCTTGATGAAAGGATCATCTTCTTTTCTTTCTTCCATTTCTTCCAGAACTCTAAGCATTTCATGTACCTTCTATCTTGTTATTTTTATCAATCCTTTTCCTAGTCTAAGCTTCATGCTTTGTACATGGAACTTGTCAACCACATGGTACAGCAAATATAAAGGGAGCTCTTGAATAAGGAACTCAATGTACCTCTCGAAGCCAAATTTTTAAGAATCTTTTTCATTTCGTTTGACAACCCTGTCATTGCTTTAGACAAGGATTTTAGAAATCATCTTGTTAATATAGTGGGGTATATCTTTTCCTGTTTCTTTTGTGTTGGCCCTCTTCCCTTCTTTTTCTTTATTACAAGCTTCCTATACTCCTCGTCCTCTTCTTTACAAACAATTTTTTTACTTTTTACCTTTTGATGTTACTGGTTTTGCAAGTACCAACTGTTTTGTGCCACTTCCATGTTTAGACACCTATTTGTCTTCCTCCTCACTTTCACTTCCTTCATACAGCGCCATCTTCTTCAGGCTCGCTCTCTTCCATCATCTCGGCATATTTTAACTTGGCATCTTATCTTGTGAATCGTTTAGGTGATTCTTCTAGGGGAGGTGTTGTTTTTTTTCTAGTGGTCTTTTTCCCCTGATGTATGTTTGCTTTTGTCTTTTTGTCTTTTTTATTGGACGTTCTTCTAACTTGGTTTCTGGTAGTCTCCTCTTTGTTAGTCTCCCATCCTTCTTCTTTTTCGCCTCTTCTATGTCATGCTCTTCTATGTCATGCTCTTTTGCTTCTTTTTGTATCTTCTTCTTGTTTTCCTCACAAGACAAGCGTGTTGTGTGTCAAAAAAATTACAATGTGTTAAGAAACATATAACTGTTCTATATTTTATTCATTTTTTCATATTATACGCAATGTCGTATATGGTAACAAGATTATTATGTACCTTTTTCAGTGGTGAAGGGATGATGAACTTAATTTTTGCTACTTTTTCAACGCTTTTTGCACCTCCTCCTCTTTCTCTGATTATGTTTCCTCACTTTCTTCGTCTATCGTCGGATTTTCAGTTTCACTTCCTTTGTCTTCATCGTCCTCATCTTCTTCATTGCCGTCTTCCTCCTAATCTCCATCCTTGTTTTCCTTATCACTTTCCTATAGCTCTTCTTCGTCATCATTTCCTTCTTCTGACTCAACATTTTCTGTCTCGGGTTCTTCTTTATCACTCTCAGTTTCATTGTTTTTATACTTCTTTCGTGTTCATCTGTAGTGATTACTTCTTCCTCTGGTCCACTTTTTTCTACATTTTTACAAAGCACGAGTTGTTAGGAACATACGTTATTCATAATCGATAACGTAATTTTTTATCAAATCTGATATATAGTATATATTTATTTACCTTGAGGACTAGCGAATGCTTTTTCCACTTCTTTCTTGGATTTTCCAATCATTTTTACTTTATCCTTAGATACTCCCTCTTCTTTTTTCCCCTTAGCTTTAGCGGCTGCTTTTTCTCTATCAACAGCAGCAGCTTTTTCCTTCATTACTTTTCTTGCCACTGCAAACGAAACATACTTATCAAATATGATACTTATTTTATTTTTTTATTTTTTGTCAATAGCAACAGTTTTACCTAAGTTTTGTTTCCTAGGTTCTTCTTTGTCTTTTTCCTTCATTATTCCAGATTGTTTATCTATAATAGAACCATAAAATTAAACAAATTTACATGTGTTAATGTGATATATCACCTATCAAATATGATATATCATATATAATAAGGTTTTATCATATATGATGTATCATTTATCATCTATCAAATATGAGATATCATATATGATAAAGTTTTTTCATATATGTGTCAATGCTAAGACTCTTTTTTATTGTATGTCACCTATCATACATGATATATCACCTATCAAATATGATATATCATATATGATAAGGTTTTATCATATATGATGTATCATTTATCTTTTTTTAAAACCTTTGATATTTACCAAGTTTTACAAGTCATATTCTATGTTACATATCAAATATGATATTTCAATCATTTTTAAGCTTTTCTCATATATGATAAGCTTTTATCATTAATAACTAAGATTTTTTTTATTAACGTTGAAATCGTCTCGACTTGATTCGAGTTGATCACCGATAAAAGTTCGACTCAGTTGTTCTTGGTGTAAAAAGAAAATGTCGTTGAGCTATTTTAATCTAAAGATGAAAACTTTAAAGTTATAAACCAAAAATAAAGACTTTGAAAATTAAATGACAAAATATTAAAACTTAATGAAAAATAAAATTGAAATTAAACTAGGACAAAACACTTAGAAAATAAATCATAAGAAAATTGGCGGGAAAATACAATTTAAAAACAATTCGGGAAAATAAAATAACACATAAGTTGGAATACAAAAATCGAGAATTAATTCGGAATCAATGATTATCAAGTAATTCGGAATGAGCTATGCACACAATTCGGAATACTAGGTTCTTGAACTAATCCGGAATGTGACTTCTATAAGCAATCCGGAATCCGTGATTCCAAAGTAATCCGGAATCCGTGATTCCAAAGTAATCCGGAATCTTAGTTTTGTACACTATTCGGAATGAGAAATTCCAACACAATCCGGAATGCTATTACAATGCACAATCCGGAATACACTTCTTAACCTTATCTGGAATGTAGTCTAACTCGTAATTCGGAATAATACAATTCTGAGCTAATTCGGAATAATACAATTCTGAGCTAATCCGGAATAATTCTAAACTGCATACAATTCGGAATGAGAGGAAACTTAACACAAGTCGGAATAAAAGGTAAAGTGACAGTTCGGGAAAAGAGGGTTTTGTAATCCGGATAAAATAACAATAAGAAAAAACCAATAAGCACTTAACCAAAAACTTAACCAAACTAATTTTTAAGAAAAACCTAATAAGCCACAAATTAAAAACTTTAAATACACTAAATAATCAAAATATTTAACATCAACTTTTAAAAGATTAAAATATTAAAACAACTTAATTAAATATAAGACTAACACAAATCAATCAATAAGCACAATAAGCTAAAACAATCAAACACATGAAAAACAATAAGAACAATCAAATAAACACATCAATAAAACAAAGAACAAGAATAAACAAACTACATGATTAATCAAACCAAAACAAAAGATTTAAAAACAAGAAAGGTAGAATGAGAATGAATATAAAAAACTTGAAATTAAAATGAAGATTAAAGATTCAAGATTACAAGATTAAAGATGAAAGCTTAATAGCATGAAATAAATCTAGAGAGAGAAAGTAATTAATCTACTCCTACTCCTACTCTAATCTATCTAATTCTAACTAATTAACTAATGATCCAAAATAAAGCATTAGGAGGCTATTTATAGGAGGGAGGAAAGTAGGAGTTGTTGCTTTCTTCTTTCACTTTGTCTTCTCGTCTTTTAATTTCTTCGTCTTTCTCGACGTTGTCTCGGGATTTGTCGATATAAAATGAACTTGTCTTCTAATTTTCTTCTTTTATTAGATTTGGTTCTTCGACTTCGTTAAACTTCCGTCTTTGGTCTTTTTCTTCGATAAATCTTCAGAATAGGACTTTGACTTCCGTTATTTTTGCACTCTTGATCTTTTGACATCGTCTTTTGTCTTTTTCTTTGATAAAAGCCCTTGAAACCCTGGGTTTTCTTCCTTTTTTATATTTTGGTCCTAAAACACAACAAAAACACAAACCACACATAATTCTGACTTTTACGACATTAAATACACGTTTGGTTTTTATTATAATTAAGTTGTAAAAGGATAAGTGTTTTCACACTTATTAAATCCCCTACACTTGACCATTGCAATGCCCACATGCAATGCATTGGTTACAAAGAAAGATTTACATTCTCCATCATAATTAACCCACCTTGGCCTTTATTAAATACTAGACAATAAAGAAACCAAAAAGATTAGAAAATTACAAAATGTTTGAAGGAAGAAACAAGTAAAGAAATCAAAGACTTACATTAGAGCTTTGGTGTCACGAATATTAATCACCCTCAAGTTTCACGTTCCCCATACCAAGCTTAAAAACAAGATCATTGTTATTATAAGTTAGTAAAGCTAACACTCACTCATGTGGCCCAATTATTCACTTAGACTCCCTTATTCCTAGGTGTATCTTTTATATTTTATTGTTGTCTTGAATGATCACTAGGATACATTGTTGACTTATTTCGATAGTTTATTTAGGCTGAAAATAAATTAGGACGATTTAATCAATAGTTAGCTAAAGGACAAAATCTTTTAAACTGCTTCTCGAAACCTCATAAAGTTCATATCTTGGCATAACTCGTTTCACGATTTGAGACCTTTCTCGGATCGATATTTGGCATTGACTTCATACTTCGAATCTTGAGAGACGTTCTTGAAATAGTGGTCTTCTCTTAATAATAGGAATTTCTTCACTTGAAGTTTTTGAGATATTCTTCAAACTTGGACCACGATTTCTTCATTTTTCTCCAATCTTTATTTGGGATTTTGATATACAATGATCCGTCTCCTTTTAGGACTTGGATCTATTTATCCTCATACCTTGTTAGGGTCTTTTCGAATAGACTTCTCCATGATCTTTAGGGGAGTATTTGCTTTTCGTCGTGTGTCTCGATCCTTCATATTTGTTTTTGATAAATGATTCTTCACATCACTTTGGATCTTTAGCAACAAAATGTAGCCCTCGTGCCTTGTTAGGGACTTTTCGGACTCGCCAATATTCGCATCCCGCTTCAATAAGTTATGCCTTGGCTATGAACTCTAATTAATTCCAAGCAACTTTTAAACGATCTTGGGCTAGAAGCTAAGTAATTTTTCAACTCGTACGACCTTATTTATTGCAATTATTTATTAACAAGCGATGGGAGAAAAAGCTCATAATTAACTCACATAAATTCATGAATGAATACAAAACTTATAATTGACTCTATTATCTCTCGTTCTATACAATTTAAAATCTCAAGGAATGAGACTCGTGGATGCTTAGCCTATTAAATCAAAGTTTTGGGTTTTTAAGTTATCTATAGGATCCTGCAACTTCTTAAACTTTTTCAAGTTTAGAATTTGCATTTTAAAGTTCCCTTGATAAACGACTTTCTAATATCAATTATAGGAACTTGCGAAAAGTTCTTGTTCTTAAACCCGTATGAGTTAAGACTTTCGCGTTTTAAAGTTCCCTATATAAAAGTCTAGCAAAACTTGATTTAAACACGTTAAGGATACTGGCTAGAGTAAACTCAAATAAGTAAACTCGGGTTGAGTCAAAAGATTCATGACAGACCTAATATATCAAAGACATCTAAACTCATTAAAACCATTTTATTAAAATTTATTCTAGAAATGAAAGAAAATAACGATAACAAAGGAAAATACAACTAGGCCAAAACAGATCAAAAGTTTTGAAAAATGTCGAAAAAATAATTTTCCGGTTAAAATGAGGACATATTTATGGAAAAGTCCACTTAACATCGATAGAAGTTCCCCCTACACCTAATATAAACATTGTCCTCAATGTTTAAGCATGTGGAAGTAAACTCCCCTACACTTAGGACATTTTGTACGTTGTTTAAATCTTGCGAAGGAAGAGACAACTAAAGTGATTTCTATTTCAACATAAATGATAAAATAGTAAATCAAAAGAGTATAGGATAGAACCAGGAAGACGAAAACACGGAATCAAGGGTCATCAAAAGTCATCAAAAGTGGATCTTTGAGAGCTCCAATCCCTGCACATCATAAGAAAGAAAACAACAAACACATACGAGGGACTCCCCCTACACTTATTATGAAAACAGATAAAAGGATAGATAAGCGGTTTGCCTCCTGAGAAGCGCTTGTTTTTGTTAACCGAGTCACGAGCGTGACTCGACCCAGAATTAAATGGTCTATGGGGAAGCCTCTAATGTAATACCGGGATCAAAAATCTTGTCCTCGGTCCCGGAGGAACATAATAAATGAGAGACAGGAGGATAAGTCTTGAAGGGTAGAAAAGTCCTCTCAACATACGAAAAGTATGTGAAATCGTGATCCACGGGAGGTGGGGTGGGTAAAGAAAGCAAATTGTTATCCCCCCCCCCAAGACAGTTGATGGTCACTAAGCGGCAAAGCCGTAAAGGTGTCAATCATAGAATGGTCAATTTCACCTCCGGGTTAAAGCACTCATACTCATTTCCCGGTGTGAAATGGGGAGAGTAAAACCGATACATCACTCGCTTGGGCGTGCACGCGGTAGGATGGGGTGGCAACATAGTATGAGAAGTATAAGAACAAATACCTTCCACCCGCGTCACCTTTCAATTAGTGTCAAATCTCTCCACCTCCGCGACCGAGGCGGCATGGCTAACAAAGTATGTGCATCAATAGCAAGAGAGTCAGGGCTATCAATGTCCTCAATCCCCTCTTCAAAGAGAGGATTCACCTCACTAGAGATATAGGCGTCATCAAAATCAAATAAAGGGTTCGAATAAATCTTGAAATTTTCTTTCGGAACGTCTTCATCGGATAGTGACTCGTCATCACTAGAAGTAAAATCATCATCAAGATCAAAAAAAGGATTGGAGAAAGCCAAAGAATCATCTCCCAAAGTGTCGGTGGGAGGGACATCATCACAAGAAAGCACATCACACTCATCGTCACTGTCGGATGTCACCTCATATTCACTTGGGATCAGGACAAGGTTATCGGCACTAGACTTTATGAATTCGTCTGATTCCTTTGCAGGAGTTGTGATGATATCCTCAGCTCCTAGGATGGGTGAATTCTCGGGCTCCACAGCCGGCAAGACAAGAGAAGGAAGTACGATTGCACTAGACGAAGTATGTTGAGCAATAAGATCTCGCAAAGAAATATTACTCTCCTCGTCATCATCATAATAAAAGGGACGCACAAGAGGAGGAGTATAATCACTAAGATTAGATACTTGCTCTTGTCGATGTCACTGTTCCTCCTCCCATGTTTCTTTTAGTCGAATTACACCGTCATGAAGTTTCAAAAGAAGTGCTTGTGTTACGTCATTCGGATTCAAAGAAGGTTGATGATCGAGGGTGTATTGTGGAGGCTCAAAATTATGAAAACCAGAATTATAGCGCGGATTTGGTTCATAATAATTCATCGGTTGACAATAAGAAGTATCGTGAGGGCCCCCACAATTGTTGCAACACGGGTATTGAGAAAAACCCGGTGCATATTGCGGATAAGGATCATCATTGGTTGAAGAGGGTGAAATAGTGTCGGTAGAGGTGAAGTATGAATTGATGAATTGCAAAATGAACAATGTCCAAATTCGTAATTAGGGATATCCATTCCACACGTTCGCATGAACACCATTGACAGGATTGACTACCAGAAGATGGTCTTCCACACCCTACACAATCAACAAACAAGTCCATTAAACACAATAGAGAAGTAATAGGAATATTTTTGGTGCAAAACTTTTGAAAAAGAAATGCTTTTTATGATTTTTTAAATGTTTTTGGATTTTTAAAAATTTTGATTTTTTAGGATATTTTTGAAAACTTTTGAAAATTTGACAAGAAAAATAACGTTCAAAAGTGAACGGATCCCAAAATCCAACGCGCCTCTCACAAAAAACCGTTAATCTTCACGAAAAGAGCCGGCAGCGGTGCCATTTTAATAACTAGATTTTGTTGAGTGAAATTATGCCTAATCGAATTGACAACGGTTCAACGTGTGACTCAGTTGTTCTTGGTAAAAAGAAAGAAAGGTAATTATTTATTTTAAACTAAAGATGAGAACTTTAAAAGTAAATGACAAAATATAAACATAAATAAAGCAAGTTTAAAATTCAATTAAAAGTAAATTTGAAAAATTAAACTTTAAAAATAAATGACAAAAGATTTAAACTTTATGAAAAGTAATTCAAAAATAAACTAAGAGAAAACAAATTAAAATTAGACTTAGTAAAAATGGCGGGAAAAATAAAGTTTGAAAATAAGTCGGAAAACAAGTACTAAACATAAGTCAGAATGCAAAAACTTGAAACAGTCCGGAATGAGAGTCCTACACACAATTCGGAATGTGTGTTATGCACTTAATTCGGAATATCAGGTAAACAAGTAATCCGGAATACGAGTTTTGCTCACAATCCGGAATAATGCTCCCAAAAGTAATCCGGAATAGAACTTCCAAGTGTGATCTGGAATAACCTATACTAGAACCTAATCCGGATTGTGTAGTTGTGTACACAATCCAGAATGCTTAAGAAGAGCACAATCCGGAATACATAACAAACCACAATCCGGAATCAGTGATTTGGATATAATCCGGAATATAAATTTTTGCACATACTTCGGATATTGAAGTATACACATAATTCGGAAAGAATAAACTAATTCGGGAAAATCAAATATTATGTCATTCGGGATAATGGTTTATGAACCCGAATTATAAAAATAAGCTAAATTCAAATAAGCACTTAACTAAAACTTAACCAAACTAATTTTTAAGAAAAAGCTAATAAGCCACAAATTAAAAACTTTAAAAACACTAAATAATCGAAATATTTAAAATCAACTTTTAAAAGATTAAACTATTAAAACAACTTAATTAAAAATAAGACAAACACCAATAAATCAATAAGCACAATAAGCTAAAACAATCAAACACATGAAAAACAATAAGAACAATCAAATAAGCACATCAATAAAACAAAGAACAAGATTAAACAAACTACATGATTAATCAAACCAAAACAAAAGATTTAAAACAAGAAAGGGTAGAATGAGAATGATTATAAAAAGCTTGAAATTAAAATGAAGATTAAAGATTCAAATTACAAGATTAAAGATGAAAGCTTAAGAACATGAAATAAATCTAGAGAGAGAAAGTAATTAATCTACTCATGCTCCTACTCTAATCTATCTAATTCTAACTAATTAACTAATGATCCAAAATGAAGCATTAGGAGGCTATTTATAGGAGGGAGGAAAGTAGGAGTTGTTGCTTTCTTCTTTCACTTTGTCTTCTCGTCTTTTAATTTCTTCGTCTTTCTCGACGTTGTCTCAGGATTTGTCTATATAAAATGAACTCGTCTTCTAATTTTCTTCTTTTATTAGATTTGGTTCTTCGACTTTGTTAAACTTCAGTCTTTGGTCTTTTTCTTCGTTAAATCTTCATAATAGGACTTTGACTTCCGTTCTTTTTGCACTCTTGATCTTTTGACTTCGTCTTTTGTCTTTTTCTTCGATAAAAGCCCGTGAAAGCCTGTGTTTTCTTCCTTTTTCATATTTTGGTCCTAAAACACAACAAAAACACAAACCACGCATAATTCCGACTTTTACGATATTAAATACACGTTTTGGCTTGGTTTTTATTATAATTAAATTGTAAAAGGATAAGTGTTTTCACACTTATTAATCATATATATGTACCATTCTACAAAACCTCTATTTTTTATGAAATCTTAGAAGTCGAAGTTTCTATATCACATATCAAGTATGATAAGCTTTCTTATCATATATGATGTTTTTCACCATTTTTCCTAAACCTTTTAAAAACTATTATGTTCATGTTTTTGATGAAATGAGTTGCTTATATTCGCATGCAAGCCATATTAAGACAACAAAACTCGGTAAAGATAATAAAATCACATTCCATATCTTAGATCTACTTTATTCATCAAAAATGATATCATAAATCTTACTCTATTCATCAAAAACGAAATTTAATTCAAAATAACCATAGAAAAAGGATTGAATATGTGACTTTATACCTTTTTGCCTTGTTTTCATCGTCGTTTTATCTGGTTTTTTGGAAAAAGCTTTGATTTTATCTTTGGATTTCATCATTGGTGTTGATTTTTGATCTTTATTGAGGTTATTAGATGATATCGATGATTGTTTGCGATGAAATATATGTGTGTGTGGGGGGGGTGTTTTTTAGATCTCGTTTAGTGTATGTTATTGGGTGAGAAATGACGGTTTATTAAATATAAGAGTATGCGATGTAGGTTTTTGGCGGGGTAGTAAAATTACGAAACTACCCCTCCGCCTTTTTATGTTTTAAATATGTGACTTTGATCAAAATAGAATCGATGGCCTGGATGATTCCCCCTGTATCCAAAAGATAAAAAGTATCCCAAACCCTCCACATAAACCAGATTTATTTTAATATATTCGTTTAATATATGAATTTATGAAGAAAAAAAAGAATTGTTCTTAATGCATTGTAATTGTGATAGTACAACCAATAATTAAGTTTAATGTTTATATAAACATTAAATAGATTTTATTCATTTTGTATTTTCAATGTATAAAGTCTAGAGAGTATAAAATGTAAGGAATATTTGTTTATTTTTTTAAGTTATTTTGAAAAAATATAAAAAGTTATAAGTTTCGCTTATCTAACTTAATTAAAATGTAACCACTAAAGTTTTATTAAGGGTTTAAGGCATAAAATAGCTACGTACTTCTTAAAGTGTATCGATATGGTACGTATACTTTTTTTATTATATATATGGTACGTCTACTTTATCAAATGTATTGGTGTGGCTACTTTTTAACCGGCAACCGGTAAAACCGGTTACCAATGCACTACTAGAATATTGGTCAATAGCGGCAGTCACTTCTGTCGTAATTCCGTTAGTATTCATGGTTTCCGACAGATTTATGACAAAATATCTGTCGCAAAAAAGGAATTTGCAATTGGTAACAAAAAATGTAATTTCATAAAAAAATTGTAACTTCTTAAAAAAATTGTAAATTCATAAAACAAAATTAATTTCATAAAAAATATGTAATTTCATAAAAATAAGTAATTTGATAAAAAAATATCGTAATATGATAAAAAAATTGTAATTGTAAATTTTCTTCAGATTTATTTTCTTAATTTTTTTTCCAACATAAATTTTATTCATAATTAAAATAATAGCTGGAAGAAAATTATAAACAAAAAATTCGGAAAAAAAAATATTTTGTTAGAAAAAAATGAATTTTTGTTTTGGACAAAAATTTTTCAAAAAAACCATAAAAAAAATTTCTGGATTTTTTTATGAATTTTTATTTCAGATTTTTTTTCCAACCAAAAATAAATTTTTTTCCAAATTAAAATAGTAGCTAAAAAAAGATTATGAAAATAAAGTAGGAAAAAAATATATTTTGTTGGAAAAAAAATGAATTTTTTGCTTTGGACAAATACATTTAAAAAAATCATAACTTTTTTCGAATTTTTTCACAAAAAAAAATTTCAAACCTTTTTTTCGAAATTTTTTCCAACAAAAATTAATTTTTTTTAACATAATATTTTTTTTCCGAATTAAACTAGTAGCTGAAAAAAAAGTATGAAAAAAAATTATTTTGTTGTAAAAACAATTGAATTTTCGTTGTGGACAAATACTTTTCAAAAGAAAATCATAACTTTTTTTCAAATTTTTTTCATATATTTTTGTCCAACAAAAACTAAATTTTTTCTAACTTAAGTTTTTTTCCCAAATTAAATTAGTAGCTGGAAAAAAATATGAAAAAAAAGTCGAAAAATAATTATTTTGTTGAAAAATAATTGAATTTTTGTTGTGGACAAAAAATTTTCAAAAAAAATCTATAACTTTTTTTTGATTTTTTTTTTCATAATTTTATTTTTCAAATTTTTTTCGATTTCTTTCCAACAAAAATTCAATTTTTTTCTAGCATAAGAATTTTTTTTCCAAATTAAATTAGTAGCTGAAAAAAATATGAAAAAAAATTCGAAAAAAAAAATATTTTGTTGGTAAAGAAATTTAATTTTTGTTTTGGACAAAAAAATTTCAAAAAAAGAAACTTTGATTCAAAAAAAAAGTCCATAGAAAAACAATTTGAAATGTTTAAAAAACAAAAACAAACACCCGTTAGTATAAAGAACTTACAATACAAATGTTTGATATAAACGCTCGTTAATAATTTGCCACGTCGGCCAAATAGCAGGCTAAAAAGGTAGGAAAATGGTACACGTACCATATTATCCGGTTTGCTAAAGTAAACGTGCCATACAGATAATAAAAAAAGTATACGTACCATGTCGATACACTTTAAAAAGTACGTAGCTATTTTATGTTTTAAACCCTTTTATTAATTATCACCTTTTTAAGTTTTTTATTTTTCACAAATTTTACACATACTTTCATTTATATTTTTATCTATCAGATTTCTTCACCAATTTTTCTAATAACAAAAATGAATTGATAAAAACTTTTGCCAAATAAAAAAAATTTATATAGTTTTTTTAGAAAAAAAGTATAAATAAAAAAGAATAAATTAAAAGAATATTTCTTATTAAAGAAACATTCTCAATTTTCAGAAATTCAAAAGTTTCATATCTCTCCTTGTTAATAGGATAACCAAGTAAATACATTTATATCAAACTTGTAGTGTGGTTTGGTGACATTAACATAACACAAGCACCTATCATAATAACTCTTTCAGGTTATAATTCTTACATGCATTTTATATACTATGCGAGTACCTTTTGCATAAGGACGAATTTTTATGGCATCAAATACTTTTTTTAAACCGTATAAATTTATTAAAAATATAGCACTGAGCAATAAAAATAATTACATCATATTTATATCCAAATCATACAACAACAATTTCATTTTCTTACATCGTCAAATACTTAAATTTTGGTTAAATGTTGTTGGGAATTATGATTTCCTGAGTTAGTACCGTCTTTTATAATAGTTAGTACCGCTAGTCTAGTTACTATCGTTAGTAGAAAGTTTGTAATGGATAGTACTATTAGTTATAAAAGTTAGTACCATTGGAGGATATGCATGAGTTATTCTTTGAAGAGATATGCATGATCACTCTAAGCATTTTGTAAAGCCCATTAGGGTTTTTCTTAGTCTATAAAAGAAACCCTAAGGCTGAATAGTTAGATATTAGTTCACTATATCAATATTAATATGAGTATTAATTCATAGTTAGTAATTTTTATTTTCATTGTTCTTCTTAGCATTATAAGTTAGATTTCACATACCTTATTGTGTTCTTAGTCTTTTTTTATGTTGTATTTAGTTTAGATTTATTCAAACTAGTTACCAACCCTAAAGGCTAGAAAGATCTATTCATTGGGATCAACAAATGGTGTCAGAGCTTGTTGAGAAACACTAAATAAGAAGAATCTTTAACAGATATCTCATAAATCTTTATTTCTTAGATCTTTTCAATGGCAGGAGATGATGATGTCAATAAAAATGTTGATGAAGAATAAAAAAACAACCAACCACCTACTCCAACACAACAAATCCTCACAAAGTATCTTCCTGAAAACTTCTTTTTCTTGTAAAAGGTCAGTATGACATATGGGCCATGAAAATGGAGCATTACTTAAGTCATACAGACTACCCAATTTGGAAAGTTATTTAGAAAGGAAATGGTCCAATGAATATTGTAACTGATGCATAATGGATTTATAAATGTCTTGCCTCCTAAATCTGTTGTAGAGATCCATGCAAGAGAGAGAGAAAGGAAAGCTAGGACTATTAAACTAATGGCTTTACTAGAAGATCATTTATCAAACTTCCATAAGATGATTAATGCTAAGTTGATGTAGGAAGCCATCAAATCCAGATTTGGTGGGAATGATGAATCCAAAAAGATGCAAAAGTACATATTGAAGCAACAATTTGTAAGTTTTTATGTATCTAACTTAGAAGGAATTCACATAGGTTATGAAAGGTTTCAAACCCTTTTGAGTCAGTTAGAGATTCATGGTGTTGGAGTCTCTACTGAAGATGTCAATCTAAAGTTTCTTAGGGCTCTACCTGAGTCTTGGATACAAGTTTACATGATTATGAAGACTAGGCCAGGAGTTGACACTCTTAGTTTTGATGATCTTTATAATAATGTAAGAGTTTTTGAAGGTGGTGTAAAGTGGGCCACTGGATCATCCTCAAGTACATAAATTGTAGCATTTGTTTTCGTTAGAAGCACTAAGAGTACTAATAATTATAGTACCGCTCATACAACTTCTACTTTTTCTAACACTCACACGGAAGGGTCACCATCGTATACTTATGATCTTATGTACTCTATCTTTACAAATCAAACTAGAGGTCAACAATTGGACCATGATGATCTTGAGCAGATATATGATGTAGATTTGGAAGAAATGGACTTAAAATGATAGGTGGCTATGATTTTTATGAGGTTGAAGAAGCTATACTAAATGATTAACTTTAAAAAAAGGCCAAAAGTGTCACTAAAAATGAAATATTTGTCACTAAATACCTCAAGGGAAATCGGCGGCAGAAAAGAAAAGTGTCACAAATATCGCTGCCACTAAAAGGTAGTGGCACTTATATTTGTGTTGCTGCAAACATTATGGGTTTTAGTGGCATCTATATATTGTGTTTCTATTGACTATTCCACCATTAGTGACACATAATTTTCTGTCACATGAAGCTTAAAAGATTTGTCACATTCACTGTGTGTTCATTATACTTTTGTTATGATCACAAAGTAGGTCGGCTTTAGTGACAAAACAACACTATAAGGTATGATGCCCTAAAATGCATAAAGAAAAATTATTTTGCAATAATGTGATATTATATCCAACTAAGTTGATTCTCATGCATTGCAAATGCCCTAACATGCATAAGAAAAATTATTATAAAATACTGGTGAGAATTAAGTGCCCTAAACTAAGACACATATTGAATACATAAGGAATTCTATTGTATATGCTTTCAACAAATGAATCAGTTTCTCGAGATTAGCCATGGATGAACCAGAGCGAGACGTACAAGCCATGTGAGCCTTGTTTTTCCAATCGATTGCATTCTTCCTTAGCTACTTCAAAACACACTCTTTTGGTTTTGATTTTTAATAATGTTGTTTAATTGAGGATACCTGTACAATTGTGGCCATCTATAAAAACAATGAGACGGATCTGGTAACCGTAAACCACTAGAAAATGGGAACGAAAATGAGTGATGACTGATGGGATGGCTGCAACGATGATGAAGATTGTTGGCTAAAAAATGGGAACTGTTTCACCCATTTGTTTTGCTGTAATAGAAATTAAATTGATTGAAAATGGGGTATAATTGAACCAAAAGTTAGTTAGAGTTAGTTGTGATTAGGATGGTATCTGTTTTGTTTAGTATTTTGGAGGGGTAAATATGAAACATTCGGAACGGTTATCAAGAGAAAAATATTAATCTTAATAGTATATTTGGTACAAATTCTAATAAAAAGTAGGGTAAAAGCTATAAAATAGAAACGTACTCTTTATTTTGTTCTAATATGGAAAATGTGCTATTTTATGTACTCATTTGTCCATCTAACTTGTTAGTTTATCACAATATCACCAATATGACCTGATCTATTTCCATGTCATTTTTTATAACGCGAAATGACTAATTTACCCTTATCCCCTTCTCCCACTATCTTATGTGTGTGTAATTGTGTGTGGCCTTTTCTTATTTTTTTTTCTTTCATACTTTTACACATAATGCAAATCCCCTTTTAAGTTTCATCTCTCTTGTTTCACTACTTAACCCATTTTATTTCAGTACTGTCATCTTCAGCACTTTCAACACAAGATCTCACCACCATCATCATCTACAATACAGCTACCCAACCAGATCCAACAAACCGACCACCGCATAATCAGTAGCGATGTCACGCCGCCAACAACTACCAAACCGGCCACCAACGCCGATCAAACTCATCCCACCTGTCGTTGCCGCTTCCCATCCAACTTGAACCACCACCACAACCAGATCGAGAGGCCAATAGCTTATCATCAGCACTCCTATATCGAGAAGCCAAACCAACCAGAGATGACTGACTGCTAATCTTAGTCGAGTCATCCATCACACCAAACCCTTCAACATTCAACACCCTCGAAGCATTAAAGCTCCCATTAACCGACGGGACAACCTTTGACGAATCAGAAACCAAAGCATCATGATCCCTATTCTCCATCTCCAAAAACCCAACAAGACAATCCACCCAACAATTATCCCAGCTCTAATAAACTACCATCAGCAATACCGAACAGATAAAACCCTATCCAAAGAACCCCAACCTGAGAAATCAATCCACCAGCAAAATGAAAAAAAAACTAATCAAACCACCAAATCAAAACCCATCATAATTCGAAGAAATAATCAAAACCCAATACAAAATGATTAAATAAATCAGAGTTCGAATAAGGAATTGATTAGAAAGAACCAAGCGAAGGATTGATGATAGATTGAAAGTGAAGAAATTGATAAAAACAGATTGATGAACGAATAGATAGGACGAGATGGATTAGAGAAATAGGAATTGAATCTAGGTCTCGGAGCATTGATTTGTTAACATGTTAAAAATATTTCTACGCTTTCGTGGAAGTGGCCTTGCTTATTTGTTGATTACTAACATCTTCCATATATGATATTAAAAGTTTTATAACATTAGATCTGATAAGAAAAAAAAGTGTATTGGATAAATTAGAATGAAGGGGATAAGGGTAAATTAGTCATTTCATAACTAATTTCGTGACTAATTTACCAATAATACAAAAAAACCGGTATAGCCGGTAACAAGTAACCCATATTGGTGATATTGTGACAAATTAACAAGTTCAATGGGTAAATGAGTATATAAAATAGTACATTTGCCATATTGGAACAAAATGAAGAGTACGTGTCTATTTTAAAGCTTTCACCCTAAAAAGTACTGAAAAGTTGATCACTTGGTGGTTGAGCGCCGTCATTTGATCATTTGACAACATAATAGGACAAATATTATTATTGTTAAGGGGGACATGTGTGGGACCAGCCATTGTTTAAAAAGTGTACTTGCATATGACACATGACAACCATGTAGTAAAGTTGAGCAATTGTGTAGTTGTGTATAAGTAAATTTGTCAAATTCTTTCCACGTGACCAAGAAATGAATTAAGAGAGAGAATTTTGACCAAATTCGTCTTTTTCCCAAGCCATAAACCCCCCAAATCATAGTTTAGCTATATACTTTAGTGGTGGTGCTTAGTTTGAAAGTTGCTGGAGAAAGATGAAAGTGAAAACAACTAAAGGCAAAGACGTAACGCCGGAAAATATCAATTCGTTGAACAAAAATGGTGGGGAACTATTAAAGGGTTGTGTTATTAGTACACCCCCTAAGGGGTAAAAAGTACAAAAATTATTTCCCACACCCAATTTGTCCTTTTATTTTACAGTATTGTCCAGTTTTTTATTAGTTTTTGTTTCGTATTTTTTGACATTTTAATACTTTTAACCCGTTAAACTTAATATTTTTTTTGCAATTTCCTTTTCACAGTTTTATAACAAAAGTAAATTATAAAAATTTAGAGGGATACTGGAATCCTAATAGGGTTACCAATAACTTCCCCCATTCTAAACAATGTTTTCAGACCTGGGTCGACCCTGCCGGGTCAACCGGTTGAACCGGTTCCGGCCGAAAAAACGGGTCATATTGACCCGGGTTTCATATTTTCGAAACCCGGCTTGACCCAGCGGGTTTGGGGTGACCCGGGTCAACTCGGTTCTCAAGACCCGGCCGGGTTTCGAATTTTTCGGGTTTTTTTAATTTTTTTTTTTTAATTTTACGTATTTGCGACGAAATTTTATTTTTACATATTATTTTGGTTGGTAAACAATTTATATTTTCAATATACGTAAGTTTTTGTAGTTTTTATAAGTATAATTTTGTTAATTATTAAAAATATAAAAAAATATTTTTTTTAGAAAACCGGGTCGACCCGGGTTGACCCGGGTCGACCCGGGTTGACCCGGACCCGGCGACTCGACCGGGTCAATCTAAGACCCGGGTTTTAAAACATTGATTCTAAATGCTTTTGTTCACATAGTTATACGAGCAATAAGAACATTGATTATTCCTATTGGAAAATTACTTTTGAAAAATATGGTTTTGGTACACATTTGAAAGGGCCAAGGTTGCCGCAAAGGCGGCCGTTAAGGCTCTCAATATTGCCTTAGGATTCTATCAAGAAGAAGAAAGTTCCAAATCCTCATAGATATTGAAAAGCACTGTTTATGAAGGTTTAAGGACGATCATACTAAGCTTATGTTCAGTAGTATTTTTAACTGCTTTTAACGCCCTTACTTTCTTTCAACTTTGCGAAAATGATAATTTTGCCACCGAGTGCAAATTTCAATTAATTTTGCCATTATACTTAAAAATATCGTGCAATTTTGCCATCTACTTAAGTTTTTTTTTTTACATTGGACTGTTTTCTTTCGTTAACTCCCTCGCATGCCATGCACATGAGGGCATTTTCGTCATTTCTGATCCTCCTTTGTAATCCCAAACTTTCTTTTATGCAAAATTTGTCCCTGAAACTCTCTTCTTCCCCACTTCTTCTTCTTCCTCACTTTAATTTACCCATAACACCACCACCAACGCCGCCGTTAATTAAAACTTAACATAAAGTTTTATTAATTACTACCTTTTATTTTACAAATTTGACACGTATACTTGAATTTTTATTTTTCTTCAACAAATTCCTTCACCAATTTTTCTAAAAATAAAAACGAATTGATAAGAACTTTTGACAAATATGAGAATCTTTAGGTTCTTTTTTAAGTAAAATTTATAAAATAATTAAGAGAATGTTTCTTATTAACGAAACATTCATTTTCCAGAAATACGAAAGTCTCCGCTTTACATTTTGCTTTAGTGTAAAAAAGATATCTCTCTTTGTTAATAGAATAACCAAGTAAAATACATTTGAGTATGGTGTTTGGTGACAATAACATAATCAAACACCTATCATATTACTTTTCAAAAGAATTATGCTTTTATAGCATCAAATTTTAAAACCATAGAAATTTATTACGGAGTAAAAATCTAGCAATAAGCTAAACAAACAATTACATCATATTTGTACAAGCTTTTATTGGATCAAATGTCTAACCATACCATAACAATTTTATTTTCTTATAGCGTCAAATATTTATATTTTGGTTAAATGTTTCATGGGAAGTTTAAGCATATCCAGATGTGGATATTATTAAATTAAGAAACAGAAACCATTGGAAAAGATAGAAACGTAATACTTATACACGCAATCTTACACATATAATTATTGGAGGGATATTTTTTGTTTAGGTAACAAAAATGTTGTCATTTTAGAACAGTATGAAGGTGGTCGGCCACTTGAAACTTATCTTTTTGTTAACCTAATCCTGGTCTTGCAATTTAAGGGGCTTAAAAGTATTTAGGGTAAAGTTTCTTTTACCTTAGAGCACAAGGAATCCTGGTGCCATGGTTTGGTGCCGTGGGACAAAAAGTGCTGCCACGTAAGCATTTTTCCCACGGCACCAGTTTTACCCACGGCACCAGTTTTTCCCACGGCACCAGTTTTCACTAGTAACCCTGAGCCGTGGGAAAAGTGGTACCATAGGAGTAAAAAGTGGTATAAGGGCACACATATACCCACTTTAATAATAAAAAGAAAAAAAATTGAAAAGTGACCACCGCGAAAGCTGGTGGCCATGCCGTCAGTTTTTCCTGCGTTGTGGCTTTGGCGCCTCGCCAATCTAATGGACTCCCCCTGCTACCATAGGAGTAAATGTTTGAATGTCAAACTCAATATGCTGAACTAGAGGGACGGCCCTTGCCATCTTCGATGTTTGAAGGACCTATTGTTCCTTTCTTGATGAATCCCATCTCATGGGCTTGTAGTGGACTGTTCTTTTATATCCGTTGGGCTCGTCCCCACTTGGGTGTCTGATAGATCCGTTACTATGCTCAGGTATAAGTGAGAGTTATCTACCTAAGGTCTCGAGTGAGCAGATATTATCAACACACACAGAGATAACCATTATCAACTCTTATCCTTTGACTTTGAGATTTCATTCTCCAAGTCTGAGTTTATCTTGCAATCATTTAGATCTCAAAGATGTTCCACTCAAAAGTTTCTTGAGATTGAATTGTGCTGCTGAGTGTTGTTCGATTCCTGTTATGAATCGTTCTGTTTGTATGAATGTTGAGAGTATATTATAGTGAGTTGGATAAGATCCACCTGGTGGGGATTATCCTTTTGTATTGTATTGCTAGCACTCGGTTGAGGACTAGCTAGTATTGTAATCATATTCTATTAATAAAGAACTGAAGGGGAGGTTGGTTGAGTGCATCATATCATGTTTCTTGTTTGATCTGACTAATTTTTACTTGGTATCAGAGCTATGGCTCTTTGAAATCATGGTTTGTCAGATCTATGGTTTACAAGAATTAGAGGTTCTTGGTTTATTTGATACTATTATCTAATTGGTGGTGAATTCTTGACAACCTTGTTGGGAATTACCAATTTGGATATCATATCAGCAATTTGGTGATTTAGGGTTTTTGGAACCCTAATTTAGTTTTTTGGGGATTTTGTTCCTCATTTATTCTGGGTGGTGCTCTTGTTCTTCCCGATGCTCCTTGTGCTCTGTAAGCCCTCTCTTTTCCTTTTTTGTTGGTGTTCTATCGAGGTTTTGTGCTGCTGGCTGTGGGTATCTTCTTGCTCTTTCTTATATGTTCTTCTTTATTGATTGTCTTGTTTTGTTATGTTCCTTGCTTAGTATGTTTGCGTTTGCTGTAATTTTGTCCCTATTTGCTCTATCTGCTGTGTTAGTGATATATTATGTCTTCTTTATGTCTTGGGTGTCTGTTTGACATGCTGGTAAGGCTCTGATTGCTTGATGCCTTGCTCTATTTTTTTCTCTTGTTTTGTGTGTCTTCTCGTTTTTCTCGCTCATGTCTACTTTCTATTGTTTGTGTTTTCTTTTCACAGTTTTTTTTATATATCAGATTGTTATGATAATCCTCTGTCTATGCTTGTGGTTGCTGGTGTATCTTGGTTACCTTGATTGTCTCTGTTGTTTGGTCTTTCCTTTGGGTTATGTAATCTATGCCTTCTTCATGGTGATATAAATGTGCTTCCGTGTTTCTGCTGTCCTGTTTTGTTTGTTCTTTATTTTTCCTCTGACTGATTATAATTGATGATGTGGTCTAGGTTTTCTTTATGATTGTTTCGTATTTGGTTTGTCTTATTGTCGATCTATTCATATCTTATTTTTCTGTGGTGTTTGTCTATTATGTCTAACTATTGGTTGAGGCTTGCCTCAGCTTATGCGTTATGTGGTTTTATGCCTTCTTCTTGTAAGTGGATGCTTGGTATTAAGTATACCTTTCTTGGTCCTGCTATACCTTGGTCTCTAGGGCGTCTTAATGTTGGCTGTATTGGTTTATCTGGTTCTTTGGTGAATGCCTGCCTCGTTTATCTGATGTCTAGTGATTTTGTGTTGTCTTCTTACATGCCGATGTCCCTCTTTATGTCTTCCTTCCGTTGTGAGACTGTTATGTATTTTGTTTTGATAGTTTGGTATGAACATGTCCTTTGTTGTGCTCTGACCTTTTGCGCTAACTGTTATTGTTATTTTCTATGTGTTATATCTACTCCCTTTATCTACACTTGCCTTGTTCTGAGTGTTGATAGTATGCCATGTCTATCAGTGATTGAGTCTACCATACCTATTTAATTGACTGGTTTGCTTCCATTGTTGTTGGTTGTGGTTTCCTCATCATTGATATGTCTCCTTACTGGCTGATTCCGATCATTGCTTATCTGATATGTCGTATTCATGAGTTGTTTACCTTTAAGTGGTTATTGTACATTATGTCTACCTGCCCTGGCCTGTCTTGTGGTAATTGGCTCATTTTATGTGCTTCGAAGTGCATGATTCTCACATTGCTTATCCTTTATGTTCTCCTTATTTCTGCTAGTTACGTTCAATGTTTGGATGCTTCTTATAATGGTAGTGATGTTTGGAAACATAGACACCTCATGCATTCTGCTAGGTATCGTATGTTTCAGGGAGAGATCACTATTGTTATATGGAGTGTTTGCAGAGTTACTCCTTCTCATGTTCTCAGTGGTAATTCTTTTTCTAGAATACCTTATGGAATTAAACCTAAGTATTCTCACATTAGATGTTGTGGCTGCACTCTTTATTAACCTATCTTAATCAACGGTGATGAGTTTTCCATCGTGTTTTTTAAATATGAGTTTTCTCTCTTGTACTTCAGAACTGCTAGTTATTATGAAAACTCCTTTTCTTCTACAAACCCAAAAGAATATGTTTTTGCAATATCTAGAAGGGATTATCTAAGAAAAATAAACCTTTTTGATTATTTTGTCAGTCGCATGTCTAAAAGTCCCTATGATGTAGAGAATGCTACACCCAATGATGATGATAATGCCCCGAATTCTCCCAGCAGAGATGAGAGAGGCATTGCAACTTCTATGGGTTTTACAAGCATCTCTGAGGGCAACTCTCAGCTTCATACTCAAAGGAGCTATTGTATCCTGATCAAAATGATGCTAGGTATGAATTTCCATCTATCCTTAACACCATTGAGAACAATATTGGTATACATGCTATTGGCCCCTTGTCATCTCCTAGTACCCCTCATACTTCTGTTAAGGTTATTGATCATGTTTACCTTTATAGTTTGTGTTCTATCATTTCTGGTGGTTTTCCTATGTGTGTTTGTGGCTCTTATTTGGTTTCTTCTCTCTCTATCTTTTGCTTGAAGCTCTTATCCTCTAGGTTTAAGGTTCTTAGTTATGTTCTTGCCTTTTCCTTGATATGTCCTAATCTTGAGCACCCTTTATGTGACCTTGTTATCTGCTTGAAGCTCTTATCCTCTAGGTTTAAGGTTCTTAGTTATGTTCTTGCCTTTTCCTTGATATGTCCTAATCTTGAGCACTATTTATGTGACCTTGTTATCTAGGATACGTATATGTTATTTCTTGCGCATATGGAATGCTT
This sequence comes from Glebionis coronaria, assembly GCA_025667525.1. NCBI lineage: Eukaryota > Viridiplantae > Streptophyta > Magnoliopsida > Asterales > Asteraceae > Glebionis > Glebionis coronaria. The sequence goes on from CM046879.1 coordinate 37,333,325, forward strand.
TGCAGTGACTGTCTCTCGTCTATGTGTTTTTTTTCTTCTCTTTCTTTTTTTCCTTTTCTTTTTTTCTTATTCCTTGTTTTTTGTTTGCTTGTGATTTTGTGTGTTTTTTTTCCTTTTGTCTTTATCTTGGATTCTTGTCCTTATCTTATTTTTGTATGTGTTAGGTTTTATGCTTGGCTCTGTGTCTCTTTTCTGGTGTTCCCTTCTTATATATGTGTGTCACTACTACACAAAAGGCTAAAGAGACCCCCTTAAAAAGACTGGTTATGAAAAAACATGTCTCTATGACCAAAAAGGGTGGGAAGGGAATGCATGAAAACTGGTTTTTTTTTTTTAAAAACAGTCTCCATAATGTGAATTCCAAAGGAACCTGTTTTTAAGATGCAACCAGTCTTTTTTATAAAACTAAAGACACTGGTTTTTACGTAACAACATGTCTCTATGTGTTTGTTTTATGGACACCATTTTTTATTAAAAAAAACCAGTGTTTTTACACATTTTAAGACATTGGTTTTTAAAAAACCAGTCTTGTTTTTATTTTAATAGATTGTGGTTAATTTTTTTCTAAACTTAAAATCATAAGGACTAAACCGTACATACGTGTTTTTATAACATATTACATTTTTATACTTTATAAAATATATATGTGATTAAAGTATAAAGGCCATTAATACATAAAGAAATTAAGAATCATAATTTGTGTAAAACTTATATATATTTACCTAATATGTAATTTTTCTCGACGTGTATAAAACTACAAGTTTTAGTCGATCCAATTACCTACAACAAATTGTTAGTCGATCATCAAAAGTGCTACAACAGATTGTTAGTCGATCATCAAAAGTGCAAACAGATACAAAAACCTACAACAATACAGATTATTCCTGTAAGTATTTGTTCTTCAGTTGTTATTATTTAGTTGCATACGCGGGTTGATTACATATATGTTTTTGGTTGTTATTATTTTAGCTGTTGTAAGTCTGTGATTCACTTTTTTTATGCAATTATAATTAACATATAAAGTTACAAAATTGAATATCTTTTACCCAGATATTCATTCATTCATAATATATTACATAATGTAAAAGTCATGTCTAAACCCTTTATAAAGGGTGTCAAAATATATAACATTGCAACAACATACGTTGCAATTACCTGCACATAATTAACTAAGATATATCTAAACCCTTTATAAAGGGTGTCAAAAAAGATTAGGTTGCAACTGCCTATATTGCGAGTTGCTGCACCTAACTATATACACAGTCACTGTTTTGGTTCACTGTTTTGATCGCACCGATTATTAATCTTGCATCTTTCGTTTACCCTTGTTAAGCTGCTGAGTGTTAGCATTGACACCAATGGGTTTGATACATGGTAACCCAATAATGCAATGCCTCACTGGTGGACCTCTCTTGACAACCTTTTTATTTGTTGATCCACCGGAAGTGCATGTTCTTCTAGTTTTTTTGGGATTCCATGTCTCATCATCAGAATCCTCGTCATCGTCCTCGTCCTCGTCATCGTCCTCGTCTTCTTCATATTCCTCGTCTTCTTCATCTTCAGCTTGTTCATCATCTTGGTCATCATCTAATAAACATATATTGAAAACCAAGTTGAAACCAGGGACGAAGCTACTTATAAAGATGTTTTATAACTATAAAAGCCATCAAATAAAGTTTGCAATTCATAATAGCTAGACACCAAATTTTATCCAAAATACAGAAAGTGTTGCCAGACAATGGACAAGAAATTTGGGAATGGGATGAACACATATATCATTTTTTATTGTCAAGACTTAATTTGCTATTTGGCCCACCCAAAACTAGAATCCTAGGTCAGTCACTGGTTGAAACAGATTTACCATTTTATAAAAGAAGGTCAGAAATTACATACCTAGTTTAAAGGAACCTTTATAATTGAATTTTTTTGGAATTTTGAATTTACTCGAAACATCCTCATCTATCTGTATCCATTTTGAGAGTGGCCAGAAAAGTTGTTCTGCCCACCCATACTTTTCCTTGATGTAATCCGAGACTTCATCCCTGAGTTTTACAGATCCAGGAACAGGTTCTACAAAAACCAAAATATAATAGTTAGTCCTTTTCATCAGATATTATACTTAAAAATCTAACAGTCCAAACTTCTATCCAACTGTTTTAAAAAGCTACCTTGGATAAAGATTATTGGAACAGAAATGGTTTTCGTTGAAGACTCGGTGCCTTCGTCTCCAAATTCAGCGAATATACCCTCAGTAAATTTGTCCAACATCTGTTGACTCCACGTCTTATTTGGTTTTCCATATTTGGCAACACCCCAGTCCCACATTTCATCGGTCACTAGGCGCACTTTTTTGTCATAGTGCGTGGTTCCTACACTAATAAAAGACATTCGGTTAATAAAGGTACTAAAATATGTAAACTACAAAAAAAGGCTAAAAATGAAAACATAATTTGATGATTACATACCTTGCTTATAGAAGCGTTGAAAAGAAAATGTATTTGAAACGTCCGCATCAATAACTCTCCACGTTTGTGGACTGTAATCCATCTGCCCGTAATTTGTTACAACGTATTCCCAAATTTTTTCGATTTTTTCTACAATGTCAACTTCAATCCAGTTAGTAAACAAAAAACTTAACAGGAAGCATAAACGAGTTTCAAATGCCAAATAAACGAGTTTCAAGCCACAAAACACTTTGCAAATACTGATTTGAAAGAGGAACATTTCTATGACATTCATAGTTGAATGACCGTGACCTGACTGCTAAACATCATCACCAGACAAATGTATGTGTAGTTAAGATCAAATAAAAAGCTTAACAGCTTAACAACCTTACTTAAAACGCATGTCGAGTTCTTTTCTGGGCACCTTGCCTACTACACAATTCTAAATTCAGCTTACAACAACAATTATATAAAATACTAACAATTACAGTAGTATTTATAAAAGGGGTTATTAGGCTTACTGAAACTACACATACTAAACTACTCTAAAAATGACTAAGTCACATTGAATTGGTGGTTCCATGTCCATGGAAAAATTAACATTTTTTAGATCCTCTCAGTCATATGTTTCACAATACAACTTTATTCACTAAAAATGACATAAATTACAAGAAACACATCCAGATAGTATCAGGGAAGCTACTTCAAAACATAAGTATAAATCATATACTACTAAATCTAAACATGGGTTTATATTTTTGTACATATATTTTATTCTAATAAGCCCAAATATAAGCAGAAATCCAAACATGAGGTTGATTCAAATGCCAAATAAACAGATCTTAGAAGGCTCAACGCCTATCTACTCCATCAACGGAGGCCTTTAGCTAAAAAGTTTGTTAACTTCTGTTTTAATTTCCACTCAAGTGAAGTTTGCTTGCTACATTCTTAGAGTAAACCATTTGTGTTACTATGATAATATGATTTGATATGTTTTAGTGTAACTGATTTTCTTTGATAGTTTGTGATTAGTATTGTAGCCTTTAGTCTGTTTTTACCTGCTTTCACCTTTATTTTCATCAGTCTAAGTCATTTGAGTGCATTTTGTGTGTTAGCCAATTTACAAGTTTGTTTTTAGTTCTATTAATCTTCATTTGACTCATAGAACATGTCTTGATAGAAGTCTTAGCTTATTTCAATCCTTTACTCAAATTCACTTTGTTAAAATTGTTCACAGACTTTGTAAGTAGTGTTTGGATCTGTCAAGCTTTTGTAGTACAAGTTTGGTAAAGAAGTTAAGCTTTGCTTATTCATATTCAGTAAGCTAGTAGAAACAGTTTTCTTTGGTTTTGAAGTCAAATTTCAGGTCAAAAAGGCAAATGGTATAGAAAAAGTTTGGGTCAAAGTCTGTGATACTTTTCATTCAGAAAACTTGCTACTTTCAATCCCATGCCATTTGTTCATTTCTTAACCAAATTACTTGAAACAAGTTTCTAGTTATAGCTTAACATCTAAGGAACAAGTCTGTGCAAGGGAATTCTACAGTTTTCAGTATTAAGCTAGGAAATACTTTTTTGATAAGCACTTGAGCAAACTCTAGTTTTTGTAATAAAAAGGTGGACTGTTTTCCTAGATAGCAAAATCTACTTCAAAAGTATAAATCATATACTACTAAATCCAAACATGGGTTTATATTTTTGTACATATATTTTATTCTAATAAGCCCAAATATAAGCAGAAATTAACACCTCCTAATAAGCACAAATATAAGCCGAAATAAGCCCAAATATAAGCCGAAACAAACAACCCTTTATATAATCATAACTTTCAAAATAAGACCGAAAAAAGGGGTAAAACTTACCAAACATTAGTTTTGATTTTTGAAAGATCGAATTAGATTGATGTGTGTGTGACATTGTCCAGTGTGAGGTTGATTGTAATTATCGGTGGTATTGTGTGTTTTTAGTGTGTGAAATGATCGGTTTGATCATGTGAATTTGTGTTTCACTTACTGAGTGGTTGAGATGGTTGAGATAGTAAATGTGTGTTAGGTGGTGTTAAGTAAAAACGTTTAATTTTTTGCAAGTTTGAGTTTTTATAAAAAAAAAAAAAAATTTCAAAAAATCTTGGCCAGGACTCGAACCTGCGCCGTTTATACCACACATCAACACCTCAACCAACTGCCCTAGGGTCTTTGACTGTTATTCATTTGCACAATTTATTATTTAAGGGGTGATGTGGTTTTGCTTATTAAATAATTTAGAAGCTTAATAAGCTTATTTCAGCTTATTATGTTTCATTTTTTTTAACTTTTCATTTTTGCTTTGTTATTCAAGTAGTTTTGGACTTTTTGGTTTAAAAATTTTATTTTTTACGTTTTTTATTAATTTTTTATTATTATTTAAATTCTCAGTTTTACGAAAATAGACTAAAAATAGCTAAAATTAGTTTAAAATTTTATAAAAATTATGTTAGGTTTCATTTAATATTTTTTAGGTTTACAATTAAAAAAATTTCCATTTTGGCTTATTTTTAATTTTATTTAATTTTGTAGTTTTTTATTAAGTTTAAAAACTATTATAAAATTATTAAAATGTTTTTGTACAATTTGGTTTTCAATTTAGTGTTATTTTCATTTTTCTTAGTTTAATTTAATTTTTTGGTAATTTTTTGAGTATTTTTAATTTTTGTCACGTTTTACGTTTTAATTCAATTTACATTTTGGGTGTTCTTTTTTCAGATGGATCGTGAAACATGGATGTACAATATAGATCGTTGTACTCCCGCTTATGTGAAAGGGTTGGCTGAATTTATCAAGTGTGTTGAGGCTCATCGAAAAAGTAAAGGAGAAACACTAATATCTTGTCCATGTGTAAGGTGTAGAAATAATAAGTCGTATGATAAGTCTGCCACAGTTAGATATCATTTGATAGAGAACGGTTTCGACACAAATTATACATGTTGGAAACTTCATGGTGAGATAGAACCGCAAGTTGATAATGACACAATTGTTTCGGACTCTAATATGGATGAGAATTTTGGTAATGACGATAACCATCGAGATAATCTGGAAGGGATGTTGGAAGACGTGAAAAGTAATGCTGATGAAAAGCAGGCTAAAAAATTAGAGCAATTGTTTGTCGATGCAGAAAAACCAGTGTATGAAGGTTGTAAGACGTTTACCAAACTTTCTTTAGTTCTGAGGTTGTTGGACTTAAAAGCAAAAAGTAATTGGAGTGATGTAAGCTTTACTGCCCTATTAGGTGTGTTCCATGAAGCGTTACCTGCAGATAACGACATGCCCGTTACGACATATCAGGCGAAAAAACTAACACGTCCGATGGGATTGGCGGTAGAAAGAATACACGCATGTCGCAACGATTGTATATTGTACCGAAAAGCTTATAAAGACCTACATGAGTGTCCTGTATGTAATGCATCGAGGTATAAGCATAAGCCTCTAACGGAACTTGATAGTGATGTGACAAAGAATGGTCCTCCTGCTAAACTTTTGTGGTATCTTCCAGTCAAACCTAGATTGAAAAAGTTATACGCAAACCCAAAGGATGCCAAATTGTTGCGTTGGTATGCTGAAGAACGTAAAATTGATGGAAAAATGAGACATGTTGCTGACTCTCCTCAATGGAAAAATACCGATCGTGATTTTAAAGAATTTGGTTCTGAGATCAGAAACATACGGTTTGGACTTTGTTCAGATGGAATTAATCCATTCAGAAGCCTGAGTAGTCGTCACAGCACTTGGCCTGTTCTTTTATGTATATACAATCTTCCACCTTGGTTATGCATGAAACGGAAATACATCATGATGTGATTATTAATTCAAGGTCCGAAACAACCAGGGAATGACATTGATGTGTACTTGTGTCCACTAATTGATGACATGATTGATTTATGGGAAACAGGCCTTGAAATCTATGATGCGTACAAAAAAGAGAGGTTCCGGCTGTTTGCCATGATTTATTGTACCATAAATGATTTTCCAGCGTACGGTAACTTGTCGGGGTATGGTACGAAAGGGCAAAAGGCATGTCCTGTTTGTGAAAATGAAACCCACTCCCGGTGGTTGAGTAATTGTAGGAAAACAATATATATGGGACATCGAAGGGCGCTAGACAGACATCACCCGTACCGTAAAAAAGAAAATCTATTTGATGGTACATCGGAGGATAAATCAATGCCCAAACGTATGGACGGATATGCTACGTTATGCCAAGTTGTCGACATAGACATTACCTTTGGAAAAAATGTTAAACATCCTACTAAACGTATCTGGAAAAAAAAATCTATATTTTGGGATTTAAAGTATTGGACACATATTATTGTCCGGCATTGCCTTGATGTGATGCACATCGAGAAAAATGTTTGTGAAAGCTTGTTAGGGTTATTATTGAATATTCCTGGAAAAACAAAAGATGGGGTAAATGCTCGAAACGACATGCTCGCGATGGGAATTAGAGAAGAGCTGGCACCACAAGAGACGAATGGGAAAAAAATGTATTTGCCTCCAGCTTGTTACACTTTGTCAAAGGCGGAGAAAACCTCATTTTGTGAATGCTTAAATGGTTTAAAGGTTCCGTCCGGCTATTCTGCTAACATTAAGAGTTTGGTCTCAATGAAAGATTTGAAGTTACTTGGTATGAAATCTCATGATTGTCATGTATTATTGACGCAAATGATTCCAATCGCTATTCGTGGATTGATGACACCTCAAGTGCGACAGACAATTGCAAAGTTGTGTCTATTTTTTAGCATGATTCATTCAAAAGTTCTTGATAATGAAAAGTTGGAGGAAATGCAACATGATATTATTATTATTCTTTGTCAACTTGAGATGAACTTTCCACCTTCTTTCTTTGATGTCATGGTTCACCTCGTATCTCATATTGTTGAGGAAATAAAGATTGTTGGTCCTGTTTTCCTACGGTATATGTATCCATTTGAGAGGTATATGGGATTCTTAAAAGGATATGTAAGGAACAGATATCGGCCAGAAGGTAGTATTATTCAAGGGTATGCAGCCGAAGAAGTGGTTCAGTTTTGTACAAACTATATGGATGATGTCGCTGATATTGGCCTTCCGCAACCGCGACATCAAGGTAGACTTGGAGGGGTGGGGACAATTGGGCTCAAAGATATCAATCCCAACCCTGAAGAGTTAGAACAAGCACATTTTACAGTATTGCAAAGCATGACATGTATTGAACCATACATACAAGAGCACATGAAGGAATTAGCAATAAAAACTGGTAGACGAGATGAAGAGTTTTTGGAAGCCGAGCACAAAATTTATTTTTCACAATGGTTGGCAGAAAAAGTAACTGGTATGTGTCTTTCAGATGTAGACCAAGACGTTATACAACTAGGGCACCGTCCACGTCGTGTACTTCAATATCAAGGCTATGACATTAACGGATATACGTTCTATACCAAGAGACAAGATGATAATAGTACTGTTCAAAATAGTGGAGTGACAGTAATAGCAGCAACGCCAAATTCATCGAGGAAAACAATCGCAAAGGAGTCATATTATGGTGTCATTGAAGAAATTTGGGAATTGGATTACACTACGGTTGTTATACCGGTATTCAAGTGTAGATGGGTCGATAATATGAATTCAGGTGTTAGAGTTGATAACGACGGTTTCACGTGTGTTAATCTCTCTACAAATGGATATCCGTCTGAGAAATTCATTTTAGCAAAACAAGTTGATCAAGTATTCTATGTTCAAGACCCACTAGACAAGAGATGGCATATTGTCCTGCAGAGTAAACGGAGTATAGTTGGCGTCGATGATGTTGTTGACGAAGACGATTACAATAAGTTTGACGAGCTACCTCCTTTTTCTATTGGTGTTCAATCGGATCCTGTTCTTTCTGATACAATTTACTTGAGATCCGATCACCAAGAAGGACAAGAAGATTGAAAAAACATTGTTCGTATAAAAATTCAAGATAATAATACTCATATATTATTATAAAAGTCATAACTAATTGAACTGTTTTTTTTTTAAGATTTCAGGAAGCGTTGTATAGTTTGTATAGTACATCACTTTTTTTTCAATAGATAATCTCATTCGTTTAGACTTGTAAGTCGGTTAGAATCTCATTTGTTTATACTTTTTTTACAGCTACTTAATTTGAAATTATTTACAAATTTAATATTTTTTTTAATTTATTTACAACAATTAATTTTTTAAAATACACAAATTTAATATTTAATATTTAAATAAAATACAATTTTAATTTATAAGTTATAAACTAAAAAATAAATGCAAATGATATCATTTTCCATAACTTTCCATAACAACTTCTCTTTGTACAGATCGTCACTTTCCATAACAACTTCTGCTACAAATCCGCCCTCCAAAAATAATTCCCCATCCCTCCAAATTATTTCCAGGATACCCAAATCGATATTCAATTTCAATCGCTACAAATCCGCCCTCTAAATTAATTCAACATCCCTCCAATTTTTTCATCTTCTCCCGCTGTTTCTTGATCCCTATCTCAAATCCCGCCTAAGAATGGTATATAAAAAGGGCACGATTCCTAAACCTAAACCACCAATCACCAAATCTCATCAACAAATTAAAGAAATCACTTACAGTCGAGCAACCAAAGATGGTATAGCTATCTATCATACTATATTTGTTTGTAATTAAATATACTTTCTTGTTCTATATATGATTTTATGGTTTAGATGTTGTTAGGTTTAGACTTTAGATGCACATTCTTGTTTCTTATTGATTTAAGTAACATTTAAGGGGTGTTTGTTTAGGTCTTATAAGCCAAGATATTCAGGCTTATGTTATTTATTAGCCGAAATCAAATAAGCTGTAACCCCGTTTATAAGATAAACCAAACACCCCCTTAATATATAAAAGTGGTGCATACTAATTAACATCTATTAATAGTCTGCGCAGGTAGTTTTTTAGGACAGTATGCTTTGTTATGGCCATAATCTAAATTGCAATAAACAATATAGTCGTATCGTATAGTCATACTGCTTATACTTTACGAATACTTGGAGAACCGGAGTTTGGACCTTTGGATGCACCGAAAGCATAGTCCATCAGGCCGTAGGCCAAGTGGTTCTGTTCGTCATCTGGTAATTGATTGGCCCAAAAGGTTGCAGATAGCACTAGGGGCTGCTCGTGGTTTCTCATATATGCACCATGATTGTACACCAGGGTAGTTCACAGGGATATAAAATCAAAAGCAATATACTTTTAGATAGCTATAGCCAGGATCTTAGTGAAGGGAAATGAGCTCAACATAATGACAGCAACTAAAAAATTATGCAGACATGAACCATAAAAATAAAAAATTATAGTCGGTATATAACATGTCAGCTTTGTGATGTATGGTTATCTTGGGCATAAACGGGTTTTTGAAATCAACATAAGGCGGCTTGATTTAACGTACATGTATCTACCAAACACTCCATAGTGAATTTACCCTGTATATGTCTATATGAACCTCAATATCTGATTTTAAGTTGCTAAGATCATTAGGTTAATTTGATGAAATAAGTGTAAACCACATACTTATTAACCCGTTGATATATAAATGTCGAGTCACAGCTTGAGACTATTTATTACATGTCAGCTTTGTGATGTATGGTTATCTTGGGCATAATCACATAATCACACATAATTTTTATTTGTGTATGTAATTCTCTTTCTGTCACTGTCGTAAAAATAGTTCATGTGTAAAAAATGGGTTGTTTGGTTGTTGTTAAAAGAGTTGCCAAACACCCCTTCAACTTCAAAAGGGGTGTTTAGCTACTGTCAAACCAGGTTCCAAACAACCCTTCCGCTGCAAAAGTTTGGGCAAGTTATCTGTTAATGGCGTACTACGCGTCGGTACTCGAAAGTTGTGTTTTAGTTGCAAGTTACTTGGTAATCATCAGCGCCTTGCCCCGTTTTACATTAATTGGTTGATTGCCCATTGATTAGTTGTTGGAAAGGCTACTTTACTAGTTGAACTAAACAAAAAAATTAACATGAATCATAAAAATAAAACATACCTGAAATGACATATAGGAATTATAGTCGGTATATAGCTTGTTGTTAGTTGGTAATAATTGTGTTTAGATAGAAACTTGTTGGCTTAATTGTTAGCTTTCATGACTCATTCGGTTTGTACTTGAAATTTAGGACCCTCCCGCACAAAGAAGAATCAGAGGAATCAATCAAATTCAAGATCTTCCAGATGGCGAATCTGTAGAATTCAATAAATTTGGGCAAGCCGTAGGAAAGTGGCAATTTCTGTTTGGAAAGTATGCAGGCACTCGAACTAGGAGACTAATTTCTATCCTCATAAAGAACTGGAAGGCTGTGAAACCGTCACAAAAGGACTTTTTATGGTCAGATATTATGGTATGGCATCCTCCATCACTAATTCTATTATATTCTAACTTTGTTAATGTATTAACTTATAACATGTTTATATCAGGCACATTTTAGACTACAAAATGATAAACTGATTAAAAAACAGACACTTTTATCATGTGCTATCAAGTGGAAGGCTTTCAAAACAAAACTAAGGACGAAATTCATGCTAAAAAACATATCCCCGTTAACTAAATGGACATACATAGAGCAAGATGTGTGGGATCAATTCTGCCTGAATGAAAACACGGCTGCCAAAAATGTTAGTTTCACTGCTTTTTTTTATCATTATACTATATTATTAATATAGAAATGTTTATAATTCAGTTTTACTCACTTGTGTAGAAACTGCGTGCGCAAGCCCGTGCACGAGGACAAAAACCAATAACTCGTCCTCGTGTAGGACCAAAAGGGTACAGCGGTTTTGAGAAACAGTGGGAGGAGGAGCGAAATGATCCTGAAAGGGCGACCGAACTTCACTTAATACCGGATATTCGTTCAAGCAACTACTGTTTAGCCCGGGCTCCAAGAGACAAGGATGGGATCAAGCCATTGCCTGCTCATTTAATTGATGTTTCTAAGAAGTTGGTATGTGTCATTGTTAATCTAATATGATCTATAACTGCATATATCTAAGTTTTCTAGTTATGGTACATTAATTACATTATTTTGTTACTGTAGGTAGAAGCAGCCAATGAGTTATCACAAAATTCAAATGAATCTAACTCGGGAGTAGATGCCATCATAAAGGTGTTCGGACCAGAACATGGAGGACGCACCAGGGGGGTCGGTTATGATATAGGGTATAAAAAGGGAGTTGATGGATATGTCAGGAAAAAGAGGACCTCAAAAGACAACGAAGAGCTACGCAATGAAGTGCGCCAACAGATGAAAGAAGAACTAAAGTCAGGTGACTTTTGGTTGGAAATGAGGGCGGAACTTGAGAAGGAATTAAGAAGTAAAATTCTAGCTGAACATAATTTATCACCAACGGAAGATGATGTCAGAAGATCGGTGGAGCTGAAGTCGAGTCTTAACTCGAACACAAACAGCGTTGCGTTGGAACAAGGGGAACATAATCAGTCAAGTTCAAACAATGTCATCAAGAAACAATGCATACAGGTTAACTACTTCAATTTTCTAATTAGCCTTGTATGAATTGTTAATTTGCTTATTTTGTTTTCTAACTACTTGAAACGTTTTATTTAGGATGCGGCCACAAACACCGTAAGGAAGGAACAAGTGGAACAGAATCAGCGAAGTTCAAACAATGTCTTTAAGATAGAATGCATACAGGTTAACTACTTCATGTTTTGTAATTAGCCGTGTATGAATTGTTAAATTGCTTATTTTGTTTTCTCACAACTTGATACATTTTATTTAGGAGGAAACATACGGCTGCTTGTACTTCCCTAGTTGTGCTTTAGGCGGGAAGCCAACGATGTGTGTCGTTGCAACAATATATCCGATTCTTGAAAATGGTATGGTACATTTTCAGAAATTAAGAAAAGGTCACATGAAGGTAGCAGTTCACAAAGTTATGGAAAACCATAAAAATATAGAGCTCCCTGTGCCGGACGATGAACTGCCTTGTTTAGAGTCCGCAGTGAATGGCTTTATCTAATGGCCGATTTTTGCTATTGGTCGCTATAAGGTATTATGATAGTTTATTTACCAGTTGTCATAATTAAGTATTTGCTAACTTAGTTGGATTGTTATTCGTAGGGAACGCCCAAGCAACCTGTAACACAAGTTCCAACGAAACGTTTGGTGCCTAAACCTGAATCGGCACCTTCATCAAAAAAGGGAAAAGTAAATGTTACCCCGAAAGAATTGAACATGAAGGACAAAGCATCTGAAGATACAATCAAAAAACAAAAGTCGATAGAGCGGGTAAGACTTACTTTTATATCGTTATGTTGATTTGTGCAAGTTATCATTATATGTCCTTTGCTTTTTATGTTTAGCGTGTCTTGTTTTATTTGTCGGTTTGGTTAAACTTAAAGTGTGTATACAAATCGATGTTTATGTAGTTGGGAATTGGGATGCAGTGAACTATTCATTAGTCTGCAAGTCTGCAGCAAAACTGAACACCCCTGTATATATTAGGCCATCTAAACATCTCCTAATTTGGTACAACGGGTTATAAACACGCAATTTAGTTGGTAGTAATAGTATCTCTTTAGGTATCTCAAAATGGCTTATGGTATTTGGTAAAAGTCCAGAAAAATTATTGCAATTACAGAGAAGTGAGATATAAGTATTGGGTTTACTGTGTTTTAAAATCGGAAGAACCAAGTTTCAAGAGGAAACGATAAACACCCCCTTAATATGCAGTTTCACATATTAGTGCTTTACTCTTAGGGAGCTAGTCTTAATCTGATATAAACCACTGTTTATATGATAATGTTGATTTTTGTTTACTGTTTGTTATGTCAGGTTGCAAATGAGAAAGCTGACTACCGTAAGAAGTTGCACGATCTGCAAAATGATATACTCAGTAAACCACAGAATGTGATAGATGGGTATAATAATTGGATGAGCCGTGAGGATATTGCTGAGCCGTATACTATTGTTGTTAATCAGAAGGTTTTTAATGCAACTGAGGAGTTCTACTTTTCAATAAACGCAACGGACATCATTGAGCTTTTGACAAACAATCAACTGGATATTGGCATCTTGACCCTATTTTCGAGGTAATTAATATATGTATTATTATATACTTCATTGCAAATGAATTTTTATATCACATAAATTTATGTTTATACCTTGTATGTTCGAACTAGGTCATTGTATCAGTTGAGGAACCACTACTCAAATAACAAGGTTGGTTTCCTTAACCCGATGAAGATTACCGCTGATTTGTGCTTTCATGAAAAGCTTGCAACAATGGACTACTTAGCTCAAGCATTGACTTCTTACGATTTTTATCTTGCACCATTTTTACAAGGGTAACATCTCTTACCATCTTAATTATCATCTATATTTGTTCGTTCTTTTTTCTAATCCTAAAACGTATACAATAAATGCAGCCGGCATTATGTACTAATCATAATATGCCCCAAGGATGGTAAAGGTTTTATTTTGAATCCGCAAAAGGATTCACAAACTAATGAGAACTGTTACAGACTCGCTGGACTTGTGAACTCGTAAGTATTATTTAAAAAGTTTAATATTTCACATTTGTTGTTGTGTAATTTAACTTACACATGTTCATGGACTTTTTAGTGTCCTTGGTACTATGGAGTGGGATTTTCCTCTAGTGAATCGTCAGCCGGAAGATTGGGAGTGTGGATATTACGTCATGAAATGGATGCATGACTTCGTCCTGAAATATCAAAACAACAACTTTCCAAACACAGTAAGTCTTTTTTAAACCGTGTATACATTAGTTAGATAAGCTGTTAGTATAGTTTAGGTTAAGGATACGCTGAAATTAGTATCAATAAGCTATAGTAGTTGTGTTAGTATCCATTAGTAGCCTTAACAACTATTTCCACAAGCCAATGTTATAGCTTTTAATTCCCTTCGTTGGTCTGATTTGCATGTTGCTTTTATCTAGCTTATTGTGTTAATATGATTAAATTACTTGTAGGTACCGTGGAATAACGAGCGTCCGTTGGATAAGAAAGAGTTGAACGCGATTGTTGGAGCTTGGTTTACATTGTGGCGACAAGTTTAATAAAAACAAATTTGATTCGAAATATGTATTTGACAATTTTAATCCTTCCAATTAATAAAGTTCTCTTTATTTGCATACATTTGTTGTTTATGACAATTCAAGTCCTTTAATTTAGTTTTTTTATATAATTCTTGTATTTATGTTATTCCATTGTAGAGGGTTAAATTTGTAAAATTTGGAATTTAATAAAAATTCCAAATTTTTTTTTTTTAAAAAACTAACTAAAAAGAGACTGGTTTTTAAAAAAAACACATTTTTTTACTCCATAAAAAGACTGGTTATATGCTCTTAAAAAGACTGGTTTATGGATATTAGTATGGAGACCAATCTTTAAAGAGACTTGTTTTTATGAAGATAACCAGTGTCTATTCTTTTAATAGAGACTGGTTTCAAAACCAGTCTCTTTATGTTTCGAGCAAGGAGATCCTCCACATAGAGACGTCCTACAAAACCAGTCTCTATTGCCTTTTTCGACCAGTCTCCATGGACCTTTTTGTAGTAGTGTGTTGTCTTCGGGTATATATGTTGTTTTCTCTCTTATGCTCCTCTTCTGTCCTTGTGTGTATTCTGTTTTTTGTTTTTGTTCTTTATCTTGTTCTGTCTTGTTCTTCGTGGCTATCAGCCATGGAAAACAACTTGTGTTATGTTTTCTGCTTGTATGTGTGGGTCTTTTCCTTTTTTGCTTGTTTTTTGTTTATGCATGCTTGTTTCTGGTGTATGTTCTTTGTTTTTCCCTTTGTTCTGCATGTCGTCTAGTTGTGTTGGTTTTGTTTTCTATCGATTGGTGTCTCTTTTGGTCCTCTGTTATGTCTTTTGTGTTGTGAGCCTTGTGGATCCTTTCAGAGTGCTCCTTTTTTCTCTGTTGTCTTTATTTCAGAATATGTATCTGATTATTGCATTCCTTGTGGATTGTTTTCTATTGTGTGTTTATCGTTGTTTTTCCTTGAGAGAGTTTATTTCCTGGTGATTGTCGTTGGCGTGTGCCTTTGTTAGAGAACCTTGTGGCTCTCGTCTTGTTCTGAGGTTATACTCTGGTGTATACCTCTCGGTTAGGCAATCTTGTGACTCTCTCTTCTCAGGATGTGTATTGTGCCTTTTATTGGAAGTTCCTTGTGTTTATGGGTTCTTTCTTGATTGGTACCTTTGTTACTGTTGTTTCGCTTGTATTTGATGGTTCTGGTCTCTTTATTCAAAATAAAGAACCATGAACCCGGCCCTTTATTTTATTATGTTCTCTATGTGCAACCTCGTTTGTTTAGTGTCTTATTGCTCAGGAGTGGTTGCTCCTTTTATCAAGTGTGATGCTCAGGGAAGTATTTTTCTCTCTCTTTTTTTTGTCATCATTGTCTAAATCTGGGTGTTTTTTGGTTTCTTCTCATATTGATCTTTTAAATAATAAAAATTATATTTATTTATAAATAATAATAATAATAATAATAATAATAATAATAATAATAATAAAATTAAATTAGTTAATTAATATAAGTTGGTAATTAAACTCACCCAGATTTGACATGGTGCATGTTTTTCTTACTCTCTATGTGTGTTATTTTCTACTTTATTAGTTCTGTGGTTTGGATTCTTTGGCAGGCTTGCTCTTTTGGGATATGGATCTTGTTGCTCTTTATCTCCTTCTCGCTCAAACAGAATAGAGTCGTGCTTGGGTCCTTCTATTTATTTATGCATTCTTTTTGGCTTCTTGTTTCATCACATTCAGTTTGAAGGAGGGTGTTAGAATGTTAAACTCAATATGCTGAACTAGAGGGACTACTAGAGGGACTGCCCTTGCCATCTTTGATGTTTGAAGGACCTATTGTTCCTTTCTTGATGAATCCCATCTCATGGGCTCGTGGTGGACTGTTCTTTTATATCCGTTGGGCTCGTCCCCACTTGGGTGTCTGATAGATCCGTTACTATGCTCAGGTATAAGTGAGAGTTATCTACCTAAGGTCTCGAGTGAGCAGATATTATCACACACAGAGATAGCCGTTATCAACTCTTATCCTTTGACTTTGAGATTTCATTCTCTGAGTTTATCTTGCAATCATTTAGATCTCAAAGATGTTCCACTCAAAGGTTTCTTGAGATTGAATTATGCTGGTGAGTGTTGTTCGATTCCTGCTATGAATTGTTCTGTTTGTATGAGTGTTGAGAGTATATTGTAGTGAGTTGGATAAGATCCACCTGGTGGGGATTATCCTTTTGTTTTGTATTGCTAGAACTCGGTTGAGGACTAGCTAGTATTGTAATCGTATTCTATTAATAAAGCACTGAAGGGGGAGGGGGAGGTTGGTTGAGTGCATCATATCATGTTTCTTGTTTGATCTGACTAATTTTTACATTAAAGTTGGCTTATGTTTTGCAGGACTTGTGTTGTCAAAATGCTAAAAGATGGAATTAGGGGTTATAAATACTTCATATCTTGCTCAACATTTATTGACATTGTTTCACTCTCTATGTTGTATTTTGATCTGTATTGTTCATTTTCTAAGTATGTAATGGCAGTTAGGGTTTATTGTTACTATTAGTTTTATTCAATGCATTCATTGACAATCCAAGCGACTGATATTCTATAGCGAGCAAGTAATTGTTGCCAATCGTGAATTCCTGATGTGTCCCTATTTCTTGGTGTAATTTTTCTTCACTAATTTATCATTACAGTCTTGTAAGTCAGCTGTCAGTCATCCGTGATATGTTGACCTGTAATTAACTTACATCATTTGGTTTCCTTTGATACATTTATCCCTTTTATGTCATTGGTGCGAGTTCAAATGTTCAATGCATTAATGTAAGTTTGTTGACAGTAAGGGAATAATTAGCTTCAATTCGAAATACACAGTAAAGAACAAGCAAAAGAAAAAGTTTTGATTACAAAATACTGGCGAGAATTGGATATGCTAAACTGACACACATATTGAACACATAACTAGTTATTTTGAAGGTGTTTTTAGCAAATGAATCAGTTTCTCGAGATTAACCATAGATGAACCGGAGGGAGAAGAACAGGCATCATGGGCCTTGTTTTTCCAATCAATGGCATTCTTCCTCATCTCCTTGCCCTTTTCTCCGCTCATCAACTCAATCACTAGCTTTGAAACTTCATCACTCTTTACATTGTTATCAATCTCCATGGCAATCCCCCACTTATTGCAACTCCACCAACAATTCGGTTGTTGGTCAGCGAAAAATGGCCAACAAATCATTGGGACTCCATAAGAAATGCTTTCGATTGTTGAATTCCATCCACTATGCGTTAAAAACCCTCCTATTGATGGATGACTTAGAACTTGTTCTTGGGGGCACCAACTAGCCAGCAACCCTCTGTCACTCGTCTCTGCCAGAAACTCTGGTGGAAGAATAGCAGACTCGCCAATTACAAGGTCTGGTCGTATTATCCACAAGAATGACTGATTGCTCTTTGCAAGTCCCCAGCAAAACTCGACTAGTTGCTGATGTGTCATCACAGTGACGCTACCAAAATTCACATAAATAACCGACAATGGCTCTTTGTCATCCAGCCATTTTAAACATTTAGGATCCTCAACCCATAGATTAGATTTGATGGATACTACAGATTTATCGACAATATTGTTTTCAAGTAGATGCAAAGGACCTATGCCGTAGCAGAAAGGCAACTTCAACAAAAGTGTGTTCAAAATATCACACTCTAGTTCATCGAAGGTATTGAAAATAATAGCAGAAGCAGTTATCGCGCTCTCGTACATTTTGTATGCAAGTTCAGTCATATATTCGTCACCAGGGAACATCATTCTAACAAAAGGTGGGATATCTTTAAGACGAATTCCGGGCATTGTAGGTATAAAATCTACAACCGTATCTAAATACCCGTCTACAAAATGTCTTGGATCTGTATTAAAAAAGCGAAAAATTAAGTTTTATCGAAATGATACCAAACTCTCACCTTGGTATATATATTGCGTTATGACTTCTTCATTTTCTTGAATAGTGTTATGACTTATAACTTGTTAAAATCCAATAATAAACATATAAGTTTTCAGCTGAGGAATTTAACTAGAAAAGTGAATAAAGTTTTGAAGTGGCCACGCCAACCATTTGAAAAGGGAGGGCTTTACCCTGTTTGAGTATGTGTGGCGGTGAGTTCAAATTAGTCGGCCAATGAGCCGGAATCCATGGTTACCAAAAAATAATGACTAAAATTATTGTATTACTCCCTAAACTCAAGGTCACGTATATATACCAGCTCTAGGCTTTTGATTTTAGAACCTTGAATTTTAAAAATAAAAAGCTGATTTAAGAAAAAGAAAGATTGTACCTTTGAGCGGCATCAAACCTTTTTGTATAAAATTACGATACTCGTCGTAACATATTAAAGAGCCACCTCCAGCAGTCCAGAAAAGAACACCCGGAATTCCCAATTCTTTGGAGGCTGTGAGAGCGAAATACATAAGGAAGTCAGCCACCATGCAAGTAACCGGTGAATAAGAAGCGCTCACTTTTGCAAGCACACTTTTCAATGGACCCAAAGCCGTTTCATGGAGCGACTTAAGTGTGACAGCGGGACCCCGTCTATCGTCCTCATTATATGAGGGTGGAAGACCATCGGGAATTGTCTCGAAACGGAATGAAGGGAGGCCACGTAAAGTGTCAGAGCCTAGAGATCTAAGTAGGCGTTCGTGGATGAACTCGGTGTTGATAAAAGTGATATCAAAGCCTTTGGAATGAAGAATTTTTGCAAGTTTTAGCATCGGGTTAATATGACCTTGTGCTGCAGCTGGTATGCACACCACATGTGGCTTGTTCACTTGTGTCGAGCCCATGGAACCCTTTTCTATCTATCAAGGGTAGCGAAAATACTAAACTTGAAAACATGTGACAATGGTCTTATAGAAAACAAATAAAAAATCCCAATTACCAATTGTGATTTGGACATCATGGGAAAAATACAACCTACAGGTAGTTGGACAACTAATATTTTAATGTCCACATGTTTTTTTAGATTTTGATATCTTCCATATGCTTTTTAAGATCTTGATGGTGAACATACAGAAATACTACATCTACTAGCTCACCGTTTTTCTAAGGGGAAATGTTGAATTTATATAATATTCTTTTCAAATTAACTAATGTACGCAAGATATTTTTTTTATTCCATATTTACGCAACATATTTTCAAATACTTACTAATCTACGCAATATTGACCAAAATGTGACTTGTTTAACCGGTTACTAATTAGAAAAGTTACAGTTTGGTCCTTTGGTCTACGTGGACTTCCCTCGTTAATCCTTTGACATTTTTTTCGTTAAAAACTTAGTAATGATACTTTGACTTTAATACACACATTTTATACATGATTTTATACATACTTTTTGATACGTGCAATTATATACACGTTTTTATACGCGAGAAAGTTTGAACTTTGACAGACGATTTTAGCGTCAAAACTGATCCTGTAGACTCCGAAAATCTCGCGGTAAGTCAATGTATACGTTCTCTACAACTTTCATGTTTTATATTTTTCATGAAAAAGATATTTAGATGGTCGAAACCTCGATTTAAAACTATGACAGCAATACTAGTATTTTCGGTAATTAAGTAAATCCGGATTTCGACGATCTCGTTTAGTGCTAAAAACTTACTTTTAAGTCTCTAAACCTATCAGTAACTAAATATAGACATTATATATATAAAATATTATTAAATAAAATTTAAAACTTATAACGATAGTAGTATGATAAAAATAGAAAATTAATAAGCGCATATCGATTCCATTACGTATTTGAAAAATATAACAGTGAAAAAAAATTGCTCGAAAAACTTTCCGTTTAAAATTAAACCCAAACACATAACATGCGTGCGTCTAAAAATGTGTATCGAAGT
Organism: Glebionis coronaria; assembly: GCA_025667525.1. NCBI lineage: Eukaryota > Viridiplantae > Streptophyta > Magnoliopsida > Asterales > Asteraceae > Glebionis > Glebionis coronaria. The sequence goes on from CM046879.1 coordinate 37,353,724, forward strand.
GTGTGTATACAAACGTGTATAAAAACGAGTGTATAAAAAAGTATATAAAACTGTGTGTATAAAAAAGCATAAAAAACATTTATATTCACACGTTTTTACGCAATTATATAAATATTTTTTACACAATTATATAAATATTTTTTACGCTTTTTAATACCCACAATTTTATACACACATCTTTATACAATGTTTATCCACGTTTGTATGCACACACTTCGATACACATTTTTAGACACATGTTTTGTGTTTGAGTTTAATTTTAAACGAGAAGTTTTTCAAGCAATTTCTTTTCACAAGTTTTTTTTAAGATACGTAATGGAATCGATCTTGTGCACTTATTAAATTTTCCATTTTTATCATACTACTATTTTTTTTAAGTTTTACACTTTGTTTTATGATATTTTACGTATAGAATATTTATATTTAGTCATTGATAGGTTTAGAGACTTCAAAATAAGTATTTAGCATTAACCGAGACCGTCGAAATTCGGATTTACTTAATTATCGAAAATACTAGTATTGCTGTCATAGTTTTTAAATAGGGGTTTCGACCATCTAAATGTCTTTTTCATGAAAAACATAAAACATGAAAGTTGTAGAGAACGTATAAATTCACTAAACATGAGTTTTTCGGAGTTTACGGGATAGGTTTTGACGTTGAAATCGTCTTTCAAAGTTCAGAATTTCTCGCGTATAAAACGTGTATATAATAACACGTATAAAAAGTGTGTATAAAAATACGTGTATTAAATTCAAGGTATCACTACTAAGTTTTCTAACGAAAAAATTGTCAAAGGACTAACGATGAAAGTCCACGCATACCAAAGGACCAAACTGTAACTTTTCTAAGTGGTAACTGGTCAAACAAGTAACATTTTGGTCAATATTGCGTATATTAGTAAGTATTTGAAAGTATGTTGCGTAGATCCGGAATAAAAAAGATATCTTGCATACATTAGTTAATTTGAACAAATACATTACATAAATTCAGCCTTTCCCCTTTTTTTAAATGATTTTCTCGATAAATGTACTATTTCAAAAAGTGATTGATACAATAGATGATGTGGATAAATTTTACATCTCAACACTTACATACGTTAACTAAAATAACAAGCACGATTACTAAAAAGAGAGTACGACTATAATTAGAATACAATTGACTCAAACATCAAAATACTAAAAAAAAGAGTACGACTATAATTAGATTACAATTAACTCAAACTTCAAAATAAATATATATCTTTATCCGACATAAGATCGTGATATCAACCTCATCACAAAAAATAGCCTGAAACTTATCAGACATATCATGACTTTCATACTAATCGTCTACATCACCATCGACTTAACTGTTAGAATGTGATCGCTATGTACACGTTTATACGATCAAAAATACGTGAGCCTACCGCGGGCACACACGAATACACGAAGAGTACGTTTGTTAAATATCTAATATGTACACGGGTTATATATTTATTAAATGTTTAATATGTTTCACGAAAGAGTTATTTAACGTTTTATTGGTTTAGCCGTTAGACATTATAAACTAATTTATTAATATTAGATATAAAGAGAGGGACCTAAGCGTCGAAAAATGAAACTCCCGTCTTCTTCCCTTGTTGGCAAGTTTTATAAAGAACTAGAAGGGGGTTTATTTGTCTTTTTTGGAAAGTGATGGATTACTAGGCAATACCATAGAGTAAGGACCAAGTTTTTGTCTAAGATTATGACAATATATAAACACCTTAAGGGTGCTTTAATTTTGTCGTTCCATATCTCACAAAACCTACGATACTCCATTAATCAAACCTTACGTTTTCTTTTCCCTCCCATGTGCGGCAATATTAAAAACATTATCACATTGTTTACATGCAATATTTTTAATTGCATCTACATAATGCTAGTTTAATATCATGCAATCATATATACATGCAATACATTTACGTATGCATAATATTGATACTAATATAAACACATTCTCTTTTAATTGTGTTACTGTGATTGGCTATAAAATCCTCTCGCGGGATTCGATTGCGTGTCGCCAAGATCCAAAAGAAAAACAATGTGTTTTATTGTTTTATTAGTGAAGCAAGCGCTAGCATCTTAACGTGCTCGTGTGACGTGTAGTGTGAGCATACCCTATTTAACCACTAGAAGTTTCAAGATGCAGATCCAGATCTTGTTTAAGTTTATTGATTTTATATCATTAAAATAAAGGTTAGTATTTATTTTTATTTACTATGTGTTAAGTTATATTATCGAACTAGATTCATCCATTGTGTACTCGTAGCTAATGGTTTAAATATATCAATCCCAAATTTGGCATCACGAGTCAAATCGTTTGGTGTTTATGCGTTACACATAGAATAAGCACACTAGATCCGCTTAATAAATTTATTTTTCTTCAATTTGTATTGCAATAACATGCTTTCTTGCCATAAGTTTTTTAATCTTGATCTAAATCTTGTAATATAAATAAACATTGGGTAGGAAAATTAATATGTTAATAGAATCGGATTTTATTTTGTCTTATTATCCGGCTAAAAGACTTACGTAACCATGTTATTTGATGCATGTGGTTGCTCTTGGTTATCAAGAGGGAGTCTTTTGGTTCTACAATTGGGGAGACTCATTTGAGACCTCGAATCTTATATGATTTATTGCTTTCATATAAAGTATACCTCTACCTTTTTTTATATGTGCTTATATGTTTTTCATTGTGACTTGCAAAATATTAAATGTTAGATTCATGGAATCATTAAAACATATTTATACTTATATCGGAACTTGCTTAATGTTTCTTTTTAAACACACTTATAATTCCTTGTGACCGGCTATGTGTTACTTGTAAAAATTGTTTTTTTGGCAAAAATAATAGGAACATAAAATTATGAAACATGTTTTTATTATAAGCTAATTTTTTTACGAAATCATATTGTCACTCGAGTTGGGTTTACATACCGTAATGATGGCTGATAAATCATCCTCTCAACAACGTGATTTACAAAATATATTGACTTATAATGTTTAAATACAAAATTGTTTTGCACTTTACTAAGGATGGAACTTGCTACTACATTCGTGTACATAGTCAAGCTATCTAGGGTTTGAGTTATCTTTAATCTTCTCCCATGTCACATACATGTTTCGACATCTATGTGTTAATTATCCCAAGCACTTGTGCCTTCCGGCACATGAAGAGTAAGATATAGGCTTTGATCATTATTTAATGTTTTCCAGTGGTAAAATACAGCTAATCTAAAAAAGTTTAAAAAAGGTTTTATTAACTTGAGTTACAAGATGATTGCATGCATCTTTGTACAAATATATTTGCCATTCGTTTTTAATAAACTTATGTGAATTATTAAGTTTATGTCATCCAATGTATTAGCACTTGCAATTGGTTGTTATCAAATGGTCAAACCTAGGGTGAATTCCAACCCAAGGCAAATCTCATCATAGGTCAAATCTATGTCAATTTATGCAAGCTTTACATTGGTATGACTTTCAATCGAGTTCTTGGTCAAACCTTGAACCCGAGGCATAAGATGAGATGAATCATGCTCATGATCTAATTGTTCTAGAACAATTTTATTTGAGATGTCCATTGGTAATCGTAAGAGTTGTAAGGGCGTCCTATTCAAACACTCTATAACAATAGTTTCATGAATCATCTCATAATACTAAGAGGTGCACTTCTAATGCAATTAACCCTCGACTCTTACCTCTTGTCCCACTTGTTACTAGCTGGTCAGACCTCTTAATAATGAGTGGGAGGACAAGTTGATCTTAGTCTTATTAGTAATTAATCGGGTAGTTAATTCTATTAAGAAGTTAATTATAAAAAATACTAAATTAAACTTTCTATATTTTGATTAATTATGTTAGTGAAACATAATTCGTAAAGGATAGTTTGTTTTCTCATAAAAGACAAACATATTCTCTTTTTCTGGTAAGAAGAATGAGACTTACTCTTATCTCTTTTCATTGGTTGACTAGGATAAGATACAGCTATAATTGAATTATTATCGATTATATTTAAACTCACTTTTTTTATTTCATTACCCTATTTTGGTTCTAAAATCTTTGAAAGATAACATATTTTGTGTATCTAGAGTATAAACCGCTACCAAAATAAATAACATCTTGCACTTGTCACGATGTATGAGTTTAAACCGCAATGACTAAAGAAAGTTACTAACATATTTGTGGAGTATTTTTCTTAGACTCACATTATTCCTTATAAGTGTTAAATACCCTTATGGCTATGCAGATGATAAAAGAAGAATTGCATGTTAAAATTCAAGTTAATTAATGAGAGCATCAATGGCTAGTCCCTTATCCACATATGTAGAAATTCATATACTCTGGTCAATACCTAGTATATTGTTACTTATAGGAATATTAAGTAAACAGAAAAGTAAATAAATCGCTGTTTGTTTCTACTAGTGATGTAACACTTACAATGTTGACAAATCCAGTGGGAATTTTATGTTTCATTACTTAAAAGACATTCATGTACTGTTGTAATTTTCAGTGGGAGCTACAACCCTTATATCCTTGTTAGTTACCCATATTATTTCTACCTTGCTTTCAAATAAATAATTACTTTTCGAATTTGAACAACCGTAGTTTAGGGAAAAGTGCATTTTAATTTATAGATAACCCGTTGCCTTTCTGATGCTGCTTTCTAAAATGTTATCTATAGAATAATAATCCATGATTCCTTATTATATGTTATGGTATGAATTGTGATTGTAATATCTATGACACCATCATATTGTTTGCCAACATTAGATAATGTCAAGTACACAAGTGGGAGAAATCTTAAGTGTGTGCAAGGAACAACATATAACAATATGATTTTTGGTTCTTTTGATCAAAAGGTACGGAAGCTAATAAATTTACTAGGACTTAAACACACGTGATGTTTGTTGCCCTATTACATTTAAGTGTCGAGATATAATGTAAAGTTACTTCAACATTTGGAATACATGCTTTAGTCAAGTATAATTATGGTTTAATTATATGATCATAATTCTGAAGTATGTAATTAATTTGAAAATTACTGTTAAACTCAAGAGTTTGTGTTCATAAATACTTTAGTTAGTATATTTATATTTTCTTGCTAAAACCTAATTGTAAAGTCCTTGAATTAATCGATGAATCGTAACTTAAACTAAGTAGTAAAACTATTGTGTCTACTTGTTAAGACATGAACAATAAGGTCCTTAAATTATTTAAAGACTTCTAATGTATGCTTGTCATGTTCGGTTTCTTGAAAACACATGAACATAGAAGTCTTGTATTATTTAAGAAATATACATTATAGCATGCACTTGGTTTTTAAAACTTTATATTCAATTTGGTTCGACCAAATTAAAGAGTATTTGATCCAAAGAGAATTGAGTTATCTAATAAATTATGATGTAGTTTCACAATTCCTATACTTACAAAATATCACATTATTACGGTATGACTAGAGGTGGCAAATCTTGCCCGATATATAAATAATGGGCACTTTTTGGCACTAGTTGTAAAGTTAGGGGCACTTTTTACCCATCAATATCAAGTAATTGGCACTTTTTGGCACTAGTTGTAATCTAATGGACACCTTTTGGCACTAGTTGTAAACTAATGGGCACTTTTTGGCACTAGTTGTAAACTAATAGGCACTTTTGGCACTAGCTGTAAACTAATGGACATTTTCTAACACTAAGTTGTTAAGTTAGACGTTTTTACCCATTCATCATTATTTTTTCGTTTTTATCAGTAATTTTACGTTTTCGTCAGTAAACTTATGTTTTCGTCATTAAACTTACGTTTTCGTCAGTAAAGTTACGTTTTTGTCACTAACTTACGTTTTCGTCAGTAAATTTACGTTTTCGTCGGTAACGTTTTCGTAAATAAACTTACGTTTTCGTTAGTAACCTTACGTTTTTGTAAGTAAAATTACGTTTTCGTCAGTAATTTTACGTTTTCGTCAGTAAAATTACGTTTTCGTCAGTAAACTTACGTTTTCGTCAATAAACTTACGTTTTTTTTTGTCGGTAAACTTACGTTTTCGTCGGTAAAGTTACGTTTTCGCCGGTAAATTTATGTTTTCGTCGGTAAATTACGTTTTTGTCAGTAAACTTACGTTTTCGTCAACTAATTTACGATTTCGTCAAGAAACTTACGTTTCCGTCAGTATTTTTACGTTTTCGTTAGTAAACATACGTTATCGTCAATAAATTTATGTTTTCGCCAGTAAACTTACGTTATCATCAGTAAACTTACGTTTTCGTCAGTAAATTTATGTTTTCGTCAGTAAACTTAGGTTTTCGTCAGTAAACTTACGTTTTCGTCAGTTTTTTTACATTTTCCTCAGTAACTTAGGTTTTCATCAGTAAACTTCGGTATTTTTACGTTTTCATCAGTAAACTTACGTTTTCGTTAGTAAACTTACGTTTTAGTCAGTAAACTTACGTTTTCTCCAATACTTTCACATTTTCGTCAATAAACTTACATTTTCGTCAGTAAACTTACGTTTTCGTCAGTAAACTTACGTTGTTTTAGTAAACTTACGTTTTGCGTCAGTAAACTTACGTTTTTGTTAGTAAACTTACTTTTTAGTCAGTAAACTTACGTTTTCGTCAATTAATTTACGTTTTCGTCAGTAAATTTACGTTTTCGTCAGTAAATTTACATTTTCGTCAGTAAACTTACGTTTTTGTCAGTAAACTTACATTTTCGTCAAATAATTTTTTATTTCGTCAATTGATTTACGTTTTCGACAATTAATTTACGTAAATTTACTGACAAAAACGTAAATTTACTGACAAAAACGTAAATTTACTGAAAAAAACGTAAAAATACTGACGAAAACGTTAAAATACTGACGAGAACATAAAAATACTGAAGAAAACATAAGTTTACTGACGAAACCGTAAGTTTACGGATGAAAACGTAAGTTTACTGATGAAAATGTAAGTTTAGTGACAAAAACGTTAATTTACTGACGAAAACGTAAAAATACTGACGGAAACGTAAGTTTACTAACGAAAACGTAAATTTAGTGACGAAAACGTAAGTTTACTTACGAAAATGTAAGTTTACTAACAAAAGCGTAAAATTACTGACGAAAACGTAAGTTTATTGACGAAAACGTAAGTTTACTGACGAAAATGTAAGTTTACTGACGAAAACGTAAATTTACTGAAGAAAACGTAATTTTTCTGACGAAAACGTAAGTTTACTGACGAAAACATAAATTTACTGACAAAAACGTAGACTAAAACGTAAAAATACTGATGAAAACGTAAGTTTACTGACGAAAACGTAAATTTACAAATGAAAACGTAAGTTTACAGACGAAAACGTAAATTTATTGACGAAAACGTAAGTTTACTAACGAAAACGTAAGTTTAATGACGAAAACGTAAAAATACCGATGAAACGTAAGTTTACTGATGAAAACGTTAGTTTACTGACGAAAACGTAAATTTACTGACGAAAACGTAAATTTACTGATGAATGCGTAAAATTACTGATGAAAACGTAAAAAATGGACAAGAACATGAAAAGAATGATGAAAACGTGAAAATACTGACGAAAATGTCAAAAACAAGAAAAAACGTAAAAAGATGATGAAAACATAAAATATTAACAAAATAAACCAAGTTTGGTCTCAGATTATCATATCCTTTATTTTGCCCGTTTGCCCTATGCCCGTTTGTCCGGCGCCCATTTGCACGCGCCCGTTTAGCCTGAGCCCGTTTAGCCCGCGCCCGTTTAACCTAAAATTTAAAAATCGCCCGTTTAGCCCGTGCTCGTTTTAGCCTGTGCCCATTTTGCCCGGTGCCCGTGCCCGCCCTCCCGTTTTGCCACCTCTAGGTATGACTAATTTGTTGAAGCAAACTATATTCATATTGTTTGTTTTCTAAGAACTCAAATGATTCTGCCTCCAAATCAATCAAGGTTAGAAATTTGCGTGTGTCATGGATGCGCTCAATATAGTTTCAACCTAGAAGGTATTCAAGACATTATCTATTCACGGATTGAGATGAATCTCATTATGTCTTGATTAAAGTTCTAAAATTTGATAATATCCTATGAAGCATATTAGCAAGCTAAAGATGAGAACTGTAAAATGTATTTTGTTGTCTCATCTAAGAAACAATTTACTGTTGCTTAAATACTTAGTATTTAGAAAAGTATCTTTTCTTAAAAAAGTAAGTGAGAGTACGTATTCGTCTTGTTAATATCCAATAACAAAATATATAACCTTTTGAATTCACTTGTTGATGTCATACTAAAGTTAAACATGAAAATGTTGAACCAAAGTATAGTGTGACTCTCATTCATAAATCCACAAGGATGCTTCATCAATAGAGAGATATTTTATATCAAATGCTAAGGTTATATCTTAGATGGTCATAGTGAACCTATTGACTAATAAGATAAATTATCACATACTAAATCTGATAAGAAATCTTATAACTATGAATGACAAGATGCAGTCTTTAAATGGCAATCAAAGTTTTAAAGTTAATTTATCTTTTACCGAACAGTAAAATGTATGGTTATAATGATTTTCGTTTGAAGAAAGGCTCATAAGGACAAAACTGTATACATAATAATGTCTGACTGATGACAATAGTTTTTAATCTTACTCAAGCAATTGACTATGATTAAATCTACTTTCTACATGCGTTAATAATATAAAGATGATTAATTGTCATACTGATTCTCATGAATATGAAATATGAAAATTAAAGGTTCGTAATTCCTTTCTTAATGGTTACTTTTTGCGAGGACGGTGTGTAATCAAAAGGTTATGAGTTTAAAAGAATCTTTATAAAGTATACAAGATAAAGGAATATAAGTGTGGATTAGACCATGCATCTAGGAGCCAAAATATTAAGTTTAAATCACAATATGGTTTCTAATTAAATTAAGATAAATCCTGAATACACGTGACATCAAGTGGGAGTACTAAGTTTGTTTCCTTAAACTTCATATGTTGTATAACGTATTGAAATCATCCTAAGATAGATATTAGTACTTTGGCTTGAAATATTCAATCTAGAGTTTAAGGAATAAACAAATGATCTTGGAATAAATGTTTAATGAAATAAACATATGTAGAAATTAAGTCTAACACAATGCAATACATCACTGAAGCAAGTCATAAATGATGTATTTCGCTTGAGACAATTTAATGCATAGATGGAAACCTTTTAATGAAGGATTCACCACGTATATATATTGTGTACGAGACTAGTTGTTACTTCTGCACAAGAGCTAGATAACCTAACAACAACAATATCTAATCGAGAGTGTTTAGATGACTGATATCAACAATATCTAATTGAGAGTATTTAGATGACTGTTAAAACAAGCGTTTAGAAATTATATAAGGCATAGTGTTGTTTGTGTACACTAATGCTAGATGATACTCGATCCTAGTTAAGTAGGATTTCAAAATTTATGATAAATCTGCGAATTAAATATGCTCTGCTAAGAACATTGTTGTAACACCCCATTTTTTAGGATAGGATGCTACAGTAAATTATGGCGTGTCATCAAAGCATGCAAGGTAAATGTCTAAACATTCATGACCATAAATAGAAATACCGGAATCAAACATCGGTAGTCTAGTAACTCACTCACAAGCAATATTAAGTACTGCAAATGGAAAGGACTAAACAATGTCCAAAAGAAGTAAAGTATGATAAAGTAGGAATAAATGCATAAGGTAGAATAGGCCGGATAGCTTCCAATCTGAATGCACATACTCTGGAGTTCCTACTTGCGTCCTTGGGTACCTGCCGTTTGGGAACATGGAAAAGTAGACGGCTGAGCATAACGCTCAGTGACAGATATACAATAAAGCATGGAAAACATAGAATATGGAAGCATATAAAGAATGTAAAGCATGAATGGCAGTGGAAATGAATAAGTCCTGGAAAACCTAGTTGTTTATCATGTTAACTGATTTTAGTTCTGAAAACATAGCTTATGTTACTTATGAAAATCTGTATTAGTTAATGTACCATAATAGCCAATATAGGTCATGAGGTCAAAAACGTGCATGAATACTTGGAGGGGTGACCTCGTCATGCAAATTAGAGGGGATGCCTCTAATTAACTGGTAAGTGGGTAGGAGGGATCAGCTCCTTGTGAAGGATGCAAGGCACACACCACATTCACCATGAAATCCTGACTGAAACATGTAACTAGGATGCACCCATACGCCCCCACATGATAATATAATAAATATAATGGCCGAATAACTGAAAAGGGACGCCACGAGCTATCACTCCGTCGTGGTGAAGTCATAACACTAGTTCCTCTAGTCTTATGGTTATGGTACCTCCATAACTAGGTGAAACTGGTCATGCATGTATATGGCTAAGGTAACTAATAAACATAAGCATTTAATCTATAACTACTGGGGAAAACAGTTGGCTACATACGGGAAATCCTAATGAAGGAAGAGATTGTCCTTACTGAAAGACGGGAAATCCGTACCTTATGTCCAGTAGAAGCTAACGGAAACGATGAAGACTAATCCGCCTCGACGGATAACACTACATAAAAATATGGACGTGTATGAGTTGTCTGAATTACATGTGTTTTACTGGTTCCATGTATTATTAGCTTGTTATACGTATTCTATCATGTCTTACTGTTTACTGTGTTAATTGTAGTTATTATGATGTTCGGTTGAGTATTATTCATGTATTAGTATATTATAATACTTGTATTGTAATACTAAGTAACTTTCTAAAAATAGCAGGTTTCTATAAATAGTAAGTTTCTAAAAATAGAAAGTTTCCAAAACAGTAAGTTTCCAAAATTAGAAATAAGCTGGATTATAAATAATAATTAAAGTTTAATTAGCACAATACAAGTCTTGGTTATAGCTTATTAATTAAATAACTGGTTAATTAATTAAACTATACGTTATATGATTTTAATTAAAAATACATGTTTTAATTAAATAACTAAGTGAAAATACCTTAGGTTATGCATGAAAAATTAATTTAATAAATTAATTAACCTAAAGTTTAATATAACATGACTTATAAAAATAGTTTTCATGAAAAACCTAAATCCCGAGCCCGTGTTTTAAATAAGCCGAACCAAATAAGCCATACAAAAGTCCCACCGAGACCATGGAGGGGTCTCGGTTGACACTACTTAAACTAACAAACATGTACAACATACCCCGACTTAGTGTCGGGTTTTCTTTGGTCTCGGGTCCGAACAACAAAACCAACCGAGCCCCTTTAAGGTCTCGGTGGTGCCTCGGTGCACACAACCGAACAAACAAACACACCCCGACCCTAGGTTGGGGGTTTCTTGTTGCGCCGAGCCAAACCACAACAAGCCGAGCCCCTTGGGGGTCTCAATGGTGGTGAAGAAAAGCAAGCCGAGCCCCATATGGGGTCTCGGTGTCTCGGCCGAACCACACCCACACCAAACCAAACTCGAAAACATGATTTAATTAACCTATTACATGTTTTATTCTTGTTCTTGATGATTAATTAAGTTATGACATCAAATCAAAGAAATTAAATAAAAAGGAAAAGGGTTTGATTTATATCGAATGCGTGAAAAGAAAAAGGGAGTGATCACGAACACAAAACCAATAGAAAAAATCGTTTGAATCTTCCTTGTGGTTGTATACGGCCGGGGACAATGGTGAGACAAGGAGGCAAGGAAAACTTTTCTGAAAACCTAAAAATAATGAAAAAGGATTTCTCCTGATGTTTTATTAAAAGTGTGATATGGGCCAAAAGCCCAATTTTCCTCCTTTCTCTTGCCTTGGCCGCGGCATGTGGGGCCCACTAAGGGTAACCTGAAGTTTTTCATGTGTTAAATAATTAGTCGTATATGCTCGTGATTTTGGTATTCGTGATCGTGTCACATTTATAATATTCATGATTGTTCATTAATTATTGTCGTGACACGTGTATTATTATTATAAATGGAAAGTTTAAATTTTATCGTGTTTTCGTAAGTTACTGTTCACGTGTACTGTTCATAGGTTTTTAATGCGGGTTTTACAACTCTTCCCCTCTAAAAGAACAATTCTTCCTCGAATTGGAGAAACATAAACTGAAAGAAAACATACCCGAATTAGAACTGGAAATGAGGGTAAGAAGTCCGTATAGACTCCTCCGTCTCCCAAGTGGCTTCCCGCTCAGGATGATCCCTCCAGAGGTCGTCTTCCTTCGCATGACATGATCTTGTCGCTCAAGAACTCTCTCGGGTTCTTCGACGTATGAAAGATCCTCTCGAATCAGATCAAGTGGATACTGGACAACATGAACTGGATGATAGTTGTATCCTCTGAGTAAGGACACATAGAACACGTTGTGAACGTGTGATAGCTGAGGCGGTAACGCTAAATGGTATGACACTTCACCAACGCGTTCTATGATGTCGAACGGTCCGATGAAGCGAGGACTGAGCGTCCCTCTGATTCCAAAACGTCTAACTCCTCGTGCAAGTGATACCTTGAGGAAAACGTGATCACCTACGTTGAAAGATACATCTCTATGATGTTTATTAGCATAGCTCTTCTGACGAGCACGAGCTTCCTGAAGCTTTGCCTTGGCGACAGCGACCTTCTCATTGGTCACCTCAATCATCTCTGTACCCTCAAGAAGTTGTTCGCCCACCTGATCCCAGCAGATTGGGGCGCGACTGTGACAACCCTGGTTTTAAGGTTCGTCAGTTAGTTTTATTTTGTGCTAGTTACGTGTCTTTACGTGTTTATGTGCTTATTGGTGTGTATAGATTGTGGTTTGGATATCGTTTTCGGTACGGGGTACCTTGTGAGTGAAACGATGTGTGATGATTTCATGTTCATGAGTTCACATGGTAGTGACTATGAAGTGAGATGGTGTTATTTAGTGGTTTTACGTATACGTATATGTATTATAGAAAATCGTATTTTTACGATTTACGGTTTAGCATTTGGAGGTCTCGGATGAGGTAATTAGTCATATGGATATTTTTTGGGATGGTTTTAAGTCATTTAGTACTTAGTTATAAAGTTTATTTCAAAATTTGAGAGTTTTTATAAAAGTGTATATTTTACGTCTTTTACGGTAAAACGCGTAAATTTGACTAGTTTTACGGTTTTGTGGTTTTGGAGCTTTAGGAGCTGAAATAAATTAAGGAAAATTAAATTAATATTAATAACATAATATTAAATAATAAAAATAAAAAAAAACGAATTTAGGGGTGTTTGGGTCGGTTTAGACGCACCAAAGAAGAAAGAAAGAAGCGAAAAGCCCAAAACAGGCCCAATGGACTTGTAATGGGATTAGGGGGCCTTTAGGACTTAACCAAACCCAACTCATAACCATAATAATCAGGTTTTTAACCTCCATAACATCTCCTAGCCGAAATTCATCAATGGTGGCCAATTAGGGTTCTTCAAAAATTAGGTTTTCTTCATCTTCTAGTAATTCAAAGGTAAAACCTTCTTAACCCTTTTCAATTTAATTATTTTAATGATGTCTTAATCATCTTATGATGGATTTAGGTTAGGGTTTAATTAAAAACAGTATATTAATCATATTATAATGATTAAATAAATTAGGGCTTGTAATTAAAGGGATTAGGGTTAATTAATGAGGTTGATTTTGTTAAACCCGTTTTTAAAAACTGGGCAGAATTTTGAGTCAATTGTTTTGACCATATTGGGAGTTCTACACACTCTTATTTTGCGATCCACATATCCCTGAAAAGGTAATTGAAGTGGCTTTCTAATGCAAGAAACTAGAACTAAATTGGAGGTCGGGAAGTGGGTCAAAAACAGGTTACAACAGTCGGAGGTCAATAAAGTTTTGAAGTCAGCCTGTTTTCTTTTTAAGTTTTGGGTTGTTTGGGGAACTTAGGGTTGCATTGGGATCTTCTCACGAACATGAGAGATGGTTTATATATTGTAGCAAGTATCTGCACTTGGGCTAAGGTTGTGGTTTAGGGTAAGACCCTCTAATGGTAACAAACTTTTCATACGTTTAAAATCAGTTAATTCTGGATAGGTAGCAATATATATACATATATCGGGGCCTTAACAGTAGCTTTAAGGTTAGGGCAAGTGGGAGGTTTTAGCTAACATATGTAAAAGTATGAATATTCCTTTTACAGAAACCATGGGTATGTTTAAGTGGACGTTTGACTTAAAGTTTTGAGACCTGAAAACTGGGACTGTTTTGTGTAAAATATGAACGGGATAGTTATTAAACTTAACCAAGTTAAGGACTTGTTAAGGAAGGGTAATGGGGTGATTAGAGCTTATCAATGAGGTATTTATATGGGAATAGGCTAGATGTCCATCATAGGTTGATGAGCCATCTTAGTGATTGGTTCATGTATTGATTGCGTGTTTTTGGTTTGTTAGCTTGTTGCTAGTGCGAGGACTTGTGTAGAAGCAATCAGGTGAGTTTCATAGTCCCATGTTTACTATTGATTTTGACTTCCAGATGGGATGGAAGAGACACTGTGTTGAGTTATTTATAAATTGATGCTGTGAATGTTTTTAAGGTTTGAGATGGACTTGTGTGTACATTATGTGATTAACTGCTATGTGATTCTTGATTGTGTATGATTTGGATCGGGGGACATGTGCCGTCTCAGTTATTGTGGTTTGACAAGGTAGGGGCCTTGGGATAGGTACATAGCGTGATCGTCTATGGGACCAATGGAAAATGACAATGTAGTGGCCTTGGGATAGCTACATAGGTGTATGGGCGCCTATGGTACCATGGTTGTTGGTAAGGCGTGATGCCTTGGTAATTGTGGTTGTTGGTAAGGCGTGATGCCTTGGTAACTGTGGTTGTTGGTAAGGCGTGATGCCTTGGAAATGTGATGATTGATTTATCTTGAATGCTAGTTGTTAATGCATACTTGTAACACATTGTCCATATGTTATTGTGTTGATGGTTGTTATTCACAGCTTGTAACTGATTTAGCGTTGGAGTCTAAACCTATGACTCTCACCAACTTTATGTTGACGTGTTTTAGTGTCTCTTTCAGGTGTGAATGTGTTTAAGCTTGAGGATAGAAGTGGCTAGACTTGGATGCCTTAGGATTGCATATAGAAGGAGATCCCCGTTCCTTCTTAGTTTACCTTTATGTTTTTTTTATAAGTGATACATGTTGGCACCTATATGTTTGTTTTGTTTGTGTTATTTGTTTGTCTTGGGTAAGAGGTAGGACTGTTACCTACTTACTTAGACTCCTGCATTGTTGAGATATTGTCATGACATTCGTGTCACCATTTTTATGACATTTCTTATATCATTTAGTTAACTCTATAGACACGCTATTGTTGTGATGATATCCATACGTCGTGCCCCATATTCCGCCATGGTGGCGTGTGACAGAATGGTATCAGGTCCAATGGTTATAGAGAATTAGGTTGCCTAGTCGCGTAGCCTAGTCTATAGCTTAAGGGTTCCTGCATATAGGCGTCATAGGAGTATGTGTGCATTTTATATTAATTGATGTGTTTGGATGTTATTTATTGTGATGTTTTGACTAGTATGGATTGAACCGTAGTATGTTCATACTTAGTCACATGTTATTTTCTTTTCGAGTTTGTGACTAGTGCGGGTTAAACCATAATCGTCCACGCTAGTCACTGTTGTATTTTGCTTAAATTGTACGTTATAGTACATAATTTAGTACAAGGTAGTTTCTATCTTATATCGAGTTATCTTACATACCTGAGGTATGTTTTTTTTCTTTTGATGTTTAAGTCATGTTCCCTAAGAATCGTGTGGTGGTTCGAGTTACTAGGAGTAGGTGGATAGGAAGGGTTTTAAGTTGTTTCCACTCTTACGGGCAACATGACTTATAACTGATTATGTTTTCGTTTTGGATTTAGTCTAGGCTGTTTTAGCTAGACTATGGATTTCTGTATTCCAAGAGTTTATTATGTTATTTTTATAGATGGAGTTTTGGACCTTATTGGTTATGTGGTTATGAGCTTATGTGAGTAGATAGATTTATGTGTTATATGTTGTATTGAGTCTTATAAGTGTCATCATAGGAGGGAGTGCATTGGGGAAAGGATAATTGTATAAGTATGGTGGACAACATAGTTATACAAGTACCACAACTTCAATGGGTTCTCAAGTATGATTGCATCAAAGAGGGTTAATACATGCTTGTATATGATGAGATGTAGAATTTGGGTATACGTATATATATATGGGTTTATGTAACGGCTGCCTACGATATGGCTATATTATTAGTGTATTATATGTTTTGAGTTATAGTCATGTTGTGTGATGATGAGGTCACACGATATGGGTTGGTTTTGGTATTGGGTTTTGTGCCTTGTTGTGGCATGGTGAGATGGTGAGAAGGTGATTACTCGTATGGAAAAAACGAGCGTATAAAGTGATCGATTGACTTGACATGTATGATAACGAGTATGTTTGGGAGATTCGATAGGTTTACATACGCGGATGTATATATACTAACAGATGTTATGTTATGATTTACGGTCGTTCAGTAGTTATTATAACTTGAACGTACCTAGTACTCTCTTGTGTTTAAACAATTTATTAGTGCTCGAGTTTGGTGGAGTCTCAACGACGTTTTGAATTTTTTTTTATTTTTTTTAAGTGTGTCTTGTAGCGTATTCTTTGAGTTTCGTATTTCACGTGTACGTTTTATAATGGTGTTCTTGGTTTTAAGTCTATTGAAATAACTTGGGATTTCTTTTGAGATAATGAAATCTTTTGTGTTGGGTCTTGCATTTCTTTTGGGTCGGTATATATTGAGAAAAAGGGGGACTTGAAAATTTATTATAGGGTTAGATAGTTGGTTGTATTCGGTAAAATAAGGGTAAGGTGTTGGAGTCGTGTTTGAAACAAGATGTAACGTAAGATTTCTTTTAATCAACACTTATTTATTTCAAATTTTAAAAAACTTTCTTTGAAATAAAGCGAAGTAAAAATTTCTTTCTACATACATAGTTTATATAATTGAGTTTGACCGATTTATGTCATTTTTAATTATTTATACAAGGTTAAATTGAGTTTATGAAGATTTCACATACAATCATATCTGTCATTTAAAAGGATTGCATTAATCACTAAGTTTATTCTTTAGTTTTTAAAACAACTAGTATAAAATTGTTTTGGTCATAACTTGTTCGTTTTTAGAGCTTTTTGAGTGATTCAAAAGCCAAAATTTATGTACTCGGAACGTACTTTTCAAATATTCAGAATGTATAGTCATGGGAGGTCAGTATCTTGGCCGGAATTATTGTACAAGTGTCGGGTTAAAGGTTGAGTTTGAATAGTAGTTTATTTTTATGATTTGGGATGCACGGGATACCTAGTTTTTGAGTTGAGTTTTGAGTTCGTCAAGAGGGTTGTTTGTAGATTGTTTGAGTCACATAGATGTAGGAGGTAATAATAAATAGATAAAAAAAAGGATATATATTCTTTTGGAAAGGTCGGTCTTTTGCACGGTTTAAATAATATGTCGCGGGGCGTAATATTTTTTGGTTGCTATTAGGTGTTTCTTGGATTATTTTTCGTTGTCATGGGTCATTTTGAATTGATACACGTTTTGGGTTTGAGTTTTCTTTTGAGTCTCGTGGTTTTTGACTTGTTTTAACTGGTGCACGTGAAATGTCGTTAGTTATCCGTGGGTTGATTCGTTGATCGTATCTGATGGATTCAGGATGTAGTTTTGGTTTTGTATTGTTCGGGAGCGTTGAGGTAGTCATATGAAAGACTTGGTCGCGCCTACACGCTTAAGTAGGTGACCATGAGAGAACGGTCAGAATACCCTTAGTGGGGAGGAAAGAGGTTCGTAGATGAACTAATGTGGTCATGAGGTCTAATAGGAGTGCCAAGGGAGATGAATAGAGATTTGTGAAATGTATAGATATTAGCACAAGTAACGCGCCATAGAGAGTGTTGGAAGGGGATATTGTTCGTAAGGCATGTATGTTCTCTAAAAAAACTTCCTGAAAGTTAGTAGGTTTGCCTATTATTTTGAGGTAGAACCATAAATAGAGCAAGTAGGAGAAGTGACAGGAGTTGTAGTTAGTGCCTTTCCAAGGCAAATTGTTGATGGAATGATTTAAAAACAAGAGTTGTTAGAAAATGCAACGAATGCAAGGTAAAAGTTGAGTTGCTTAGTAGTAGATTGGATGTGGAAAGTGGTTGAGTGGTCTGATGAGAGGAAGCATTGGTCTTTTAAAATGCGTACAGAATTTTGCAAGTAGAACGAGGTAAGAATTTATTCGTATTGCAGCTAAAGAGAGGGTGCAAGGAGGACATAGTTGAAATTGCTAAGGATGTTGTATGAACGCTTTGGGTTTACGGTTATGCATTTGGCTTCGCCAAAGCACTAGCGGATTACATGGAGTCAATGAAGCGAGTGTGCCTGAACGTATATAAATGAGTGGTCATCGGGAGTATCAACGACATCTTGATCTACTCAAAGTCTAAGAAGGAGAGTGAGGCGAAGTATGTGTTGGTTTTGAAGTGGAATTATACGGGAGATTTTCAAGTGTGAGTTTTAGTATTAAGTCTACCATGATGAGTAGTTAGAGATGATGGCATATCATGGAACCAGCAAGGGGCGAAGTGAAGAAGGATGAGGAAGCATTTTGGAGGCTGAAGAGGTGGATTGGATAATGAGCCGATATTGGCATTATCGGAAGGACTGGATGAATTCGCGAAGCATGACGATACGTGGAGCAAGGATTTGGACGCGTACGAGGACGACAAAGAAAGGTGATCGCTTATACGTTGCAGGAACTGAAGATTTGGAAGAACTGGATAGACTTAGTTAGTGGAGCTGGGCTGTTATATCTACCTAGAATGCTAGAGGCATTTTGGTGTACGAGACGTGGAGAATGATCTATACGGATCATGAACGTCACCAACACATATTCAATCATCTTGATTGAACATTTTTCAAAAGTGATTGGTGGAGTTAATTGACGAAAGAAAAATTGCAAGGCCAAGTACCATCTGGGAAAGGCAAGCATGATTGATAAGACATGGAATAAGAAAAATGAAGTGAAGCTGAGACGAACTTGAACTATAGGGATGACGTATTAGGGTGGTTTGGATGAAGGATGTAGGTTACACAAGTTGAGTTGTCTAAAGCAGTGAACGCGTCCACATTTATGTTGCGTGGCTTGGACAATCATGTGGAGAAAAAGAGACGTAGACTATACTTCCTACATAGATAGGAGTAGCTTAGAAAGGGGGATGTAAGGACGAAATTGGGGAAGGTGATGAGAGTTGGGTGATAGTCGATAGACTGGCTAATTCATCTCATATTTCAAGAGGAATGAGAAGTCGCGTAGTTGAGAAGTTGGAAGGATTGCGTACTAATGTGATGGAATAGAGGGTGCTGCGTAAAAGTTAGCCTAATATGTATGGAATGCCTTATGAAGGGTTATGGCAAGGGAAGAAACGATGGGAAGCATCACATCGTGATGTATGGTATGAGTTGAGGAAAAGAAGGAAGTGTGTATAGGAGCGAAGCAAGAATAAAATAGGTCGAGATTGGAAAAGGAAATGGCACTGATCTATACTGATTGTTTGGGAGGATTAGTATCGATAATCGAATGGATGAGGAGTTATAGGTGTGATATGCCATAGGGACGAAGGGATTGGTCTAACTGAGATAACCACCCTTTTGAGGATGTGTATAGATCGTAGGTTGATTTGGACTGGAAGAACTAATGGGTATGTGAAAGACCGTCATAGGTCCCTTTGCAAGGAAATTGGAAATTTTAAGTAGTTTGGGGTACGGACTAAAGGGAGTTTCACCCATAGTAACGGGTGGTATGTTTTGGTAAAATGGAAGAGCTGGTGTAGAGTTTTGTAGGTCCATTTATGATCTCTGGAAAGATCGGACCAGTAGCTTATGAGCGTAGAATTACCTGGGGGAAACGAGTGGTATACATGTTATATTTCGTATATTAAGATTGGTAAAGGTTGTTTGAGAATGCAGTTTGCATGTACGGTTATTCGGGACTTGTGTCAATAAGAGTCTTTGTTTTATCAAAGATCATTTGTGAGATTTAATGACTATGAGGTCAAGAGTTTGGCAATGAGTTTAATTATTTTTGGTTTGTATATGTGGTATTTTGAAACTTGAACTAAAGTTCACGTGGAAATGAGGGGAGTTCGTTTAGAACAAGTATCCTCATGTGATTTGTTGTTTGTGTGTTTGATCCTAAGGAGTAAATCTCGGGACGAGATTTCTATTAGGAGGGAGTGATGTGACAACCCTGGTTTTGAGGTTCGTCACTTAGTTTTATTTTGTGCTAGTTACGTGTCTTTACGTGTTTATGTGCTTATTGGTGTGTATAGATTGTGGTTTGGATATCGTTTTCGGTACGGGGTACCTTGTGAGTGAAACGATGTGTGATGATTTCATGTTCATGAGTTCACATGGTAGTGACTATGAAGTGAGATGGTGTTATTTAGTGGTTTTACGTATACGTATATGTATTATAGAAAATCGTATTTTTACGATTTACGGTTTAGCATTTGGAGGTCTCGGATGAGGTAATTAGTCATATGGATATTTTTTGGGATGGTTTTAAGTCATTTAGGACTTAGTTATAAAGTTTATTTCAAAATTTGAGAGTTTTTATAAAAGTGTATATTTTACGTCTTTTACGGTAAAACGCGTAAATTTGACTAGTTTTACGGTTTTGTGGTTTTGGAAGCTTTAGGAGCTGAAATAAATTAAGGAAAATTAAAGTAATATTAATAACATAATATTAAATAATAAAAAAAACGAATTTAGGGGTGTTTGGGTCGGTTTAGACGCACCAAAGAAGAAAGAAAGAAGGGAAAAGCCTAAAACAGGCCCAATGGACTTGTAATGGGATTAGGGGGCCTTTAGGACTTAACCAAACCCAACTCATAACCATAATAATCAGGTTTTTAACCTCCATAACATCTCCTAGCCGAAATTCATCAATGGTGGCCAATTAGGGTTCTTCAAAAATTAGGTTTTCTTCATCTTCTAGTAATTCAAAGGTAAAACCTTCTTAACCCTTTTCAATTTAATTATTTTAATGATGTCTTAATCATCTTATGATGGATTTAGGTTAGGGTTTAATTAAAAACAGTATATTAATCATATTATAATGATTAAATAAATTAGGGCTTGTAATTAGAGGGATTAGGGTTAATTAATGATGTTGATTTTGTTAAACCCGTTTTTAAAAACTGGGCAGAATTTTGAGTCAATTGTTTTGATCATATTGGGAGTTCTACAAACTCTTACTTTGCGATCCACATATCCTGAAAAGGTAATTGAAGTGGATTTCTAATGCAAGAAACTAGAACTAAATTGGAGGTCGGGAAGTGGGTCAAAAATAGGTTACAACAGTCGGAGGTCAATAATGTTTTGAAGTCAGCCTGTTTTCTTTTTAAGTTTTGGGTTGTTTGGGGAACTTAGGGTTGCATTGGGATTTTATCACGAACATGAGAGATGTTTTATATATTGTAGCAAGTATCTGCACTTGGGCTAAGGTTGTGGTTTAGGGTAAGACCCTCTAATGGTAACAAACTTTTCATACGTTTAAAATCAGTGAATTCTGGATAGGTAGCAATATATATACATATATCGGGGCCTTAACAGTAGCTTTAAGCTTAGGGCAAGTGGGAGGTTTTAGATAACATATGTAAAAGTATGAATATTCCTTTTACAGAAACCATGGGTATGTTTAAGTGGACGTTTGACTTAAAGTTTTGAGACCTAAAAACTGGGACTGTTTTGTGTAAAATATGAACGGGATAGTTATTAAACTTAACCAAGTTAAGGACTTGTTAAGGAAGGGTAATAGGGTGATTAGAGATTATCAATGAGGTATTTATATGGGAATAGGCTATATGTCCATCATAGGTTGATGAGCCATCTTAGTGATTGGTTCATGTATTGATTGCGTGTTTTTGGTTTGTTAGCTTGTTGCTAGTGCGAGGACTTGTGTAGAAGCAATCAGGTGAGTTTCATAGTCCCATGTTTACTATTGATTTTGACTTCCAGATGGGATGGAAGAGACACTGTGTTGAGTTATTTATAAATTGATGCTGTGAATGTTTTTAAGGTTTGAGATGGACTTGTGTGTACATTATGTGATTAACTGCTATGTGATTCTTGATTGTGTATGATTTGGATCGGGGGACACGTACCGTCTCAGTTATTGTGGTTTGACAAGGTAGGGGCCTTGGGATAGGTACATAGCGTGATCGTCTATGGGACCAATGGAAAATGACAAGGTAGTGGCCTTGGGATAGGTACATAGGTGTATGGGCGCCTATGGTACCATGGTTGTTGGTAAGGCGTGATGCCTTGGTAATTGTGGTTGTTGGTAAGGCGTGATGCCTTGGTAATTGTGGTTGTTGGTAAGGCGTGATGCCTTGGAAATGTGATGATTGGTTTATCTTGAATGCTAGTTGTTAATGCATACTTGTAACACATTGTCCATATGTTATTGTGTTGATGGTTGTTATTCACAGCTTGTAACTGATTTAGCGTTATAGTCTAAACCTATGACTCTCACCAACTTTATGTTGACGTGTTTTAGTGTCTCTTTCAGGTGTGAATGTGTTTAAGCTTGAGGATAGAAGTGGCTAGACTTGGATGCCTTAGGATTGCATATAGAAGGAGATCCCCGTTCCTTCTTAGTTTACCTTTATGTTATTTTTGATAAGTGATACATGTTGGCACCTATATGTTTGTTTTGTTTGTGTTATTTGTTTGTCTTGGGTAAGAGGTAGGACTGTTACCTACTTACTTAGACTCCTGCATTGTTGAGATATTGTCATGACATTCGTGTCACCATTTTTATGACATTTCTTAAATCATTTAGTTTACTCTATAGACACGCTATTGTTGTGATGATATCCATACGTCGTGCCCCATATTCCGCCATGGTGGGGTGTGACAGCGACACTTTCTACCATAAAACATCTCGAAGGGAGCACACTTGATGCTAGCGTGCCAGCTGTTGTTGTATGCGAATTCTACTAGGAATATATAGTCATCCCAGCTTCCTGACCACTCTAGAGCACACGATCACAGCATGTCCTCCAATGTCTGAATGGTACGTTCCGACTGTCCGTCGGTCTGAGGATGAAAGGCAGTGTTGAGCTTAAGTCTGGTGCCCCAAGCTTTCTGCAGACTCTGCTAGAAACGTGATGTGAAACGGGGATCTCTGTCAGAGATTATTTCTGACGGAGTACCATGAAGTGTCATGATATCCCTCTGGAATGTGTTTGCTAATTTGCTGACCGGATGCTCCTTGCGAATCGGTAGAAAATGGGCAGATTTAGTCAACCTATCCACAATGACCCAGATAACGTCGTTCTTCTTCTGAGTAACCGGAAGACCAGTATCAAAATCCATGGAGATTTTGTCCCACTTCCATACTGGAATATCTAATGGTTGTAGTAAACCACTAGCTCGCTGATGTTCGATCTTCACCTGCTGGCAGATCATACACTTAGAAACGAAGGTGGCAACATCCTGCTTCATACCACTCCACCAAAAGTGTTGCTTGATGTCGTGGTACATCTTGGTAGAACCAGGATGTATGGTAAATGGAGAACTGTGAGCTTCAGTCAACATAGCTTCCCTGAGAGTACAGTCATCAGGAACTACTAGTCTAGTGCCCTGCCATAAGATATCGTCATCGTCAACACGAAACTCTGTCCGCTGATCAAGGTTCTGAATGATAGCCCAAATCTCACCGTCATCCTTCTGAGCTTCCTTGATCCTAGAATGTAAGTCTGGTTCCACTCTAAGATTAGCTTAGTAACCATGCAGTCCTCGTACACAAAACTCAATATCAGTCATCTCTAGGTCACGAATGATCTCCTTTGCAATCCAAATGCCAACAATCATACCCGACCTTCTGCTTAGAGCATCTGCCACTACATTCGCCTTACCAGGATGGTACTGAATGTTGGTGTCGTAATCCTTCAATAGCTCTAACCATCTCCTCTGTCTCATGTTCAGTTCCTTCTGGGTGAAGATGTACTTGAGACTCTTGTGGTCGGTGAATATGTCACATGATTCACCATACAAATAATGTCTCCAGATCTTCAACACGAAAACAACTGCTGCAAGTTCTAATCGTGAGTAGGATAGTTTTCTTCATAAGGTTTCATCTGTCGTGATGCGTATGCATTAACCTTCCCATGTTGCATGAGAACGCAGCCTAAACCTTTTCCTGAGGCGTCACTATATATCTGAAATCCACCTGAGCCAGATGGGAGAGTAAGAATAGGTGTCGTCACTAACTTCTGCTTCAGATCTTCAAAGCTCTTCTCTCGCTCATCCGTCCAGACGAATTTCTCTTCTTTCCTCATTAGCTTAGTCAAAGGTAAGGCTAACCGTGAAAAGTTCTCTACAAACCTGCGGTAGTAGCCAGCTAAACCCAGAAAACTTCTAACTTTTGTTGCAGATGTAGGTCTCGGCCATTTAGTGATAGCTTCAACCATGGTGATCCCCTCTGCAGATACAATATGGCCCAGAAATGCCACCTTGGTTAACCAGAACTCACACTTAGAGAACTTGGCGTACAGCTGCTTCTGACGAAGAATCTGTAAGACTGTACGAAGGTGTTCCTCATGTTCCTCCTTGGATTTGGAGAATATCAAGATGTCATCAATTAACACGATAACGAACTTGTCAAGAAACTCATGGAAGACACGGTTCATCAAATCCTTGAAGACATCTGGAGCATTAGTGAGTCCAAATGGCATGACTACAAACTCGTAGTGCCCATAACGTGTACGGAAAGCAGTCTTGGAGATGTCTTGCTCTTTAACCCGTAACTTATGGTAGCCGAACCTCAGATCAATCTTAGAGAAATACTTGGCACCCTGAAGTTGATCGAATAGGTCGTCAATACGCGGCAAAGGGTAACGATTCCTGATCGTGATCTTGTTCAGCTCACGATAGTCTATACATAAACGCATGATGCCGTCTTTCTTCTTCACGAACAGTACTGGTGCGCCCCATGGCGATGCACTGGGACGGATGAAACCTCGTTCCAGAAGTTCCTGCAGCTGATCTTTTAGTTCCTTAAGCTCTATAGGAGCCATACGGTAAGGAACTTTGGAAATCGGCTCCGCACCTGGTATGAGCTCGATTCCAAACTCGACTTCACGAACAGGTGGTATGCACGGAAGTTCATCTGGAAATACGTCAGGAAACTCTGATACAATAGGCTGATCTTGGAGCGATGGAGACTCGGCAGTAATGTCATGAATATTGGCTATGAAGCCCTGACAGTCGTGTGATAGCGATGCACGCGCCTCCATGGATGAAATAATATGTACTGACCTCCCTGGCAGAAAACCATGGTGTATGTACTCTGGAGATTTAACATCACCGAAGATAACCCGATAAGTGTGACAGTCAATCGTAGCCTGGTGTTTGGATAACCAGTCCATGCCCAAAATCAAGTCAAAATCGCACATGTCCAAAGGAAGTGCGTCAACTCTGCGGATCTTGTCATCAAATTCTTGGGGAAGATCTCTGTACACCTGAGTGATTCGTACAGAGTCCCTAAGTGGCGTGGAAATGCATAAGGCATTATCAAATGGCATCGGGGAAATCCTAACACGTACAACAAAAGTAGTGGACACGACTGAATGCGTCGCTCCGGTATCAAATAGAACACGTGCTGCCAAACCATTCATAAAGAGATTTCCGATGATGGTACCTGAAGTCTTATTCGCCTGATCTCTAGTAGTAGTGAACACACGACCAGAAGTAGGAGGTAGCTTGGTGTCGGCGTGTCCAGAGGTGCCTTCTATCTCACCCTGGCGACAGTCCTTCTACTGATGGCCTTGTTGGCCACACTTGAAACAACCACCAGTACCTCGGCGGTAAATACCAGAGTGTCTGCGTGAACAAGTAGGACAGACAGGATGCGTGAATCCTCCAGCAGGCGTCCTAGTTAGCTGAGAGCCTGTTTAAGGATTACATGCATGAGACATGTTCGTGGAACATAAACATGATTACATAGAAGGTATATAATTTACCAGATGAGGTAGAACGGTTAGATTGTGAACCCCTACGGTCCTGATCCCTGCCGTTACCATTCTTCCTGAATTAACAATTGTTGGAGTGTCAGAATACCATAACATAAAATAGTTGAACATGAAAGAAGGTTAATGTAGGGAACTGCTGTTTTTCGAGTTGTTAGCGTTGTTACGGTAACCATCGTTACCGCCACGCCTCTCAGAACCAGAACGGTCGTTAGTCTAACCGTTTCCCTTGGATGCTTGCTGCTGAGCGGCCGCAGGCTTACGGTCTTCAGTCTTCTTCCTGGGATATAATGTTGAACAGAGGATTATATGAAACGAATAATACTGATGGAAATGAATTGTTTACAATTGGTGATTGAAGATACCTCTTCACTGCTCTGTCATCACCGAACTCCTCTCGTTCCTGAAGCATCTCGAGCTTACGGGCTGCATCGATCACCTGTGCCACTGTAGTGAAAGTAGCACATACCAAGTTGTTGGCAACCGAAGTGCGAAGTGCCCAGCAAAACTTCTCAGCCTGCTCCGCAGCAGTTCCTGCGGCTGGACACAGAAATCCTGCCAAACAGAGAAACCTTTGCATGAATTCATTGTTGTTTTCACCAGCAATCTGCCGAATGTTGTGGTAGTCCCTCTTGAGCTTCTCTTGCTCAGCATGTGGAAAGTACTGATTAAGGAAGAGCTCCTTAAACCGTCCCATGTCAGCTGTGCAACCCAATTGTCACCACCGTTGGACTGCTTGACCGATTTCCACCACTACCTCACATCACCTTCAAACTTATAGCAAGCCAGTCTTGCCTTGAAAACACCATCATAACCTATTGCATCGAAAATCTTCTCGATGTGAGAAATCCAAGCTTCAGCCTTGTTGGGGCTGTCAGTCTGCTCAAACAAACGAGGTCGTTGTTTGTTGAATCTCTCCAACCAAGTCATAAGAGTAACCGGTGGAGGAGGAGGAGGAGCATTGTGATTTCCATGAGCCTGGAATTCCGCCTGAACTTCATCTCTGATTTCATTGCGAAGTTGGGGAAGGAGGGCTTGCAGAGCTGCATTGACAGCTGCTGTCAAATCTGGATTATTGCGATTGTTCACCATCTGACAGTTTAAAACAACAAAACGCAACATAAATCATAAATCTGAAATAAGATAACATAAGAATGCATGAAAAATGTATAAATCAAAGAAGCAGTTTATAATGCATGAAACAATGTAAAAATGCATGATACAGTTTATAAAACTTTTATATGAACGGGAGTGAACGCCTATGGTCAGTTCACTCAAAACAAAAGACATGGCGCGGGGACGCCAATGGGTCGGTCCCAAAGTTAAAAGTTTCGATAAAAGCACATGCGACTAAATAGGGCCAGTCCTGTACCAACCATTACTTAGTCATAAACCTGCTACAATGATATGAATGCATGAAATAAAATGAAAATGAATGAATGCATAAAAACTAAGTGTCAGTTCTAAAAAGACACTGGTGACTACCCGTAAGTCACAGGTCATGTTTTATAGAGCTACAGGTCGAAACCTTGGGCTCTGATACCATAATTGTAACATCCCATTTATTAGGATAGGATGCTACAGTAAATTATGGCGTGTCATCAAAGCATGCAAGGTAAATGTCTAAACATTCATGACCATAGATAGAAATAACGGAATCAAACATCGGTAGTCTAGTAACTCACTCACAAGCAATATTAAGTACTGCAAATGGAAGGGACTAAACAATGTCCAAAAGAAGTAAAGTATGATAAAGTAGGAATAAATGCATAAGGTAAAAGAGTCCGGATAGCTTCCAATCCGAATGCACATACTCTAGAGTTCCTACTTGCGTCCTTGGGTACCTATCGTTTGGGAACATGGAAAAGTAGACGGCTGAGCATAACGCTCAGTGCACGGATATACAACAAAGCATGGAAAACATAGAATATGGAAGCATATAAAGAATGTAAAGCATGAATGGCAGCGAAAATGAATAAGTCCTGGAAAACCTAGTTGTTTTTCATGTTAACTGATTTTAGTTCTGAAAACATAGCTTATGTTACTTATGAAAATCTGCATTAGTTAATGTACCAGTAGAAGCTAACGGAAACGATGAAGACTAATCCGCCTTGACGGATAACACTACATAAAAATATGGACGTGTATGAGTTGTCTGAATTACATGTGTTTTACTAGTTCCATGTATTATTAGTTTGTTTTACGTATTATGTCATGTCTTATTGTTTATTGTGTTAACTGTAGTTATTATGATGTTCTATTGAGTATTATTCATGTATTAGTGTACTATAATACTTGTACTGTAATACTAAGTAACTTTCTAAAAATAGCAGGTTTCCATAAATAGTAAGTTTCTAAAAATAGAAAGTTTCCAAAAATAGTAAGTTTTCAAAATTAGAAATAAGCTGGATTATAAATAATAGTTAAAATTTAATTAGCACAATACAAGTCTTGGTTATAGCTTATTAATTAAATAACTGGTTAATTAATTAAACTATACGTTATATGAATTTAATTAAAAATACATGTTTTAATTAAATAACTAAGTAAAAATACCTTAGGTTATACATGAATTAATTTAGTAAATTAATTAAACTAAAGTTTAATATAACATGACTTTTAAAAATAGTTTTCATGAAAAACCCGAATCCCGAGCCCGTGTTTTAAATAAGCCATACAAAAGTCCCACCGAGACCATGGAGGGGTCTCGGTTGACACTACTTAAACTAACAAACATGTACAACATACCCCGACTTAGTGTCGGTGTTTCTTTGGTCTCGGGTCCGAACAACAAAACCAACCGAGCCCTTTTGGGGTCTCGGTGGTGCCTCGGTGCACACAACCGAACAAACAAACACACCCCGACCCTAGGTCGAGGGTTTCTTGCTGCGCCGAGCCAAACCACACCAAGCCGAGCCCCTTGGGGGTCTCGGTGGTGGTGAAGAAAATCAAGCCGAGCCCCATATGGGGTCTCGATGTCTCGGCCGAACCACACCCACACCAAACCAAACCTGGAAACATGATTTAATTAATCTATTACATGTTTTATTCTTTTTCTTGATGATTAATTAAATTATGACATGAAACCAAAGGAATTAAATAAAAAGGAAAAGGGTTTGATTTATACCGAATGCGTGAAAAGAAAAAGAGAGTGATCGCGAACACAAAACCCATAGCAAAAATCGTCTGAATCTTCCTTGTGGTTGTATATGGCCGGCGACAATGGTGAGACAAGGAGGCAAGGAAAACTTTTCTGAAAACCTAAAAATAATGAAAAAGGATTTCTCTTGATGTTTTATTAAAAGTGTGATATGGGCCATAAGCCCCCTTTTCCTCCTTTCTCTTGCCTTGGCCACGGCATGTGGGGCCCACTAAGGGTAACCTGAAGTTTTTCATGTGTTAAATAATTAGTCGTGTACGCTCGTGATTTAATATTCGTGATTTTGGTATTCGTGATCGTGTCACATATATAATATTCATGATTGTTCGTTATTTATTGTCGTGACACGTGTATTAATATTATAAATGGAAAGTTTAAATTTTATCGTGATTTCGTAAGTACTGTTCACGTGTACTGTTCATAGGTTTTTAATATGGGTTTTACAATTGTTGCAATACACATTAAAAAATAAAAATACTTTACATTTTTAAAAACTGTAAAAGATGGTTTTTTCTAAAAAGTACTATGACATCTCCATACTATGACACTTGTAATAGTATGCACATGTACATTAAGACATTCATCATATACTTCAAATTCTTACAATTATGAATTTCAAATAAGTATTCAAAAATTTTACTCAGATGACTTCTTAGCTATCTTGTACATATAGAAGTTGAGAATGTTGGAAACATTGAATTTTAACTTACTAAGTAGTCTTATGCATATCTGTTTTTAGTATTGGGATAATTGAAATTGTAAGATAGTTTTTATTTTCTGATGAATAAACGATACTTGGTATTTGTTTTTCATTCATATAATACTTGTTATCCTATATATGCATGTTTAATCCTTGAATATTTTATCATTCTAAATATGTCCATTGTCGATTAACAATATGAGAATATTGTTAAATTAAGGCAACTGTGAGTATTGGTTATATTCTCTAGATATATGAATTGTTCTCGCCCTCATATAATGTTCACAAAGGATGCATATTTGGCACCTCAAACATTCAAATATTACTTTTGAATCCTTGTCATGAGTAAGATATCAAAAATGGTTGTATTAATCGTCCTTAGACTTGAGATACAAGTTAAACTTGCATGTGTGGATATCACTTTTTGAATATAAGTCAAACGCTATCCTGAATAAGGTAGTTATAAAGGCTATTTTAGAAGTGACGTGAAGCAGCATCCACGACACTTGTAGTCAATAAAGAATTTGTTCCTTTAATTGTCTAACTGTAGTATGATACCATTGGCGCCTCTCCAACTAAACCAAATAATTGTTTGGCCGCACCCAAGGCGTAAGTCAAGACGATCCTTGATTACAGTTGGTATATCTTAGTTAATTTCTATAAGGAGAAACTAAATAGTTAAACTATATGGAATGAGTTATGATATGTATCCATGGTTTAAAGGCATCTATTACAAGGGATGTTAATATCAATAAACCATTGTACTAAGATGTTTCTTGAAACCATAACTCATGTATTTTTGGGAGCAATAGAGTGCTTCTAGACATTTACTGTTGTTAGTATAAAGTACTGTGCTACACTAACAACCAAGTGGGAGCTGTTAGAATGTGATCGTTATGTACATGTTTATACGATCGGAAATACGTGTTTCTATCGGGGGCACACACGAATACACAAAGAGTATGTTTATTAAATATTTAATATGTATACGGGCTATATATTTATTAACTGTTTAATATGGTTCACGAAAGTTATTTGACGTTTGTTGGTTTAACCTTTAGACGTTATAAAACAATCTATTAAATGTTAAATATAAAGAGAGTGACTAAGCGGCGGAAAATGAAATCATGTCTTCTTCCCTTGTTGGCAGATTTTATAAAGGACTAGAAGGGGGTTTATGTGTCTTTCTTGGAAAGTGATGGATTACTATGCAATACCTTTGAGTAAGGACTAAGTTTTTGTCTAGAGTTATGACAATATATAAACACCTTAAGAGTGTTTTGTTTTTGCCGTTCCATATCTCACAAAACCTACGACACTAAATTAATTGAATCTTATGTTTTCTTTCTCTCCAATGTACGGCGATATTAAAAATATTATCACATTGTTTACATGCAATATTTGTAATTGCATCTACATAATGCTAGTTCAATATAATGCAATCATATATACATGCAATAGATTTACGTATGCATGAATATTGATATGCATATAAACACATTCTATTTTGATTGTGTTATTGTGATTGGCTATAAAATTCCCTCATGGGATTCAATTGCGTGTCACTAACATCCAAAAGAAAAACAATGTGTTTTGTTGTTTTATTCGTGAAGCAAGCTGTAACACCCCCAAATTCACAATGCAACGGAATATCAACTTTTGGTGTTACTTCATAGCATATGGCACACAGTCATAGAAAACGAGCTCAAAAGATAATTTTTATAAAAATAAACCATTCGATTTATTAAATCAGAGTTCAACAGAAATAGGCCCCAATGCTTATTACAAGCTTTAATAAAAATAAAGATTTGTCAAATGTATCGAATGGAAGTTGTTTATGTATTTACTTTATTCTGCGCGGCTCCATGCTCCATCTGCTCTTAAACATATACACCTGAGAATACATGCTAAAATGTCAACATAATGGTTGAGTGAATTCATTGGTTTTAAATAAACGATAATGGATTTTTAAATGAACCATAAAGCTTTTGAACAAAACAATCTCATCCACTGTCAATATTGTAACACATACAATATACGTTCACCTTATTCTGCTAAGCCATGACACCGAATCCTTATCTACAAATGATGCCCTAGTCAGGTATCTTGCCTAATACCCCCTTTACTTCTCATACAACACACCTGTGTGAGCCTCCAACCCACAAGTGTGACCTGTCCGGGTGGGGGACGTCATCCCTAATGGATCCATCCGTCTGTACCGGCGCTTACCCATCATAGGTAGTTAACGGTTTACGGGTTTTAAGAACTTTCAAATTTTTGCAATGCATCACTTAGTAAATAGCGGTTTGCAATCAATACAATCAACGCTTGTATTCATCTTTCAAAAGCATTTAATCAAACATCTTACATTCATTTACAACAACTTGTATTTGTTCAAATCATATAGTCAACCCTCGCATGTTTATTCATACACATGTATTCTCTCAAAATCATATATATAAACCTCATATATTTTTATACCAAGAGCATGTATTCCCCCTCGCGGGTTTATAAAAACATATAAAGCACTAAAATCGAGGTTGTGGACTCACCTTAGCGATAGCAATATCAAACGAGGATAACGACCAAGATAATAGTGAGGGAGTGAAACGATGAAATAAGATAAGCAAAGAAATCACGAGTTGCTAACGACGCCCAAAAATAAAGTGGCACGTCTTAGAGATATAAATAACAACGTAAGAGAATAAACGAGTTTTATAAAGGTTTCATAAAATATTGTTTGGACTAGTTTGAAAGACTTAAAGTGAATATGGACCAAAAATGTTACTTTAGAAATCTAATATTCATATGTATATAAAATGATAGGTTAGGGACCAAAAATGTTACTTTAAAACTCTATATGTTTATTTGTAACTATCTTTAAAAACAAGGGACTAAAAATGTAAACTAGCTTTTAGAATGCATAAAATTGACGTGACAATTTAGTTCTTCATTAACAACATAATACCTCATAACTTCGTTCGAAAATTTGCAAGTCACAGATCTTCGTTTTAAATATTTCATTCGAATAGTAAAACCAGTAGCAAATCGTAATATTGGGCCGATATTTGGAGTAATACCTTAGTTCCACACATAAAATATGAGTCAACTGGAGTTGCGATGCACGAGTATGAATACCGACATAACACGATTACTTAAAAAAATCTGCTGAAGATTCGAACCAAAACACGAACGACTAGGAAACCAAGATCGAACTATACCGACTTGAACCATAGTCATGAATGAATCCGTACCGAATATAAACTTCGAACCTTAAATAATCAATCCATATTCATGAACATGAACATTTAACCTAGGATGCAACAAAATCAGATCTGAACTATAGCCTCAAGACGGAGTCACTCAGCACAAGATTTTGGCTAGAACGATCGAAGTGAACTTAAACTATGCCCAAACACGAAACGCGATCACAACCTCCCAATCTGTAACTCATAAGGCCATAATTCTCACGTGATTACGAACGAGATATCATTAAAACATGAGCACGTGTTAAGAAACGCATGCAAGCTTGGCATGAACTCTATATTTTGTCAAATATCATGCCATAATTCCTCCTACTCTATAGTACTCTTGAGAGTGAAGGCTGAATATACGCAACTTATTTTTTCAAAAGTACTAATATACGCAATATACTTAGTTTATTCCCTATATACGCAAGACACTTTCAAATTATGACCAGTGTACGCAATATTGACCAAAAACAGCTTTAAAAAGTTACATTTTGGTCCCTGCCGTATGCACCATTAGTCCCTTAACACTTTTCACTAGAAAAAGTTACAGTAACGGTACCTTGAATTATGTATTTACTTCCATCGTTAGTCCCTTGAGTTAACACCTAATATTTCTTAAAAAACATTTCTACACGCTTTTATAAACGCTTTTTTATTCGTGCGTAGCTTTTATACACACGTTTCTATGCACCTTTTTATACATACATTTTTATGCACGTTTTTATACGCACATTTTTATACACTCACGATTTTATACACATGTTTGTATGCACACATATTTATACACGTTTTTATACACACACGTTTTATACATACATTTTTATGCACGTTTTTATACGCACATTTTTATACGCACATTTTTATACACATATTTTACGCACGTTTTTATGCATTTTTATACGCACATTTTTATACACGTTTGTATACACATATTTATACACACGTTTTATACACACGTTTTTAAACACATTTTTTTAAACCCACATTTTTATTCACATTATACACATCCTTTTATACACATGTTTTATTCACACTTTTCATACACACATTTTTATAAAAGTATGTGTATAAAAACTTGTCTATAAAACGTGCGTATAAAAACGTGTATAAAATATGTTTATAAAACGATGTGTATAATACCTGTATAAAAATGTGCCTATAAAACGTGTATTTCCAAATGTGTATAAAATGTGTGGTTAAAAATGTGTGTAGAAAAACTTTCCTATAAAAACGTGTATAAAAATGTGTGTATAAAAACCGGTGTAAACATGCATAAAAGCGTGTACATATAAAAAATGTATAAATATGTGTGTATAAAAACGTACGTAAAAATGTATGTATAAAAATGTGCGTATAAAAACGTGCATAAAAATGCATCTATAAAAATGTGCATATAAAAACATGTATGAAAATGTGTGCATAACAACGTGCATAAAAATGTGTGTATAAAATGTGCGTATAAAAACGTGTATAAAAATGTATGTATAAAAATGTGTATATAAAAACTTGTATAAAAATGTGTGCATAAAAATGTGTATACAAAAATGTTTGTATAAAAATGTGCGTATAAAAATGTGCCTATAAAAATGTGCGTGTAAAAACGTGCATAAAATGTATGTATAACAACGTGTGCATAAAAATGTGCGTAAAAATGGGTGTATAAAAATGTGCGTATAGAAACGTGCATAAAAAATGTGTGTACTAAAACGTGTGTATAGAAACGTATGTATAAAAATGTGCGTATAAAAACGTGTATAAAAATGTGTGCATAAAAGTGTGCGTATAAAAACGTGCGAAAAAAGTGTGTATAAATATGTGCGTATAAAAACGTGCGTAAAATGTGTGTATAAAAATGTGCATAAAAATGTATGTATACAAATGTGCATAAAAGCGTGCGTATAAAAATGTGTGTATAAAAACGCGCGTATAAAAACGCGCGTATGAAAACACGTTTATAAAACCGTGTAGATTTTTTTTAAGAAATATTAGGTGTTAACTCAAGGGACTAGCGATGGAAATCAATGCAAAAGTCAAGGTACTATTACTGTAAACTTTTCTAATGAAAAATTGTTAAAGGACTAACGGTGCAGACGACAGGGACCAAAATGTAACTTTTTAAAGCCTTTTTGGTCAATATTGCGTAGACTGGTCATAATTGGAAATTATCTTGCGTATATAGGGAATAAAATAAGTATATTGCGTACATTGGTACTTTTGAAAAAATAAGTTGCGTTTCCGAATCTTCCGATCTTTTTTTCTAGACTACTACTATTGCTAACGTAGTAGGCAAATTTTCTGATCTATAAACCCT
Organism: Glebionis coronaria; assembly: GCA_025667525.1. NCBI lineage: Eukaryota > Viridiplantae > Streptophyta > Magnoliopsida > Asterales > Asteraceae > Glebionis > Glebionis coronaria. Next base: position 37,389,221 of record CM046879.1, read on the forward strand.
CCCTAACTAACAATCGACTCATGTTTGAGGATGATGAATCACTTCGTGTCGACCTGTTTCCAATAAACTTTCCGGCCTCATATGAGAATGGAAGACTAGAGCATTTTCTGCATCGGTGGATGAAGAATCGCGAACATAAGAATTTCTGGTTGACCATGTTCTCAGAAAAAAAGATACTTTCAAGAAACGACGAACACGACTGAAGTGGCTATACATACAAATCCATTTACGGATCTATATGCTCCGATTGGAACTTCCAGTTCCAGAACAGGTGGCTGGTATACTACCATAATGAAACTACCTTTTATTTTTTTTATTCGGATCGGATTTATGTGTCAGCATTCACCCTACTCCTGATGAAATTTAAGGTGATAATTTTTCTGTTATTCTTATGTATGTTCGGTAGGACAGAGCATCAAAAATAGAAATATGTGTTTTAACTTTCAATTACAAAACTGCCACAGTTCTAAGTCCAGCCATACGAGATGACACGGGAGCTTTTGTTTTCCACGCCAACATGTGTAATTAGTAAAATAATAACCGACTATTGATTAAATATTTTTAAAATTGCGGTGATGTGAATAGATCAGAAACTAGATAGTTATGAATATGTCAAAAAAATATACGTAGTACTAATATAGTTTTGTGTGTAGTGTGAATGTGTGGTACAGTCGGCTAAAAGAGAAAATGAAGCTAATAGCTCTATTTTGTAAATTTTTAGGTAAAAGTGGATATTACGTAAGCCCGATATTTTAAAAGTTACGCAATTTGAAAGATGTGCGTTAAACACGAAAAATAAATGCTCAATATCAAATAAAAACGTTGACGTTCGGGGAGCATTGATATTTTGATAAATGAATGAGTGTTTCTAATTTAATTAACATTAACACGTTATATATACAAATGACGTTTAAAGGTTTAACGTAACTTACGAAGAATGTACGTAAAACCAAAAATTAAAACGTCGACAATAGAATATATTTTTATGTCATAACGAGGATATTTACGGTCGATGACGGACATAGACCTTGCCGATAAATAATAAATGACACGTATCTGATACGTTAAAGCCTTAACCTTGTTGGTTAGCCGAGAATTCAATATGATTAGCAAAAACGATCATGACAAATAAAATTCGATTAATAAATATTGGTCTAAATATTAGAAATAGTATTAGAACTCGGTCTAAATGTTGATTTTAAAGTTCGGGTTACTACACAAGCACTAGCATCCTAATGTGCTCATGTGACATGTAGTGTGAGCATACCACAAAGGTGATAATTTAACCACTAGAAGTTTCAAGATCCAGATCTAGATCCGGTTTAAGTTTATTGATTTTATATTATTAAACTAAAGGTTAATACTTATTTGTTTATTTATTACGTGTTAATTCATATTATCAAACTGAATTCATTCCGTTGCGTACTTGTAGTTAATGGTTTAACTATATCTAAAATCCCAGCATTACCTTTATTTCTTTGCAACCTTCTTCATAATCAGTATAGCTTAATAAGTTAAGCTCGGTCACCATGAAAAACCATACTCCAGTTAAACATAAATATATCTCACAAAAATAATTTAATAAAAACACACACACGAACCGACTCTATCTTATATTAGACCAACTTGTTGGTTGATTGATCCATGATTGCGGTACCATAATAGAAAAGACGAGTCCATTTGTGAGGTCTTGCATGCCACAGCCAAATCCACAGCCATCTATTACGAATGGTCTTAAATATCTAAAAACATGAGTAATTGATAAATAATTCATATGCTATTTATATCTCTTTTGGTTAATAGAATAACCAGTAAAATACATTTAAATTCACTATCGTCAAGCTTTTCATTATGTGGTCTGATTTGATGACAACAACATAACATAAACACTCGCTCACTTTTAAATGATAATAAGAATATTACAAGGACTAATGTTGTCATTTTGGATACTTGTATTTATAGGTTGTTAAAGTTTGGGCTGGATATCAAAAGCTTAGGGAAGATGAAGGACTAAAGTTGGCAAGTTCGCAAAGTCTTCAGTCAAGCCTATATAAGGTTGTTTGGCTCCGCCTCGAACTCGTAACCCTGAACCCATCTTTTGATATATACGATATTCTCTCTATTGGTTATTTTGATCTTTTCAATCTTATGGTTTTCTACGATTGTAATCAAGGTTTTAAAAATCGTGAATCGCTAGTCAGCTGGTCGACCACCTTGTAACTTGTAATCGTTCTAGGTGAGATTAATCGAGAATTAATCGGATTCGCATTTTTAGCAAATTTTGAGTGTTTTCAGCATGTTTTGAGCATTCTAATGAGTTTTAGGTATTTTTGACAATATTATTCTTAAAATCTAACTCACCATATATATAAATAGTTGCCATGAGTGGTAAACACAAGTTACAGTGGGTTTTCGGTATTTTCAGCAAGATTTGCATGTATTTGGCAAGTTTGACCATCGTTGACCTCAGTTGACTGTCGTTAATCGTTTTTACATTAATCAGCAAGGTTGATGGCCTTGGAGCGATTAAGCGACGATTAATCGGCCTTGTAGACCTTGTTTTGCAACACTGATTGTAGTAATACAACTATGATCATTTATGTAATAGGATAACAATACGTTAGTTCGGGTTATCTTGATTGATTGTTGATTTGAGTTGATTGAGATCAAATAATTGTGTTGATTCCTATCTTTTAAGATCTCGAGTTAAGATTCAAGATCTTTATTTCATCTTTAATATAGAATTTTTTTTTCATGGTATCAAAGTAAGGTCTTCCCTCTTGATATGGTTTCTTGGATTATAAGGGTATCAAAATTTTTGGGGGGTTTTGTTAAATCGTCCATGTTATCAATTAATCTTTGATTAGTTTGTTTCTTTTTTATCAGTCGATAATTTCTTGTTCAGATTTGATAAAACCTTAATTTTCTGGGAAACAATAGGGTTTGTTAATTGGGGATTTTGTTCTTGAGAGGCTCTGGTTGATTGATTAACGATTATTAGTCGATTGGTTGATTGATTCTTGGAGGTTTTTCTTATTGATCATAATTTGAGAATTAGGGTAGGGTGATTTTAGTATATAAGATTCTGAGTTTCTTATTATTCTTTTGATTAAGTGAATCAAATGTTAATAAGGAAATTCTTATGTTGGTTCATGATTATGGATATTACTGTGACACCTCTTGATCTTTTTTCTTGTTTGTTTCATATTCATTGTTGTTTGTTGAGGTTGTTCTTGATTCTTGTGCTATTTTTTATATATCTAGATCTTTAATCCTGACCTGCCCTTGACCTACCACCTCTTGAGTGGTTTGAAATCCTAGGAACTTTGTTGGCTTGGTTAAGTTTCTTTTTTGTTATTGTGTATTTTTTGTGTTTGATTCATCATGTCTAACCTTGATGAGTCTGATGAATCTATAAATGATCGTGTTACTTTGATTAGCATGCTTGATTTTAGTGACCCGTTACATCTTCATTCTAATGATTATGCTACTCTAAGTATTATATCTATTAAACTAAATGGTACCAACAATATCAAGTTTGGTCTAAAGTTATGTTGTTAGATTTAGAAGGAAAGAATGAAACTGATTTCATTGATGGTTCTTGTAGAAAATTTGAAGTTGATGATGTTTTAGCTAAACAATGTGATAAAGTTAATGCATTAGTGTTTGGATGGAACCTTTATTCTATATTTAAAGAATTATTTATGGGTCAGTTTTTTCTGAAAAGACTAGACATGTTTGGGATGAATTAAAAGAAATTTGTGATAAGGTAAATAGATATGTGACTTTTAATTTGCATCACAAAATTAATACTCTAAGCCAAAATGGGTCTTTTATTGTTGAAGACTATCATAATATAAATTATCTAAGGAAACAATTTGATGCATTAGTTACCTAGATGTACTTGTCATGCTTTTGATGGCTTTAAAGAGCATAGTCAGTTAACGAAACTCATGTAGTTTATGATGGGTCTTGATGACTCTTGCATATTAGAAGTTCTATTCTCTATAAAGGAAGTTTTATATGATGTTAAAAGTTCTTGCGCTACCATCTTTAGTGAGGAGTCTCATAGAGTTGCTTTTGGTAGTACTATTGGGTCTTCTTAGAGGACTCAGACCTCTGCTTTTGTTTCTAATGTGCCTAATAAAAATAACTTTAAGAGAAATCAGACTTATAATAATAGGAATATTACTGTCAGATCTCATTCTAACTTCAAAACTATTAACAATAATAACAATGTTAGAGAGAATGGGATTCTGGATTAGTTTGTGAAAATTGCGACTTCAATGGGCACACTATTGGACATATATTTTAAACTAACTGGTTATCATAATGATTTTGGGAAAAAGAAAATTGGGTCTAATTTTAAATGAAAGATGTTTCAAATAATGATGTTAGATCCCGTTCTTCTACTGGTTTTTTAGATGAAAAATTGTCTACTCTTTCTTATCAAAAATAGTTATGTTGTAACAATCTTATGCATCCTAAATTGGAAACTAGTGGTATTATAACTGATTCTAGAACTAATTAGCATATTACATATATTGTTAAAAACTTGTTAATGTTTTTGACATATCTCATTTTAAGTTAAAGTTACTCATCCTTTTGGGACCAAAACTTGATGTGTCGTTTGGTAGGCATTTATTTTAATTCAAGTTTTACATTTATATTTTGCTGATTTAACCAATATAACCTAATAGAATGCTTCTAACGGGCAATGTACCCAATCGATCATTGACTAATATGGTAAGTTAGGTGTCGATCACTAAGAGCGAGGTTAAATTCTAATTTTAATAGTGTTTATTCTATCCGAATGTTAGTTTAAATTATATATATGCTAAACCCTAACCAAGTTAATACTATGTATAATATTTACTTTACTTACAGTATTTATAAGGTTGGTTTTAATATGAAAAGGGAGATTTTTCAATCTGAGAGATTGGAACAGGTTGTGTTGGTGACTTATCCTTATTATCTCTTTCATAATCCTATCGAATCTTATTTCTAAAGTCTAGAAGGCAGATCGATCTCTATCTTAAGGGAACCATGTTAACCATGTCTAATCTATCTAACGCGTGTTTGTTTAATATACTAGAATTATTGTCTTATTATTGAAGTGACATATCATTCCTAGATTAAGGCGGTACTTCTTTCTTAACCTAGATACGTGAATTGTATCACAAGTAGACACATCCGCATAAAGCATCCTTGATATTGACTATAATCTATTTTAGAAGGGCAAGTAGTGGTGATCTTATTGTTCCTAGCTCAATGAGACTTTACCCACTTACTGCTTACGGCGATTATATGATGGTAAATCAATTGTTCCAATCAATTCGGAAGGATTATTAAGGCTTGCGTGCTAGAAAAGGCCACCTGCTAGTCTAGCTTGGACCATTAACTTACAACACGCAAGACGTTATTTACGATTCTATTATAAATCACTACAAAAAAAGCGGAGAGCTTCCTAACACTTTAAGACACTGGGATTAAGGTTACGTGCTACACACATAATCATATATGGGTGATAAACATAATCTAATACTCAACAATAAAGAGGCCATCGATGATAGACACATAAAACATCAAACATTTATAAACATGGTTAACATCTGAAGGTGTTAGCCTTCAAACATTATAACCAATACACAAATTTTATACGAATAATAAAGGTAAACTTAATGACGATACCAAATATCAAACGCATAATCAAGAATCAAGGTAAAGAAATTTCAAGTGTTACCTATGGAATGATTTGGCTTTCTGATCTTCTTGGGACTTCTTGGCTCTAGAAATTCGACCTTTTAGGGTTTAGAATTTGACTTTTGGGGATAAGCACAATAAAAATTGTTTTTTGAATTCTACTTATAGTGCATCTGGTTCGACGTACATACAGCGTAGTGCTGGCCACATACGGAGTATGTACGAAACTTGGAGCGGGGTCTACGTTCTTTCTTTATATAAATTTTGGAATTTATCTTCAAACTCGCATGCGACGTATTCGTCCCCTAGATACGGCTTGTGTGGGATTTTGTCCGTAGGCTCCAAGTCTTGGCAACATCTAGAATAATTTTGTATAGATCCCAATACGGCGTATTGAGTCTTTGACTACGAGGTATGCATCTTGAGTCAATGTGGTCAACATGGTGTAATCTTGCGTAAATACGTTATATGCTTTTAATGCATACGACGTATGTCTTCAGAAATAAGTATACTTCAAGTAATCTTCAATTAAGCTCCATTATGCGCCTTAATTCACCATTCACTCCATGATTACCGTAAAAATAAATATATTCAATTAACACTACAAAATTTTGGACATTTCCATACTAATATTTTTTTAGTATAAAAAACACTATTTTATCGTAAAACTTTTACCTACTAAAGTCTCTAAGTAAGAGTAGGTAAATATATGCCTACTAAAAATAAGAGTAGGAAAAGTTTTGACCCTTTTGGTGACTAAAAAATGAGTAAGGATAGACTTTTAGTGCTCCTCCTTTTGCATACTTATAAGTATCAATATCTTTCAATAATAATATTAAATATGTAAATTACTTGAAATAAATTATGCAATAAATATATCTTTGTTTAATGTAATCAGCAATCATTGATGGCAAGTATACACATTTAAGAAGTTACGCCCATATCATCAATCTAGTGGTAAAGGGTGGTTTAGAGGAACTAAATGCTTATTCGCAAAGTTTAAAGTGTAGTGAAATATTTGCTTCGAAGGTGTCGAGTTTGAAAACGTTGATTGTACAAAAAATATCGTAGAAAGTATATCGATAAAAAGATTTAATTCTCGTTGAAATAATATATGGTATATTTTTTATTGTCACACTCATGCTTATAAATAGCGTGAGGCGTGGTGTGACGACATGTTCAAGCTACATGCTTTAGCGGCTAAGGCGTAGCTTTAGCGTTTTTAAAACATGTCTTATGGCGACACAACATATAAAAATATTTATTTGTTTTATTATATTTATATTGCGTTCACAATAAGTGTTGTACATAATAATTAAAGTTAGAAAACTCTCCTTACATGTGATAATATTCATTTTTTGAAATTGAATTCAAAAAATCACCGCACCTCATATCATAGAGCGCCTTGACCTATTGCGTAGCATGGAGGCCGCGCCTCAAGCTTTAATGCGCCTTAAGGCGAGCCTTAATGGGCTATTTAGAAATATTTTGAAACCCAGTTTTTAAATCGATCCGGTCGAGTCACTGGGTCCAGGTCGACCCGATTTTCTAATTTTTTTTTTCTTCATATTTTTAATAAGTAACAAAAACTATATATTAAAACCATAAACTTTCGTATAGTGAAAATATAAATTGTTTACCAACCGATATAATGTATAAAAATAAAGTTTTGCCGCAAATACGTAAAATTTACATATATATTTTTTAAAAAACCCAAAAAAGTCGAAACCTGGACGAGTCTCGAGAACCAAGTTGACTCAGGTCATCCTAAACCCGACGAATCTAGTCGGGTTTCAAAAATGTGAAACCAAAATCAATATGACTTATTTTTTTCGACCGAAACTGGATCAACCAGTTGATCCGGCTAGATCTACCCGAGTCTGAAAGCATTGCTATTTAGAACCATAGTCACACCAACCCACCAAATATAACATTGGAAAGGTATTCTTGAAAAGGTCTCAAGTTCGAGTCTCACTAAAGACTTTCAAAGGCCCGAATAAAATAAAACCAAAAGTGAAGTTTATCTCCTAGAAAGAAGGTTCGAAACTTAAATAGTGTTCAATTATATGTCAATTTAAGCTCGAATCACTAACTAAAAATTAAAAAAAATTGACACCTCATGTATTAATAACACAAAAATCTTAAGAGTCACAAGAGTCGCGCAGATCTAGTGATTCACACACTCTCAGTACCACCACCACCACCACCACCACCAATGCCTCCATCGCCACCACCGCGAACCGTGGTGATAACGGTGCCGACACTAATCCTAACCCTCTCCGGCGCCGCCATATTCCTGTTCTTCCTAATCTCATCACTCTCATACCCTTCTACTCCATCAACTTGCACATGCTCCAGTCCTACTACACAATCAGTATCAGTTTCAAATGAACGGATCTCAGCGAGTGGGGAGGACATCGAATGGGTTAAGAAACAGATCGAGGTTAATGGGCTTCGTATGCAGGATAATGTCCTTCGTAAGGGTATTAATCCTCGTACTCGCGCCCAACAGCTACAAGATTTGATTCAGTGAGTCACTTTTCTTTTTTTAAGGTTACTAGTTTGTTTTTAAGGTTACTAGTTAGTTTTAAGGTTACTTTTAATCCTCGTACTAGTGCCCTGTTTTCGCCTTTTTGGGTTTATCCTAGGTTAGCGTTAGGATTTGTCTTACATTTTTAGTGGGTTTAGGTCAGTGACGGAAGCAGATAATTTTATAGTAGGGGGCAAATTTTATTTTTTTTACAATAACAAGGCGAAAAAACCACGATCTGAATAAAAAACCGAGTATTATAACTTAAAAATTAAAGATTTTTAGGTTTTACAGTGTTAAACCTCGTACAGGCGCCCAACAGCTCCAAGATTTGATTCAGTGAGTCACATTTCTTTTTAAGGTTACTAGTCTCCCTGCTCTCGGGTTTTCGACTTTTTGGGTTTATCCTAGGTTAGCGGTAGGATTTGTCTACATTTTTAGTTAGTTAGTTAGTTAGGGGTGTTTGTTTTAGCCTATATAATGGGCTTATATAAGCCATTTATGGCTTATATAAGCCTATGTTTAATAAGCTTATAAGCCCATGGCTTATATAAGCTTAAGTTAACATGAGGGTAAAATGGTAAAAATGTTATATAAGCTCAAACCTTCATAAAAAAGCCACATTTTTGTGGCTTATCAAAACACCCATATATAAGCTTATAAGCCCACTTATATAAGCTTAACCAAACACTTGGTTTGGGCTTATAAGCTTATATAAGCTAATAAGCTTATAAGCCCATTATCTTATCTTATCTTACTATATTATAAAGCATTTGGGACTTTTGTAACAAACTTTTTTTGGCTGAATTTTAAGACTTTTTCACTTAATATATGAATCAAGTTGTTAAATATATATCTTCCTCTTAACAACCTTTTGTAACAACTTTTTGTAACAAACTTTTGTAACAATATATTAAAATAACATCTTTAATTTTGAGATAAAATATTATTTTCATAATCTAAATTTATCATATTTTCTAAAATTTTGTGCTTTTTAATTCAATATCAATTTCGTTAAATTTTATTAACTTTTTTTATTTCCTTTTTTAGCGGGTTTATTTTGCTTTAACTTTTTTACCATTTTAAATTAATGTAAATACGAACTTGATAGGTAAAATAGTAACATTTGTTTGCTTCAAAAATCGTCATTAAGTACTCGCCGCCGCTTTGCGCGGGCACTGTACTAGTATAAGCTAAAACAAACACCCCGTTGTAAGAGCTTTAAGTGGGTTTAGGTTACATTTTTATGAATTGGGGTTAGATTCGAGTTCGTAGTTTATAAAGTGGATCTTGAGAAAACCCACAATGAATGAGATGAACTAAGTGGTGTTTGGATTAAGCGTACTGGAGATCCGGTCCTTTTCTATCTTTGATAGAACCGAACCAGTCTCTTATCTTTGGTAGGGGTATGACTGTCTACGTCTCAAGTCTCAACTTCCCCCATACACTGTCCTGGACGGTATTGGGTGTTTACTTTACTTTTTTGTTTTTTTGTGAGCTTATGATGCGATAGCAAAAATGCAACGGGATTTGTGATATGAAGTTGTTCCAGGATGCACCCGATGCCATCACATCACTTCACAATAGCGTTAGGATTTGTCTACATTTTTTTAGTGGGTTTAGGTTTCATTGTTATGAATTGGGGTTAGATTCGAGTTACTAGTTTATACGGATCTTGATTCTTGAGAACACGCACAATGAGATGAGTTTCAACTAATTAGTGTTTGGATTAAGCGTATCTTGTGAGCTTATTTATTACGAGTAGTACTAAGAAGGATGTCACATTTAAAAATTGGGAAGAATAAATAAGATAAGCCTAAGTAAGCTGATAGTGAGGATGAGCTTACGAGAACCTGGATTCTTTAGGATAATAAACTTAGGAGGCGCTTTTGGTTTTATCCATACATACAAAGGAGCTTTCTAGCTTACTGAATAACGTAATATGATGTGTAAGTAAGCTAATTCGAACAGTCAGATTCCTGCACACAAGACATATCTAGTATTCACTGCTTCATCATATAGAGATAGTTGATCTTATTCATTAGTGTTTTATTAAGTCTTGATTGGATTGAGATCTTAGTTACTTTACAATGTTATGGAATAAGGTTTTCGTTTATAATGGATCTTGAGAATGCATAACCAATGTTTAGCTTTTAGGATTATGTGCTTGTTTGGCAAAAAGATTTTAGCTTTTGGATTTTACTTCAAACAAATGAATGATCCTAACGGAAGAAGCGTTTAGCGTTTAGGATTGTAAGCTTGATTTACTCTTTAAAGTTATGCTCTTTTAAAACAAAATGGTACAACTTGCACTAAGGCTAGTAATGCCAAACATAGCCACAATGAGATGAATTAGAGGGTGTCTGTTTTGATGTAGCTTGTGAACTTATGGAATAACTGTTTGGGTTAGTTTATTTGTTTACGATGGTAAAATGACTCAAGAATAAGATAAGCGTAAAATTATTAATAAGCCAAATAAGCTCTGACGCTTGAACACTGAAATAAAGTTTTAGATTGTGTCATAATAACCTGCAGAAGATTAGCAGAATAGCAGCTGATGAAAAAACAGGCTAAATTAGCTCTTAGGTATGGGCACTTGTTATTTGAACAATCAAAAGAGCTATTGCAGTTTAAATTGAAAAAGGGGACCAAGTATATAAACCAAGAGTTGTGCGGTATTGCTATACACATATTGTCACACAGCCTGGTCACAAGCTTATGGTACTTCATGTAAGGCAGATTTGGTTACTTTTCTATATTTTGAGAGTTAGGACCTTTGAAATTGGCCGTGTTTCCCAAGCTTGTATTGCTTGTTGAAAGATTATACATTTTTCTAGACTGTACTCACTCTGGTGGACGAGTGAAAAACAATGTGAACTTGTGGTGTTGGGGGATTAGTGTCATGAATCACACAGATCACCAAGGGAAATAGTTAATTCAGGAAAAGATTTTATGTGACTTAAATACCCTTTTAAGTGTTTATTACTTTTGTTTAAATGATGAGGATGGGATTTACTATAAGTTTGTGATTCCTGAATGATGCTTTTATGATGACTGATGTTGGGTGTTTGGATGCGTGTTTCAGAGTGATGGTTATAGCTTAATTAGAAAGATATTATCGGCAGTTAGTTGTTTAAAGCTTAGGAGAAGTTTGGTGATTGTGCCGGACTATTATGACCCTGAAAAATGAGAACCATGATCGATTCATTTAAAAACTATTTACCTTCTTATTGCGACTTCATATCACAATAATCAGTCTAAATGCAGAACGAGAGAGAGAGCGAGAGAGCGAATACGTGAGTAAGCATGTTGAGTGGCTTGTTAACAGTATTAGTTAAACTTTCGATCTTCTAAATCATAAGTTATAATGGTTGGAGAGCAGAACGAGAGATTAATTTGGCAATAAAAACCTTAAGTTACATAATTTTATAAGTTTGCAATATGCAAATTAAAGAATGAGATTGCAATCCCAGTTCTTGTTACGTCTACAAATTCAAACAAGTATGTGAATTCATATATGCAAAGGGCAATTTGTTTGTTTCTTTTACTAAAAGCAGTTATGAAACTTTAGGTTTTATGAATGACAAGAAAACAACACCACAAATAATGTTTATGATATAATCATATTATAGTCAATTGTATGAGTCATAACAATTTCATTTCTCCGCGTGTTAAGATATAGTTGCACCTCTATATCCTCAATAAGCTAACCTAATACTGAATAATGGTTATTTACAGATACAAAGGCATATCGCACTACGAAGAAGAGGAAGCAAAGAACCACACATCTTTTCCTTGCCCGGGCGAACTTCTTGTAGAAGAGCACCACAGTAACTACGGTGAACCCTGGGCCGGTGGACGAGATGTATTCGAATTTCTTGCAGAAAATTCCCATATTGCCCCTGAATCTCGTGTCCTTGAAATTGGTTGTGGTACCCTTCGAGTCGGCCTACATTTCATCCAATACTTAAAGCCAGAACACTTCCATTGTCTTGAAAGAGATGAACTTTCTCTTATGGCTGCATTGAGGTATGAACTTCCATCACATGGTTTACTTCAAAAGCGCCCTTTGATCTTGAAAGGCGAAGATATGGATTTCACAAGATTTGGGTCAGGTTTTACATACGATTTGATATATGCTAGTGCTGTTTTTCTTCATATGCCCGACAAACTTGTCTGGGTCGGATTAGAAAGATTAGTTGATCGATTAAAACCTTTGGATGGTCGAATCTTTGTGTCGCATAATGTGAAGTTTTGCTCACGGTTAGGAGGGGATGAGTGCAGTAGACGGCTTAAAAGTATAGGACTTGAATATATGGGAAAGCATACACATGATAGTTTACTATTCAATCACTATGAGATTTGGTTCGAGTTCAGAAGGTTTAAAGTGTAATTTGTTTAGACCGAAGCTTTGTTGAATACGAGTAGATTTGTGTAATTCTTTGGCAGTTAATCCAAACCTGTGGAACAACTGAGTCATGTAAACTGATGTACACTAGTTTTTGGATATATCTAATATTCTTTTTGACATATTGATTAAATTGATGCACTGTTGGTAGAACTGCTGGTCCGTTGAAGCTTATATTGATTAAATTGATGCACTGTTGGTAGAACTGCTGGTCCGTTGAAGCTTTTGAAGCCGAAAAATAAATGGAAATTTATATTAATGTAAAGAAACTATTCGAGAAAGGTTAATATATACCAGTATTCTTAATGCTCCATCACATAACCTTGTACAGTACAAAAATACAGTGACGAGCGATTTGCACCAATCACATTGTATTAAAGCGTGTTAGCAGATCGTGTTTGGATATGGTTTTGATATCTGATATAAAACTGACCACATGTTATTTGTATATTAAACATCTAGATTACGTTCTCTTGTTAAATAATACTAAAAAAAGTGTAATAAGTCATGCCGTTTTTCCGGCGAGTTAGATAGCTTCATATCGTGGTTGTTGTGGTTTATGGTCATGTCGTGTCTTGCAGCAAGTGGTCAAGATGATGAGGCCGTGTTTGAGATGGGTGGCTCGAAGTCTTGGATCAGATGGGTGGTGGTCATGTGCTGATGTTGGAAGGCTGCTTTGTAAAGGGTAATTTGAGGTCTTGGAGCAGATTGAGCAGTAATCACATGTTCGTGTTGCAAGCATGGTTTATAGATCGTGTTGGGTCATGTGGTTCATCGGGTTGTAAATCGTGTCATGGTTCACAGTAGGTAGTAGTTCCAACTTCCAAGCAACATATCTGATGGTCAGAAATAGAACTTAGAAGAACTGTGAATGGTTACTTTGATATATCAGACTTTTAGAAGCCTCAATCGTTAACCTTAAATCATGGTTATGTCAAAACGCCCGATCTACACCTATCTTGGCTAACTTAGAAGTGCAGTTTCGTCGATTAACCTCTACAGATAGAGTGATCATCTTCTGCATCAGTTACCAAATCATGACAATCAACGATTTACCGATCCTAAAATGCGTATATCATGTTCTGAACCGAAAATAGTTGTGATGTAAGACACAGAATGTGTACTCAAGTCGTGAAAAAACGCCAAAGGTCAGTTTTAACTTGCCATGTACTTGAGCAGTAAAACCGATTTTTATTAAACCAAAACTGAACCAAATTACTCTGTTAACTACAATTTAGTACCAAAAATCTAACAATACAACAAATTAAAAACTGAACCAGTATGCTACATCTTACTAAGATGAGACTTAGGTGTACCCCAAGTAGTAACACCATCCTCGCCCCCACAGACGACCACGACCTCAGGCGATTTCTCAGCCGTAATCAACACCGTGGGCTTAACATCAGGCAAATCGGGCACAATTTCACCTCTCAACATCTTTACAACATCCTTCATAACTGGCCTCATTTCATAGTTCGGATGTACACAAATCAACCCAATCATCAGCATCAGCTCCATATCCATCCTATTGAACTCACCAAACAGATTACCGTCACCGCAATCCACTAACCTTTTCTCCTCCCATAAATCCCACACCCAATCCACCACTGTAACACCGGCCTCGTCCACAGCCCGCCGCCCCGTAGCCACCTCCAATACCACCACACCGTAACTATAAACATCAGTTTTCACTGTCCCAACTCTAGAGTACACATATTCGGGCGCCAAGTATGATGTTAGTGTGCCGTCACGTGATGTCATCTCGAAAAAACCTAACTTTGGCGCCAAATTTGCATCTAACAGAATATTGCTAGTTTTCACATTTCGATGGATCACCGGACGGTCAAGCTCGTCGTGCAAGTAGATTAGAGCGTTTGCGACTCCGATAAGCACGTTTAACCGCGATTCGAACGAGAACTTAACAGTGTTAATGGCATTTACTGTTCGGGTATGAAGATGCTTATCTAATGAACCATTTGTCATGTAATCATACACCAGAATCAACTCGTTGTTTTCGTAACACCATGAGTTCAAATTGATAAGGTTTTTGTGACGTATATCGCCTGCAATCGTCACAAATTCCGTCACGCACTGGCTCCCAATCGGTCCGATCTTATTTATCCGTTTCACCGTGACGTTGCCTGCATTTGGCATTGTCGTCCCATACACCGTCGACTTAGAACCTTCTCCAATGATCATATTCCGGTTAAATCCTCTCGTCGCCAAACGGATCTCAGAGTATTTTAGCCTCCTTGGCCTCGAGTTTCCGTTCACCTCGGGACGGGTCAAACCGGGTCGGTCCAAACCCGACCCACCCGTCGCGGTTCGACCTCCAGTTTTAGTCCAACACACATACAACCCCACTAAACAAAAAATAAGGATTAAAACCATATTCACAACAAACAACCCAAGAGCTAACTCGAATGAACTTTTCGCCTTACGATGATCATTTTCTAACTCGGCTTCCGGTCCATATTCAGGTCGGGGTTCGGGGAAGCAAATTTGACATGTATCCGACCCGAGCTCTTGGACTTCATTAACCGGGTCATTTTCGACTGTTCTAAACTCCCAACTGTGTATCAAATGAACTGAAGACCCTCTATTACCATTAGAAGCAGTGAATCCAACATACATTAACCCGTTAAACCTCTTCGAAAGATCGACAGGCGCCACCAAAACCGGACTATCCGGTTTAACTTTCTCATACCCGACCCAAACCCTTATAGCTTTCTCATTATTTTTGTACTCAACCCATGCATTTATCATTTTCCCGCCTTTTAAATCGATCCCATTCGTCATCAAATCGACCGAAACCAACGACGAAATCGAGTCAACATCAATGCCAAGATGATTGCCATTAATATCTCCAAGGTTTTGATCATATTTCGTGTCGAACTCAACTGCCAAAAAAGAAGTATAGTCCTTAGGCAACCCAATGCAGTTAGTCGCATAAGGTAACGAAATCGGGTCCCAAGTGATGACGAATGCGAGTCCTTCACCGGGCAAACAGCGCGCTTTTGGCGGGGTTATGGAGAACGTGAAAAAAGTACTAAAAGACGTGTCGAGAAACTGTATAGGAGATTTATGGAAGATTCGGGCCGTGTGGAGGGACGGGGACGGTGTCGCGTTTGACGTGCAGTTGTTTAAGGGTTTGGTGAGGGTTATGAGTGTTTGGTTGACTTGGGTCGTGCCGAAAGTGGTGAAAGTCTGCGAAACGGGCGTTTGGGACGACGTGATGGTGGCGAGTGCGAGGATTATGAGGTTGATGATGATGATTATGGTGTTCATGGGTGTGTTTGGTTATGTGAATTAACAAGAAGATGGTTAACAGTTAGTTATGTGTTTCTTGGGTCGAGATCGAAACAAATGAGTAGAGGACTAAAATCTGGAACTGATATGTTCACATCAGATACGAAATCCGGCTTCTTTGAACTAAATGATGTGTCAAAAACCGGCTTCTTTGAACTAAATGATGTGTTGAAAAAGATGAGTTGGGTTTCGATTATTGAAATTAACAAGAAGATGGTTCGGAAGTTGTTAAGGTTTATGGTTAGGTTTTAAAAACAGTTATAAGGTGTTAGTTTGGATATGCAGGTGTTTCTTGGGTCAAAATAGGATCGAGCCGAAGCTGAAAAGAATAAGTACGATACTAATTTGGCAAACGGGCTTGTTTACGTAACATTTAACGAATTGTGCAGTTCATTGGCAGTCGGTTTTTTAAATTGTAGTTTCAAAAAAGACAGGACGGGTTGTGTTTCGTTATTGAGATTAACTAGAAGATGGTTAGGAAGTTGTTAAAGTTTATGTGTTTGTTAGGACAGGTTGTGTTTCGATCTATTTAGGCGGGATACAGGGACGGACCCACATAGGAGTCATATTTTTAGTATGTGCAACACCCAAAATCTTTTGTGCTACCTTAGTTTCTTACGACGTAACTTTTGTTGACCTAAATTCTTTTTGTGCAACTCCCCTTTTAAAATCCTAGGTCCGCCCCTGGGCGGGAAGGTTTATGGTTAAGTTTTAAAAACAGTTATAAGGTGTTAGTTTGGATGTGCGGGTGTTTCTTGGGTCGAAATCAGATTGAACCAAAACTGAGAACATAAGTAGCAATCGAAAAGTGGACCTTTTGAACCAAAACTGAGAAAATAAGTAGCAATCCGAAACTGATATTTAGGCGGGAAGGTTATAAGCTGTTTGTTTGGATGTGCAGGTGTTTCTTGTGTCAAAATCAGATTGAACCAAAACTGAGAAAATAAGTAGCCCGAAGTGGACCGTTTGAACCAAAACTGGGAAAATAAGTAGCAATCCGAAACTGATATTTAGGCGGGAAGGTTTATAAGCTGCTAGTTTGGATGTGCAGGTGTTTCTTGGGTCGAAATCGGATTGAACCAAAACTGAGAAAATAAGTACTAGCTATCGGAAAGTGGACTGTTTGCATAACAATATAACATACAAAAATGCAGGTTCGTATATAATTTGAAAAATGGCAATCGGTTTTTCTACGACAAGGAACTAACTGATGTTTATAATGTTGGAAACAGACGCGTTGAGTATGGATTGTGAATTAACCGAAGGTGGTTAAGTTGTTGTTAAGGGAATGCATTAGGATCTTTTAATCTGTTTAGGCGCGAAGGTTTGAAAAACAGTTATGAACTGCTAGTTTGTAAGTTTCTTGGGTCGAAATGGTATCGCGCCAAAGCTGAAAAGAATAAGTAGGATCAATTTGGTAAACTGGCTTGTTTACATAACGTTCGACGGATCGTGCAGTACATTGGCAGTCGTTTTTTTAAAGAGAATGAACTACTTGATGTGTAAGTTGTTTCGACCCAAGAAACACCTGCACATCCAAACTAACACCGGATCGAGAAATCGGATCGAGATTGTAACTACTTGATGTGTAAGTTGTTTTCGTCATTGCAAGATTGTAATTGTAAAACTGGATCGAGATTTTAAAATTCTATTATAACGTCGTTTTCTTATTATGTTCTGTAATATTATGCAAATTTATAAATTTTTATATATCACTAACATAAAAATTTATGATTGTTTCATAAAAATGTTAGTCCTTAATTATAATTATTAAATGTTCAAGAGATCAAAATATTGTGTTTTCAAATTCTACACACTTGACCAATAAATTTTAGTAGGTTTTTAGTTTGTGGTTCGAAAAATGTAAGATCAGATCGTAACAGATTTTAAGATCCTATGGTCAGGATCGGGATCCTATAAGATCCTACGGTTGCAAAGATCATTTGTAAGATCTTGATCGTTTTTGCTTTCCAGTATCGTAAAATCGTAAGATCTTAAAATCAGGATCAGGATCTTGACAACCATGATCCAAACAGATTGAGCGGCCCTAATTTTTGGGAAATTTTTGCTTTCTTCAGAAAAATGGTTTAAACCTAACTTGTATGTACATTTAGGTTATGTTTGACGACACGTACTAGTAAGCAGCTATAAAAACAAAAACATTAATCCGTAAAGTAGAAGCAGTAGTTGTTTACTAAAAAGTGTTTAGTAAACGTAATAGTAGGAGTAATTACAAATTGTAAAATTCTAAAAAAAAAATCAAACACATTAAATTGAGAAGTATCGACATGATATGAGCTCCCGGGCTTCAAGTATCGACATGATATGGTTAGGGACGTTCTTTTTGACATATGTAGGCGTGCTGGCATTTCCGCCAAGAAAGAAGCACCTGTGAACTTCTTGACTGACCTGTGAGATGGAAGATCCACACTCAGACCGGCGGATATTTTGGTTTTTGGATGGGCTGGAGGAAAACATGCGTGTGTTGATCTGACGGGGTTTCTCCTCTAGTGCGGTTGGGTAGCCGTTTTACAGCGGGTCAGACTGCTTTGAAAGCCGCCTCATGCAAAGTAACAAAACACAAAAAATCATGCATTGAAAATCAACACGTGTTAATTCCTTTTGCATTTGATACCTTCGGTTTCCTTGCACCTGAAGCGGTGGAGCTTCTGAAGAGAATTCAGCGCGTTATAAATAGCAATGTTATGACACCTAAATCCACAGATGTGGTTTTTCATAGAATTAGTTTCGTTATTCAGAAAGGGCTTGTGGCGCAGCTTGTTGCTCGCTTGCCTTCTACAGCTGTGTAATTAAATCTGATATAATATCTATAGATTGACAATAAAAAAAAATTGAGAAGTTAATTAAGGAAATAAAAATGTTATTAAGAAACTAAAAAATGGTATATTTATAACTTTAAAGCAAACGCTTGGAGTATTTTCTCAAATGCTTTTTGTATCAAGCATTTCAAATAGGAGCAGTTGTATCATACGTAAACTCTAGTTGCTCAACAAGTTTTTAAATCAAACTGCTAATCGCTTGTCGCTTACCGCTCCAAAACGCTTCAAAGAGGTCGTTGCCAAACACAACGTTAGAGGAGACAAAGAAAAAGTCTGATACGATCTCGGGAGCCCGCACACATGTGATTTAAATGGGCTCTCCTCTATTACCGTAATTATAAGTTGTAAGTAGGGCTGAGCATCGGCTTTGGACCGGACCGAGGAGCGAAATGGTCTGAAACCCCGGACTAAAATGGTGTGGTCCGGTCTAGGTCGGCCAGGTCCGGTCCTATAAGCATAATCGGTAAGCTTTTTGGTAAGACCGAACCGAACTGATCGGACAGACGATCGAAAATAGTACAAAACCCCGGACCGAGGACGGAACCAAAATTGTTCGGTCCGATTTTCCGCTTAGAGTCGGTTTTGGGTCTGTCATGCTCAGCCCTAGTTGTAAGTGGCGTGAATCATGCATATTTAAACCGGGATGAAGCGAAACAAGTGCATTGCAAGAAAACCTTTTTTTTATTTTTTTTAGAACGACAAATGTTAGTGGTTAGTCGGTCGAGTCGTGCAATAACATTTAAGCGACATAATGTCTTCTTCGAACCATCGCCTAGTTATGTTAAATTTCTTATCTGCTTCGTCTGAGAGGCCCTTGGCAGGTCTTGAATCCAAGACCTCCAGGAAACCTCCCCTAATAAAACCACTTAGTGGAACTTTGGTGACCAACTGAGTTAAGCTAGTTGTTTACGTTGCAAGAAAACTTGTATTACAAAATAAGAACTAAACTGCATTATGTTGGTTTGGTTTGAGTTGATAACTTGTTTGGTCTAATAAACTAGAGCATTTAGTGGAGGAAACTATTTAAATTAAACTCGAATCAGATAATTAGAGTAGAAAAAGATATTATATATTTTTAATAATTTTTTGAAGTTTAAGTAGGACCGTTTTCTGAGTGTGCAAGGTGCTTGACTGCTCAAAATATCAATTTTTTTTAAAGATTACAAAATTTATCCTATTAACAAGAAAAAATTTCATGTTTGGTCCCTATCGTTTACATAAAACATCAAGTATGGTCCCTATCTCAAAATAAGTCCACCGATCGTCCCTATCGTTTACATTTTCGATCAAAAATCGTTCCTATCTTGGATGGACGTTAGTTTTGCCAGTTAAGTCGAGTGAGGGGCGGGGTATTTTGGAGTTTTTACTTTTTTCCCATGCATTAAACCCACCGCCACCCTCCTTTTCATAAAAAAAAGAGAAAACACAAAAGTGTTATCCACTCTTCATCCCGATCATAATGAAGATCCAATCATTATCACATCAAAAAAAACAACCATCAGTTCAAATCCCAAACGATTCCCAGATCTGTTGTGTTAATGCAATGATGCCTAAAAATGTTACTTGCATTTTTCGGTCTCGCTTTATTTTGATTACGACAATATGTAAAAACAAGCATTTACGAAAACAACGAAAAACGAATTCTTGAGTTCAAGTATTTTTTATTTCAACCATTATCACTTAAGGTATGAACAAACAAGTACTTATCCTAATTAAGTGATCAATGATTTAATCTTTTCTTAAAACTCATTTTTTATTAAGTGTGACAAAGTTTTTTTTTATTAAACTTTCTTTTTAAGAAAATGTTTTATTAAATTAATTATTTAAAAATTTGAAATTTGAAAATGGCATATTCTATCTTGGTTTGGAATATCCTTTCAGGATATTTTTATCCCTAGATTCAAACCAATCCACTAAAAGACAAAAAGGAGCAGAGTCTATGCAGGCGGTTCCTTAGCACCTATAGTAGTTCCTTGTCGATATGGAACCGCGGGCTCCAATAAAGAACCGGGTGCAGATATAGCCGTTGGATGTTTGTCTTATAAATAGTGGACCATTCTCAGACTTTCAAACCACCCCTTTTGCACATACATTTCTAGATTCTTTCATACTTCTTAAATCACTCAAATCCTTGATCATTTGTTTGATTACTACTTGTTTAGAAGTGAATCTTTCTCCTCTCATCTTTTCCTCTCAAAGTGCAAAGAGAATAACACTATCATTCTTGAAGTGTTGTGTATACCTCAAAGATCCATTGAAGATCCAAACTTATTCATTCATTGTTGTGTCATTGTTGCGAAGATCCAAGTAGTTGTGTCTATTTGGAAGTTGTGTATGTATTAAGGTTAATACTTAGTCCTTAAAGTATATTGGTGTAGATTGGTCCTAGCTAAGATTAGGGCTCGACTTTTAGCTTAGAGTCGAAAATTGGTTAAGTGACGTTGTGTACGGTTTCTCCACCTTAAGGAGCTTGTTGATTGTTGAACTCTCGAGTAAGGTGTACTCGAGGAGTGGAGTAGGAACGAGGAGTGAGCTTCGTTTCCGAACCACTATAAATCCTTGGTTTTTGGTTTGATCTTTCCTTCCCTTATCTCTTTACATTCATTATTCTTTATACTTGTGATTATTAGTTTAGTTGCACTATACCTTGTTCATATTGTGTATAAGAAGGTTTAACATAAATACTCAAGCTTAAGTTTTTGAAAAAGGATTTTATAAATCAATCTTTAACAAGTAATTTTAAGAAACTATTGAGCGTGGTTGCTCAAGACTTTCTAAAATATATTGTATTTTAAAACTTGAATCGATCTATGGATTACAACAAGTATCTAGAAGGGCAATCCATGCAAAGACCACCTCTTTTTGAAACCGATAGTTTTATTTATTAGAAAAATAGGTTTGAGACTTCACTACAAGAAAATAGAGTTTATAAGACACCTATTAGTGTCCTCTATATAGAGTTTATAGGACCTTTCACCTAATATGACCAAACTAAATGTGTCCTATAGGTAGGGGTTGTATTAGATGTTTAGGACATTTATCGGCGTCCTAATAAACTCGGACATTTTAAAACTGATTCTTTGGTCCCATAAAAATGTTTATGTGACCAAAATGGCATCTCAATAGACCACATTATAGGATGTTTTCCGGTGTTCTAATATATGCTTGCCGATATCTTATGTTTTGAGACACCTTAACGGGTCCTAACACACATTTTCATAGGAAGAAAACATAATAGATATAGTCTTATTTTAGTACCAAAAAAAGGTCCTAATTCATAGATGCTTTGTTAGGACCGAATTTAGTGTCATAACACACATTTTTTCGTGTGTTTAGCAATGCTTAATTCGAAAACAAAAAAGCAGAAAAAAATAAAGTCAACTATGAAGCAAGATAATATTTCATTACCTTGAAAGATGTTTTCAACCAAGTTATAATAACAACCAAGATAAGAGTTTTACAAAATTCAACATAATTAACAGGAAATAAAAGTAGCAATAAGTAGATATAGTTTTGCAATAACAATATAAACGCAGTAGTAGCAGATATACAAAAAGAAAAGTATAAACTGGTCAATTGTTTGATCATCCATCATCCATCTTTATCATGCACCACCTACAAATCAACAACTCAAATTTAATACTGTGTAATGATGTTGAGTATAAATAATACATTATATAATGACACGAAATCCAACACTAAATGTTAATAATATCACTTCGTCATATTTATAAATGTAACTGAAATTAAGGAAGAGCATCAAGTTGAGCACATTACTGAATACAAATAACTCTGCATCATCAGAACATTGCTTTCTTCGGTAATCAGAGATCCAACCATTCATACAGACGACGAACCATAGATACTAACTGCAATACTAAAATCCAACAAAGTACTGGTTTATAAGTTGAGAAGGTAAAATCATATAAAACAGTAAAACTTAAAAAAAAAGGTGCGAGTACAAGTACCTTATGATGTTTATCTGTAACTAATAGCCTTGGAGCATAACTAGTTTGGAAGCGGAAATTCAAAAGTTTAGGAGACGCCCTCAAAGTGATATCAGTATATCACCATATGGTTCATATTGCTTTACGTCAACCAGATTGAACCTCTTCAAGACCTAAACCAAACACGGATTAAAATTTGTTGACAATCTTAAACGATGAAGTGTGAACTTTATGAATCTTGAAAAACATCAACTGTTGGTTATATGTTTTTATATAAGAAGACTAATCAATTCAAAATGTGGTAGAATAAATAATAGAGCAACTTCATTCTTAGGTAAAGACACATTTTTTTAAGATTATGACCAAAAAATGTGAGAACTCGTATTTTTCCCCGTATTATTTTATTCATGCTATTTGAATTTTCCAACATGTTATATTTTCTTGTATTCTTCATATTTAAATCCTGATATCTCGAGAATTTTAATTAAATCATATTTTAATTATTTTTCTGATCATCGAAAGTATTTTATTTGGAATTATAAAATTTTTATTTTATTTTTCCATATTTATTTAAGTCAAAAATTTTGATTTAAAAGCACCCGTACGCGTTATACAAAAAGTTTGACCGATTCGATGGAACGAGAACCGATGGCTATATATTCGACTTTATAAAGTCAAAATACTATGTTTCTATAAATATTTTACTTACGTATTATAACTTGCACCGAGTCGGAATGATTAGCGTTTTAAGAAATCGAGTCGGGCTAGAACTAGATGCATCTTTACTTTGGGCTTAAGTTAATAATAAGAATATGCAATTGGGCCAAAAAGCCCACTCCCTTCTTTTTTTTCTTTTACTACGGCAGTACACCAACACACATACTCAGACATTTTTTTCATACCAAAAGTATCATTATCTCCCTGTTTCTCTCTTGGTACGACTAACATCATCAAAACAGCCTCAATCTATCATTTTTTCTTCATCAATCTCACAATTAAACTACACCAAATCAATCCTTGATTAATTCTAATCATAAACCCACTAAAAAGCACCTCATGCAATGATTTTTATAAAATCATGAATCACTAGAATTGGAATTATTTGGTGTTTGATCATACAATTAGGTTTGTATTGTGTTATTTAGGGTTTAAACATTGATAATTTTGTTAGAACCTTTGTTATGATTTCTTTGTTTTTGGCTAAGATTTAATTTTGACCATGGATGTTATAGATTGAAAGTGCTTTGATGAATTTTGGTTAATGTGATGAGGATTTTGATTTTTATGAGTAGGATTGAAGTTGTTTTGATTAGTATTTATAGTGCCTAAATTCGGACAGTAGGTATATCAGTCCAAAACTCCCACATTTTTCATTGTTACCTGCACTTTTTATAGCTTAAATGGGTTCTTTATGCCTTATACATGTTAGTAGCGAGTTGGATGGGCGATCAACTCCTCCGGATGAGTGAGTTATGGTCGATTTACGGTTGTGAACCCAATCTGACCCAACAGACTTGTATAGCTATTTGCTACAGGTCATGGACCATATATTTGACATTTTAAGATCTTGGGAGTTAGTATACATTATAATCTAACAAACTCCGCTGACCTCGCGTCGATAGCTATCACCAAATGGTTTTTATGGCTAAAACGGTAAACCCGAGTTTGAAAACCTAAATTCTGATTTCGTAACCTTCAAAGAATGCAATTTTCCCGGTAAGTGGTAGTAGCTATTTACTCGTGGTTAGAATGGGCTGAAAGTAGAGTCTTGAGGCTTTCCGATGGTGAAAATCTCAGGCCCTTAAACCTTACAGGTTAACGGGTTATTTTGTCCCAAGTTTGACTAGTGCAGTTTGACCATTAAGTGCTTACGGGGTGGCTGTTAGTGTTTTAGACTTTTAGAAAGTTTCGTAAACTCTTAGATCGAATGGTTGGACATTCTGGAAAGCTCATGAGAGACCCGTTCCAGGGGTGAAAATCCCATAGTTTTTGGACTTATGGATTGGGAGATCCGCCCTTTACAAAACAGTTATACCGGAAAATGTGACTTTACGCCTACGGTTAAGTAAATTGTTGGCGTTTTTAGGTACAAATCACTTGGGTTACTTGATTTGAGACCTTAGGCTATCATGTTATGCATTTTCTACAGGTTTTGTGTCATAAAATGGTGTGGTCCGGTCTAGGTCGGCCAGATCCGGTCCTATAAGCATAATCGGTAAGCTTTTTGGTAAGACCGAACCGGACTGATCGGACAGACGATCGAAAATAGTACAAAACCCCGGACCGAGGACGGAACCAAAATTGTTCGGTCCGATTTTCCGCTTAGAGTCGGTTTTGGGTCTGTCATGCTCAGCCCTAGTTGTAAGTGGCGTGAATCATGCATATTTAAACCGGGATGAAGCGAAACAAGTGCATTGCAAGAAAACCTTTTTTTTATTTTTTTTAGAACGACAAATGTTAGTGGTTAGTCGGTCGAGTCGTGCAATAACATTTAAGCGACATAATGTCTTTTTCGAACCATCGCCTAGTTATGTTAAATTTCTTATCTGCTTCGTCTGAGAGGCCATTGGCAGGTCTTGAATCCAAGACCTCCAGGAAACCTCCCCTAATAAAACCACTTAGTGGAACTTTGGTGACCAACTGAGTTAAGCTAGTTGTTTACGTTGCAAGAAAACTTGTATTACAAAATAAGAACTAAACTGCATTATGTTGGTTTGGTTTGAGTTGATAACTTGTTTGGTCTAATAAACTAGAGCATTTAGTGGAGGAAACTATTTAAATTAAACTCGAATCAGATAATTAGAGTAGAAAAAGATATTATATATTTTTAATAATTTTTTGAAGTTTAAGTAGGACCGTTTTCTGAGTGTGCAAGGTGCTTGACTGCTCAAAATATCAATTTTGTTTAAAGATTACAAAATTTATCCTATTAACAAGAAAAAATTTCATGTTTGGTCCCTATCGTTTACATAGAACATCAAGTATGGTCCCTATCTCAAAATAAGTCCACCGATCGTCCCTATCGTTTACATTTTCGATCAAAAATCGTTCCTATCTTGGATGGACGTTAGTTTTGCCAGTTAAGTCGAGTGAGGGGCGGGGTATTTTGGAGTTTTTACTTTTTTCCCATGCATTAAACCCACCGCCACCCTCCTTTTCATAAAAAAAGAGAAAACACAAAAGTGTTATCCACTCTTCATCCCGATCATAATGAAGATCCAATCATTATCACATCAAAAAAAACAACCATCAGTTCAAATCCCAAACGATTCCCAGATCTGTTGTGTTAATGCAATGATGCCTAAAAATGTTACTTGCATTTTTCGGTCTCGCTTTATTTTGATTACGACAATATGTAAAAACAAGCATTTACGAAAACAACGAAAAACGAATTCTTGAGTTCAAGTATTTTTTATTTCAACCATTATCACTTAAGGTATGAACAAACAAGTACTTATCCTAATTAAGTGATCAATGATTTAATCTTTTCTTAAAACTCATTTTTTATTAAGTGTGACAAAGTTTTTTTTTATTAAACTTTCTTTTTAAGAAAATGTTTTATTAAATTAATTATTTAAAAATTTGAAATTTGAAAATGGCATATTCTATCTTGGTTTGGAATATCCTTTCAGGATATTTTTATCCCTAGATTCAAACCAATCCACTAAAAGACAAAAAGGAGCAGAGTCTATGCAGGCGGTTCCTTAGCACCTATAGTAGTTCCTTGTCGATATGGAACCGCGGGCTCCAATAAAGAACCGGGTGCAGATATAGCCGTTGGATGTTTGTCTTATAAATAGTGGACCATTCTCAGACTTTCAAACCACCCCTTTTGCACATACATTTCTAGATTCTTTCATACTTCTTAAATCACTCAAATCCTTGATCATTTGTTTGATTACTACTTGTTTAGAAGTGAATCTTTCTCCTCTCATCTTTTCCTCTCAAAGTGCAAAGAGAATAACACTATCATTCTTGAAGTGTTGTGTATACCTCAAAGATCCATTGAAGATCCAAACTTATTCATTCATTGTTGTGTCATTGTTGCGAAGATCCAAGTAGTTGTGTCTATTTGGAAGTTGTGTATGTATTAAGGTTAATACTTAGTCCTTAAAGTATATTGGTGTAGATTGGTCCTAGCTAAGATTAGGGCTCGACTTTTGGCTTAGAGTCGAAAATTGGTTAAGTGACGTTGTGTACGGTTTCTCCACCTTAAGGAGCTTGTTGATTGTTGAACTCTCGAGTAAGGTGTACTCGAGGAGTGGAGTAGGAACGAGGAGTGAGCTTCGTTTCCGAACCACTATAAATCATTGGTGTTTGGTTTGATCTTTCCTTCCCTTATCTCTTTACATTCATTATTCTTTATACTTGTGATTATTAGTTTAGTTGCACTATACCTTGTTCATATTGTGTATAAGAAGGTTTAACATAAATACTCAAGCTTAAGTTTTTGAAAAAGGATTTTATAAATCAATCTTTAACAAGTAATTTTAAGAAACTATTGAGCGTGGTTGCTCAAGACTTTTTAAAATATATTGTATTTTAAAACTTGAATCGATCTATGGATTACAACAAGTATCTAGAAGGGCAATCCATGCAAAGACCACCTCTTTTTGAAACCGATAGTTTTATTTATTAGAAAAATAGGTTTGAGACTTCACTACAAGAAAATAGAGTTTATAAGACACCTATTAGTGTCCTCTATATAGAGTTTATAGGACCTTTCACCTAATATGACCAAACTAAATGTGTCCTATAGGTAGGGGTTGTATTAGATGTTTAGGACATTTATCGGCGTCCTAATAAACTCGGACATTTTAAAACTGATTCTTTGGTCCCATAAAAATGTTTATGTGACCAAAATGGCATCTCAATAGACCACATTATAGGATGTTTTCCGGTGTTCTAATATATGCTTGCCGATATCTTATGTTTTGAGACACCTTAACGGGTCCTAACACACATTTTCATAGGAAGAAAACATAATAGATATAGTCTTATTTTAGTACCAAAAAAAGGTCCTAATTCATAGATGCTTTGTTAGGACCGAATTTAGTGTCATAACACACATTTTTTCGTGTGTTTAGCAATGCTTAATTCGAAAACAAAAAAGCAGAAAAAAATAAAGTCAACTATGAAGCAAGATAATATTTCATTACCTTGAAAGATGTTTTCAACCAAGTTATAATAACAACCAAGATAAGAGTTTTACAAAATTCAACATAATTAACAGGAAATAAAAGTAGCAAGAAGTAGATATAGTTTTGCAATAACAATATAAACGCAGTAGTAGCAGATATACAA
Source organism: Glebionis coronaria (assembly GCA_025667525.1). NCBI lineage: Eukaryota > Viridiplantae > Streptophyta > Magnoliopsida > Asterales > Asteraceae > Glebionis > Glebionis coronaria. The sequence goes on from CM046879.1 coordinate 37,417,262, forward strand.
AAAGAAAAGTATAAACTGGTCAATTGTTTGATCATCCATCATCCATCTTTATCATGCACCACCTACAAATCAACAACTCAAATTTAATACTGTGTAATGATGTTGAGTATAAATAATACATTATATAATGACACGAAATCCAACACTAAATGTTAATAATATCACTTCGTCATATTTATAAATGTAACTGAAATTAAGGAAGAGCATCAAGTTGAGCACATTACTGAATACAAATAACTCTGCATCATCAGAACATTGCTTTCTTCGGTAATCAGAGATCCAACCATTCATACAGACGACGAACCATAGATACTAACTGCAATACTAAAATCCAACAAAGTACTGGTTTATAAGTTGAGAAGGTAAAATCATATAAAACAGTAAAACTTAAAAAAAAGGTGCGAGTACAAGTACCTTATGATGTTTATCTGTAACTAACAGCCTTGGAGCATAACTAGTTTGGAAGCGGAAATTCAAAAGTTTAGGAGACGCCCTCAAAGTGATATCAGTATATCACCATATGGTTCATATTGCTTTACGTCAACCAGATTGAACCTCTTCAAGACCTAAACCAAACACGGATTAAAATTTGTTGACAATCTTAAACGATGAAGTGTGAACTTTATGAATCTTGAAAAACATCAACTGTTGGTTATATGTTTTTAAATAAGAAGACTAATCAATTCAAAATGTGGTAGAATAAATAATAGAGCAACTTCATTCTTAGGTAAAGACACATTTTTTTAAGATTATGACCAAAAAATGTGAGAACTCGTATTTTTCCCCGTATTATTTTATTCATGCTATTTGAATTTTCCAACATGTTATATTTTCTTGTATTCTTCATATTTAAATCCTGATATCTCGAGAATTTTAATTAAATCATATTTTAATTATTTTTCTGATCATCGAAAGTATTTTATTTGGAATTATAAAATTTTTATTTTATTTTTCCATATTTATTTAAGTCAAAAATTTTGATTTAAAAGCACCCGTACGCGTTATACAAAAAGTTTGACCGATTCGATGGAACGAGAACCGATGGCTATATATTCGACTTTATAAAGTCAAAATACTATGTTTCTATAAATATTTTACTTACGTATTATAACTTGCACCGAGTCGGAATGATTAGCGTTTTAAGAAATCGAGTCGGGCTAGAACTAGATGCATCTTTACTTTGGGCTTAAGTTAATAATAAGAATATGCAATTGGGCCAAAAAGCCCACTCCCTTCTTTTTTTTCTTTTACTACGGCAGTACACCAACACACATACTCAGACATTTTTTTCATACCAAAAGTATCATTATCTCCCTGTTTCTCTCTTGGTACGACTAACATCATCAAAACAGCCTCAATCTATCATTTTTTCTTCATCAATCTCACAATTAAACTACACCAAATCAATCCTTGATTAATTCTAATCATAAACCCACTAAAAAGCACCTCATGCAATGATTTTTATAAAATCATGAATCACTAGAATTGGAATTATTTGGTGTTTGATCATACAATTAGGTTTGTATTGTGTTATTTAGGGTTTAAACATTGATAATTTTGTTAGAACCTTTGTTATGATTTCTTTGTTTTTGGCTAAGATTTAATTTTGACCATGGATGTTATAGATTGAAAGTGCTTTGATGAATTTTGGTTAATGTGATGAGGATTTTGATTTTTATGAGTAGGATTGAAGTTGTTTTGATTAGTATTTATAGTGCCTAAATTCGGACAGTAGGTATATCAGTCCAAAACTCCCACATTTTTCATTGTTACCTGCACTTTTTATAGCTTAAATGGGTTCTTTATGCCTTATACATGTTAGTAGCGAGTTGGATGGGCGATCAACTCCTCCGGATGAGTGAGTTATGGTCGATTTACGGTTGTGAACCCAATCTGACCCAACAGACTTGTATAGCTAATTGCTACAGGTCATGGACCATATATTTGACATTTTAAGATCTTGGGAGTTAGTATACATTATAATCTAACAAACTCCGCTGACCTCGCGTCGATAGCTATCACCAAATGGTTTTTATGGCTAAAACGGTAAACCCGAGTTTGAAAACCTAAATTCTGATTTCGTAACCTTCAAAGAATGCAATTTTCCCGGTAAGTGGTAGTAGCTATTTACTCGTGGTTAGAATGGGCTGAAAGTAGAGTCTTGAGGCTTTCCGATGGTGAAAATCTCAGGCCCTTAAACCTTACAGGTTAACGGGTTATTTTGTCCCAAGTTTGACTAGTGCAGTTTGACCATTAAGTGCTTACGGGGTGGCTGTTAGTGTTTTGGACTTTTAGAAAGTTTCGTAAACTCTTAGATCGAATGGTTGGACATTCTGGAAAGCTCATGAGAGACCCGTTCCAGGGGTGAAAATCCCATAGTTTTTGGACTTATGGATTGGGAGATCCGCCCTTTACAAAACAGTTATACCGGAAAATGTGACTTTACGCCTACGGTTAAGTAAATTGTTGGCGTTTTTAGGTACAAATCACATGGGTTACTTGATTTGAGACCTTAGGCTATCATGTTATGCATTTTCTACAGGTTTTGTGTCATGAAGGTCATGACCACACTTAGGCTCGGTTGGTTGTGCAAGTTATATACATATTACATTTTTACAAAATATTTTGATACAATTGTTTTATATTTTTATAAAACGCATACTTAAGGGTCGTGATCACTCTTGTAGGTCGTGGGTAGCCCTTGGAGTATTTCCCATTGCCATCTACAGCCCGGTTCTCATATCCGTCACACTTGTACTAAGGTACTCTTGCCACTATTGTATTGCTTTAATTTCTATTTAATTAAATACCTTGATTATGAAATTGGAATTTTTGTATTTAGAACATATTCTACTGATTTCAAGGTGTTATTATGATCATGATATGTCTTGTGTACTTGTAGAGGCATTGCTTAGGGTGTGCAAATGTTTACGTGATGTTAGAAGTAAATTTTAGAGTCAAAAATGAGGTTAAGAATGATAGCAGATTGCTACAGCCATTCATGAAGTTTTTCTGCAAATAAGACCTGCAATTTGCTTGATTTTTGGATAGCCTTGGTTGTGAAGTACAATTGATGAGTTGGGTGGTTTTTGGAAGTGTCCGGATGAGTAAAATATGATCTTTTTATCAAAACTAGTCAATACCGACATGTGCGCCAAATTTGTGTTTGGGGTCAAAGTATAAAAAGCCAAATTAGGTTTTTTTATGAGTTATTACAGTAACATAGGTCAAATTTGAACATTTCCAATTGGTTTCAAGTTAAAATCTTTTACGGAATGTAAATGATGGTCAAAATGGTTTTATGCAAATTTTGTCGAAAAAGTCAAATCTGAGTAGTCTGCACTAAAACTGCATTTCCCGTTGATTGGTAATAGCTTTGATAGTGTTTCTTAAAGATTTGAAAAGGTAATAATTTTATCTTTCCAGGGCCATAAAGTTTGACTTTATATCTATTATAGAACTCTAGATATGATACAATCTTTACAGCATGTTTCTGAAAATTTAGTGCAGCAAATTTGTTAACGTTAATTTTCGACTCAAAGTGTACAAGCGTTTGCTACTTATGGGTTTGATGAGCATTGTTAATGTTTATAAACATGATCATACAGTGGGTAAGTAGTGTTTTTAAGTCAAAATTGGTTCGAGTCAATAGGTTGCAATGCCTTGCGAGTTATAAGATGGTTTATGTACTAATAGTAACCAAAGCATTTTTTTTAAACGTTATTTTTGTATCTTATAAGTTTTTGCGCCCCGTTATCGTAGGTCTTGGATGACTTAAAGTTTCTTGATTCTTGTTGTAACTACTCAGCCCTCAAGTTCCATATTGATTCACCTCGTAACTAAGGTGAGTTCATAACCCCTTTTACTACTTGTACATTGTTTCTAAACGCGGGGTGAGATTTTACATGGTGGAACACATCCATTTAAAAACTGTATGCTATCCAGATCTTGTATGCTATTCAGACTTGTATGTTTTCCAACGGTTTTCATTGATATTATTGCTTATAGTTAATAGCCTTAAGTTTCCTCTCTTGATCATGAACCGTTAATTGTCCCGTATGCTTTGCGCTAAGCGCGAATGTTGTGGGTGGATCCATCGGGATTGACAATCCCCGTCCCGATTACCTTGACGCACTTACATTTGTTTATACTTGAGTATTTAGGCTGAATACTACTTAGAGGAACTTACTTTGAGTTAAGCTTCGGTTCATGAACTAAACAACAATAATATTGGTTTCGGACTATGGTTAATGATCATAACCATTTTCTCTATTTACTTGTTTTACAAATGAATGCTTGTGTTTCACACCTTTACTGCTAAACCTATGAATATCACTCAACTTTATGTTGACGATTTTACATGTTTAATCTCAGGTATTAATACTTATCTTTGCTTGGATGGGAGCCCGCAGGATATTATCGCAGCTTGGAGATTTCTGTGTGTACTTAAATTTTGGTTTATCTAAAAACTGTCAGAAGTTTATCATGTATTCTTTGTAACTATAAGTTACAAAAACATAATTAAATTACATATTTCCGCTTATAAAAACATGGGACCTTTGTTTAAAAACTCTGATTCTTTATGATTTAATGTATAAATTTTTATTACGTCAACTTTATGTCAGTAATATTTCATTATTTCTTGTACCATGACGTGGCGCCCCCTTGCTGCCTAGTTGTTCCATACCTGATTTTGGGGGTCTCACAGATTAGTATCAGAGCGATGGTTATAGGGAACTGAGTCGTTTTCAAAACTTAGTCTATGACCGAAAGTTTAAATATTTCATGTTTCTATGTGTCAAACACAGAATCTACCATTGTTGTTCGATATCTGCGCGGGTAACTCTCTAATGTTTATTATTTACTTTTAATTATCGTTGTAGTATTTCACCTCTTGATTACATTTTGAAATATTACATTACCCTCATGAAGATAATTACTATCTCCTTTCAAAGCCTTTGTGCTCAATGAATTATCATTGGATATTACTGTGATTACATCTGCCCTTACTGTATTTCTTGAATTCTTGTTCATGTAAATTTGATCTTGTTACAATAATTTTATATTGTTATGACGTTACATACGTGTATTCAGAGCGTGTATGCTGCCGACTTTTCATACTCACTTTTCTTAGTACTGTTGCTATCTTGTTTACGCGTGATACGACTGACCTCATATACTCGCTCGTTTTGAACCGTCTGTTTTTCTCGACTCATACTTTTACATGTTGTGTATATTCTCGTGATATCACTGTTCGGGATTAAATAAGTATTGCTTTCAATGAAACTTGTGATTTTCATTCTACTACCGTGCGTGTTACTTTCATTGCTAAACTCCTTTAAGACATCAGTTTATATATCTAAATTGCCTTGCGACCATTTGTGATTGGATGCCTTGAAAATTTGTCTATAGACAATTGTGTGGCTTAATGTGCCTCCAAAAAAAAGTCTAAAGGAAATCGTGTGAGTCACACATCTCGAGGCATTACTTGATTCAGTGTTGTATAATATCATGGGTTTTCATAACCTTGATTGATCTTTACGTCATCGTTTTACACGATACTCGTATATTGATTAAATATTACTTAAGTGACCATTCTACGTTTTGACTTCGAATTACAACGTTCGTTTGCACCTTGGAAACACCACCGTCATCTTGTAATTCATATCCTCTAATACGTGGTGCTTGTTTGTAATACGATTTTACTTCTATAAACTTGTATCCTTCCCTTTTATTTAACCTCCTCTCCCGGGAGTGAGACTCCTTAATGTTCCATATCTTTCTTGGTATGCTTTGTGTTTTTGGAAAATCGCGCCGTCAAAAGACCTTCTTACCTTGCATCTTGAAATCGAAGACACGGATGTCATGCGCCGTTTTGATTTCTTAGATTATCGTTGGTATTCATAAACCAATTTTATACTATGTTTTTCTTTATATACTTAATTATATAATCTATTCTCTTTCGTCTTTATGGAATCCACAAGTCATGTGTGTATATAAATTACGGGTCGTTATGAAGTTTGATTAAATTTCAAGGTGTCGAAAAATATACTTTATGCAGAACTGCAGGGGGTAGAATCGTCATTTCTGGTCCGTTTCGGCTTTCGGCCAAAACACGAAAGTTGTCTGAAATGCCGTTTTGCCTTTACCGTGTAGGTAACCAAGTCCGAAAACTAGTATAAACGGGTCAAATCTTAAAAATAAAAACCTGCGTTTTAAGATAATATAGTCAAACCTGCGCAGAACGTGCAGGGGGCATTTTGGTCATTTTACGTTCGGTTTCAGATCTTGAGTAGAGATAGAAAGTTGTTCGAAACATTGTTTATACTAAATTGCTTTAGACTCCGAGTCTTGAACATGTCATATTACGGGATAATTGATTGGGTTAGACCCAAAAGTCTAAGTTGACTAAAAAAAAAGTCAAAGCTGATAGAATTTTGAAATATGGTTTTTTAGAAATTTTTGAGTTCGTTTGAGCTTGTAGAAATTTAACAAATGATATTTTACAACTAACAAACATTAGTTACGTTTGAAGACATTTAAAAATAGTAACTTTGGGTACGAGTTTTACATACATATATCGTGAACTTTTAAAACCGAATGTTTAGATAAACTGTTGGTGAGCTATAATTTTGTCGAAAGTTGTACATTTTTATGTCAATTAGTTAAGATGTGAATGTTGGGAATAAAACTATGCTTATTTGTTTCCCCTGCTAGTTGATTACTCATACCCCTGCTAGAGTATGTTCCCCCTGCTAAATAACAAAGGCAGGGGGATCCGTTCCCCTGCTGGAGTCAAAGGCCCTGCTGTCAAGATAAACATGGAATAGATATTTACGCGTTTCAGTTATTATTCCTTAATACTTTCCATAGTTTGTTAGTAGTGATCTTGTACGTGGGTCCTTGCATCTATAAAAGGACTCACTAGGTTAGCATGTAATGTGTGTCTTTCTCATTTCGTTTTTCATTATTATTACTTTAAGGTTTTGTAAACCCTAATACCACTTTGGGTATTCGTATATCTTTGATATATTAAAGTGCAACGTTTGAATCTCATTTGTTCTTGTGCTAAACATTACATTCCGCATCTTGTTTAGTTACTTTGCTTTGCAAAGTTTCTCTAGTGTTAGATTGAATTCTTTCTCTCTATCATAACCCTTAAACAAGCTATTAAGGTTTAAGATCTGACTTTGGGATCAACATGTGGTATCAGAGCGGGTGGCTCGATATCTAGGAGATTCAAGGTGTTTTTCGTGTTCGTGTTGTTGCTGTGAATATGTTGGTGATTGCTTGAAGCTGCTGTGGTGAAAGAATTATTTATGTGTGTGTGGTCAGACGCAATAAAGATCACGTGGGGCAGAATGTTGGTTTAATGTGTTAATTGAATAGATCGTTAGGTATGTATCCAACGATTGCTTGATTAACTAATATTGTCACATGATGATTGAGATAAAGACGAAGGTGTATGTGCGGCCAAAAGACAAGATTATGTTCACACGAAGGTTAGTATTTACACAAATGATATATGTGTTCACATGGTTATGTGTTCACACGAATGATATTGTTTGATCCTTTTTGTGTTCACACGGATAAAGTAAGGCTGTGGCCCCAAAGGTAGGTCACATTCACGTGGGATTGAATATGGTTTACACATACTTTGTAAAAGTGGCTGCTGGTCTCGATATTTTATTGGTCGAATGGGGATATAAACTTGGGGGCCCAAGAATTAATGTGAGCTTGACTCATTATTAAGCGAATATCTTTAGGTAATATTAATTCGTATGGGGGTGGTCCTTTTAACAATGCAAATTATTTTGTGATTGGTGGTTCCAATAATGCAAATTAATTACTCCACGTCAGAAGCACAAGTTGTATTCTTTACATGGTGTTCACGTGATGGGTACTAATGATTGGTTCAATCATGACAAATGAAAAGACGTGAGGCATTTATTTTTATACTTTTGTGATATATGACGTGATGTTTGGATGTATATGATCTGCAAATCAGAAAGTGAGCCATTCACATGTATTGATACAAAGGGCACGTGGGTGCAGGTCAGCAGGTCAAAAGGGACATGGTATACAGTAGGTATAATTGTCTTTGTTTTGTTATTTATTTACCTGCTATAAATTCATTCCCACTTTGTGTGGGTTTGGCACAGTTAATAACAAAAACAGTGGCATTAAAAGTTTCCCCTGCTTGTGAAAAAGTTCCCCCTGCTTTCACTAAAAGAAGCCCCTGCTACGATCCCCCTGCCTTCAATAGATCCCCCTGCTTTCATTAATAGATTCCCACTGTTTTTGAAAGTTCCCCCTGCTGTCAGATATGAGTTTTGGACAGCAAGGTTTTGGAGTTTGGTATATTCACAGCAACTGATCTTAAAGGTATAAAGGCTTGAGTTAATTTTATTGATTACGAAGAAAAGCTTTTATTATTTATTTGAAGACGAAGACGATTTTCGCGGTTATGTGTTTTATACTTAAACATCTAGTGACAAAGTGATACAAGATCTAGGAATGTGTGATTTTTCTTATGGTACTCTATGCACATATTTTCTATCACTTGAAGGAGTTACATTATCGTGCTCAGTGTCTCGTTTCAAAGGTAAATGAGGATTTTGTATAGACTACCTCTTTGTCACGTGGTTAGTACAAGATATAAAATGAAAGTTCGGGTTATTCTTCTTCATCATCAAGTAAGTTATAATCAGTTTTCTTCATATGTAATCATTACATAAAGTCTATAGAATTGAAGATTCATCAATGACTAGCATACTTTAAGGGGAAGCTTATTTGATAAAGTGTTAGTCATTCACATATGACATCAAGGTGAAGGTTTTTGCTATTACTCATTGGTATTACTACAACTAATGAGAGTATCTACTGCTCAAAATCATTTTTTATTAGGAGTCTGACCTATGTGCGTCATGGAGGGTGTTTTGAAAGGTAGAATACTTGGGTTTGATGTATGATATTGGTTAGTAGTAGTTGAAAATCAAGGTTGTTCACATAGAAGACCCTATTTGATCATGTCAAAAAGGGGAAGTTGTCTACAAAGAATGTTCAGCCTGTTGATCTTTGATGGTGTATGTTTAAGGGGAAGTGTTTTGACATCATCAACTAGGGGAAGATTGTTGGGTCAAAAGTTGATGAGTCAAACACTATGGAAACAAGAAAGACCAAATAGGACATTATCACTGCTAGAATTCCCACTGCTGAAGATCCCCCTGCTGGAGTACTTTCCCCTGCTAGAGCAAGTTTCCCCTGCTGGAGTACTTGCCCCTGCTAGTGTACTTCCCACTGCTAGTGATAAGTATGAAGATTTGGTCAACACAGGATAAGAATGAATAAGTCAGTTTTAATTTAGTCATTATTACTTTATTTAGTTTCCATGTATCCCTGGGTTCCTTGAGTTATAAAAGGAACCACCAGGCATAGGTTTTATTCACTACTTCCTACTACACAAATGTAACCTACTGCTTGTTTGATCTCTAGGTGTGGGATTCAATGTACACACACCTAGAGTAGTTTGTGTTAATCATAAATAATACAAACTCTCTTTGGGAATCTTTCATCTATGTTAAACATCTTGTTCTTGATTAATTGTGCAATTCCGCTATGTTAATTCATATGTACAATTGATCATCCTAGATAAAACGGTTTCGACTGTTTGAGTCTAACGATCCAATGGATTCAACATGTAGCAATGCAGGGGATAGATGGAGCAAATGGATGGGACTGGAGTGCTATGACAGAAAGTGTGGAAAGAAACCAAGCTTTGGTGGCTGAGGAAAAGGAAGAAGACTTTGCACTTATGGCCATGTCAAGTTCTAGCTCTGACAATGAGGTATATGATGACTCATACTGTACTAAAGCTTGTAGGAAAAATACTGAATCTTTGAATGATCAAATCAGAAAGGTAAAAGCTGACTATATAAATTGTGATAATGATCTTGATAACTACAAACGTGCTTTAGAACAACTAGAGTCCACCATAAGAGAGTATAGGCAAAGGGAAAGTGAATATAGGGATCACATTGTGATTCTAGAAAGAGATGCCAAGGAGAATAACCAATCTATAAATGTTTTAACTGCTGAACTTGAAATTTTTAAAGCTAACCAAAAGATAGATGAGGAAACTGTTGAAAAATTTGGAAAAGCTTCAAAAGATTTAACCAAGGCATTTGAAATTGGTCAATCTCCTAAGGACAAAACAGGGTTTGGAATTAAGAACATGAATGCTACTATACCCCCACCCCCTGCTAACATCCATGCTCCCTATCCTAGAAAAGACTTGTCATGGACTGGTCTCCCTTGTTTTGAAAAACAAGATGACATTGAGTTTGACTTGAGTGCTTATATACCTAATAATCCTAATACAGAAGAGTCTCTAGTTAAAACTAGTGTCATTAGGGATATTAAACAGGAACAGGTTGGCTTAAAGCAAATTGACAACCCTGTTAAATTTTCAAAAGAAGGAAGTTCTAGCAGCAATCCAAACTCTAAGAGCAGGGCTAGACCACAGTCTCTTAAACCTATCATTAAATATGCTGGTATGTACAGGAACGTCAGAGGTAATCAAAGGAATTGGAATGACCAAAAGTCTCACCAATTAGGAAAAGACTTTGTGATCAATACCAAGCCCTGCTTCACATGTGGCAGTTTTGAACACACTTATCAAGAGTGTAAGGCACCAATGGAGATGGTGGCTGCAAATCCCTTAAAGGATATGCAACCTAGAGCCATTCTTCTAAATGCAGGGGCAAAATCCTTTTCCCCTGCCAAGTATGTTGCCCCTGCCTTGAGAAATAGAGTAGCTGAGAAATATGTTGCTCCAGCCCTTAGAAAGGAAAATGATGTTCACCCAAAGCCCAACACTTCTGTGACTACCCCAACACCTTATACTGCATATAAAACTGGCCCAAGACCTTACCAACACATGAATAGAGGCCAAAACAAAAGGTGGGTTCCCTCTGCCAAGCATAAGGATTCCCCTGCTAAAACTGGGGTATCCCCTGCTAGAAGAGGTGTGCATTCTAGGAACATGGGAAGATGGGGAAAAGCTGTGAAAGCCTCAGCTCGTTGGGTTTGGGCACCCAAGAGGGGTACTCAATCTAATGGTGTATCTCTAGTCTTTGATAAGCTATCTTACATTGATACACGAGGTAGATCCAAGTCTGTAATGGCTTGGGTCCCCAAGAAAAACTAATTTGTTTTTCCTTTTGCAGGTGACAAAGAAGACAAGGGATGATAGAGCATACTGGGATAGTGGATGCTCAAGAAGTATGACTGGACACAAAGCTTACTTGTCTAACTTTGTACCCCTGCATGACAATGATGGTGTTTCTTTTGGAGATGGGCATGGAACTATAACAGGAAAAGGAACTATTGTCACCAATGGGATGACTTTTGACAATGTGTATTTGGTGAAGGAGCTCAAGTATAATCTCTTCAGTGTGTCACAGATGACTGATAACAAGAATTTTGTCTTGTTTACTGACACTGAATGCTTGGTATTAGGAAAGGAGTTTGTCTTGCCACAAGACACTCCAATTGTTCTCAGAACACCAAGACAGAAGAACATGTACACAATTGATCTCAAGGACATCTCTCTCCAAGACAATGAAACATGTTTCATTGCCAAAGCTTCAGCAGATGAATGTAAGAAATGGCATAGAAGACTTGGTCATCTTAATTTCAAGAACATGAACAAACTAGTAAAGCATAATCTGGTTCATGGTCTTCCTTCCAAGTCTTTTGTCACTGAACATACTTGTGCAGCATGTCTGAAAGGGAAGCAACACAGAGCATCTTGCAAGTCAAAAACAAGTATGTCCACCACCAAGCCATTGGAACTATTGCATATGGATCTTTTTGGTCCTACTTCTGTGGCAAGTATAATGAAGAAATGGTACTGCCTAGTAATTACTGATGATTTTTCAAGATTTACATGGACATTCTTTCTATTTGAAAAGAGTGACACTGCTGATGTACTCATTGGGTTCATCAATCAAATTGAACTGTCAAAAAGCATGAAGGTAGTTACCATAAGATCAGACAATGGTGGTGAGTTCAGAAATCACAAGCTGGATTCTTTCTGCATAAACAAAGGCATCAAGAGGCAATTTAGCATTGCTAGAACACCTCAACAGAATGGAGTGGCAGAAAGAAGGAATAGGACACTCATTGAAGCTGCAAGAACTATGCTGTCTGATTCCAAACTTCCAGTTATTTTTTGGGCTGAAGCTGTATCCACTGCGTGCTATGTGCAAAACAGGGCCTTGGTGGTCAAGGCACACAACAAGACCCCTTATCAGCTGTTTAATGGAAGACCTCCCTTAATTGACTTTTTCAGACCTTTTGGGTGTCATGTTATCATCTTGAACACCATTGACAATCTTGGTAAGTTTAGTGAAAAGGGTGATGATGGATATTTTGTGGGTTATTCTTTAAACAGCAAGGGATATAGGGTCTTCAACAAGAAGACAAGCAAAATCACAGAAAATCTTCATGTGAACTTTCTTGAAGACAAACCTGAAGATGTTCAAACAGGTCCTGATTGGTTCTTTGATATAGATGTACTTTCTAAATCCATGAATTATGTACCTGTTGTCTTGCAGAACACTAACATTTCAGGTACTCAAGAAACAATTGCTGCTGAGAAGTCACCTCTGAGGTACATGAATGTACCCTCATTGTTTCCTAGTGAAGCTGATAAACAAGAAGATAACTCTGCTTCAGGAAAAGAACAGCCAATCTCATCCCCTGCTATGTCTGAAGGCAGTGGAATGGCTGAAAGCAGTGGAATACTGGATTCCCCTGCTAGAGGAATTGATTCCTCTCTCACAAAGGATCATGATGCTACTGAGACTACTGATGCAGAAAGAGAATCCCCACTCATCTCATCATCTACACCCATAAATGATGGTCCTATCATATCCAGCAGTAGAAGCAGAATCATCAGGAGTGGAGGTCCTAGTTATTCAGAGCTTCATTCTGCTCACAAGCACCCATCTTTAGGTCACGCTGTCTCATTTGGAAGTTCTTTTGAGGACTTCTTTCCTAATCAAAATAGCCCCATCAATTCTGATTTGGAAGAAGATGAGACAGAAGTCATCATGCAGCCTACCTATAGAATCAATAAGGATCATCCTATCTCTCAGATCATTGGTGATCCTGAGGCTCCCAGACATACAAGGTATACAGCAAAGGAGCACAGCTTCATTGCTAACATCACCATGAAGTTCAATCATGACAACATGCAATGTTGTTTGTTTACTGCATTTTTGTCACAAGAAGAGCCAAAGAAGATTTTTCAGGCTTTAAATGACCCAAGCTGGGTTGAAGCTATGCAAGAGGAGCTCTTACAATTTGATATACAAGAGGTTTGGATTCTGGTTGATTGTCCCAAATGGGCAAGGCCTATTGGGACCAAGTGGGTGCTCAGGAACAAAAAGGATGAAAGGGGAATAGTTGTCAGGAACAAGGCAAGGTTGGTAGCTCAAGGGTATACTCAGGAAGAAGGGATTGATTATGAAGAGGTGTTTGCCCCAGTAGCAAGGATTGAAGCTATTAGATTATTCCTTGCTTATGCCTCATTCATGGACTTCACTGTTTTTCAGATGGATGTGAAAAGTGCCTTCTTATATGGAACCATTGATGAAGAAGTCTATGTCATGCAACCACCAGGGTTTGAAGATCCAGAACATCCTGACAAAGTATACAAAGTGAAAAAGGCCATGTATGGCCTTCACCAAGCTCCCAGAGCATGGTATGGTACTCTTTCCAAATATCTCCTAGACAATGGATTCAGTAGGGGGAAGATTGATCAGACCCTGTTTACAAAGAAACAAAAGGGTGACCTTCTGCTAGTACAAGTCTATGTGGATGACATCATTTTTGGATCAACCAACTCCATGCTTAGCAAAGAGTTTGCCAAATTGATGCAGGATAAATTTCAAATGAGTGCTATGGGAGAACTAAACTTCTTCTTGGGGTTACAAGTTCAGCAGCGGAAAGATGGGATATTTATCTCACAAGACAAATATGTAGCTGAGATTGTAAAGAAGTTTGGCATGTCTGATGGGAAGAAGGTGTCCACTCCCATGGACAAGCATCATCCATGGGGCAAGGATGGTCCTGGAAAGCCTATTGATGTCAGGAATTACAGGTCTATGATTGGGTCACTTATGTATCTCACTGCTTCAAGACCTGACATCATGTTTGCAGTCTGCTTATGTGCAAGATACCAGGTGTCACCAACAGAGTGTCACTTATTTGCTGTGAAAAGGATCTTTAGGTATCTCAAATGTCATCCCACCCTAGGACTCTGGTATCCAAAGGAGTCACCATTTGAGCTGATAGCTTATTCAGATAGTGATTATGCTGGTGACAACAATGATAGGAAGTCTACAACAGGGGGATGCCAATTTTTGGGAAGCAGGCTTATATCTTGGCAATGTAAGAAGCAGACCATCATGGCAACATCCACAACTGAAGCTGAGTATGTAGCAGCTGCTGCATGCTGTGGTCAAGTTCTTTGGGTGCAAAATCAATTACTTGATTATGGGTACAACTTTCTTAAAACCAAGATATTTATTGACAACAACAGCACTATTTGCATCATAAAGAACCCTGTTTTTCATAGCAAAACCAAACATATTGAAATTAGACATCACTTTATAAGAGATTGTTTTGAAAAAGGACTGATTGTCCCTGAGAAAATTGATACAGAACTTAATGTTTCTGATCTTTTAACAAAAGCTTTTGAGGTAGGAAGGTTTCAGTATCTGGTTGCAGGTATTGGAATGGTTACTCCTTAAAATCTGATGTCTATTTGTGTCATATGTAATCAGGGTTCCTTCATTGCTGTTGTTGTATAATTTTTAGTCAATTTTACCATTTCTTTCATTGCACTGCTTTTTAACACTTATTCCCCTGCTTGGGGTTCATTCCCCTGCCAAGAGAATTTTTCTCTTAAGCTGGGTGTGTTATGTTTACACAAGTGGTTTTATGTGGTTTTAGACTAACAATGCAGAGATTCATATGGTGCATACTACTCTCCTTGGTGGATCAGGTATATACTCTATGTTTCAGGGGAGGTTAGGTCAAACCTTTAGGATTCAGGGTATTCTTAGAATGCTCATATATGATCTTAGATCATATCCATTGGTGAGTGGGGGTTCAGGGTAATGATGACCTGCTGCACAGCTTGTCTAAACTCTGAAACCTTGAGGCACTGTAGTGTGTGTTTGCATTTCTTTATTCAAGCAGCTTGCTGTTTAAAATATAGATGTGTGGCACACATTGCCAAGACTAACTGACCATAGGTAAGGGACAAGGTTGGGATGGTGACTGGGGTATGCATGATTTCTTGGGATTACCTGGTGTATGGGGACTTGTGTATTAACTTTTTGTATTGGGACCATTGCTGAA
Organism: Glebionis coronaria; assembly: GCA_025667525.1. Lineage (NCBI taxonomy): Eukaryota > Viridiplantae > Streptophyta > Magnoliopsida > Asterales > Asteraceae > Glebionis > Glebionis coronaria. Next base: position 37,432,697 of record CM046879.1, read on the forward strand.
TAGAGGACTCTTGAGATTCTATGTATCTATCTTGTGTATACAAGTGTGTGCAGTAGAGCAGAGCTAGTTAGCATTAGTCTCTTCATGACTAGTTTAATACCCCTAGGAAAGTTTCCCCTGCTTTTATTTTTTATTCCCCTGCCTTCACAACATTCCCCTGTTTGACCATTGACCGACAATACCGTTACCCTGTTCATAGCCGTTGGGACTGCTTGCTTCAATTTTGGTTAGGGAATATTTTATTCTTTTTAAAAGATATTTAAGGCGCTTTCTTAGCTGATTGGTAATCTTTTCCTTCTATTTCAAATATATTAATTTTTTATCAAGATTTATCTTTGATATTTTTGCAATTTGAAAATTTTGGTCCAATCACAGCTCTCTAATTCGCCTATATAAACTTAATTCCCTTTACCAGCAGGTTCACAAATCTCTTTCGACCTAATCCCACTTACCTCCCATCTCTATAAACCTTTAAACTGTTTTTCAAATTCATCATGACTCTTAAAATTGCTCCTAATCATAACCAAATTGCTTTGCTTCATGATGAACCAGCCGAGTTTGCTGAGGCTGTGGCCTTTCTAAAGTCCTCGTACTTCAAAGTGGCCCTTCTCATCAATCCTCGCATTTATACCTCACACATTCAACAGTTCTGGTCTAAAGCCATGACCAAAACAGTGAATGGAGAGGTCATAATACAAAGCACAGTTGATGGTCATTCCAAGGTAGTCTCACTTGCCTCCATTAGGGAGAATCTTCTCCTTGATGATGAGGATGGAATAACCAACTTTTCTGAGGCTGAAATTTTTGAAGGTCTTGAAAAATTGGGGTATAAACTTTCTGAAAATCAAAAATTAAAGTTTGCTAAAGGCCAGTTTGCCCCTCATTGGAAACTTTTGATTCATACTATTATGCAATGTTTGTCACCCAAAACCACTGCTTTCAATGAAGTTGGTAGTGAGATAGCTTCTGCCCTGATCTGCTTTGCAACAGGAAGGAAGTATTGTTTTTCTCAAATGATTTTTAAAGGCATGGTGAAAAATGTTTCAAGCACCTCAAAGTTTTGTATGTATCCAAGGTTTATAGAAGTTTTGCTGAATATGAGTGATCATGGTCCCATTACACACAGAAACTATTTTTCAGCAACCAAACACACAACCAAACTTTTCACCACATTACTTGCACCATCACCTTTGTTCTCTGGCAGAAATATTCCATTCACCTCAATCATGCTAGACCAAATCAGACGGGAAGAAGCCAAAAATCAAACAGCCATAAATCCACCTGCTGAATCCCCTGCCAAGAACCTACCACCTGCTGATCCACACCAAGAAAGGCGTTCCAAATCCAGGTTTGCCAGGTCTCCCTTGCCTGGTGAATCTTCACAAGCAGCAGAGAGGAGAGTCTCCAAGAGTTTGGAGCAACCTGGGGGTTTGGCTGCCACTACTGTCTCATCCTCAAGGGGTGAGCAGGATAGTGACACCATCAATAAGTCCTCTCCCCCACTCCATGATATCCAACAAGGGGAGAAATTCCCTTCTAGGATTGAGAGCAGTATGAAACCTTTGACAAACTTGGAATTGACGAAAATGTGCATGAGCCTGAAAAGGCAGAATGCACAACTTGTACAAGATGTCAAAAAGCAAGGTCTGATTATCTCTCATTTGGAAACCAGACTTGCTACTCTTGAGGGGAGGAGAAAGCCCAGACTGATTCTTTCCACAGATGAGGATGCTTCCAAAGGGGAGGAAATTCCAACCAAAGAAGGATCTACTGAGTATTATTCATATCCTGGTATGGAGCATGGAAAGACAAAAAGTGCTAAGGAAGGAATGGAGAAAGAAAGTGCTGATAAAGGAAGTGACAATGGGAGTGCAACCAAAGACATTGCTCAAACATTGCTCACTATGGGCAATCAAGAAGAAGCCCCTGCTTCCAAAATTTCCCCTGCCATTGCTGATCCCACTGCTGTAAGTTTATCCCCTGCTAAAAACATAACTCAAACATTTGTTAGGAAGAACAGAAAGCAACCAGCTCAGAAGGGGATAACAATCAAAGAACCTGCAACTAAAGCAAAACCAGCACCAGCAGTGGATCCAAAAGATAAAGGTAAAGGAATCATGGTACAACAGCCCAAGAGAAAATTCAAGTATCTGACTCCTGAACAGCAAAGGGAACAAGAGGCACATGATGCACAAGTAGCTCTCAGGCTACAACAAGAGGAGATAGATATGCAGGATCAAAGAATGGAGAAGATAAGGCCTAAAGATATGCTCAAGCAGGTTGAGATTATGCATAGGGAACTAGATGAGAGGGTACCTCATGTTGAAGAGTTTCTTGATCAATGGGAGAAGGAGTTGAAAAATGCTCCTTTAGAAGAAAGGTATGAGTTGACTTGCCTTGTTTACAAATATCAAACTGAATATCTGGAAAGAAGGGCAATGCAAATTCAGAGTGAGAAGTATAGAACTTCAGAGAAAGGGCAGCTTGATCACTACAAACTTCTACTTAAAAGGCACAGAAAGTGGAAGGATGGTGACTTCCCAGATATGAGCTTTGAAGCCATAAAGAGAGCAGTCAGACCAGTTCTAAAGTTGTATGATGTGGAGGATTGGATGACTATCAACACTCCTGAGGAAGCTGAGTATCTTAGGAGACAAAGTGAAGTGCTACAGAAAGCTAGAGCAACAAAGAAAAGAAAAGCTGGAGAGACTACACAAGCAGGTGCATCATCCCCAGCAGGGGAATCACACCAAGCAGGTGAAAGTCTTCCAGAAGTACTTGAGAAGTCAGTACTTAATGCACAAAGAGCATCAAAGAGACTCAAGAGGATGGAGCAAGTGGGCATAATCACTAAAGAGTCTCAAGGGCCATCAAATGATGAAATTGACAAACAGCTGATTTTACAGGAAAATGATGAAATCTCACCTAGTGAACTTGGAAAGAAGTTTGCCATTATAGAGTATGCTGTTTATGAACACAAAGGGAGAACTTGGTGGAAGCTTACAAGGGCTGACAATACAGCACAGACTTTTCTAAGCCTAGATGTCATGTTTCAAATTTTGGATAGTGAAGACTTAGAAGATCTGTGGAAAATATTGAAGAAGACGTTTGCTGCAAAACCTCCTACCATGGATGGTGTTGAGAAGGATTGGGTAATCTGGGAGTGCATGCATAGAATGTATGAGCATAAATTATTTGATCCTCTATTTGATGCAGTAAATAAAGGAGATTTGGTGTATTGGAAGCTGTTTACAAATTCTGGGGTTTATGAGGTAGTAATGGAAGGTGTGAGTGTTTATTTACTCAATCATAGGTATTATCCTTTCTCTCAGGAAACCTTGAAGAAGTTAGCACAGGCTAAATTAATTGTTGATGCCAAAAAGCCTGTTGCTTATGATCTGGTAAGAATGGTTCATAGTCAGATTTGGCCAGAGAGTTTGTAAGCATCCTCATCAACTAGCATTTATTCAGAAACTTGTCTTTAGGGGAAAGCACAAGTTTAGGGGAGGATTGTTGGGAATAAAACTATGCTTATTTGTTTCCCTTGCTAGTTGATTACTCATACCCCTGCTAGAGTATGTTCCCCCTGCTAAATAACAAAGGCAGGGGGATCCGTTCCCCTGCTGGAGTCAAAGGCCCTGCTGTCAAGATAAACATGGAATAGATATTTACGCGTTTCAGTTATTATTCCTTAATACTTTCCATAGTTTGTTAGTAGTGATCTTGTACGTGGGTCCTTGCATCTATAAAAGGACTCACTAGGTTAGCATGTAATGTGTGTCTTTCTCATTTCGTTTTTCATTATTATTACTTTAAGGTTTTGTAAACCCTAATACCACTTTGGGTATTCGTATATCTTTGATATATTAAAGTGCAACGTTTGAATCTCATTTGTTCTTGTGCTAAACATTACATTCCACATCTTGTTTAGTTACTTTGCTTTGCAAAGTTTCTCTAGTGTTAGATTGAATTCTTTCTCTCTATCACAACCCTTAAACAAGCTATTAAGGTTTAAGATCTGACTTTGGGATCAACAGTGAACGCATACATAATTCATTTTTCCTTTCTTTTATATATGACTTATTTGTCATTTTATATTATCTTTCTTTTCTCTTATCGTACCACTGATTTGGGTCGAGATTTGAAGTTCTTGTTTTCACATCGTTCGTTATCATTTTGACACGTGTCTCATGACGATTCCGGCTAAGATTTTTAGACCTTATCACCTTGTAACCATTTCATCGATTTCGTATTAATTACCCTTTACTACCCTCGTGTTACCCACTTGCTATTTATACATTGCTATAATGACGCCATATAAACTCAAACTCGTATTGTTTGCAAATCATTTTACAAATCGTTCTACTTTGACTTTATAAAATACTTGAATGTTACTTTATAAAGTCAAGTAATATTGTTTTACGAGGTATTTTCACAAATTATTTTACCTTGATCTTATAAAAGAATTCATGTAACATTAAAGGTGTTGATTTAAATACCAAGCGAATTACTTACTTGTGAAAAATTTTATAAATTATTCCGATTTCTATTTTTGGTACCATATATATATTTTAAATATATGATATGTAATACTGGTTTGACGAAACTGTGCATCGCATTGCTAGTCCTAAATTATGCATGGCCTGATCACCTATGCGTAATTTAGAAGGAGCCATGCGAGGCTAAATCAGTAGTCACCTTAAATATTTTAACCAGAACCAACTTTTTACATGTCTTTCTAAAAAAAAGTTAGATGAAATAAAGTTTTGAAAACTTTTACATATTATGCGAGTAGCACCCTTTCATGATATAAGCATATATTTCCTTGTCTTTTCTTGAACAAATTACGAGTCTGCGAGTACATGTTTCTTTATTATATGATATATGTTCTACTTATTACCTCATTTTTCTATTATGATATAATTCCCTTTACCACTCGTCTAATTACTAATCATTGATACCAGACTTGAAAGTGTCAACATTTTGTGCCTCTTCATCGACCAACCTTCTCTATCTATTTTGGTAGACCTTCGAAATGTCTCTGGACGCGGATAATGATTTATGACTGAACGTGAACGATAATTTCGTGTATTTGTCATGATGTGTGTTACACTCTATCGTCTTGTAATTCATTCGCGTGAATCATGTGTTGATTTCACCTTTCATTACTAATGTTGTTCATCTTACTGGAATTTCTCTCAAGTAACTTCTTATTATTTTTCTTTGATTCAAAAATTTATTGTGTGGCTTTTCTCTTTTGATCGTGTATCGACCACCGAGAACTTAATAAACCGTTGTTGGTGACACCAACCGCTCTTGTGATTTAATCCCTTGCTAGATCCTCTGTTTCTCATTGTCCTTATCATCGATGCATCTATTCTATCATGTTCGTTAAGAATTTGGTACACGTTTCGTTTTATTCAATCGGGTTATTGCTTGCATACATTGTTGATTATTATTTGTTTCATACTCGTTTACTATTTTGTCACCTTTTGAAAATCCGAACATGTCACATGTTTACTATTCGATGCATTAAACACCTTCTTGGATTTCTAAATTATTATAAATTCTTAAGAACGTTTTACACACTTTAACAAGTGTTTAAATTACCAAAAATCTGTTTCAAGTTAAATGTCGGATCTATGCATCATCTTTGGTAAATTTATAACTAGTGTTTAAAAGGACGTCATACCTTATCTTTTAAACTATTTGATTTATCATACTTTACTGTCAAGTTAATGAAATTATCGAGGTAACTTATATTTCTATTAATAATTCTGAATAATTTGGAAATTTGATTTTCTCCAATCGTAACAATGAACCCAAGTTTTTATAACAATTTCATACAATCATCCAAAGATCTTAAGCCGATCAAAATAATTATTTAAAATCGAGTTACTTTTACTTTGAAATCGTGATCAAGAAAAAGAGTTAGTATTTTTACTTACTAAATATTCAATTTCTTCTTAATCCATATATAACATAGTTACAATTTTTCTTTACTAGTAGTTATGATTTCAAATCACAAAACGCTTTGATAAGCAACTTTAGCTATATTGACACCATTTTGAAAGTGTCGTAACATATTAAAACCACAAGCAAACAACCCTTGTATTTTTAAAATCAAGCAAGCAACTAAGCTTAATTTTAAAGTAATACCAAATGCATTGTGGCAGCTCGTATTTCAAATGTTTATATGTAATTCATATTTCCCCTCTATTTCTCTAGTAAATAGATTGTTACGTCTTAAGATTTTGTCATGTTTTACAGTTTGCACGATTTGTGATTCCTTGTCAATTATCATTCTTAACTCGTTTTAGTGCACCTTGTCTGTCTAAGCAATTCTATTGTTCATTATATCTCTTTAAATTTTTTCGTACTGAAAAGTTATTAATTTAATCCGAGTTTGAAATTAATTTAAAAAGGAATTAAGAAGCCGAAGTATAGTTGGAATTCCAAATGTTAAGGTATGCCGTGATGCAGAAATTACCGGGAAAGCAATGTATCAGTTCTAAACTATGTATCTCCTTTTGTTTGCATCTTCTTCTGTCTCTAGTTAAACTCTGAGGGATCAGAGTTCCTTTTGGGGGGTCGACTGTGAGAACTCGTATTTTTCCACGTATTATTTTATTCATGCTATTTGAATTTTCCAACATGTTATATTTTCTTGTATTCTTCATATTTAAATCCTGATATCTCGAGAATTTTAATTAAATCATATTTTAATTATTTTTCTGATCATCGAAAGTATTTTATTTGGAATTATAAAATTTTTATTTTATTTTTCCATATTTATTTAAGTCAAAAATTTTGATTTAAAAGCACCCGTACGCGTTATACAAAAAGTTTGACCGATTCGATGGAACGAGAACCGATGGCTATATATTCGACTTTATGAAGTCAAAATACTATGTTTCTATAAATATTTTACTTACGTATTATAACTTGCACCGAGTCGGAATGATTAGCGTTTTAAGAAATCGAGTCGGGCTAGAACTAGATGCATCTTTACTTTGGGCTTAAGTTAATAATAAGAATATGCAATTGGGCCAAAAAGCCCACTCTCTTTTTTTTTTCTTTTACTACGGCAGTACACCAACACACATACTCAGACATTTTTTTCATACCAAAAGTATCATTATCTCTCTGTTTCTCTCTTGGTACGACTAACATCATCAAAACAGCCTCAATCTATCATTTTTTCTTCATCAATCTCACAATTAAACTACACCAAATCAATCCTTGATTAATTCTAATCATAAACCCACTAAAAAGCACCTCATGCAATGATTTTTATAAAATCATGAATCACTAGAATTGGAATTATTTGGTGTTTGATCATACAATTAAGTTTGTATTGTGTTATTTAGGGTTTAAACATTGATAATTTTGTTAGAACCTTTGTTATGATTTCTTTGTTTTTGGATAAGATTTAATTTTGACCATGGATGTTATAGATTGAAAGTGCTTTGATGAATTTTGGTTAATGTGATGAGGATTTTGATTTTTATGAGTAGGATTGAAGTTGTTTTGATTAGTATTTATAGTGCCTAAATTCGGACAGCAGGTATATCAGTCCAAAACTCCCACATTTTTCATTGTTACCTGCACTTTTTATAGCTTAAATGGGTTCTTTATGCCTTATACATGTTAGTAGCGAGTTGGATGGGCGATCAACTCCTCCGGATGAGTGAGTTATGGTCGATTTACGGTTGTGAACCCAATCTGACCCAACAGACTTGTATAGCTATTTGCTACAGGTCATGGACCATATATTTGACATTTTAAGATCTTGTGAGTTAGTATACATTATAATCTAACAAACGCCGCTGACCTCGCGTCGATAGCTAATACATGCTATTTTACTCGTTTGAAAGTTCGATTCTCGGTATCTCCTCGAATTGATCTCAGCTCTTAGTGGAATGATTTGTTCTTGGTAAATAAAAAGGAGTTTGGTTTGTTTATCCATTTTAAACTAATAACAATTAATTAAGTGTCGAAGAGTAAACTTAAAGCTTTAAAAGATTAAAGTAAAGAAACGAGTTTAAAAATAAATGTTTAAAAACTTAAAGATTTTATTATAAAAATAAATGAACACTCAATAAAAACTAACTCTTGGAAAACTTTGTGAAAAATAAGAACTTAGTTGGAAAATACTAAAAGAAAGTAAGATCGGAACAAAACAAAACAAGTGAATCGGAATATCATAAAATAGGGTGATCGGAATGTATTCCGATCAAGTGATCAGAATATGGAGGAGAATGGTAATCGGAATGCTGACAATTAGTCTCAATCGGAATGATCAAAAGGGGTGCAATCGGAATACTCGAAAGTGAATCAATCGGAATATTGGAGAAAGGCAACAATCGGAATACCCTAAAAGCATAACAATCGGAATAATTCAAAAAGAAGGTGATCGGAATGTTGAACAAGTGAACCAAATCGGAATGTTTCTAAACGTGCAGATCGGAATGCACTAAACCCTTTTCCGATCACACGATCGGAAAGAGGGATGTGGCTTGGTCGGAATACAAGGTCGGAAAAGGGAGTTACCCTTTCCGAAAATGGTGCAATCCGAGACTTATGCTAGGGAAATAAGCTTATGGAATAAGCTAACTCCCAAAACTAACTCGAATCCAATAAAATACTGATCAAATAAGCACTAAAAACAACTTTTCTAAACTCAAAATAAACAACTTTTAAATCAAATCAATAAAAAGATGAACTTTTTATAAAACTCTAAAAAGTAAATAAGATAAATCAACAAATAAGCCAATAAGAACAAGGATCTTAAAGCTTATTAGTGTATAAACTTAAGGAAACATAAAAAGAAATCAACTTTTTAAGCACAAATCATTAATGAACAACACGGATCATACTAGATTTGTACCAAAATCAATCAAAGTAAAAGAAAGGAAGGATGAGATTAAAGATTAAAAGCTTGAAAACTAGACTTGATTAATGAAAGATAATACAAAAGTTTGAATTTGAAAGAGAAAAAGATGAAATCTAGTGAGAGAAAGTTTAGAACTTTCTCTCTCTACAACTAGAGAAATCCAAAAACTAAAAACTAAACTAAAGAACTAAGTGTCATTTTTTTTTTGTGAAGTAAGGCCATATATATAGGCGTGTGATGTGGTGGTGGGCTTGTGATTGGGCTTCGGTTTGGGCTTCTTTTTCTTCTTTCTTCTTTAGTCTTCACGCTTCTTTAAATAAACGTTTCCGACTTGGATTTGAGAAGTGTCGGTGAATAATTCCAACTCGTCTTATAATCTTTTGTTTAATAAACTCGAGTTCTTCGACATATATGAATCTTCCATCTTTGGCTCTATTCTTCGATAAATCTTCAAATAGGCACAATGACTTCAAATCTTTTGCATCTCTTGGACAATAGACTTCGTCTTGAGTCTTTTTCCTTGATAAAACCCGTGCAATCTCATGTTTTCTTTAATATTTATCCGGTTAGCTCTGAAAACACAATAAACACAAAAACCACACATAATTCCAAACAAATGATATTAAATACGTGTTTTGGTCTTGTTTTAACCAGAATTAAGTGGTAAAAGGATGGGTGTTTACACACCTATCAAATCCCCTACACTTAACCATTGCCATGCCCTCATGCAATACTTAGTGACAAAGCACATTTACACTTTTCTCATAATCAATCAACCTTGACCTTATTAATATACTACTAAACAAAAAATAAAAGTACTAAGAGAAATTAAAACTTTAAAGTAAACAAAAGGATGGAAATAACTTGCAAAGAGATCAAGGACTTACATTAGGGCTTGGGTGCTGCGACGATTCATCACCCTCAAGTTTCACGTTCCCCAAACTAAGCTTAAAAACGAGATCATTGTTATTATAAGTTAGCAATTCAATCACTTACACACATGGCTTAATTAAATACTCAAACTCCCTTATTCCTAGGTGTATCTCTTATATTTTATTTTTGTCTTAGAATGATCATGAAGATGCATTTTTGGACTTATTTCGATAGTTTATTTAGGCTGAAAGCAAAGTAGGACGATTTGATCAATAGTTAGCTAAAGGACAAAATCTCTTAAAACTGCTTCTCGGGATATCAAAAAGTTCATATCTTGGCATAACTTGGTTCATGATTTGAGACCTTTCTCGGGTCGATATTTGGCATGTACTTCATACTTCATATCTTGAGAGACGTTCTTGAGATAATGGTCTTCTCATCGTAATAGAGTTTCTTCACTTGGAGACTTTTGAGGGTTACTCCAACTTTGTTGACCACGACTTCATGATTATTTCTTCAATCTCTATTTGGGATTTTGAGATACAACGATCCGACTCCTTTTCGGACTTGGATCTATTTATCCTCATACCTTGTTAGGGTCTTTTCGGATAGACTTCTCCATGATCTTTATGGGAGTTGATTGCTTTTCGTCGTGAGTCTTGATCCTTCATATTGATTTTGGGAATAATGCTTTTCACATCACTTTGGATCTTCAGCAATAAAATTGAATCCTCATGCCTTGTTAGGGCCTTTTCGGACTCGCCAATCTTCGCGCCCCGCTTCATAAGTTATGCCTTGGCTATGAACTCTTATCATTACCGAGCAACTTTTAAACGATCTTGGGCTAGAAGCTAAGTAACCTTTCAAATCGTACGACCTTACTTATTGCAGATAAATTACTAGCAAGTGATGGGAGAATAGGCAAATAATTACACCAAGTGAGCTTGTGCAAGAATACCGACTTATAATTGACTCTATCATTTCTCGTCCTCCATAATTTAAAATCTCAAGTAATGAGACTCGTGGATGCTTAGCCTAATAAACCAATTAAGGTCTACATGGTTAAGGATACTAGCTAGAATAAACTTGAATAAGTCTATTCGGGTTGAGTCAAAATAATCGCAACGGGCCTAATATGTCAAAGACTTCTAAACTAGCTACACCACTTTATTAATAATTTTGACTTTATTGCGGGATATATACATATGAAAGCAACGATAAAAATTTAAAAATTACGACTAAATGGCCAAAGTTAATTAAAAATTTGAAAAATGTTGAAAAAGATGATTTTCCGGCTAAATGAAGGCATTTTCATGGAAAAGTCCACTTAAAACTTCGATAGAAGTCTCCCCTACACTTAAGATAAACATTGTCCTCAATGTTTAAGCATGTGGGAAAAGTCTCCCCTACACTTATGACATTGTGCATGTTGGTTAACTCAAGTTAAGGAAGAGACGACTAAAGTGATCAATTCAAATGTGAGTATGAAGAAAATTGAATCACGATAGTTGAGAGATAGAACCGGATTTCGGATAACACGGGAGCACGGTTCTTCAAAGGTTCCAAGAGTGCATTCATCCCTGTAATCACATCACCACACAAAAACAAACACCTAAACAGGTCCCCCTACACTTAGGAGGTTAAAACATAAAAGGATAGATACTCGGGTTGCCTCCCGAGGAGCGCTTGTTTTTGATAACCGAGTCACGAGCCTGACTCGACCCAAAATTAGTTCATGGGGAACGTGGTGAGGGATGGAATCATCTCCTGAGAGATGTCCTCACCAAAGTACAACTTCAGACGCTGGCCATTCACCTGAAATTGGGCCCATTTGGCTGAGAAAGCTCAATGGTCCCATACGGAAAGACTTTGGTGACGGTGAATGGACCAGACCAGCGGCTCTTCAACTTGCCAGAGAAGATCTTCAACCGAGAGTTAAAAAGTAAGACTTGATCACCAACGTTAAACTCTCGGTTCTTGATTTTTGCGTCATGAAGGATCTTCGTCATCTCTTTGTAGATCAGCGAGTTCTCATAAGCTTCATTCCTCAGTTCGTTGAGCTCGTTGAGTTAAATCTTGCGATGATCACCGGCTTTGTTAATGTCGAAGTTAGCCCACTTCAAGGCCCAGTGCGCCTTATGTTCCAGCTCGATGGGAAGGTGGCATGCTTTCCCGTACACAAGACGATAAGGTGTACAACTGATCGGGGTTTTGTAAGCAGTACGGAAAGCCCACAGAGCATCATCTAACTTATCAGCCCACGCGGCACGATGCTCTCCCACAGTACGCTCCAAAATTCGCTTCAATCCACGGTTGGATATCTCGGCTTGCCCATTGGTTTGGGGATGATAGGCGGTGGAAAGACGGTGATTGAAACCATACTTTGCCATGACTCTTGCAAATTGATCGTTGCAAAAATGAGTCCCGCGGTCACTGATAATAGCACGAGGAACGCCGAATCGAGCGAACAACGATTTCAAAAAGTTACAAACCACCCTTGCATCATTAGTAGGTAAAGCTTTGGCTTCAACCCACTTTGAAACGTAGTCAACGGCTACAAGGATGTATTTGTTTCCTTTAGATGAAGGGAATGGCCCCATAAAGTCGATACCCCAAACATCAAAGATTTCACATTCTTGTATGAAATTCTGAGGCATCTCGTCTTTATGTGTGATCGTGCCTTGTTTTTGGCAAGCATCACATCGTTTAACCATCTCGTGAGCATCACGATAGATGGTGGGCCAATAAAATCCCGAATCAAACACTTTTTTGGCGGTGTAGTTGGGACCAAAGTGACCACCGGTGGGTCCTTTGTGGCAAGCGTCAAGGATTTCTAAAGCTGCCAGTCCATCAACACATCGGCGAATAATCAAATCAGCACATTGTTTGAATAGATACGGGTCATCCCAAAAGTAAGTCTTAATGTCGTTAAAGAACTTCTTCTTTTTCTAGGATGTTAACCCGTCAACGAGAATTCCACCCGCCAAGTAGTTTGCAATGTCCGCAAACCACGGGGTTTCATCAGCAGTCGAGTTGATAGACATTAAGGTCTCCAGGGGAAAAGAATCATTGATTTCTTTGTTCGGATGATCCCCCTTGTAAGGATCCTCAAGTCTGCTGAGATGATCTGCGGCTAGGTTTTCAGCTCCTTTTTTATCGCGAATTTCGATTTTAAATTCCTGGAGCAGCAAAACCCAGCGAAGAAGTCTTGGTTTGGAATCTTGCTTTGTCAACAAGTACTTCAACGCGGAATGATCGGTATACACAATTGTTGTAGAAAGGACAAGATAGGGGCGGAATTTTTCAAAAGCATAGACAACAGCTAAAAGCTCTTTTTCGGTTGTCGTATAATGCAATTGTGCCCCAGTCATTGTCTTGCTAGCGTAATGGATCGGTTGGAAGTGTTTGTTCACTCTTTGTCCCAGAACCGCTCCAATAGCAAAATCACTAGCATCGCACATCAACTCAAAGGGAAGCTCCCAATTAGGGGTAACCAAGACGGGTGCCTTAGTTAGCTTATCCTTAAGCGAGTTGAAGGCTTCAAGACACTCTTTGGAAAAGATAAAAGGAGTATCTTTTTCCAAGAGGTGGGTCATCGGGCGAGCGATTTGAGAAAAATCTTTGATGAATCGTCGGTAGAAGCCCGCATGACCCAGAAAACTTCTCACACCCTTCACGGTTGAAGGTGGAGGCAACTTGGCGATAACATCGACTTTAGCACGGTCTACTTCAAGACCGGCTTTGGAAATCTTGTGTCCCAGCACGATGCCTTCTTTTACCATAAAATGGCATTTTTTTCCAATTCAGAACAAGGCGAGTGTCTTCGCACCGCTTAAGCATACGTTCCAAATTGGTAAGGCAAGAAGAGAAGGAATCTCCGAAGACCGAGAAATCATCCATGAAGACTTCCATGGTTTGTTCAACCATGTCATGGAAGATAGCTAACATGCACCTTTGGAAAGTCCCGGGCGCATTACATAAGCCAAAAGGCATTCTTTTGTAAGCAAATGTGCCATAGGGACAAGTGAATGTTGTCTTCTCTTGATCTTGGGGATCGATGGGTATTTGAAAATAACCCGAGAAACCATCAAGAAAGCAGTAATATTCATTACCCGCTAATCGTTCAAGCATTTGGTCCATAAAAGGTAGAGGGAAATGATCCTTTCTCGTGGCATCATTGAGTTTGCGGTAGTCTATACAAATTCTCCACCCAGTAACGAGACGAGTGGAAATCAACTCGTTGTGTTCATTGGGAACAACGGTTATTTCGCCCTTCTTGGGCACACAATGGATTGGACTAACCCATGGTGAATCCGAAATAGGGTAAATCATACCCGCATCAAGAAGTTTGATAACCTCTGTTTTGATGACTTCATGGATTTTTGGATTTACCCTTCGTTGGCTTTGAATTGTGGGCTTAAAGTCGTCCTCCATGAGAATTTTGTGTGTGCAGAAGTGAGGATCAATTCCGCGAATATCATAAATTTTCCAAGCAATAGCCTTCTTGTGATCTTTCAGCACGGTGATGAGGCGAGTTTTCTCTTCATCTTTCAAATCCTTAGCAATAATGACTGGCGACCTCTTCTCTTCGTCAAGGAACACATACTCGAGATGGGGCGGCAACTCCTTAAGTTCTAAATCCGGAGGATTTTCGACGGGAGGCGGTTTCAAAGTCGGAGTATCGATAGCAATAACCGTGGGAGATGGAGGCGAAGGATTGTCTTCGTTGAGAAGATTGTCAAAGAAATTCATGTCTTCATCCCCATCGGTGGGAGAATCCTTAGTAACTAAATTCACATCTCCCATGGTGTCTTCAAGATTGTTCCAAAACAAATCACTTTCTCCAAATAGAGACAATGATGAATCGATAGAGGCAACGGTTTGAGCATTGGGAAGAGAGGTAGGAATACTTTTGCAAGCATCAATAAAGTGTGCTTCACAAGCCTCATCAAGAACGTCAATACAATTAACACTCTCATATGAATAAGGCTGTTTAGACAACTTTCCCATGTTGAAGACTACTTTATCGTCACCCACTCTCATGATAAGCTCACCGGCTTCAACATCGATGAGAGTGCGACCGGTCCTCAGGAATGGACGACCAACAATTAATGGCACACGAGGGTCCATCGCGTAGTCGACGACAACAAAATCAGCAGGAAAGGTGAATTTGTCGAGTCCTACAATGACGTCTTCGGCTATCCCCACTGGATAAGCAACCGTACGGTTAGCTAATTCCAAAGTCATTTTGGTGGGGACTAGCTCAGGGAGAGATAATTGCTTCCAAACGCTTAGAGGCATAAGATTAATACTGGCACCTAGATCGGATAGGGCCATGCAATTCTCTACTCCTGGGAAATTGCAAGGGATTAAGAAACGACCCGGATCACCAAGCTTGGTTGGCAATTTCCTTAAGAGCACTGCAGAGCAATTCTCATTAAGTTGGGTGTTGGCCATATCAAGAAGTTTTTCCTTGTCGCTCAGAAGATCTTTAAACATTTTCGCATACTTAGGCATGTGAGCGAGATCCTCAGCGAAGGAGATATTGAAATTCAGTTGTTTAAACATTTTAAGAAAGTTCGAAACCTGAATATCGTCCTTGCTTTTGAGCTTCTCTTTCCTCAACCTAGATGGATAAGGTATATTAGAAGAAGAGGAAGGTTTTGGGAGAATAGGATCACTCACATCCTTGGGTGGAGGAGGGGTAGAAGGAAGAGGTGGAGAAATTGGTGAAGGAGAAGGATGAGGAATAGGAGCAGGTGACTCGTTCTCCTTAGTCACAACTACCGGTGGAGGTATAGGAAGCTCGGGTTCCTTGGTACCTTTGCCACTTCGAGTGGTGATTGCTTTCATCTCCCCTCTTGGATTCGCAACGGTGTTACTCGGAAGAGTACCCGAAGAAGAGGGTTGATTACCGTGGAAGAAACTAGCCATCATGTTTCTTAAGTCATTCGTTTGACTATCCATAGTGTTTTTCATATCAGCTCTCAGATCATTCCCTTGTTTCATCAGGTCTGCTTTCAAGTTGCGCACTTCCTGTTGGAGATTATCCACGATCACATCGTTAGTCCTCATGTAGGTTCCAATGTCTTGATGTGATGCGGGGGTTTGGTTGGAAGGAGCAGTGTATGCGGGTGGTTGATAAGCAGGTTGCTGGTAAACTTGGTTGTTTCGTTGAGGTGGTTGTTGCTGTTTGTGAGGTGGTATGTATGGTCCACGAGATAGTTGTTGTTGTTGAGGAGGTCGGTTGAGGTTTTGTTGTTGGTTTTGGTTGTTTGGGGGAAAACCGGGTGGTGAGAGGTAGTTGTTGGAGCGGTAGCTAAGCAAATTACGGTCACCTTGAGGTCTAGCTTGATAAGCAGGTTGAGGATGGGTGCCATATGCCGCATTTACATTCTCAGCAGGGTAGTCTTGGGTGGCAGTACACGTGGTGTAAGAGTGAGGACCCCCGCATATCTCGCATGGTTGGCTAACAGCATTGACATGAGCGTTTTTAGCGTTGTTGCTGTTGTTGTTGCTGACGGTGTGGGTAACAAGCGATTCAAGAAGCGTAGTGATTTTTTCCAGTCGCTGTCGCTAGTGCTAGCACTAGCGACATTGGTCCGAACACTCTTGGTTTGCACACGAGACTTATTCTCAATGATATCCCAAGCAGCATTGGAAGTCTTAGCCAAAAGATTACCCCCCCCCCCCCCCCCCCCCCCCGAGGCACTGTTTAGTGAATCTTGGTCACTCATGCTTAAACCATTGTAAAAAGTATTAATTTGATGTACTTTGGTAAAACCATGTTGTGGGCATTTTCTTAAAAGATCTTTAAAACGATCCCAAGATTCACTGAACGACTCATCGTACTTTAGTTCAAAATTTATGATTTCATTCCGCAAAGCGGTAGTACGAGAGGGTGGGAAAAAGTAATTGATAAACTTGGTTTCCAAATCCGTCCACGAGAGAATACTCTGTGGCGGTTCCTTAGCAAGCCAATGCCGGGCTTGTCCCTCTAAAGAAAAGGGCAAAAGTTGTAACCTGATAACCTCTTGTGGAACACCTTTGAATTTGACCGTGTTGGTGAGTTGCAAGAATCTCTTGATATGGTCATGTGGGTCATCAATGGTACGCCCCAAAAATGGTTGAGCAGAGACCATCTGGATAAAGCCTGATTTGAGCTCAAAGTTGTTGGCTGCAAACGCTGGTATAACAATTGGATCAGTGTTGCCATCTACATGAGCTTGCAGCAGTTCAATCATCGGGCGATTATCCGGTAGAGGCTCATTGTTGTTATTATTATTCTTGTTGTTGAAAGGCGGGTTGTTGTTGTTATTATTATTGTTTGGAGGTGGTATGTTGTTGTTGTTTTGTACACCGGCCATGTCTAAGTTATCGAGAGGCTCGGGCTCTTGATAAGACATGGATCGAGTGCGCATACACCTGCAAAAGAACGAACAAAGAAAAACAAAGCAAAAATATTTTTTTGGTTTTTATGTTTTTTAATGTTTTTGTATTTTTGAAAATTTTTATATTTTTTAGGATTTTTTGAAATTTTTTATGAAAAAGTAACGTTCACGGGGAACGGATCCCAAAATCCAAGTTCTCACAAAAAACTGTTGATCTTAACGAGAAGAGCCGGCAGCGGCGCCATTTAATACATGCTATTTTACTCGTTTGAAAGTTCGATTCTCGGTATCTCCTCGAATTGATCTCAGCTCTTAGTGGAATGATTTGTTCTTGGTAAATAAAAGGAGTTTGGTTTGTTTATCTATTTTAAACTAATAACAATTAATTAAGTGTCGAAGAGTAAACTTAAAGCTTTAAAAGATTAAAGTAAAGAAACGAGTTTAAAAATAAATGTTTAAAAATTTAAAGATTTTATTATAAAAATAAATGAACACTCAATAAAAACTAACTCTTGGAAAACTTTGTGAAAAATAAGAACTTAGTTGGAAAATACTAAAAGAAAGTAAGATCGGAACAAAACAAAACAAGTGAATCGGAATATCATAAAATAGGGTGATCGGAATGTATTCCGATCAAGTGATCGGAATATGGAGGAGAATGGTAATCGGAATGCTGAGAATTAGTCTCAATCGGAATGATCAAAAGGGGTGCAATCGGAATACTCGAAAGTGAATCAATCGGAATATTGGAGAAAGGCAACAATCGGAATACCCTAAAAGCATAACAATCGGAATAATTCAAAAAGAAGGTGATCGGAATGTTGAACAAGTGAACCAAATCGGAATGTTTCTAAACGTGCAGATCGGAATGCACTAAACCCTTTTCCGATCACACGATCGGAAAGAGGGGTGTGGCTTGGTCGGAATACAAGGTCGGAAAAGGGAGTTACCCTTTCCGAAAATGGTGCAATCCGAGACTTATGCTAGGGAAATAAGCTTATGGAATAAGCTAACTCCCAAAACTAACTCGAATCCAATAAAATACTGATCAAATAAGCACTAAAAACAACTTTTCTAAACTCAAAATAAACAACTTTTAAATCAAATCAATAAAAAGATGAACTTTTTATAAAACTCTAAAAAGTAAATAAGATAAATCAACAAATAAGCCAATAAGAACAAGGATCTTAAAGCTTATTAGTGTATAAACTTAAGGAAACATAAAAAGAAATCAATTTTTTAAGCACAAATCATTAATGAACAACACGGATCATACTAGATTTGTACCAAAATCAATCAAAGTAAAAGAAAGGAAGGATGAGATTAAAGATTAAAAGCTTGAAAACTAGACTTGATTAATGAAAGATAATACAAAAGTTTGAATTTGAAAGGAAAAAGATGAAATCTAGTGAGAGAAAGTTTAGAACTTTCTCTCTCTACAACTAGAGAAATCCAAAAACTAAAAACTAAACTAAAGAACTAAGTGTCATTTTTTTTTGTGAAGTAAGGCCATATATATAGGCGTGTGATGTGGTGGTGGGCTTGTGATTGGGCTTCGGTTTGGGCTTCTTTTTCTTCTTTCTTCTTTAGTCTTCACGCTTCTTTAAATAAACGTTTCCGACTTGGATTTGAGAAGTGTCGGTGAATAATTCCAACTCGTCTTATAATCTTTTGTTTAATAAACTCGAGTTCTTCGACATATATGAATCTTCCATCTTTGGCTCTATTCTTCGATAAATCTTCAAATAGGCACAATGACTTCAAATCTTTTGCATCTCTTGGACAATAGACTTTGTCTTGAGTCTTTTTCCTTGATAAAACCCGTGCAATCTCATGTTTTCTTTAATATTTATCCGGTTAGCTCTGAAAACACAATAAACACAAAAACCACGCATAATTCCAAACAAATGATATTAAATACGTGTTTTGGTCTTGTTTTAACCAGAATTAAGTGGTAAAAGGATGGGTGTTTACACACCTATCAAATCCCCTACACTTAACCATTGCCATGCCCTCATGCAATACTTAGTGACAAAGCACATTTACACTTTTCTCATAATCAATCAACCTTGGCCTTATTAATATACTACTAAACAAAAAATGAAAGTACTAAGAGAAATTAAAACTTTAAAGTAAACAAAAGGATGGAAATAACTTGCAAAGAGATCAAGGACTTACATTAGGGCTTGGGTGCTGCGACGATTCATCACCCTCAAGTTTCACGTTCCCCAAACTAAGCTTAAAAACGAGATCATTGTTATTATAAGTTAGCAATTCAATCACTTACACACATGGCTTAATTAAATACTTAAACTCCTTATTCCTAGGTGTATCTCTTATATTTTATTTTTGTCTTAGAATGATCATGAAGATGCATTTTTGGACTTATTTCGATAGTTTATTTAGGCTGAAAGCAAAGTAGGACGATTTGATCAATAGTTAGCTAAAGGACAAAATCTCTTAAAACTGCTTCTCGGGATATCAAAAAGTTCATATCTTGGCATAACTTGGTTCACGATTTGAGACCTTTCTCGGGCCGATATTTGGCATGTACTTCATACTTCATATCTTGAGAGACGTTCTTGAGATAATGGTCTTCTCATCGTAATAGAGTTTCTTCACTTGGAGACTTTTGAGGGTTACTCCAACTTTGTTGACCACGACTTCATGATTATTTCTTCAATCTCTATTTGGGATTTTGAGATACAACGATCCGCCTCCTTTTCGGACTTGGATCTATTTATCCTCATACCTTGTTAGGGTCTTTTCGGATAGACTTCTCCATGATCTTTATGGGAGTTGATTGCTTTTCGTCGTGAGTCTTGATCCTTCATATTGATTTTGGGAATAATGCTTTTCACATCACTTTGGATCTTCAGCAATAAAATTGAATCCTCATGCCTTGTTAGGGCCTTTTCGGACTCGCCAATCTTCGCGCCCCGCTTCATAAGTTATGCCTTGGCTATGAACTCTTATCATTACCGAGCAACTTTTAAACGATCTTGGGCTAGAAGCTAAGTAACCTTTCAAATCGTACGACCTTACTTATTGCAGATAAATTACTAGCAAGTGATGGGAGAATAGGCAAATAATTACACCAAGTGAGCTTGTGCAAGAATACCGACTTATAATTGACTCTATCATTTCTCGTCCTCCACAAATTAAAAACTCAAGTAATGAGACTCGTGGATGCTTAGCCTAATAAACCAATTAAGGTCTACATGGTTAAGGATACTAGCTAGAATAAACTTGAATAAGTCTATACGGGTTGAGTCAAAATAATCGCAACGGGCCTAATATGTCAAAGACTTCTAAACTAGCTACACCACTTTATTAATAATTTTGACTTTATTGCGGGATATATACATATGAAAGCAACGATAAAATTTAAAAATTACGACTAAATGGCCAAAGTTAATAAAAATTTGAAAAATGTTGAAAAAGATTATTTTCCGGCTAAATGAAGGCATTTTCATGGAAAAGTCCACTTAAAACTTCAATAGAAGTCTCCCCTAAACTTAAGATAAACATTGTCCTCAATGTTTAAGCATGTGGGAAAAGTCTCCCCTACACTTATGACATTGTGCATGTTGGTTAACTCAAGTTAAGGAAGAGACGACTAAAGTGATCAATTCAAATGTGAGTATGAAGAAAATTGAATCACGATAGTTGAGAGATAGAACCGGATTTCGGATAACACGGGAGCACGATTCTTCAAAGGTTCCAAGAGTGCATTCATCCCTGTAATCACATCACCACACAAAAACAAACACCTAAACAGGTCCCCCTACACTTAGGAGGTTAAAACATAAAAGGATAGATACTCGGGCTGCCTCCCGAGGAGCGCTTGTTTTTTATAACCGAGTCACGAGCCTGACTCGACCCAAAATTAGTTCATGGGGAACGTGGTGAGGGATGGAATCATCTCCTGAGAGATGTCCTCACCAAAGTACAACTTCAGACGCTGGCCATTCACCTTGAAATTGGGCCCATTTGGCTGAGAAAGCTCAATGGTCCCATACGGAAAGACTTTGGTGACGGTGAATGGACCAGACCAGCGGCTCTTCAACTTGCCAGAGAAGATCTTCAACCGAGAGTTAAAAAGTAAGACTTGATCACCAACGTTAAACTCTCGGTTCTTGATTTTTGCGTCATGAAGGATCTTCGTCTTTTCTTTGTAGATCAGCGAGTTCTCATAAGCTTCATTCCTCAGTTCGTTGAGCTCGTTGAGTTGAATCTTGCGATGATCACCGGCTTTGTTAATGTCGAAGTTAGCCCACTTCAAGGCCCAGTGCGCCTTATATTCCAGCTCGATGGGAAGGTGGCATGCTTTCCCGTACACAAGACGATAAGGTGTACAACCGATCGGGGTTTTGTAAGCAGTACGGAAAGCCCACAGAGCATCATCTAACTTATCAGCCCACGCGGCATGATGCTCTCCCACAGTACGCTCCAAAATTCGCTTCAATCCACGGTTGGATATCTCGGCTTGCCCATTGGTTTGGGGATGATAGGCGGTGGAAAGACGGTGATTGACACCATACTTTGCCATGACTCTTGCAAATTGATCGTTCCAAAAATGAGTCCCGCGGTCACTGATAATAGCACGAGGAACGCCGAATCGAGCGAACAGCGATTTCAAAAAGTTACAAACCACCCTTGCATCATTAGTAGGTAAAGCTTTGGCTTCAACCCACTTTGAAACATAGTCAACGGCTACAAGGATGTATTTGTTTCCTTTAGATGAAGGGAATGGACCCATAAAGTCGATACCCCAAACATCAAAGATTTCACATTCTTGTATGAAATTCTGAGGCATCTCGTCTTTATGTGTGATCGTGCCTTGTTTTTGGCAAGCATCACATCGTTTAACCATCTCGTGAGCATCACGATAGATGGTGGGCCAATAAAATCCCGAATCAAACACTTTTTTGGCGGTGTAGTTGGGACCAAAGTGACCACCGGTGGGTCCTTTGTGGCAAGCGTCAAGGAATTCTAAAGCTGCCGGTCCATCAACACATCGGCGAATAATCAAATCAGCACATTGTTTGAATAGATACGGGTCATCCCAAAAGTAAGTCTTAATGTCGTTAAAGAACTTCTTCTTTTTCTGGGATGTTAACCCGTCAACGAGAATTCCACCCGCCAAGTAGTTTGCAATGTCCGCAAACCACGGGGTTTCACCAGCAGTCGAGTTGATAGACATTAAGGTCTCCAGGGGAAAAGAATCATTGATTTCTTTGTTCGGATGATCCCCCTGGTAAGGATCCTCAAGTCTGCTGAGATGATCTGCGGCTAGGTTTTCAGCTTCTTTTTTATCGCGAATTTCGATTTTAAATTCCTGGAGCAGCAAAACCCAGCGAAGAAGTCTTGGTTTGGAATCTTGCTTTGTCAACAAGTACTTCAACGCGGAATGATCTGTATACACAGTTGTTGTAGAAAGGACAAGATAGGGGCGGAATTTTTCAAAAGCATAGACAACAGCTAAAAGCTCTTTTTCGGTTGTCGTATAATGCAATTGTGCCCCAGTCATTGTCTTGCTAGCGTAATGGATCGGTTGGAAGTGTTTGTTCACTCTTTGTCCCAGAACCGCTCCAATAGCAAAATCACTAGCATCGCACATCAACTCAAAGGGAAGCTCCCAATTAGGGGTAACCAAGACGGGTGTCTTAGTTAGCTTATCCTTAAGCGGGTTGAAGGCTTCAAGACACTCTTTGGAAAAGATAAAAGGAGTATCTTTTTCCAAGAGGTGGGTCATCGGGCGAGCGATTTGAGAAAAATCTTTGATGAATCGTCGGTAGAAGCCCGCATGACCCAGAAAACTTCTCACACCCTTCACGGTTGAAGGTGGAGGCAACTTGGCGATAACATCGACTTTAGCACGGTCTACTTCAAGACCGGCTTTGGAAATCTTGTGTCCCAGCACGATGCCTTCTTTTACCATAAAATGGCATTTTTCCCAATTCAGAACAAGGCGAGTGTCTTCGCACCGCTTAAGCATACGTTCCAAATTTGCAAGGCCAGAAGAGAAGGAATCCCCGAAGACCGAGAAATCATCCATGAAGACTTCCATGGTTTGTTCAACCATGTCATGGAAGATAGCTAACATGCACCTTTGGAAAGTCCCGGGAGCATTACATAAGCCAAAAGGCATTCTTTTGTAAGCAAATGTGCCATAGGGACAAGTGAATGTTGTCTTCTCTTGATCTTGGGGATTGATGGGTATTTGGAAATAACCCGAGAAACCATCAAGAAAGCAATAATATTCATTACCCGCTAATCGTTCAAGCATTTGGTCCATAAAAGGTAGAGGGAAATGATCCTTTCTCGTGGCATCATTGAGTTTGTGGTAGTCTATACAAACTCTCCACCTAGTAACGAGACGAGTGGAAATCAACTCGTTGTGTTCATTGGGAACAACGGTTATTCCGCCCTTCTTGGGCACACAATGGATTGGACTAACCCATGGTGAATCCGAAATAGGGTAAATCATACCCGCATCAAGAAGTTTGATAACCTCTGTTTTGATGACTTCATGGATTTTTGGATTTACCCTTCGTTGCCTTTGAATTGTGGGCTTAAAGTCGTCCTCCATGAGAATTTTGTGTGTGCAGAAGTGAGGATCAATTCCGCGAATATCAGAAATTTTCCAAGCAATAGCCTTCTTGTGATCTTTCAGCACGGTGATGAGGCGAGTTTTCTCTTCATCTTTCAAATCCTTAGCAATAATGACTGGCGACCTCTTCTCTTCGTCAACGAACACATACTCGAGATGGGGCGGCAACTCCTTAAGTTCTAAATCCGGAGGATTTTCGACGGGAGGCGGTTTCAAAGTCGGAGTATCGATAGCAATAACCGTGGGAGATGGAGGCGAAGGATTGTCTTCGTTGAGAAGATTGTCAAAGAAATTCATGTCTTCATCCCCATCGGTGGGAGAATCCTTAGTAACTAAATTCACATCTCCCATGGTGTCTTCAAGATTGTTCCAAAACAAATCACTTTCTCCAAATAGAGACAATGATGAATCGATAGAGGCAACAGTTTCAGCATTGGGAAGAGAGGTAGGAATACTTTTGCAAGCATCAATAAAGTATGCTTCACAAGCCTCATCAAGAACGTTAATACAATTAACACTCTCATATGAATAAGGCTGTTTAGACAACTTTCCCATGTTGAAGACTACTTTATCGTCACCCACTCTCATGATAAGCTCACCGGCTTCAACATCGATGAGAGTGCGACCGATCCTCAGGAATGGACGACCAACAATTAATGGCACACGAGGGTCCATCGCGTAGTCGACGACAACGAAATCAGCAGGAAAGGTGAATTTGTCGACTCCTACAATGACGTCTTCGGCTATCCCCACTGGATAAGCAACCGTACGGTTAGCTAATTCCAAAGTCATTTTGGTGGGGACTAGCTCATGGAGAGATAATTGCTTCCAAACGCTTAGAGGCTTAAGATTAATACTGGCACCTAGATCGGCTAGGGCCATGCAATTCTCTACTCCCGGGAAATTGCAAGGGATTAAGAAACGACCCGGATCACCAAGCTTGGTTGGCAATTTCCTTAAGAGCACTGCAGAGCAATTCTCATTAAGTTGGGTGTTGGCAATATCAAGAAGTTTTTCCTTGTCGCTCAGAAGATCTTTAAACATTTTCGCATACTTAGGCATGTGAGCGAGAGCCTCAGCGAAGGAGATATTGAAATTCAGTTGTTTAAACATTTTCAGAAAGTTCGAAACCTGAATATCGTCCTTGCTTTTGAGCTTCTCTTTCCTCAACCTAGATGGATAAGGTATATTGGAAGAAGAGGAAGGTTTTGGGAGAATAGGATCACTCACATCCTTGGGTGGAGGAGGGGTAGAAGGAAGAGGTGGAGAAATTGGTGAAGGAGAAGGATGAGGAATAGGAGCAGGTGACTCGTTCTCCTTAGTCACAACTACCGGTGGAGGTATAGGAAGCTCGGGTTCCTTGGTACCTTTGCCACTTCGAGTGGTGATTGCTTTCATCTCCCCTCTTGGATTCGCAACGGTGTTACTCGGAAGAGTACCCGAAGAAGAGGGTTGATTACCGTGGAAGAAACTAGCCATCATGTTTCTTAAGTCATTCGTTTGACTATCCATAGTGTTTTTCATATCAGCTCTCAGATCATTCCCTTGTTTCATCAGGTCTGCTTTTAAGTTGCGCACTTCCTGTTGGAGATTATCCACGATCACATCGTTAGTCCTCATGTAGGTTCCAATGTATTGATGTGATGCGGGGGTTTGGTTGGAAGGAGCAGTGTATGCGGGTGGTTGATAAGCAGGTTGCTGGTAAACTTGGTTGTTTCATTGAGGTGGTTGTTGCTGTTTGTGAGGTGGTATGTATGGTCCACGAGATAGTTGTTGTTGAGGAGGAGGTCGGTTGAGGTTTTGTTGTTGGTTTTGGTTGTTTGGGGGAAAACCGGGTGGTGAGAGGTAGTTGTTGGAGCGGTAGCTAAGCAAATTACGGTCACCTTGAGGTCTAGCTTGATAAGCAGGTTGAGGATGGGTGCCATATGCCGCATTTACATTCTCAGCAGGGTAGTCTTGGGTGGCAGTACACGTGGTGTAAGAGTGAGGACCCCCGCATATCTCGCATGGTTGGCTAACGGCATTGACATGAGCGTTTTTAGCGTTGTTGCTGTTGTTGTTGCTGACGGTGTGGGTAACAAGCGATTCAAGAAGCGTAGTGATTTTTTCCAGTCGCTTGTCGCTGTCGCTAGTGCTAGCACTAGCGACATTGGTCCGAACACTCTTGGTTTGCACACGAGACTTATTCTCAATGATATCCCAAGCAGCATTGGAAGTCTTAGCCAAAAGATTACCCCCCGAGGCACTGTTTAGTGAATCTTGGTCACTCATGCTTAAACCATTGTAAAAAGTATTAATTTGATGTACTTTGGTAAAACCATGTTGTGGGCATTTTCTTAAAAGATCTTTAAAACGATCCCAAGATTCACTGAACGACTCATCGTACTTTTGTTCAAAATTTATGATTTCATTCCGCAAAGCGGTAGTACGAGAGGGTGGGAAAAAGTAATTGATAAACTTGGTTTCCAAATCCGTCCACGAGAGAATACTCTGTGGCGGTTCCTTAGCAAGCCAATGTCGGGCTTGTCCCTCTAAAGAAAAGGGAAAAAGTTGTAACCTGATAACCTCTTGTGGAACACCATTGAATTTGACCGTGTTGGTGAGTTGCAAGAATCTCTTGATATGGTCATGTGGGTCATCAATGGTACGCCCCAAAAATGGTTGAGCAGAGACCATCTGGATAAAGCCTGATTTGAGCTCAAAGTTGTTGGCTGCAAACGCTGGTATAACAATTGGATCAGTGTTGCCATCTACATGAGCTTGCAGCAGTTCAATCATCGGGCGATTATCCGGTAGAGGCTCATTGTTGTTATTATTATTCATGTTGTTGAAAGGCGGGTTGTTGTTGTTATTATTATTGTTTGGAGGTGGTATGTTGTTGTTGTTTTGTACACCGGCCATATCTAAGTTATCGAGAGGCTCGGGCTCTTGATAATACATGGATCGAGTGCGCATACACCTGCAAAAGAACGAACAAAGAAAAACAAAGCAAAAATATTTTTTTGGTTTTTATGTTTTTTAATGTTTTTGTATTTTTGAAAATTTTTATATTTTTTAGGATTTTTTGAAAATTTTTATGAAAAAGTAACGTTCACGGGGAACGGATCCCAAAATCCAAGTTCTCACAAAAAACTGTTGATCTTAACGAGAAGAGCTGGCAGCGGCGCCATTTAATACATGCTATTTTACTCGTTTGAAAGTTCGATTCTCGGTATCTCCTCGAATTGATCTCAGCTCTTAGTGGAATGATTTGTTCTTGGTAAATAAAAGGAGTTTGGTTTGTTTATCTATTCTAAACTAATAACAATTAATTAAGTGTCGAAGAGTAAACTTAAAGCTTTAAAAGATTAAAGTAAAGAAACGAAGTTAAAAATAAATGTTTAAAAACTTAAAGATTTTATTATAAAAATAAATGAACACTCAATAAAAACTAACTCTTGGAAAACTTTGTGAAAAATAAGAACTTAGTTGGAAAATACTAAAAGAAAGTAAGATCGGAACAAAACAAAACAAGTGAATCGGAATATCATAAAATAGGGTGATCGGAATGTATTCCGATCAAGTGATCGGAATATGGAGGAGAATGGTAATCGGAATGCTGAGAATTAGTCTCAATCGGAATGATCAAAAGGGGTGCAATCGGAATACTCGAAAGTGAATCAATCGGAATATTGGAGAAAGGCAACAATCGGAATACCCTAAAAGCATAACAATCGGAATAATTCAAAAAGAAGGTGATCGGAATGTTGAACAAGTGAACCAAATCGGAATGTTTTCCAAACGTGCAGATCGGAATGCACTAAACCCTTTTCCGATCACACGATCGGAAAGAGGGATGTGGCTTGGTCGGAATACAAGGCCGGAAAAGGGAGTTACCCTTTCCGAAAATGGTGCAATCCGAGACTTATGCTAGGGAAATAAGCTTATGGAATAAGCTAACTCCCAAAACTAACTCGAATCCAATAAAATACTGATCAAATAAGCACTAAAAACAACTTTTCTAAACTCAAAATAAACAACTTTTAAATCAAATCAATAAAAAGATGAACTTTTTATAAAACTCTAAAAAGTAAATAAGATAAATCAACAAATAAGCCAATAAGAACAAGGATCTTAAAGCTTATTAGTGTATAAACTTAAGGAAACATAAAAAGAAATCAACTTTTTAAGCACAAATCATTAATGAACAACACGGATCATACTTGATTTGTACCAAAATCAATCAAAGTAAAAGAAAGGAAGGATGAGATTAAAGATTAAAAGCTTGAAAACTAGACTTGATTAATGAAAGATAATACAAAAGTTTGAATTTGAAAGGAAAAAGATGAAATCTAGTGAGAGAAAGTTTAGAACTTTCTCTCTCTACAACTAGAGAAATCCAAAAACTAAAAACTAAACTAAAGAACTAAGTGTCATTTTTTTTGTGAAGTAAGGCCATATATATATAGGCGTGTGATGTGGTGGTGGGCTTGTGATTGGGCTTCAGTTTGGGCTTCTTTTTCTTCTTTCTTCTTTAGTCTTCACGCTTCTTTAAATAAACGTTTCTGACTTGGATTTGAGAAGTGTCGGTGAATAATTCCAACTCGTCTTATAATCTTTTGTTTAATAAACTCGAGTTCTTCGACATATATGAATCTTCCATCTTTGGCTCTATTCTTCGATAAATCTTCAAATAGGCACAATGACTTCAAATATTTTGCATCTCTTGGACAATAGACTTCGTCTTGAGTCTTTTTCCTTGATAAAACCCGTGCAATCTCCTGTTTTCGTTAATATTTATCCGGTTAGCTCTGAAAACACAATAAACACAAAAACCACGCATAATTCCAAACAAATGATATTAAATACGTGTTTTGGTCTTGTTTTAACCAGAATTAAGTGGTAAAAGGATGGGTGTTTACACACCTATCAAATCTCCTACACTTAACCATTGCCATGCCCTCATGCAATACTTAGTGACAAAGCACATTTACACTTTTCTCATAATCAATCAACCTTGGCCTTATTAATATACTACTAAACAAAAAATGAAAGTACTAAGAGAAATTAAAACTTTAAAGTAAACAAAAGGATGGAAATAACTTGCAAAGAGATCAAGGACTTACATTAGGGCTTGGGTGATGCGACGATTCATCACCCTCAAGTTTCACGTTCCCCAAACTAAGCTTAAAAACGAGATCATTGTTATTATAAGTTAGCAATTCAATCACTTACACACATGGCTTAATTAAATGCTTAAACTCCCGTATTCCTAGGTGTATCTCTTATATTTTATTTTTGTCTTAGAATGATCATGAAGATGCATTTTTGGACTTATTTCGATAGTTTATTTAGGCTGAAAGAAAAGTAGGACGATTTGATCAATAGTTAGCTAAAGGACAAAATCTCTTAAAACTGCTTCTCGGGATATCAAAAAGTTCATATCTTGGCATAACTTGGTTCACGATTTGAGACCTTTCTCGGGCCGATATTTGGCATGTACTTCATACTTCATATCTTGAGAGACGTTCTTGAGATAATGGTCTTCTCATCGTAATAGAGTTTCTTCACTTGGGGAGACTTTTGAGGGTTACTCCAACTTTGTTGACCACGACTTCATGATTATTTCTTCAATCTCTATTTGGGATTTTGAGATACAACGATCCGCCTCCTTTTCGGACTTGGATCTATTTATCCTCATATCTTGTTAGGGTCTTTTCGGATAGATTTCTCCATGATCTTTATGGGAGTTGATTGCTTTTCGTCGTGAGTCTTGATCCTTCATATTGATTTTGGGAATGATGCTTTTCACATCACTTTGGATCTTCAGCAATAAAATTGAATCCTCATGCCTTGTTAGGGCCTTTTCGGACTCGCCAATCTTCGCGCCCCGCTTCATAAGTTATGCCTTGGCTATGAACTCTTATCATTACCGAGCAACTTTTAAACGATCTTGGTCTAGAAGCTAAGTAACCTTTCAAATCGTACGACCCTACTTATTGCAGATAAATTACTAGCAAGTGATGGGAGAATAGGCAAATAATTACACCAAGTGAGCTTGTGCAAGAATACCGACTTATAATTGACTCTATCATTTCTCGTCCTCCACAATTTAAAATCTCAAGTAATGAGACTCGTGGATGCTTAGCCTAATAAACCAATTAAGGTCTATATGGTTAAGGATACTAGCTAGAATAAACTTTAATAAGTCTATTCGGGTTGAGTCAAAATAATCGCAACGGGCCTAATATGTCAAAGACTTCTAAACTAGCTACACCACTTTATTAATAATTTTGACTTTATTGCGGGATATATACATATGAAAGCAACGATAAAAATTTAAAAATTACGACTAAATGGCCAAAGTTAATTAAAAATTTGAAAAATGTTGAAAAAGATGATTTTCCGGCTAAATGAAGGCATTTTCATGGAAAAGTCCACTTAAAACTTCGATAGAAGTCTCCCCTACACTTAAGATAAACATTGTCCTCAATGTTTAAGCATGTGGGAAAAGTCTCCCCTACACTTATGACATTGTGCATGTTGGTTAACTCAAGTTAAGGAAGAGACGACTAAAGTGATCAATTCAAATGTGAGTATGAAGAAAATTGAATCACGATAGTTGAGAGATAGAACCGGATTTCATATAACACGGGAGCACGGTTCTTCAAAGGTTCCAAGAGTGCATTCATCCCTGTAATCACATCACCACACAAAAACAAACACCTATACAGGTCCCCCTACACTTAGGAGGTTAAAACATAAAAGGATAGATACTCGGGCTGCCTCCCGAGGAGCGCTTGTTTTTGATAACCGAGTCACGAGCCTGACTCGACCCAAAATTAGTTCATGGGGAACGTGTTGAGGGATGGAATCATCTCCTGAGAGATGTCCTCACCAAAGTACAACTTCAGACGCTGGCCATTCACCTTGAAATTGGGCCCATTTGGCTGAGAAAGCTCAATGGTCCCATACGGAAAGACTTTGGTGACGGTGAATGGACCAGACCAACGGCTCTTCAACTTGCCAGAGAAGATCTTCAACCGAGAGTTAAAAAGTAAGACTTGATCACCAACGTTAAACTCTCGGTTCTTGATTTTTGCGTCATGAAGGATCTTCGTCTTCTCTTTGTAGATCAGCGAGTTCTCATAAGCTTCATTCCTCAGTTCGTTGAGCTCGTTGAGTTGAATCTTGCGATGATCACCGGCTTTGTTAATGTCGAAGTTAGCCCACTTCAAGGCCCAGTGCGCCTTATGTTCCAGCTCGATGGGAAGGTGGCATGCTTTCCCGTACACAAGACGATAAGGTGTACAACCGATCGGGGTTTTGTAAGCAGTACGGAAAGCCCACAGAGCATCGTCTAACTTATCAGCCCACGCGGCACGATGCTCTCCCACAGTACGCTCCAAAATTCGCTTCAATCCACGGTTGGATATCTCGGCTTGCCCATTGGTTTGGGGATGATAGGCGGTGGAAAGACGGTGATTGACACCATACTTTGCCATGACTCTTGCAAATTGATCGTTGCAAAAATGAGTCCCGCGGTCACTGATAATAGCACGAGGAACGCCGAATCGAGCGAACAGCGATTTCAAAAAGTTACAAACCACCCTTGCATCATTAGTAGGTAAAGCTTTGGCTTCAACCCACTTTGAAACGTAGTCAACGGCTACAAGGATGTATTTGTTTCCTTTAGATGAAGGGAATGGCCCCATAAAGTCGATACCCCAAACATCAAAGATTTCACATTCTTGTATGAAATTCTGAGGCATCTCGTCTTTATGTGTGATCGTGCCTTGTTTTTGGCAAGCATCACATCGTTTAACCATCTCGTGAGCATCACGATAGATGGTGGGCCAATAAAATCCCAAATCAAACACTTTTTTGGCGGTGTAGTTGGGACCAAAGTGACCACCGATGGGTCCTTTGTGGCAAGCGTCAAGGATTTCTAAAGTTGCCGGTCCATCAACACATCGGCGAATAATCAAATCAGCACATTGTTTGAATAGATACGGGTCATCCCAAAAGTAAGTCTTAATGTCGTTAAAGAACTTCTTTTTCTGGGATGTTAACCCGTCAACGAGAATTCCACCCGCCAAGTAGTTTGCAATGTCCGCAAACCACGGGGTTTCATCAGCAGTCGAGTTGATAGACATTAAGGTCTCCAGGGGAAAAGAATCATTGATTTCTTTGTTCGGATGATCCCCCTTGTAAGGATCCTCAAGTCTGCTGAGATGATCTGCGGCTAGGTTTTCAGCTCCTTTTTTATCGCGAATTTCGATTTTAAATTCCTGGGGCAGCAAAACCCAGCGAAGAAGTCTTGGTTTGGAATCTTGCTTTGTCAACAAGTACTTCAACGCGGAATGATCGGTATACACAATTGTTGTAGAAAGGACAAGATAGGGGCGGAATTTTTCAAAAGCATAGACAACAGCTAAAAGCTCTTTTTCCGTTGTCGTATAATGCAATTGTGCCCCAGTCATTGTCTTGCTAGCCTAATGGATCGGTTGGGAGTGTTTGTTCACTCTTTGTCCCAGAACCGCTCCAATAGCAAAATCACTAGCATCGCACATCAACTCAAAGGGAAGCTCCCAATTAGGGGTAACCAAGACGGGTGCCTTAGTTAGCTTATCCTTAAGCGAGTTGAAGGCTTCAAGACACTCTTTGGAAAAGATAAAAGGAGTATCTTTTTCCAAGAGGTGGGTCATCGGGCGAGCGATTTGAGAAAAATCTTTGATGAATCGTCGGTAGAAGCCCGCATGACCCAGAAAACTTCTCACACCCTTCACGGTTGAAGGTGGAGGCAACTTGGCGATAACATCGACTTTAGCACGGTCTACTTCAAGACCGGCTTTGGAAATCTTGTGTCCCAGCACGATGCCTTCTTTTACCATAAAATGGCATTTTTCCCAATTCAGAACAAGGCGAGTGTCTTCGCACCGCTTAAGCATACGTTCCAAATTTGCAAGGCAAGAAGAGAAGGAATCCCCGAAGACCGAGAAATCATCCATGAAGACTTCCATGGTTTGTTCAACCATGTCATGGAAGATAGCTAACATGCACCTTTGGAAAGTCCCGGGCGCATTACATAAGCCAAAAGGCATTCTTTTGTAAGCAAATGTGCCATAGGGACAAGTGAATGTTGTCTTCTCTTGATCTTGGGGATCGATGGGTATTTGGAAATAACCCGAGAAACCATCAAGAAAGCAGTAATATTCATTACCCGCTAATCGTTCAAGCATTTGGTCCATAAAAGGTAGAGGGAAATGATCCTTTCTCGTGGCATCATTGAGTTTGCGGTAGTCTATACAAACTCTCCACCCAGTAACGAGACGAGTGGAAATCAACTCGTTGTGTTCATTGGGAACAACGGTTATTCCGCCCTTCTTGGGCACACAATGGATTGGACTAACCCATGGTGAATCCGAAATAGGGTAAATCATACCCGCATCAAGAAGTTTGATAACCTTTGTTTTGATGACTTCATGGATTTTTGGATTTACCCTTCGTTGCCTTTGAATTGTGGGCTTAAAGTCGTCCTCCATGAGAATTTTGTGTGTGCAGAAGTGAGGATCAATTCCGCGAATATCAGAAATTTTCCAAGCAATAGCCTTCTTGTGATCTTTCAGCACGGTGATGAGGCGAGTTTTCTCTTCATCTTTCAAATCCTTAGCAATAATGACTGGCGACCTCTTCTCTTCGTCAAGGAACACATACTCGAGATGGGGCGGCAACTCCTTAAGTTCTAAATCCGAAGGATTTTCGACGGGAGGCGGTTTCAAAGTCGGAGTATCGATAGCAATAACCGTGGGAGATGGAGGCGAAGGATTGTCTTCGTTGAGAAGATTGTCAAAGAAATTCATGTCTTCATCCCCATTGGTGGGAGAATCCTTAGTAACTAAATTCACATCTCCCATGGTGTCTTCAAGATTGTTCTAAAACAAATCACTTTCTCCAAATAGAGACAATGATGAATCGATAGAGGCAACGGTTTCAGCATTGGGAAGAGAGGTAGGAATACTTCTGCAAGCATCAATAAAGTGTGCTTCACAAGCCTCATCAAGAACGTCAATACAATTAACACTCTCATATGAATAAGGTTGTTTAGACAATTTTCCCATGTTGAAGACTACTTTATCGTCACCCACTCTCATGATAAGCTCACCGGCTTCAACATCGATGAGAGTGCGACCGATCCTCAGGAATGGACGACCAACAATTAATGGCACACGAGGGTCCATCGCGTAGTCGATGACAACGAAATCAGCAGGAAAGGTGAATTTGTCGACTCCTACAATGACGTCTTCGGCTATCCCCACTGGATAAGCAACCGTACGGTTAGCTAATTCCAAAGTCATTTTGGTGGGGACTAGCTCAGGGAGAGATAATTGCTTCCAAACGCTTAGAGGCATAAGATTAATACTGGCACCTAGATCGGCTAGGGCCATGCAATTCTCTACTCCCGGGAAATTGCAAGGGATTAAGAAACGACCCGGATCACCAAGCTTGGTTGGCAATTTCCTTAAGAGCACTGCAGAGCAATTCTCATTAAGTTGGGTGTTGGCAATATCAAGAAGTTTTTCCTTGTCGCTCAGAAGATCTTTAAACATTTTTGCATACTTAGGCATGTGAGCGAGAGCCTCAGCGAAGGAGATATTGAAATTCAGTTGTTTAAACATTTTCAGAAAGTTCGAAACCTGAATATCGTCCTTGCTTTTGAGCTTCTCTTTCCTCAACCTAGATGGATAAGGTATATTGGAAGAAGAGGAAGGTTTTGGGAGAATAGGATCACTCACATCCTTGGGTGGAGGAGGGGTAGAAGGAAGAGGTGGAGAAATTGGTGAAGGAGAAGGATGAGGAATAGGAGCAGGCGACTCGTTCTCCTTAGTCACAACTACCGGTGGAGGTATAGGAAGCTCGGGTTCCTTGGTACCTTTGCCACTTCGAGTGGTGATTGCTTTCATCTCCCCTCTTGGATTCGCAACGGTGTTACTCGGAAGAGTACCCGAAGAAGAGGGTTGATTACCGTGGAAGAAACTAGCCATCATGTTTCTTAAGTCATTCGTTTGACTATCCATAGTGTTTTTCATATCAGCTCTTAGATCATTCCCTTGTTTCATCAGGTCTGCTTTCAAGTTGCGCACTTCCTGTTGGAGATTATCCACGATCACATCGTTAGTCCTCATGTAGGTTCCAATGTATTGATGTGATGCGGGGGTTTGGTTGGAAGGAGCAGTGTATGCGGGTGGTTGATAAGCAGGTTGCTGGTAAACTTGGTTGTTTCGTTGAGGTGGTTGTTGCTGTTTGTGAGGTGGTATGTATGGTCCACGAGATAGTTGTTGTTGTTGAGGAGGTCGGTTGAGGTTTTGTTGTTGGTTTTGGTTGTTTGGGGAAAAGCGGGTGGTGAGAGGTAGTTGTTGGAGCGGTAGCTAAGCAAATTACGGTCACCTTGAGGTCTAGCTTGATAAGCAGGTTGAGGATAGGTGCCCTATGCCGCATTTACATTCTCAGCAGGGTAGTCTTGGGTGGCAGTACACGTGGTGTAAGAGTGAGGACCCTCGCATATCTCGCATGGTTGGCTAACAGCATTGACATGAGCGTTTTTAGCGTTGTTGCTGTTGTTGTTGCTGACGGTGTGGGTAACAAGCGATTCAAGAAGCGTAGTGATTTTGTCCAGTCGCTTGTCGATGTCGCTAGTGCTAGCACTAGCGACATTGGTCCGAACACTCTTGGTTTGCACACGAGACTTATTCTCAATGATATCCCAAGCAGCATTGGAAGTCTTAGCCAAAAGATTACCCCCCGAGGCACTGTTTAGTGAATCTTGGTCACTCATGCTTAAACCATTGTAAAAAGTATTAATTTGATGTACTTTGGTAAAACCATGTTGTGGGCATTTTCTTAAAAGATCTTTAAAACGATCCCAAGATTCACTGAACGACTCATCGTACTTTTGTTCAAAATTTATGATTTCATTCCGCAAAGCGGTAGTACGAGAGGGTGGGAAAAAGTAATTGATAAACTTGGTTTCTAAATCCGTCCACGAGAGAATACTCTGTGGCGGTTCCTTAGCAAGCCAATGCCGGGCTTGTCCCTCTAAAGAAAAGGGAAAAAGTTGTAACCTGATAACCTCTTGTGGAACACCATTGAATTTGACCGTGTTGGTGAGTTGCAAGAATCTCTTGATATGGTCATGTGGGTCATCAATGGTACGCCCCAAAAATGGTTGAGCAGAGACCATCTGGATAAAGCCTGATTTGAGCTCAAAGTTGTTGGCTGCAAACGCTGGTATAACAATTGGATCAGTGTTGCCATCTACATGAGCTTGCAGCAGTTCAATCATCGGGCGATTATCCGGTAGAGGCTCGCTCATTGTTGTTATTATTATTCATGTTGTTGAAAGGCGGGTTGTTGTTGTTATTATTATTGTTTGGAGGTGGTATGTTGTTGTTGTTTTGTACATCGGCCATGTCTAAGTTATCGAGAGGCTCGGGCTCTTGATAAGACGTGGATCGAGTGCGCATACACCTGCAAAAGAACGAACAAAGAAAAACAAAGCAAAAATATTTTTTTGGTTTTTATGTTTTTTAATGTTTTTGTATTTTTGAAAATTTTTATATTTTTTAGGATTTTTTGAAATTTTTTATGAAAAAGTAACGTTCACGGGGAACGGATCCCAAAATCCAAGTTCTCATAAAAAACTGTTGATCTTAACGAGAAGAGCCGGCAGCGGCGCCATTTAATACATGCTATTTTACTCGTTTGAAAGTTCGATTCTCGGTATCTCCTCGAATTGATCTCAGCTCTTAGTGGAATGATTTGTTCTTGGTAAATAAAAAGGAGTTTGGTTTGTTTATCTATTTTAAACTAATAACAATTAATTAAGTGTCGAAGAGTAAACTTAAAGCTTTAAAAGATTAAAGTAAAGAAACGAGTTTAAAAATAAATGTTTAAAAACTTAAAGATTTTATTATAAAAATAAATGAACACTCAATAAAAACTAACTCTTGGAAAACTTTGTGAAAAATAAGAACTTAGTTGGAAAATACTAAAAGAAAGTAAGATCGGAACAAAACAAAACAAGTGAATCGGAATATCATAAAATAGAGTGATCGGAATGTATTCCGATCAAGTGATCGGAATATGGAGGAGAATGGTAATCGGAATGCTGAGAATTAGTCTCAATCGGACAAAAGGGGTGCAATCGGAATACTCGAAAGTGAATCAATCGGAATATTGGAGAAAGGCAACAATCGGAATACCCTAAAAGCATAACAATCGAA
Source organism: Glebionis coronaria (assembly GCA_025667525.1). Taxonomy (NCBI): domain Eukaryota; kingdom Viridiplantae; phylum Streptophyta; class Magnoliopsida; order Asterales; family Asteraceae; genus Glebionis; species Glebionis coronaria. Next base: position 37,469,735 of record CM046879.1, read on the forward strand.
ATAATTCAAAAAGAAGGTGATCGGAATGTTGAACAAGTGAACCAAATCGGAATGTTTCTAAACGTGCAGATCGGAATGCACTAAACCCTTTTCCGATCACACGATCGGAAAGAGGGATGTGGCTTGGTCGGAATACAAGGTCGGAAAAAGGAAGTTACCCTTTCCGAAAATGGTGCAATCCGAGACTTATGCTAGGGAAATAAGCTTATGGAATAAGCTAACTCCCAAAACTAACTCGAATCCAATAAAATACTGATCAAATAAGCACTAAAAACAACTTTTCTAAACTCAAAATAAACAACTTTTAAATCAAATCAATAAAAAGATGAACTTTTTATAAAACTCTAAAAAGTAAATAAGATAAATCAACAAAAAAGCCAATAAGAACAAGGATCTTAAAGCTTATTAGGTGTATAAACTTAAGGAAACATAAAAAGAAATCAACTTTTTAAGCACAAATCATTAATGAACAACACGGATCATACTAGATTTGTACCAAAATCAATCAAAGTAAAAGAAAGGAAGGATGAGATTAAAGATTAAAAGCTTGAAAACTAGACTTGATTAATGAAAGATAATACAAAAGTTTGAATTTGAAAGAGAAAAAGATGAAATCTAGTGAGAGAAAGTTTAGAACTTTCTCTCTCTACAACTAGAGAAATCCAAAAACTAAAAACTAAACTAAAGAACTAAGTGTCATTTTTTTTTGTGAAGTAAGGCCATATATATAGGCGTGTGATGTGGTGGTGGGCTTGTGATTGGGCTTCGGTTTGGGCTTCTTTTTCTTCTTTCTTCTTTAGTCTTCACGCTTCTTTAAATAAACGTTTCCGACTTGGATTTGAGAAGTGTCGGTGAATAATTCCAACTCGTCTTATAATCTTTTGTTTAATAAACTCGAGTTCTTCGACATATATGAATCTTCCATCTTTGGCTCTATTCTTCGATAAATCTTCAAATAGGCACAATGACTTCAAATCTTTTGCATCTCTTGGACAATAGACTTCGTCTTGAGTCTTTTTCCTTGATAAAACCCGTGCAATCTCATGTTTTCTTTAATATTTATCCGGTTAGCTCTGAAAATACAATAAACACAAAAACCACGCATAATTCCAAACAAATGATATTAAATACGTGTTTTGGTCTTGTTTTAACCAGAATTAAGTGGTAAAAGGATGGGTGTTTACACACCTATCAATAGCTATCACCAAATGGTTTTTATGGCTAAAACGGTAAACCCGAGTTTGAAAACCTAAATTCTGATTTCGTAACCTTCAAAGAATGCAATTTTCCCGGTAAGTGGTAGTAGCTATTTACTCGTGGTTAGAATAGGCCAAAAGTAGAGTCTTGAGGCTTTCCGATGGTGAAAATCTCAGGCCCTTAAACCTTACAGGTTAACGGGTTATTTTGTCCCAAGTTTGACTAGTGCAGTTTGACCATTAAGTGCTTACGGGGTGGCTGTTAGTGTTTTGGACTTTTAGAAAGTTTCATAAACTCTTATATCGAATGGTTGGACATTCTGGAAAGCTCATGAGAGACCCGTTCCAGGGGTGAAAAATCCTATAGTTTTTGGACTTATGGATTGGGAGATCCGCCCTTTACAAAACAGTTATACCGGAAAATGTGACTTTACGCCTACGGTTAAGTAAATTGTTGGCGTTTTTAGGTACAAATCACTTGGGTTACTTGATTTGAGACCTTAGGCTATCATGTTATGCATTTTCTACAGGTTTTGTGTCATGAAGGTCATGACCACACTTAGGTTTGGTTGGTTGTGCAAGTTATATACATATTACATTTTTACAAAATATTTTGATACAATTGTTTTATATTTTTATAAAACGCATACTTAAGGGTCGTGATCACTCTTGTAGGTCGCGGGTAGCCCTTGGAGTATTTCCCATTGCCATCTACAGCCCGGTTCTCATATTCGTCACACTTGTACTAAGGTACTCTTGCCACTATTGTATTGCTTTAATTTCTATTTAATTAAATACCTTGATTATGAAATTGGAGTTTTTGTATTTAGAACATATTCTACTGATGTCAAGGTGTTATTATGATCATGATATGTCTTGTGTACTTGTAGAGGCATTGCTTAGGGTGTGCAAGTGTTTATGTGATGTTAGAAGTAAATTTTAGAGTCAAAAATGAGGTTAAGAATGATAGCAGATTGCTACAGCCATTCATGAAGTTTTTCTGCAAATAAGACCTGCAATTTTCTTGATTTTTGGATAGCCTTGGTTGTGTAGTACAATTGATGAGTTGGGTGGTTTTTGGAAGTGTCCGGATGAGTAAAATATGTTCTTTTTATCAAAACTAGTCAATACCGACATGTGCGCCAAATTTGTGTTTGGGGTCAAAGTATAAAAAGCCAAAGTAGGTATTTTTATGAGTTATTACAGTAACATAGGTCAAATGTGAACATTTCCAATTGGTTTCAAGTTAAAATCTTTTACGGAATATAAATGATGGTCAAAATGGTTTTATGCAAATTTTGTCGAAAAAGTCAAATCTGAGTAGTCTGCACTAAAACTGCATTTCCCGTTGATTGGTAATAGCTTTGATAGTGTTTCTTAAAGACTTGAAAAGGTAATAATTTATCTTTCCAGGGCCATAAAGTTTGACTTTATATCTATTATAGAACTCTAGATATGATACAATCTTTACAGCATGTTTCTGAAAATTTAGTGCAGCAAATTTGTTAACGTTAATTTTCGACTCAAAGTGTACAAGCGTTTGCTACTTATGGGTTTGATGAGCATTGTTAATGTTTATAAACATGATCATACAGTGGGTAAGTAGTTTTTTTAAGTCAAAATTGGTTCGAGTCAATAGGTTGCAATGCCTTGCGAGTTATAAGATGGTTTATGTACTAATAGTAACCAAAGCATTTTTTAAACGTTATTTTTGTATCTTATAAGTTTTCGCGCCCCGTTATCGTAGGTCTTGGATGACTTAAAGTTTCTTGATTCTTGTTGTTACTACTCAGCCCTCAAGTTCCATATTGATTCACCTCGTAGCTAAGGTGAGTTCATAGCCCCTTTTACTACTTGTACATTGTTTCTAAACGCAGGGTGAGATTTTACATGGTGGAACACATCCATTTAAAAACTGTATGCTATCCAGATCTTGTATGCTATTCAGACTTGTATGCTTTCCAATAGTTTTCATTGATATTATTGCTTATAGTTAATAGCCTTAAGTTTCCTCTCTTGATCATGAACCGTTAATTGTCCCGTATGCTTTGTGCTAAGCGCGAATGTTGTGGGTGGATCCATCGGGATTGACAATCTCCGTCCCGATTACCTTGACGCACTTACATTTGTTTATACTTGAGTATTTAGGCTGAATACTCCTTAGAGGAACTTACTTTGAGTTAAGCTTCGGTTCATGAACTAAACAGCAATAATATTGGTTTCGGACTATGGTTAATGATCATAACCATTTTCTCTATTTACTTGTTTTACAAATGAATGCTTGTGTTTCACACCTTTACTGCTAAACCTATGAATATCACTCAACTTTATGTTGACGATTTTTCATGTTTAATCTCAGGTATTAATACTTAGCTTTGATTGGATGGGAGCCCGCACGATATTATCGCAGCTTGGAGATTTCTGTGTGTACTTAAATTTTGGTTTATCTAAAAACTGTCAGAAGTTTATCATGTATTCTTTGTAACTATAAGTTACAAAAACATAATTAAATTACATATTTCCGCTTATAAAAACATAGGACCTTTGTTTAAAAACTCTGATTCTTTATGATTTAATGTATAAATTCTTATTACGTCAACTTTATGTCAGTAATATTTCATTATTTCTTGTACCATGACGTGGCGCCCCCTTGCTGCCTAGTTGTTCCATACCTGATTTTGAGGGTCTCACAAAAAAATAAAAGTCAAATTGATTTAACAAAACTCACTGCAAAGATACATATGACTAGAGGTGTCACTAGGGTCGGGTTGACCCGACCCGAACCCGATAAGCCTTATCAGGTCGGGTTAAATCAGGTTGAAAAAGCTTATCGGGTGAGTTTGACTTGAACTCGATAACCTGGCATTGTTATCGGGCCGAGTTAGGGTTGATTATTTTTCATTATCGAGATATCGGGTCAACCCGATAAGACCCGCAAAACAATATGTTACTTTTTTTAGTACTACTGGGATTTAGTTTTGTTTAATCTTCTCATCAATACAAACACAAACATGACACAACTTATGTTGTATTTGATGTCATTTAGTTTAATTTATTTTGTTTTAAAAGAAAACTCCATATAACCTGTATGAAACAGAAAAATATTTGAGTAAAAAGGTAAAAATGTTTTGAAGTCTAGTAAAAATTTAGTTTAATTTATTTTGGTATCTAGTATCTAATACTTCTTAAATTTTGTTGAAACAAAATGACATAAGTATTTGAGTCATTTTCAACATCAGTAGCAGTATTGAAACTAAAATATTTATTATGTTTGTTCCCATACAAACATACAGTTGGTAAGGAAAAATAAACTTAGCATTGCTAAACTAAATCATAGTACAATAATTCAATGACCACATTCCTAAGTTAGCAATATCGTCATTTAATTGTATGAGATCAAAGTTTTTACTATTAACTACTTAAGTTGTCGTATGATAAAGTCATGTTCTGAGAATTAATAAATGACCCGACAACCCGAAGCATCCGACCCGATATAACCCGACTCGAATGGCACCCGAACCTGATAACCTGATTTCTTATCGGCTCGGGTTGCGGGTGAGTTTTTTAAAATCAAAACCCGACTCAAACCGACCCGATATGACCCGCTAACACGATAACACCCCTACATATGAGCATAAACACATCAAAGACATGTATTTGGCTTTCAAAAAATATTTTTAATAAATCAATAGCATTTATATGAAGAGTTATTTTTAAACTTAAAAGATCAAACGTAAACCACATAAAAGGGATATAACCAATACAAATTGGTTCACTTCTTGAACATGTTGTACAACTTTTTACATGAATAATTATATATATGTTGTGTAGAATGCACTAGAAGACAGATTTTCTAGTACAAGCTAAAGCTTGATTATCGTTGATTTTATAGCTATATATGTATAGTTCTACAATAAGTAACTTAATATTATTATACTGATACTCACTCTGAAAATCGAATTGACAAACATATAGCATAAAGAAAGCTATATGTTGCAGAAATTCAGAGAATGTTATTACAGCTCAGCAACCAGGAGTTGATGTAAATATTAAAATTTCCAATTTCATTTATAATGGTTAATAAAGTAGAAAAGTCTTCTTGTGCTTCTATAAAAACAAATGATGGAAGGATGAGAGTACCTGGGCAGAAAAATCACGATTGAGATCAGTGTTGTTTGAATTACCACGTGATCTCATTGAATATCCACCAGGATACGATTAATTGACTGAAGGATGTGGAGGTGAACATTATCTACAATCAATAGGGCCTGCATTCATCAGTGACTCGCGGGTTAAAGTGAGTTAATATTGGGAATAAGAAACACAAAATAATTGTTTTCAAAAACTTTGAATGACGTCAACGTTTATAGAGATGGTTGATGCTTTGAATGACGTCAACGTTTAAAGAGGGTATATTATAACCTTGGCAATGATTGGTCACAGCTGGTCCAAATGGACTGGTAACAACAGAGGGTGTCATGAGAGATTTTGACATCTATACTGATTACCAAATTGGTTGTAGCATATATGAAGCTAAATCATACAGTGATACAAATTCTAATTACTATAACTTTTCCCTCTACTATATACCAACGTCCAAAATATAAACCTATGATTCAGATTTTAATTATACGAAAAGGATTTATAGATGTTAAATCTGAATCATCTATAACGAAATTTGCTAATACGATTAGTACTAGTCATAGTACAATGATTGTTTAATTGAACTTTGCACACCAACACAAACTTCACACACTTTCTCAACTAAAGTCGTAACAAATTGACAAAGCTTACAAATTAAACAAGGTTATACTAAGAAATCAAACTCGAAAAATAAAAGTTTACCTTTGAATTTGGAAGACAAAGTGAAACCCTAATTTTAATTTGAGGTTCAAATTCTTGACCCCAAACCGTTTTCGACTTTGGCATTTTATTTAATTCAATTGAACCTAAACTTAACGATGGATTAAGAATGTTGAGCCCTTGAATTTCGTAGCGCCAAAATCATATAATCTTCTAGGAGCAGATTCTAATTTTCCCTAAATTAATGGTGGGTTTATATTCCGCCCAATTTTTGGTGAGTTACAGAATATTGTAATGTACAAGATAAGTACTTGGTGTCCATATTTGGGTTTGACCCATGAAAACCGAAAATCGAATCGAACCGAATACGAATTAGAACCAAACTGAAAATAAAATTCGAGTTATAGGTCATAACCGAACCGAACTACTAATTTGGTTTTCGGTTTGGGTATGGGTTTGGCAATCGCACCCGAAAACCGAAATTGTACAAATATATATGTTTTTATATATATTTTTATATATAATATAATTATTAAATATAAAAATACAATTTTTATACTTGAAATAATTTTTTTTTTGCTAAATAATTAAATAATTATGTATTTTTTTAGAAAATTCAGATAATTCGGGTCAACCCGAGAACCGAACCGATTTCAAATTCGGTTTTCGGTTTGGTTCGGTTGATATCTATTTCCGTTCGGTTTTCGGGTTGATCCAGAAAAAAAAATTAACGAAATAACCCGAACCGAATAAACCGAAAAACCCGAGAACTGAACCGAAGGACACCCCTACCTTTTACACTTGTGTGAACAAAATTTTCATTTGTGCACAAGGGTGTGACCATTTTGGACATCGATCGGATCATACCGAAAACCAAACTGAACCAGACTAATCAGATCAGATCGAATGTATCTCTTTCTCTCGGCCCATGCTTTTCGTCACATTCGGTTTTGATCTGGTCTTGTCCAATCCGGTTTGGTCTTAATAAAAACCGTTGATTATGTCTAATAGGACCGGACTGAAGACTGAACCGGACCGTCCACCCAGACAAAACTATTTTGGTCCAGTCTTCGGTCCAACATTTTGGACCATTTCAATTTTTGTTTGATCTGGTCCGATCCAGTTTTAGACCGATGCTCATCCCTATGTGTGCATAGCGACGAGATCGTATAGCCCGAAAAATAGTTATAAGATATTGCATAATATTTTCGTGTAACGTTTAACAATTGATATTTGTCATCAATCGAGAGGAAAAAAACATCATACAGGTTATAGTTTCATAATTTGAGATTGTAATATAGATCGAAATATAGATAAATATTTTAAAAAAGTACTTATGTTTATGTTGATGGTCTTTTTCTCGTTTTTTTGTTTATCCTTCCCGTCCTCTAATTCCTTGATGAGATGCTTTAGCTTGCTTGCTTTCATCATCTCCTCGATCTGCTTCTTGAGTTGCACGCATTCGTCTGTTGCGTGTTATTTTACACCGTGGTATTAACAATACTTGTTACCGATACCGGGGTAGTCATTGGCGGTGGTTTCGGGAAATTTGCCCATTCGGCTGATAGTATTTTCCTTGGATTAATCTTCAGATGGGTGTATTTTTTGGATCCACGTCCTCCTCTCTGCTGGCCTCGATAGTCATTATTCCGGTCTCTGGTCGTTAGACTGACTCTTGGGTTGATCTTGAGACCTGTAGTTCGAATCTTGTTATATGCGGCTGCGGTTTCTCCGCGAATGAAGGTTCTTGTGCGTTTCATCAGTTCGTCAAAGCTCTGGGGAATCGTGTCATTCAGTCGCTTGATCAACACCTAATTGGTTTTCTCAATCATGAATCCAAAGATCTTCAGGATCTCCGGGCATGCTTTGACATGTATACATTTGTCTTTGAAGCGTTCTGTGTACGCGCCCAAAGACTCGCCCTGTCGTTGTTTGACACTGACAAGCTCAACGGGGCTCTTGGCGTACTTATTTCGCTGCATACAGTTCTTTCTGAAAGCCCTTCTCGGTTCTTTAAAGCCGTCAATGCTTCGACGTGGTAGTTTTTCAAACTAATTTCGTGAGCCACCTATCAATGTGAAGTTGAACATATGGAACCACCTATCAATGGCCAATTTTCAATGCGGGATGCTGACTCAAAGAACATCATATGGTCGCATGGGTCTCCTGAACCGTCATAGATTTTGACATTGGAAGGCATTCACCTTTTTTTCGTCTATGAAATTTTGAATGCGATTTGTGAATGCATCAATTTTATGGCGACACCATGGGAGGGATAAGTCCTCATTACTTTTCCTGTGGTTTATGTGCCTGGATTTCCAGTGCCCCGTGTCACTATCCTCATAGTCTGAGGAATCTGGTGAGGATGTGTCATCCCTCCTGGGACGTTTGCGACGGTGAGGGTCTGAGTCAAAACTGGAAGAGTCCCCGCTAGGGGATCCTCTCCCTCCTCCTAGATCGGTTGTGGCACCTCCTTCTAGATCTTCGATCTCGAGAGTCCGTGTTTGAGTGTGTGTCCTGATAGGCTCACCATTTCTCGATGCCTAAACGATCTCGTATCCAGACAATAAAAACTTAAGTTGTTAAGTTTTTATGTTCATACGACGTCTTATTTTGATTCATTATAAAACCAAACCGAATAAGCGTCCTATAAAGGTTGATTTAATAGGACCCATATAGTGTAAGCGTCCTATAAAATTAGATCTAATAGAACCTATGTAGTAAGTGTCATATTAAATTATAATTTTATAAGACCAACATAAGAAGAGTCTTATAAAATATAATATAATAGAACCTTTATGACAAATGTCCTATTATGTTGTATCATAATGAGACAATTAAAAAAAAGTGTCCCGTAAATTAGTTTAATAGGATCCACGTATAAAGTGTCCTATTAAAAGCCACTCTAATATGACTCAAAAGTTAATCGGTCCTATAAAATGTTTTTTAGAACCCTATTTAAAAAAGTGTCCCACAGAAAGGTCCTAAAAAACCCCTTTTCTTGTAGTGCTTATGTGAAATCAAAAGATTTAGATCTTTGGCATGTTATTACCAATGGTAATTTTTTTACCATTCCAATATAATGAAGTTTCTAAAAGTAAAGAGATAGTCACTTTTGACAAAGCTAATGATGATACTAAAAGGAAACTTGCTAAAAATAATGAGGCTAAAATGGTTATTTATAATGCTTTACCAAAGAAAGAGTACGAAATGATTTTTATGTGTGAAACCGCTAAAGACATTCGGAACACTCTTTTAGTAATCCACCAAGGTAATAGCCAAGTCAAAGAAAGTAAAATCGATCTTCTTGTTCAACAATATGAACAATTTGTCATCTTAGAAGATGAAACTATTGATAGTGCATTTGCTAGATTTAACATTATTATTACTAGTCTAAAAGCACTTGATGAAGGTTTTTCTAGCAAGAACAATGTTAGGAAGTTTCTTAGGGCATTGCATCCCAAATGGAGAGCTAAAGTCACACGATTGAAGAATCAAAAGATCTCGCCAAATTATCACTCGATGAACTCATTGGTAACTTGAAGGTTCATGAGATGATAATTTTGAAGGACTCGGAAATGGTGAAAACTAAGAGTGAAAGAAAGTCTCTTGCACTCAAAGCCAAGAAGGCACAAAGTGACCATGAAAGCTCATCGGATAGTGATGATGAGGAATATGCCTTGGCGGTTAGAGACTTTAAGAAGTTATTCAAAAGACGAGGTCAATAAGTGAGGCAACCAAACAACGACAAGAAATCCTTCTCCAAAAACCGATTTGCTAAAAATGATAAAGGTGATAGGAAATGTTTTAGATGTGGGGATCCGAATCATTTCATAGGTAATTGTCCTAAGCCTTCACGTGACAAAAACCACACGGCGTTTGTTGGAGGTTCATGGAGCGATAGCGGTGAAGATGTTGATGACAATCCCAAAGATGAGAAATGTCTTATGGCTCACATTTCTAAAGAGGTACATTCCGAAACCAAATATTATAGCAATGATAGTTCTTCTCTAGATGTTAATGAATTAGAAGGTCAATACAATAATTTACATAAACTTAGCATTAAATTCATCGAAAAGAACAAAGTGCTAAAATCAACTAGAACTAAGCTTGAAAATGAGATTAGTGAGCTAAAAGAGAGATTATCTCAACTTGAGAAAAATAAAGAGGTTGATTTAGGTTGTGTAAATTGTGAAAACCTTAGACAAGAGAATGAAGATCTCGAGAGTACCTCCATTAAATTGGAAAAGTTCATGAAAGGTACTAGTGCTCTTGATGATATGTTGAAAAAACAAATTCATTCTAAGGAAAGACTTGGGTTGGGATATGACACTAATGAAGCATCAACTAGTGAACCAAAACAAGTTAGATTTTCAGAAAAACGTACCCCTGTACGCGATTCTCCAATACATTGTGCGGTTCCTTATGACTATGGAACCGCCGGTGGAGCTAAAGAACCGCGGACATAGGATGATTTTTGTGAAAATCCTGAACTTTCTGAAAAGTCTATTTTAGGTGAAGGGCCAAAACATCTTATTGTTAACAAGTTTAAAGTACCTATCCTTGATAAAAATACCCTTGGTAAATTTTATAAGCCTTTAAGTAAACTGTTAATGGGAACTGGAAACTTGTCTAGACAAACATCTACTCCTCCAAGAGTACGAAATGAGTCTAAACCGAGAAGTAGAACACCTACACCACAAAGAGATGATCAAGCTAAGCCACGACCCAGAAGTAAAACTCCAACACCTAGGAGGAATAACAATAATTCTAGATCAAGGTCAAAGACACCTAGGAGAAACTATGGACAACAAAATGGCCATATGAATTGGAATAATTTTCAACAACAATAATTTTCCCCATGGGGAATGTCTCCTTCATTCATGCATCCCAATCAAATGCAAGGGATGTTTGGAACTAACAATTTTGGACCCATGAGATATTGGGGACCAAATGTTTGATCTTGTGTGTTGTTACCTAGATATGCTTGGGAATCAATCTAGAGCCCGACGAGTGGATTAAGGATAATGGTTGTTCTAAACACATGACGGGTAATCGAAGTTTATTCTCACACTACAAAGCATATGATGGAGGTAACGTTACATTCGCTAGTAATCGACGTGGTAATATCATTGGCAAAGGTACGGTCTCTCTTGACTCTATGACTATAAAAAATGTAGAGCACGTAGATAACTTAGGTTTTAACCTTCTAAGTATAGGTCAAATTTGTGACAATAAGTGTAAGGTCATCTTTTTAGAATATGATAGTGAAATCGTAAAAGATGGAAAGGTCATTGGAAAAGGTGTTAGAAAGCATGGGCTTTATGTCATGAAGGTCAATAGGAAGTCAAAGGACAACTTATGTCTAGCGACTTTAGATGATAGTTCCACTCTTTGGCATAGGAGATTAGGTCACGCTAATATGCGTTTAATTCAATCTTTAGTCTCTAAGGAGTTGGTAAGACATCTCCCCAAGATGAAGTTTGATAGTCACTTTTGTGATGCTTGCAAAATTGGGAAGCAAGTTCACTCAAGTCACAAAGCTAAGAATTTGGTTTCGACCTCTCGGTGTTTAGAGCTCCTACATATGGATCTCTTTGGACCTTTCGTCATACGGAGTTATGGAGGTAACCTTTATACCCTAGTTTTAGTGGATGACTATTCCAGATTCACTTGGACTAGATTTTTGGCATCTAAGAATTAAGCTTTCGATCACTTCAAAAACTTTAGTCGAAGAATTCAAAATCAACTAGGATGTTCAATTGTCTCTATTAGGATGGATCATGGTATGGAATTTGATAATGAAGTGCAATTCGGTGCATTTTGTGAAGCTCAAGGTATTACCCATAACTTCTCGGCTCCTCGTACTCCACAATCAAATGGGGTAGTCGAAAGGAAGAATAGGACCATTTAAGAGATGAGTAGGACGATGTTAAATGAGCAATCTTTGCCTCAAAATTTTTGGTGCAATGCAGTGGACACATCAACCTACATTCTCAACCGAATTCTTATTCGACCTTTTCTAGGAATGACCCCCTTATGAGATTCTTAAAGGTAAGAAGCCCTCATTGGAATACTTTAGGGTGTTTGGAAGCAAGTGCTTCATTATCAACACCAAATATTACCTTACAAAGTTCGACCCAAAGTTTTACGAAGGTATGTTTTTAGGTTATTCTCAAACTAGCAAAGCCTACATAGTCCTCAATAGAACCTCGGGTGTAATTGAAGAATCACTTAACGTGACATCTGATGAAACCCCTTCTTAATCTAAGACACCACCTTTGGTAGATGATGACTTAGATGAAATAGACATCGTTAATGCCAAAGATGTTAGAAACATAGGAATTGAAGACCTTAATGTTGAAAAGGGAGTAAACATTAAGGAGTCTAAGGATCATGCTCTTGATAACGCCATAGGCGAATTAAATCAAAGGACCCTACGATCTCAAGTCCAAAATCAAAGTAACTTCTTTTGTTTTGTCTCCTTGATTGAACCAAAGAATGTTAAAGAATCTTTAATGGACGAGAGTTGGGTCATCGCTATGCAAGAAGAATTGAATCAATTCATTGCTAATGATGTTTGGGAACTTGTTCCTCCACCTAGAAGTTCGACCATAGGAACCAAATGGGTATATAGGAATAAGTTAGACGAGAATGGTGTTGTGTCTCGTAACAAGGCTAGACTTGTAGCTCAAGGCTATAATCAACAAGAAGGTATTGATTATGACGAGACATACGCACCCGTAGCTAGATTATAATCCATTAGAATCCTTTTAGCTTACGCTTGTGCTTTAGACTTTAAGCTTCAACAAATGGATGTAAAGAGTGCATTTCTTAACGATTTGATCGATGAGGAGGTATATGTGGCTCAACCTCCCGGCTTAATTGATTTTGAGAAACCGGATCATGTTTACAAGCTTAAGAAAGCTCTTTATGGTCTTAAACAAGCACCCAAAGCTTGGTATGATAGACTTAAAGCGTTTCTTGTAAAACATGAGTATACCATGTGGATGGTAGACAACACGCTCTTTACAAAGAAGAAAGGTTCTCACCTCATTATCGTACAAATATATGTTGATGACATTATATTTGGTTCAACTTGTCAATCATTGTGTGATGACTTTGCCAAAATCATGCATGACGAGTTTGAAATGAGCATGATGGGAGAACTTAACTTTTTTTAGGACTCCAAATTAAACAAATGGACGATGTTATTTTCTTTAATCAATCCAAGTATGTTAAAGAAATGCTAAAGAAATTTGGATTAGAAGACTCTAGACCAATGAAGACCCCTATGGCCTCGGATACTAAACTTACCGTAGATGATGATTGTGAGTCGATAGACAACACCAAATATAGAGGTATGATTGGTAGTTTGTTATACCTAACGGCAAGTCGACCGGATATCATGTTTAGTGTTTGCCTTTGTGCTCGCTTTCAAGAGGCTCCCAAAACCTCTCACCTTGAAGCGGTTAAGCGTATATTTCGATACATTAAGGGCACTATGCATTTAGGATTATGGTATCCTAAAGGGACCGACGTAGAAACCATCGTCTACACGGACTCGGATCATGCGGGAGACTATGTGGACCGGAAAAGCACTATATCCACCACGGAAGCCGAGTATGTGAGTGTCGGTAAAGCTTGTCAACAAGCTCTATGGATGAATCAAGCGCTTGTTGATTACGGGATTTCTCTTGATGATGTTCTCATCATGTGCGACAATAAGGGTGCAATAGACCTTAGCAAAAATCCCGTGCAACACTCGTGAACTAAGCACATAGAGATTCGCCACCATTTTCTTAGGGATAATGTTCAAAAGGGGAACATTTCGATTGAGAAGGTACCCTCGGTAGAAAACTTAGCTGACATCTTCACTAAGCCACTTAAGAGGGAACCTTTTAATTACTTGCGTCTAGGTTTAATGGAACATATTCCTTAATTGCAGATCTTAATCGAGTCTTTTTCTCTTTTGAAATCTTTTCTTTCTTTGAGTCTTTGTACATATCAAAATTCTTGTTGAAATTCTTCTCTTCCCTTTTTCAAAATTCTCAAAATTATTTCGGAAAGTGTCGAAAAATATTTTTGCATTGTTAATTCAATCTAAAAACGTTTTTCATAGCTTCTTGCTATTCATAATGAGCTTACATACTTCATATGTATGGGTCTCTCAAATATAGCAAGAACAAAAGGAAATTATGGAGGATCATTGTGTCATGACTTTGTATTCTAGTTCTACGCACCTCCTATATCGATTTTATTAAAAATCCATGTATTTTGGGTCAACATCTTGTTTGGTGAGCTCTTGTGTGTTTTCTTTGTCTATCATTGCTTCTTAGCATATCTCCATGATTAGTTAGACTAGAAAAATAGGATTTGCTGAACTGGAAAATCCTCCCTCATCACCAAATTCAACCCACTGTGGGCGGTTCTTTATTAATATCGTGGTTCCCCAGTAATAAGGAACCGCGGACTGAGGTAAGGAACCGCGCCCAATACTTTCTTTTTCGGGTATTCCTGAAACTCCAAATTTGTTCCAACACTTTTTGGAATCTTTGTTTCAACCCTTTGACCATCCCCAAATTATCTTGGCCTTTCTCTATTTAATCTTAAGTATTTTGCATCCTTTCTCAGATCAAAATGTCTTATTCCCCAAATGAAAGCTTTGATTCTCCTTCATTCTCTCCAATTGCTTTCAACCCCAATTCACCCAAGAACACTCAAAATCACATCTCTTATCCTTCTATAATGTTGATTGTGGAACTTCTTATCTTCCACCACTAGCCTTTAGTGTTCTACCTCCTTCACATGATAATGTCATGCATCATAGAACATATTGTCGTTGTTGTCAATATCAACATCTTGCCATGGCTCATATCTATAAAGAGTTGAATTACATCAAGAGTCTATTAGTCAAACCTCCTCTTCACTATAACTATGAGATCTCTACCAAGCCACCACCACCTCCTTCCGCCACTACCTTGTCTTTTATCTAAGCATTGGTTGCTTATCTTCAAGACATCTAGTTCAAGCAAATCTTAGGGTTCTAGTTTAACTATGATAAGATTTATGCTTTTCTTTTGGCTTATTTAAGTTCTCGTGCATCTTTGTATGTTTTATTTCCTTGTATCTTTTATTGTGTTTTCTTTTTACATGACTTATCTTGGATCTTTGTCTCTTCTAATTTTTTTTTACCTTTTCTATATATATTGTTGGGTGTCTCTTCTCTAATACTAACCCTTCTATGTAGCTTGTCACCTTATATCGATTCCTTGGTGCCCCAAGCAAGGGGGAGTAAGCAAACTTTTTTCTTCGACAAAGGGGGAGAAATGATAAACTCGTCTTCGAAAATATTATTTTATTAGATGATTGAGTTTATGTATTGTCGGAATCAAAAAGGGGGAGATTGTTAATGCAATGATGCCTAAAAATGTTACTTGCATTTTTCGGTCTCGCTTTGTTTTGATTACGACAATATGTAAAACAAGCATTTACGAAAACAACGAAATATGAATTCTTGAGTTCAAATATTTTTCATTTCAACCATTATCACTTAAGGTATGAACAAGCAAGTACTTATCCTAATTAAGTGATCAAGGATTTAATCTTTTGTTAAAACTCACTTTTTATTAAGTGTGACAAAGTTTTTTTTATTAAACTTTCTTTTTAAGAAAATGTTTTATTAAATTAATTATTTGAAAATTTGAAATTTGAAAATGGCATATTATATCTTGGTTTGGAATATTCTTTCAGAATATTTTTATCCCCAGATTCGAACTAATCCACTAAAAGACAAAAAGGAGCGGAGTCTATGCAGGCGGTTCCTTAGCATCTCTAGTGGTTCCTTATCGATATGGAACCGCGGGCTCCAATAAGGAACCGCGTGCAGATATAGCCGTTGGATGTTTGTCTTATAAATAGTGGACAATTCTCAGACTTTCAAACCACCTCTTTTGCGTATACATTTCGAGATTCTTTCATACTTCTTAAATCACTCAAATCCTTGATCATTTGTTTGATTACTACTTGTTTAGAAGTGAATCTTTCTCCTCTCATCTTTTTCTCTCAAAATGCAAAGAGAAGAACACTATCATTCTTGAAGTATTGTGTCTACCTCAAAGATCCATTGAAGATCCAAACTTATTCATTCATTGTTGTGTCATTGTTGTGAAGATCCAAGTAGTTGTGTCTATTTGGAAGTTGTGTATGTATTAAGGTTAATACTTAGTCCTTAAAGTATATTGGTGTAGATTGGTCATAGCTAAGATTAGGGCTCGAATTTTATCTTAGAGTCGGAAATTGGTTAAGCGACGTTGTGTACGGTTTCTCCACCTTAATGAGCTTGTTGATTAGTGAACTCTCGAGTAAGGTGTACTCGAGGAGTGGAGTAGGAACGAGGAGTGAGATTTGTTGCCGAACCACTATAAATCCTTGGTGTTTGGTTTGATATTTCCTTCCCTTATCTCTTTACATTCATTATTGTTTATACTTGTGATTATTAGTTTAGTTGCACTATACCTTGTTCATATTGTGTATAAGGAGGTTTCACATAAATACTCAAGCTTAAGTTTTGAAAAAGGATTTTTATAAATCAATCTTTAACAAGTAATTTTAAGAAACTATTCAATCCCCTCCCTTCTAGTTTCTACATGTTGAAACCAATATCCAAATCATCTCATCACCATAACTGCACAACAAGCTACCGATTCTATCTCATCCTACCGAATCCTCTCATAATATTCACAATCACCATCTCCAATACCTTAATCATTCGTAAGTATACAAACATCTCCCACCAAACTCATTTACAACCTCACAAAATAACACAGATCGAGTTTTCTGTTAAACGAATCAAGAGATATGTTACGGGTGTGAAGAGATGAATGAATATGGTTGTGACTGTTAATCAAAAAGAAGTTGTGTGTTCAGTATGATGGAACTGATAAACAATCAGTTGGGTTTTGGAGTCGGGTTTTTGTGATAAAAGAAAGAAAGAAAAGGGATGATTAAGAATAAAGAGAGATGATTGAGAGTCTTGTGTTTGAGATGATTGAGAATGGGATTGAGTTGGATAATATAACGTATTCGACTATTATTAATTGTGCGAAAAGGTTGAAACTTTTTGATAAGGCGGTTGAGTGGTTTGAGAGAATGTATAAGACGGGGTTGATGTCAGATGAGGTTACTTATTCTGTTGTATTGGATGTGTATGCGAAGTTGGGGAAAGTTGAGGAGGTTATGAGTTGGTATGAGCGAGGAAGAGCGAGTGGGTGGACTCCGGATGCTATTGCGTTTGCGGTTTTGGCTAAGATGTTTGGTGAGGCGGGTGATTATGATGGGATAAGGTATGTTTTGCATGAAATGAAGTCGTTAGGGGTGAAGCCTAATTTGGTTATGTTTAATAGTTTGTTGGAGGCGATGAGGAAGGATGGGAAGCCTGGTTTGGCGAGGAGTTTGTTTGAAGAAATGGTGGTTGCGGATATTGCACCTGATGCAAAAACGTTAACTTCGTTGGTTAAGATTTATGGGAAAGCAAGATGGGCTAGAGACGCATTGGCTTTATGGCAGAGAATGAAGTCAAATGGATGGCCAATGGATTTTATTCTTTATAATACTTTGTTAAGTATGTGTGCTGATCTTGGTTTACAAGACGAGGCTGAAAAGTTGTTTGATGATATGAAGGGATCAGACAACTGTAAACCTGACAGTTAGAGTTACACGGCTATGCTTAACATATACGCAAGTGGTGGTCATGTTGAAAAGGCTATGCTTAACAACTAGTTCTAGGTTATAGTTTTGGATCTGGTATCTAGGTTGGTTGGGTTTTGTAATGATAGATCTGGGTTATAGTTTTAATGATGACGATGATATGAACTTGAATTTGATTTTAGAAAGAGAGATAAACCATGATGATGATATGGGTTAAATATGTGTAAATGAGATGAAGATTACTGTTCATTGAAAGAATATTATTTAAAGGAATATATATTAAAAGGAAAAATATTTTAAAAAAAATATTTAATAAAAGATTATTGTTCATAATGAGATGAAGAGACCAAAATACCCCTCCACTCCCAAGAGATAACGAACAAAACTAACTTCCATCCAAAATAGGGACGAAATTTGATCGTAATTGTAAACGATAGGGATGATTCTTGCACTTAATTTGAGATAGGGACTAAACTTGATGTTTTGTGTAAACGATAGGGACCAAACATGAATTTTTTTTCTATTAACAATTATATACATATGTACACATATCTTTCACGAAAATTCCTTCTAAAAAAACTTCAATATATAAATTCGATCACGTCTAACAATTTTTTTCTCAAATTTAGAGACAATCATGTGCCCAAGTAATGCCATTTATGAGTTATGACCCGTCTTTCAAAGTAGAGGTTACGGGTTTGAACCTAACATGAATAAAATCAGCCTTCTTGTGTATAAAGGTTCGTGTGCGTCAATCCCAGACTATCCAAAACGACAGTCATTTCAGTTGCTCTCCGGCGATCGGCTACGACCGACCGTCGGGATCTCTTTCTTGAATCCATTTTTGTATATATACTCCTTTTTTGTGTGTTTCTAAACTCCCACAATAATAACCCTTTGCTTTTAGCTCTGTCACTTCTCATTGTCATGGCCTCCCATCCGACCACCGCTCCACACCACATATGGCTTAGTGCTATATTGGGATATGTGATACTAGAATTAGGGTCTGTTTGGTAAGAGCTATTTTTGAAGCTTTTGTAGAGCTTTTAGCTTCTTTTTTTTAAATAATCTAGTAGCTCTGTTTGGCACAACAATCTATTAGAGCTGTTAGTTTTTTATTTTAAACAAATATCTCTTAAATAAAAAGTTGATTCATACAGCTTTTAAAATTGTTAAAAGCTGTTAAAGTTATGAATTACTGATATACCCTCCAACTATATTATACTTTATTTAAATATATCCTTTTAAGTCATTTTACATTTTATTTTTACAGTCAACAGCTAATCTACCAAACACTTTTATTAACAGCTAACAGCTTACACTTAACAGCTTATAGCTAGTTTTGCCAAACATACCTTAATCTATACTACATATAAAGGAAAAACCCCCAAACCTTGAATGTTGAAAAATGACTTAATTATAGAATTGTTGAAAAATTAAATGCATACAATTGGATATAATAGGAAACTAGACGAGTACCCGCGTATAGCGGCGGAAATATTCTGGCAACAAGTATTTAACAATATGTTATAATTTAATAGATCGAATTGTAGTTCTAAAGGGTCAAAGGGTCAAATTAAATTCGGTATAATTTTTTTTGGACCCGATTAGACCCATCGGTATTAAAGTGATTTTGGTCAACCCATTGTCGAATGGTAACCCATAACTATGGTGTTGTAGAAGCTCGGGTTGACCCAGTGCTTGAACCGGTTTGACCCGTTACCCGGTTACTTGTCCGGATCGTTTGGAGAAATTAGACAGAAATTAAACAAAAAATTAGATGTCAATCTATCGTGACTTTCACATAGACAGGAAGATATTTAGTTTTCATACACGTGTTTTCAATGTTTTTACTTGAAAATCAAACATTCAATTAGATTTCATTAGCTCAGTTATACCCTTTTTTTTTACACAAAGGCTAAACCTTTTGTATACCTTGAATAGAGATCAGAAAGTATTAAAATATATTTATCACACAAAGAATTAGCGTGATTCAAATCAAAATATAAACTAAAAATATTAACCATCTGTTTACATAAAGCCATAAAAACAAATGCATCATGCCATTATATATCAAGTAAGATCTTGATGACTAACCTTTAGTTTATTCCTTTTTCTCATCACTTCCACCAACATGTAACTAGAAACATTCACGATGAATGAAAATTATATACAGCTATTTATGGTCGAGACCTCGATGACTAACCAGATGGCTAAGAGAACTGCCTCCAATGAAGATATGGGAACATTACCACACTTTTTCCAAACGTGGCTTCTAAGTATATGAATGGAGCATTTCAGCTAAGTTTAACAAACATTAACATATACATGCTAAACCTAAAATAATAAATTGATATGTAAAATACAATTGAAAAATGGTCATGTCAAGTTGCTAAACAAATAAGAGCATTTAAATACAATCTTCTTTTTTTCTGCAGCAAATAAACTTCTGAGCATTGTTCGACCATGTCATCGTCTACGTATAAATTCTGGTTTCTTCAGCATGTCCTCACACTTTTGATGCCCTCTAAACTTTTGATGTCTTGGACGGTGGCCCTCCGATACCATAGCCAGTGCTTCCGGAAATCAAGCTACAGGTCAGGTTAGTTTTGCCAGTTGGGGGTGGTCGATCTAGCCATCCCATTAGCTCCACCACTGCTGAGGCCGATGTTTGAGGAGGTGGATCAGCAACAAAGACAACATAGTGAGAATTATGGTCCGAGGGTGGTGGCTTTTATATGTACGTACTTCACTTTTATTGTAATCAACAGAGTATATTGACCAGTATAGTTCTAGGGTTGTGGCTTTTATAGAAAAGTCATGTAAGCAAAATTGGAATTTATTTTGTGATATGCATATTATTTCATCTTAATCAATTAAAGAGTTTGTAATTTCCAGCTCATAATTTAAATGCAGCGTGTAAAAATCAATCAATTCCTTAATTATATACTTTTTCAAAATTGAAGATTTCAGTTTCAATTATATGTTGCGTTAGTCTTTCAAACATTCCTCAAATACTTTCAAACATTATGGGTTGTCAAACTAACAAACCGTGTGATTTTATTGTGAGTTTTCAAACCTTCTAAATTTAAATAAGCCAAATTTAAAATCAATTTTTTAGTGTTTAACATTTCCTAATTTTAAAAGTTTTTCAATAATTCCTAAAATAAATGAATTTTCAACATTCAAGGTTTTTGCTAATTTACATTATAGGTAGTAGAGATGTTGAAAAATTAAACCATAAACAATTGCATAAGTTACCGGGTCACGGATTCGACCACTGGATTAATTCGGTCGAGTAACTTGGTCACGGGTTCGACCAACGGGTCATCCCGGTCGAGTCATCAGGTCACGGATCGACCATCGGACCAACCGATTGAGTCACCAGGTAACGAGTTCCACCATCGGGTCAATCTTTTTGAGTCACGGGTTCGACCATCGGGTTAACCTGATCGAGTCACCGGGTCACGGGTTCGACAACCGGGTCAATCCTGTCGAGCCACCGGGTCACTGGTTTCGACCATCGGGTCAATACTGTCGAGTTACTGGATCACAGGTTCAACCACCGAGACACGGGTTCGACCACTGAGAACGGGCTCGCCTACCGGTTCAACCTGGACGAGTCACTATCTATCGCTAGGCAATTATTGGGTCACGAGTTCGACCACCGAATCAATTAGCATATCATTAATTATATGTCGTTAGATAATTCCGCTGCTATGCGCGGGGAATCGTCTAGTGTTTAAAAAAGTCAGAAACCCAAAAGAAAAAGAAAAACTGAAAGGACCATGAAAATAAAAGATATAAGCATAGGGGTAAAAATTGAAAGAATTAATCAAGTTGACATAAGAATTGACAAAAAAAAATAAAATCGAAATATATATATACATAATTGAACCCTTGAACCTCATAACAAGTCGACTTGAATTAGGTTTAGGGTTTTTGCACCTCCCCCCAACTTTTTACAAACTGTAAGATCACTTTTATTTATATGAATTAATTGCTGTTATTTAATTAATTATACATGATCTCTGTTTTCAATTCTATATATTTATAAACCTAATTTGTAGTATATAATAATAATTGAACTCGGTTCGGTTAATTTAGTTCAAACCGTAGCGTTATAGCGAATGTAGGCTGCTTTCTATTAGGATGTTTATTGGCTGCTTAATTGAACCCGGGTCGGATAATTTAGTTGAAACTGTAGGAATATAGCGAATGTAGGCCGCTTTCGTTGAGGATGTTTATTGACTACTTAAAAATAGTTTTTACGCGAAATTGGAGATAGTTTAATTAATATGTTCTTAGGATGTGTTTGGGGCGGAGCGTTTAGGAGTATTTAGGAGGGGTGAGGTGTATTGCTCGTTTGACAAGCAACATGTAGCTTTATTAGATGCAATGCAACATATTGATTTATTTAGGATTCTGATGATGATGAACTACACTGTATGTTATAGTCATTGAACGCGATTTGGATAATTTAGTTCAAACTGTACGGATATAGCGAATGTAGGCTGCTTTCGATGAGGACGTTTATTGGGTGGTTAAATTGGAGAAGGATTAATTAATATGTTTCTTAGGGTCTGTTTGGCGATGAGTGTTGACCGTTGTGATATGTAATGCTTGTTTGGCAAGTAGCAAGTAGCTTTATCAATTTTTCCGGGATTCTTTTTTTCCTCTATGAAGTACTACGTAGCATTTAGTAGAGTTGAGCGTTTAAAAATTGTTTTACACATTATGGTTACAGCTACATCTACTTTACCAAACATTTTAATAGACTAAAACTGCTACTGCTCACGGCTAGTGCTACTTTTGCCAAACCCACTCTTAGTGTTGGCGAATTATATAGTTGTAATGTTGTTAACTTTCCTTTTCTTTTTGTTCAACTTGGAGTCGAGGAAAATTATTAAATGGTAGTTCCAACTCGAGAAAGTGCAAGAAATTCTAAACGTCCGTGTTGAAATTATTCTCTTGGGCGTACATATTGTTTTTGTTTCCTCTCCGAAAATAGGGAACAGTGCATTAAGGGGTTAGATCACATACATACCTTGTAAAGATACTATATTGATATATAGGATTCAAGTAGATCCTATTTAACCACCACTGAATGGCCTAGTGGTAAGGTCCATGGCTTTCAAATAAGAGATCAATGGTTCAAACCTCACTAGGTGTGTACATTTGGAGGTGGTCATGGAAACGGTCCGGGATTAACCCGGTGAGGCTGGGTACATGTGAGTAAAAAAGGCTCGCTCTCCCAGGGTAACTTGAACATGGAAACCGTATCTGTTTACCCATTTTATGGTTGTGAACTGACTTAGAGTGGCATTGGATATATGGTCGAGTAAATCGGTATCTGCTTGAGAAAATAATGAACATTAATGTCATCAAGGAATAGGTAACAGATTTGACATTGGTACTGTACGTTAGTGGCCTTAGTTGTTTAGGTTAAAACATTGCATCTCTTTTTCAGCAACTCTGTTCAATTGTTTCGGCTTGTTAAGAGAAATGTACAAGTATTATAGTTTTAACATTGGCTGTTTTCACTGCCGGTGCTTTCCTTAACAGAAAAATAATCAGGCCCGTTTAGCAGCTTTTTTGGTGACCTTTTGCTCTTGTTGCATTCTCACATTCTACATCGCATGTTTTGAAAGTTTTTCGTAAAAGCGGTTTTTTAATTGGCCCGGTCGAGCTACCGAGTCACGGTTCAACCGGGTTTCTCGCTCAAAACCAGGGTCCGGTCACCCGACTGGGTACCGGTTCAACCGGCCGGGTCAACCCGTGTTTCAAAACACAATCTTTAACTTAATTGAGCTTCTTTTATGACTATCTATCCATGTATCTGTTGGTGTGTGTAGGTTTTAGTTATCTTATCAATTCATGATAAATAATGCATATGTCATACTCTAATATTTCAAAGTGTATCTGCTTTTGCCGGAACAAAGTAATAGATGTGTTTGTCTGCTACTTGTATGTGACAGTTTTCACTTGTTCTTCTTGCAGCTAAACATGATTGAACAGGATGAGTATCGTTGTTTTGTTGGGAATCTTTCATGGTCGATATCTGACAGAGATTTGAAAGATGCTTTCAAGAAGTTTGACCATGTTGTGGATGCAAAGGTATTCAGGGATTCGGGGGTGTGCTTTGTATTTATGTTCATAACTGGTAAAGTCTGTCCATTTGTACGTTGACCTGCTACATTACATGCATAAGCTGTAACGAGATGGCGTTGATAAAAAACTTGGGTTTGGTTTGTAAAGGAAGGTACAATATCGTTCCCTATATATGGACAGGGGTCAATCTGCATAGTTTATTGCTAATTGGTCAACGGGTAAATCTGAAGTTTTTTTGGATGAAAAAGTAATAGTTTGTATGAGTAATTGTGACCCATATGATACTCAAGTTTTCGCAACCTCTTACAGTTTATATTTATATATCCTATATTGAAAAACCGTGGATAGTTATTTTTGACCCACTGTGATTACATGTTCGATCAGCCATTCACCCCTTTTGATGCGGTGAATGAAGCTTGCAGCATAACTTAAGCCCAAATTCTGATTATGTTTAACTTGGAGTTCTTTATTCATTACTTATTTAAGTAGTTATCTGATAAGTATCAGATTAGGACTAGGATTACTGGTTAGTATTCTGCACGTGCTTGTATAGTTTTCTCTATTCTGCAACCAAGCTTGTGCACAAATACGCTCTCTTTTGCTATATTAAAGGAACAAGTCACTCCATGGACGCCAATGCATGCCCTGAATCTTTTTTAATTTAAAAAATGGAAGATGAAAACTTGTTATTGTGTATCTTCCGAGGTCTTTCTGTTATGGTAATGCCAACCAAGTAGAAATTGTTATGTTTGCCACTGCCGGTTTATGTGATGCTTATTATAATTAAGTTATTTACACTTGTGAGGCACATATCAACTTAAATGTTTTGATGATATAGGATTTGTTAAATCTAATGGAGATCAAAAGCATAAAATGATAAAATTGGGCCACAGCGTGTAACGTGTGTTTGCATTTTCAGGTTGTTATGCACAGAGAATCTGGGCGATCACGTGGGTTCGGATTTGTTACTTTTGATGATCCAAAGTCAATGGAAGATGCAATTGAAGCAATGAATGGAATAGATTTAGATGGACGTAGTATTTCAGTAGACAAAGCTCAACCAAATCAAGGAGGTCGGGACCGTGACAGTGGGCGAGACCGGGACAGGGACAGAGACGGGGGTCGTGATAGAGGTCGAGACCGTGACTCGCGTGGTAGTGGCGGTGGTGGTGACTGCTTTAAGTGCGGTAAGCCTGGCCATTTTGCTAGAGAATGTCCATCTGGAGAGGGATCAAGAGGAGGTAGCAGGTATGGTGGCAGAGATGGTGGCAGAGATGATAGATATGGAGGAAGCGGTAATGGCAGCCGTCATGGTGGTCCTGATCGTGGTAGTGACCGCTCAAGTGGACGAAGCAGGGATTCTGGCGGTGATAGATATAATCGTGATCGTTCTGGACCCTATGAGCGCCCTTAAAAAAATGATGCATATCAGGTATTAATCTCGCTTTTTACAGAAGAAAAACATGTCAAGATTGCTAATATTAGAAGTAGACATGGTCATCTCGAGTTCTCAACCTATTTATGCTAAAAACAGTTTTAAGATGGAGCTAACAAATCTACATCTTAAACCCCTTCATTTACCGTTTGCGGCACCTAAGCTTACACCCTTGGATCCCCAAACATCTGGCCAATGTTGGGTTTTAAGATACGAATGTGCATCGTAGTGGTTGTATAAGTTCTATAGAATCTCTTGCAATCCCAAATCCCATATTTACATTATAATCACTGTAGCAACCCAAGCCCAGGATAGTAGGTTAAACCCAATAAAGACCCAATCTCAAGCTTAAAAGCATTGTGAATGTAACTAGTATCCCACAACTTCGGACTTGTGTGTTTGATATACTCACCCCCTAGCCATTTGGGGTGAGTCATTAAGAAACGCTTCCACTTAACTCTTTCTGTCCATGTGAGACGGGCTGTAATTTCGGCCCAAAATATAATAAAAAAAGCAGTACTTTTTAACAGGGATTACTGCTTGAACTCTATACGAAACATTCTCCCTTGAATGATGATTAGCTGCAACTTGGTTTAAAAAGTGTATGCGAAGAGTTATTTGCTGGTCGGGTAACCTGATTCAACCTTTACCAAAAAGTTGCAGTTTTTACTTTTTATACAAACCTGCATGCCCGGCCCATCTTGTGACATCTAAGCTCATGCCCTTATATGTGTGCGCCTGCATGTGTTCTTTTCACGTTTTTATACTAATTTCTTAAGAAACTTGTTGACACTCGTTTCATATTATTATTATAGCTATGGCAAGTGGAGCTGGATCTCGAGACATAAGGATTCTGGAATCTAGTATTTGCGTAAACATTTCTATTTTTGATTACTCTTAACTAGTATCTGCTACATCTTTTCTCGTCCAAATTATAGTATCCGTTTTTGTTTCAGACTAATTTTCTGTGTCGTTTTAGAGTTAATTTATTAAACTTGTAATTGCTGCTTGATTGAAACTGATTTTCCTTTTCATGGCACAAGTTTTTTCTTCACTTTCCAGTTTTCTTTGTTGCTAGTTTAATACTTTCGTTTCAGACTCTTTTAGCAAAATACATGGCCGTTCTTGAGATATTTGTGTAGATATGATCGCTGTATGTTTTATAGGGTCCTGTTTCATTAGAATGAGAGTCAGTGTTGTGATAACTGCTTCTGACTTAGCCGGTTTATTTATTTGTCTTCTAAGAAAAAACTGAACTTATCAATTAATCAAAACTAGGAAGTGGACAATTTTGGCAAGTCAATAAAAGAGGTGCAAAAATTCAAATTGGTCTCGACAACTCTATTGGACCATTTCTATTTATAGCTGCACTGACTACCTAAGGTGTTACGGGGTTTCTTTTTATATAAAGTTTGGATTAGGATAGGATAGGATTTACGACTTTGAGTGTTCTTTGTTTGAATTTTCTTTGATGCCTGAAAACTTTGGTCTGGTTTCGGTTTAGCAAAATTTGACTCATGGTCGTCGACTTGTCCCACCAGCAGTAGACATTTGCAGGACTTGTTTTGAACTGTGAACTTACGACTCTCGCTTAACACGAGCTCTTTACTGCTTAGCAGCTAAGCTAATCACGACTTCAATTATAGGTCCCCACTTCAGTTTATGGCCGAAAATTTGGCAGGATTTAGTGCATGAAAATTTGGCCCTTTTTTTTCCTGGGACATCTTCCCTTATTTTATGCATCAACCAAAATATTTAAGAAATTATCAAAGTAACCAAAAAGCCATTTTGGCTTTTTCATAGCTTTTACTTGATGTAGAATGACTTTTTTCATTTTAGCAAATAACAAAAGATGCATGTAAACACTGATTAACAAATTCAACAAACGTACTGTTATCGTGATAGTTAAAAGATTTTACCTAAGATCGTTTTTGTCTTTACAAGATTGAGATCGTAAATCCTACTATATCGTACACACAAAATTATAAGAATGTTTCAAAAAAAATTGTTTTAAATTATGATTATTAAATATATAAAAAAATTAACATGTTTTTTATATTATATAAGGTATGACCTATAAATTTATACTTTTTTAGTTTGTGATTAAGAAAATAAGATATTCTAAGATCATATGATAGAAGTAAAATTTGTTAAGATATGTTTGTTTTTCAATAATGTAAAATCGTAATATTGAGATCTTAAAAACTATGATTAAGATCATGGTTCTAAATAGCCCGCTAAAATCTACTATAAGGCGCGTTAAAACTTGAGACGTGGTTTTCACGCTACGCAATAGGTCAAGACGCACTACGACTAAAGTGTGAAGATTTTTTGAATTCAACTCTAAAAAAATGAATATTATTAAATGTAAGGAGAGTTTTCTAACTTTAATTATTATGTACAACACTTATTGTGAACTCAATATATAAATAATATTCAAATATGATAAAATAAAAAAAATATTTTTATATGTTATGCTGTTATAAATCACGCTTTAAAAACGCTAAGGCTTCGCCTTAACTGCTAAAATGTGTATATTGGACAAATCGTCACGGCACGCTTTACGTTATTTATGATTAAGATGATTATTGCATAAAATAATCATAGAATTTAATCATATACAATTGGGCTTTATCCCTGTTGTAGTTTCTTGTTTGGTAGTTTTATCTTAGAGCCTTTCTTTTTGTTGTTTTCGTCTTTTTGCCTCGTTGTTAATAATAATAGAGAATTGTTAGAATCACATAATGTTTACAAAAAAATTTCCACATAATGAGGTGTACCAATATGATTTGTTATCAAACTAATAGTTAGTGGAGAAATAAGGCAATGATTGGTCCAAATTCTTTGCCACATCATTATGTGGATTTTTTTTGTAAAAATTATGTGTTTCTATCATTCCTCTAATAGTATCGTCGATTTTTATCCAGCTAGCCTTTATAAGTGGTTCAGAGTAGAGATTTAATACCAACTATTTTGTTCAATTATTATCGATCTAAGCTAAAGCAAACAAAAAATGTTTTGGACTCGCTTGTTTTTAATCATTATTATCGATGTTTGACTATTTCGGTTAATATTTCAAATCAATCATTTTCTATTTACAAGATTAACAAAAACTAAAACCTTAGAGGAATAAAATAAAAGCAAAACGATGATTTTTCAATGTAACCAATCACAAGAAACATTGAATACAAATAATAAATCGAATTGAATATAGCACCTACAACTACTCTTCCATGTGTGGTTGCATTGCATGTGTGTTGATCCCTAATAGTAATTATGAAGTTTTTAATATGTATATTCAAAAGTATCATGAGTATATACATACATATCAAGTGTTTAATATATACATGTGTTATACATATGAAGTGGTTAATATATACATGTGTGTTACACTTTAGAGTGGGTGTAATAAGAAGACTCAAGATCACATTCATATCCATTTTACCGTTAAAATGTCTCACTTAAACACATATATACTCATCAAAACACACACACATATATAAAATACACACTTCACGACTTGATCGTTTATAAGACCAAGTCTTTATTTTTGAAGCTTAACACGTGTTGTTTTACAATGTATGATGAATATCGAGTCTTGAAGGACTTATTACGGCTAGTCCTAAGTAAGCTTTTAAAAGAGCAAAAATTTTAGGTTGAGTCTAATTGTGAAACAATATCTCACTTTTGTAAATAATTTTTCATATTAGAATTGAAAAATAAAAGATAAGTTTAATCTTATTTTTTTTAAAAAAATTTACACTTTTAAATAAAAAAATAGAATACATCAATTACCGTTTTCCTATTTTTTTCCTTTTAAGAAAATGTAATTTCATCTTAAAAGATATTCAAAATTTTCAACATTTGTCTCATTCTACTTTTAAAAATTAGAACAAAAAAAAAAACATAAAACTTTTCCACAGTTAAACAAACACATTTAAGAGAGATTTTTTATTCATAGCTACAATACAATTAACAAAACCTGAGAGGCCACTTTTACAATTTACTCTATTTAGCTTTAGAGCATCTATAATGGTTGTTTTCGATTTGTTTTTTTACTATTTGATCAAGTTTTGTGAATAATTTTTTCTATTATAACAAAAGCTTGATGAATGTCTAGCTTGATGTTTGCTAAGCGTTTAACACAAAATCTAACAAATAGCTTTTTTAGCAACAAATGGTTCTCATTAAAAAAAAAGTCATTATCATTTGCATTATTTTTGGTAAATTTATGAACCCATATTGGACCATCCTATCGTCATAAATTGGTTACAAGAACCACATGTGGCATCGTGGAAAAAATTAATGAGTTCGTGTTAGCCATGTACTTGGTCTATAAGAAGGACCACATATATGAGACTCTATCAAATAAATATTAAGCACTTATTTGCTAGGTAAAAAGTAAAAACTATGAAAAGTGCAATTATGTTACATACCGTTTTGGAGCTAGGATCAAATGGTAAAAAAAAAACTTAAACCGAAAAAGATAAGAAATGGTTATAATATTACACATGCATCTGATTCAATCAGATGCATATTTATTCCGAGTAATGAGGAATGGGAGTTAAATCCCACGAGTGAAGTTTATGTGGCAAAAGTCATCTCATAAACTTCACCATAATTTATGTATGCGTTTTACTTTAAAACGCACTAGTTGTTACTTTTTCACCGCTCGGCATGTGTGTTAGTTTTTTTTATATGTTTTAATAAATTGTGAGTGTATTAGGGTAATTAGTGGGGTTTATTTTATATAAAGTTGGGTGAGGTGGTGGTGAGTTTTTGTGAGTTGTGAAAAATCTGATGTGACGCTGAAGTGGCGGTGAGTTTTTAAGGTGCCACTTCCCCAGCCTTAGATGCCCGGGACACTTATGGATTTTTTCGATTTAATGTTAAATTTTGAAAAAAAAATATCGATTTCTCTAAAATATATCTTAAATGCAACGGTGCATTGAAATGTATTTCTACTCTTATATTTAGTTAGTATGCTTAAAAAAATTGGACACTACTATATTAAATTTTAAAAAAAAATTGTGCCCCGGTTACATTTTGTTCTGTCTTCGTCCCTGCTTAGATGTGTTTCATCAAATTATGTAATCATTTGCATTCCGCATTTGTCAAATTTGTTTTTTTAACGGCGAGTTAGTAGTTATTGATTCGAGCTCACACTGATATCCAATTAAGTATTATGCAGGACTTAAACCTTCTTTTTTTAAGGCTTGTTGGAGTGGCGAGCCAAAAACCCAACTCCACCTCAGCGTCACATCAGCTTTCTTTCTTCACTCACCCAACTCACTTTACAACCTTATTGACGGTGAGAAACTCACCGTCACGTCATACCCAACTAAATACCTAACTGACTCACAAACTAATAAAATACACTAAAAAGAATTAAAAGCAAAAAAGGGCCCACCAATTCTTAACTTACCTCGGTGAAGAATTGACAATAGCCAGTGTAAAAAACATATAAATCACGCGTCAGTTTTATGATGAAAGTAGCAACTCACGCGTGAGTTTTCCACTCACCACACAAATTCGCTACCACTCCAAGTGGCTTAAGAGATAAATTTCACTTCAGCTTTTATTTATTTTGAGCTATTGAAAGATCTTAAGAACACTTTTTTAAAATCATCTTTGCTAGTCAACTGAACTAGCTCAGTTGGTTTACACGTCAAATGGGTTGATAATACTTTTTTGCATTTATTCTAAAATTAATTTCAAAAACAAAGGAGGTTGCATCAAAATAGACATAGATATAGGGCTGAGTATTTGCGAACGTTGATGGAACTAAAAAAATCGGATTGAAGGTATTTTGGTTTAGTCTTGTGTTCATGCTTTTGGGTATATTTGATCTTCGGTCCGATTCAATTTCAAAAAAACCCAACGATTATGTCTTATATGAATTGAACTGAATCAGATCAATTTGGATTAGACCAATCGAGATCGGACTGAACCACTTCGATCCGATCTTAATCCTTATGATTTAATCTTTTCGGTTTTTGGTCTAAATCAGGTTATCGGTCTGATCCGATCTCTATCCGATGTTCAACTCTACATAGATATATCCGGTTCAAGTTAATTCATTTTAAATATATAATCTATTTTATGTTGGTAATTTTAGTGTCATCAACTATTTTAGTTAATCGTGATTTACTAGAGATCAATGAGATTTCATATTCGGCTCGGACATAAGTTAGGGGAAGTGCGGAGTGCACGCTCGTTAAGCTAATATGTTTTCGCCCACGACAAAGATGCAGGGTCAAGGGGCAGCGCCTCTTGTGGGGTCAAGGGGCAGAGCCCCTTGCGGACGCCCCTCGTACGGTTTGAGGCAGCGCCCCAAAACCTAAATGATTTTCACGAATCGGTATTAAGGATTTACCTTGATTTTCCCGCCAAAACCCAACCAACATGTCTGTTGATGAACAGTTGTACCTTGATTTGACATCAGGTTCATTTTGAATAAATCGAGATTTTTAGCGAAAATTTACATTACGCGACAAACTACCATCGGGTTCCCAGAACCCCCCTGGGTCCACCCCTGGTTGTAACTGTTCGTTTATAACTGCCTGTAACTGTCTTTTCTGTCTGTTCAGTAACAAATATTGGTCTCACTTAAACAAACGAAATTTCATAATTCCTCTTTGTTCTTGCTTTTATCTCTTGTGCCTAGAATCAAAGTGTTTCTACTTGAATTATCCCGATAAAGATTTCGTGCAACCCAAAGACACCAGTAAATTCAAAATACTTTATATGGAAAATGAATTTAACACGATTCAAGTCAGATATCTAAAAACCATCGCACACACTAACCCTTATTTTTGTTACATTTTATTTTTTACGCTTCTAATTTGAACTGCTTTTTCACTCTCTATCGCAACATTTCATATGTGCAAATAATACACTTTATCTTGGAAACAAAAAGTAACCCCCGACCAAAGACATCATTTTACATGATGCACAATATCCTAAATCAAAGATATTTGTGTCACTATCATTTAATTTTGTCTTGATGGTTAATTCGTCATAATGAATAATGATCGATTTGGTAACGTGTGGGTGTTGATGATGGTTGAAAATAGTCACAAAGTGATGATCAAAGATGATCATTAACCTATGAACACTCGAATACCAACAATTTTACATCTTTTTTCATTTTTGTGATCAGAGGTGGACTCACATGAGAGTCGGGTGTGATACGGAGTACATCATATTTTATGTCACGAAAAGTAAATTTAATATAAAATAGGTTTTTTCGCAAACGTGCAACACACATTTCTATCTATTGTGAGACAATTTTAGTACTTATAATTATAAAAAATATGTGTGTAACACTCTATTATAAATCTTAAGTCCGCCTCTATTTATGATTACCGTTAACTTTATTGTGTTGCATTCATGTGTATCCACTACTTTCTTGTAACTAGTAAGGCCGAGCATTTTCGCTCGAAAACTGATTTGAGCCGATAAACAGATCGTAACTGGCCGAATTGAAGTGAACCGATTTTATTCAGTTTAGTTTTCGGTTTTGCGTTTTTTATTTTAGTTTGGTTGATTCGGTTCGATTCGAGTCAAATCAACACTTATTCGGTTCAAACTTGTTAAACTGAACCGACCTTATTCGGTTTAGTTCAGTTTCCATAATATGTTGTCAGTCGATTCTCAGTTGAAAATTTTTCTTCCATTTGATTTAATTTCGGGACGATTTTTATCAGCTCGAGTCGATTTTGACCCGATGCTCGCCCTTACTCTCTTGTCCCTCAGCTTTAGATCTACTCTCTCGTATCTAGACTTTAGACGTACCGTAAATCCGTAATAGATAAACGTAGGTGGCAAGACAAGCACACGTCATCCATCATTAAGCGCACCCAGGGGCGGAGGAAGATAGAGACCAAGAGAGAGGCTTGGGCCCTATTATAATTTTCTCACTTAGTGTAATTTTTTAATGATTTTCATTTAATAAATTTTCATTTTTATATTTTGACCTTTCTAATTTCTACAACACTCGTTTTTGCCTCTCTCACAATAAAATTCTTAGCTTCGCTAATGAGTACACCTATTAGTTATACGCGTCTTAGGTACTTTTGGGAAAACTCGATCATGCAGACGACTGAGTTGCGTAATTATTGTCGTGTATGTGTTTATTAAATAATTTTTGTGTTATCTGATATGTTTTGGTAGTGAAGTTGATTATAAGAAGATAAAACTGTAGTTGCGTCAATGTGACGACGATGAATACCGTCTCGGGTGCTCTGGGTATTAAGAATCGCTACCTGAGCGGTATATTTGGTAACGTGGCATGTGAATTTCAGACTTGAGAAACTATGTTACAAGATCCATGGAGTTACACAAATCATATTTCAGCATCAACACTGTTGAATATAAGATGCTAATTACTTTTAGAACAATTTCTGACATTAAGCTAGATATCTAGTCCTAATCTTAGGTAAGACCAATCTACACACGTCGCCTACTTCCTATTTTCTGACATAAGGCTAGATTTCAAGTTCTTATCTTAGGTAGAACAAATCTACACCAATCTTCACTCTAGTTATGTTTTATGGCCCAACATAACAAACCTTGTATTTTGTGGCCTAAACACCTAAACCATCTAGATCTAAGTATACACATAACTTAGATCTAAAACTCTAAGACTATATCCAAGTATTTACATAACTTGGATCTACACTACTAACACCAAGGATACCCATCACTTGAATCTACTACCATTACAAACACATCCAAGTGAACCCATCACTTTGATCTACTACATATACATCAAGTCCAAGTATACACATAACTTGGATTTTCATGGTTTAGATTGTAGTAAAACTATAATCATGACTAGATCTAGAAGGAGATATCTTCATCGTTTTATAAACCCAAGACTTTATAGGGAAAAAAGTGTTCTTCTCTTTGTATTTAAGAGGATGATAGGTTTAGGGATAGAATCATATCTTTAACAAGATTAACCAAAACTAACTAATCAAGGATCTAAGATATTTTTAAAGAATCTAAGAGAAATGTACAAAAAGGGTTAAAAGAAAAGACGGAAATGATCCACTATTTATAGGACAAGGAAGCAACAGCTCTATTTCCCTGCGGTTCCTTAAATGCCCCCTGTGGTTCCATATATATAAGGAACCGCGGGTACCTTTAAGGAACCTCGGGCTTTGGAGTCCGCGCTCTTTTGTTCTTTAGTGGAAAAAGTCCATCTGGTGAAGAAATTACCCAAAGGGAATATCCTTTATCCATTTGGAGTATCCAAATTTCAAATTAGGGAATATTATTTATCCATTTGGAATATTCTAAATTCAAATTTTCATTTTATTTTTAATAATTTTTTTTTAAAAAATAAAGTAGTAAAAAAATACTTTGTCACTTTAATTAAAAGTGAGTTTTAAGAAAATATTAATTATTGATCACTTAGTAAGGTTAATTACTTGTTTATTCATACCTTGAGTGATTCATGACGAATGCGATCTTCTAGGTGTCGAGAGAAGTATACAAATGTATGTATAAGTGTTTACAAGTATCTTACATATTTTACATAATGTATTGCGACTATGTTTGTCATTGTAATAACCCGTACTTTAAAATCAACATTTAGAACGAGATCTAATCTGATTTCTAGTGTGCGGATCAATATTTATTACTCGACTTTTATTTTTCATGTTCGTTCAACGAATAATATGGATTTCTCGGCTAATCGGCTAGGTTAAGACTTTAAAGTATCCAATACGTGTCATTTATTATTTATCGGCAAAGACTAGGTCTATGTCCGTCATCGACCATAAACATTTTCATTATGACATAGAAGTATTTTCTATTGTCGTCGTTTTAATTTTTGGTTTTACGAGCATCTTTTGTAATTTACGTTAAGTCTTAAGCACTCATTCGTTTATATAACGCGTTAACGTATTTTAAATCATAAGCCCTTATTTATATATCAAAATATAAATGTTTTCTGAATGTCAATGTTTTTATTTTATATTGAGCGTTTAATTTTCGTAATTCTACACGTATTTTCCAAATCGCGTAACTTTTAAAATATTGGGCTTCGATAATACCCGCTTTTACAAATTTCGGGACTGAAATTATATTAAAAGCCAACATATCAATACTCATTGGACCGTTTAAACAAGAATGAGTTGCCTTGTTTATATGAGTTTGGTATTATGATCCCACACATGTACAACATTACTAGTCAATACATAAAATATTTTTCTTCCATGTTTCTCATTGTTGATCAAATCATAATAAACTCCTATCTTGTTTCTCATTTTATCCGCCCCTCATCAGCCCCAAAAAGACGTCTTTCCATCAAATCTTTAGTTACATAATTCATATTCAATTTAAGATTATACTATTAGTATTGTCTTGGGTTGATTTTTCTACAAAAACAAGTTTATTAAGGTATTGTTGAAGGTTTATATTTTCAATCTTTGTATTGATTTGTATATATTTGTTATGTATATGTAATGACCATATTGGTACTGATTTTATTGATATAATAGTTGATTGGAGTATTCTTGGACATTGTATATGAGTTTGAGACATCAAAATGCAAGTTTAACAATCCTCCATTACAAGTTAGGTTGGGTAAATTATAGGTCAGTAGCAAAACGTGAGTGTTGGCCATATTTAGTAGATTTTGAGCCTTGGATAATTATATAGGGTTATAGGAATTTGTTTTGTGGCGATTTGGCCGGGTCGCTCGTCTCGTGACGATACCCGATGAATAAAATATGGTCGAAACAGTGAAAAGGGGCCGAATCTGATCACCAGTTTTACACGGCCGAAAACTCTTAGAAACTGTATAATGACCCCTAAATATGTAAAACTAAAAGTTGTAGCTAAACTTATGTAGAACACACACTAATCGGATGGTTTTCTACGGATAAACGGTTTGGAAATGACAGCTGAAACGGTGAGAACGAGATTGGCAGCCAAAAACAGCCAACTCTTCTAAGTGATAAAATGAATAAATGAGTTATGTTAAATATAAATTAGGGGCAATTGGACTTATAATAAGTAAACTTTATAAGTTAATAATTACTTTGGTAAAAATAACTCATCTAAATTATTTATGGTTTAAGAGAAACGATCTAATCTACGAGGCATGTTGCTAAATTGTAAGAATTTGATCATATTGAATTAATGTAAAACGTGTTAATTTTTATAAAGCCCGAAGTGTTATGACCCACTTATCGGAAAGCATGGAATCATTTATATACTGATTATTATGTGTCTTGAGACTCGAGCATCGATAATATTAAGTTGATGTCGTTTTGAGATGTTTTTAGAACCTGTAATACATATAAAGTGGATTTGTGCCACAAAAGCCCAACTTACACTTGCAATGGCTATTGGGCCATTATTGGGCCTGACATTGATAATAGGTTTGGTGTTTAATACTGAATTTGGAATGGTCATATGTCACATGATCATGTAATGTACCACTAATGGGCTTAGTGGGCATAATGTTCATAATGAGACATGATGAGCCAGTACATGATAAATTGTTACTAAAAGTCTTTTGAAAAGTTTGATAAAACTTATACAATGTCCAAACTTACTAAAGTTAACTATATATATGTATGATTTATTTCTCGTCTCGAGCCTAAGACGCGTCTCGTCATTATAGGTCTCGTTCGGTCATATGACGAGCGCTGGGCATCTCGTTATCGATCAATGAGCGACTGATATCTCGTAAAGTTTTGTATCGACTATTGGATGTTTGTTCCTCGATAAATGTGTGATAGCTATATCAGGTAAGTCTATAGCCTCGCTTTTATATTAACTTGTAAATGATTTTAAACCCGCGAGGGGGAATACATGTTGTTTTATAAAATGAACACAAGTTGTTTTCGGTATGCTGGACCCGAATATGATGATAAATGCCTAAGTACCATTGTCTTATGAAGTCCCTGAATTTCATGAACTGTTAATTACCTTGCGAGGTAAACGCTAATACATTTGATAGATCTATTTGGTTTGACAGCCTTATCCTAGGGTATGTATCCTTGTGATCACCTGAGAGGGATATAATGTATAAGAGGTCGCTGGTATATGACAATATTACCTTTCAGTAGGGGCGCCGTAAGTGACTCGGTTTGACGTGTTGGTTAACGTTCAGTTGCATGAGCTTAAGGCTTTTATCGATATATATATGACTTGTCTGTGTGACAAGCTTGAGATGATTAAAAATTCTTGTGTTCAAATGATGATTTGCAAAACCTATAGACTTGCTCAACCATTGTGTTGATGATTTTAAGCATGTATTTCAGGTAATCAAGATGGATAGCAGCGGAGAATACGAGGAGGAAGTTGGTGCTTACTCGTCTAAAGTTTATATTATTTTCCATCCTTTGAAATGAACAAAATGACTTTTATGTCTTTGATGAATGTGATGTGTTGGTAACGGTTTTTGGGACTAAACGCTACTCTGATTTATATATTGGGATGGAAAACTTTTTAGACAAGATTGTATAATATTTTAACGTCTCTTTTGAGGTCGTTGTCTATGATTGTGTGCGATGTGCTATGAGTAGCGCCCCAAAATGGTATTCTGTTGCGTGGTAAATTGGGGGTGTTACAGTCATCACCATAACGCAAAGAGATTATATTAATTAAGCATCGTAATGTTTGCACAAACAGAACTGAACCGACTATATTCAGTTTAGTTTTTGGTTCTGTATTTTTATTTTAGTTTGGTCGATTTAGTTCGGTTCGAGTCAAATCAACACTTACTCGGTTCAAACTTGCTAAACCGAACCGACCTTATTCGGTTCGGTTCAGTTTGGATAATATATTGTCGGTCGGTTCTCGGTTGAAAATTTTCTTTCATTCGATTTCCGGTCGATTTTTATCAGCTCGAGTCAATTCTGACCCGATGCTTGCCCCTACTCTCTTGTCTCTCAGCTTTAGATCTACTCTCTCGTCTCCAAGATTTAGATGTGTCGTAATAGATAAACGAAGATGAAGTCTTCATCTAGGTGGCAAGACAAGCACACGTCATCCATTATTAAGCGCACCCAGAGCGAAGGGAGATAGAGACCAAGAGGGGGGCTTGGGCTCTCTCATAATTTTCTCCCTTAATGTAAATTTTTAATGATTTTCATTTTTATATTTTGGCTCTTTAATTTCAAAAATACCCGATTCTGTCTCTCTCACAATAAAATTTTAGCTCCGCTACTGAGTGCACCTATTTGTTGTACGCGTCTTAGGTACTTTTGGGAAAATTCGATCATGCACACAACTGAGTTGTGTAATCATTGTCGTGTGTGTGCTTATTAAAAGAATTTTGTGCAATTTGATATGTTTTAGTAATGAAGTCGATTATAGGAAGACAAAACTGTAGTTGCGTCAATGTGACGACGATGAATACAGTCTCGGATGCTCTAGGTATTAAGAATCGCTACCTGAGCGGTATATTTGGTAACGTGGCATGTGAATTTCAAAGTTGAGAAACTATCTCTTACAAGATCCATGGAGTTACACAAATCATATTTCAGCATCAACACTGTCGAATATAAGATGCTAAACTTTTAGAACAAATTATATGACAATATTCTATAAACCAATAAAGGAAATTGTGCTTTTTTTTAACAAACGTCATATATTCTTGCATATAAATCACGTTCGTTCGGTTGAAATTATGCCCACAACTTTGAATGATGTCCAGAGAGTCAAAAAGCATCAACCCCAAATAAATAAATCTTATTCTAAATATGTCAAATTTTATCAAGTCAAATTTAGATGTCCGTCCGTTTAATATCAATTACTGTCGATCTAATTTTTTTTTATTTCTGAGAAATCATGTCGATACTTGAAGCCCGGAAGTTTTTTACAATGAACCGCATGTTCCCCAAAAGAATCTAAACATGCCTTGCGACAAATAGGACATATAACATCAACCGGAAATAATGGAATCATAAGGCGATACTTAAGAATAGTGCGGTATTCCACCTGCGACATATGTTGACCGAGCCCATCTATGGGGATAGCTTGTAGGAAATCTTGAGCATGTGGTGCTCGCAGACACTCGAAAACTGCTTTCTGTCTAACCGTCATGTCAAGAACTTCCGAGCTTCAAGTATCGACATGATTTTGTTAGGGACGTTCTTTACGACATATGTAGGCGTGCCGGGATCTCCGCCAAGAAAGAGGCACCTATGAATTTCTTGACCGACCCGTCAGATGGAAGATCCACACTGAGACCCGCTGTTGTTTTGGTTTTTGGATGGGTTGGAGGTAAACATGCGTGCGTTGATTTGACAGGGGTTTCTCCTCTCGTGGGGCTAGGCAGTCGAGATTTTACAGCGGGTCAGGCTGCTATAAAAGCCGCCTCGTGCAAAGTGACTAAACACGAGAAAGCATGTGTTGAAAATCAACACGTGTTTATTCCTTTTGCATTTGATACATTTGGTTTCCTTGCACCTGAGGCGGTGGAGCTACTTACGAGAATACAACGTGTTATGAATAGTAATGTTTTGACTCCTAAATCCACACACGTTGTATTTAATAGACTTGGTTTTGCTATACAAAAAGGGCTAGCAGCGCAGCTTGTTGCCCGTTTGCCTTCTCCTAATATGTAAATCTAATACTTGTTTTTAATTGTATTTCTGAATATTTCGTGTTAAATACTAGTCATACTTATCTCTTACTTTGTCGTCTTCTGATGGGCTTAAAGTTGTAAATAACGTGAAACGTAACGATATTATCAAACTTCAAGCTACAGGATTTATAGCGAATCTATGACGTTTTCTGAAGCGTGCTATATATCGGAACAAAATATTTATAAATAATATTTATATTACGAGTTTATAAAATTGAGCAATAATTTAATTCAAATTTAAAACAAAATCGGCTAGTAGCTACTTAAAAATTTATCGCCATAGTAAAATTATTAAACCCACGTCTATTAAATAACTCAAACTAATAAAACAAGCCCAATTCTTTTAAATCTGCCAAAAAATTCAAAAGAAAACGTCACGTTACGTGCTATATAACGCTTTTTGCCGCTTTTTAGCACGCTACGCCTAGAAACGACGTCTTAATCTGTTTCATAACGTAAAGGTCACGCTTCACACTATATCCCATTATAAAACACGTTATAGCGCGTTATTTAAAACGATGACTGTGATACATTACTACATGAACTTCACGAAACAATATTTACAAAATGATAAGTCATGTTAATGTATTGGATTTTTTTCTTTTCATTCCCATTTAACATGACACGTAAAGTTCACGCTTCACGCTATATTCCATCTTAATTGATCTGGTGGTCGAACCGATAGCTTGGTGACTTGATCGGGTTGACTTCATAGTCGGACTCGTGACCCGGTGGTTTGATCGGGTTCACCCGGTCAACGAACCCGCAAAACGGTACCTCGACCGGATTGACCCGATGGCCGAACCTGTAACACGCTAACTCGACTAGGTTGTCACAATGGTTGAACCCATTACCCGATGATCCACTCATGATGTAGTGGCTAATACAATTGTTTTATATTTAAACATAATGTTTATATATAAAAATGTTGAATTTTCAACTTTTTTTTTACTTTTAACATAAGCTTTTTATAGATTAGTATAAATATGCATTAAATAAACTTATAAATTAGTATATTTAACATGATTTTCAATAAAATTAAAAGTTTTTCTAATATGTGCCCTTAAGCACATGTTAAATCATGTTTATTAAACTTTAATTTTTCTTTTATATCTAAAAATATATTTGATTCTCATTGAATATACTTAAAATTCACCATAAATAAATTTCAATTTACATTTAATAAGCTCAAACTTTACTTATATACATTTGTATGTTTATTTAATGCATTTGTATGTTTATTTAAAAAGTTTGTGTTCGTTTAATACACACTAACTTTCTGCCAACGAGTATTTGTTAGCAAACCCATTTTATTATACTATACTATTTCTTTCTTCATTCTTTTTTTTTCTTTTTTGCAAAAAACACAATTTAAGTAGATAATGAAATAAAAAGAATGTTTGAACTTAAAATTACAAACAATGATCACAAGACCTTAACTCAACAACAAAACACCCTAGACTTAGCACGAAATCAAAATTCAATAGAGCTTCCAGTGATGATCAATTCAAATGTGATATTGTGAAGCATGATAAACTTTTTGCTCAACTGCACACTTAAACGGTTTTCTTTTAATAATAGTTACAGGTTTACACCAACAAAAAACATATCATGATAGTTTTTTTATAACAAAATTCGCTATCTAGCATAAGAACCAATTATTTTTTATTTATTTTGCTCAAAAGAAAAGTTTTCATTTGTTGTGGAAGTTAGTAGACAAATCAAAACAAAAAGGATCATTTGCAATGCAATAAAAAATGATCAACCGTTTATGTGTATAAACCGCATCAGGAACAAATTGCAAGATTGATGCATACTATGTCGTTTCTATGAAAAAATAATTGTTTTACCGATATTCATTGGTGGCAAGTTAACTATATGAAACTGTTGATATTTAGAGAAACCCCCTTTGTTCACATAAATCGAAACAATTCATTATATCTTTGGGTTAATTACCCAAATAGACCACTTTTTAAGTGGATTTGCCAAAATAGCCTAAGCGACTTTAAAGTTTCATATATAGACCAAGCGACCTCAAGCTACCTTATTCAACCTTATGCTACATTAAGCTACTCTAAGCTACTTTAAGCTACCTAAGCGATTTTAATATTAAATTAATAAAATTACTATTCATCCTAAGAAAGTACTCTTTTTTGTGTAAGAAATGTGTAAGTGTACTTTTTTATGCAACTTTTATTTTAATTAATTAAAATTGAATTTTATTTATATTATAATTAAAAAAAAACTATTTTATATTATGTAAAACTAAATTTATTTCTATGCGACTTTCGGTTGTACTTGTTTTTGCATAGTGTTTTGCATAGTGATTTGAACAGTATTTGCACAATATTTGCACACTAGGGTCCTGCCACCTTTCACCCAACCCACACATTAATCTCACACAAACACAAACACATTTCTCTCAAAAGATTTATGCTACATCTGACAATCCATCCACCTTTCATCTCCAAACCTTACCCCAATCCTTACCTCAATCCTTACCCCACTATTCATCATTCAAGAAGTTTTGATAATTGTTAATCTGCCTAATTAATATCGATATCCCCAAATCTGTATCGATCTTTGAGAATGTGCAGTTTCAATCCGGTAAATCAATCTCTATTTTAACTTTTTTGCATTTATATATAACCTGATCATATATTGCTGGTAAGAAAGAGGGTCGGTTTGGTAATGGGTCAATGTGGGTTTTGGGTCGAAATAGGTTAGCCAAGTCTTTGGTTGGGTCAGATTCCTGCAGAAAAAATGTACAATAAAAACACTAGAGTATATAAATAGATAGTTATCTGATGTGTGAAAAGTCGGCTGCCAAGGTTGGCTAGTTATCTGATATTCTGATGTCTGTAGCTTGGGCTGAGCGTGATTATTTTTTTTTTAATATTTAAAACCCTGTTATGTGGTTTAATAAGCTTATGAAGCAGGAAAATAAAGGATGTTTTTGTTGGCGGTAAAGATGAGTAAAGAAGATGTGAGTGAGAGCACTTGAAGTGTTTTGATGTGTGTGCAAACGGGATTTGCAGTTTAGAGGTTCCTTGTATCATGGTGGGGCAAATTATCAAATTTGCAGCCATGGCGGGTTGGCCCTTCTCCTTAGCTGCAGAGCCATTTTGGTTGGTTTCATTGCTGTTTTCACTTGTACTATTCGATGACACCAATCTCTTTGCTGCCGCCGTTCGTGGTGTGGAGTTTCTAACGACACAAACGACGACACTAGTAAAAGGTTATAATGATAAACTTTGAGCACCTGTAAGCATCGCCAATTAAAGTTTGATTTCAATATTAACACATGAAGTTCTTTAATCTGATCATTGTAGGGGATAACAATAGAAGTTGGGAGAGCGCATTTTGAAACAGAAACTACACGATTTACTATTTTGGATGCACCGGTAACAATCCTTTCCATGATACCCTTTTAGTAGCAAAACAGAAAAAACTATTCTTGTTTTGAGATAGCAAAAGATATTTTATCAGTATACAAAGCGGAACCTGTTATACAGCTATACAGTGTTGTGCATCGACAGTTATTAACATTGTTATTTTAAAAAAAAATCAACAATTTTTTATTCGAATTTTTATGCTCATCTTGCAGGGTCATAAAAATTTCGTGCCTAATATGATCACCGGTGCTTCTCAAGCTGATATAGGTGTACTGGTAAGCATTTCGTTAAACAAGTTTTTTAGCCTGTATCGTGATAACTTATAAGTTACGCGTTTGTTACATGCACAAACAAACATACACTCAGGTCATATCCGCTCGAATAGGGGAATTTGAAAGTGGATTTGAAGGAGGTGGACAA
Organism: Glebionis coronaria; assembly: GCA_025667525.1. Classification (NCBI taxonomy): domain Eukaryota; kingdom Viridiplantae; phylum Streptophyta; class Magnoliopsida; order Asterales; family Asteraceae; genus Glebionis; species Glebionis coronaria. Next base: position 37,513,418 of record CM046879.1, read on the forward strand.
ACTCGTGAACATGTTCAACTAGCAAGGACTTTGGGGGTCTCTAAGCTGGTGGTTGTTGTTAATAAAATGGATGATCCAACCGTTAATTGGTCAAGACAGAGGTACTAATGTAGCCAGTGTTTAAGTTATAAGCTGCTTATAGGAGAAATTTAATTCTTATATTTACTATTTACTTCTGTAGGTATGATGAAATTGTCTCCAAAATGTCTCCTTTTTTCAAGTCTTTAAGATACAATGTGAATAAAGGTACTGATCCATCAAATTTCTTATTATATCTGTTTGTTAATATTCTTTTCTTTACGCTTGTTTTGACATATGGACTTCTAGTAACTAACTATTACGCTCTAGCTACATATATATTTCTGGATATTGTTTGTTGTGGTTAGGTCTTTTAAGTGATCGCAGTAATATTGTTTTCTTTCAATGATTGTAGACATTACGTTTCTTCCAATATCTGGCCTTCGCGGAACCAACATGCAAACAAGAGTGGAAAGAGATGTGTGTTCATGGTTTGATGGTCCATGTCTCTTTGAAGCTCTTGATGGTATTGACGTTGCTCCATTAGACCCAAATGGTCCATTCAGGTACACGTCCAGTCGTCCTTGAACAATTTAATTTCATGAACCATAGAGAACAAAGCGAATTAGATTTATTAATACCTATGTTAATTTCAGAATGCCTATTATGGACAAGTTCAAGGAGTTGGGGACTTTTCTTATGGGAAAAGTAGAATCTGGGAGTGTACATGTGGGCGACAACCTTATGGTTATGCCAAAAGAGGTGCTTTTTCGACGATATCTTTTTCATTTTTCTAAGGTTCTTTTTCCTATTATTCGTATTTTCCTTCCAGATACCAATAAGCGGGAGGGACTTCTGTAAATTTCTACAGGTTCAGGTGAGAGTTGTAGCTATATATCGTGATGAAGAGAGAGTAGAGAGTGCAGGACCGGGTGAGAATCTAAGAGTCCGAGTATCTGGGATTGAAGTAGAAGACATACGACCGGGCCTTGTTCTTTCTAGTATCGGTATGTATTCTTTCTAAGGTCAATAATAGGGATCTGGTTTTGTATTATCCACCATCTATATCCATTTTATATTTTATGTCTTAGCAGGGTATAATCTTTCTCTACTTTTTCTGCAGAAACCCCGATGCCCACTGTTAAAGAGTTTATAACTCAGTTACAGATTCTTGAATTGGAAGCTAATGTATGGAAATACCTATGTTTTTCTTGGATTACGCTTCATTATTCTTATCTCGTTTCTTATGCATTTTATTTGGTTTTTTTAGGGTTTCTTCAATCCGGGTTACACGGCTTCACTGCACATTCATTCTGCTCGTGAGGGATGCGAGATCATTGAGCTGATGTAGGAAATGGATCCTAAAACGGGGAAACCTATGAAGAAGAAGGTGCTCTTTGCGAAGAATGGTGATGTAGTCATATGCCGCATACAGGTCACTTTCATGATCCCGGAAAATGTTTATGAGTCAATTACAAATTTACAATTATGAATGTGGTTCCACGACGAGACTACACTATACAAAAACCCAATTATAATATACTCGACCTTTTTAAATAAATTATTTGGTCGCTTTTATGCATTTTAACTTGGAGGAAAAACAATTGCAATTGGAAAAACAATTGCAATTGGAAAGATTGAGGATTTCTGTGCTTAAATAATCTTGGGAGATCAAGATGGTGTTGAGTGTGCAGTTCAGATTGGTTATGAAGCAAGGAAACAATTACCCAATGATAAGATTTGGGCCTCAAATCAAATCATTCACAACCCTTTTAGGTATGTTTGGGGCTGCTTATAAGAATGTGTATCTGTTTATTAGATTTATAAAGAAAAGCTGGATTAGTAAGCTAAAAGGGTGGAAACCATGGTAACCCAAAAGAATACTCGGTTCGGGTTGTTCATTACAGACTATCTCGCACACAAATAACCATTAAAGCAATTAGGATAAGTTATCCCAAACACCCTTACAAACAGGGTATCTGTTGTTATATTAATCTATATGTAGATTTTTTTCCCCTGATTCCAATACCAGACTCCAATGTATTGAGTCTATCTATTTAATAGGTTTATCTGTATCGCGCATAATAAGAGGTCAAGTTGTGCTTTGTTAGCTGATAACAGGTCAAAGGTGTAAAAATGGAAAAAGCTAGAGGTTAAATGGTTAAAAATGGTCACAATCATAAGTATTAGCTATAAACACTATATCAGAAGTTTTTAATGCAAAGTTCGACCAAAAGTTTTTGTTTTTGGTCACCTAGCTTTGGTAACCGATTAGTACTAAATTGTATGTGATTCTCTTTTCTTATACAGGAGAGGGAGTACAAGGAAGCCCTGGGTACTTTCAATGAAAAGAACAAAGAAAAAGTTCACACCTGGTAAGACAGAGTGAGAAGATGAGGATGAAGAAGTTGGATGAGCTGAGCAAGAGAGTTGGAATAAGTTTGACAATAACCTGATGATGTTTTCGGGCAAGTGTATACGAAAGAAAAAAATGCCTCGCAAACCAACCTTCCATATTAAGTCATTTCAGTTTGATTTTTCATCATTTTTATATCAAACACTTGTGTGCAAATGGTGCCTCTATAAAGATTCTTATTGTTTTTGTTAGAATGGTAATCATATGCAGAACTGTGGTCTACTCACTAATACTTGTCAAAACATTAGTTAAAATGTTAATGAATGTTGCTGCACAATATATGTAATATGTCCGTGCCAACTTTTTTATGTTGTAACATGTAACTAAAGGCCACTTTTTACTATGATAACAGAAGACATCTATGAATTTACTATATGTCTACTGTAATGCATTCATTGTCTTCATCTAGTTAATTTTTGTATGAAGGTCCCTTTCTACTATGATGAAGTGCATTCATTGTTTGTTATTGGAGTAAAATTACTTATCAGTCTTTTGGCAAGATGGCTAAGGTGTTGTGTTTTGAGGGGTAGACCCGTTTACGAGTCCTTGCGGCTGCAAGGTGTGGTAATAAATTAGTGTTCTAAAGAAAGTTATTGAGAAAACCGTCCATAGGACGGGTAGAGACCTAGTCCATAAGAAATCAACGTGAAAGTGTCCTCTTTGGGATGAGAGTAGGACCATATACCGCCAAAAACAGCAAAACAGGCGGCTCTGAAATTGACCTTCTTTGTTAGATTATCTGTAATCTTTAGATTGGATTAATTGATTAATAATACTAGTTGTAAGTACTACTACTTACTAAACAATGTCATGTTCTCATTTGACGAATGTTCATGAAACATTAATGTAATACATTATTAACATTGCATTTTTCCCGGAGACTACTATGTTGAATAACATTTGCAGATAAGACGACTCCATAAAGTTCCAAACTGCTCATTAATATTCAATAGTACGCAGTAGTATATTACTAACAGACGACTCCATAAAGTTCCAAACTGCTCATACAAACTTTAGACATGACACTAATGAACCATAGCTGCTACATGAACATACGTAGTAAACACGTAACTATTGCAAGCAACCACTACCTACAATCTCTCAAGTTCTTGATCTTCGTACAGGAGATCTTGATCTGCGTACAGGGGACCGGCTGTAAAGTGACAAAAAGAAAATCAAGAGGCCAAGTCTCTAACACTCTTTACCAAATACAATATAAATGCAGAAAAGCATTACCAGCGGTATGGCTCGTCATATGCAGGACTCCTGGACCTGTCATAGGCTGGTCCCCTGTACTTATCGTACACAGGGCTACGAGCACGTCCATAATCAGGACTTGGTTGACCTCTCCTATAAGGACTTCGTGGCCTATAAGGATCTGCGTCTGTCATATCTAAATTGAGAATTATCAAGTGCACGAATCGCGTCTTCAGCATCACGCTCATCCTCAAAGTAAACAAAAGCATAACCTGTAAGCACAGAAAGAAGTAAGGCATCCATACGAACAACGGAAAGAATTCACATAAAATTTCACAAGTGGTATTCATCTCAGAGAGATCTCTCTTCCGTCACTAACTAGGCAAAAATACAAAACCTGCAAATATGAGAACATCTGATGAACATAATGATGTAGTATGTTCCATCCCTGAGTTAATTAAATGGTTGCCTGAATGCACCAACTGGATAGGACGAGTTTTGAACAATGGCGTAGACAGTTTAACAGTGAGGAAAAATGAACTCCTGCTTCTTGAGATGCATCTAGGCAGTCAATATCAATTTGCACTGACTGTAACTCATTGTCATTTCTTATGTGGAATTCTTGAAGGCCAAATCCCCTAAAGTGAAATTCTATAATCTGTGGTGTTATAATATCTACTTTGTATGTTAACCACCCGGTAGTCATACAATCCAAAATATATAGATACTTGATCGGGAGGACTTCAGTACTCGCAAAGAAGCCTTTCCAGAATAGACACTTTTCCAAGACTAGGGTTGACAACATAGGGAATTTGGAAAGGAAGTCTGTAATATTGTTGTCAAGCAAGGCGACATTTCTCAAACACAAGTGCTTGAGGGACGCAAAGGTTCCAAAATAGCTTGTGTTAAGCTGACAGTATTGCAAAGACATAGTTGAGAGCATCTCTGATATAAAATCTTGATGCGGCAAATAATATAGGTATTTAGTGTATATCTGTGTTACTCTCAAACCTGTGCTCTTATAATACTGCCACGCCTGCACATTTCGCTATTTATTTTACTGACAAAATTATAAGCTGTAATTTTTACAAATAATAGTCGGTAGATAATCCCGATAAAAAACACACACTTGACTATGACCTTTATCTTGTGAAGGCCGAGTCAGTTGTCAACAATCGAGCAATAATCAGCCATACGACTATATACCAAACAAGTTTATGATAACAAGTAGTGGAGGCATGTCTCTTAGCCTATATGAACAGCAAAGGTGATCTTAAACAGAACATAGAATACATATGAAATATAAAATATCAGTTCGATAAATAACAGTTCACTTTTCTTTCTTTCTTCAGAGATTCTTTTCTAAATCTCCGTCTTAGAGATTATTGCATATATAGACTTGATAAATATATATCCTTAGACGATGCTTGACACTAATCTACATCATTTAATAAAATGTAATGAACAATAACAAAAGAAATAACAAATCTCTAAATCTAGCACATTATCAATATCTAGGTCCTGCGAGTATATCTTAACTGAAAATTCAATATAAACATTCTTTTAATGAAAATTTACCTTGAGAAATCAAGTGAAAGAAGGGCATCAGCAATGGGAAGGAGAAAGAGATCGGAAGGGATTTGACGAAAGTAAATGTGAATGTGACTACTTGAGAGTAATGAGTTGAGGTTGATATAAAGGATGAGTGTGGTCGAGTTAATGAGCGATCTGGGTTTGAACTAGGCGATGGATTCTATGTTTTTTTGTTACAGATCTGTATGGAGTGAGTATATTGAAATGGTAAATGAAATTGGGTGGGTTTTAGCAAATGTACAAGTCAATATATTGTAAATGTACAACTTACTAATCCATTTATTTTTATATTTGTTAAAAATAAATACTATAAAAAAAATTATTAATTTATAAATATTATAAACTTTTATATTTAATTATAAAAGTACAAGTCGCTTAAATTGTACACTTACACATTTCTTACACAATAGTGACAAGTCGCTTAAAAAGTACAATGACACATTCTTACACCAAAAGCAGAAGTCGCATAAGTTTAATTAAAGTAGCATAATATTTTTAATATTTAAAATATAATAAAAATATGTTACAAAAATAATATAATTAAAAAGTTGCATAATAAAATATTGTGAGTTGCATAAAAAGGTACCTTACACAATTGTACTTGTTTCTTACACAAATAGTACTTTTTTTGGAAAAAACACAAGTCGCTTAGGTAGCATATGGTAGCATGGGTTGCATAGTGTAGCATAAGTCGCATCGGTCTATTTTTGGAAAATGTCAAAAACATGGGTTATTTTGGCAAAAAGATTTAATTACAAGTCTATTTGGGTAATTATCCCTATATCTTTTTAATAACAAGTTTAGTTAAATTGAAGTCTAATTTTCATTATCAAGTAACTAACTAGATAGTAATTCAAGTGCTATTAAAATGTTTCAAAAACAAAATTTTATCAAATCTTGTGTCAAGTTATGCCCTAATGCGACCTTGATATTACAATTGCCACTAGCAGAACCTATATATTACCAATTTTTGCTTGCTCCATTGGTATCAATTTTTTTGCCGTAAATGCTTAGTTGATCGATCATAAAAAGTCATTTGGAGATGAACCAGAGTTCAAACCTAATTCTTAGTTAAGTATGTCGCTGAGACAGTAGCTTATTGCCTACGAGAGGCTCCTTGGGGAAATGTCTTTTTGCATCAAAAGATACATGGAATTAGGATGTTCCCAATGATTTACACCTTTTGAAGCAAAACCTTATAAATTCGATTGGTTCAACTACACTAAGAGCATTTAGTATTACAGGTTATCAGCCAAAATTGTAACCTGATAACCTAGCTCTATGATTTGATCGGACGATATACCCCCGTTCAAGTTATAGATGGTTTCTCGCTAAAATTACCAGCTGAGCTATGAATCGTTTTCAATAAATAGCGTGTTATAACTTGAGTGACGAGATGGCTTTTTTTTTCTTTTACTTTTTAAATTATATAAGAAAAATAAGGTTGCATCATTTTCTGCTAGGCCCATATAACCCGACCAGCACCTAATTGATTCACACGACTAGTTATCTAATATTGTGATTAAAGTCTTCAACACTAACTAATTCACACGAGTAGTTTATCTAGATACTGTGATTAAAGTCATAATAATTAGCTTTCATTGTTTAGACATGCATGCTGTTGTAGTAAAATGATTAACAAAGATAAAGCAAAAATAATTATTGATGTGTTACTTTAAAGTTTTATCAGAGTAATATGAAAGCATTATCTCATATTTAGAGAAAGTTGTAATTGTGAATAATAGTAATAAGCACTAAGCAGTAGTTGTGAGTAATATTACATCATATGCCGTATATTATACTCGTAAAAATTCAAAGAATGGAAAAAGTGCATCAAGAGAAAAAATAAAAGACATAGGAGACTTTAAATGGTTTTTTTAGTCTTGTTTTAAACATTGAAAATGAGCTCAAATTTTAAGTTTTTTTAGTAGTTAAACACTTAAAATTTTTGAAATTGTTTGTTTCTTATTGTTTTCACATGACTTTTAAGTTGTCACTTTGTCTCATTTAAAGGTTCACGCCTTTGATTTCTTTATGACTTTATGTGTTTTCACATGATTGTTTTTTTTTAAAACACAAATTCTATTGTCTTTGTGTTATCTCATTAGTATCGTATTTATAAGGTAATCTTTGTTAACTCAAAGTATAAACAATGAGATCTAAATTCGAGTTCCCGTAAAAAAGAACGAGGTTTTTGGACTTAAATGTACACGCCTTGATCCGGTACAGGAAACCGAAACATCTTGTGAAGGCATCGGCACGAGTGGAGTCAAAAATTCTATTTAAGAGAAACGATTATATTTAAAATAAAAAGTCATAGTGTGAAGAGGTTATAATATATGTAAGTATGAATAATATAGGTCGATTAGACGACTCTGCATCCTTTAGTCCTCATATTAACTTCGCCCAAAAACATCGAGACCGACTAGTATACCGTGTCACTTTGGATACCACATTTGATCTCGCATTAAGGAAGTATTTTGTTGAATTGGCTAATCAAGTTGTTGTTGGAAATATACTTCAATTGTGGGTCAGTTCATATTGGTGAATGGGTAAGGAGGTACGGAGTGTACACCCATAAGTCCCTGAACACCCTGACTCATATTGTGGTTAAAGTTGTTCAGCATTGCTGATGATCTTCAGTGAGTTGAACTCTGGACTGAAGGTATTCATCAGGGAGTATTTCACTGAAAACTTGTCTTCAGTGTTTACTCATCAGCTAGTCTTCTTCAGTACTGAAGGCTTCAGCAGGAACACTCTTCAGGGTTTGCTGACGCTTCAGTGGGACTGAAGGATGGACTAATGCTGAAGCTAAACAAGTATGCTTGTAACGGTCTTTGACTGATTCAAGTGCATTAAAGATCACGTTTAATTGGTATTGTAACCACTTTGACCTGGTATTATGGAGCCTATTAAGATGAGATTAATTGGCCGTTAATTCCTCTTAATACCATTGACCAGATGTTGAGTGTTCCACCTATAAATAGGTGATCATAACTTGCATGAAGGAGAGACAGAAACATAAACACATAGCAACGAAAGGGTTAGAGATTTGTGCCTAAATCTCTAATAGCATTTGGTCTTATCCCAAGTAGGTATTCGTGATACTCAGGCATTAGGGTCGAATAATTTACTTTGGAAAGTGATTACACGATTCCAAGTGATATCCGGTAACCATTGTTTTGGTACGTAGCTAGGATTGATTATCTATACCCTAGTTGGGACGAAGTAAACACCAACAATCAAAGTAAATTATTTTGTGATAATCAATGGCGGCTGCAATGAAGCATATGGTGGCTAACTTCTCCAAACTGGACAAGTTTGAAGGGGTCGATTTCAGGAGATGGCAAAAGAAGATGCACTTTCTTCTTTCAACCATGAGTGTGGTGTATGTGCTGACAACTCCTATTCCTGATGGTGGTGATGATGCTACTTTGGAGGAAGTGAGGAAAAGGAGCAAATGGGAGAATGATGACTATGTGTGTCGTGGTATTATTCTCAATGGTATGTCTGATTCCTTATTTTATATTTACCAATATTTTGAATCTGGTAAAGAACTATGAGATTCCTTGGAAGCCAAATATATGGATGAGGATGCATCAAGTAAGAAGTTCCTTGTGAGTGATTTCACAAATTACAAAATGACTGATTCAAGACTAGTCATGGAACAATACAATGAACTTCTTGAAATACTTGGTAGATTTACACATATAAAATGAACATGGATGAGACCATTCAGGTCTCTTGTGTCATTGACAAATTACCTCCTTCTTGGAAAGATTTCAAGCATACCTTGAAACATCAGAAGGAGGAATTAACTCTTGTTGAGTTGGGCAGTCATTTGCTCATTGAGGAATCCCACTGGTTGCATGAAAGTGACAAGCCAAAGAGCAACAATGTTGCTGGTTCATTAGTTGTCAATATGGTGGAGCATAACAACTCCATCAGGTACAATGACAACAAGGGCAAACGTAAGCATCAGGATAACACCAAAGCAAATCCTAACAAGAATTCATCAGTGGCTTGTTGGAAGTGTGGGAAACCTGGACACTTCAAAAGGGATTGCAAATGTGTTGGTACCGGCAACAAAGCTAGTGGATCAGGCACAAATGGTTCAGTGATTGGTTCTAACAACACAACACTGAAAGGTCAGAATATGTTTAAAGAATCTCACCAGATTTATTATGTTACATATATATCTGAAGCTTATTTTGTGCAGGATGATGATGTTGCGTGGTGGGTTGATTCTGGAGCAACTGTTCATGTGTGTAAAGATAGATGCTGGTTCAAGACTTATGAGTCACTGAATGATGGATCTATTCTTCACACGGGAAATGAATCAACAACCCTAGTGCATGGACGTGGTTGTGTAGATCTTAAGTTTAGTTCTAGAAATATTGTTAGCTTGTTTAATGTTTTGCATGTTCCTAATATTAGGAAGAATTTGGTTTCTAGTAGTGTTTTGAATAATTGTGGTTATAAACAAGTGATTAAATTTAATAAATTTGTTTTATCCAAACATGGTGCGTTTATTGGTTTTGGTTATTTGAGTAATCAAATGTTCAGGCTTAATATTGTTTGTGAAAATACCACCAGCATTGACTCAGTTGGTACTGGTAGTGTAAACATTTGTTCAGCCTCAGTGTCCACCAATAAACTGAAGGATTCTTCACTATGGCATGCTAGACTGGGCCATGTCCACTTTAAGAGGATGCAAAATATGTCTAAAGATGGGTTAATCCCAGCATTTGACATGGATACTAAAAAGTGTCAGATTTGCATGCTGAATAAAATAACTAAGAAACCATTTCAAGATGTAAAATGTGAAACTGAAGTTTTGGAGCTAATCCATGGTGATTTATGTGATTTGCATGCTACTCCCTCATTAGGGAATAAGAAATACTTGGTAACATTTATTGATGATGCTTCAAGGTTTTGTTATGTTTATTTATTACATACTAAGGATGAAGCATTAGATATCTTTAAAGTATTTAAAACTGAAGTTGAATTACCACAAGTAGTCCAAATCAAAAGATTAAGGACTGATAGGGGAGGTGAGTACATGGATGCTCAGTATTTTCAATCTGTTGGTATTATCCATGAAACAACTGCTCCCTATACCCCTTAGCAAAATGGTATATCTGAAAGGAAAAATAGAGTACTGAAAGAAATGGTTAACTCCATGTTATCCTATTCAGGATTGAGTAAAGGGTTTTGGGGTGAACCTATGTTAACAGCTTGCTATTTATTAAATAGGGTTCCAAACAAAAGGAACAGAATTACCCCTTATGAACTCTGGACTAAAATGAAACTAAACTTGAACTATCTCAAGGTTTGGGGTTGTAGGGCTGTTGTAAGACTCCCTGATCCAAAAGTGAAAACCTTGGGTGAAAAAGGCATTGAATGCATCTTTGTTGGATATGCTGAGCATTCCAAGGCTTATAGGTTATGTTACTGAACCTAATGATTCAGTTTTAATAAACTTAATTATTGAATCAAAGGATGCTAGCTTTGATGAGACTAGGTTCTCATCAGTCCCTACACCAAGCCTCAGGACTCCTGCTGGGGGCTGAGGACATGGGTGCTTTAGTAGAACCTGAAAGGGTCACTGATAAGGTTGTGGTTCAGCAACCTGAGCCTGAGCTTAGAAAAAGCACAAGGCATAGGACTCCAAGGATTTTTGGGCCTGAGTTTCAACTATACTTGGTTGAAGGTACAAGAGATGAGGTCTCTCACCAATTCTACTATTTCTTTATTGTCGATGATGATCCCAAAACATTTGATGAAGCAATGAAGTCCCAAGATGTTGCTTTCTGGAAAGAAGCAATCAATGATGAGATGGACTCCATCATGGGCAACAACACTTGGGTGTTGGTTGATCTACCTCCTGGTTGCAATCCACTTGGTAACAAATGGATTTTCAAAAGGACAATGAAGGTAGATGAAACTGTTGAAAAGTTCAAGGCAAGGCTAGTCATTCAAGGCTTTAAACAAAAGTCTGGGATAGACTATTTTGATACTTATGCTCAAGTAGCACGTATCAGTACCATAAGAATGCTGATTGCTCTAGCAAGTATTCACAATCTGATTATTCATCAGATGGATGTGAAGACAGCATTCTTGAATGGTGATTTGGATGAGGAGGTTTATATGAACCAACCTCTAGGTTTAATCATGCCTGGTCATGAAGGCAAGGTGTGTAAACTGATTAAGTCCTTATATGGACTGAAGCAGACACCTAAGCAATGGCACCAGAAATTTGATGAAGTAGTTTTGTCTAATGGTTATTCATTTAACCAAGCTGAAAAATGTGTATATAGCAAATTTGATGAATCTGGTAAAGGAGTCATCATTTGCCTATATGTTGATGACATGTTAATCTTTGGTACTGACCAAGCTAGGTTGACCAGACAAATGATTTTTTGTCATCAAAGTTCTCCATGAAAGACATAGGGGAGGCTGATGTTATCCTTGGCATAAGGATCAAACATGAAAGTGATGGTATTGTAATTTCTCAGTCTCATTATATTGAGAAGGTACTGAAGAAATTCAATCACTTTGATTGTACTCCAGTGAGTACACCAATGGATAGAAGTGAGAAACTGATGCCTAACAATGGTCAGGCTGTCTCCCAGCTTGAGTATTCTAGGTTTATTGGTTGCTTGATGTATGCCTTGACTAGTACTAGGCCTGACATTGCATTTGCTGTGGGTAAACTGAGTAGGTACACTAGTAATCCTAGTACTCAGCATTGGCAAGCAATTCAGAGAGTACTAAAGTATTTGAAAGGAACAATGGATTATTGTTTGTCATATACTGGATATCCATCAGTGTTGGAAGGTTACACTGATGCAAGTTGGATCAGCAATATTAAGGATAATTCATCCACCAGTGGCTGGGTATTCCTACTTGGTGGTGGTGCAATTTCTTGGGCATCCAAGAAGCAAACTTGCATTACTGGTTCTACCATAGAATCTGAGTTTGTGGCTCTAGCAGCTGCTCGCAAAGAAGCTGAATGGTTGAGAAACTTGCTTCTTGAGATTCCATTGTGGGACAAACCTATGGCACCCATTTATATCCGTTGTGATAGTGCAGCTACATTGGCTAAGGCATGTAGCCAAATGTACAATGGTAAGTATAGACACTTAGGTGTTAGACATAGCATGATTCGTGAACTAATCATGAATGGGGTGGTTTCAATAGAGTTTGTGAGGTCTCAACAAAACTTAGCTGATCACTTGACGAAGGGATTGGCTAGAGACTTGGTTATAAAGTCTGTTGAAGGGATGGGTTTAAAAGTCGACTCTAGTCACTGAATGCTAGGACACCCAACTCCCTCCTGAGGAAATTTGGGAGCTGAGTTCAATGTGAAAAGCTGAACATTCAGGGGACTGAAGCACATGTATATCATCCCAAGGGTGTGCTTGTACTTGCTGAAGGAGGATGCAGTTATAAACTTCTCAATGGTTAATGTCTTTGAAAAAGTGCTGAAGCAAGAGCATGAACTAAAGAGGAACCACTTATGTAAATGTTGAGGTTTCGCCGCCTCAGGGAGCATGGACTTGGCTCTTACAACATTTATGAATTTGGATATGGACACATGGCTCGTAGTGTCAGGAGTTGTTATGTATTTGAAAACTTTTGTGTATTTTATCTTCAGGTATTCAAAGTAATTGAAGGGTTCAATTCTTAGAACACCCTGATTCTCGAATGTTTGAAGTATTGTACTAAGGTGGAAATTCAATCCTTAGGATATTTTCATTGATGCACTGGTTTTGTTAATGTTAATTTTCATGTAAAAGGAATTGTACTATATTGGGGAGGATTGTTGGAAATATAGTTCAATTGTGGGTCAGTTCATACTGTTGAATGGGTAAGGAGGTACGGAGTGTACATCCATAAGTCCCTGAACACCCTGACTCATATTGTGGTTAAAGTTGTTCAGCATTACTGATGATCTTCAGTGAGTTGAACTCTGGACTGAATGTATTCATCAGGGAGTATTTCACCGAAGACTTGTCTTCAGTGTTAACTCATCAGCTAGTCTTCTTCAGTACTGAAGGTTTCAGCAGGAACACCCTTCAGGGTTTGCTGACGCTTCAGTGAGACTAAAGGATGGACTAATGCTGAAGCTGAACAAGTATGCTTGTAACGGTCTTTGACTGATTCAAGTGCATTAAAGATCACGTTTAATTGGTCTTGTAACCACTTTGACCTGGTATTATGGAGCCTATTAAGATGCGATTAATTGGCCGTTAATTCCTCTTAATACCATTGACCAGATGTTGAGTGTTCCACCTATAAATAGGTGATCATAACTTGCATGAAGGAGAGACAGAAACATAAACACATAGCAACGAAAGGGTTAAAGATTTGTGCCTAAATCTTTAATAGCATTTGATGTTATCCCAAGTAAATATTCGTGATACCCAGGCATTAGGGTCGAATAATTTACTTTGAAAAGTGATTACACGATTCCAAGTGATATCCGGTAACCATTGTTTTGGTACATAGTTAAGATTGATTATTTATACCCTGGTTGGGACGAAGTAAACACCAACAATTATGAATTGTGAATCAATACGACTTGGATACACATAAAGTGCATAATTCAATATATTCCAAAGTAAATCATATTCATATATCTTGTCTATTTTGTCCATGATTGATTATTGTACTATTGGTTCTTTACGCATTTTCTGGTCCAGTTTCATAAGGACTTGTCTATTCTGACATTGTTCTTTCATGGGATATGGGTTCTATTTGTATGCTTTTGAGTCTCTTTAGTCATATCTTGCTTGTTTTGTGTTTTCTAGTGCTTGTTTTTTTAACTAGTTTGGTTCCACATTATTGGTTTAATCTTTACGGATTAAGACCAAGTATGACAGAGTCGCAACCCATGTGACAGACATCCGACCCGTCCCGACCCATTACCAATACCCCCGACGTGTCCTACCTTAAGAAAAAACAGTATCCGACCGATTTGTGTCGTAAGTTTGTGCGTTTGAGTGAGTTTATTGAATGAATTTTGTTATCGATCTCTTTGTTACACTAAGTTAATCATGAAATTATAAATGCCAGTACACCAGCACGGTATTTGGTCTTTTAGTGATTATCATTACACTTAACTTAACCTAACATATTAAACACACATTGTAATGTTCTTTATTTTCTTTTTTACACATGCCTAGTCAAATGTTAGGCTAAAAGATTGTTCAATGTGAATCCTTGTCGATTTTCCAAAATTGTTTAGCAACAGTTTACATGTGTGTGATCATGTTATCATTCGCATTGACATTTGCGTTTACAACACAAAAAGTTTATATCGAAAATGTATTTACATGAATCGTTTTAACTAAATCAGTGAACCACCTTAATTTTCTAACCGGCTCCACCGCTAGAAAACAATACACGTTTGTTTTGATAAAAAACGTTATGTAACATAGTCGTATGTTCTAACCGGCTCCACCGCTAGAAAACAATACACGTTTGTTTTGATAAAAACGTTATGTAACATAGTCGTATAGTCATAGTTAGTCAATGAAAACGATAATTTCTCGTTTTGAAGTAACGTTCTTAAGGGTGAGCAGAAACCGCACCGCGAATCGTAAAACCGCATAAAACCGCACCGCATAAACCACACCACGATAAAAACCGGCATTTGGTTTTTAGAAGAAAAAAAACGCAAATGCGGTTCGGTTGCGGTTTTCACCCGTAAAACGAACCGTAACACCGCACTGCACCACACAATAATTATTTTATGTGAGTTATAAGAGTTTTAGTGCATATTACCATTGATATTCTTATAAGTTATAAGTCACGTGTTTGTTAGATTCAATTGATGCATTGTTATAACCGAAAACAACCAAAATTTTAAACTAAAAACCACAAAATTCTACATTAATTATATAAGTCACAAACGATGATGTGGTGCGGTTAAAAATCGCAAAACCGCATAAACCGTAAAAAAAACCGCAAAATCGAAAACACAGTTTATGATGCAGTGCCATTTTTTATGAAAATAAAAACCGCAAATACGATTGCGGTTCGATTTTAATCAAAACCGCACCAAACCGAATCGAATCGCACCATGCTCAACCTTACTTCTTATTTAGCTTGCCGGCTTTTACCATTGGCATATCTTTGAACTAGTCAATACGTTTGTACTTTTTAGACCTTTGGTTAAACTTATGTAACAATGGGTGCAACTTGCAACAGTATCATTAAATCAACAACATTATCAATAGTTAATGTAGTACAATATATAATAACGTTTGACTCCCAAAATTCAGGCTAACAAAAGAAGACTTCTTTTTTGCTTAATTCATGGATCAATTTGTCATTTTTATAATCAAATAGCAGTATGATTTACATGTTTCCAATAATCTAATCAACAAACTAAAATCATAATAAGTCAGATTATAATCATCTCTAAACCAACAAAAATGTTTATCAACCGAGTCCAAACCGAGAGTCGACTCGATCAATACGGCGTAATGTGAGTCGTCCGAGTTTCGTAGCTAGCCAAACACGACTTCGAGTTAACTCGTAAAACCTTAACCAACTCGCCACACATTTGCCTAACCGAGCCCGACACATTACTTTGCATCACTAGTAAAATTTTAGTCATTCCGTTCATTTTTATCGCGGCTTCTTGAGCTGTTCGATCCCTCGACATATAGCAAACACTCCAAATCACCCCGATCCCGTGTTCCGTAGCCGAAGGGGACACTTTCATTAGCCGATTTACAGCTCCCGAGACGCAATTTTCATCTTCGCATATCGCGGTTCGCCCTTCTGTACACGTCGACACCATTTCCAACATTTTCAACGCCTTTTCGATAACCGGGACCGATTTCTCGAGTCCAGCGAGCATTTTTCCTAAACTTTTCACAATCCCGAGACGAGTTAGCTCTTTTTTCGCTTGACGTGACGTTGCAACGGTGATTAACGCTGATAAACCAGCGTTAATCGCCGTTACATCATGTGACGTCACCAACTTATATAAATTTTCTAACATAACAGAATCATCAGCGATTAATCGCCGAGATTCTGTATCTAGCGCTGCTATGGTTTCCAAAACCCTAGCAGCGCTAACTTTACCTTCTAAACTCCCTTTTTGAAAAACTAAATTAAACGGCGCTAGTACTCTCTCACTAGCGCCGTTTAATTTAACCATCTGTTGTTTTACTTGCTGGTCAAGTAACAACAGATCCAACAAAACAACACACATCTCCACAACCTCAATCTCGTAGCTTTTCCTCAACGTATTCACACCTTTCGCAACAAGCCCTTCCAACCTAACCAGCGTTTCGCACCTTTCTCTCGAGCTTTTCGCGTAAAAAACAACCTTGTTCAATGTCCCCAACGTAAGATAATCATGGGTATTGACCACCTTCTTGAGTTCTTCGAAACTTAAGCACTCATTATCAGTAACGTGACTCTCATGTCTTAACAGATACGAATCAGACCAAACCCTAATAAGTCTTCGAAGCGTAAGGTTTGGAACTACATCAGTAGATTGAAGCACTTGCATGGTAGCAGGGCATGTATTATGACCAGCTTCTAGCCATTTTTGAATGCTGACACGATCATAAGTTACACCAGTTGATAAGCTGACAGGTGACGTCATCACGTCCATGGAGATTGGACATTTGAAGAAGCTTGGGACTGTTAAGTATAGCCCTGATGAAGTTTTTTCTCTAGCCATTTTTTTGTGAAGGAAATGATAAGTTTGTGTGTGTGTTTTTTGAAGGTGAAAATAGTGTGTGTGTTTTTATAGAAAGAGGTGAAGGTTTTGGTCAACGATTTATTGTTGGGTGGGTGATGTTATTTATTTATATTTAGGTTTTTTATTTATTTATAGAAAGAGTGTAAATTAGGAAAGATGTCCTTGTGGTTTTGGCAACTTGTAAGTTTGGTCTTTGATAGTGTACCAAATGTTTAGCTTAACTAGTCAATGTTTTGAAACTCGATTTAACTTAGTTGGTTTAACTGGTTGAACTGGTTTGAGTCGAATTAATAGATCAAATTAGATCAGGTTTTATGTTTACGAAATACGATTAGACTCGGTTGGTTTAACCAGTTGAACCGATTTTGAAATTTGATTTGACTCGGTTGGTTTAACCTTTGACTTTAATTTAGAAAATATGAACGTAATTTAGTCATTTAGTTTTTATTAAGAGCTCAAAAAGTGTGCTTGTAAGTTTACTCTATGAGCATTGAGTATCGTTGGGGTCTAAACTTAGTGCTAAAAGAAAAAGTGAATGTCACGTAAAATTGACACAATAATTTTTTTAGACTTACATTTTGTGAGTGGTTTGTGAGCCAAAGAGAAAATGATGCTAAATGATAAGAAAGTAATATTATAAACTCGCGTATACTCTACTTAATTAAAAAACAAAAATAAATAAAAAAAACATAACATCTCGAGTTGTTATTTACGAGCCAAAGCCTCTTGGCGCGAGGCTTTGTACGGTGCGCTAAAACCCAGCTCGTGTCAAAGGCTTAACAGCCAGCTTTGGCACCAGTGTACCCCTTGCTCTAAATATAACGAGTGCGTTTTTAAACATATAAGGACTAAACTTTCAACTTAAGTAAACTACATATACAAATTTTGTAACTTACTCTAAGAAAAAAAAGTGTAATATTCTTGGGGGTTAGAAAAATAATAAGAGGTTGAATTGAAAGCGTGTTTGATCAATATATATTCAAATTCAAAGATGTGAGAATGAATAAATAATGTTGGTGTTGTTTATATATTTTGGTTTGAAAGTCGTCATTACGTATTGACTATGAATTATTCAAAGAGATAAGTTGTTATCATCGATTGTTTTTGTTTCAATGAATAATGATGTCGACTACTATAGAATTTAACGTGAACTTTTGTTTTATTTAGTACGTGATACTTAAGTCTGTAACAAGTTTTGATTAGCTTAAATTGATTTTTCTAAAGATTTTCAATCTTGTGGCCTAGGGGTAAAAAGTACAAAGGGTTTTATAAAATGAGACCTTTTGTATTTTTTGTATACTTTTTAACATCATGTGTCTTTAAAGCACAAAATAAAAAACTCTTTTTCTAAACATATTTAATTTGCTTCGATTTTTTCTCTTTTGTTTATTAACATGAAAAGAAAATAAAAGAACTATGTGGTTGCGTTTAGTTTGATGTAAAACACTCTATTTTCTACAAAATATTTTCTAGAAAACAAGAAAAACAGAAAACGCGTTCAAATCATCGTTTTCTAGAAATATTTTCTAGAAAATACAAAATCTTTGTTTTACCATTTTGTACACAAACAAAAAAACTCATTTTTTTGTTTTCTAAGTTTTCCTTTAAACATAGAAAATTCATTTCTCCCTTTGTTTCCTTTATAGTTTTGGAAAATGGAAAACACAAATTTCTCCAACTAAACGCGTTTTCTAAATTTTTATGTGTTTTGTGGAAAAAGAAATCCATTTTCTTTTTCTACAAAATAAAAAATAAAAAATGATAGAAAATGTTTTACAAAATAAAAAATAAAATTTTTTTATGTGTTTCTTCTTCATATGTCTGTAAGCAAAAAGAGAAAATAAAAGAAGTTTGTTTGTTTTTTCTTCTTATGTCTACAAGTGAAAGATAAAATGAAAGAAGTGTGGTTGTTTAAATTTAAACATAAGAGGCAAAAATGACATTTCGTCTTTTCAATTTTGTTGATTATGTTTTTGTCTAATTAAAAATTCTTTTATCGCGTAGACTTCTGACCCATATTTTCTCTCACAAATACGTATAATCTTACATGTCAAACATAAAACATCTGAAAAAACAAACACGCCTTAAGTTTTCAAGTTGTGATCAATATATACAAATTGAGGAATGCTAGGATCACAAAGAGTTTACAAAATATTTTCCACAAAATAATGTGTTATGTAATAGTTGGATACAAATTTTTTATCTCTCATCTTTTTATTGGCCAATGATATACAAATCATCATGGCACATCATTTTGTGGAAAACATTTTGTAAACTCTTTGTGATCCTAGCATTTCTCATACAAATGAGGAATGCTAGGATCACAAAGAGTTTACAAAATATTTTCCACAAAATGATGTGTCATGTAATAGTTGGATACAAATTTTTTATCTCTCATCTTTTTATTGGCCAATGATATACAAATCATAAAGGTTCTTTTCTTACCCTTATTCATTTGCTCTCTAATGACATTGATTTAAGGAAAAGGTTAATAACCCTTTTAACCTTTTGTTAGATCCTAGACTAATTTAAAACTCTATCTAAACAAATTTTAAATCTGTCCTGGAATAAGATCCAATCATTTTAGGAGACAATGATTAGTGCTAAATAAGCCAGAATTAAGGGTTAAGTAAGGTGGTATCTTTGAAATAAGGTGAATATTAGGGTCCACAACGTTTGAAGATGCCCATGCAATGTGCAACTCAAGTCAAACCATACAATGCGAATATTTCTTTTTCAAACAAACGGCAAATTGGGAATTTATAAATACTTTTCCAAAGAGATATAAAATTATAAATCATAAATATTAAATATAGTACGTACAATAAGTTTATAAATTCAGAATATCTTATGTGGTCGACATTTGATGTATCTATATGTTATTTAAATACATATGACCACTTTTTTCAACAATACATAACCACTTAGTAGTGCACTTTTGCATCAAATAATCAGTGGCAAACAAGAAAATTTTATTACGAGGGCGAAAAAAAAAATTTAACGACAATAAGACGAAAAAATTAAAATTTAAATACAAAATTGAGTATTAAAACTTAAAAGTTAATGATGTTTAGGTTTTACGTTGTTAAATGTTACTAGAATTTAATGTGTAAGTGAGAGACAATTTAAAATTCGAGTGGAGGTTATTTTAAAAAAATGCTCAAATCTAAAGTAAAAATACACTAATATCTCGTCTTTTTAGTCGAGTTATGGGGGGCGTCGCCGCCCCGCACCTATAAGGTACGTCCGCCCCTGCAAATAACAACATACTCGGTCTACTGTTATGAAAGACCCTAGGCGATAACGATTAAGAGATCCCGTCACACTTTTAAATTAAAAAATAATATATATTTAAACTTAAATTATATAACTCATACATGCTAAACATGTAACGAATTTATATATAATATAAATAGTAAAATAATGTGGCCTTCTTTCAAGTGGAGGTCCGATGTGACGGCACCACTTACACATCTCTTGAGCCGCTTCTGAATAACAACATATTTGACAAAGTTAGAGTCGAGTATAAAATTATTAGATTCACAAAATTTTTAATACAAATATTTATATAACACATAAATTGAGAGAGATATATTTTAAAAAATCAATATTTTTAACCAATATATACAGTACGCGATAAAACTTAATCGAGTTTATGTGCTCGAGATCTCTAGCTTCGCTCTGATATGCAAGGACAGAACTTGGTAAGGACCAAGGAAGGCCCCGACCCTTTCAAATGTTGTAATGAGTAATGTAAATATTACTGATGTCACATTAAAGTTATCGTTTATTTTTTTTATTTTAGTATGTCTGAAATAATCTGACTCTCTCAAAATAAATGTCAAAGTTCCGTCAATACTGATATGTGACCCAAAATATCAACATTTGTATATGGACTTATGGAGCATATAAATTATTGAGATCCAAGGTTAAAGTATGTAGTGGATTTGATTACTCATCCACCACTAAGTGTACGTTAGAGGTGTTCATAATGAATACCACCTCAACCTAAACACTAGTAGAAGTGACATTACCTACCTTACTTTAAGCCTAATGTTTAAGCTATAATCAAAATCTATATTATAAGGAAAAGTTTTGTTGTAACTTCAAGGCTCAAGCACAATTCCACAGCTGAAATATGATGATGAATGAGATTTAGCAAAAACAATTACTACTATTTTCCGATGCGAAGTGGATAAAGAGATAACTAGGCGAGGGTTTGAAAAATACATGTTGTCCATTTGAATGTCCCACGACTCGACTTACTAATCACTAATACGCCGTTCTAAAAAAAATTATTATTTGATCAGCTGGTGATGTTGGGCTGTTGAATGCTGATTTGGGCCGGCTTGACTTGCACTAAATGCTTAATAATAATCTGGTTTTTCTTTTGAGTTCTTACATATCACAGTATCATACTTTCACTTAAGGTTCTTAAGAGCATGTTTAATGTATCAAATGAGTAATAGCTTTTTATCATTTTAAAAGTTTTTGAAGTGTTTTTCATTGCATGTAAAACTTTTTTAAAAGCTTTTCAACAAAACTTGAAGATCATGAAGTCTTTCTTTAAAGCTATTACGCATTTATGTATTTTGTATTTAATACATTTAATGCATCAAGTTATTAAAGACTTGATTCATTGTTCATGATCTTATAACAGCTCTTTTAAAATTAATTCTTAAAATTGCCCATAAATCATAACCCGCTCTGGTGAGATTGGATATGTATCATGCACCCGGTTTCATCTAAGGCCTAAGCAATGATGAACCAACTCATTTGCACATCCGAAATGTGCTAACGTGATTGCATGCGCACAAGAAAATGATGCCCCTTTATAGTACCAAAATGAACTATTCTTTAACTAACCGTTAGATGAAAGACATGTGTAAAAATGTATGGTTAAGAAATATGCGCGCATTTTTACGAAAAAAGACGAAGCATAATTTTTTTACCAAAATGAACTATTTTTTATCTAACCGTTAGATGAAAGACATGTGTAACAATATGTAGTTGAGAAATATTCACATTTTTATAAGGTGCTTTTAACTTTTTTTTAATTAAGCGCACTTTGATTAGGTGCTCCTGCTTTGCTGTGTGCGCTTCACAATAAAAGACAAACATTTCTTTATGCGCCTCATAGGTACTCTCACTTTATTGTGCACCTCAACAACAAATGTTGAGGAACACTCTTAAGAGCCAAGTGCTCTTGGATTTAATTGTGCGCCTCACATATTTCTATTGAAGTTTTACATATAAATTGTTAAAGAGCACTCCTAAGGTCCAATAGATCTTTCATTATTGTGCGCCTTATTTGTTTAGAAGAAATTAAGCGAGAAAGATATTAAAAAACGAGAATAATATAAAGTGCTCCTTGTTATTTTGATAAAGAATAATATTTTGGTTCATTTTGATAAACATAGTAATATAAAAGTTCACATTAGTAATATAAGTAAGTACGGAGTACTTCGTCACCATACTATTTTATAAGTGCGAGTACTTTTTCAACGTATCACCTCTTAAATTATGTTGTTGTTAGTCTGAGCTTATTAGTACCCTAACGATGATTTGAACCTTTAACCTCTTGTTTAAATAGACACCTGAATATCGCTACGCTTCAAGCTTATTGGTCTTCGTTATACGTGTCGATAACACATTGTCGCCCAATTCGAGTGTACAATCTTTTTAGTCATGTGAACTTTCTTTTAATAGGTGTAAAGCACATTGCTTGCCATTATCAGCAAATAATCGAGCCAATTTGGGTAGTGATAAATGTGTTGTGCCATTTATATAAAAAGTTAATTGTTAGAAACTTAGCATAGACCAAATAGTTTGTTGTTGTTGCGTATTTGAAGTTAGGCTTACATTTGTGACTTTTGACCAAAGCATTGAAACCTAAGTGGATACACACATATTTTGAATACCTGCCTAATTTGAATTCATAACTATCACCCTCACTACTATGTTTTCCTTTAGCCTTAAGCTTGCCTTTTAGCAATGTTTTGAAACTCAGTTTTTAAATTGATCTGATTGAATAATCAGATCTGAGTCAACCCAAATCAACTAGGGTTAACCTAATTTTCTAAAAAAAATAACCTTTTTCATATTTCTAATAATTAACTAAAATTATATATAAAAATCATAAAAACTTCCGTATATTGAAGGTATAATATGTAAAAATAGAATTCCGTCGTAAATACGTAAAATTTACATATTTTTCTTAAAAAGACCCGAAAAATCGAAACCTGGACGGATCTCGAGAACCGGATTGATCCGGATCACCCGAAACCCGATGAGTTTAGCCGGGTTTCGAAAATGTAAAACCCGAATTAATATGACCTCTTTTTTCGGCCGAAATCGGGTCCACTGGTTAACCCGACCATGATCATTCATTACTAGGGTAGTTTTTAGGGTGGACAACTGCACAGGATCTCGAAAGTTTTAGGAGCCTAAAAATTGTCGCCTTAACAAGTATATATGTATTATATGTCTATGAACGAAATCAGGAGGTAGAGAGCAATGTTTTGAAACCCGGGTCAGTGATCGACCCGGCAAACTCACCGGGTCACCGGGTCGTCGGGTCAACCGGTTCGACCGCCGAGTTGACCCGGTTCTATGTACTTGTCCAACAGCCGCTTTCTGTTATCCCAATGGCCAGTACTACTGTTGTGTTACATGATTCCAGTCCTTATCCAACTTGATTGACTCATGTGTGAAATGAGAACCACTTTATCTTCAAGACCCATAAATCTAAAAATAATAAAATACAAAAACAAAACTAAATTTACTAACATGATATCTCTGATCTATAACCTTAGAATAAATCCTCATATCAAACAAAACACCACTTAAATTATAGAAAATAAAAAGTAAAAATAACCTTCATCACTAATGTTGGGCTTGCTGTCTTTGCGGTTTACTTGGATTCTTTCACATAAATTTATTGATTTTAAGTTTTGATTCATTAGATTTGAATGGTAGGTGTTGTCAAGTTATGTTGATGGCTGGAAAGTGGAAAGAAAGGGTAGGTAACCAAGAAAGAGTAGAGATGTATATACCCTGTCCTTATCTTTTCATTTCAATGGATAAGAAAAATGACCCGGCGGATAATGTACACCCGGGTCAACCCGGGTTTTGTCAAAAACCGGCGGTTCGAGTTGGGTTTTAACTATTTACAGAACCGGTTAATTTTGACCCGTTTTTAAGCCGGGACCGGTTCAATCGGTTCGCCCGGCCGGGTTAAACCGGGTTTCAAAACATTGGTAGAGAGTCTTGGGACACTCATGTATTATTGTACATAATATTTATTTTCTTTAGGATCTTAAAAAGTTGTGCATGTAATCTGATTTAATTTTTCGTGAAGTGACGTTCTAATTTTGTACCTAGTGACAATTTATATATAACATTTCTTATCAAAAGATTTCATTATGCAATTTTGTTCATGACCTTCAAATATTTCAAAAATTTAGAAACAACCACGTTAGTTACCTAAAACTAGTAGTAATTATTTTTTAGCAACTAATTCTTTAGACATATTTTTTTTCGGTATACGAGTGTTGAGCGATATTATGTTAATCGGTCCAAATCTGTTTGTAGGCTTAAGATCGCTAAGGTTTTCTTCATATAATTTTTATACACAAAATGCATGAATAATAATCATAAGTTACAATAATTTTATAATTCTAACGTAGTATCAGATTTTATCATTCATGATGGTATCATGGTGACTCTAAACACAAATTTAACATATTTAGTGACCTCAAATCGACTCTAATCACTATGGCCACAAAGGTATCAAATCAGACAAACAAATTTGTAAAATCAAACTGAACCTTATAGAAACAGGTTATGTTTAGTTTTATTGTCACTCTATTAAATATAAGTTGACAAGTTCACTATTCTTCAGGGCTAAGAAAGGTAAGTTTATTTTATTACTTTTCATAGTTTGGTATAGTTGGTTTGATTTTTGCAGGTTTCCTAAAGTTGGAGGACTATTTGTGACATATTGAGGAAAGATGACTGAAGCCCTAGTTAGCAGCTATATATTCATCCCATTCTTCACTTTGTGCATTTTATTCATTTTGTTACTTTTCTCTCGATAGCCATTGTTGATCTTGATCGTTGAGTATTGTTTAGTTGGTTCTGATTGTTTGTGTACTTTGATCTTGTTGTTAAGATCATTGATTCACAAGTGTTTGTTCTATTTTCTTTCTTTTGTAAGTCCTGATCACAATCCAGGTATCACATTTGAAGTGGTGGCCTGAAGCAGCTATAGAAAAATAAAAGGGAAGGTTGGTTGAGTTAATCATTGTTCTTGTTTTTGGTATCAGAGCCTCTTGATACTTGTTTTTGAAATCTGTTTTCGATTAATCTTCTGGTTAATTGAGTTTTGGGTTAATTTGAGTTTTCAAAAAAAAATCAGGGTTTCATGATTTTTGGGGGTTTTTCTGATTTCTGGTGTTCCTTGGGGTTTAATTGGGTTCTTGTGTGATTAATTGGGTTTAATTGCACTTCTGGTAAGTTTAATTAAAGAAACCCTAAAATCTGATATTATGGTTTTTCTTTAATTTTGGGTATTTTTCTTGATTGTTGGTTATTCTGTTATAACTAACTCTTTCAGGTTGTGTTCTGTTATGCTTTGTCTGATTTTTGGAGTGATCTGCTTGATCTCATTGATTCTTGGCATTCTTGGTTGCTTGTTACAGTGCGTGCTTTGTAACACCTCTCTTACTCTCTCTTTTAGGTTGCTTAGGTTGTTTTTTAGTGGGAGATTAGGTGTCAAAGGGATCTAGTTAGTGATTGGTGTGTTGATTCAGTTTTCTTGTGTGGATTACTTGGTAGTTGTGTATAGAGGAGTTACAAGGGGTTCTTGTTTTTCTTGTTTGTTGCTTTCTTGGTGTGTTATCATGTCTGGTGATAAGAAATGTGATGGTGATAAACTCACTAGTTCTAGTGAGACTGATGATAATGTTGAAACTGTCATTCACACTAATGACCCTCTTTACTTACACCCTACTGATACTAATGGGCAACCTATTATGACTGTTAAGCTTACTGGTCCAGGAAACTATAAAGTGTGGGTTGTGCCTTTAAACTTGCTTTACATACTAAAAATAAGTTAGGTTTTATTGATGGTACTTGTGAAAAAGATGAGGAAGATGAGGTTCTTCAAGAACAGTGGGATAGGTGTAATGCTTTTGTGTTATCTTGGATTCTTGGATGTATTTCTTATGAGTTATACCAAGGGCATATTTTTTCAAAAAATGTTAAAGATGTGTGGGATGAATTTAAGGAGACATATGATAAGATTGATGGATCTGGGATCTATAACTTGCACTATAAAATTTGTTCTCTTACTCAATCTGGATCTTCATTGTCTGAGTATTATCATAACTATAACAGCTTATGGAGGCAGTTTGACTCCCTTGTCAATCTTCCTTCTTGCAGTTGTGATAGTGCTCCTCAATTGAAAGGTCATAATCCTCTTATGAGGCTTATGCAGTTTCTTATGGGTCTTGATGACACTTTCAGTGTTGTTAGGAGTCAATTGTTAACTGCTGATCCTTTACCTGATGTTAAATCTGCTTTTGCTACTTTGTCTAGGGTTGAGTCCCATAAGAATAGTTTGGTTCATAATGGTAATGTTAAAAGCACTGCTTCTGCTTTTGTTTCTAAACCAAATACTTGGTCTGGTAACAAGAATAATCAGAACAAAGGTTTTAACAGGAACAATAATACTAATAACTTGTATGCAAGCACTGTAATATGAATAGGCATACAATAGACAGATGTTTTGAATTGAATGGATATCCTCCAGGTTTCAAGAAAAGAAATTCTAGAGGATCTAATCGATCTAATAATGTTTCTAGTTCTCATGGTAATAATGTTGATCAGGGAACAAGGAAATCTTTTCCGTTTACTACTGATCAGATTAATAGGCTTATGAATTTAATTGGATCTAAGCCTGATACTGGTGATGTGTAGTATTGTGCTGCAGGTATTGTTTTTGGTTCTAATCATATAATAAACTTTGTTGCTTGTAGATTTTTTAACTATAATACTAATATAATTACTTATAGTACATATATTGGTCGGGTCTTTGATTCTAGAGCATCCCAACATATGACTTTTTCTACAGATCATTTATATGATGTTATTGCTGTTTCAAAATAAAAAATATATGTTTCTCATCCTAATGGAACTATTGAACAAATTAAACGTGTTGGTAATTTCAAACTTTCTGATCAAATTATGTTAAAAAATGTGTTGGTTGTTCCAGGCTATAAGGTTAGTCTTATATCTGTTCATAAGTTGGCCAAGGATGATAAATTTGTTGTTTCTTTTACTGAGTCTAGATGTTTTGTTTAGGATTCTCTTCAAAAGTCCCTTCTGGGGACTTGTAGTGAGAACAATGGACTTTACTTGTTTGATTCAGGTAGGAAATTTACTAATAGTGCTATTACCAAGTGTTATTTGTCTAAATGTGTTTGGCATAATAGACTTGGTCATCCCTCTTACCAAGTTTTAGCTATTCTTAAAGATAAAGTTCATATTGATGCTACTAATAATGTTCAGCCTTGTGATGTATGTCATAAGGCTAAACAAACAAGGTATCCTTTTCCTTTAAGTGAACTTAAGACCAAAGCCTTGGGTGATATTGTTCACTTAGATGTATGGGCCCTTATAAAGTAAAAAGTAGAGATGGATATACATTTTTTCTTACTGTGGTAGATGATTATACCACGGCTGTGTGGTTATACATGCTTAAAGGCAAGGATGAAGTTTTTGATAAAATTTTTGAAATTTTTAATCTAAATAAAAATCAGTTTGATGTGTCTATTAAAATCTTTAGAAGTGATAATGGATCTGAATTCAGTAATCAAAAAATTTGAGTATTTTACTCAGACTAATGGCATGGTACATCAAACTACTTGTGTGTATACACCATAGTAGAATGGTATAGCGGAAAGAAAATGTTAATGCAAGTAATGCCTAAAAACATTATTAGTGTTAACTAATCTTTCTTAGTTTTGATCACAACAAACTATACAAGACATTTATAGTCAAACAAAATCGTAAAACGAATTATATAACAAACACTATCATCAAGGTAATAATCATTACACTAACATATCTTAATCATGTTTAGTGATCATAAAAGTGATTAGCTTTAAAACTCACTTTTGTCAAATATGACAAAAGATTTTTAATAAAATTTCTTTTTAAGATAATGTTTTATTAAAATGAAAATGTAAATTTGAATATGGCATATTCCAAATGCTATAAGAATATCCTTTGAAGGTTTCAAACTACCTCAGATATTTCTACCCCACTAAAAGACAAAAAGGAGCGGAGTCTACATCCCCGGTTCCTTAAGTACCTATGTGGTTCTTTATTGATTAGGAACCGCCTAAGGAAATAAAGAACCGCGTACAGATAGCCGTTTTTTTGTCTTCTATAAATAGTGGATCAAATTTGCATTTTCCATAACCCTTTTTGGACATTTCTTTCAGCCTTCTTTCTCCTTTCTTAATCCTAATCATTTGTAAATAATCACTTAATGTGTTGAGTATGTTTACTTATAATTATCCTCTTGATCCCCTTCTTTACCTTGTCCAAAGAGAAGATCACTCACACACTTGTGTTGTGATTAAAGATGAAGCCTCGATGAAGATCATCCTCTCCTAAAGATCTAGTCACGTTCATCATTTGTTTATTTGTGTCTTGTGTATATCTAATGTATTTGTGAATACTTAGACTAGTTGTGTTCATCCAAGCTATTTGTGAATACTTGGATTAGTATTGTGTAAATCCATTGCATATGTTTATGCTTGGATTTATCTTGTGTACATCCAAGTTACATGTGTGTACTTGGATATGTTTAGTTGAGTTGTAATGAGTTGTGTGAGTTCTCACTAAACTATAAAGTGATGTCGTTGTGTCTTGTGAAGTTCTCACTTCGCTTCAAAGTGAAGAGTCGTGAAGATTGGTTCTAGCTTTGGATTAGAAAATGGTGAAGTAGGCAACGTTGTGAGGATTGGTTCTATCTTTCTATTAGAACTCGACATTTAGCCTTGTGTCGTAAAATGGTGAAGTAGGCAACATTATGTAGATTGGTCCTAGCTAAGATTAGGTCTCGACATTTAGCTTAGTGTCGGAAAATAATGTAAGCGACGTTGTAAGGTTTTCTCCGCCAAGAAGGGAGCTTGTGGATATAGTGGAAATCTCGAGTAGGTGTACTCGAGGAGTGGAGTAGGAACGAGGATAGAGCTTCGTTGCTGAACCACTATAAATCTTGGTGTATTCCTATTAGGTTGTTTCTTTCCTTACTCTTTACTTACTTTCATTACCACTACACTTACTACTTGTCTTTGTTAATGCATTAGAATTGAACATAATCATTATGCAAACAAGCTTTCAAGTAAAAGATAGTTTTGGTACTTACCTAATTGAAAGGAATTTTAATTAGGAGACAAACCGAAGAGAAACTATTCAACCCCCCCCCCCCCCCTTCTAGTTTCTACAATTGGTATCAAAGCGATGGTCACACAAGATCTTTGAAGTATATTGTACTTTAAAACTTGGATCAATCCATTGTTTCCTGAAATTAGAAGATTAAGCTGTACTAAAGTTTCTCTTTGGTTAATACTATTTTTTATTTGAGAATATGCCTTTTAATTGGTAATATAGTATCTCATTTAGATTAGTAGTATTTATGCATTTTAGATTTACTCTTGAAATGAATCTACTAGTTTGCATCTTGTTATGTGTAGGTACTCATGAAGATCAATCATTCAATTGATTGTGGATTGAGTTACTTACACTTGTAGAAGACTCAGCTTCTTTGATTTCCAACATCATTGAATGATGATATCAAGATGGATGGGATTGATACTAGTCCTTGAAGACTTAGTAGTCACTTTAGTCATGGTTGGGCTTTGCTTTGATTCCTTGGTTGCTTGGAATGCATCTTGTGGCTAAGGTACATTTTTGTTCTTCCACACGCCCTTTTGATCACTCTTTTGATCATTACTTGACTATGTGCTTGTTCTTGGCATCCTTGCCTTGACATTTGTTTGTGGTTTGTGATTCTTTTCTTTTACCCTCTCAAACCTTCATTTCTTGGATACTTGACTCACTATGGGGATGTAGAGTGAGTTAGTAGTAGCTTAAAGTATCAAGCATGATTTCCATGGTTTGCACCCTCACGGTTAGTAGGCCCTATATCATGTGTAAGTTGTGTAATTGAGCTCATATCTAGGATGATTAATTAATCCCTTGAGATACCAAACTACTTCATAAGTTGTAGTTGGATTTTACACATTTGGAATTGAAATATTCCAAGGATATCGTTATTGTAAATCCTAGCAATGATTGTCCGATCATGTGGGAGAGAAAGTGAATTTATACGTTGCTCACATTTTGAAGTAGAGTAAGACTATTCTTGAAAGTGGTCTTATTCTATGTATCGAAATTGCTTGGTATAGTTCATTACCAAAGCCGTTTAGACTTTCGCCGGAAAGGCACGTCTTAAACCACTATATATGACACAAGCTCTTCATCTCCTAGACTTGAAGATTGTCATTTGTCTCTTGAGCATTGTACTTAGTCTTGATTCACTCCTTTTGACTTCTCTCCTCTTTGCTTCTTTGCTACGAGTAGTCGTTTGTCCGTTTCGGTCTTTTCCCATCTCGATTCAACTCGTAATCCTTCATTAAGGCATTATTACCTAGTGTTGAGGTGGTCCAATGATTTCCTAATGGCTTAAGATATATTTTAAGAATTTTAGAAAAATTTGGTTTTGAAAAATTCTTTGATTTTCTTTGATAAAAACTCGCCACTGTAGGCGGTTCTTTATCTGTCGCGGCTCAAAGGCGCGGTTCTCTATCGATAAGGAACCGCGGCCAGAGATTGAGACTAAAGCGCCAGGTTTTATAAAATATCACTTTTTCATAACAAACCTTCTCTCTCTTCTCCAATAGAGCCGACGATTTTCTCTCTTTTCCACCATTGTTGCACCTTCAAAATCTTTAATCACTCAAGTTTAATTGATTCCAATTTGGAGGTTTCATTCATCCTTCATCCAACATCAATTAGCTGTAAGTCAATTCATTCAATTTCATCTAATTTGGTATAGGGTTCATACTTTCATAATTGGGGATTTTTAAAATTGATATTGAATTAGAACCTTACTAGAAATGTGAGTTGACATAGTTATTGTACTATGATTCTTTAGGTTCATATTCATTGAGATTTCACTAAAACCCACTTGTAGAACAATCCGAATTTTGACTAAATAGTTTTGGTTAATTGATAGAATTGATATGAACCCATGAACAAGTTGGTAATTGCATTGTTAATGCTTACCTAAAAACTTTGTATTGAAAAAACAATGTTCAAGTTCATTATTGATTTTACATGGTTAATATGTTATTGTCACTGATGAATTTGGTACACTGTGAATATGAGAACGATAAGGATTAATCCTTTGTTTGTCAAGAAAATGATAAAACACATTCTCGTCTTTTTTTATTTTTGGCTTATATTTAACATATGAGTGATTGGGAAAATATTTTTGTGTTTATTTTATTTAGGTACTAATCATGCCTTCGGAATATCAACAAGATCACCAATACACTAAACAATATATGCCAAACCTAGCCGAACTTTGTCCTTCCCCACAACTTGCCAATACCTATGCCTCACTTCAAAAATGTTGTTTTCACGAGGGTAGAGTTGTCCAAGAGGATATTGAGGGTTATATATATACTAAGTCATTGTTCGAACAAATCGAGTTTGATTGCTTGTTGTACATCAAAGAAGATATATATCCCGAATTTCTCTTGGAGTTCATTAGAACATATTCTCTCATGTTTGATAATGATAGAATATATGTTAAGTTCATCATTGATGGTCAACTCATTCGATACTCTCTCGAAGATTTTGGTCTAGCTCTTCAAGTTCCATATAGAGGCACTTGTCGATTTACGGATAAATGGAAGCTTGATGCTCTCTTTGATCCCTGCGATTGTGCTCCAAATGAAAGCGAAGAGATTAACCTTGACTTCATCCTTGACGTCAGTTCTAAAGCGCGTAGTGGAAACGTGTAAGAAGCCTCCACTCAAACAAGCGTTCGGTGAAACGTTTTGAGGTTCCCTTAAACGACCTTAATGATTGTATGGTCCGATGAGCCGACATCCTTAGGGAAAATGTGTTTTGTCTTGGTGGAAACCGGGATCATATTTCGGCGTGTATGGTGCATATGTTATTTTGCATCTCTACTAACACCAAGTACAATCTTGCATATTACATCGCTCGACGGATCAATTATGCTCTTTACAAACCCAAAACAAATATTTCTGCCATGCTCCTTACTCGCCTTCTTAAGAAGGTTGGTGAAGACTTTCCCGACCTTAATCTTTCTCGCTGTCGTCCAGTTAATCGGGTTATGCTACCTATTCAAGAGGTACAACCACGAAAGCCTAGAAGTGATCGAGGTTCGAGAAAGAACGATCCACAAGAGTCCGATGATGAGGACGTTAATACGTCACCAAGTGATAGTGGTGGCGTAGGCACTAGTACTCATGTCAGCTCTTCGATTGACTCCCACCCATCCATGGACACTTTCATGGACGGGTTAGACAATATCCCTCCTCCTCACTATGCCATTAGTAGACTTCCCGATAACTTCGGACTTGAGGATGTCTATCATGCTAATCTTAAAATCCAGGGTGATTTGTATGATCATCGAGTGGAGTCAAGAGGTTCATTCAAGAGCATAAGTAAATTGATCAAGGGACTTGGCAAAAAGAAGAAGTGAAGCTTTGGAAATTCATGGTTAACATGTTTGTGAACATGTTTTTGATTGTTGAACTATTTTCTTTGTATTTCTTTATTTTTAGGATATTATGTGTATTAACTAATACTATGTGTTTGGATTATTTACTATTTTAATCCTAAGTGTCTATGTGATCGATCTTTTGGTTTACATAGTTTTGTGCATCTTTTGTGTTAGTTAGCTTCCTAGATTTTGATTAATAGTTCACTTTGGCTTGATAAACCTTTGTGTGAAATCTGGGCTAGCAAAAGTTTCCGAAAGTGTATTTTATTGAACCCACTAGTGGCGGTTCTTTATCTCCCAGCGGTTCTTTAGCGATAACGAACCGCGCCCATACATAGGAACCGTCATCATCTGTTCTGAGAGAATCTTTGCTTTACACTGTTTTCCCTTAATTTGTGTAAACATTGGTGAAATTTTTGCAAAAACCTGCACTTTCCTAAACTAGGCTACCTAATTTCACTATTCACCTAAAATGATTTTAACCCATTACTAGTTTGGATCATCCCTTCCTCCTCTTGGAAGACTATCACTACTAGAGTAGTTTATTCTTTGTGGTTTATTTTTCATATTTTTTGCTTTAAATATTCATATTGTGTGTATGAATATTTCTCTTGTATGTTCTTTCATATTTGTGTAATATGAATGTTATGTGTGTTGTCTTTTCCCTCTAACTCTTTTTCACACATTTGTTGAAGAGTTGATCATGGTTAAAATTCAAAATTGCTTATGGGTGATTCCATAAATTCTAAATTTTTAACCCCTTGACATTTTAATCATTTCAATTGGCTTGGATGTTTCTTTTCTTCCTCTATTCCACCAATTAAACTTTGATGTTGTCAACACACACTCTTTGAACATACTTAGCAAATACTTACTTCTAATTTGAGATTTCTTTTCTTCCTCCCTCTCAAGTTATTTAGTAGGTTGTGCACATATATACATTGGTATTTCTTTTCTATCTTCTAACCTTTGTGTAGCATGTCACCTTAGCTCTTTCACTTGGTGCCCCAAGCAAGGGAGAGTAAGCACCAAGAGGGAGCTACTAGCAAAGTCAATTCTTCTTTTCTTCAAAGACTTGTTCTAACCTTTTTGCTTCGACAAAAGGGGAGAAATGATAGTGAATAAACTCGTTAATAATGCGAATAATTTTGTATTTTACGTAAATGAGTTTATAGTTTGTCGTAATCAAAAAGGGGGAGATTGTTAATGCAAGTAATGCCTAAAAACATTATTAGTGTTAACTAATCTTTCTTAGTTTTGATCATAAAAAACTATACAAGAGATTTATAGTCAAACACAATCGTAAAACAAATTATCTAACAAACACTATCATCAAGGTAATAATCATTACACTAACATATCTTAATCATGTTTAATGATCATAAATGTGATTAGCCTTAAAACTCACTTTTGTCAAATGTGACAAACAATTTTTAATAAACTTTCTTTTTAAGAAAATGTTTTATTAAAATGAAAATGTAAATTTGAATATGGCATATTTCAAATACCATAAGAATATTCTTTGAAGGTTTTAAACTACCTCAGATATTTCTACCCCACTAAAAGACAAAAAGGAGCGGAGTCTACATCCGCGGTTCCTTAAGTACCTATGCGGTTCTTTACTGATAAGGAACCGCCTAGGGCAATAAAGAACCGCGTACAGATAGTTGTTGGTTTTTGTCTTCTATAAATAGTGGATCAAATCTGAATTTTCCATAACCCTTTTTGGACATTTCTTTCAGCCTTCTTTCTCCTTTCTTAATCCTAATCATTTGTAAATGATCACTTAATGTGTTAAGTATGTTTACTTATGATTATCCTCTTGATCCCCTTCTTTACCTTGTCCAAAGAGAAGATCACTCACACACTTGTGTTGTGATTAAAGATGAAGCCTTGATGAAGATCATCCTCTCCTAAAGATCTAGTCATGTTCATCATTTGTTTTTTTGTGTCTTGTGTAGATCCAATGTATTTGTGAATACTTGGACTAGTTATGTTCATCCAAGCTATTTGTGAATACTTGGATTAGTGTTGTGTAAATTCATTGCATATGTGTATGCTTGGATTTATCTTGTGTACATCCAAGTTACATGTGTGTACTTGGATATGTTTAGTTGAGTTGTAATGAGTTGTGTGAGTTCTCAGTAAACTATAAAGTGATGTAGTTGTGTCTTGTGAAGTTCTCACTTAGCTTCAAAGTGAAGAGTCGTGAAGATTGGTTCTAGCTTTGGATTAGAACTCGACATCTAGCCTTGTGTCAGAAAATGGTGAAGTAGGAAACGTTGTGAAGATTGGTTCTATCTTTTGATTAGAACTCGACATTTAGCCTTGTGTCGTAAAATGGTGAAGTAGGCGATGTTGTGTAGATTAGTCCTAGCTAAGATTAGGTCTCGACATTTAGCTTAGTGTCGGAAAATAATGTAAGCGACATTGTAAGGTTTTCTCCGCCAAGAAGGGAGCTTGTGGATATAATGGAAATCTCGAGTAGGTTTACTCGAGGAGTGGAGTAGGGGAACGAGGATAGAGCTTCGTTTCCAAACCACTATAAATCTTGTCTTCCTATTAGGTTGTTTCTTTCCTTAATATTTACTTACTTTCATTACCATTAAACTTACTACTTGTCATTGTTAATGCATTAGAATTGAACCTAATCATTATGCAACTAGCTTTCAAGTAAAAGATAGTTTTGGTACTTACCTAATCAAAATGAATTTTAATTAGGAGACAAACCGAAGAGAAACTATTCAACCCTCTCTTCTAGTTTCTATAGAAAACATAGGCACTTACTTAATGTTGCTAGAGCCCTCATGTTTCAGGGGGGATTACCTTTGAACATGTGGCCTGAGTCTATTCTTACTGTTGTTTATCTTATTAACATGATTCCTAGCTCTGTTCTCTTTGGAAAAAGCCCTTATGAAATGATATATAATATGGAACCTAATATCTCTCATTTAAAATCTTTTGGTTGTTTGTGTTTTAGTATTGTGCTTAATAATATGGATACTTTTTAATGACCCAACATTTTTTGATGAAAATCAAATAAATGAGATAAGGGTCGACCTTTTTTCACGAAAGAAAGAAAGGAAGTTTGCTGCTAAGTCTGAAAAGTGTGTTTTTATTGGATATTATTTTATAAAAAAGGGTTATAAACTTTTAGTCTTGAGTCAAAAACTGTATTATTTTCAAGAGCTGTCAAGCTTTATGAAACAATCTTTCCTTTTAAAAATGATGTTTGTAAAAGTGATTTGATCTTTGAAGATCAGGGAATAAATAGTTTAAATATTTTTAACTTAGTAGTAAACATATCTGATGATCCCTAATACAAGGTTTTGGCCAAGTATAAAATAATTTCGTTCCAAGTCTTTTCGAATTGATTACCGTTAATTAGTGCGACTCAATTGTTCTTGGTGGAAAATAATTTGGTTGGTTGATTATCTATTTTTAAACTAAAAGCAAATAATTGTCGTTGAGTAAAATGAAAACTTTAAAAAAAATTTAAAATTAAAACACTTGAATACTAGAAAACTTTGTAAAAATAAACTAAGACGAAACTTGTTTAAAATAATTCTAAGTTAAAATGGAGGGAAAAATTAAATTTGAAAAGTAAGGAAAATAAAACAACAACCAGAGTCAAATCGCAATGCGATCGTACTCTGGTCGTAGTGATGCATCGTGACCACCGATCGCACTCACGATCGTAGTCTGGGGTCAGATCGCACTCAATGCGATGGGAAAGCGAGATCGCACTCACAGATCGCAACCACGATCGCAACAAGTGGATCGTGGTCTTTGATCCTGGTCAGTGATCGTAACACAATGATCGCAATCTATGCAATCGAACTCAAGGATCGTGACACACCATCGCACCCACAGATCGCAATGAGTGATCGTGGTGTGGATTTGGATCGTAGCCAAAGAAAGAACAAAGGATCGCAATCAATGAGATCGTAGCCAGGAATCGTAACCAAGTAAAACCCTTCTAATATCGTAATGGAAAATAAGAGTAACTTAAGCAGAAATGAATAAGCAGTTAACCCAATAAGCACTTACCAACTTAGCCGAAACTAATTAAACACAAATTCGAAGACTTTTTGAATCTAAACAAGCAAACTTTATAACACGAACTTTAAAACGATAAAACTTTCAAGAAAGCTTAAAAGTAAACAAGCTAAACATACAAATAAGCCAATAAGCACAAAGAGCTTATAGCTTATACCGTGTAAAAGCTTATGTAGGAATAGAAAGATTAACTTTTTATTCACGAAAACATCAAGGTCAAACACAAATCTTTAAAATTTCGGATCAAAGTAAACCAAAATCAAGAAAGGTAGAAAGAGATTAATGAACAAAAATATTTACTTGAACTTGTGATTAATGAAATCCAAATACAAGAATGATTAAAAGCTTAAACTTGAAAAATAAAGAAAAAGATGAAACTTAGTGAGAGAAAGTTAAAACTTTCTCTCTCTAAAAACTAGAAAGAAAAATGAAAATGAAAACTAGCTAACTCTCCTCCTAATGTGTTTAGGAGGGTATTTATAGGGAAATGGGGAGGTGCATGTGTTGCCTCCTATTTCTTTCTTCTCGGCTCTTCGTCTTTTAAGTTCTTCGACTTTTCTCGACGTCGTCTCGGGATTAATTGAACTCGTCTTATAAATTCTTCACTTATTTAGACTTGAGTTCTTTGACTTCAGTAAACTTCCGTCTTTAGACTTTTTCTTCGATAAATCTTCAGAATAAGCCTTGGACTTTCTTTCTTTTTGCACTCTTGATCTTTTGACTTCGTCTTTTCTCGTTTTCTTCGATAAAAACCCGTGAAAGCCCGTGTTTTCTTCCTTTTTCATCTTTTGGTCCTAAAACACAATAAAAACACAAACCACGCATAATTCCGACTTTTACGACATAAAATACACGTTTTGGTCTTGTTATTATTGGAAATAAGTGGTAAAAGGATAAGTGTTTTCACACTTATTAAATCCCCTACACTTGACCATTGCAATGCTCTCATGCAATGCATTAATTTAAAAGCACGGTTTACATTTTCTATCATAAATAACCCACCATGGCCTTTATTAATTACTAAACATTAAGGAAAATAAAAAGATAGAAACAAGTAATGAAATCAAAGACTTACATTGGAGTTTTAGCTGCCATGAACGTTTATCATCCTCAAGTTTCACGTTCCCCATACCAAGCTTAAAAACGAGATCATTGTTATTATAAGTTAGCAAACTAACACGAATTCATGTGGGCCAATTATTTACTTAGACTCCTTTATTCCTAGGTGTATCTCTTATATTTTAATTTTGTCTTGAATGATCACGAGGATGCATTGTTTGACTTATTTCGATAGTTATTTAGGCTGAAAAAAAGTGGGACGATTTAATCAATAGTTAGCTAAATGACACAATCTTTTAAAACTGCTTCTCGGGACCTCTTAAAGTTCATATCTTGGCATAACTCGCTTCACGATTTGAGACCTTTCTCGGACCGATATTTGGCAGCGACTTCATACTTCGAATCTTGAGAGACGTTCATGAAATAATGGTCTTCTCTTCATTATAGGAATTTCTTCTCTTGAACTTTTTGAGAGATTCTTCATATTTGGACTACGACTTCTTCATTTTTCTCCAATCTTTATTTTGGACTTTGATATACAACGATCCGCCTCCTTTTAGGACTTGGATCTATTTATCCTCATACCTTGTTAGGGCCTTTTTGGATAGACTTCTCCATGATCTTTTGGGGAGTTTTTGCTTTTCGTCGTGTGTCTCGATCCTTCATATTGATTTTTGATAAATGATTCTTCACATCACTTTTGGATCTTTAGCAACAAAATGTAGCCCTCATGCCTTGTTAGGGCCTTTTCGGACTTGTAATAACCCGTACTTTAAAATCAACATTTAGACCGAGATCTAATCTGATTTCTAGTATTCGGATCAATATTTATTACTCGACTTTTATTTGTGATATTTGTTCGACGAATAATATTGATTTCTCGGCTAACTTGCGAGGTTAGGGATTTAATGTATCGGATACGTGCCATTTATTATTTATCGACAAAGTGTATGTCCGTCATCGACCGTGAATATCCTCATTATGACATAGAAATATTTTCTATTGTCGTCGTTTTAATTTCTCGTTTTATAAGAATTTTAGATAATTTACGTTAAACCTTTAGGCGTCATTCGTTTAGGCGACGCGTTAACGTTTATTAAATTACAAGCCCTCCTTTATTTATTGAAATATAAATGTTCTCCGAATGTCAATGTTTTTATTTTATATTAAGCGTTTATTTTTCGTAGTCAACGGGTATCTTTTAAATCGCGTAACTTTTAAAATATCGGATTTTAATAATACCCGCTTTTGAAAATTGTAGAGCAAGATTTAATAAAACAAATCTCACGCCGCTATTGAAGTGATAAGGACGGATAAAAAAAAACACATAACTTAGTTTTGAAGTATGTACATATAGTGACACGTGCATAACAAATACTACGTATTGTATACACATTCAACTTTGGTGTTGTTTCCTATAAGCTAACATATCTCATTCCTCTTTCTTTCTATTACTGCCAAAAAACACAAGTCCAAAAAAAAACCCAACTATTTTCTAATCAATTGTCTACAAGATATTATTATAAGAAGATTAAGTATACTAGTTTTGTCTTAGTGTACTTTCAATATTAAACAAGCATAACCATAGACATGACATCTTTTGAGGTATGATTATATATGTATTTTTTTTTCTCATTTGGTCTATGTAAACATTATTTTGCTTCTTAAAATATGATTTTTAATAGTTTATTTAGGGTCTTGAACATTGTATATAATTTTTGACAACAAAATGCAAGTTAAACAAACCAAGATTGAAAGTTGTGATAGTCTTGATAATAGATCAGTAGCAAAACGTGGTATATGTTAAAAGTCAGTAGGTTTTGAACATTAGAATATAATATATAGCGATAGGCCTGTGTTTTGTGGTGATTTGGCCGGGTCGCTCGTCTTGTGACGATACCCGATGAATTAGATATGGCAAAAATACGACACTAGATCAGAATCTGACCTGCTGTAAAGATGAACTGTTTACTCAAAAATTTCGTATACCAACATATTAATATGTAAAACTAAAAGTTGTAGATAAAATCATATAGAACTCGAATCAATTGGATAGTCCACCAGTTCAATACGGTTTGGAAATGGCGGCCAAAACGGTGAAACTGAAGTTGGCTGCGAAAAACAGCCAACTCTTCTAAGTGATAAAATGGGTAAATAAGCTATGATAAATATAAATTAGAGACAATTGAACTTATAATAAGTAAACTAAATAAGTTAAGAATGACTTTAGTAAAAATAACTCATCTATATTATATACGGTTTAGGAGAAACGGTCTAATTAACGAGATATGTCGTGAAAATTATAAGAATTAGACTATATTAAATTAAGGTAAAACGTGATGATTTTTATAAACACCAAAATGGTATGATCCGCTTTTTAGTAAATATAGACTCATTTATATACTGATATTTTTGAAACCCAAGACCCGACCATCGGAAAATATTAAGTCAATATTCTTTGGAGGCGTTTTAGAACCCGAAAAGTTTATAAAGTTGATTTGGGCCACAAAAGCCCAACATACACTTATAATGGCTATTAGGTCATTATTAGGCCTGAGACTTATAACATATTTAGAGTTTAATACTGAGATTGAAATGGACTAAATTCATAATAACTGGTAATGGGCCACTAATGGGCTTTAATAGGCTTAAAGGTCATAATGAATACATGATAAATTGTTATGAAAGGTTTTATAAAACTTATGCAATGTCCAAACTTACTAAAGTAAACTATTTACATATATGTTTGACTTATGTATAGTTTCGAGCCTAAGAAGCGTCTCGTCATTATAGGTCTCGTTCGGTCATATGACGACCGTTGGGCATCTCGCTCTCGATCAACGATTGATTGTTATCTCGTGAAGTTGTGTATCGACTATTGGATGTTTGTTCCTCGATAAACGTTGATAGCTATATCAGGTGAGTTCATAGCCTCGCTTTTACTGCTTTATATGTGTTTATAAACCCGCGAGGGGGAATACATGCTCTTGGTATAAAAATATGATGTTTATATATATGGTTTGAGAGAATACATGTTTATAAATTAAACATGTGGTTTGCTATATGCTTTGAACGAATACATGTTGTAAATGAATGTAAGATGGCTGATTAAATGCTTTTGAAAGATGAACACAAGCATTGATTGTATTGATTGGGAACCGCTATTTGCTAAGTGCTGTATTGCCAAAATTTGGAAAGTCCCTATAAACCCATGAACCGTTAACTACCTATGATGGGTAGGCGCTGGTACAGACGGATGGATCCATCGGGGATGGCCCCCACCTGGGCAGGTCGCACCTGTGGGTTGGAGGCTCAGCCAGGTGTGTTGTATTAGAAGTAAGGGGGTATTTGGCAAAATACCTGACTAGGGCATTATTATACTTAAGGCTTCGGTGTCATGGCTTAGTAGAATAGCGTGGACTTTGGGTATTGCATGTGTTGCACTATCGACAGTGGATGAGATTCTTGTGTTCAAAAGCTTTATGGTTTATTTCAAACCCCATTATTGTTTATTTAAAAACCTATGAATTCACTCAACCGTTGTGTTGACATGTTAGCATGTATTCTCAGGTGTATAGGTTTAAGAGCAGCTGGAGCATGGAGCCGCGCGGGATAATGTAAAGGCAAAACAAACAATTTCCATTCGATACATTTGACAAAGTTTTATATTTATTAAGGTTTGTATAAACTGTTGGGACCTCTTTTATTGAACTCTGATTTTGTCGAATGGTTTATTTTATAAAACGTCTCTTTTGAGGTCGTTTTCTATGACTATGTGTGATGTGCTATGAAGTAACACCCAATGTTGATATTCCGCTGCCTTGTGAAATTGGGGGTGTTACAGGACTCGCCAATCTTTGCATCCCGCTTCAATAAGTTATGCCTTGGCTATGAACTCTAATTAATACCGAGCAACTTTTAAACGATCTTGTGCTAGAAGCTAAGTAACTTTTCAAATCGTACAACCTTATTTATTGCAGATAAATTTATTAGCAAGCGATGGGAGAATAGGCTTATAATCAACTCACATAAATTCACGAAAGAATACCAAACTTATAATTGACTCTATTATCTCTCGTTCTCCATAGTTTAAAGTCTCAAGGAATGAGACTCGTGGATGCTTAGCCAATTAAATCAAAGTTTTGGATTTTCGAGTCATCTATAGGATCTTGCAAACTCTTAGACTTTTTTCAAGTTTAGAATTCGCATTTTAAAGTTCCCTTGATAAACGACTCTCTAGGATCAATTATAGGAACTTGCGAAAAATTCTTGTTCTTAACCCGTGAGAGTTAAGACTTTCGCGTTTTAAAGTTCCCTATGTAAAAGCCTAGCAAAACTTGACTTAAACATGTTAAGGATACTAGCTAGAGTAAACTTAGATAAGAAAACTCGGGTTGAGTCAAAATATTCACGACTTTGAAAAAATTTAAAACCACTTCATTAAAAAAAGAAAATAACGATAATAAAGGAAAATACTACTATACAACTAGGCCAAAATAGATTAAAAATTTTGAAAAATGTCGAAAAATTAAACTTTCCGGTTTAAATGAGGACAAATTCATGGAAAAGCCCACTTACTTCGATAGAA
Source organism: Glebionis coronaria (assembly GCA_025667525.1). NCBI lineage: Eukaryota > Viridiplantae > Streptophyta > Magnoliopsida > Asterales > Asteraceae > Glebionis > Glebionis coronaria. The sequence goes on from CM046879.1 coordinate 37,555,917, forward strand.
GCCCCCCTACACTTAATATAAACATTGTCCTCAAGGTTTAAGCATGTGGGAGTAAACTCTCCTACACTTAGGACATTGTGCACGTTGTTTAAATCTTGCTAAGGAAAGGAAAACTATAGTGATTTCAATGTGAACATATAAGATATGAAATATTAAATCACGACAGTTTAGGGTAGAACCGGGAAGATGGGTACACGGGATCACGGTTCGTCAAAAGTCATCGAGAATGGATCTTTGAAGCTTTAATCCCTGCACATCATAAGAAACAAGACAACAAACACATACGGGGCTCCCCCCTACACTTATTATGAAAACGGTAAAGGATAGATCACGGGTTGCCTCCTGAGAAGCGCTTGTTTTTGTTAACCGAGTCACGATCCTGACTCGACCCAGAACTTAATTTAAGGGAAACGTGGTGAGGGATGGAATCATCTCATGAGAGATGTCCTCACCAAAGTACAACTTCACGCGCTGGCCATTCACCTTAAAATTAGGCCCATTTGGCTGAGAAAGCTCAATGGTGCCATATGCGAAGACTTTGGCGACGGTGAATGGACCAGACCAGCGGCTCTTCAACTTTCCCGAGAAGATCTTCAACCGAGAGTTAAAAAGTAAGACTTGATCACCAACGTGGAACTCTCGGTTCTTAATCCTTGCATCATGGATGATCTTGGTCTTCTCCTTGTAGATCAACGAGTTCTCATAAGCTTTATTCCATAATTCGTTGAGCTCGTTGAGTTGAATCTTCCGAAGCTCGCCGGCTTTGTTGATGTCGAAGTTAGCCCACTTCAAGGCCCAGTATGCCTTATGTTCCAACTCGATAGGGAGGTGGCATGCTTTCCCGTACACAAGACGATAAGGTGTACAACCAATCGGGGTCTTATAAGCGGTACGGAAAGCCCATAAAGCATTATCTAACTTATCGGCCCACGAGACACGATGCTCTCCCACAGTACGCTCCAGAATTCGCTTCAATCCGCGGTTAGATATCTCGGCTTGCCCATTAGTTTGGGGATGATAAGCGGTGGAAAGACGGTGATTGATACCGTACTTAGCCATGACTCTTGCGAATTGATCATTGCAAAAATGAGTCCCGCGGTCACTGATTATAGCACGAGGAACACCGAATCGAGCAAAAAGTTGCTTCAAAAAGTTCACAACCTCGCATCGTTCGTAGGGAGAGCCTTAGCTTCAACCCAATTGGAAACGTAGTCAACGGCTACGAGGATGTATTTGTTCCCTTTAGATGATGGAAATGGCCCCATAAAGTCGATACCCCATACATCAAAGATTTCACATTCTTGTATGAAATTTTGAGGCATCTCCTCTTTATGTGTGATCTTGCCTTGTCTTTGGCAAGCATCACAATGTTTAACCATTTCGTGAGCGTCACGATAAATGGTGGGCCAATAGAATCCAGAGTCTAATACTTTCTTCGCGGTGTAATTGGGACCAAAGTGACCACCGGTGGGTCCTTTATGGCAAGCGTCAAGGATTTGTACCGCTGCCGGTCCATCAACACATCGACGAATGACAAGATCCGCAGATTGTTTGAAAAGGTAAGGGTCGTCCCAAAAATAGTGTTCAATGTCTTTAAAGAACTTTTTCTTTTGTTAGGACGTTAACCCTTCCTTGAGAATTCCACCCGCTAAGTAGTTTGCAATGTCCGCAAACCACGGGGTATCATCAAGATTTGGATTGATAGACATTAAGGCCTCAAGGGTAAAAGAGTCATTGATCTCTTGATTCGGATGATTCCCTTGATAAGGATCCTCAAGTCTACTTAGATGATCCGCGGCTAGGTTTTCGGCTCCCTTTTTGTCACGAATTTCAATTTTAAATTCTTGAAGGAGCAAAACCCAGCGAAGAAGTCTTGGCTTAGAATCTTGCTTAGTCAACAAGTACTTCAACGCGGAATGGTCGGTATACACGATGGTGGTAGAAAGGACAAGATAGGGGCGGAATTTTTCAAAAGCATACACTACAGCTAAAAGCTCTTTTTCGGTAGTGGTGTAATGCAATTGAGTCCCCGTCATTGTCTTGCTAGCGTAATGGATTGGTTGGAAGTGTTTGTTAACTCTTTGGCCCAAAACCGCTCCAATAGAAAAATCGCTAGCATCACACATCAATTCAAAAGGTAGCTCCCAATTAGGGGTAACCAAGACCGGTGCCTTAGTTAGCTTATCCTTAAGAAGATTGAAGGATTCAAGACACTCTTTAGAAAATATGAAAGGAGTATCTTTTTCCAAGAGGTGGGTCATCGGGCGAGCGATTTTAGAAAAATCTTGAATGAATCGACGATAGAAGCCCGCATGACCAAGGAAACTTCTCACACCCTTCACGGTTGAAGGTGGAGGTAATTTGGCTATGACATCCACTTTAGCATGGTCGACTTCAAGACCGGCTTTGGAGATTTTATGTCCAAGAACAATGCCTTCTTGTACCATGAAATGGCATTTTTCCCAATTTAGAACGAGACGAGTGTCTTCACACCGTTTGAGCATGCATTCCAAATTGGCAAGGCAATGGGAGAAAGAATCGCCATAGACCGAGAAATCGTCCATGAAGACTTCCATAGTTTCTTCAACCATGTCATGGAAGATAGCCATCATACACCTTTGGAAAGTCCCAGGAGCATTGCATAAGCCGAAAGACATTCTTTGGTAAGCAAATGTTCCATAAGGACAAGTGAATGTGGTTTTCTCTTGGTCTTTGGGATTGATGGGAATTTGAAAATACCCAGAGAAACCGTCTAAGAAGCAGTAATAATCATTACCCGCTAGACGTTCAAGCATTTGGTCCATGAAAGGAAGGGGAAAATGATCCTTTCTCGTAGTATCATTGAGTTTGCGATAGTCTATACAAACTCTCCACCCTGTAACGAGACGAGTAGGAATCAACTCATTGTTTTCATTAGGCACAACGGTGATTCCGCCTTTCTTAGGCACACAATGGACCGGACTAACCCATGGTGAATCCGAGATCGGGTAGATCATTCCCACATCAAGAAGTTTGATAACCTCTTTTTTGATAATGTCATGAATCTTGGGATTCACCCTTCTTTGGCTTTGAATAATGGGTTTAAAGTCGTCCTCCATGAGAACTTTATGTGTGCAAAAGTGAGGATCAATTCCACGAATATCGGAGATTTTCCAAGCAATCGCTTTCTTGTGATTCTTCAGCACGGCGATAAGTCGAGATTTTTCTTCCTCTTTCAAGTCCTTTGCGATGATGACGGGTGACTTCTTGTTGTCTTCAAGGAAAACGTACTCGAGATGAGACGGTAGGTCCTTAAGCTCTAAATCTGGAGGATTTTCGATGGAAGGCGTAGTCAAATTCGGTTTATCGATAGAGATATCCTTAGGAGATGGTGGACAAATATGGTCCTCATTGATAAGTTTCTCAATGGTACGAATGTCTTCATCCCAATTGCAGGGAGAATCGTCATATTGCAAGTCCACATCTCCCAAAGTTGCTTCAAATTCTTTCAAGATGAAATCACTTTCTCTAAATGGAGTTAGTGATGGAACAATAGAGGCAACGGTCTCAACAATGGGTAGAGAAGAGGAACCACTTTTACAAGCGTCTTTAAAATGTTCTTCACAAGCCTCATCAAGAACTTCAATGAAATTAACACTCTCGTTTTCAGAAGGGTGCTTAGAAAGTTTACCCATGTTGAAAACGATTTTATCATCACCAACTCTCATGATTAATTCGCCCGCGGCTACATCAATGAGAGTGCGACCGGTCCTCAGGAATGGACGTCCAACGATTAATGGAATACCGGGGTCCATCTCGTAGTCAACGACAACAAAATCCACCGGAAAGGTGAATTTGTCGACACCAACGAAGACATCTTCGGCTATCCCCACTGGATAAGCAACTGTACGGTTAGCTAATTCCAAAGTCATTCGGGTGAGGACTAGCTCGGGTAGAGATAATTGTTTCCAAACACTTAATGGCATTAAGTTTATACTAGCACCTAGATCGGCTAGGGCCATACAATTCTCTACCCCATGGAAGTTACAAGGAATCAATAAATGACCTGGATCACCAAGTTTTGTTGGTAATTTCCTTAAGAGGACTGCAGAGCAATTCTCATTAAGTTGGGTCTGAGCGATATCAAGGAGTTTCTCCTTATCACTGAGATGATCTTTAAAGATTTTAGCATATTTGGGCATGTGAGCGAGAGCCTCAGCAAAGGAGATATTGAAATTCAGTCGTTTAAACATTTTGAGAAAGTTAGAAACCTGAATATCATCCTTGTTCTTCAATTTCTCTTTCCTCAACCTTGAGGGATAAGGTATATTGGGTTGAGATGAAGGCTTTGGTATGGAATTCTCACTCGCATTCTTGGGTGGTGGAGGGGTGGAAGTAGAAAGTGGTGGAATTGGAGAAGTAGAAGTTGGAGGTGTTGGAGAAATAGAAGGTGGAGGAATTGGAGAAGGAGACTCGTTTTCCTTTGTCACTATCACCGGTGTAGGTGTAGGAAGCTCGGGTTCCTTTAAACCTTTTCCACTGCGAGTGGTGATTGCTTTCATCTCCCCTCTTGGATTAGCAACCGTGTTACTCGGAAGAAAACTCGAACTAGAGGCTTTATTACTTGGGAAGAAACTAGCCATCATGTTCCTTAAGTCATTTGTTTGACTTGGAAAAGAGTTTCGCATATCGGCTCGAAGATCATTCCCTTGTTTCACCATATCTACTTTCATGTTGGCCATTTCCCGCTAAAGATTCTGCACTATCGCATCATTAGTCCTCATGTAAGTTTCAACCTCGTGATTAAATACGGTGGGTTGGTTGGGAGGAGGAGTATGGTAGGCAGGTGGTTGATAAGCGGGTTGTTGGTAAACTTGGTTGTTTCGTTGAGGTGGATATGGGGTTCTTTGGGTTTGATATTGATTTGGAGCACGAGGTTGGTTTTGATTGTTGCGATTGAGGTTGTTTGGGTTTTGTGGGGGAAAACCGGGTGGTGAAAGAAAGTTGTTTGAGCGATAGCTGAGCAAATTGCGGTCACCTTGAGGACGTGCTTGATAGCCTCCCGTGGAATAGTTACCGTTGGCGGCATACACATTTTCTGGATTGTCGTGAGTCGAAGGACAATCGGTGTATGAGTGAGATCCCCCGCATATTTCACATGATTGAATCAAAACATTAACTTGGACAGTGATAGCTTTGGTATTGTTGGCGGTTTGGAGAGCAAGTGATTCAACAAGCGAAGTAAGCTTATCAATTCTCTTGTCGCTCTCATTAGTGCTAGCACTAGCCACATTAGTCCGAACACTCTTGGTTTGCACTCTAGACTTATTCTCAATAATATCCCACGCGGCATTAGAAGACTTAACCAAAATATTACCCCCCCGAGGTACTATTTAGTGAATCTTGGTCATTCATGCTTAAACCATTGTAAAAAGTATTGATTTGATGTACTTTTTTTAAACCATGTTGTGGAAACTTTCTTAAAAGTTCCTTAAAACGGTCCCAAGATTCACTAAATGACTCACCGTACTTTTGTTCAAATGTAATGATTTCATTCCGCAAAGCGGTAGTACGTGAGGGTGGGAAAAAGTAATTGATAAATTTGGTCTCTAAATCCGTCCACGTAAGAATACTTTGTGGCGGTTCCTTATCAAGCCAATTCCGGGCTTGTCCCTCTAAGGAGAAAGGAAAAAGTTGCAAGCGAATCACTTCTTGTGATATCCCATTGTACTTAACCGTATTGGTGAGCTGAAGAAACCTTTTAATATGGTCATGAGGATCATCAAGTGAACGCCCCAAGAAAGGTTGAGCAGCGACCATTTGAATGAAGCCGGATTTGAGTTCAAAATTGTTGGCTCCAATCTCAAGTATGACAATAGCATCAGTGTTGCCTTCTACGTGCGATTGCAAAAGCTCGATCATTGGTTGATTGTCCATGGTGACAATAGGTGGAGTAATGACTTCGGCTTGAGCTACTTTCTTCTTACGAGCACGGGTACGCATGCACACCTACAAATGGAAAATAAAGATAGACAAGAAATATTTTTGGTTTTTATATGTTTTTCTATTTTTTGGATTTTTGAAAATTTTATATTTTTTAGGATTTTTGAAAATTTTAAAGCAACGAAAATAACGTTCAAAGATGAACGGATCCCAAAATCCAACGCGTCTCTCACTAAAAACCGTTAATCTTAACGAAAAGAGCCGGCAGCGGCGCCATTTAATACAAGGTTTTGGCCAAGTATAAAATAATTTCGTTCCAAGTCTTTTCGAATTGATTACCGTTAATTAGTGCGACTCAATTGTTCTTGGTGGAAAATAATTTGGTTGGTTGATTATCTATTTTTAAACTAAAAGCAAATAATTGTCGTTGAGTAAAATAAAAGCTTTTAAAAAAATTTAAACTTAAAACACTTGAAAACTAGAAAACTTTGTAAAAATAAATTAAGACGAAACTTGTTTAAAATAATTCTAAGTTAAAATGGAGGGAAAAATTAAGTTTGAAAACTAAGGAAAATAAAACAACAACCAGAGTCAAGTCGCAAGGCGATCGTACTCTGATCGTAGTGATGGATCGTGACCACCGATCGCACTCACGATCGTAGTCTGGGGTCAGATCGCACTCAATGAGATGGGAAAGCGAGATCGCACTCACATATCGCAACCACGATCACAACAAGTGGATCGTGGTCTTTGATCGTGGTCAGTGATCGTAACACAATGATTGCAATCTATGCAATCGAACTCAAGGATCGTGACACACCATCGCACCCACAGATCGCAATGAGTGATCGTGGTGTGGATTTGGATCGTAGCCAAAGAAAGAACAAAGGATCGCAATCAATGCGATCGTAGCCGGGAATTGTAACCAAGTAAAACCCTTCTAAGATCGTAATGGAAAATAAGAGTAACTTAAGCAGAAATGAATAAGCAGTTAAGCCAATAAGCACTTACCAACTTAGCCGAAACTAATTAAGCACAAATTCGAAGACTTTTTGAATCTAAACAAGCAAACTTTATAACACGAACTTTAAAACGATAAAACTTTTAAGAAAGCTTAAAAGTAAACAAGCTAAACATACAAATAAGCCAATAAGCACAAAGATCTTATAGCTTATACCGTGTAAAAGCTTATGTAGGAATAGAAAGATTAACTTTTTATTCACGAAAACATCAAGGTCAAACACAAATCTTTAAAATTTTGGATCAAAGTAGACCAAAATCAAGAAAGGTAGAAAGAGATTAATGAACAAAAAGCTTAACTTGAACTTGTGATTAATGAAATCCAAATACAAGAATGATTAAAAGCTTAAACTTGAAAAATAAAGAAAAAGATGAAACTTAGTGAGAGAAAGTTAAAACTTTCTCTCTCTAAAAACTAGAAAGAAAAATGAAAATGAAAACTAGCTAACTCTCCTCCTAATGTGTTTAGGAGGGTATTTATAGGGAAATGGGGAGGTGCATGTGTTGCCTCCTATTTCTTTCTTCTCGGCTCTTCGTCTTTTAAGTTCTTCGACTTTTCTCGACGTCGTCTCGGGATTAATTGAACTCGTCTTATAAATTCTTCACTTATTTAGACTTGAGTTCTTTGACTTCAGTAAACTTTCGTCTTTAGACTTTTTCTTCGATAAATCTTCAGAATAAGCCTTGGACTTTCGTTCTTTTTGCACTCTTGATCTTTTGACTTCGTCTTTTCTCGTTTTCTTCGATAAAAACCCGTGAAAGCCCGTGTTTTCTTCCTTTTTCATCTTTTGGTCCTAAAACACAATAAAAACACAAACCACGCATAATTCCGACTTTTACGACATAAAATACACGTTTTGGTCTTGTTATTATTGGAAATAAGTGGTAAAAGGATAAGTGTTTTCACACTTATTAATCCCTATGATGAATTAAGAGATGTAAGCTTAGGTGATAGAGGTAGCATATCAAAAGGATCTAACTTAGCTGATAAAGTATCAACTGATACTTCTACCACTATTACCAGTTACTCTTAGGGGTCAGATTCTATGATTAACAAGATTCATAGTATTGGAAACCAGAGTGATCTAGGAAGTAGTGAGGCTAGTGATATAGATCATAATGTTGCCCTTAATGATGATGACTATGAGTCTGAGGGTGAAGATTTTGTAGAATTTCATCAAATTTTTCAAAACAATCTAGAGAGGTCTGAGCTAAGAAGGTCAAGTAGACCACATAAGATTCCTGCTAAGTATGATAACTATGGGCTTGATAAAAGGATTAAGTATGATATTAATACTGTTGTGAATTATACTAAAATTCATGAACCTAAATCTTATGATGAGGTTGCCAAAGACCCTAGGTCGGTTGAGGCAATGAATGAGGAGATGCAGGCTCTTAATAGAAACAATACATGGGTTATTTTTGATTTACCTCTTGGTAGAAAACTTGTTGCCTGTAAATGGTTGTGAAAAGTGAAATATAAATCTAGTGGAGATTTTGAGAGATTCAAAGCTAGGGTTGTTGCTAAAGGATTTAGTCAAATAGAAGGAATTGACTATGATGAAATAATACGTGGCTTTTGGCCAGTATAAAAATTAAAAGTTCGTTGTGGTGGTCTAATCGAATTGAAAAATGGATTAACGTGCGACTCATCTGTCTTTTGGTGAAAACAATAGTTGTGTCGTTGTAGTAAAATTAATGGTGCAAACACTATTAAAGTAAATGGCGGTAATTTAAAATCTAATCTAATTTAAAATAAATGACAAGAAATTAAAGCGTGACGAAAAGTTAAAAGGCAATTAAAGTAAATAACGCAAACTTAAAACTATCCTAAAGGCAAACTTAAAACGCAACTAAAACTTAAACTAAGGCAAGGCTTAAAATAAATCTAAGGCAAGTAAACTTAAAGTGCGACTAAGGAAAAAGGCGGGAAAAGTAAAGCTTAAAAATTAAAAATTTAAACTTAAAAGAAACTAAAAATGCTCATTCGGAAAATACCCTCATTCGGAATAATCACTCGTCCGGAATGTCACCTTCGTTCGGAATAATTCTTCTTCACTCGGAATATTTACCTTATGCGGAATAATAGCTCATCCAGAATAATTAAACATAACCTTCATTCGGAATATCCAAAAGATTACCTTCATCCGGAATAAATGTTCATCCGGAAAAACTGTTGATCCGGAATAAACTGTTCATTCGGAAAATTGCCTTTATTCGGAATATCGGCTTCGTTCGGAAAGAACGTTCATCCGGAATATTTAGTTTATTCGGAATAATGTCTTATCCGGAATAACTATTCATCCGGAATAAACTGTTCGTTCGGAATGTTAGCTTGGTTCGGAATAAAAGCCTTGATCCGGAATGATTGCTTTGTCCGGAATAAACTTGCTGATCCGGAATATTCACTTATTCGGAATAAAAGATGTTCGTTCGGAATATCACTTGATCCGGAATATCCAGTTGATCCGGAATATGTTGTTGATCCGGAATATTTGGTTGATCCGGAATAAACTAGAACAAACCCTTTATTCGGAATATCACAACTCAGCCTTCATCCGGAATAATTGCTTGATTCGGAATATCCACTGATCCGGAATAACCTGGAAAACAGACTATGCGAAGAACACGGGAAGAACAAAAGCTACGAATTTGATCTAATCTGATCAAAATCAACCAAAAGATTAAATTAAACTAACCAAATAACATCTACTAATCATAAACAAACAATCCAAATCAATCAAACTAACAATAAACACCACAATAATCAAAACCCACTTGATTAAATCAATAAAATTTAAAGAACATAAGCATAAACATAAAGATTAAGATCAAACAAGAAAGGTAGATAGGAGATAAACAATAAAAGTAAAGATTAACAACAATTAAAAGGAAACTTACTTGAATTAAAGGTATTTAAAGGTGCAAGACAATTAAAGAAAATGACATGTATTTAAATTGCAAGAAATGAAAATGGAATACTAATTGTCACACTTAGCCAACAAAATAAAATGAAATGAAATGAAAGCTATTTATAGGGGATTAGGGAGGTGCTTAGTGGAAGCTTCCTCCCCTCTTTCTTCTTTCTTTAATTATCCTTTAGTCCTCGTCTTCTTAATTCTTCGAATTTTGACTTTGTCTCGGGATTAATAAACTCGTCTTGTAATTTCTTCAATAAATTAGACTTGAGTTCTTTGGCTTTTAGTAATCTTCCGTCTTTTGACTTTTTCTTCGATAAATCTTCAGAATTGGTCTTGGACTTCCGTTCTTTTTGCAATCTTGATTTCTTGACTTCGTCTTTTGTCTTTTTCTTCGATAAAAGCCCGTGAATGCCCGTGTTTTCTCCCCTTTTCACATTGTCGTCCTAAATCACAACAAAAACACAAACCACGCATAATTCCGACATTTACGACATAAAATACACGTTTTGGCTTGGTTATTATTGTAATTAAGTGGTAAAAGGATGGGTGTTTACACACCTATCAGGAAACATTTTCTTTAGTGGTGAAAATTGTGACTGTTAGGTGTCTTCTTTCTGTTGTTGTGCATAATAGTTGGCCTGTTTACCAGTTAGATGTTAATAATGTCTTCCTTTATGGTGATTTAGATGAAGAAATTTATATGAATATTCTTGAAGGTTATGGTTCTAACTCTGATAATAAAGTTTGCAAGTTGACTAAATCATTGTATGGCTTAAAACAAGCACCCAGAAAATAAAATGAAAAATTGACAAGTGTTCTAACAGAAGATGGGTTTAGTCAAAGTAAAAGTGATGTATCTTTGTTTACTAAGACTGAAAATGAATCATTTGTTTCCCTGTTGGTTTATGTAGATGATATTATTATAACAGGGAACAATGAAAGTATTATTAATGCCTTTAAAGAATATTTGAGTTCTAAATTTAAAATCAAAGATATTGGGAAGCTCAAATATTTTTTAGGTATTGAAGTACTTGATACTAATTCTGGTCTATGTCTTATTCAAAGAAAGTATTGTCTTGAATTACTTTATGAGTATGAGATGTTAGCTTGTAAACCATCTAAATCTCCTATACCAGATCCTTCTAAGAAAAAGAAGGATCAAGTTAAATGTGAAGTTGATGTTATTCTTGATAATAAAACATGTTATCAGAAAATTGTTGAAAAATTGATTTATCTTACTCTGACTAGACCTGACAGTGCTTATGCAGTTCATTGTCTAAGTCAGTTTATGCATGCTCCATATAAGTCTCATCTTAAGCTAGCTTTTCATGTTCTTAGATATCTTAAAGGTTCTCCTGGAACTGGTATATCTTTTGAGAAACATAATAATCTGAATCTTAATGCATTTGTTGATTCAGATTGGGCTAAACGTAAAATCACTAGAAAATCAGTCACTGGGTATACTGGTTATCTGGGAAATAATCTGGTATCTTTGAAAAGTAAGAAATAGTCTGTTATAGCAAAATCTTCAACTAAAGCTGAATATAGATCTATGAACAGTGTTGCTTGTGAAATAATGTGGATCCTTAAGATCATGAAAGATCTTAAGGTTGATGTTACATTACATGTTCCTATTAGTTGTGATAGTAGCTTTGCTATACAAATTGCAGCTAACCCTGTCTTTCATGAAAGGACAAAACATTTTGAAATTAATTTGTACTTTCTAAGGAAAAAGGTGTCTGCAAGTTTGATCAAAATATTTAAGATCAAATCTGAGGATAATGTAGCAGATTTGTTTACTAAGGGCTTGTCTATCAAAGATCACAAGTTCTTTTGTGATAAGTTGAAGCTTGTTGATCTTTATCACAAGTCAACTTAAGAGGGGGTATCAAATATAACTTGACAAGTTCACTATTCTTCAGGGGTAAGAAAGGTAAGTTTCTTTTATTACTTTTCATAGTTTGGTATAATTCGTTTGAGTTTTGCAGGTTTCCTAAAGTTGAGGACTATTTGTGACATATTGAGGAAATATGACTGAAGCCCTAGTTAGCAGCTATATATTCATCTCATTCTCTCACTTTGTACATTTTATTCATTCTGTTACTTTTCTTTCGATAGCCATTGTTGATCTTGATCGTTGACTATTGTTTAGTTGGTTCTGATTGTTAGTGTACTTTGATTTTGTTGTTAAGATCATTGATTCACAAGTGTTTGTTCTATTTTCTTTCTTTTGTAAGTACTGATCACAATCCAAGTATCACATTTGAAGTGGTAGCCTGAAGCAGTTGTAGAAAAATAAAAGGGGAGGTTGGTTGAGTTAATCATTGTTCTTGTTTTTGTTAAACTTTGATAAAATCGAATACACTTACATGGGCGGAAGGACATAGAGCCCAAAAAGGACTTGGACCCTCCCGCAATCTTATCACTTAGTGTAACTTTTAATGACTTTCATTTAATTAATTTTCTTTTTTATATTTTGATTTGATTTAAGTTCATTTGGATACCAAACTTATCTAAGATATGAGGGGACTCATCCCCACCCTTCATATTTCCATCATCCAATAGCTGAGATTAAATCATCATTTTATACTGCAGGGGTATTTCGGTCATTTCACCATACACTATATAAGCTTTTTTTCTTCTTCTTTTCTCATAAAAAACACACACCGTGACTTTCTTTCTCTCTCTAGCCCAATCTTCTTTATCTCTCTAAGATTTCTCTAATATCATAGATTTATTGTTAAAAATCCCTAACAAATTCGAAGGGATGATTATGAAACCATCACGAATCCATCAACATGAATCCATCACGATCCATCATCAGGTTAGAGTTTTGTTATTTTAGCTTTGTAATTTATCATCATCACAATTATAAGCTTTTAATTAGATTATATTGAACGAATTTTTTGAATTTATTGTTCTTAGTAAATAAGCTAGCTTATTAGGTGATTTATATGGATAAGTTGATTTGTTTGAATAAGCTTTTAATTTAAATGAGAGTTATGAATATCATTTTGAATTAAATGAAAGTTATGAATAAGCTTGTTAATTAGATGATTTAATTTTATTGTGTTGAATTATAAGCTTTTTTTTATAAACATTGCCTTCGGTACATTTTCGTGATCATGTTGAACGCGTCAAATCCCTGTTCATAGTTCATTTTGTTCAAAACATTTTTGTGATGCTGAACGCGTCAAATCTCTGTTCATAGTTCATTTTGTTCAAAACATAAATAGCAGCCGTTATAATTACTTTGTGAAGTGATCTTATCTATAAGTTAATGTTTATAATGATCTTTTTGGAAAGACATAACGCACTCACTTGTGCATTATATATTGTGCTAGTAGGTCGAAAAAAAACATGAAATTTGTGTTGTAGTCGACTGCAAAATTGACTAGCTTTTTAGTTTATAAGGTTTTATCTATGTGGGTTATGAATATGCTTATGTCGGTGTAAGGCATGTTAATCAAGTTGTTAATGTAAGTTGAAATAAGTTTGATGTATCATATATGATACCACAGTTATCATACATGATATGTATATGATATGTTATATATAATAGGTATACCATATATGATACATGAGACATCATATATGATGTTTTTGACCAACAAAAAAACGAGAGTTTGATATTTTACATGACTTTTTACACTTTGACCTATTGTGCATTTTTATATTTGTCTGCTACATAATTCAGTTATCGCTAAAATGATGCCTAATATGTTGTTTCCTCTATTTATTAAATGCAGACTATACGAACACAACAAATAGCAGGGATGTTGCAATTGCTTGGTTGGAACAGAGCATGAGGATGTGCACGCGTATGTGTAACGATAAAATAAAGTTGATGTCGTGGCCCAGGATGATGTCTTACAAGAGAAAAGTACATTTGGTTGAAAATGAAAAAGAATTGATTGAAGAAAATGAATAATAGTTTCAATAATAAGATGTTTTTGTTTTAATTATGAATTCAATCGACTCTTTTATTTTTGTATATTTTATGAATAACTGTTTTAATCATAAGTAGTTATATTTTATTTGAACAAGTGTTTAATCATTATTTGTATGGTCGTAAATAGCACAATTTTTTATTTTCTGAACAAGTGTTTAAATCATTGATCCAGCAGGTTGCTTGTTTTAATCATGAATTTAGAAGAACTTTTGTTTAATCTGCAATTTTTTTTAGTATCATATATGATAATGTGTTATCATATATGATACTCATAAAAAATATTATTTTTTATGTTCTGAAACGTGTTTAATCATGAATATGACACTCTTTGTTTAATCTGTGAGATTTTTTTCTTGAGTATCATATATGATACTTCATTATCATATATGATAATGCAGTATCATATATGGCAGAACTTGAGAGTTAATGATATTATTATACATGATACTAAAAAAAGGTAAAAACTATGCTTCAGAGATATGATAAAAACTTTAACAAAATAATAATATTATCCAAAAATTACATCTACAAATGTTTTGTCATTCTCATATTCAACAAATAATAATTATTGAGTAGCATCACAAAGTTAAACTAATACATCACCATAAATAAATTACTAAGAGATAAAGTATTCAAATGTTTGAAACATTGGATGTTGATCTCAATCATCAACATTTTTGCTGCAAACTTGGTGCTCATATTTCAAGTACATGATCTTGTTATTTCAGTCGGGAATTCGATGTTCCACTTTTTGGCCTTGATATGATTGAGTTCTTTAAAATGCATTGAAAACATCTTTCACTGCACAAATAAAAAGACTTGGTTTTAGTTTCAACCAAATTATCATATATGATATATTACAGAAGTTGAATTTCAACCAGATTATCATATATGATAATATACACACTACTAACTTTTAATTACCAACCAGGAGACCACAAACGTGTTTGTATTTGTTTTCAAGCACATTATTATATTATCATACATGATACCTCCATATATCATATATGATATATGGAGATATCATATATGATATATTTATCATATATGATATATGGATGTATCATATATGATACATCTGTTCAACGTAGCCTACTGTTTCATCACATCTCTCATAATAAGCTTATTCACATAAATTGTTTTATGCTTATACTACAATGTAAACAAACTCTATTTATAAGCTTATTCACATAACGCTATTCAATTTTGTAAGCTTATTCATGTAGCTATCATAATAAGCTCATTTACATTAAGCTTAAGTATAAAACATCAAATAAGCTTAAGTATAACACATCAAGCTTAAAAACAATCTTATTTACATCAAATAAGCTAAAAAAAGAGATAGATCATGATGATATTACCTTTTGTTAATCAATTTTCGAAGGAGATGATTGAATACAAAGGTAATGATGATATAATAGACAGAAGATAGATCGAATTCGTGATTTAGATCGGGGCTGATGGATTTGAAGATGTGTTTATGTGTGTTTTTGTGTGTGTTTTTTGATTTGTTAAGATCTGAGATAAGAAATGAGAAAGACGGGATGATGTATGTTGAAGGTGGGGTAGGTGGAATGTAAAAAGATTAAATTGCCCCTCCATTTTTCTAATTAATAAAAGTGAGGTTTAATCCCAGTCATTGATTTTTGATGGATGAAAGGTTGTTAGGATTGATCCCCTTGTATCCAAAATACAAGGTTTTCAAAATAACATTTCTCTTTTGATTTTTCTACTTTTTACAATACTTGGTTTTGGCTTTCTCACAATAAAATTCTTAGCTACGTTACTGATTATTTAAGTATTTTTTTTCAAGATTCCATTACCTAAAGAATACATGAAACAAACTTATGTTTTCTTTACAAATTTTAAAAGCAAGGTTTGTAAACCTTAAGAACAATATATGTGTGATTAGTTGTAATGAAAGTCAGATAAATGATATAATAATGGTTAGTTGCACCAGTTTAGATAGTAAAATAATATTATGATGACATTATATTCTATATCCATATAAATATACTAAAAATGATAAATAATATATCTTATTTTGATAGAAAAGGAAAAAAATATTATGATGACATTATATTCTATATCCATATAAATATACTAAAAATGATAAATAATATATCTTATTTTGATAGAAAAGGAAAAAAAAATGGTGGTTTATCCAGAATTATTTGACCAATGCGACAACTTTGAACTTGTTTTCTATTCTTTCACATCTGTTTAAATTCATCACAATTCAAAAGTTTGTCCCTTAAATTGGACTTTGAGAGAAAATTTTACTTCTAACAAATAAATATATCAATCAAGTTACACGAGGTTCACAAAAGATGCGAGTTGATAAAAACATCTTAACTACTAGTTTTAGTGAACCCATACCCGCTTATAATATCCAATCCCGCATCCGCCCCAATATCCGACGGGTACCCGATTAATATTACTCATCGGGTTTTCGGGTTTTACCCGCGGATATCGGGTATCCACAATTAAATTTCGTTGGATATAATTGTGCGTATAAAGTTGAAAAAACTAATGAAAAACGACCAAAAGTACCCTAATATATTTTTTAAGTTTTTAAAAAATAAGGAATATTAATTCAATATCATATCATGCGATTTAATATATCGAATAAATCGTTGTTTTTATTTTAAAATTACGAAGATCGTAAACATCTTAATGCATACAAAATGTAACTAATGTGAGCATTCCGTTTGTTTAACAATGTACGTCCACTATTTCGCACAAATCTAAAACTTATATAAAATAGAAATAAAAGTGGGTCGGATTTTGGTAAACGGGTACGTATACGGGTAAACGGGGTGGGTATTACTACTAGCCGAACCCGAACCCGTACCCGCGAAAAATAGAAAATCTCAACCCAAACCCGCATCCAAACCCGCCAAACCAACTCCGAACCCGACCCAGTCGGTTCAGGTTTCGGTTTCGGATGCTTTTACCATCTCTATTTGACATCAGTCATTGTTCATTACACAAAGCATATCTCTGATAACACATAACACAGAAACCGAGACTTTAATCCTTAACTTTTTGTCCATAAAACTTTCCAAATAAATTTATCAGCTTTTCGAAAATAAGTACCAACTAAACTAAAGCTTGGTTCACAGATGTATATGAATCATTTATTATTTCAAGTCTATGTATTGTTTCGATTCATATAACCAGATTGAATATAACATTAATTCCTATAGAAAAATGTTATGGGTTCAAATTTCGTTAGAGACACTATGTGTTTATGGCGTACGTTAATTATTTGTGTAAAAAGGCGAGACGAACTGATTAACTATCGAAAAGTGGTAGAAACGAACCGAAATGTATAAAATAAGGATGAGTTCGGGTTGACAGGTTGGTCGGTAAGAAAAGAGCCAGAACCTTACTCATTTAAATAATTAGGTCGGTTATATCAACCCTAATATGTTTATTCATAACCCGAACCTAACTCATTTAACCAATATATATACTTAGGTTGACGTTAAATATGTTACATGAGTTGAATATGTTAAATGACTTTTAGATTGACTCATTTAACAAGTTTTATGTCCAAAAATTGACATATTACAATTAAATGGGTTTGTAATTCGACGTGTTTAACTCATTTAACACGTATAATATAATATTAACAACTTTTCATATGAGAAATAAAATCTTAAATGACGGGTCACTCGCTTACCTTATTTCCAACCCGAATATGACCTATTTAATAAACGGGTCAGATGGGTCGACCCAAACCTGATCCAACATTTATTAGACTCGACCTGAATCTGTTAATTTTCGTATCCGTTTCAAATCAGATTTCGTATCGAGTCAAAAATAGCCACCCGCATTCTTTTATAAACTGGACACTATTATATTGGAGAGCGTTGAGACACTTCATTACAAGGTAAACAACAACGTTGATACAGTGCAAAGAAAAGCGTTAGCAAGCCAATACGACTCATTCTATCGACCAGGTATGCTACCAAACCACGGCTGAAAGGGGTCTTGCGGAATAGCAAGTGAAGAGAACATGACCCCAAACTAAGGCCATTCTAATCAAACATGCAAACTGATTAACAAAATTTTGCCAGAATGCCATTTAGAATTAGAACCATAAACAAGTTCCCTGGAAAATTACTGATCGATGACTGAAGTCACACGAACTAGTCTAAATTGATACTATATAATGATATTCATGATGCATAGATTAAAAGGAGTACACCGTTTGTTAAATAGATATAATCATTTAAATAATTGTGTTTATGTACACTAGAACACATTACGCGGTGAAAACCATTTACCCATGAATTTGAATTTAAACCCTCTAAATATAAATCACAACAGAAACGCGAACCAAAAATAGAAACTCGGGAAAAAAAATGGGGGAGAGGTTAAGTTTTTAACATTTTTGTGCTGCTATTTTTAATACTGGGCGGGCGGTGTTAAAGATTCGGCTGAACGTCGGGCAGTTTGGGAAGAGACAGATGACTTATCTGATCCACGCACGTTATATCTCTCGTATACCTTTTCACGGTTTTCTGACCACCATGTCTCAGCTTGGTGTTCTCCGAATCTTCTTCGACTGCAGTTACAGGAATAGTATTACTCATTTAAGTATGTAGAATTACAATAACTACACTCATCCAGTAGGGCTAATTTTTTTAAGAAAATATATCAACCATACCAATTCAAGGGGGTGTTTGTTTTAGCTTATATAGTAGGCTTATAAGCTTATTAGCTTATATAAGCTTATAAGCCGAAATAAAGTGTTTGGTTAAGCTTATATAAGTAGGCTTATAAGCTTATATAAAGGGGTTTTGGTAAGCCAAGAATTTGTGGCTTATATAAGGATAGGTGGCTTATATAAGAATACTATATGAAAAGACATTTATACCCTCATTTAATAATTACTACATCTTTTTTAGTTTTTATGTATTTTTTTGTCATTTTACCTTATTAACTATATAAGCTAAACCAAACACTTAAATAAGGCTTATAAGCTTATTACATATAAGCCATAAATGGCTTATATAACATTATATAAGCCCAATACATAAGCTTAACCAAACACCCCCCAAATAAGGCTTAATTAGCCGCGGTTCAAGCAATATTCAGTAACCAATTCACGCATACTAACAATATCTGACATAAATTATTTGTTAAGTTTTAATGATGCAAATACTATCATTTCCTATTTTGACTATGCAAAAATCATGCTAATTTACTAATTGCCATATATAAAAGATCTCTAAGATTGTACCAAGTCAACACTACATATTATCCCGTACAGGATATTTCGGCATGTGGCTGACGTGATTTATTTTCCAGCGTTACGGAAGACGGAGAATGCAATTGTTACATATTAAATTTGGTGTATCATGCATTATGTAATTATATAGTCGCCAACTGACATGACTCTTTATTTTAGCCTGCTAGAGGGTATGTGTGGCATTTGGCTCGACAGTCAACAGTCCGCACGTGTAAGAGCTATTATTAAAACTGCAAGATTTCTGGACTATGAGAATAATGCAAAGCTAGATATGATTTTAGTAAGTGGGTAAATACCTGAAGCGCACTCGCTTAAGATCTCTGGTTCCATCACGTAGAGCCACAAGCGTTATGTACACACCTGGCTCATACTGTTCTATCCACTCGGCTTCAACTTGGTCAGGGGCATTATAGGTATTACTGCTATTGGATGTTGGACTTCTAGGCTTGGATCCATTATTCTGCGCTTCTTGGGAAGCCACATGATCCGACATATACTTGTTTCCCATATCCACCCCTGCGCCGTTGAGAGAGCTCACATCTGAATAAGCATCGTTTCCATTAGACATTCGTATTGGTTCCTTTGTTTCAGAGAATCCGGAGAATGTTCCAGTGGGGCTCAATGCTTCGTTTACAGAAGCAGATGATGTATCCATTGGAGAGGTCCGGTAAGTACTGTTGGCTAGGTTAGATCTTGGTTGATCCTCTCCATTTGTATCAGAGCTCGATTCCAGACCGTTTGGTATTTTGATGCTGTCAAGGTCATAGGATCCAGGTGGCAATCTCTCTGCCATATCTTTAAGCTGCAATTTATACCAAAATAACCATTAATTCACATGTGAAGATGTGGATATCATATTCACGTAGAAGATTGTATCCAAGTACACAAAAACTCGAGTAAATTCCGACAACAGTGATTAATAGAAAGAGATTTCTAAGATAAAATTCTATTATATAATGACATTAATTAACAAATCTTTACATAATAAACACTCAATTTACCATATAAACAAGGAATTTATGAATCTTTACATGGAAAGTAATTATTCTATGTTAACATCAAAAGTTACGTGTTTGCTAGTAAACATTTGGTTTCTAATTACAAAGATCTCTAAGACCTTTAACATGATCACGGGATATCAGATATGAAAGTTATCGAAATTGTTATAAATAAGTTCCAATAACTAATAGGGCTTTTGAACAAAAAAATATAATCTTAAAAACATAAAACGATATCTTCAATTTCGATATTTTTCTTATTTGAATCTATTCTAAACTTTTCTACTATTTTCAGTACTCCAAATACTAAATAATTATTACAGATAAAAATATCGATTATTTCATGCATAGCATATAACATTACAACGATCTCGTCGGAACCTGTATAGTGACTAGTTGAGTACAGTTTTGAATATTTACTTCTTTATTTTCAATCTTTTTTTATGAATGCTATAAATAAAGGCACAATGATGAATCATTTGAGAAAATCCCGATTCACGGTGGAGAAGAAGGGCATTTGCAAGTATATAAATTTGGCATGAAAATTGTAGCGTGTATGTTTTTTTAAGTAAACGGTTTTACCCCGGTAAAATAGTATGTGCATGTTGCATAGTTAACAAAATGAAGTGATTATACAATATGTCACGAGGGTTAAAACACAATCAACTTAGAGAAACCTTAAAAATGAAATTTACCATATGAACCTTTATACGTTAATTTTTTCTGTATAAAAGTTTTATTATGTATATATAAAAGAAAAAAAAAACAAAGATATAGAGATAATACAAGTTAATGTTTACTACTAATATCGGATTTTTTTTTTTTTTTTTTTTTTTTTTTTAAATAATAATATCGGATTAAAGGTCTTGATGAGAGCTTTGTAAATTTTGTATGGAGTCGCATATGTGAAATGAGAAGTCAATAAAACATCCCCACCCGAATATCACATGCAGAAAATTAACTATATATACGAGCCTCATTCTGGCGATCTATTTCCAAAACAACACTATTTTAGGAGTTTAGCCGAAAAACTTCAATTTGACTTCCCTAATCTCAAGATCAATCATTAAAGAATAGATATGTCGCATAAACAAAATGAACCTAATAACTTCAAGCGTCTTAAAGTAAATCCAATAAATCCGTGTTTCCAGAAATAATGTCGAACCACCACAAAATCCTAGTTTAAAAAAAAAAACAAGGACGAATTTCCAAGAAATCTACATTATAGAGTTCTCAAATAGCATGATGTAGTATCATAAGAAACTACCTGCCCCGTAAGAGATTTTATCACATCTTTTGCAGCTTTGCATTTGGCAGATTCCTCAGCAGCAAATAGCATTCCTTCCTGAGCTTGATTTCTCGATTTTTTAAGTTCTGCTTCTTGAGTTTCACATTGATGTCTAAGAGTTTCAACCTGAATAAGATCCATGTAAAATTCACCACTTTAAGAGAACAGCAACATCTCAAAACAAAATTTCTTACATACGTATGGTAGCAGAAATAATGCCTCGTTTTAATCAAAAGAATAAACTACTACCGAAACGATATTATTTATGTAATCATCTTTGAAACACTACCCATTTTTACCCTCCCTCAAACCCGTTCATTTTGCCACCTCCGAGAATAAACTTTTAAAATATCGGGATCTACCTGTGCTCGTAATTTAAGAACTTCTTGATTCAAGAGATCATTTGTTCTCTTTAAGCTATCAGCAACGTTTTTAGAGAAAGAAAGTCCTGCTGTTGTAGGAATGGGTGTTGCAGAACGAGGAGGACTGGATTTTCTTGAATAAGGCGAAACAGATCTGGAACTAACAACAGACTGAGTAACAATCGGTTTTGGAACTGCATAACGAAAATCACCACCAGTAGCCAACACTACATCTTTAAGTTGTAATAAGGAAGTCACTTGAGAAGAACGACCTATCGGAAATGCATCGGCTTTTTTGCCTTGCCTGGCTGCTTTATTATCTAAAATCTTGATTAGATCCTGATTGGATGGCATTCCTGACTTCGCTAATCTCATTTCCGCTTTATCTAGTCTATCTTTGTTTTCAGCAGAAAGACGAGGCATGGCATTACGTCTGTTATTAAGATTAGCTTCTGCCAATTTATTTAATTTAACGAAACATGAATCACACACACGGTTTGGTTTGCTAGGATTGGGAGCTAAAGCCGCTCTTAATGCCTTTCTTGAACTGCATGAATGGCAATGCACTAGTCCACAGTTATAACAGTTGTGCCGCTTTCTAGTGAACCCGAAAGCCTGCCTACAAGATGAACATTGTGATTGTTCTGTACCAGAAACCCATTTGTGAAGACATATTGCTGAGGAGTAATTTGCACCACAGGATATGTACTTAACATGTCGGTCTTTTAAAGACTCAACTAAAGTTGGTGTTTTGCGGTCTTCAATATCTCCATGGCCTAACCTCCCGTTAGCACCTTTTCCCCATGTGTATACCTCGTTTCTAGATGTTAGAACTGCGACGTGGTATGCACCACAAGCAATCTCTTCAACGGGCTCCCCGGATAGTTTATCTTCTACTAAACAAGGTAACTTTCCATCACATTGAGGGTTTCCAAGTTGACCATAAACAGTGCTTCCCATGGTGAAAACGTGACGTGATGTGGTCAACCCCACAGTTAAACTATGCCCGCAAGCAACTTTGTGAAAATTGTAATCAATAAGCGATGGTACGCATGTAGGCTTGAGTCGAGGTTCTCTGTCTCCATGTCCAAGACGGCTTTTGTCCCCGTCGCCCCAGGTAAATAACTTTCCAGATGAAACACCCGTACTAGAGCGTGTGACAATTACCTCGACCACAGCAGCTGTGTGCCATACGCCACAAGCGACAGCAATTGTCCTTAATCCTAATAGAGATTCTACCTCTCTCGGGGACGAAACGCTTTCCTTGTCTCCATGACCCAAAACACCAAATGTCCCGTCACCAAAGGTAAAGAGCTGACCTGTTGATGTTATCAAAGCGGTATGCCATGGGCCACAGGTTACTGATGCAACTTTGAGTCCCTCCAGAGGATCACCAATTCTTTTAGGTATCCAGTGACTGACATTTGTACCATGCCCGAGCAGTCCGGCATTATGTGTACCATCCCCCCACGTATAGAGTTCGCCGGACATTGTTACAGCACATGTGTGAAACTCGCCACATGCAACGAAATCAACATTGCAAACAGCCAAAGACTCAACTAGACGAGGTTGAGTGACGTCTTTTTCAAACCCATGACCGAGCCTTCCTCCTGATTCTTCACCCCATGTAAAAACCTCACCTTGTCGGGTCACGAGGGCAGCGTGTTTCACTCCACATGCAATATGATTGACATCCAATACGACATTGGATTCTAATGGTCTCGGTAGAAGCACATCAGCTCTCGTGCTTAGAGTATTACTGTTTCTATCGGGACCCACTTTGACAATGTTATCACAGATTACCTCGCCCCATATATACACATCTCCTAAGGCATCATAGTCATCTTGGGCTGACCCATGGCTGGAAGTACTTGGTTGACTAGAAACGCTGACCCTGAAAGCATCAGAACCGAATCCTTTCACTTGCATAGTTGTTTGATCAAAAGCTGCATTTGGCTTTTCAAAACTAGCAGGGTTTTCGACACGGTAATTCATGGGAGAAGTATTTGAATTTGAGCAAACGGAAGCGTCTGGAGAACTTAATTCTAGTTGAGCACCAATGGAACTGTCACTTGCACTGTTGGATGCTATATCTTTATTGTCCTGATATCATTTGGAAAAATAAATAATGAGCATAGCAAAGATCGCCTTCGCAAACATCAATAGCTGAGTTCTAAGTAAACATCATAGAAGAGAAGCACAAGACAGACCAAATGAAAGTACCGGCCTTCAGAAACCAATACAACTACTACTTTATCTATATGCGTAAATACACACACAGGAAAAACACAACTAGACATGCTTTAGGTTACTGCTTGATTATAAACATTCCTACACGATGAAAGTAAAGACCTATAATAATAGAACGGTATCAAGATGTTAAGCCGCAAAAGATTGTTAGTCTCATACAAACTTTCACATAGAACGCCAGGTAGGGCAAGATAATTTCCATGTTCACAGATAAGAAACTAATTCATCAATTAAGTGTCTCAAAAATGAAAATAAGGCATGGTGAAGATAACCAATTTACCCTACTAACGGGATCGATAACCCAAGCATCTGTCCTGTTACAACTGCAACATTTGATGGCAGATTTAAAACAGCTCCTCATGGTTATAAGGTTTAACGTACAGCGTAATGGCTGTGACAATTGCCCTGATCCTATATTAGTTTTACAAATTTATTTTTTTAACTTTCCATGTGCACATAAGCAAAAGATAATTGTATTCTATATATTAAAAGTGCGCCTTTTAATGTATTTCTATAAGTATCCACTGTATTCACGCACTCGCTTAAGGCTTTAAATGACATTAAAGTTGGTATGTGCACACGATAAGTGTGGTAGAAATGTGAATGGTGAAGGTGGATACGTGGCCCCAAGATCAGGAATAAAGTTAGAAAGTATTATATAGGAATGAAGTTCGTATGTCCTTTCATGTCAAAGCCTGCAGGCTTTTGCAACATCTAAAATTTATGCATTTAGTAGGAAAACAAAGCGACGCCAATACAGTAAACTAATCGCAACCAACAAGTTTCAAGATAGATGATCTTACTTCAACGTAGAGGCCTCCTTCACTCCATCCATCAATTTTGGAACGCCCTCCTTGTCCAGAAGAAATCAATGCTTTGAGGCCTGCTATCCACACTTCAGCCTCAACTTTGTCCTTGCAGATCTAAACAGAACAAACAACGCAAAGAAAAAGAATAATGAGAACTTCCTCGTATATGATAAATGTCGAAATTAACAATCATTACTCACCAAATCAAGAGAACGTTTCCCGTTGTTATATATGAGAGAAAACGAAAGATAGTCCTTTTCGGGACGTAGAAAACGTCGGAAGACAGCCTGGTAGCACATTTGAAAGGGGGCATCATTTTAAAATTTCGATTAATACAAACAAACACGTATACATGTGATGATGCAGAGAGCTTAGCAAGTAATATCATGCACTTTCTTAAGGACAGAATAGATACTTACGGTTCGTTGACCAGGAACAATTCTAGAGACCAAGGCTAATTTCAAGCTTCTTTCACCACTAGTAGAAATCCAAATTAAAGATGATTCATCCTGTGTCGATTCAGATATTAAGCCATTAAAATCATCAATTTATATGACATAATAGAAAGGTTCAATTTTGACAGCATCTACGAACAGTTAACTTAAAGGAGAAGATCAGCGATATGATGCAGCCATTCAGATACCCATCGCCAGAAAAATTAATGCATATTTAGGGGTGTTTGTTTCGGCTTATATGTGGGCTTATGAGCTTATTTTAACTATCTATTAGGATGGCAATAAAGTCGTACTTAAGGAAACGAAATCTATATATTATTTGCAGGTCACAAACTGATTGTTAACATTTTATTACTCTTTTCTCAGAATTAGGACCGCCTCTCGAGTTGAAAGAAACAAAAAGATAAACCTTCCATGACAGACATAATTGATAGAGCAAGTTTGATAACTCACATGAGAAAGTCTAAACGGACAAAACTTTGGCTTCCCCTTGCGACCATATTTTATTAACTGAGCGCCCTTCTTCAGAGCAATTAATGCCTGCAAAAGTCGAGAGGGCATTTAACAACGATTGAAATTCTAGTTGCAATAACACGTAAACATAGAAACTGTCAACCATGCTACGACAACCCATATAAAATTTTCAATGAGACAAATTATAACATACAAAATGAAGGATCAAGTAATTATAAAAACCATCCACCAAGCTACAACGTCCATTAAATCTCCCAGATAATTGTAACTTCCTTTAAATTTTCACACATTCATGTAGTATATACAGTAGATACTTGATATGCAAACTTCCACAAGTACGCGTCAAGTAGTGAAGATGCATAAGTACTAGAATAAAAATTAAAAACTCACATGCTCCAACAAAATTCAGCCTTGTCCTTGTACTGATTACAGTAGTATCCATCATTCCACTAAAAAAACTGCTCAACTATTTTCATTAACAAATGTTTGCAAAAATTTGAACCAAAGACTTCGTGATTTGTTCAATAACCGACTAGATATCTAATTTGACTGTGGCAAGTCTCACATTCTCACCTAACCCACGTAAAGGTTCAAGATCTGTTCTTGTAATATATATCGTAAGTAATGTAAATTACAACAACAGCAATAGTACCCACTCCCGCCAAATGGTAAGAAAAAACATGAGGGGAGGGTAGGGAAACTATTTCCAAGAAGACTTCCGATAACTATATACATAACAACAAATCTAAAAACAAAATCCTCCAATTCTATACCAAATCACATACAGTTTCATATATAATAGGAAAAAGATTATACACTTAATACTCCGCAGAGCGCGAACCAATAGACTGGTAACGGTCCACAGAAGTTAAACTTACAATTCTTATAATCTATCAACACGAGTTAAAAATATCTCAGCACGCATACTTATAGGGAAGGGATCCAAACAGAAGTCAGCTAAAATAAGAAGTGGCGAGAAGTGACTATAATGCAACAACTTAAACTGAATGCATCTAATACGTGTATATATATCTTCTTCTTTTTTTGCAACAAGATTTATATAGGGGTGGGAGACGAACGAGCAACAAGACGTGCCACTAGCTCTATTCGAATTCCAAAACTAATTCTTCTCAACACAACATATATGGATCTATGTGTCATAACACTACTACGCATAGCATAGCTCGTTGGACTGTTGATAGAACCTCCACCGCCTCAGCACGTGTTTATTCCTTTTGCATAGCTTCAGTTTCCTTGCTCCTGAAGCGGTGGAGCTTCTAAAGAGAATTTTCAGCGTGTTATGAATAGCAACGTTATGACACCAGATGTGGTTTTTCATAGAATTAGCTTAGCAATTCAAAAAGGACTTGCGGCGCACCTTGTTGCTCGCTTGCCTTTAATAGCTATGTAATTAAATATCTTTCGCACAAATCGAGTCTAGAGGCAAAAGATCAATCAAATCTCGTTACGACACATCCTATGACAAACACTTGATGTTCATCTAGAGCTCAAGTGATAAAGAAGAGAGTCCTACGCTATATCCTTGTGATACTGCCAGAACACTAAGAGTGATATATTTATTATTCATAGTGATGAGTGTAAATCCTTCCAATGTTAACATCAAACAGCACTTACACTGCGGTAGGTCATGTGTAAGATTCTTTATGAATTACATAAAGAGTGAATCATTGGATAATATTATCCTCATGATTGAAGCCGTCAATTCAGATTCCAAGAACAAATGAAATTCAATTAAGAACCACACCATCGTTGATTTCCAGTTGTCACAAGCTTGATTCATTTAGAATCTTGCTTTGATGTTAAAACACCGGAAGCATTTCCACTCATCATCGTGAATAGTACGAAAAATAAAAATAAAAAGGAATAAACCAAACATATTAAAAAAAACACATTAAGTTCATCTCATCCTCCTTGTTTTAAGATCACTTGGAATCTATAATAACTATATAAAGAGAAATGATGAAATGCATCTAATATCGGTGCATTTAGGATATATATATATATATATATATATATAAAGATAATTAGTTATTTGACCATATGTAATTTAGGTGGGTGCATCACCTGGTCGGTGGTATCGCGATGAGAGTAACTAAAAGGATCTGCCATTCCATGTGACAGATTCACCACCGGAACAGTAACTACAGTATCTTGTTCCGTTCATCACTTTTGTTGTTGTTATAGTAATATAATGACTCTATCATTAACCTTGAGGAGAAGACTAGATAATGCGGCTTTGACTCAGATCTATTGTTGAATAGTTACTTTGAAAAAAATGGTGAGGAAATGAAGAAGAAGAAGAAGAGAGAATTGTTTTTTTATTTTTGGCGGAGGTGTTAATGTTGGAATTTTCTGATTTGCTGCTTTTTCTTAAACTTACTTTAATTATTAAAAACACTTCTTCAGTTTATGTTTTCACTTATCACTTTCTTGTACTTGTGTTTGTGTTTGTGTTTGTGTTGTGTGTCTTACTACTATTTAATAAATGTCAATTTTTAACTTTTGAAATTTTTTTTTTTATATTTAACCTTATTTTGTTTGCTTATAATACGTAGTTGAAATTATAACAATGAAAATACATTTAAATCTCGATCAGTTCATATAATTTACATCAAGTATTATTAGAACGGTACCCGCGTAATGCGGCGGCGCGTACCTAATAACGAATTTTGAGACTAATAAATATTGGTCTCTTACTCATTGTAAAGTTCTAAAAATCGAATTAAAAAACCCATTAAAATTGAAAAAGACTAAAAGTTAATAAAAATATATATCAAAATGGATATCAAATTAAAAAACACAAAATTTTAAAAAATATAGTGAAATTAGAATATAAAAATTATAAATAAATAAAAAGATTTTTCAATTTATAAAAAAAATGTTGTTACAAAAGATTGTTACAAAAGTCTGTTACAAAAAGTTATTAGAAAATGTTATTATATCTTGTTGATGAAGATATCAACAACTTGCTTTATTTAATAGGTAAAGTCTTAATTTTCAGTCTTGCTATTTTTAGAAGGTCTCAAATGCTTTATATAATAGTATTGATATAGATATAGATGGTATAATACAAACAAAATAATTTAAGGTTAAAGTTGAAAACAATTAAAATTTAATAGTGAACATTTATTTAGGAACGAAGAGAGTACATTCATATAGAGTAGACGTGTATACGCGCATAACTGTGAAAATTGCTTAATGACAAATAGTTAACGACATGCTAATTGTTCTGGTGATCGAACTGGTAATCCGATTATTCGACTAAATTAACTCGATAATCGAACCGATGACTTGATCGGATATACTCAATGATTGACCCTTAACCCGGTAACTTGAGCAAGTTGGTCTGATGATCGACTCTGTGACCCGATAGTTAAACTTAGATAGCAGTGACTAATACAATTGTTTCTATAAATATAAATTCATTAGTTAACATTTCTTTTATTATTTCATAGTTTCTTTAAATAAAAACTTAAAAATTTAGTTTTCACTTTATGAATACACTTTTTATATATAATATTATAGTATTATTTGTAGTATAGATTTTGCTAAATATAAAGGTGCTTGATGTAGTAGGCCTTGTTTAACGTTACTACATCGTTGTGGTGTTTTGCTCAACGCTGTTGATCGGCTAACGCGCGTTAGAGGCTAGTTTTTTTTAAGAAAATTGTTTTACCTCTCCAATAGATACACTCTATTTACATTTATAACCAACATCTAGTCTTTAAAAAAAATTAGACGATACCCGCACATAGCGGCGGAATTACCTGAAAGCAGAAAATTGACGATACGGTATATCGTGGCAAGATCAAATTGTAATTGCAAAGTGTTGTAGCATGCGATAAAAATGTGGAAGCGACGAAGCCAAGCCTTCATGAGAGGATATAAAGATAGAATAAAAGATGGTGTCGTGTATTCTTGATCTTTTGTTGATGAGTATCTTATATGCTAAATGTAACATTTCTATAATCCTAGTCTTTAATCTGTGATAGAAATTAGGAGTCTTGTAAACTTTAGCTTTAGCGACACCAAAGGGACGCAAATAACATTTATCTGTCGGGTAGTGGCCTTGGTTGTGTCTACAAGGAAAAAGGGACGTACATAACATTTATTTGTCGAGTAATAGCCTTTGTTGTGTCTACAAGGAAATTCTAGGTTGCCATGAACGAAACTTTTCTTTCATTTATTCCGAACGAAGCTTTATATTCCGAACCAACTTTCTTAGTTTGTTATTCCGAATGAGTTCTATATTCCGAATGAAGGTTTTGTTTTGATTATTCCGAACGAGCTCTACATTCCGAACGAACCACTTCTGTTAATTATTCCGAACCAGTATTATTTATTCCGAACCAAGCTGTTATTCCGGATCAAGGCTTATTCCGAACTAGTACCTTTTATTCCGAGTGAAGCCTTTATTCCGAGTCAGCTAGTTTTTCCGAATCAGCATTATTTTTCCGAGTGAAGCTTTATTCTGAATGAAGGTTTATTCCGAATAAGCCATATATTCCGAATCACCAACCATTGTGGTGACACTTTTAAGCATTTATGTCAGGTATTTGATCTTGCGTGCTATTTGAAGTATATGGATTCTAATGCTTAGTTGAAGGATTTTGGAAGATTTATCTTATGCATTGAACATTTATCTCGTTGTCTATTTCAAACTTATAAATTCCCGATGCTTTACATTTGAAACTTAAGACCTGTAAACTCTGTTATTTCAAATAAATGCAATGAGATAAATTCTTTTCAAAACATCTCATTTAGAGTCGTTCTCTTGCACCTTGTACTTTGGTATTATGACGTAACAACCCCTGAGCTTTACCGCTTTCTATGACAACCCATAAATTTCACATATATGTTATGTGTTATGATGGCATGAATATGAAAATTCGCTATAAATTATTGCTTCTATGCCTTACTTGGTATAATGAACTAATTCTCACAACCTGAACTGCCACTTCAACATATTCTTATATGTTGTAAACACTATGTATATATCAATTCTCAGTTCTAAAAGTAATCCAATACGTATATTATAATTAAAAACATCTCAAATATAACTATGATGCCCTAAATTTTCTTAGAGTCCATATAAATGAGTGGTAAACTCAAGAATTGTGAAGTATGAATGTACAACATCTATGAATAAGTAATAAAGGATTATAAAAATGTTATAAACTATCATAATACCAGGGTGTTAATTTTTTTATAAGTAATTAACACTACTACGCATAGCATAGCTCGTTGGACTATTGATAGAACCTCCACCGCCTCAGCACGTGTTTATTCCTTTTGCATACCTTCAATTTCCTTGCTCCTGAAGCGGTGGAGCTTCTAAAGAGAATTCAGCGCGTTATGAATAGCAACGACGTTATGACACCAAATGTGGTTTTTCACAGAATTAGCTTTGCAATTCAAACAGTACTTGCGGCGCATCTTGTTGCTCGCTTGCCTTTTATAGCTATGTAATTAAATATCTTTGGCACAAATCGAGTCTAGAGGCAAGAGATCAATCAAATCTCGTTACGACACATCCCATGACAAACACTTGATGTTCATCATCTAGAGCACAAGTGATGAACAAGAGAGTTCTACGCTATATCCTTGTGATATTGCCAGAACACTAAGAGTGATGTATTTATTATTCATAGTGATGAGTGGAAATCCTTCCAATGTTAACATCAAACAAACATCACTGCGGTAGGTCATGTGTAAGATTCTTTATGAATTACATAAAGAGTGAATCATTGGATAATATTATCCTCATGATTGAAGCTGTCAATTCAGATTCCAAGAACAAATGAAATTCAATTAAGAACCGCACCATCGTTGCTTTGCTTTCCAGTTGTCACGAGCTTGATTCATTTAGAATCTCGCTTGTCACATGCCGCGGTGCTGTTTGATGTTAAAACATTTATCTGTCGGGTAGTGGCCTTGGTTGTGTCAACAAGGAAAAAGGGACGTAAATAACATTTATTTGTCGAGTAATAGCCTTTGTTGTGTCTACAAGGAAATTCTAGGTTGCAATTGTCATGTTCATCTCTGTATCATTTGTAATAGGTCTTTTAACTTTAATGAACTTTTTTAATTCTAGTATCCGAGTCCTGTTGTTCAATAATCACAAAATGCATGATTCTTCATGGTTTTATACAATTTTTAGTTATGCGCGTCATTTAGAACAAAGTATAAGAACAAAGGGTATCTTAAGAACTCATAAATTTTATCCAAATGAGTATCTTGGAGACTCATAAAATTTACACGAATAGATGTAGCTGACTAAACGGTATCTTGCAAACTCATAAAATTTACACGAATGGATGTGGTTCGTTATATATGATCACAGCGATACAGATGAATCTCGTCACAGACATATAAGCAAATTATTAAATTACAGTAATGATTTGGGAAACAAAATTGGAAGAATCCTTAATCGCTCTTTTGCTCTAAGGCCTTTAAGTTGTCCAACCAAACCAGTTAGTGTAGTCCACTTCTCAAATGCAGTTGTAAAGTCCACATAAGCTAATTTTTAACCTTTCTGCGTCTTGTTGCTTTATTGTACAAGTAAGAACTCGAATGTACCTGATAAGTACAGAGAAGTCAAAGACGAGTTGAATGTTTCCACTTGACACGCCTCCTCAGGGCATGAGCTCAACCTTAACACAAAAACCAATAATCAATACGAATATTAGGTGAATATTCCGGATTTGCGAGTTTTACTATGTGCATTTTGGGTCAACATGTAGACACAAGCACAAAGGACAATCCGCAACAGGAAGATCTTAGAAGAAAAGAAATAGGACCTGAAAGAGCTACATTAGCCTTCTTGAGCCATTCTGCATTAGTGGTTTGACCAAGGACTAAACCAGCTGATGGAAGATCATTGTTTTCTATGGCTTGTCCTACTTTGCTAAGTTGTATATAACATCTTGCAGATATTCTGCACCATTCACATTTATTCAAGATCAACTAAACAATATTTAGGCAGGCGTTACTAAATTTGATAAAATCATTGCAAATATATCAGTCACAATCATTTGAAAAAAAATCCTAAAGCTCCTAAAGTATGTTACTTTTCAAAGCTAAAGCGAACTACAATGGTCACAAATACTATAATGGAATATATAGCTAGTTAGGCTCTACTGTATTATTTTCTCACAGGGTCATCAAAATATGCAGAACGTACACATCATCAGATTTAAATTAAATAACACAGTGGGTTAAGAACTTAAATCAAGTGAGACGGTTATTTCACACTAAATATATAGAAGGTCGTATTCCATTTTGAAACTACAAAGAAGAAGCTAATAAGTTCCATTAAACAGCTCCACTCAAACACATTGTTGAGGTGAATATTTGAATCTAACTATATAAAAAGGCCACATTTGGTCTCTCATTTCCTTTTGAAACGACAAAGAAGGTCGTATTCCATTTTGAAACGACAAAGTAGAAGCTAATAAGTTCCATTAAACAGCTTCAGTCAAACACATTGTTGAGGTGAATATTTGAATCTAACTGTATAAAAAGGCCACATTTGATCTCTCATTTCCTTTTCCTTAAACTAATATGTGAAACACATTTTTTTAAAGGCATCGAGATATATAAAAAAACCACGAACATATCAATACAAAATAAAAGCATCCCGACTCCTTAAACAAGACAATTAAGGAGCAAGAGACACAAAAGAAAGAAAACATTTGATATTACAGACGTAAACAAAAAAAGAACACAAAATCATATATAATCATTTAGTTTTTACCTTTGCTCTTTTTACCCTTCCTCCCTCTGTTTTTTCCTTTCCCATTCTTGTTCGTTTCCTATTGCATTGTTTTTCTAGCACAGCTTCCTCACCGTCTATATTTCAAACAATTTCTTAAAATTAGATATATATAATAATCAAGTTGACAAAAAATCTAACAAATTGAAAACAACCAACCAAGAAAGTTACAGTAGCTTAGCTTGGCGGCTGGTATGCAACTTTCTTTGCAATATTATATGTGCAAACACATGAAGCTGACTGTTAAACACACATTAAGATGACCTCAACACAATGAATTACCTGCTCTCAAAGTTTAGTTTTTTTTCCCTTTTGGCTAACCCTGTTGGAAATAAACAATTTTCAAGATTTTGACTTGCCTCTAGAACAACTCAAGAATCATTGAATTGTCACAACAACAAACATAAATTTGTGTTAGTTCTTATTGAAAGCACACGCCTGGTAAAAGGAATGATTTGTATCTCTACTCCAACTCGAAAGGTGATAGATATATTATATTTATCTTTTTGCTTGTACTTGTTTTCACCGGATATTTATAGATATTAAAGTGATTACCTGTGTCAATACACCATGTCATAACGTCATATAAAGACCAACCGTATATGGCCAACCAAAGTTACAGTTTGAGTCATGATCCTACTTCTTACCCATGATGTCGTCATTACTGATCACACCATGCGACACAGATTCATAAGAAATATACCAAATTAATGCAGTTCTAATTGTTCGGCAAGTAATTTCAGACACCTATAGATACGATTAGCTGACGAGACATAAAAGAACAGAAAATGATCATAATCCTTTTTGAAAAAGTAAAGGTAAAATGACAGACGTTGTGAATGGATTTAAAATGATAAGACGGTTTAAATCACAGATGCTTTAAAACCAAAGCCAATATATCTAGAAACACGGATACGATTCACGAAAGGAAATACAACAACCACATATATTCACAACATATAAAAATGATACAACCAACACAAAATATAATGTGTATTAGAGTGTAAAACATTCAAAAATTACTGCACATACATCAATTAGACAATCTAGATAGGTGGAATCAAAAGAGCAATCTAGGGAAAGTAGTTTGTAGATGTAATTCAGTAATGTTGCTAATGCACTAATGCATAAAAGAACTAGGCCTACCGTGCCAATATGACTAAATGAAATAGAAAAAGCTATTTCAAATGCATCAAGTGAAGAAGATCTAGAACAAAAAACACAGAAGAATCTTAGTAGTACCAGTTCAGTTAGAAAAGATTGGTTGGCAGACTTTGTTTTTTTGGCAAAGAGAATAATTCGGCATATTAATACTTGCAAGTGAATGAACTAAGCATTTTGGCATATTAAAACACATATTGCATGGTCACACTTTACCTTCAAATTATTACTTCGATAAGCAGTTTTGTAAGTTTTGATGATTGTGTATCAGCTTATATCAAAATACCTACTTAAAATATGTTGGTTGATACATTTTTAGTTAAAAAAAAGTATAAGTAGTTTAAAAAAAAAACAATCCCAAACACACTCTAAATTGCTTATTCATAATTACTTAATTTCGCTTCCAATAAACAGATTAAGGTATGCAGTTCGCTTCTACCCAAAACTACTTTTTTTGTTGTATAGAGATGCAATAACCAGATAGTGATCAAAGACTCAAAACTGCTTATTGCTATCAAAATAACTCCATGTATTTAAAGGTTGTTTATGATCGTTTTTTTTAATTATTTGCCATTTTTCTTCAAAATAAGTACTTGCAATAAGCAACCACACACATGACGTAACAAGACCAGCATTCGCGCTTCAAACGTAGCAAGACCAGGATTTAGCACGAAATATTCAAACTTTTTCAAAAAGAATAACAATAAACAAGATCTTACCAAGCCACGAGTACATTCTCATCTAACTGGTTCCTCACATTAACAATCGCCTACCCTTGCTAACAGCACCATTCACTAATATAGTATGAGCCTTTGGAGCTGACAAAATCCTATAAACATAAAAAATAAAATAAGATGTCAAAAGTCTGGAAGTCTCGTGTGGTGCTAATGATGAGTAAAACAAGAGAATGTAGATTTGAACTTTTTGACTAATTGCAATATCAGATCCTTTGTCATTATAACTAAAGCATAAGAACAAATGTTGTCAACAAATACATAAATAATTTAACAAAGCATGCACCCAACTCAGTTTCATTATCGTAAATTAACAAGACTCGTAATTTGATCAAGTATAATTATATGAAACCAATAATAAGATCACAATCATTCATAAATATACCTCAACGAGAAACACGATGCAATACTTTGTTGCGGTCCTAAGTAACCGAATCAGTATCACTAAACTCTAATCCCCTTCACGGCTAAGACAACCGTATTGAACCGGTACCTATGTACCAGATATTCACCAAACAACATGTAAATAAAATTACACAACTAAACGTAACCATCAACAATTATAAATTAACGGGTGTTTGTTTTGGCCTTATATGCTTATATGATTTTGGGCTTATGTTTAATAAGCTCACTTTGTGCTAATATAAGTTCATTAAGACACATTAAAAGAAAAAGGTAAAACCAAACAACCTATAAACCGACTATATAATCTGAAATACTCACTTGAACAAAGTCCCAACAGTCTTTGATGGTCCGGTAAAATATACCAATCTAGTATATTGGTGGTTGTGGTAGCGGCTGTGGTGGCAACAAGAATCACAACACCAACACAAGAAGGTTTCAAGGATACCAATCTAATAAAAGCACAACTTAAATAACTCTTGTTGCACATAAGCTATAAAAGTCAAGAAATTAGTCCTACTTGATTAATCAACAAAATATTGTTTCGAATCGAGGCTTTCACCCACACAAAAATAACTTTAAAAAAGAGAAAGCGGTTGTTTTTAACCAATAAGAAATATGACATCCAAACAACGACTATAAGAATTTAAAAAAAATATAAAGATTAAGTACCAGAATATGAATAACGACCAAGATACACGCCATCGTCTCCAACTGACAACCAAGGATAAACACCATCAATGGCGGCAACGAAGGGTCTCTCTTTTAATTTCATACATCGAAACCACCCAAACCAGAATAGGGATGAAACCTCTTTTCCTCTTACACAAAAACAACCGCACACAAAACCTCCTAAGTATCTCAAACCATCGACCAGAAACATCAATCAACCATCTTTGATGGCGACGATGATGGCAATGGTGGATCTGGTGGTTGTCGTGGCGGCTGTAATTTTTAGAGAAACAGAACCAACAAAGAATACCCTCAATCAGAACTACCTGAAACCACCCAAATCATAAAAAGATGTAGGCGGATTTGGCAGATCAAGAGGTAATATGATTGTGGCGGCTGTGTATTTTATTTTAGGGTTTAGAGAGATGGTGGCGGAACCGTGAGAGGGTTTGTGTTTTATGTTCGAGTTATATGAAAGTTTAAAAAAAGTCAGAAGTTAAATAAGGCAGTATAGGAAAAAGATTCCTATACTTTCCTTTTTAGATTTCTAATTTCCCTACATAAGTGTACTTAAAAATTAAGTCCTACACCCTTTATAAGTAGTAGGGAGTAAAAAAACAAAATATTTTAACCTTAAAACAGCTATATATTAAAAAAGAATTTATTTTAACCCCACATCACTACTATATAAACGACTCATTATCACATACAAATTCACAAACATTTATCTAAAAAATACATATCTTTTATTTAAAAAAAATGTCTGAATTCCCTCAACACGATTTCGTGAATTCATGAACAAGGCTTGTTCGTCAAACCCTCGGTACATAAAATCAATAATTTCTTGACTTCTCTAACCAACTTTTATCGATGACGCCAGAACAATTTGAACAATACCAACAAAAATAATAGCAAGCTTTATCCGATAGCAACAATCACAAAACCTAAATGTTGGAATTTTATGATTTGTTTTTTTCCTTGGAATTTTATGATTTGCTTTTTGTTGGGGTTTACTTCGTTCCAACAGGGTGAAGACAATCAATAGCCTAACTACGTACCAATGAATGGTTACCGGATATCTCTTGAAGTCGTGTAATCACTTTCCAAAGAAGATTATTCGACCCTATGCCTGGGTTAACATGAATACCTCCTTGGGATAAAACCAAGAGTTAGTTCTTGTTTTAGGCACAAATCAAGAACTCTGTGCGTGTAAGTGTTTCTTGTTTTTGTATGTTTCATCATGCAAATATGATCACTATTTATAGTGATCCTATTCCTAGAAGGATGTAACTCATAGTCAATGGTATTTAAGAGCATTAATCGGTCAATTAAGCTCATAATTACCTACATGAAAGCATAGTGGTTACATGACCATAAACCTGGTCATCAAGTCAATATTCAACCCTCATTGATTGGTCAAAGAGGTTACAAAGACTTTGTGCATCACCAGGAGCAACGTCCTAACCAGGAGCAACTTCCTAACCAAGAGCAACTTCCTAACCAGGAGCAGCTTCCTCCTGATGAACTTTCAACCACTATATTGAGTCCAGGGGGGTCAGGGACATAATGGGTGTACACTCCGTACCTCCAAACCCATTTACAAGTATGACTCGATCCCACAAATGCACTAAATTTCCAACAATCCTCCCCAATCTAGTACAATTCCTTTTTGCATGAAAATCAACTTTAACAAAACCAGTGCATAAATGAAAATGTCCTGAGGATTGAATTTCCATATTAGTACATCACCTCAAATATTCGAGAATCAGGGTGTTCTAAGAATTGAACCCTTCAACTACTTTGAATACCTGAAGATAAAATACACACAAGTTTTCAAACACTTAAAACGCTCCTGACACCATACAAGCCATGTGTCCATATCCAATTCATAAATGTTGTAAGAGCCAAAGTCCATGCTCCTTGAGGCGGCGAAACCTCAACATTTACATAGGTGGTTCCTCTTTAGTTCATGCTCCTGCTTAAGCACTTTTTCAAAGAAATTAACCATTAAGAAGTTTATAACTTCATCCTCCTTTCAGCATGTACAAGCACATCCTTGGGATGATATACATGTGCTTCAGTCCCCTGAATGTTCAGCTTTCCACATTGAACTCGGCTCCCAAGTTTCCTCAGGAGGGAGTTGGGTGTCCTAGCATTCAATGACTAGTTTGGACTTTAAACCCATCCCTTTAGCATATTTCATAACCAAGTCTCTAGCCAATCCCTTCGTCAAGTGATCAGCTAAGTTTTATTGAGACCTCACAAACTCTATTGACACCCCATTCATGATTAGCTCACGAATCATGCTATGTCTAACACCTAAGTGTCTAGACTTACCATTGTACATTTGGCTATAAGCCTTAGCCAATGTAGCTGCAATATCACAACGGATAGATATGGGTGCCATAGGTATGACCCACAATAGAATCTCAAGAAGCAAGTTTCTCAACCATTCGACCTCTTTACCAGCAGCTGCTAGAGCCACAAATTCAGATTCCATTGTTGAACCAGTAATGCAAGTTTGCTTCTTGGATGCCCAAGAAATTGCACCACCACTAAGAAGGAATACCCAGCCACTTGTGGATGAATTATCCTCGGTATTGCTTATCCAACTTGCATCAATGTAATACTTTAGTACCCTCTGAATTGCTTGCCAATGCTGAGTACTAGGATTACTAGTGTACCTACTCATTTTACCCACTGCAAAAGCAATATCAGGCTTAGTACTAGTCATGGCATACATCAAGCAACCAATCACCCTATAATACTCAAGCTGGGAGACAACCTGACCATTGTTAGGCATTAGTTTCTCACTTGTATCCATAGGTGTACTCACTGGAGTAAAATCAAAGTGACTGAATTTCTTCAGGACCTTCTCAATATAATGAGACTGAGAAATTACAATACCATAACTTTCATGTTTAATCCTTATGCCAAGGATAACATCAGCCTTCCCCATGTCTTTCATAGAGAACCTTGATGACAAAAACTCTTTGGTTAAATCAACCTGAACTTGGTCAGTACCAAAGATTAACATGTCATCAACATATAGGCAAATGATGACTCCTTTACCAAATTCATCAAATTTGCTATATACACATTTGTCAGCTTGGTTAAGTAAATAACCATTAGACAAAACCACTTCATCAAACTTTTGATGCCATTGCTTATGTGCTTGTTTGAGTCCATATAAGGACTTAATCAGTTTACACACCTTACCTTCATGACCAGGCATGATGAAACCTTGAGGTTGTTTTATATAAACCTCCTAATCTAAATCACCATTCAAGAATGCTGTCTTCACATCCATCTGATGAATAATCAGATTATGAATGCTTGCCAAGGCAATCAACATTCTTATAGTACTTATACGTGCTACAGGAGCATAAGTACCAAAGTAGTCTATCCCTGACTTTTGTCTAAAGCCTTGAATGACTAACCTTGCCTTGAACTTTTCAATAGTTCCATCTACCTTCATCTTTCTTTTGAAGATCCATTTGCATCCAAGTGGATTGCAACATGGAGGTAGATCAACCAACACCCAAGTGTTGTTGCCCATGATTGAATCTATCTCATCATTGATTGCTTCTTTCCAGAAAGCAACATCCTGGGACTTCATTGCTTCATCAAATGTTTTGGGATCATCCTCAACATTAAAGCAATAGTAGTACTGGTCAGAGACCTCATCCTTTGTTCCTTCAACTAGGTATAGTTGAAATTCAGGCCCAAAATTCTTTGGAGTCCTTTGCCTTGTGCTTCTTCTAAGCTTAGGCTCAGGTTGCTGAACCACAACCTCATTAGTGACCCTTTCAGGTTCCACTGAAGCACCAATGTCCTCAGCTCCAGTAGAAGTCCTAAGGCTTAGCCTAGGGACTGATGAGAACCTAGTCTCGTCAAAGTTAGCATCCATTGATTCAATGATTGAGTTTATTGAAACTGAATCATTAGGTTCAATAACATAGAACCTATAAGCCTTGGAATGCTCATCATATCCAACAAAGATTCATTCAATGCCTCTTTCACCCAAGGTTTTCACCTTTGGATCAGGGAGTCTTACAACAGCCCTACAACCCCAAACTTTGAGGTAGTTCAAGTTTGGTTTCCTTTTAGTCCAGAGTTCATAAGGGGTAATCCTGTTCCTTTTATTAGGAACCCTATTTAATAAATAGCAAGCTGTTAACATAGCTTCTCCCCAAAACCCTTGACTCAGTCCTGAGTAGGACAACATGGAGTTAACCATCTCTTTTAGTACTCTATTTTTCCTTTCAGATATACCATTTTGTTGTGGAGTATAGGGAGCAGTTGTCTCATGGATGATTCCAACAGACTCAAAGTACAGAGTATCCATGTACTCACCTCCCCGATCAGTCCTAAATCTTTTGATTTGGACTCCTTGTTGTAATTCAACTTCAGTTTTAAATACTTTAAATTTATCTAAGGGTTCATCCTTAGTATGTAACAAATAAACATAGCAAAACCTAGAAGCATCATTAATAAATGTTACCAAGTATTTCTTATTCCCTAATGAAGGAGTAGCATGAAAATCACATAGGTCACTATGGATTAGCTCCAAAACTGTAGTTTCACGTTTTACATCCTGAAATGGTTTCTTAGTAATTTTGTTCAGCATACAAGTCTGACACTTATCAGTGTCCATGTCAAAAGCTGGAATTAACCCATCCTTAGACATATCTTGCATCCTCTTATAGTGGACATGGCCTAGTCTAGCATGCCATAGTGATGAATCATTCAGTTTAGTGGTAGTTATCAGGACAGAATCAACATTTATACTAGAATCAATATTAAGCCTGAACATTTGATTACTCAAATAGTCAAAACCAATAAACACACCATGTTTAGATAAAAAAATTTATTAGATTCAATCACTTGTTTATAACCACAATTATTCAAAACACTACTAGAAACCAAGTTCTTCCTAATATTAGGAACATGCAAAACATTAAACAAAGAAACAATCTTTCCAGAACTAAATTTAAGATCTACACAACCACGTCCATGCACTAGGGTTGTTGACTCATTTCCCATGTGAAGAATCGATCCATCATTCATTGACTCATAAGTCTTGAACCAGCATCTATCTTTACATACATGTATTGTTGCTCCAGAGTCAACCCACCACGCAACATCATCATCCTTTTGTGCTTGATCCATTAGCTTGGTTGCCAATGCTAACACCTTTGCAATCCCTTTTGAAGTGTCCAGGTTTCCCACATTTCCAACAAGCCACTGATGACTTCTTGTTAGGATTAGCTTTGGTGTTATCCTGATG
Source organism: Glebionis coronaria (assembly GCA_025667525.1). Lineage (NCBI taxonomy): Eukaryota > Viridiplantae > Streptophyta > Magnoliopsida > Asterales > Asteraceae > Glebionis > Glebionis coronaria. Next base: position 37,597,685 of record CM046879.1, read on the forward strand.
CTTACGTTTGCCCTTGTTGTTATTGTACCTGGTGGAGTTGTTATGCTCCACCATATTGACAACAGATGAACCAGCAACATTGTTGCTCTTTGGCTTATCACTTTCATGCACCCTGAGGGATTCCTCAATGCGCAAATGACTGCCCAACTCAACAAGAGTTAACTCCTCCTTCTTATGTTTCAAGGTGTGCTTGAAATCTTTCCAAGAAGGAGGTAGTTTGTCAATAACACACGAGACCTGAATGGTCTCATCCATGTTCATTTTATGTTGTGTAAATCTGCCAAGTATTCCAAGAAGTTCATTGTATTGTTCCATGACCGTAATCAGTCATTTTGTAATTTGTGAAATCACTCACAAGGAACTTCTTACTTGATGCATCCTCAGCCATATATTTGGCTTCCAAGGAATCCTATAGTTCTTTAGCAAATTCAACATTTTGGTAAATATCAAATAAAGAATCAGACATACCATTGAGAATTATGCCGCGACACACATAATCATCATTCTCCCATTTTCTCCTTTTCCTCAGTTCCTCCAAAGTAGCATCATCACCACCATCAGGAATGGGAGTGGTCAGCACGTACACCACGTTCATGGTAGAAAGAAGAAAGTGCATCTTCTTCTGCCATCTCCTAAAATCAACCCCTTCAAACTTATCCAGTTTGGAGAAGTTAGCCACCATATGATTCATTGCCGCCGCCATTGATTATCACAAAATAATCTTCTTTGACTGTTGGGGTTTACTTCGTTCCAACAGGGTGAAGACAATCAATAGCCTAACTACGTACCAATGAATGGTTACCGGATATCTCTTGAAGTCGTGTAATCACTTTCCAAAGAAGATTATTCGACCCTATGCCTGGGTTAACACGAATACCTCCTTGGGATAAAACCAAGAGTTAGTTCTTGTTTTAGGCACAAATCAAGAACTTTGTGCGTGTAAGTGTTTCTTGTTTCTGTATGTTTCATCATGCAAATATGATAACTATTTATAGTGATCCTAGTCTTAGAAGGATGTAACTCATAATCAATGGTATTTAAGAGCATTAATCGGCCAATTAAGCTCATAATTACCTACATGAAAGCATAGTGGTTACATGACCATAAACCTGGTCATCAAGTCAATATTCAACCCTCATTGATTGGTCAAAGAGGTTACAAAGACTTTGTGCATCACCAGGAGCAACGTCCTAACCAGGAGCAACTTCCTAACCAGGAGCAACTTCCTAACCAGGAGCAGCTTCCTCCTGATGAACTTTCAACCACTATATCGAGTCCAGGGAGGTCAGGGACTTAATGTGTGTACACTCCGTACCTCCAAACCCATTTACAAGTATGACTCGATCCCACAATTGCACTAAATTTCCAACACTTTTTGTTCGACTTACTTTAATCATTAACACTTCCTTAGTTTATGTTACTACTCTAGTACTCAATGACATGTGACTTTGTACTTGTGTCTTACTACTGTTTTACATTATCTGAAACACTACGAGTACCAATCTAGACATATTTGGTATTAGCGGTTAGGGGTGAGCATTTATGACTCTATTAAATCGGACTGAATTGACTCGAATCAAATCGTATAAATTTGGTCAAATTTTTAGTCTGAAATTTTGAATCATTTTGGTATTCGGTTTGATCGATTCGGTTCAATTTTATCAAAAACTCGGCAATTATGTCTGATCGGACCGGATGGGACCATTTGATCATGTCCAAAGTTTGAGGTTTCGAACCATTCCGGTTTTCGATACGATTCGGTCTTAATCGGTCCATGCCAAATGCTCAACCTTAGTAGCGGTACATGTAATCATAATATCTAAAAAAGTTCGGCTCAAATTCGACTGATTTATATGATTTTGTGAAGAAAATCAGGTGCAAATTAGGCTCAGCTCTTTGATTTTACAAAGCTCAACCTCATTTATTTCTTTTAAGCTCGTTTATACACAATTATACGTACGAACAATATATACATGCATATTTAGAGTTTATGAGTGATTGGCATCATTTTGTTGCATCAGAAGAAAAAAGTACGACACGCCGTCACGTAAGCTATGGTATCAGAAATCCTTTGACGTCACATTCTAGTGAGGAGTAGTGTCGTGGGTATGTTTTTTTAATTTCTTTTAAATTTATTTTATTACTCCGTATATAAATAAATTTTAATAAATAAAAAATCATTCATAAAAATAACACTACAATCAAAATAAAACACGTTATATCAAATTCAGATTTACCATGTAAAACAATCACTATAAAAAAAATTAATAATGTCAACTTGTATAAGTTTTAAAACTAAAAAAAAAAGAAAAAAACTACTGTATTAAACTTATCTTCTCAACCATCTTCTTTGACTCATCTTCTTCCTTAAACAACACACATATACAAACACTACAAACAGACACAAAAAAACACAATTACACACACATAGACATACATTCCAGATTAAAAAATTTAACTACTACTTCCTCCATTCTAAAATTATTGTTCTCCGATAAAAGTTATATAGTTTAAAAAAATATATTTATAAAAGCTTTCTCTTTTTTGTTTTATTACCAAATGATAGTTTTACTCTTATTTAATTAATTAATTTTTATTTAAATCTTATTATAGTAATTTCAAACAAATGTAATATATTAACTTGATTAAATTTTCTTACTATTTATTTTTAGGAGGCAACAATTAAATAAAAACATTTAGAAAACGTAAATAATAATATTAAAACGATCAAAAAGTAACAATGTGCATAATAATAATTTATTTTTCCGTTCCTTTTTGAGCTTTTTGTATCATTTCTTAGTAGTCAATATCTCGATACAATGCATCCGAGATTAAAATTTTACTAGTCCAATAAACAAGTAAGCAAATGATGAATAATCAATGAAAGGACGATGATTAAGGTATGGTGAAGTTTTATCGCTTTTTGAGTAGTTAACCTCGAATAAGGCAACATAAAAAAGTGAATAAAGTGTGCTAATTGTTGTCTCCTGGTTATCGGTATTTGGCTCAGAATTTTGGGTTGTCGAGCCACCAAAGATTTTGTAGGTGAGCGACCATTGTATCTCTGATGCATGTGCAGGATGGGCCCCATTTGTAATTCTTTATACTATCTGAGGGTACACATAGACACATAGTTAACCAAAATCCATTGTTTTTCATTATTTTAGAACTTTTTTAATAAATAAAGAGCTACTTCAACTAGTTTCTACTTTCTAGGCTTCTAAAGAATTTAATTATAGATTACACGTTTTTGTGTTTGGCTGCAAGAGTGTGATTGGCCAGTTGGATAGTTAGTTTACAATAGAAAAAGAGTTGGGAGCCGTTTGGTTTAATATTTTAAAATTTTGGAATTCTAATATCTAGTAAATTAAAATTCCCAAGAATTTAAAATTCTAGAATTTAAAAGAGTAAAGATAAAATGTTCACTTTTTATATAAATTTTATAAAAAATTCATTGAATATTTTTATAAAATTTATATAAAGTTTATAACAATTTATATAAATTTATAAAAACATTCTATAAATTTTATAAAAAAAAGTTATAAAATTTTTATATATATTTTATAGAATTTTTATAAAAAGATCATTAAACTTTATAAAAATTTTATATAAATTTTATAAAAAAAATCATTAAATTTTATAAAAAGTTTATATAACCTTTTATAAAAAATTTATAAAACATTTATATAAATTTTATAAAATTATTTATATAAATCTTATAAAAATTTCTTAAGAATTAAAAATTCTAGAATTTAAAATGCGTACGCATGTTTTGTTGACAAAAATTCATAATATTTTTAAATCTTAATTTTGTTTTGAACCAATCAACGAATAAATATTTTTTATAAAAAATTTATTAAAAAATTAAAGACTGAATTTTAACTTTTTATATATATTTTATAAAAATTTATATAGTTTTTTTATAAAATTTTATAAAAAGTTATAGTAATTTTATAAAAAATTTATATAAAGTTTATAAAAATTTATAAAAAGTTATAAAAAATTTATATAAAGTTTATAAAAATTTATATAAATTTTATAAAAAAATTCAATAAACTTTATAAAAACTTATATAATTTTTTTTTTTAATTTTATAAATCTTATAAAAAAGTTCAATAATTTTTTTTATAGAAGTTATATAAATTTTGTAAAAATTCCTATAAATTTTATTAAAAAGTTCTATAAGTTTTATAAAAAATTCTATAAATTTTTAATATAAATTTTATTTTTGCTATTTAAAAGAGTAAAAACCGAAAAATAATATTTATATAAATTTTTTAAATTTTATAATTTTTTATATAAACATAAAAGCCCGAATAAAAATGACTAGAAAAAAAGTTTATAAAATAAAATTTTCAAGTAAATTAAAATTCCTCATTTTTTGGAGTAATTTCAATATCCTTCATTTTGGGAATTCGGGGAATTTTAAATTCCTTCGTTAGTTATACCAAACACAATATTTGGAGGAAATTAAATGTCAAAATTTGGAATATCCCCCAATATCCTCCAATATGCCCCAACCAAACGGCGCCTTGGGGTATTTCTTTTTCCCTTTAAGCCATTTAAGGCTAGGAATTGCACCACAAAAACTCACTGTCAGTTTATCGTTATCTCAACTTTTTTCATAACTCATAGAAACCCACCTTACCATGAGAATAAGGAACAAAAAAACTCAACTCTGCCTCACCCAACTTTATATAAGATGTAGCCCACTAAATACCCTAATACACTCACATTTTATTAAAAGAAATAAAAGAAGAAAAGTTGACACACAAATCGAGCGGTGAAGAAGTGACTACCGGTGGGTTTTTAAAGTAAAACCCACGCGTGGCTTGTTGTGAGGTTTATAAGGTGGGTTTTTGCCACATAAGACTCACCGGTGGGGATTATATACCCATTCCCTTCAGCCTAATAAGTCAGTTTAATTTTTTGTGCTTTTTAATGAGAGGAGTTATTAAAACTAACATTTCTTCACTAAAAGGCTAATTAAATGGTTTAAATGAAACCATTTAATTTAGTAAACATCCCTTTAATTGCATTAATCGTTTAAGTCGCTCGTTTGGTTTAACAAAACTGATCTCAAAAGCTATTTTTAACGGATTATTTTTATGTGGTTTTGATCCGTATCAGATTTAGTCTGTTGACTATTAATTTTGTTAGAGACTAATTAGTGTTAAGAGACTGAATCCGATACGGGTAAAAAACATGAAAAGATGATCCGTTAAAAAAAATTTAGAACCAACTTCGTTAAACTGGATAAACCACAAAGACAATCTATGCAATTAAATTAAATGAGAATTAAAATCCCCTCAAATTAAATCGACGAGGTGTTTCACTCACCAAACTATCTTACCCCCTCTAATTTAAATTATAAAATTTGCAATAGCTTGACAAATAATTACGAAAGTTTATATTAAGACGCTTTTACGAGAAGGTACGTAAAGTTTCAAAATCTATTATAATTAGTTTGAGATTAATTTTTGGGTTATTCTAAACATACATATTAAATCCACTAAACATACACTAATGACTATGCAATCAATGCATTTTTCATTTTTTTTCCTTTTTGTATAAACCACTATATCAAAAAGGTTAAAAACTCAAAATGAAATCTTTTGTTCGTGATCTTTTCTTCCTTCTCAGTCAAAACACCAACTGATTCTTTCTTGCCTTCACCATCCTCCCATCCACCAGGCTGCCGAGAACAACTCCCCAACTAAATGCGGTTGCCTCAACCAAACATAAACCGCTGCGACCAAACCGGCGAGCTTTCAACTGACTCCACCAAACTGCCGATGCCCTCTCCAGATCTGGAAACAACCCCCTTCTAGACATGATATCAAAACATTTTAATTTTGTCTCAGATCTGGAATTTTTTTTAATGTTTATGTGGTTAATGTTATAATTTGAGGTTTCTTAAAAAAAATGAAGTAGACATACGAAACTGAAAAGGAAAATAAAGATCAAAGAACCATAAGAAGTACAAGAACCGCATTTCGGAGAGAAATGAAAAAAAAAAGAATATGCAACTGGCTGATTTGTGAAACAAATAAAGATAATATTTAGTACCAACCTATCATAGTTTCAATGTTCATTTTTTTTTCATATATGACCTTGGCAAAAAATATGTTGTAACCTCCTGCGCATTGAGATAGTGTGGTTTTAGGTTACTACTGTGTATGTGAAATAGAGAAGGAGTTATCTGTTAGAGAAAATTATTATATTTTGATGGTATATTTTATTTTTTTATTTCAGAAAGAAAAACAGCAATTTGTGATTTTTCATGCAATAAACTGAAACGAAAGTATGATAATGGGTACATTCAGTGGTTTTCGTGTAGGTTTAGTAGGACCCTTTGAAATATGTCATATATTAGTTAAAGACAAAAAAATATATGAAGTCATTTGAGTCATATGTTGTCTAATTAGTATAATATCTTGAGCCACATTGTAATTTTTTTATAAATTATCATGCCATGGTATATTCAAATATTAAGACGCTTTTACGATAAGGTACGTAAAGTTTCAAAATCTATTTTAATTAGTTTGAGATTAATTTGAAATTTGTCATATATTAGT